>CM033711.1:68174694-70574694 GCA_019671005.1 Hibiscus mutabilis
TATTTACATTAATTCCATTATCATGGCATATTCTCAAATGTCACACATACGAATTCATGGCATATCAACCAAATCAAGACTTACCATGCTTACCGTAAGCATCCACACAAGCTTGCTTTATTTGAGCTTCAACACATGAGTATCAAAAATCATAAATCGAATGCAACGGGGTGTCACCTAGCCTATCCCTTGACACAACTACACTCACCTTGATTATGAGGCTCGCGAATCAAAATTTTGATGTGCCTAGATTTCTTCGGAGATGACAAAGAGTCTTTCTCCAACACTTGAGCTAACACAAAGTTAGGATTACATTAGAATTCGAATTAAGGATTCAGAAACATATTTCGAACTTGCGAAGCTTAAGGACAACATCGAATTAACAAAATCAAACTCCTAATTCATAGGTTCCTACTTGAACCGGGAAATCTAATTTTGAAATTAAACTTCAACGGAAGATCGAATCATCAATTCAATGGAAGGGTTTTACTCACCGAATTGTGGACTTTCAAATGAAGTATCGAGATTGAACAAGGACAAAGATGGAACCGAGGTGCTTGCTTAAGCTTGAGCTTGAAGATGAAAATGGTGGTGCTAGCTTAAAAGTTAAAGATGAAGATGACAAAGGTGAATATGCTTTCGGAGGATTCAAAGGCAAAGGAGAAAGCCTTTGTTTCTTATTTAAAACTACACACCACCCTTAATCATTGTCCCACCAACATATAGGCCAATAAGAAGCTTTCCTATCCTTGAGGGTTTGCTTAACCCAATTCAATTACTTTTCTTCCTTTCATTAAATTGTCAATTGAATGACAATTAGTCATCCTTTCTAATGACTTTCACGTGGGGAAAGCCAAGCAAGGAGGTGAGTAAGCACCTTGCTTCAATTTTCTTTAATTTGAGCTTCAAACATATTCGAAATAGGGACCTATATCGATACACTCGTAACCATATCTACATGCCCATGCCCAAACAGCTAAGTTAGTTATTGGCGGTTGGACCGATCGATACTAGCTTGATCAGATCGATACACCTAGCCCAGAATTTACAATTTGGCTTGAATTTCATACAAGGAAGTTTATTCACTCAAATAGGACCAAAATGCAACTTCATTATACAAGAGGGGTACAAAGGTCAATCATTACAAACATTTATCATATTAGATTCAAAATTTCTGATCACCGAAACCTACTTCCGACTATGCCGATATTCGCGATGTGACAACTCCCCCTTAAGAAAATTCGTCCTCGAATTTTCACATTAAGCAAAGAGGTGAGGATACTACTTTTGCATAGTCTCTTCAGGTTCCCACGTTGCCTCTTTAATAGAATGACTTCTCCTCAGAACTTTCACTAAGGGCATTGATTTGTTACAAAGTCTCTTGACTTCTCGTGCGAGGATATGCACAGGTTCTTCCTCGTACGTCAGATTAGACTGAATCTCCACAGACTCTGGCTCAATCACATGGGAAGGATCCGACTGGTACTTGTGTAACATATATACTTTGTGGGGGCTAATCGGTATGCTACAGGTCCAACTCTTTCAATCACTTCAAACGGACCAATAAAATGGGGGCTTAGCTTCCCCTTTTTGTCGAAACGAAGAATCTTCTTCCACGGAGATACTTTGTGGAAGGCCTTCTCACCAACCTCATATTGGATATCTCTTCTTTTCAAATCAGCATATGATTTTTATCGATCAAAGGCAGTCGTAAGTCAATCACGGATAATGGTTGTCATTTCTTCGGTCTCTCGAAGCAAGTCAGGATCTAATATCTTGCCTTCACCGAGTTTGGCCCAACAGAGAGGAGTTCTGCATCTCCTTCAATAAAAGGCTTCCTACGGGGCCATTTGAATTGGGGCTTGATAACTGTTGTTGTATGCAAACCCAACTAAAGGTAGGGATTTCTCCCATGTATTCTCGAAGTCAATGACATAAGCTCAGAGCATATCTTCCAGAATCTACAAGGAATAATCGAGATTGACACAAAACATTTAGACAGACAATTCAAAGGAAGGTTTAGAGTTACCTGAATAACTCTCTCGAATTAGCCATCCGTTTGATGCTAGAAGGCAGTCCTAAGGTGCACTCACGTTCCTAAGGCCTCGTGTAAGGTCCTCCAAAACCAAGCTACGAATCGAGGGTCACGATCGAAAATAATAGACACAGGGACTCTGTGTAACCGAATGAATCCACGGATATAGAACTCTGCGAGCTTAGGCAAACTGAAATCTATTCTCACCAAAAAAAGTGATCGAACTTAGTAAATTGGTCCACAATGACCCAAAAAGCATCATTCTTCTTCGGTGTCATAGGTAGGCCACTTACAAAGTCCATTGTAATACGCTTCCATTTCCACTGTGGAAGCTCGATAGGCTACAAAAGGCCAGTAAGCACCTTCTGCTCAGCTTTCACTCATTGGCAGGTCAAACACCTTGCCACGAAATCCATGATCTCATTCTTCATTTTGGACCACCAAATAGCTCCTTTAGATCCTTGTACATTTTAATAGCTTTCGAGTGAATAGAGAAGGGCTAGAATGAACTTCACTCAGAATCTAATTCTGAAGATCATTGCCATCGGGCACACAGATACGTTCGTGAAAACATAACAAGCCTTCAGAATTCATTGCAAAGTCAGGATTTGTGTTATCCTTGACCTTGGCAATGAGAGGTTGCAATTACTCATCAGATTTCTGGAGTGTTTTGGTTCGAGATACAATGGTCAACTGCACTCTTAATTCAGCCAACAGCTTGCCACACTTCTTAAGTCGAAAGTGGGCATTCAAACACCTCGGAGAATGAGTGGACTTTCGGCTAAGAGTATCATCCAAAACATTGGCTTTACCGGGATGGTAATCAATGACCAGATCATAGTCTTTTAAAAGCTCCATCCATCGGCATTGACGAAGGTTTAACTCCTTCTGAGTTAGGAGGTATTTTAGGCTCTTATGATCGGTGTATAGGTAGCACTTCTCACCATACAGATAGTGTCGCCAAATCTTCAAAACAAACACAATGGCGGCTAACTCCAGATCATGAGTCGAATAGTTTAGCTCATGTGACTTTAGTTGACGTGAAGCATAAGCTATGACTTTGCCTTCTTGCATCAGAACACAACCTAATCTCAGGTGGGATGCATCGCTGTAAACGGTGAAATCTTTGCCCAACTCAGGTTGCATCAAGACAGAGGCATGAGTAAGGACTTGTTTGAGCTGATCGAAACTCCGTTGCTGTTCCACAGACCACACAAAAAGAGTTTCTTTGCGGAAGAGCTTCATAAAGGAGGCAAGAATCAGTGAGAACCCCTTAACGAATCTACGGTAGTAGCTTGCAAGGCACAGAAAACTATGAAGTTCTCCCATATTCTTCAGAGGAGTCCAGTCAAGGATGGCTTGAATCTTCTTTGGGTCAACTTGAATTTCTGCAAAAGAGATCACATGGCCAAGAAAGGATACTTTGGATAGCCAAAATTCACACTTACTGAACTTGGCATATAGTTGTTTTTCCCATAGAGCCTAAAGCACAATCCGAAGATGTTCTTCATGAGTAGCAGCATCCTTCGAATAGATTAGAATGTCGTCTATGAACACCACCAAAAACTTATCTAGGTAAGGCCGGAACACACGGTTCATCAAGTCCATGAAGGTTGCAAGTGCATTCGTAAACCCAAATGGCATTACTAGGAATTCATAGTGGCCATATCTAATTCGGAAGACGGTCTTTGGAACATCAGACTCCTTCACAAGCATTTGATAGTACCCAGATCAAAGGTCTATCTTTAAGAAGACAGAAGCATCTTTCAATTGATCGAAAAGGTCATCGATCCTAGGCAACGGGTACTTGTTCTTGATTATCACCTTATTCAACTAACGATAGTTAATGCATAGGCGCATCGATCCATCTTTCTTCTTAACGAACAACACCGATGCTCCCCAGGGTGAGGAACTTGGTCGAATGAATCCCTTATCCAAAAGGTCTTAGATTTGGGCCTTTAGTTCTCTTAACTCCACCGGAGCCATTCTATACGGAGTGATAGAGACCGAGTAGTCCTGTGTTGCACTTCTATCCTAAATTCCACTTTTTGAGTGGCAGGGAGTCCCGGAAGTTCATCAGGAAACACATCAGAGAATTCTTTCACAACTGGTACATTTTCAAGTTTTTGATCTTTCATGGCATACATGAGAGTCTTTTTAGGCTCGGGTTCGAATTTCATCAGGGTTATGCTTTCTTTACCGAGCCTACGGAGATACAATTTCTTCTTCAAATAGTCCACCCATGCTTGGTGTTCGGCTAACCAGTCGAGGCCTAATATGAAATCGAACTCTTGAAAGGGTAAGGCCATCAAATTAGCCAAAAAAAGGGATCCCTTGTATACTTAGAGGGCAAGCTTTACACACCCATCAAATGATCACACTATCTCCTAAAAGATTAGAGACAACAATCTCGGAAGTGACCAGTTTAGATTCTAAAGTATACTTAGCAATCAAAGGTTCACTAACAAAAGAATGCATAGAGCCTAGATCTATCAAAGCATAAACAAGATCATAACATAATTCCACCATACCTGCAATCACATTAGGATCATCCTCCTGCTCACGAACCCGAACATGATACATCTGTACTGAGGTTTGTGGATCATGACCAGTTGAAGGAACGTTGGTGTTGCGAGGTCTCCCCGTAAATACAAACAACATTGGCTTTGCTCTTTTCCCCTTGTTAGGAATATTCTGAAAAGCTACAGATGTAGGGGCGTGCGGATTCTGCGGGCACTGTCGGATAAAGTGGCCAAACTCGCCACAAGGATAGTAGGATCCAGACTATCTACGGCACTACCCTGCGTGCCTCTTCTGGTAGAAATTACACAGAGGGGTATAAGAACCTTTCGCGGAATCGCCCGTACTATCGATGAAAGTTGTACGAGCAACAGATGTTCCTGCAGACTGAAACTATGGCACATAGCCAAATCGTGGCAGCTGCTGAAAAGTGGTAGACTTCTGGTCCCCATGTCTTCCTTTCTTCTAAGGCATTGGAGGCTTGGAATCATCTTAGGATCTTTTTTCAGATCGGGCTTGATTTCCCTTTCTCCTCTCGTAAGCCTTTTGAGAGGCTTTAGTAGTAATCACCTGATTGACTAGGGTCTAGAAGTCCTCTAACTCAAAAGCAATGAAAAGAGGACGCAATTCGTCACATAGGCCATCTATGAACATTCGGCACTTCTCCTTCTCTGTACGGATGATCTCGACACCATATTTAGTATATTTGCAGATGTCGTGGATGTACTGCTCCACGGGTCTTCCCCTTGTCTCAGATGGAGGAACTTCTTACACCTCTCAGAGATATAATGGTCACTGGCGTACTTCTTACGGAACTCTTGGAGAAAGAATTCCCAAGTGATCTTACGTTCAGGCACGGTGAGTGTTATAGTGTCCCACCAACTCTGAGCTTCTTCGTTGATTAAGTCCAAGGCACATTCTAGCTTGTGCTCCTTAGGGCACTTCATTTATTTATTCAGCACTTTCAAAGTATTCTCCAACAAGTATTCTGCGATTTCAGGATTATCCAGGTCCTAGCGGGTAAAGGTTTATACTAGATACTGCGTGAGCTTATCAATAGGAGCTCTCAAAGTAGATTGAGATGCTTCAATAGGCTAAAGGAGTGGTTCTTGTTGGAGAGACACGACCACTTGTTTGATCATGTCAGCCATCGATAGAAAATACTCCTGCTGAGCTGGAGGCATTGGCGAAGGATTAGGTGGGCCATTCTATCCCACTTCTTCAGGCCTGGCTTCAGCCCTCAGATTATCCCCCTGGGTCGAGGAGGAGTCAGGGTTTGGTTCATTAACATCACATCTATCAGTAGGTCCAGACATTACCAGATCTAAGTACACAAAAAGATTAAATCGTGTAAGCTGCAAGTCACAGATATCGTATACAAATAACTTCTAGGTGGCATAAGTACATATACGGACTCGTAACGGGCTTCAGTTTAGTCCTAAAATCAACTAAACCTGGGCTCTAATACCACAACTGTAACACCCCCTTCTCGGTCTGGTAGAGAACTGGGTCGAAAAGTGTTATCAGAATCTTATTCGAAGATCGGAAGTCAGAATTGGAGTTCAGGACTTGTTCAGAACATTTTATTAGTCATTCTCAAGGCTTATCGAACTTGTTCGTTACTAGTCTTATTAGAACCAAGGTCAATTTAAAACTTTTACAAACGTAGGGACTAAATCGTAACCTTTACAATTAGCAACCCTAATCCGGATTCTTTATTACCAATTTTTAATTAAACTTACCAATTATTAATCTGCGAAGTTTCATTAATATTGGGTATCGTTTACCTAATCAATTAGATCGTATAGTTATTAGTGACCAATTTGTAGACTGCCTAAGACTTCCTTTTATTTTTTCTAACAGAATTAACTAACACTATATCGATACCCTAAGGGCCATATCGATACGCTAAACCTAATTTCAGTTTCCAGCTTCAAAGGATATCAAGCCCGTACTGATACAGATGTTCCCGTATCGATACGCGTTAGCTATATTGACCCCGTTTCGATACGCCCTAAGACCGTATCGATACCATTTTTTAAACCAGATTCTAGTGACCAATATCCGTATCGATACGCCCTAGCCATATCGATACTTTCTTCTTCATTAAGCCAATTTATGCCTAGCCGTACCGATACGCCATCAACCCTATCGATACGCATTGACCTGTAATGATAGAATTTTGCTGGTTTTTTTCAATTTACCAAACCAAACATTAATCAAATTTTACTAAACTTTACCAACAACCTTAAAAACAGTATTTCTAATTGTGTGTCAAATTTTAGAGCATTTCGAATCCATTTACTACGACTTTACCAATTAGTGAATTTAAGCTCATTTGAACTAGGTTACCAACCCCAAAACATTCCATATTACACATACATCACTTAGGCTCTATTGGGCTATTACAAACATATCAAAATAGGCCATTAAAACAAGTTTAGACCTTATGCCACCTTACTAGGAGTTTGAAAACAAACTAAACATACATATGATAATGGAGGTGACTTGCAACTGTATATTACACGATCGGAGCTCAGAATGCTTCAAGGTCCTAAAATGCATGAGACACGCACATGTTAAGCTTATTTAGCCTAGTGAGGTAGTTATAACAAGCGTAGAGTAGTCAAGTGTCATGAATAGCATACTATGATCATGAATAACATATCATCATACTTAAATATCATAATTACACTATTAATCACATAAGTCTCATGCTTAAGTCATTTGTCCAATTTTCACATAACTATAGCAAGGTTTAACACATACCAATCCCTTGGACATAGTAACAAATGGATACACGGATTCCCCTTTACACCAATACATATATATCGAAAAATAGGTTGTAGCCTTAAGTCGTAGCTCCGAATAAATCCCTTACACAGTCTATCCTTTTATTCCCCACATATAGGCCGTATCACATCAGATTGTAAATTTCCAATCACCAGAACCTACTTCCGACTAGGCCGATTTCTGAGATATGACAACGATTGTATAGTGTATCAATACGGCCCTCTGCCCAAAATTGTTTTAAGGCCCAAATTGAAGGAGATAGAGAGTAAGGTGCTTAGTCACCTCCTTGCTTGCCTCCCTCATGTGGGATCACTCATATTAGGTGATGAGTAGCCATCAATTGCCTAGTATTTGGGAAAGGGAATGAAAAGGTGGGAAACAATTGTTTAACCTTTCCCTTGCTAATAGTAAAGCTCTCTATTGGCTCATGTGTAGGTGGGAGAGATTAAAGGTTGAAAAAGGGGTTTTAAAATTTAGAAACTAAGCTCTCTTCATCACTTTGTACTCCCGAAAGCAAAATCCATCCATTAACTTCAAAATAAGTAAGCACCTCCATTGTTATCCTCAACCTCAAGCTAAGCAAGCACCTCGATACAATCTTTATCCTTTGTTTGATTTTAATATGTCGTTTGAAAGTCCGTAACTCGGTAAGTAAAACCCCTAGGTTAATTCAATGATTTTGTCATTCTTTAAGGTTTAATTTTAAGATTAGGTTTTGAATGTTCAATGGAAGCCCATGGATTAGGAAGTTAATTCCATTATCTTGATAATTGTCTATAAGCTTCAGTAAGCTTTAAAAACATTTCTGCATCCTTAGTTTAAATTCTAAAGCAACCCCTAATTTTTTGCTAGCTCAAGAAGTGTAGAGGACCCCTCGTCAGCTCCAGCTAAAGCTAGGAGCAAAGCAATCGTAATTCGGGAACCTTGAAAGCTTCAGAATCAAGATGAGTGTAGTTGAGTCAAGGGATAGGCTAGGTGCCATCCCGTTGCATTTGCTTTGTGATTATGTTTGCATTTGATTAAAGACTCAACTAGAGCAAGCTTTGTGGGTGCTAATGGTGAGCATGGTAAGTCTTCGATATGGTTGAAATATTATAAGCTATGTGTGATAATCAAAATATGTTGTATATGGGATTGATATGAATAATCCATGACATGTGATATGTGGAGCTAATGCTCAATTATGTATCTGTTATGTTATGGCATAAGGGCACCAAAGGTAAGATTTGTGATGATATGTGAACTTGGACATTTGTGGGCATTGAATACAATTGGCATATCATAGGGTTATTCGAGCTCACTAAGTAAGGGACTGGACTACGGTCCGGGGCTACGGCCTATATGTGTGGTGAGATAAGGATGGATTGTGTAAGGGACTATCCGGAGCTACGGCTCAAGGCTACAGCCTATTTCTGATACATGTAGTGTACAAGGGAATCGTTGTATTCATTGGTTACCATGTCCAATGGAAAATGATATGTTTATATGATTTATAATTGCTATATAGAATCATGACTATTGGCTTTGAATATGTTTATTGTGATTGATGTTATGTAAAATGTCACCCCAAGCATACCTATATGTCATTCATGCATTTGATAAGTTTATTGTGCATTTGTTTTGACTACCTCACTATGCTATGTAAGCCTAACACTCGTGTGTCTCATGCATTTCAGGATCTTGAATTATTCCGGACTCCGATCATGTAGTTGCAGTTGCAAGTCACTTCCATTAATCATATGTATGTTAAACTTTGCTTTGAACTCCTAGTAAGGTGGCATATGGCTCAAACATGTCATGTTTGCACATTTTGGTATGTATGTAATGGCCTAATAGTGCCTAGGTGTTGAATGTGAAAATTGGCATGTTTTGGAATGGCTAAACTAGTTAAAATGAGCTTAAAGGCATCAAAAGGTAAAAACCCTAGTAAATGAATTCGAAATGCCCTAAAATTTTGTATGCTATTAGAATTATAGATTAATAACTTACTGGTAAAATTTCATGGTATTTGGACAACGTTCAACAGGTTAAATTTGCTAAATACCAGATGAAATCTATCATTATAGGGCAGGCGTATCGATACGGGTCAAGTTGTATCGATACGGCCTTGCATATTTAGACTTGGGAAGACATGGCGTATCGATACACTAGGGAGTGTACCGATACGGACCTCGGCAGTAAGGTCTGGGAAATTAATTACATCGGTACAGCTTGAGGTATACCGAAACGGGTCAACCTTGGACAACGCGTATCGATACAGGTTTATATGTATCGATATTGGCTGGTCACCCTTAGTCCTGAAATGGTGAAATTCGACTTAGTGTACTGATACGGCGTTAAGTGTATCGGTACGGTGTCAGGTAATTCTGTTAAAAGGCTTAAACTACAGTTTTGAATAGTTTACAGTTTGGTCACTAATCTTTAAATGGTCTAAATGGATAGGTAAACAACCTCTGTTAATAATACAATTTTACAGGTTAATAATTGGTAATTTTAATTTTAGTTTAGTAAAAAGAAATCCCAATAAGGACCTTTAATTTATAAAAATTACGATTTAGTCCTTAAGTTTGAAAAAAAATTAAAATTGACCCTAAATCGAATAAGTGGACAATGAACAGATATTCCAAGCTTTAAAAGGGTTTAATGAACAGATCTTCCAAACTTTAAAAGGGTTTAATATGCTTTCCGGTAGCATTTTTCGACCTGGTTCTCTACCAGACTAAAAAAAAGGGTGTTACAACTAAGATTAGTTGCCGACCACCAATCAAATGGGGAAAAAAGAGAAGTTGTTGAAGATGATGAGCGGCGGCTGCACTTTTGGAAGAAAGAAAAACTAGGTTTTAGTTATTTATATGTTATATTAGTATACAATATGGTTCTTATAATGTATAATATATGCTTTATATAGCATATAATATGTGGTATTTATATATTATATTATACATATTTTTTTCAAAGTATATAGTATATGGTTGCGTTACATATTATATATATATACATTTTATAGTAAAATATATAGTTTTAATATATATATATATATATATTCTATGCATTTCATATATGATATATGGTTTTATTTATATATAAATCTATATTACATGCTTTATATATACTATATAATATATAGTTTGATAATTATATACATATATGGTTTCTGCCAAAGTTTATATATATATTGGTTTATACATACATACATATATATATGTATGTATGATATTTATATATGTGACATGTAGATCCTTATTATTTTGTCTTGTATTTACTTCATGCCTTGGTTAATGTTTGCCATAATCATGTTGTTTTTGCCGTGAGATCTTATTGTGCATTTGAATATATTAACTGTCAATGTGGTGTCCTTTTATTCGAGAGTAAGCACGGCTAGTACCAGTTGTAGTGGTGGTGGTTTTGTCGTTTACTCTCGAATAACGGGCCTTTAAAATCTACTCGCACGTATAACCAAATTTTGATTTAATCGCCACTTTAACTCGCAAAATCCAATATTAACAAAGCGGTAATTGATTTGGTACCAAGTTTGGGCGTGGTGGGGGTGTGAAACCTTCACTACTCGTAACCGACTCCCGAACCCAAAATCTCTAGTTTTATTTCCGGTGTCCAGTCTACCTAAACCAAGTGACCGGTGACGACTCCACCATTTTTCCAAACATTTTCAATCAAAATCAAAACCTGGTTCTTCTAAGTGATACTCGGGATTTTTAAAAATTAGTCGCTACATGCATCTCCAACATGCTACTTCAGTTGTGACATATAATATTGGATGAACCTTCGAACCATCTGGCAAGTTCAACTTATATGCTACCTTGCCAATCCTGTCCACGACCATAAATGGCCCAAGCCACTTTGGAGCTAATTTTTGACAAGTTCTAACATGGACAGTTTGTTGCTTATAATATTGAAGTTTTAGATATACCCAATCTCCCACCTTCAACTCACAATCACTTCTCCTCTTATCAGCTTGAACCTTCATCCTATCATGAGCCCTCTTCAAATGAAATTTTAGTATCTTAATGGTAGCTTTCCTTTGTTGCAAATCTTTGTCTACTGACTCCACCATAGAATCACAAGCTATGTAAAGTAAGTGAATAGGAGGTGGCTGCTCATACAAAGCTCGATAAGGAGTAGTTTGTATGGCAGAATGGAAGGTTGTATTGTACCACCACTCGACCAAATGTAACCATTTCCTCCAATCCTTAGGTCTCTGCCCAGCCATGCATCTTAAATAAATTCCAGGCACTTGTTAAGTCCTTCACTTTGCCCATCAGTTTCTGGATGGTAAGCTGTTGAAGGTGTCACGGAAACTCCCAACCTTTTGAACATTTCTTTTCACAAAATGCTCATGAACACTTTATATCTGTCACTGACTATGGTATTTGGCAAATTATGCAATTTGAATACATTTTTAGGAAAATCTGGGCCACTTCCTTGGCAGTAAATGGATAAGCAAGAGGCAAGAAATGACAGTACTTTGTTAGCCTATCAACCACAACTAGAATGACATCCTTTATCCTAAACTTGGGTAGCCCTTCAATAAAATCCATTCCCGCTGAAGACCAAACTAAATTAGGAATTGGTAAGGGCTGCAATAATCCTTTAGGGTGTTTTAATTCATCTTTGTTTCTTTGACAAATTTCACATTCTCTAACCAATTGTTTCACTTCTCTTCTTAATCCTTTCTAGAAAAACACGCTGGTTATCCTCTTAATAGTAGCATGAGCTCCTGAATGTCCCTCTACTACACTGCCATGAAAATAATCCAACAGAATTTTCCTCAAACTCACATCCATTCCAATAACTTGTTTCCCAATTCTTCTCAACAGTTTGCCATCTCAAGTATACTTTGCATGTTTTTTGTTCTCTCTTCCAATTCTTTCATAATATTCTTTAACTTAGGATTATTCTACCAACTTGACATGACTCTGTCTAGAATATCAGTTTGAACAGAATTATCCCTCATTTTCAGGCAGCTTTCTTCACTTGGTCTTTTGGATAGAACATCAGCCACCACATTATTAATTCCCCTCCTATAACTGGATTTATAGTCAAACCCATCATTTTAACCACCCATTTTTGCTGGGATAGAGTGATAGCCTGATTATCAACAAGAAATTTGAGGCTGTGGTGGTCGATTGTGATTCTAAAATATCTGCCAGCCAAATAAGCATACCATTTTTTACAGCCATCAATACAACTAACATTTCTTTCTCATAAACAAATAGGTTTTGATGTCTAAGACCCAGTCCTTTACTTAAAAAATGTTATTGGCTTTCCACCTTGAACCAACATTGCCCAACTCATGTTTCAAAAACATCAGTTTCAATTGAAAATTTCTTTCCAAAATCTGGTGGAGACAAAACATGTGTTGACCTCACTGCCCACTTCAATTTTTAAAATGCATGTTCCTCCTCTTCAGTTCATTTTTAATCCACCTTTCTTCAAAAGATTTATCAGAGGTCTAGCAATAATTCCATAGTTTTGAATGAACCTTCCATAGTAACCAGAAAGTCCCAAGAAGCCCCTTAAATCTTTAACTCCCCTTGGTGTTGCTCATTCCATTATACTTGCCACTTTAGATTGATCCATTGATATCACTTCCTTGGATATAACATATCCCAGATAATCTATTTATTCTGCCACAAAATTGCACTTATTCATCTTGACATACAGTTTATGCATTCTCAACACCATCAACACTTCTTTCAAATGCAACAACTGAGATTTCCAGTCCTTGGAGTACACTAATATATCATCAAAAAAATCTAACACTGTTTTTCTCAACAATCCCTTGAATATCTTGTTCATCAGTCCTTGAAAAGATGTTGGAGCATTAGTAAGCCCAAATGACACTACTAGGAACTCATAGTGTCCTTCATGGGTCCTAAATGCAGTTTTATGAATGTCTTCACTCCACATTCTGATCTGATGTATCTAGACCTCAAATCTAATTTGGAGAAAATTCTAGCATCCCTTAACTCATCCAATAGCTTCTCAATGACATGCATAGGAAACTTGTCTTTGATTGTCTTTTGATTTAATTCCCTGTAGTCTACACACATCCTTCAAAATTTGTCTTTCTTTTTAACCATCATGATAGGAGAAGAGGATGCACTACTACTATCCCTTATTACTTTAGACTCCAACATTTCCTTCACAATCTTCTCAATCTCGTCCTTCTGCCAAGAAAGGTATATATAAGGTTTCACCTTGATTACTGCAGATTCATCTTTCAATACAATTATGTGATCTTTACCCCTTTTAGGAGGTAGACCCTTCGGTTCCTCAAAGACATCACTGAATTCTAATAATAATTTCTGAATTCCTTCCTATGCTAATTCAGATTTGTCCTTAAACTTCAATTGTGCATTCAAGACAACAAGTGAAGCTGTATAAGCACTACTCACCCCTTAGTAGTTTCACATATGCCTTAGCTTCTATCCATTGAACAGGTTGAGGATGAAGTCCTGTCAAAGTTACCATTTCTCCCTCTTTCACGAATTGTATTTCCATTGTTACAAAATTCCACTAGATAGCCACCAAAGTGACTAACCATTGCACTCCCAAAACTACATCAATTCCCTTCAAAGGAAGCACTAAGAATTCAGTCACAAATTCTTAATTCTGCACTCTCCAATTCACATTTTTGCACACCCCCACAATTTCTAGTGAGTTCCCATCAGCAATAGTAACTCTTAACTTGCTCACCCTTTCTACTCTTAGCTCCAATTTCTTAACTACAACCCAGCTAATGAATTATGAGTGCTTCCAGAGTCTAACAAGGCCACCAACCTTTTCCCTCCAATTTCCAGTTCTAATTTTATAGTTTCACATTTAGTTGCACCCCACATGGGCTTGCAATGAAACTGTTGGACCTTCTAATCAACATTCAAAGCCTCTTCACAGTCCAGAAATTCCTTAGTTTCACCCTCCTCTTCTCGGCCTTCCACCATGATTTGAAATAATTGAGTCTTGGCACACTTGTGTCCAGGACTGTATTTGGCTGCACACCAAAAACAGAGACCTTTCTTCCTCATCTCCTCAATTTTTCTAGCAAAAATCATTTTTAGTCCCTTTTGTACCTCAAACACATGTATTCTTAGGGCTCATTGTACCAGAACTACTCCCTTTATGAACACCTGAAGGTTTAGAAATGATGCTTGGGCTAAACATGTTTCTGTATCAACTACTCGATGCTCGAGAAGGTATATTCAAAGTAGATGGTGCTAATAACCTCACCACAGTGGGAACTATTTTCTTTTGAACAAGAAAGAAAATTCCTCTTAAATTTTTAGCCATATGAAATGCTTCTATTAATGTCTTTGGTTTCAGTAATTTCACATATTAACTAACTTCCATATTAGATGATATTTGAATAAAATAAGGATGTATTCATCGAGTAGATAAATTTACATGATTCACCAATCCAAAGAAATCCTCGTAAAACTTCTCTACAGATTTTGTTTGTCTCGGTCCCACCAATTCACATACTGGACAATCAAAGCCCCATGGTATGAATCTTTCTTCATTGTTAGATACTGCTCCCAGTTCAGCCGATTCAACTCTCCCAGGTTCTTAGTAACAAATTGGTGCCATTGCAGTGCCTTCCCTTCTAGATTAAGCATCACCACTCGTACCTTGGTTGTCTTTGGTACCAATTCAGCCTTGAAATATTGCTCAATCTTCGATAACCACCCTTGAAAATTTGTCCCATCAAACTTTGGGCATAAAAGCTTGTACGCAAAATTATTAGTGTGGGTTTGTTCTCCTCGCTATTCGGTTCGAAATCTGCCCACGTTTCCCAACTGCTTGATTTGAAGTATATTTCGGCGTCACTGTCTAACCCACCGTGACTTGAGCTTCGTTCTCCTTAGAAGATTGGCCCGGGCCCGACCCAAGTAACCCCAGTGCAGTAATCCCTTGAGTCAGAGTCTCCACCATTTTCCTGATGCCCTCGTCCATCATCTTCTTAAAATCCAACATTATCTCGACCTTGAACTTCGTTAGCCTCGTATTCATTCTTTCATCAAAATGATTAATCGCATTCCGAAGCTTTTTCGATTCTAGCTGCCAAGTAGCTCCCTGGTTCGATTGACAGCGCGTTTCCACCATTTTTGCCAGGAACCTGGCTCTAATTCCCTTGTAACTGTCACGAATTGAGAACTAGAATTTTATAGAGGAAGAAATAGAAGAATTCAGATTTAGATGAAAAGAGAAATACAAAATTGAGAGAGAGACAACAATGTTCATTCATTTCAATAAGGATAACATTAGGACAAAAACAACTCTTAAAGGCCTAAGGATCCAAACGACATCGTCTCTTACAAACAGCACAAAACGCACCTTATCATTAAAAGAATTAAACAGGATTAACGCAAATTTAAAATTTAGAACAGCAACTAAGTTCATTACATGGATCAGGTTTCTCGTTTGGTCGGCATGCATGTCTAGAGCCATGGAGGCAAGTGTTGCACTTGGCATTCTTGCCAGGAATAACAGTCTGCCTGAAAACTCGATCTAGTTGTTGTGGATGATATTCCTTATCCTGCACCTCGGTGGCCCTGACACCATTACCGCTTACTCTTTAGTAGATAATGAATTTTGGCCAAGGCAATTGCTGGATGTTTTATTCCAAATCGGAGTTGCAATATGTGTTATTGAAATCTTGGGGTGGCATTGGTATTGGAGTAATTGCCCTCCCGGTATTCACCCTTTTTGCATCCCTATTCTCATAGATTTCATTTTTATACATGATTTTCATCGATCAAAGAGGCCAACTTGTTGGAGAAACTAGGTTATTTCTCACACGAACGTAGATTCAAATCTGAGTTGAAATGTCAAGTTCGACACTACTGAAATTTGCACAGTGGACAAACCCGTCAAACTATTGAATATTGTAATCCAATGAAAAACTCAATATTAAACAACCAAAATAAATAATGGAGAGAACACACAGAACGTACAAAGTTCGATGAAATTTCATTTACTCCTAGGGCACCACCATTGGATGATAACTTCATTATTACCAAAATGGTACAAACAAATGGAATTCCTTAAATAACAAATGAGAGAAGAGAACCAAATGAGAGAGATGTTTTGGGATTTGAGATGATATCAAACGAAAAAGTTGAGGTCTATTTATAGTTGAGCTCCAAGAACTAAACTTATAAATATTCTAATAGTTTAGAGACCAATAAATAATTTTCTCATGAGAAAAATTAAGTTTTTCTCCGTTTAAGTGAATTCATTTACTTCATCATTAAATGGAATTCAAGCCATCTTTAATAAATCTCCGCCTTGGCTTGAAATTCAACAAGCTTCTCAAAATCTGCATCAACTCCCCAAATAAAGTTATCTTTTGCAGTGCCTCCAAATGCACTCACGAGCGCCATACACCCGAAGGTGCTCAAACTCGCAGGATATTAATCAAGTTCAAATAATGATTGAACTTGATTGATGTTGCCACCTTGGTCAACATATCTGCAGGATTTTCTGTCGTCGCAATCTTCTGAAGTAGAATATTTCTTTCTATAAAGATCTTCTGCACAAAGTGATACCTCACGTCGATGTGTTTGATTCTTGAATGTTAGACTTGGCTTTTCGCTAAGTGAATTGGGCTCTGACTATCACAATAGAGACTAATGTGACTTTGAATAACTCTCAAGTCTTCCAACAATCCATTAAGCCAAATAACCTCCTTAATAGCTTCTGAAATTGCCATGTACTTTGCCTCTGTAGTTGACAAAGCCACCATAGATTGTAAAGTAGACCTCCAACTTATTAGAGCTTTGCTAGAGTAAACAGATATCCAATAGTTGATCAATGCTTATCCAAATCACCAGCATAGTCGGAATCAACATATCCAACCACAAACTGACCAAGTTCTTCATCCTGCTCAAAAACTAAACCAACATCTATAGTTTGTTAGAGATACCACATAATCCATTTCACAGCTTGCCAATGTCCTTTGTAGCAATCGAGCAACCGGTATAACCTTCGCTGAAGCTCTGATACCAATTGTTAGAGAAACCGGATTATTTTCCACATGAACGTAGCTTTAAATCTTAGTTGAAATGTCAAGAACGAAACTACTGAAATTTGCACATGACAAACCCGTCAAACTATTGAATATTGTAATCTAATGGAAAACTCAATATTAAACAACCAAAAAATAATTGAAAAAACACACAGAATTTACGAGGTTCAACAAAATGTCGTCCATTCATCAAGCACCACCATCGGATGATAACTTCACTATTACCAAAATGGTACAAACAAATAGAATTCCTTAAGAATTTCCAAATACAACAAATGAGAGAAGAGAACCAAATGGGAGAGATGATTTGGGATTTGAGATGATATCAAATGGAAAAATTACAGTCTATTTATAGTTAAGCTCCAAGGACTAAACTTATAAATATCCTAATAGTTTAGGGACCAATAAATAATTTTCCCATGAGAAAAATTAAGTTTTTCTCCGTTTAAGTGAATTCATTTACTTCATCATTAAATGGCATTCAAGCCATCTTTAACACAACTAGCTGACATTTTGATAACATACTTGTTGATCGGAGTAGTTGCTCTCGAGGTTTATGGTTTCGTCTTTCTTATCCTCTCCGACTGGATGAAGCTATGGCTACTACGGTATGTAAAGTAGATCATGTTCGAATCGGGAAGAGATTGTCGAGAAAGATATCAAAGTTCAACATGATCAAGTTTTGCCTCAGAACACTTAATCAAGACACCATGTGGATCAGATTTCAAAAGAAACTCGACATTGAGGAAAAGGTGGCAAAAAGTCGAAATGTAAAGTACGAAAATGTGGATGCTGAGCTGAAAAGCCTCATCTTCCAAGAGCTTAAATAGAGAAGTGAGAATATAAAAAGTTCCGATGTCAAGTCATGGACGAAACTACTGAGTTACAGAGGAGATTCGGTGCTTCGTAAAATGGGATGCCTCGAGCTTAAATGGAGCACAACTGATGTAGAATTCGACCACAGCCTTCTATTGGAGAAAAAGGGTTAAATTCGAAATAATTTAATATTAAACGAGAAAAATAAAATTAGAAATTGCACGAATAAAAATGATATTCGAAATAACATAAAAGAAATTTGAAATAACCGAAAATATGGTTGTTGAGGCTTGCTAGGAACGTAGTTTCCTTAAGACAGATTCGACCGCTCTTCAGTGCTAGAGTTCGTCTGTCGTCAGTCTCCCAGGATACAAAAGTGGATGATTATCGTCAGCAGCACCACTGAGAAAACGTTTTTAATTGTGTGTTTAAAACCTAAAAATTACTCATGTATTTATAGGAGAAAATTAGGTTAAACATTAGAACCTTTATTCAAAAGAAAAAAATTAATTTGAACGTGGTAAAATATCCACAGGTTGACATAGGGCTCAACCGATCCAAACATTCGCATTGCGCACATTGTGCGGGTGCGCCCCAACTCGAATAGGATTGAATTTGCACCCCCACGCACAAGGCACAATTTCCTTTCAAGTTATTCAATAACCATGAGTAGGGTAAGTGTATATAAACACTTCCCAATCCATTTATCCCATCCATGTGAGATATGGGGGTTCCATTTCCTTTTCTAATTCTCAACCTCCTTACTTTGACCATCAATTTCTCATTTATTACTCAACCATTTTGAGCATATGAGATACCGTTGTAAAGGTCTCACGGAGTAGAATAAGATCCAACCAAATTTTTATTCGAATCTCCACCTTTACTCATTCGAAATATGGCTCAAAGTTACCATGTTCTCACGTTTTCCCAACACCTATGGCACATTGCGACTCAACTTTGCTACTATGATGATGTCAAGATGCCTCAAGGGTCCAATTCTCTAAGAAACCTTAAAAAAACACTCCAAAATCAACAAAGGGCTATCAGAATATATGATGCACCTTCTTGTCATGTGTCCAAATATGCTACACAAGGGGATTGGTGAGATTAGATTCAAAGACACATGTGCGGAAACCAAGAGATTTTTCCAACACAAGAGAATCGGAACCGAGGTAGATGATGCTTGCTATAAGTTGTATGAAGTTGACACGCATTTGTTAGAACAAGTTAAAGGAGACGTGACCAAATCTGTTCTCTTCTATGGCACCCGACTAGCAAAGCAATTGCAGGCTCTGGAGAACAAACGGGAGATGATAAACAAAGTTCGGGTTGAATTACTAACATATGCAACGGTTCATTGTGGGTGGAAAGAGCATGGTCAACAGTTGAAGAGAGGTGGGGAGTTGCTAACGCATATTTGCCTTGTGAGGCACATTTGGGGTTAAGTGAACAATATCAAATTCAGAAACAATATTTTCGAATCCCTCAAGAGAACCGGAGGGAGGAGGCTCGACTTGTATGTCGTCCTTTCTTGAAGCTTTTAGGCTTTGTTTATCGGTATACCGGTTTAAGTTTGTTTGTTTAGTTTTTTTTTTTTAAACAATTTCTACCTACGAGAGGGGGAAGCAGAATTTTGCTCTTACTGGTTCTTGAACACATAACCTATGAAAAGGGGAGGGTGTCAACTTGTGAGCTTTAATCACCTAATCTAGAGATTGTTGATTGTTTGTTTAGGTTTGAATGATTGATTTTTTAAATAGATTAATAATTGATACACTACCAGCGTAAAAAAAGATTACACAAACTTGCCTATTTTCAAACCTAAATCTAAATTTCTAATCTTAAAACCCTAAAAATCTAACCACAAACCCTAAACACTAAATTTTAATCGCAAATCCTAAAACCCCTACATTTAAACCCTAAACCCCTAAATAATCTCTCTTGTAGAAACTTTATTTTTCGCCCCCAGTGTATAGAATAATAATCCTTTTTTAAATTTGTGTTTGTTTGCTTGTTTAGTTTCGAGTATGTTTGTATTAGTTAAGATTTCAAGAGTTTTGTTTAATTTGAGTGTGTTTTAAGTTTTTTTCATTTTAACTTTTTTTTTGAAATGTTGTTCATTTTAAATTAAATGGTCTTAAATGAATTTGACTATAATGTATTAAATTTTGTTATTTATCGTGATGTTCAACAAATTATTTTCATATAAAAAATAGGAATAATTACATAAATAGTACCACTTATTTTTTGGTAAAATAGTACTTAACTTTACGTTTTTATTTTGTTTTGGTACCTCGACCGTTAAAAACAAACGGAGAGGATGACGTGGCTTATTTTTAAATGGAATAATCACAGTTTTAGTCCCCAAAACTTATATATTTCTATCAATTTAATAATCATCTTAAACATTTGGTTAAAACTATAAATCCCTCATTTTATTTATTCTTCCCAAAACCTTAACCCCGAACTTTAAACTCGATATATCTCACTAAGATGATTGACCAAGCGGCAGATAAGCTTAAAGCAAATCAGCAAAACATTGGGAATAACACAACACAACCTAGATCAAATCGACTATCAAGCAAGTTTCATGAATAAAACCACAAGCCAATAAATCTTACTCTAATAATCAGATTGTAGTTCCTTATCAACCACATAAGGATCCAAAAACTATTGAGGGCCATCATAAATTCTCAGTCAAGAAAAGCAATAAAACTATAGGATGCCCAAGCTATTGGCCAAAACTAAAGCAGTCAGCCTCATGGAGGGTCTTGATGGATCTATATACAGTTGAATCCAGACAAGTAAGGCACATAGTATTGCATTACAGAGTCACTCTCATTCAACAAAAGCGAAACCCCCGCTCCATATGCACTCCATTCCTTAAAAGACTCCCACAGATCCTCAAGGCACAAAATATGGTGGAGTCTGCAGTCTGAGCTCTTGCACTTTTCCTCTCCACCCTCTAATGCTGCTTGTCTATAGGATTAACAGAGTAAAATTTTATCGATACAAGATTAATCAATAACTTCATATTTAGCAAATCATTTGGGGAGAAAACACAATTCACTATTTTACATTTATTAATAATCAACAGTTGCTAGTTGTCTGAGTTGGCGCTATTTTACAAAATATTCAATTTACAACGTTTTCTAACTAATGAAATAAAACAATTTTCTTCAATTTTCTGTTGGGTTTTGCTAAACAAGAAGTTAAAGTCTAATACTTTAACTACTGCAGCCAATTAGTAACTTAGGATAAGCCTTAAAAAAGGGAAAAATATATATCAACGTTTCAAGAGATTGGACTATTGTTTTTAATAAATCAAATGAACAGAGAAGTTAAAGATTGAAGCCAAAGTAGAAAATAGAAGGGGAAAAACAAATCTTGATTGATAAACATGGAGTTTTCTTTGTTACCTTGGGAAAATATTGAACGGGAACCAGTGGAGTTGTAAACTCCAAGAACCGGTCCAAATTCGTGGAATTTTCATCATTTCTTTTATTACTATTATTCATCGACGATGAAGATGCAGATGACACATCGGAAAGAAAAATGAAAGTCTTAGGATATGTGGCGTTGCACATTTTATTAGACATGTCTTTTGGGAAGAGAGTAATAGCCCGTGACACATTTCTTACGATCTAAGATAAAATGGGGTTAGGGTTTTTAGGGAAGAAGAAATAAAATGAGGATTTACAGTTTTAACCTAAATATTTAAGATGATTATTAAATTAATAGAAATGTATAAATTTTGGGACTAAAACTATAATTATCCCAATTAAAAATAAGTCACGCCATCATCTTTGTTTGTTTTTAACGGTTATGGTACAAAAACAAAATAAAAATATATTGTTAGGTATTATTTTGCCAAAAAATAAATAGGGTATTAAAACATTAATACAAGAATAGATGGAGTACTATTTACGTAGTTATCCCTAAAAATAATTTATAAAATCTTGTTCAACAAATGGTATTGCTTTGTTAAACGTAAATAAAAATAATATTTTGAATTTTATTTTATAGTGTGGATACGAAAAGTTTCCACAAACGTCTTAGTTTTATAGTTTAAGGTTTAGAGGTTAGGGGTCAGATTTAATGGTTTGGAATTGATGGATTGTGGTTAGAATTTAAGGTTGTGATATAGGTATTAAAGGTTACGGTTTAGATTTTAGAGTAATATAGTTAGATGTTTAAGTTTAAATTTATAAACCTTAAATTCTAACCATAATCCATCAATTCTAAACCACTAAACTCTAAAACCTAACCCTAAAACCTAAAAGTAAGACACTTGTAAAATCTTTTTGTTTCAACCGCCGATGTATGGAATAATTACACGAAAATAAAATGTTGAGATATAGATTTTGATATAATAAATTGAAAAATGTTTTGGACTAAATTGAAAAGAATTTAAAACATGCCTTAAGTCAAAACAACTTGAAAATAAGTTTGAGGAAGCTTAAAAAGGTTTTGAAGTGTTTTAAAACGTTTCTAAGTAGTCAAACATGTGATTTTAATGTACCCGTTTCGATACAGGTATACCTATTTCGATACGGCTAAAGGTTTTTGCTACAAGTTTTTGAAACTGTCAAAATGTGTTTTGATACAGGCCTTATCCGTATCGAAACAGCAAAGGGTAGTTTCGATACACCCCTTTGGCATTTCGATACGCCTACGTGGCATACATCCCAATGGCCGTATTTCCAACGGTCTTTTAAATTGCAGGTTGTACCAATACGCCTATACGCGTATCGATACGCATCAGCTAACCAGAGCTCAACGGCTAGTTCTAAAGAAGGCCGTACCGATACGGTTACCCTCGTACCGATACGGACAGCCTCAGAACTACATTTAAAGTGGAAAATAAAGACCCAAACGGCTCCAATTCAATCCCAACAGTCACCAATGGCTATGAACTCATTTGGGAGTATAAAAGGGACCTCCAAGCATCTTTGGATGACTAATGCTTTAATTGTCAACAACATTATGGTCAAAGATTTTTTTTACAGCTTAATTGTATATTTCTTTGTATAGACAACACTTGTGAGCTTTAATTGTAATATTTTGCTCAAGTGTTTTTAGGTTTTGGGTGAGTGCTTAGTGTTCCCAAGACTCGGGTTGTTAGTTCTTGGATGCTAGATCACGTGTTGTGATTCTAGGATTGTAATGGTTGCCTCTTTAGCCTAGAAAAGGAGAAGAATTCTTAGTGAATTGTTGAAATCCTAAGGTGGGAAGCCTAGGTAGTGGACGTAGACTCCATTTAGGGAGTTGAACCACTCTAAATCCTTGTGTCTCTTTGTCTATCTTTTTCTTCCACCATTTCCACCCAAAAATCAACATTCTCCAGCACTTGGCTAATTAATCGGTTGTGTACATCGAGCCCAACAATTGGTATCAGAGCGAGGCTCAATCGAAGGGGAGTAACATCCTATTGAGGCGATCTGGCTAGTTCGACCAACAATACAATCAACCGATGAAATGGCACAATTCATCGACAAGCTACCTTTTTTAACGGGACCAACTATGCTCATTAGAAGACTAGAATGATGTTCTTCATCAAGGCTAAAGATTACAAGCTTTGGGACGTTGTTGAAGATGGTTCATACGTCCCACAAAGATGCAAGGCTGAATGGAATGTGGATGATCGCAAGAAGATGGAGCTAAATTGCAAGGCTTTGCACATTCTCTTTTGTACATTTAGCCAAAATATCTATGAGAAGATGTCTTCTTGTGAGAGTGCCAATGAGGTATGGGACAAGCTTGAAGTCACATACGAAAGAACCAACGAAGTAAAGGAGACCAAGATCGGTCTTCTCAATCTAGAGTATGAAAACTTCAAGATGGATCCGGAAGAAGACGTCGAGAAGATGTTCGATCGTTTCTCCACCATAGTGAATGGACTCAAAGGCTATGGAGAAGTCATTCCAGAAGAAAAGCTTGTCTGAAAGCTTATCTACTCCTTCCCGAGTCATGGGACTCAAAGAAGGCCGCCATCATCGAGGCCAAGAATCTCAAGACCTTGAAGCTTGATGAACTCATGGGGTCTCTTCTCACTCATCAAATAATGAAGAATGACAATGAAGAGGAGAAGAAGAAGGAAGAGATAAGAAAGATGGGGAGAAGGAAATCAAAAAGCTAGGCATCAATATGAATGTCGTAGTCCTCAAATCCTCCCAATGTCATCATGAAGATTCAAGTGATGGGGAAGAAGAAGATGAAGAGATGACCTATCTCTTCATGAAATTTGCCTGATTCATGAAGAAAGAAATGAAAGAATCTAAGTATGAATCGAAGAAGAAGAATAAGAAGAAGATAAAGGATCCCCAAGAGAACCATAAAGGATTCAACAAAAATGGGTTATCTTCAAAGAAAGCATATGTGGCTAAATGGAGTGATGAAGACTCCACCAATGAAGATGAAGTAGCCCACATATGCTTTATGGCCCTCAATAAAGGGGAGGTAGCTTCTAACTCATCTTGTTCAAATTCTTATACTTTTGATGAGCTACAAGAAGCATATGACCAATTGGTTTTTGAGTTTAAAGCTTCTTTTTTGAAAAAACAAGAAATTGATTTCAAAGTTAAAAATCGAAAATGATTTGCTTTCTAAAACCAATTTGGAGTTTGAAGCAAAAATGAAGGATTTTGAGCAAAAAGTTTCAGATTTGCAAAATTTGCTTCAAACAATGGAAAAAGATCATCAAAAGGAAATTGATGATCTTAAGAAGGAAAAAGATTTGATTTCCAATGAACTTCAAGAGAAAAATAATTTGGGAAAATCAAATTTTTACGTTAGACAATCTAATGCTCCTAGATTTTTAAACGGTAAATGATTTAGAAGTATTTGGGTCCCAAAAGGACTAAGTACTTCAACTAAAAATGATGAAATTGAAAAATGGATTCCAAAGGGGACAAAATTATGTGCTACTAACGTTTATGGATCCAAAGCAATTTGGATACCAAAAATTACATGATTGTCTTGTTTAGGTGTGATGGAGAGTGATCAACAAATCCAAATTTGAGGGGGAGCTCCATACACACAAGAATGAGAACACTTGAAGAAGGAAGGCTTCACATCCTCATTTGAAGTTCAAGTGTTAGTAAATTTCTAGTTGTTTTTGTTTTTGTTTCTATTAGATTTATTTTCTATGACAACTAGGTAATCATATTTTTGGACTAACAATATTTGATGCTTTGAGTAAGGAGAGCCAATTTTAAAACCAAAGCTTTTAATAGAGTCAAATTTTTTAAACCTCTATTGTTATTCTTGAGCTTAATGTCTTTTAATTTTTTTTATATATAACAAAAAGGGGAGAGTTGCTTTGAAAAATTATCTTTTCAAAATGAATAAGGGGAGCTTTAATTTCTTTGAAAATATAAAAAAATCTCTTATTCAAAATTTTAATCTTAAAGGGGAGAATCCCAAACAATTTTTCAAGTTGGTTTTATTATATCAAAAGGGGGAAGATTGCTGAGGTATAGATTTTGATATAATAAATTGAAAAATGTTTTGGACTAAATTGAAAAGAATTTAAAACATGTCTTAAGTCAAAACAACTTGAAAATAAGTTTGAGGAAGTTTAAAAAGGTTTTGAAGTGTTTTGAAACTTTTTAAGTAGCCAAACCTGTGATTTTAATGTACCCGTTTCGATACAGGTATACTTGTTTCGATACGGCTAAAAGTTTTTGCTACGAGTTTTTGAAACTGTCAAAATGTGTTTCGATACAGGCCCTATCCGTATCGAAACAACAAGGGGTCATTTCGATACACCCCTTTGGCGTTTCGATACTCCTATGTGGCATATATCCCGACGACCAAAACCCTCTAACGGTCATATTTCCAACAGTCTTTTAAATTGCAAGCCGTACCGATACACCTATACGCGTATCGATACGCATAAACTAACCAGGGCTCAACGACTAGTTCTAAAGAAGGCCGTACCGATACGGTTACCCGCGTACCGATACGGACAACCTCATAACTGCATTTAATGTGGAAAATAAAGACCCAAAGGGCTCCAATTCAATCCCAACGGTCACCAACGGCTATGAACTCATTTAGGAGTATAAAAGGGACCTTCAAGCATCTTTGGATGACTAATGCTTCAATTGTCAACAACATTATGATCAAAGATTTGTCTTAGAGCTTAATTGTATATTTTTTGTATAGACAACACTTGTGAGCTTTAATTGTAATATTTTGCTCAAGTATTTTTAGGTTTTGGGTGAGTGCTTAGTGTGCAAACATCTACCTATTAAGAGGGATTTCAGTTTGCTAGGATTCTCTTTGTTAAAGAGTGTTCCCAAAACTCGGGTTGTGAGTTCTTGGAAGCTAGATCACGGGTTGTGATTCTAGGATTGTACTGGTTGCCTCCTTAGCCTAGAAAAGGGGAAGAATTCTTAGTGAATTGTTGAAATCCTAAGGTGGGAAGCCTAGGTAGTGGACGTAGACTCCATTGGGAGAGTTGAACTCTAAATCCTTGTCTCTTTATCTATCTTTTACTTCTATCATTTTCACCCAAAAATCAACTTTCTCCACCACTTAGCTAATCAGTTGGTTGTGTACATCGAGCCCAACATAAAACTATTTAAGAGTGTGATTTTATATTTTACTGGACCATGCCCGAGTGTGTATATACATATAAGAATAAATATTAATAAATAATAAAATGTTTCATTTTTCAAGTAAATAAATTTAGAAATAAAATTGAATGATTACAAAATTATTTTTATAATTGTTTTAAAATAATAAAAAATTTGACTTTTAGATCCATGAACAGCATTTAAAGGATTCAATGGATTACTTGAAGCAATATTCAAGCAAAGCAGATAGAACAGTAAAACGGTGGTCAAATGTCCGTGATTGATTTGATAACGATAATCACGGGCGGTGAGGCCTAAGGAAACCAGCTCTCACGGTTGACCTTCCTTACTTACACACTGTGAATGCTTAACCAAAGATGTCTTAGATTATAGTCAATAACATCAGCCTTGGCCCCCTACAAGCATACAAAAGATACAGGATATCTTTCAGTAGAGCAAAAGCATCATTGCGCATCCGCTGCTTCAGACAATGGCACTTTTGGTCTTGGCAATGGTGATTGCTGCAGCATTCATAAGCAAAGAAGCTTGTTTCGTCCATGGTGATATTGGCACTGCATTGTTTTATAACCCTCCGTATATTCGTGAGCATCATTTCTTTCCTTTCTTCTCTTCTCCAACTTCACTCAAACAACTCTCCTGTTGTAAGAGCAATTCATCTTCATTCCACCTTTTGATCATGCAGCTACGAAATGTGATGGTAATAGGGAAGAACAGTTTCCACCTGGGAATCTGTTTGTTGCTGTTAGCGAGGGATTATGGGACAATGGTGCTGCTTGTGGGAGGCGTTACAGGTTAAGATGTCTCAACGGACCCAACAGACCATGTAAGCATAGAACCATTGACGTCAAAGTGGTGGATTTCTGCCCCCTCTCACCATGCCCCTCTACAATTCTGCTGTCCAGGGATGCTTTTGCAGCTATTGCACACCAGCATGGAAGAAAAATCAATATAGAATATATACAGTAAATTCCCTCTTCTTTTCCTTAATTGAAAAAATAGCACACAAACCTCCTATATTGAACTTTAGTCTCTGAATTTAAACCATGATTCATGACGTTGCAGGATTTGAGAAAGCAGCTAGCATGGGTATAATCGGATCAAACTACCAGCTTCTGCCTGTTCAAGAAGAAAATTACATGCAGGGAACACATTACAAGTGTGATACAGATGCTAGCATTTAAGTTGGCTAATTCTTTCTTTGATAGAAAAAATATATATCAGTAACTTTAGCAATATCTAGATGAAGCTGTTCCATAAAAAGATAGAGATGACGTGCAGTAGTTATCTCTGTTACACAAAACAATATTTGATGTTGTTTACAAGTAATGCAAATACTATATTATTCTCCAAGATGCAATGTGGGCCATTCTCTCGGACACTGGTCTGAGAAAGAACCAATTCAAAACAAATTTTAACTTACAAGTAATGCAAGTACTATTTTATGCATTTACACTGGGAAATCATACTTCTTTTAAAATATATTTGGTCTCTAAAAACTGATGTACAGGTCAGACAACCTAACCAGATCAAAACTCCATATGCATATATAAACCATTTGTTAGGAGCAAAAGAACTTTCTCTTCAAGTGTCTCATAATAAAACCCAAGCTCATAGTTTCATGACTATTTAAAACATATTTACACTTGAAAAAGAAATACTCTAGACTTGCAATTACAAAACCAAAAATAACCAGCAATTTGTTGAAAATTGTCACACACTACCAAATGCAGAGTTCTGTATACATAAATCACTTTTCATGAATTATTTTAACAATCACACATTGGTTAATATTCAGACAAAATATATTTATCCAAAAGCAGAGAGATGTAGCCACATATTGTGAATCCACAATCCTCTACAAAATTTGTAATGCATCCAACAAAGCCTATGCATCTTATAGTAGTATAAATAGGGTAAGAATTTTCTTATCCTATATCAGATAAAAAAATATTGCTCCTACAATAAAATAATGAAATCCTTTAGCAAATTTAATCAAGATATTTATACTAAATCAGGTTTTCTCATAATGAAATCCTCACGAGGTATCTAAGGGTAAACATATTAATTTAGATGTATACCCAATAAATTAGTTTCACATTTTACTTAGCTTAACTACTTGTATAATCAGAATTCTATTACGTACTTAAAGGCTGATGAATGGATTAGCCGGCTGCTTAACTCACTCCGCAATGTAAGAGACTAGTTATCATTCAAGATTACACTCATATTTAAGAGTCAAACGATAAACCCATACCTGCACGTCGTTTCTGCCTCAGAGTCTGTCACTGAAAAAATGGCCTTGGTAGAATGCAATTATAGTTGATCTGGCTGCACAAGCACCAGTAGTGAGAATAGTCCAGTGTTGCCTGTATCTACCCCAGGCTTACAACAAAAACAGAAACAGAAGAATCCTGCAAATTACCTAATTAATGAATTCAAAAGAATTGAACAATGAGCCATATGAGGTGAAAATCTCATGTATGGATCTATAGGGTGACGGTTGGGGTGACTTATCTGTCAACTATTCCACTATCAACCCCCCCAAAAAACCAAATTCTGCCTTCCGTGAAGTTGCCAGAGTAAGATTACACCTTTGATGCTTTTGAGCTAAAATGACTTTTTAAGGTCTGTGAAGAAAATGTTTGCCATATTGAGTGATTTGGTGGAAGTAGCAGTTAACCACCCACCTTACTCATTCAATACTCACCGGTTAAATCATGAAACTATTATTTTCTTTTCCATGCGTCTTTCTAGTAAAACGAGATCATGTGTTTTACTTGGGACTTTTCATGTCTGCATCGTTTAATCAAGGTCTGCATCGTTTAAACTTTTCATGTATTTTGCAGATACTTTGAGATCTTCGTTTTGGTTTTCATGTCTGCATCGTTTAATCAAGGTCTGCAAAATAACTGATGCCTCGCAAGTTATTCCACAAGGTAGCCATTGGCTCAAAAGTACCGAGAACTTCAAAGCAATTTGAAGTTCATGTTCATTTAAATCATTGGAGATTACGTTCCTCCACTCCTTTGATTTCCCCTCCAAACAAATTCCATGTAGAAAGGCAGCATAAGAAACAGGGTCAGGAAGAAGGCCATTGTTCATCATCCTCTCTTTTAATTGCAAAGCAATTCTAGTCATTCCATTTTGGCAAAGGCAGAGGAGGATGGAGTTGTAAACAGCAGCTCTTGGAGCCAAAGCATCGGATATCATCATATTATAAGATTCAAGAAAAAGAGATTTCTTCCCCAAAGACTGGTTATCCAGAATTGCACCTGGACTGTTTGTTATGCCATTTACAACATAATTGTAAGTAACATCATTAGGAATGCACTTGTTAGACAGCATCAATTCAAAGTAGAAGACTGCTTTTACAAGTTTACCTTCCTTGCAAAAACTCCCAACAAGTATAGTGTATGTGACTACATTAGGTTCTAAACCACAAGATTTCATCTCTTTAAAAGCTTTTTCAGCAGTATTGAAATCTCCAATTCGACAAAAACCATTAATCAGAGAGGTATACGTCACACGTTAGGCTTGCATTTTCTTTTCACCATCTGTCCAAACATCCTTAGTGCACCACCAATGTCAAGCTGCTTTATGTAACCATCTATAATTGTAGAGTAAGTGAACTCATCTGGGGTAAGATGTGCTCCTACCATTCTAGTAACACATAATAGTGCTTCATTCAGCCTTCCAAATTTGCAGAAACCTTTAATCATGGCATTGTATCCCACAACACCAGGATCCATGCCTTTTCCAATCATGACATCAAAGAGTTTCTTTGCCTCATGGAGATTGCCATCCCTGATGAACCCATCAACCAGAATTGCATAAACAAATGCATCAGGAGGCACTTTTTGGTCAAGCATCTCTCCAAGGAGGACTTTGGCAGCAGAAAGTTTTCCTTTCTTGCAAAGTCCATTCATCAAAATGTTATATATCCCAGCATCAGGCAAAACTCCTCTTTCAAACATCCTGTGTCGAATTGTTAATGCAGCATCCACCTCTCCCATTGCAACAAGACCATAGACAAGAGCTCCAAAAGCTACTACATCAGGCTTATGTCCCCTCTCTGACATTTCAATAAGCAAATCCAGTGCCACCAGATATTCTCCTATTCTACAATAACCTTGTATCAAAGGGGTATAACTAATTTTATTCAGTACTAATCCCCTCTTCTTTGCCTGTTCCAGAAGCTGACCAGCTGTCTGAACCCTCCCATCCCTGCATAAACCACTAATAAAAGTGTTATAATTAACAATATCAGTTGATATCCACTCTCAATCATCTGTTTTATGGTGTCTGTCACATTAACTTTAAAACCATGCTTCAATTGTGCATCAAGAATAGTATTATGAACTTGGGTATTAATAGAGACACCCATTTCTTTCATTTCATTCAAAAGCCTGTCAATAGCAATAAAATCCCCTTTCTTACAAAACCCATTTATCATAGCTCCATAAGTCTCCAATGTAGGCAAAAATCCCTTCATTTTCATCCTCTTAAAAAGTTCATTAGCTCTTTCAACGTCACCTTTAGTAGAATACCCATCAATTAACGTATTATAAAAAACAACATCCGGAACACACCTTTTTCCCCACATATCTTCACTCAATTTTTCACCTTCCTCAACCTTCCCTATGTTACATAAACCCTTCACCATTATACAGACGCTATAATTATCGACACAGCCATCTCTTACAACCATTTCATCGAACACTTTACCGGCGATCTCAACTTTATTTAACCTCACAAGTGAACCAAGTAACGAATTACAAGCAATCAGACTAGGAACAGAGTCATAAATTTTAACCACATAATAAAACTGTTCAAGAGCTTTATCAACAAAACTATAATCCGCATAAACGCGAATAAGAAAGCTTAAAGCTTCATGCGTAGGCTTTATTTCTTCCAATTTCATGTTCTCCAGCGCATTGTCGATCTCCGGAAACAGTTTAAACCTAGCTAAGAGCTCTAAAAATGAAGAATAAGCCAACCCATTGAGGGGAAAATGACGGGGTTCTTGTTTAGAAACCCAATGAAAGAACTTTATAACTAATTCTACGTCGTGTATTTGATCAAACACGTAGTGGGCAATCTCTGAAACGCGAGTTTCTTCATCGGAGAAACGGTTTTCAAGGGAATCTGGCCATTTTGGGTGAGTTTCGAGGATTTGAATGGTTTCATTGATGAGGTTTTTGAGATGGCGAGGAACGCGAAATGGCGAAGAACTGAGCTTTGGGGTGTGGAGAGGTTTGATGCGAGACAGAAGGGTTTTAGACATTAGGCGTGGAAGAAAGAATGGCAAAAGAAACAACTACACGCAGAGCACCTGATATCTGACATTTAAATGGCTTAAAATCGGTTAAAATATGCTTCAAATCCCTGTACTCTTTGTATATTTAAACTTTAGCCCTTTTTGGGATTTTAATCTTGGGTAAAATACATCACAAGTCACTTAATTATAAATATTTTAACAAATATATCACTCTGCAGTTAAAACATGATCTGGTACAATAATAGTTTTAGTTATGTATTATATCAATTTGGCCCTAATTCAAAAATAATTCAATAAAATTAATCTTTTGTATTTATAAATTTCGACAATGTAGCTTTCTGACACACCTTCCGATCACTTGTCGACTACATTTTATTATCTTTTAACACGATAATTAAAAGATATGATAACTCGACAGACACAATTACTTTACTATTAAATAGTTAACAGACTAATTACGACGGATGCTGTAGCCCACCTACATGTTATCCTTGCTTGTTGCCTCATTCCTTACTGGTGCAGCAATAGAGCCGAGAGAAGAACCTATATTCAATGGATAGAACAACTTTAATTTCTTGTTAATATCCATCATCTTTAATTCTCCTGTATGTAACTGTCACAAATGAAATATGCGGTTCACCTGCAAAAATCAACAGACTATAGTAGGATTCGAAGCAGTCAAGTCCATAATTTATTACAGAAAATATGTAACACACTGACGTGGATCTTAGTTCCTACCCTTGTTTTTTCACTGTCCTCGTTCGCTTCAAGTCCCGGTGGTTCAACAACTGATCTTCTGCTAATCAAGTCCTGTCGTTTCCTCGCCTTCTCCACCTCCATCAAAGACGTGTGTTAGCTTGAATCGGCAACATCTTAGTGATCATCTATATTGCACCGATACAGATATAGATACGAGTACAGGTACTGGTGCGAAAACAGAAACGAAAAATGACCATTTCTAAAATTATAACGTACGGGTACAAATATAAAATAAATTTTATATTTTAAAAAATGTAAAAACAAAAATTTATAGGTAAAATCATGTGAGTATAACATCACACATACTTGTATATTTATAGTTAAATCATGTGAACAAGAAGAAAAAAATAAAAATAAAAATAAAAAAATCCAGAAAAAAGTGTAAGAGAATAGAAGAACAAGAAAAAACATAGAGAGATAAAATATCATAGAGTATTTAAGTCATACCTAATATATTTACGGTACGGGAACATATCAAATACGTAATATAATATCAGATCGAAGTACTTGTGCTTTATAGATATGATCATAGCATGCTATTAGCAACAGCAACAACGCTATTAGAGGTTAAAGTGTGGAGATCGACTAGTTAATGTGATTTCCGGACTCCGAGAAATTCAAACGATTATCAAAGATGAAATGAGGAAAGGCGCGTAGTTCTAGGGCGAAACTTTTAATTTAAGACTAATCGTTTCTTTAGGTTATAAGTTTGTACAGAAATTCTTATGAGATTTGTACATAATTGTTTATAGAAATTGTAAGAAAAAAAGTATATACATAAAATATTACGACGTAAGGATTTTTGTACCTACAAAAATACTACAAGAATACATATTTTTTTACAAAAACTATGAGAATCTCAGTAGGTATCAAGATTATTACACATTATACATAGTTTGTTACAGAAATAGTATAAAAACAGGAGAATCCAAATCAAATCCGAGTTGTAACAGCAGCGTTCCGACCTCTAGCAGTCCACCCCAATAAAACGAACGATTTTCTCTTCTCTAACTATTAGAGATGATTTTTTAAAAATGCATCTGTTGGCTGCTAGACCTTATGCCTTTATATAGCATTTAAAAACCTAATTCTAATTAAATTCGGATTCTTTAAATATACAATATATTTAACCGAATATAATTAAATATGTAGAATCTGATTCTACTTTAATTAGGTTTCTGTTAGAGATATATATATTTTAATAGTATTTGATAATTATAATAACTTATCAAATATTAACATATATATAAAAACGAAATTATCTATAATTACAATAATTATAACAATTTTAGTTTCTCACTAATTACGTGTACAACAAGTTTGTACACATGTTATCTAGTCGATATTTGTTCGTTTCGATCATAGGGTGTGACCATTGTAGGTTCATGTAACGTTAGCAGTAATATCCAAACCAATTCTAATATTATAAGCAATGAGTGGCATCTAGCAATACATCATTGCTACCTAAGTTACATGAAATCGTGGTGTGATTTAATATTTTTCTGTGATTAACTTCTTTTATGTATTTCATCCTTTTATCCTTATATCTAGATCGGGCACAAGTCATGGATTAGTCACACTTGTATAGTTGATCTAATGTTTCTTGATATCTCGAGTAGACTATTATAAACGAATAACTATGATATCCCATATTAATTTATTCGAGCATGGCCATGCATTTTCTAGTATCACTCAATCAAGTGGCCTATGATATTACTCCCATTATGCAGGAGGAACAAATCTTACCTTGATCAACCATATTCCACTACATGGATTGTGACATATTCAATATCAGTCGTTATAGTGTAGTCAGTTACGATACACGTTTGGCCGTGTCAAAATATGTCACTCGCGATGTTGAAATAATGATGATCTCAAGTCTGAGGATCATACATGTAGTTATGACCATGAGCAATGTTGTGACTGTTACATAATAATCCAAGAAACATGCTCATAGCGGATTAGTCTAGTATGTCGTTCCCTGACACATACTTATGTATTGATTTTGACATCTCCATGTCAATGACAATACTTTGTCATCAATTAATTACATATTAGTCTTAATACATTATTGTTGTCCAAGCCCACAATAATTATCGACTAACGACATTCAAGAATAGCTATATTATTCTAAGGACTTTATTATAATTTAGTTTATTTATAGATACACAGAATAAGACTGAAATAATAATGGCTTCTTATTAATGAACAAGATAAAATATGTATGTCTTTTACAACCATCTCATAATTGGTCTTTGGGCATACTCCAATAATCTCCCACTAGCACTAAGACCAATTACTCATGTATCTAATACCAAGAGACTTAGTGTGACGCTCATGCTTCTGCTGTGTTAGAGGCTTTGTTAGTGGATCGACAATATTGTCATCCGTTGGTACTCTGCATATTTTTACATCTCCTCGATCAATGATTTCACGAATGATATGGTAACGCCTAAGCATGTGTTTGGATTGTTGGTGAGATCTAGGTTCTTTTGCTTGTGCGATGGCTCCGTTGTTGTCACAACGTAGATATGTAGCATTTGATATGCTAGGCACGACCCCTAGTTCATATATGAACTTTTTGATCCAAACAGCCTCTTTTGTAGCATCACTTGCTGCAATATACTCGGTTTCTGTCATAGAATCTACTAATGTATCTTGCTTTGAACTTTTCCAGTTTACAGTACCTCCATTAAGGCAAAATACAAAACCCGATTGCGATCGAGAATCGTCCTTATCAGTTTGAAAGCTTGTGTCAGTATAACCTTTTATACTTATCTCTTCCTCACCTCCATACATAAGGAATGTATCCTTAGTTCTTCTTAAGTACTTAAGGATGTTTTTTACTGCAACCCAATGGCCTTCACTGGGATCTACTTGGTATCAACTTGTCATACTTAGTGCATATGATACATCTGGACGTGTACATAGCATGGCATATATGATAGATCCATTGGCCGGAGCATATGATATCTTACTCATGCGTTCTCTCTCTTGAGGCATTGAAGGACACGTTTCCTTCGAGAGTGAAATGTCATGTCTCATTAGGTAAGAACCCTCTTTTATATTCTTTCGTACTGAATCTTTTCAGTACTTTTCCTATGTATGTATTTTGACTTAGTCCTAGGAGTCGTCTTGATCTATCTCTATAGATCTTGACTCCTAATATGTAGGTCGCTTCACCCAAGTCTTTCATAGAAAAACATTTTCCTAACCAAGTCTTTACAGACTGTAAGGTAGGTATGTGATTTCCTATTATTAGTATGTCATCTACATACAATACCAAGAATGTGACAGTGCTCCCACTAGCTTTCTTGAAAACACATGGCTCATCTTCATTGTTAATAAAACCAAATTCTTTGATAGCCTCATTAAAACGAAGATTCCAACTTCGACAAGCTTGCTTCAGTCCATAAATGGATCTTTGTAGCTTGCATATTTTTTGGACATCTTTTGGATTGAAAAAACCCTCAGGTTGCGTCATGTACACATACTCATCCAATTTTCCATTAAGGAAAGCGGTTTTGACATCTATTTGCCAGATTTCATAATCATAATATGCAGCTATTACAAGTAATATCCGGATGGATTTAAACATAGCAACAGGGGAAAAAGTTTCATCATAGTCTATACTATGAATTTGACGAAATACCTTAACGACCAATCGCCCTTTGTATGTTTGTATATTTCCATCCATGTCGATTTTCTTTTTGAAAACCCATTTGCACCCTATGGGCTTAATTTCTTCGGGTGGGTCAACCAAAGTCCATACTTGGTTTTCTAACATGGAATGCATCTCGGATTTCATGGATTCTAGTTATTTCTCAGAGTCTGGGCTCTCCACTGCTTCCTGATAAGTTATAAGCTCATCTTAGTCCATGAGAAGAACATCTCCATGCAATGTGACAAGAAATCCATATCTCTCAGGCGTATTGCGTTCTCTCATAGACCTTCGTAGTGGTTGTGTTTCAAGAACGATTGGATGTTCCTCAACTATTTGTGGAACTTGTTGTTCAATCTATGGTTCAGTGATCTGTGGTTGATCTTAAATTTCCTCAAGTTCAATATTTCTCCACTTCCATTTTTGAAAATAAATTCTCTTTCGAGGAAGACTCTTATTCGAGCAACAAACAATTTGTTCTCGGATGGATTGGAGAAATAATATCTTTTAGTTTCTTTAGGATATCCCACAAAATTACACTTATGAGATTTGAGTTCGACTTTTGTAGACATCTGATGTTTGACATAAACTTTGCATCCCCAAATTTTCATAAAAGACATACTAGGACGTTTCCCAGTCCATATCTCATATGGTATATTTTGAACCGATTTAGACGAAACACGATTTAGTGTGAAAGCAGCTATTTCTAATGCATGTCCCCAAAAAGAAGTTAGAAGATCATCATGACTCATCATTGACAGAACCATGTCTAACAACGTTCAATTTCTCCTTTCAGAGACTCCAATGTGTTTTGGAGTGCTTGGAGGTGTAAGTTGTGAGACAATCTCACATCCTTTAAGAAGTTCATCAAACTCTAGGCTTAAGTATTCTCCCCATCGATCTGATTGAAGAGCTTTGATACTCTTTCCTAGTTGGTTTGTACTTCATTCTTAAATTCCTTGAACTTTTCAAGGGCTTCAGATTTATGATGCATTAGGTAAACATATTCATATCTACTAAAGTCGTCAGTGAAAGTAATGAAGTATTGAAACCCTCATCTTGCTTGCTTATTCATCGATCCATATACATCACTATGTATTAGGCCTAATAAATCACTTGCTTGCTCGTTTTTACCGTCAAGCGGTGATTTAGTCATTTTTCCATTAAGCAATGTTCACATATATCAAATTGTTGGAAAACAAAAGAATCCAAAAATTCATCTTTATGAAGTTTTGATATGCGTTTCTCACTTATATGACCCAAGCGACAATGCCAGAGATAAGTTTGATTAGAGTCATTTGTTTTTTATCTTTTCATATTTATGTTATATATGAAATTATCTTGATCTAAAATATAGAGGCCATTGATTAATTGAGCCGTACCATAAAAACATTATTGAGGGAAAAAGAACAATTATTATTCTTAATAATAATCTCAAAATCAATCTTGTCCAAACAAGAAATTGAAATAATGTTTTTAGTCAAACTAGGTACGAAATAACAATCATCTAAATCTAAAACAAGTCCACTAGGTAATGACAAAGTATATGTTCCTATAGCTAATGCAACAACTCTTGCTCCATTTCCCACTCGTAGGTCCACATCTCATTTTGCCAATTTTCTACCCATTTTTAGTCCATGTACAGAAGTACAAGTGTGAGAACCACAATCAGTATCTAATACCCAAGAAGTAGATATTGATATATTAATATCAATAACATAAATACTTGATCCGGACTGTCCATTTTCTCTTGCCTTCTTGATGTCCTTAAGATAGACAGGGCAGTTTCTCTTCCAATGTCCAGCATTGTTGCGATAGAAACACTTTTCTTCTTTTGCAACTCCTCCTTTGGGTTTCAATGCAACATATCCTTTGTTGGGCTTTGCCTTTGCCTTAGTGTTGGGCTTTCTTTTTCTGTTATCCTTTCGGACCATTAGAATAGGTTTGCAACCAACCTTTTTCATGTTGTTTTATGTTATTCTTAACATACCAAGCAACTGAGGCAATGATTTGTTAATTTCATTCATATTGAAATTAAGAACAAACTATTTAAAACTATCCGAAAACGATTGCAGGATAACATCAGTAGACAATTCAACACTTAGAGGGAAGCCCAACTTTTTTAGGGTCTGAATATATCCTATCATTTTGAGAACATGAGTTTCCATTGGAGTTCCCTCAACCATCTTGCATCGAAACAAAGCCTTAGACGTCTCATACCTCTCTTGACGAGCTTGCCCCTCATATAATTCCTTGAGATTTTTAACCATCTTATAGAGAACCATGTCTTCATGTTGCTTCTAAAGCTCAGAGGTCATGGTCGCAAGCATCAAGCATCTGACATCTATCATGTCATTTGAGTATTTCTCAAAGGTTTCCCTTTCATCTTTGGAGGCATCATCTGCTGGCTTTTTAGGGACAAGTTCTTCGATGATTTACAGTTTCTGTTCTTGCTTAAGGACAATCTTTAAGTTATGGAACCAATCAAAGAAGTTCAAGCCATTCAAATTGTCCTTCTCAAGGACGGATCGCAATGATAATGTGTTTGAGTTTGCCATAATAAATCTACAACGATAAAATATGATTTATAAGTACTCTTTTATCATGTTTATAAAGTAATAACATTCTCATTATTAAAAACTCTCAAAATCGAAAAACTTGCTAAAAATATTTCTAGTGGGTAAGGATCCATATGTCATTTCATTCTAAGTCAGCTTTAGCTTTACTCTTAGAATTCAATTATTTAGGTAAGCAACAATTTCTAATTACATCTCATGTACTTCCTATATTTGATGAACAACTATTTGTCCAAAACAAAAGTTCATAGAAAGAAAAATAATGAACAGTGCACCAACTTCTCCTGATGGTTGGTTGAGTAACAAAAATATTGTATTTTCTGGTACATATTTATGGATTGGATTAGTTTTTCTAGTGGGTATCCTTAATTCTCTTATTTCTTGAATCTATCCATTCTGGATCCAAAAATGACCCCTCCCATGAATTTTTCAAATTTTGAGACACATTCAAATTCAATATTCAATAATAATATAGAAGTAGAAGTTGCAAAAATGAAAATAAAAGAAACAACAAATTAGAAGGGGTCCGTCAAACTTCTGTAATCTGTAACTTAAATGAAATAAATAAAATTTGAATGATGAATGAAAAGAAAATAATAAAATAGAAATAAAAAATGAAATTCTAAATTATTAAATTATTTTATTATTTATTATATTTAATATTTAACTTAAACTAGGTAACTTATGAAAAGAGAGGTGGTGTACTGGGCACGCTTAAATACCAAGTCTTTAAAAGAATCAATCTTAGACATGCACTTTCGTATTTTTTTTCAATCACCGAAGTTCTTAAACAATCATTAGTCTTTAGGTTTCTAATCTTATCAGAACAAGCTAGTTTAACCAATATTACAACAAGTGAATATCACTTGCTTATTCTTCGCGTTTAACCAAGATAGATCTAAGTATTTTACTTTGGCAAAACCTACATAGTGCCGATCGAGGTTTTAACGAAGCCTAATATTGGATGACTAATTTAAATTAAATATGAAGGATTTTTTATTATATTAATCTCATCATTCTATTATGATATAATCAGTCACCATCATGCTAAAAAAATACACATTGTATCACATACATGTAAAGCAGTAAATATAAATGCAATAGTTATAGCCCTTAAAACTAAGGTGACCCATCCCAAGCTAATAGGAGAACCAAAATTACTAAAAATAGAACTTACTTCTCAAGCACCTAATCCACCTTTGATCGGCCCATCAGTCTGCTCCGTTGGTCCACGTTTTCTCTGCTAATATTACATTTTTTTAGAAACTCGTTTTTACATACGAGAGAATAAGATGAGAAGAGAATTACAATAGAAGAAAGAAATACACAACACGCAGGCTGTATTTATATAAAACTAAAGTAAATAGGCTATTTTAGGCCATGTATTTCAAACACCGTGCATATCATCCAAAACATAGACATGTTTTATCTTATTAATTAAGATTACCTAAATAGTTCTTACAACCTTTGTAGCCTATGCGGGTCGGCAAATCCGGAGCCGTCTGGTCCGCCCGTAGAGTACAGACCTAGCGGCCCCGAATCTGCTGAGAAAATTTTTAATTTTGGCACTTCAATTACTATAGAAAAACCGCACGATTTGATAACTTTTATCAACAGATTCGTGTTTTTGGGATTTTTCAATCCCTAAAGTTTTTCACTCTGGAACAACCATTATTCCTCTACCAAAAACGATATGTTATCTTAACCGTATGTTTATCATGTCAACTATTAACATATGATTATCAAAAGCTTACCGCAACAAACACATGATTAACACTTAACCATCGATTGTAAAAACTTGTTAAAATATATTAACATATTAATCGCGACTGGATTCAATTTCTACGTTTCGCACAAACATCGCATACTCGTCAAAACAAAAAAGTAAAACATGCATCTCATAGAAAAACATCATCCAAGTATTTAAGTCTGATTTCGTATCGTACAAATTGCTTTGATACCACTATTGGAAAACACCGGTACACCCCATGACGCAGCAGAAAAATTATCCGGCATATTCCACCAGTGATCCATGTATAAGGGACAAATTTGGGATGATAAAGGATGACAATATTACCTCAAGTAATATGGAATTTTGCACCAATTATAGGAGAATCCAAATCAAATCCGAGTCGTCACAACAGCGTTTCGACCTCTACGTAGTCCACCCAAATAAAACGAACAAATTTTCTCTTCTCTAACTCTTAGAGAGAATTTTCAAAAAAAATGCATCTGTTGGCTGCTAGACCTTATGACTTTATATAGCATTTAAAAACATAATTCTAATTAAATTCAAATTTTTTAAATATACAATATATTTATCCGAATATAATCAAATATGCAGAATTTGATTCTAGTTTAATTAAATTTCTTTTAGAGATATATATATTAATAGTATTTGATAATTACAATAACTTATCAAATATTAACATATATATAAAAACGAAATTATCCATAATTACAATAATTATAACAATTCCAATTTCTCACTAATTATGTGTACAACAAATTTGTACACATGCTATCTAGTCGATATTTATTAGTTCCAATCATAGGGTGTGACCCTTGTAGGTTCATGTAACGTTAGCAGTAATATCCAGAACAATTCTAATATTATAAGTAATGAGTGGCATCTAGCAATACATCATTGCTACCTAAGTTACATGAAATCGTTGTGCGATTTAATCTTTTTCTGTGATTAACTTATTTTATGTATTTAATCCTTTTGTCTTTATATCTAGATCGAACACAAGTCATGGATTAATCACACTTGTATAATTCATCTAATATTTCTTGATATCTTGAGTAGACTATTATAAACGAATAACTATGGTATCCCATATCAATTTATTCGAGCATAGCCATTTATTTTCTAGTCTCACTCAATAAGTGGCCTATGATATTACTCCTATTATATAGAAGGGACAAATCCTATCTTTATCAACCATATTTCGCTTCATGAATTGTGACATATCTAATATCAATCTTTATAGTGTAGTCAGTTACAACACACAGTTGGCCGTATCAAAATATGTTACGATGCTAAAATAATGATGATCTCAAGTATGAGGATCATGCATGTAGTTATCACCATGAGCAATATTGTGACTGTCACATAATAATCCAAAAAACATGCTCATAGCGGGTCAGTTTAGTATGTTATTCCCTAACACATACTTATGTATTGATTTTGGCATCTCCAAGTCAATGACAACACTTTGTCATCAATGAACCACATATTAGTCTTAATATATTATTGTTGTCCGAGCCCACAATAATTCTCAGCTAAAGACATTCAAGAATAACTATATTATTCTAAAGACTTTATTATAATTCAGTTTATTTATAGATACGCATAATAAAATTGAAATAATAATGACTTCTTATTAATAAACAAGATAAAATATATACATATTTTACAACCATCTCATAATTGGTCTTTGGGCATACTCCAACAATTTGAAGCATCAGCAAATGCCGCAACTTGAAATTTATCTAGATTCACGGCAATTATTTCCAACGTCTACAAAACACCTAATTATGTATGATTCTAAAGAACTTATCAAGTATTAAACAAAACATGCAAGCTTAAAATTGGAGCAAAGATCTAGAAGGGCGCATTAAACTTTGCTTCAAAACGTGGTACTATAGTCATTCTTCCTCAAAACAAAATCCCCTTCAAAATTTCACAAAACAACAATCTTTAAAATCCTATCCAAACCAAGAAACAAAAAGAGAAGCATTTTCAAGGTTCTAAACAAAAAAGAAACAAATTTCCATTAACTTAATCTCTATAAAGAACCCAAAAATAAACACTACATACAGAAAATTCACACAAGACCTAAATAAGGATGTCAATCAATCCTAAATGTCATCAAAGATTAGACAAGGATTCATAAACAAAAACAAACCGTAAAATTATCCCCAATTACTTGAATGCCTTTCTTCGATCCTTATAAACTCCTGCACCTCCTGTGTGAAACAAGATAGCACAAAAAACAATTTTTAGGAGGAAAAAAATCAGTTTTCTTTGCAACCAAAAAATACCCATTTTATTTTTCACAAACTTTCACTTAGTTATGCTAAAATGAAAAAAGAAAAGTGAAGACGAACAACAACAATTTAAATAAAAGAATCAACATAACAGGTAAAGGGAAAATAAAAGACAAATAGAAAAGGAGTAAAACTAATAGCGATTACCTGTTGAGGAAGGTCGGCGAAAATGATTATATGTTAGGGAAATTCAGCGAAGAGAAAAAATAAGAAAAAAACACTGAACTTTGAGAGAGATTGAAGCTTTGAGAGAAAGAAAAGGAGAGAGCAAAACTAACGGCGCTTTCATGTTGGGGTAGATTGGCGAAGACGATTAGCAAAACCCTAGACCGAAGAGAGAAAAAATAGGAAAATGGCACTGCATTTTGAGAGAGATTGAAAACAAGGAGGATAGGGAATAGACGATTAACAAAACATGTTTTTAACCCTATTTTCATAAGGTAACCAGTTCACCGAGCATTTCTTTTCTTAATCCAACGGTTCAAAATGAATCACCTCGATTTAAGGGTCAAAAAAACAATACCTTATATTAGCCTTAAATTAGGCGGTTTTTTTTTAGACAAATCCAAGAAAGGCAATGCACAGAGCCCCACTAATTTTGAAGAATTTATATTTAATCTTTTAATTTTTAAAAATTTAATTTGACCCTTTTATTAATTTAAAATTCTTTTTAAGTTTTAAGTTTTTAATTTTTTTAATTAAGTCCCTTTTAGATTTTATAAAAAAATTTATTAAGTCTCAAAATTTTTTTAAAAAATTTAATTTAATCTTCTAAAATTTTTAAAAATTTTAAATAAACACCTACAACTTATTTTGGGGTAAATTACGTAAATTATCACCGAACTTACTCTCAAACCTATTTTGCTTATTGAAGTTTCAAATCATTCAATTTACTCATTGAAGTTTACACATTGAATATTGTTTTTAGTCACATAAGTTTAGACATTGAACGTTTTTTTGTCACTCCACCATTCACTGTCGTTGTCGTTCGATACCAAATTTACCAGTTGCTTTGTCTCGCCCCCTTGAGTCTGAATCCAACCTTCATTTCATCAAAAGTGCCCTGAAGTCCATAAAATCGAACAAAAACATTTCGATTTCTCTCTCGCTGATTCCCTCTTCCGCTATCGAATGGAACACGTTTCTTAGTATATTTCTTTTCTCGTGTCGATGAAGTTTTCCAACGTTCTAGTTTTGAATAAGTTTCTTTGCTTACTGGTATATAGACGTTGTAAAAAAGTTAACAGAAAAGTGACAAAAAAATTCAATGTTCAAACTTCAGTGATTAAAGTAGGTTTGAGAGTAAATTTTAGTGTCGGTTTCGTAATTTACCTCTTATTTCATTAAGATCAGTTCCAGCCTCTCAAGGTTTTGAACTGGAGTTGCACGACATGCAAAACTCATCATCAAAAAATAAAACACGAAAAGAAAGTAAAAGAGAGTTCGAAAGATAAAGTGATGGGACAACAGTTTATTATTAATTTTGATTTCTGTTCGAAATCAGTTTTCTGAAAACCATGAATTGCATTTTATAACTTTCACCATTGACTTATGTTTTACATATATGTACGAGTATCAGAATTTAAATAATATTATACGAATTATATTTTAATACATGTGTAAAAAATATTGTACAAATTTTTAAATTTAAATTTTAAAATATTAAATTTAAAACCTTAAAACCTAACTTTAAACTCTAAATTTTAACTTTATATTCTAAATTTTATATCTTACACCCTAAACTCATAAACTTAAACTCTAACCCTAAATCTAACAAGCTAACACAAGCTTGTGTTTCAAATTCTTTTCGTATTATATTACTTTTTTAAATATATATTTAAAAAATAATTAATAATTTTATTCATTATTTTCAGTACATCAAATAAAAATATTATACATTACTTTTTTTAATAAATATCACAAAAATACACGAGGGTGAATCCATTTATAGGGCCGAACTTCGTTTATATGTTGCATTAGCCTATTGCGTTATGATTTTTAAGGGGACTAAATCAAAGTTTTATTATTCTTGGGAGATTACTGTTAGGGAGTATTTATGGTCTGTTAACTGTACTGTTTAACTTAAATAATTGATTAACCAGTATTAACGATTATTGAATTTTATTAATTATAATCTAACTATTAAAATATAGTTAACTACTATTAATGTTTAACTAATGGTTAAGTTATAGGTTAACATGTAACTTATTATGAATTTTTTTTTACATGTTCAATATTTTTTAAAATAATAAAATATCTCTCCGATAATATTATATTAAAATGTTTATAAAAATACTTAATTAATATATATCTATATATATATATATCAATAATTTAATACTATGAATTATGGAAATGGAACCGGTTGCATTTGTTTGCCAACTGCCCAACACCACTGTATCCGCCATAATTCAAATGGGATTTTTAATTTCATGATCGAATTAATTAAAAAAACGGTCATGTATGCACTTAATTATGAAACAAATATATATTGATTCATGTTCACTAGTTTTTGAATTATTAATATTTATTAAAAACCGAGTATAAAAACTCATAATGATTAATAATTACAACAAATACAGATTCAAATCTTTAAAAATAAAATAAATTGTTACAAAAGTTTTAGTGAACATAAATTAATCTATAATAATTTTAAACAAAACAACACGTTACAAGGCTTAAAGAAGTTTATTTAAATTTATATCAAACCTTAAAATATGATATAATTTATAAATAATTTAATAACGGTTAACCGTTTGTCAAAATTTGTAACCATTGTAATAATCGTTAACCATTATTTTTAATGATTGGTTAACCGAAACCGTTTACTCTCTAACGGTTAGGTTAATTAACATGTAAAATATATGATTATATCAATTAACGATTAAGTTAATTAACCTGTAAAATGTACAGTTATATTAGTTAATAGTTACGGTTAACGGTTAATTTTGTGCACCCTAATTACTATTACACTTTTTTAAGGATAGTATGTATTAATTAATCATGAACGGCATCATTAAACACAACCGAGGAAATACAACCAGGACATTCAAAATAAAAAAATAAGAACATGAAGTATAGGAGAATGCCCAATTGGCTAGTGTATGTGCTGCCTTAGTTGCCGAATGTAGGATAAAAGCCACGGCGATGTGAGGGTGCTGCTCGAAGAGGCCGCACATGTCACGAAAATGATGTGCCAGAAACGAGAGACTGACTGAAGGGGCCTTGAGCTGGTTCACCACATTCGTGGCATCTCCTCCGATGACAACCCTAGACCAACCCCGACAAGCACAAGTCGGACGCCTTCAAAGAAAGCATAGGCCTCTATGAGACTCGCGTCAGATGTGCTGGAAATGTACTTGGCACATCCTGCCAACAGAAGGCCGTTGCTATCACGAGCCAAAACTCCAACAACAGCTGCACCACTGAGAGGACGGAAGGAGTCATCAACACTGATTTTATTGTTCCAATTGGCGGCTTCAACCATCGATCAGACTGTTTCCGAGGCTGGCTCATGATGGAGGAGGCAGACATAGCATCTTGGAATTCTTGTTGTTACTATTACACCTTAACAATATGATATTATGACGATCAAGTGTGGCTTTTTCCTTACCAATATTTATCCAGTATTGCATCTGTTACGTCTAGATAAGAACAATAGTGCCGGAAATATGTTTGCGACCACAATTTGAAAAGTAAAATCCGATTACAGACTCAGTTACCATTATCACTCTATTTGTACACTTTGTTTTTCAGACCCTGGAATGGATAGAAACAATGTCAAAATTATCTCCATCTGTACGAGCCTCCATTATAAAGAATGAATAAAAAAACAGGGAATCAGGTCCCAGAGATATTTACATCGTTGAAGCTCCCGGATTTAGTTCAATCAGACTATATCCAGCAGCCTTCTTTAAACCCCTCATCTGGGCCATGTTCCGTGTTCTGGCAGCGTCATCCCATTTTCCACTTTCTGCATATAAATTTGACACTAAATTATATACACTCGGGCTTTCTGGTTCTAAATCCAAAAGCCAATTTCCTATAATTTCTCCCAGTTCTGTATTTCCATGGATTCTGCAAGCAGCAAGTACGGCAGCCATTGCTGATGCACTTTGTCTTGCAGGCAGCAATTTAAGTAATTCGTATGCTTCTTCGAGACGTCCTGCTCGGCTTAATAAATCCACTATGCATCCATAATGTGCTTCACAGGGTATCACGCGATATTCTTCCCTCATGCGGTTAAACACTTGCAGACCCTCTTCCACCATGCCGGAGTGACTGCATGCAGTAAGTATTGATGTGAAGGTCATGTCATCGGGTTTGATCATTTCGTTTTTCATTCGGTCAAATAATTGAAGAACTTCTTTGCAGTTGCCATGCATCCCATATGCAGAGATCACTGTGTTCCATGATGTCAGACACCTTGTAGAGGTGTGCTCAAATAGATTTCTTGCCATATTTAGTTTTCCCAACTTCGCATAAGTAGTCATCAGGGAATTTGTTACTAGTGTTTCTCGATCTAGTCGAGCTCGATACTGATGACAGTGAACTTCCTTTGCTAGACTTAGATATCCAAGTTTCGAGGATGCCTGGAGTAAACTTATCAGAGTGACAGAATCATGGTCAAGTCCCTCCCTTTTCATCATCTGGAATAATACGATGGCTTCATTGGGATGCCCATGGAAGATATAACCCATCATCATTGAAGTCCATGATACCATGTCCTTGTATTGCATCCTGCCAAAGACTCTCCTTGCATCAAAAAGACAACCACATCTTGCATACATGTACACGATTTGATTGGCAACTTCGGTATCCATACGGAACTCATGTCTCAGAATGTAGCCATGAACACTCCTTCCTCCTCTAACGTTCTTCAGCTCTGACAATGCTGAAAGCACATTAAGGATAGAACCTAGGTTTGGTTTGAGACCAATACCGACCATTTCAATAAAAATTTCAATAGATTCGGTAGCAAATCTATTTTGGAGATAACCTGCCATCATCACATTGTATAAAATCACATCTCTCTTCTCCATTACTTTGAATAGTTTCCTAGCTCGGACCAAATCATTGCACATGGAATACATATCAACCAAAGCAGTGGTAGCTACTAGATCAAGCTCGTAACCTATCCGCATAATGTGACCATGAATACTTTTTCCTTCCCGCAAATACTTCAAATCAGCACAACATAAAATCCCATTGGCTAAGCTAATCAAATCTGGGAAAACATTTTCATCTGCCATCTTACAGAAATGTCGCAAAGCTTCCAATGGCTTCCCCATGTTAAGATATCCGGTTATCACTGCATTCCAAGAACCAATTGTTTTCATCTTCATTCTACCAAAAATACAAGCTGCCATTGTTGGGACCTTGCATTTAATATACATATCCATGAGACTTGTCTCAAATATTTCATCTAAACAACCGATCCCTCTTCTAATAGCATATGCATGGATCGCCCTACCATGTTCCAATGCTTCCAACTCGGCTGCTGCCTGCAGTAAACTCACCATCGTCACCCTATTGGGATCAATCCCTTCCTTCTGCATGAAACGAGCAAATTCAAACCCCTTATAAGTAAGCTGACCGCCAACTTGTGCATAGCCAGTTATCAGTGAAGTGTAAACAACAACATCTCTTTCAGTTATTTCATCGAACACTTTGGAAGCAGCAACCATGTCTCCATACTTCGAATATAGTCCTATAAGTGAAGATCCCACAAACTGAGTATTACTTAATCCAAACTTGAAAACATCAAGATGAACTCCTTTTCCAAATCCCAAACTACCCAATTCAACACAACTCTTCAAAGTAAAAGTAATAGCTGAACCATCTAAACCAACCCTTTTTTGCTTCAATTTCAAATACAGCCTAAGAACTTCACCGTATTTACCACTTCTAAAACACCCAATGAGAAATGAATTCCAAAGGAAAATATTGCTTTTGAGAACTCCATCGAATACCCATCTTGATTCAACTGAGAACCCAAACTTTTGATAGCAAGTTAAAAGCTTTGAGCTAATGTAAGTACTTTGACAAAGCCCATTGGTGAAAATACAAGCATGGAGCTTTCGCAAAGAAGCAAAATCGTTACAATTCTCCAAAAAAGAAGCAATTTTATGGACATCATGGCTAGTTGAATGATAAAGGAATAAACTTTGAGAATTGATAGATGGAATTAGGCGATTCTTTTGGAGAAGTGAAGGAATTTTAAGTAAGAAAAGAACCATGATTTTATGTGGAATAACTGAAAAATGATTGATTTTTGTAAAGGAAACTAGTGACTGAGTAACACGCATACGTTGGGAGGTTATTGTAGTAGAAATACTTATTATATTAAAAACTCAATTTTACCCTTCAATCTCTTTTACATAAAAATATTTGTTGATTGTTCCAATGGTGAAGAATGATTGAAATTAATCCAGATAATTCGGGTTCAAACATTATATATATGTACGATGTGTGCGCGTTATTAAAAGGTTAAGAAAATTAAACAAATATTATTTTATAATCACATCAATATATTTAACAATATATATTTGTCATTTTATATATTTAAAAGTCTTTTACTCCTCTTTGTTCCAAAAAAAAGAGATTTAGTCCTTAATTATGAAAATAATATTTTAATTTTTATTTATGTGTTTGAAGAGTTTAAGTTTAGATCTAAAACGTTAAAATTGTTGTAAATTGATTTATTTATTTATTTTTGTTAAAAACTCTTTAGGCCCTCCGAGTTTTGAACTCGAATAAGTCAACCTTTTTCAAAATATTTTTGTGAATTTTTACATAAATTTTTTAGACATTTATGAAATTTAAATGAAAAATTAATTCATATTCTAACTTTAAACATGGTTTGTCTTCGCTTAAAATAATATTATAATTACAAATAAAAAATATTTAATTGAAGAAGTCTACATTGAATTTTCTTTAAAAATTTAGATTTGGAGTGAAAATCAGACATTAATTGAAAATTATTATACAAAAATCATAAAAATATATTTAAAATCATTAAATATTTTAAAATTATTAAAAAATATTATAAAAAATCTACTTATTTTATTTAAAAAAAATCCATCCAATTATAAGTTGGATATGTGTCATGTTGACAAAAAAATCAATATTATTATAGATTATTCTTATTTACTCACTTTTCAAATGTACATGGAATAAATTATTTTTTGTAAAAGGGATCAACTTTCTCTTTATTTAAAGATTAGGCTAAACTACACGTATAATCTCCTTACTATAAGATGTTTTTGATGATTCTCTCTATTATAAAAAAGTTAAAAAGTAATCACACGACTTAAAAACATAACAAATTAATTATTTTTTATTAAAAATAAATGAGAAATAATATAAAATAATTAATAAAATTGACATAATAATAAATTTAATCATCAATTTTTAAAAATTATATTAATTTAATACTCATTTTAAAAAAATAACTCTCAACATTTTTATATTTTATCAATTTAGTTCTTACCAATCCATTTTCATTGCATTTTTTACCTCTAAAACTTATTCAAGTTGGTTCAATCTCCGTAAGCCATCTTAAAATTGAAAGAAAAAAAAACCATCCACCTTCAACGACCAGCCAAACACAAACAGTGAAAAAGCAAAAAGATTGGAGACAATGATGGATAGAGGGCTGGTGGTTTCAACTTTCAAAGACTGAGCCGTTGAGGAAATCACTCGACGAGATGAGGAAAGATGAGTTCCAAAAAAACTGAGTACAAAAGTAATAAAAAATAGGTAGTATTTAAGGTCAAAATTATTTTTTAGTTTGGTTTAAAAATTGTTTTTTAAAAGTTAAAAATTTTAATTTTTAGTTTTTTAAAAAATATTTTTAAATAAAATTACTCATTTATCATCGTTTATATTACTAATTTTTTTATATTTTCAAAAATATATTAAAAATAGATATTTTATTTATTTAAAAATATTTTTTGACAATAATATTAAATACTTTTATTTAAATTAAACAATTCAAAAATATTTTTTTAAAATTTTTTTTAAATAACTTTCGTACCGCATTTTTTAGATTATTGAGATTGTATATTGATTACTGTCTTGAGATGTACGGTCATAAACTTTTTATGAGATCTTTTCTAGAATCTTTTTATAACCCAAGAAAATGAGAATTCGGATACATCAAGCTGCAGGGATGGATCTCCTTGGAACTCTTGACTGGAACTTTTGTCACGTTTGGTGCAGCGGACATAAAAGTGTGTCGCATTAAATAATAATTTTTCATTAAAAGATGGATAGAAGATGGTTATTAGTACTACCCTAATCTCGAAAAAAATTCATCTTTGTTTTTCTATTTATTTTTTTTAAAAAATAATTTATTTATAAATTTGTCTCTCATTCAAATATTTATATTTTATCTCTCAACCCCAAACTCGTCTCTAATTAGTATATGTGTTTGGTTGAATTTGTGATAAAGTTAGGGCTTAAATGAAATATAAGTGTATAAAGTATATTTTTTTGAACTTTAGGTGCCCAAAGTACTTTTTTTTTTTGTAAAAATAGGTGTCTAAAGTTTTAACCGTTATAATTTTCGGTGTCTGGTAGTTAACTATCATTAAAAAAACTGTTAACCAATAAAAATTCGAAATGTGTCATTTTTTAGTTTACAATTTCTTTTAATTAATTTTATATTTTTTTTAAAATTTAAGAAATTTCAAAAAAATCTTAAAATTTTAAAAATTTCTAAAATAGTCCCCAAATCCTCATTGTTGCCACCGCCGGCCGTCGTCTTCGACCCTATCCTTTTGGTCGTCAAAAAGCGGTGAATTGTGTGTCAACCGAATATTGAACGACGATATGAAATAGTCGCTAGATTAGCACATCGTTCGCCGATTTCTGACGACGACGCGTTGGGAGATACGATCAGTTGAGTTTGACGACCGAAAAGGTAGGATTGGCAACGACGGCCAACAGAGGCAGCAATGAGGATTTGAAGTTTTGTTATTTTTAGGGATTTGGGGACTAATTTGAACATTTTTGAGAATTTCAAAAAAATTTAAATTATTTTTTAAAAAAATCAACATTCCCGCCATGTGTCACGTTTTAAATGGGTAGCAGTTTTTTATACGGCCGGACACCTAAAATTATAACGGTTAAAACTTTAGGCATCTATTTTTACAAAAAAAAAAGAGAGAATATTTTAGGCACTTAAAGTTCAAAATAGATATACTTTGGGCACTTATTTTTCCATTTAAGCCTAAAGTTAAAAGATAAGTGTTATGTATGAATGTACCCATTTACCTTTACAATTCTACCTTCATATTTTCCCTTGTTTTGACATTGATTATTATATTATTTTTAGGGTTTATGATTTATGGTTTAGAGTTTGAGGTTTGGGGTCTAAGGGCTTGGCTGTTAGGCTTTATGATTTAAGGTTTAGAATTTATGGTCTATGGTTTAGGGTTTAAGGTTTGAAGTTTATGGTTTAGCGGGTAAGTGTGATGTTTATTATTTAGGGTTTAGAGTTGTAGTTTGATGTTTAGGATTTAGGGCTTAAGATTTAGAGTTTAGGGTTTAAGGTTTATGGTTTATAAATCAAAATTTAGGGTTTGAGATTTATTGTTTAGGTTTTAAAGCTTAGGGTTTGATGTTTGGAGTTTGGAGTTTGGAGTTTGAAGTTTAATGTTCAAGATTCATGTTTTGGAGTTGTGTAATGACCCGATTTTGGGTTAGTGGTTTAGGTGTCGGGTTTCATTTTGATATTATGTATATTTAGGATTTCGAGCCAAGGGACTCGAGTTTGGTTCTTCCCTTTACGTTTTGGTTGATTTAATTATTTTGTACTGTAATTATGCTTAGTTTATTCTCAATCATTTATACCGGTCTGCTTTATATTTATTCATTTTGGTATTTCTGTATTATTGAGCTCCCAAGCTCATTAAAATTATTTTAATCTTCGCAGGTTAGTAGGTTGAGTATTGTTCGGGATATTAACATCAGTTTAGGGAGTTTCAATAGCATTAATTGTGGGGTACGATACTTGTTTATCTAGACAGACATGTAGGTAACTATCCTTGTTTATATGTCAGATTGAGTTTGAGTTCTGTTTTGGTTTCGAAGTTCGATTTTAAATTACATTTGTTTAATGAAAGTTTTTAATTAATTGTATTTGTATTTGCGGGTCACTCTTGCGACCCGAATATGACACCTTGGGTCGGGTCGTCTATAACGATATAGGGTGTTATAAGTTGTGGGTTTAAAGTTTAGGGTTTGGAGTTAGGGATTTGAGGTTTATTGTTTATAGTTCAAAGTTTGTGGTTTGATGTTTAGGGTTTATGGTTTAAGATTAAGGTTAGTGCTCATTGTTTAGGGTTTAGGGTTTGAGTTTTAGGGTTTATACTTGGGTATTTGGGATAATTGTTTATAGTTTGGGGTTCAAGATTAGTAAATTTACAATGATATAAATACGTGAAAAATAATATGATGGTATAATTGATAAAATTTACCTAAAATTGGCGCGTTGAATAAACACTACTTCCACCCGTGATAAATATCACACAACTTGCATACAAAATAATATGTTGTATTAAATTTCACATCTACCAAACATATGTATAAAAATAAGTTTCGTAATAGAGATGTATTAAATAATACAACATGCTAGTTACAATCCAACCAAATGAGGCGAAAGTGACTTAAGATTTTGTTAAAAACTTTAAAATATTTTATAAGTTTGGTCTAGTATTATTTTATTCTCTGTAAAAATAAGTTTTTAAATTAAAACAAGAACTTATCAAAATTTTAATCAAGTAGGGGCTGAATTAAAGAAGGATGGACTCTTATCTTCAATTTTTTGTCTAATAACAATTTAGGTAGCTATAAGTTTAATTACTAGACAAATTGAATCTTGTCTCACGAATATTGAGTTTAAATACTTAATAATCTATTGTATTTTTTAAGTTCAATAGTTCGACCCTTCAATGTTCTATTATGACTCTGTCTCTGTCTATCGGATCATTTTCATCTTACATATTTACGTTATTTAAACGTAATTCAACCCCTACTGCTTTTGTTGTTTATAAACATGATTAAGACAAATATTTACGTTGTTTAAACGTAATTCAACCCCTATTGTTTATGGTGTCTAAAGTTTCAACCGTTACAATTTTAAATATTTGATTGTTTAAAAAATCATTATCCAATAAAAATGTGACACGTGACTTGTTTTTAATTATTATATTAAAAAATTGAAAAATAATATAATTTAGAAAAAAAACTCAAAAATTTTAAAATTCTCAAAAAGCCCCAAATTCCCAATACCCATAATCACAAATTCTGCAAATTGCCGTAGTTGTCGCCATCGAACACCACTAATGCCGTCATTGGAGGCCATTGCCCATCTCCTCCAACCACCCAATGGCGGAAATCTTCGGTAAATGTGTTAATCGAACGTCGTTCGAATAGAATCATTTGCATTTGTCGTTTACTTGGCATGCCTCTCGTTGGTTACAAACGATGGGTGGTTGAGGAAAATGGGTGGCAGCCTCCGAAAGAGGCAGTGGTGGTGTCCAGCAAACGACGACGGCTACAATTTAAAAAAATTGTGATTTTAGGCATTAGAGATTTGAGACTTTTTTGTGAATTTAAGTTTTTTTAAAATAATAATAAAAAAGAGCATGTCACATGTCACATTCTTATTGGATAATCATTTTTAAATGGTCGAGCACTTAAAATGTAACATTTGAAACTTTAGGCACCTATTTTTACCAAAAAATACTTTAAGTTGGACACTTAAAATTCAAAAAAATATAGTTTGGACACTTGTTTTTGCATTAAGCCTAAATTCTTCAGCCCCTAACCATAGCCCCACCAATACATCGTTAGCATGTGTTTCACCTAAACTTATACCATAAATTGTTGTGAGGCTCGAACGATCAATCGAGATAGCCAAGGGGGTGAATTGATTTTTAGGTATTTGAAGTGGAAGCAATTGAAAATAAAATTTGGACACAAGAATTTATTGTGGTTCAAGCATCTAACCAAACCCTACATCCATTACCTTAGCTTCCTGCTAAAAGTTTTCCCAAATTCACTATAAATTTCTTCCATTTTTCTAGGTTCAAGAGAAAACTTTTACAACCTTAGAGCTTATACCTCAAAGCTTTGAGAAAACTCTTACAAGAGAAAAACAAATAGCAAACTACAAAACCCTCACAAGGTAAAATGTTTGCACAATTAAGCTCTCTCACCCAAAACCTAACACTTGAGCATATATGACAATTAAGCTCACAAGTGTGTTCTACAAAGAAAATTACAATTAAAAGTATAAAACACTTTGTTTGATCATAAAATATTGGCTTGTTGTTTTCTTGTTCTTCCATGGATGTTTGGAGGGGTCTTTTAAACCCTCTAACAACTTCATGGTCGTTACTAGCCGTTGAGGGTTGTTAAGAGATGTTGGGGACATAAATTCCAACCATAAATGTAGTTCTGGGCACTTCGGTATCAGTACATGCCTCAAACAGAAAGAGCCGTTGGAGCATTTATTACACAGAGGTATCGGTACGAACCCTCTCGTATCGATATAGCTAGGCCTGTATCGGTACGAAAATTGGCTATTGGAAAATCTCAAAACTGGGGATCAAAAGGGCGTATCGATACAGGCTTGTTCATTTCAGTACAGGCAACATGGTATCAGTACGGGGACATTCGTACCAGTACTCAATGTCAGTTTTTGACACTTTAGCTATTTAAAATCATTTAAAACATGTCAAAAACCCTTTAAAAATATTTCAAACATATTTTTCATGTTTATGAACTTTAAAATATTTTTACAAATTACTTTAAGTTCAAAAACATTTTTCTTTAAGTTATATGAAAAGTCAAATAGTTTTATCATAAATCCTTCTTCATCTCCTAAACAAGGCGTACATTTAGCTGTAAAAAAACCTTATTTAAAAAAAATATTATAAGCGTTTTTCGTCGCGTTATTTATGGTCCCGATCAATAAAAATTATTTCATTAATTATTTTTATGACATCTTTATATCTAATAAATCTTCGCTCGATAAGTATATTTTTTAATTTAATTTACAATAAATATGAACGAAAGTTTACTTAATAAAAATATAAGATGAGAAAAAATATAAAATAAATAATTTTTAATAATCCGGACTATAGATGACTTACGTTTAAGGAAAACAACATTAACGGCGCTTACCATTATTTCAATTAAAATAAACCCCCGTTATTAATTACCCATAAAACACGCCGCGAAAACTCTCCATACCCAGACTCACTAATAACGTCTGAAGCCTATTTTCCCGTCTGTCTTCTTCCACCTCCATTTTCCGGGAAAACCAGAAGAAAGAAACCCCTCCCCAAAATCATGCAAATAATCCAAAATCCGAAATCCAATCCTCCCTATGACATAATCATCTTAGGGGCCTCAGGATTTACTGGCAAATACGTAGTTAAAGAGGCTTTAAAGTTCCTCAACACCCTATCTTCTCCTCTTAAAACTTTGGCACTTGCTGGTCGTAGCCATGAAAAGCATACTAAAACTCTTCGGCGGGCAGCTCATCCTATTTCCCCTCTTCCTGATGTTAGTGTTATCATTGCTGATACTACCGACCCACCTTCGCTTTTGAGCCTTTGTAATCAATCTAAGCTCTTGCTTAACTGTGTTGGACCTTATAGGATCCATGGCGACCCTGTTGTTGCTGCTTGTGCCTCTTCTGGGTACCCTTCTTCCCCTTTTCAATGTTTTTTTCTTTCTTTCTGTTTTTGGGGTTTTGCATTTGTTGTTAAATGGTGGAAATCTGGGTTTCTTTAAGGAATGAGGATACTTGAGTGATAACTTCGAATACAAGTATGAAGTTGCTGTTTGTTTATGGGGATTTATTGTTGATAATCTCAAGAGCGTGGTGGAAATTAATGAATCTTGACGGTAAAAAAACATGAATAGGATATTGATCTCCAAATTCACAGACTTTCATTGGAACCATTAGTCTTATAACCGGCTAATCAAGTGCCAAGATCCACCACTGTGGACAAGTCTCTTGAAAGTTGCATGTAATCTTGTTTATGTATTTGAATGTGTTTGCCTTGTTCTTGAATGTTAATTATGCATAAAGTGGTGAACTTTGGTGCTTTTATGGGATTTAACTTTCATCATTAACTTATCTGACAATTAAACTTGCTAATATCTAAGTACTTTGTAGTAGTAGCGACTAGCGAATCCCTATTTAATTCAAGTTATTTACACTGTAGGTGTGATTATTTGGATATAACTGGAGAACCTGAGTTTATGGAAAAAGTGGAGGCCAAATACCATGAAAAGGCTGTGGAGACTGGTTCCTTGATTGTTTCAGCATGTGAATTTGATTCCATTCCTGCTGAAATGGGGGTTATGTTCAATACAAAGCAGTGGGAGGCTCCTGCCGTGCCAAACCATGTTACTGCATATGTAAGTTTGGAGTCTGATAAAAATATTGTTCTGAACTTTGCAACATATGAATCAGCAGTTTTGGGTGTGGCGAACATGGATAAGTTGCAGGAGTTTAGGCGTTCCAGACCCAGGAAACCTAGGCCAGTGGTAAGGATTATGCTATATTTCTCTTTGTTTTCGATATCCTCGTTTTCATGGTTTGTCTAAGACATTAAGTTGTTGCAGGATGGGGATGGCTATTGTGATTTTTCTATAGATATTTAAGAATTCAATGGTGCCCTTGCTCAATTTAGTTAATGACATCATCTCACTTCAAACAATTTTCTGTTTCTTTATTGTAATATTATGTCTTTTAACAATTGTTTACTGGTATGGTTTCAGATTCCTGGTCCACGGCCGCCTCCTCATACAAGACCAATGATAGAATACCAGGATGAAATTGGTCTTAGGGCTGTGAAGCTACCCTCGGCAGATGCTGTCGTTGTTCAACGGACTTTTGTCACTCTGATGGACAACCCCCGTGGTCTCCCTGGGATGAATGAGAGTCCTGAACATACTGAAAAGAGGGAGGCCTACTGGTCTTCGGTGAAACCAGCTCATTTTGGAATAAAAATAGCATCCAAAACCCTTCTAGGCATCTATCGAATCATCGGAGTTGGGATTTTCATTGGACTCTTAAGTAGAATGTCATTCGGGGGGTGGCTTCTCTTGAAATTCCCCTCATTTTTCAGCCTTGGGTGTTTCCGAAAGACCGGTCCCTCGGCGGAAGAAGTGAAGAGCGCATCATTTAAGATGTGGTTCATTGGATACGGTTTCAGTGACAGCAGCCTGGCTTCAGAAACCTGACATGCAGATCATAACGAGAGTAATGGGACCTGAGATTGGCTATGTGACAAATCCGATAAATCTAATTCAATGTGCTCTCGTTGTTTTGAGCCAAATCGAAAACCTACCAAAGGGTGGATTTTATACCCCTGGCATTGTCTTCGGTCCGGATCTCCAAGAACGTCTGCAAGAGAATGGAGTCTCATTTGATGTCGTTTCAAAGACTGCTCTCCGTGGCCCTACTGCTGCTTAAAACCGGTAAAGCTTTGCAGGAAAATAATACAATGACTATGTTTGTTTTGTTTGTGTTTCGAATCAGTTTCTTTTGGATGAATAAATTACATTCTGTAAAACCGAATGTGGGATGAATAACTTGGTTTTTGTTAGTTACATTCAGTTGTTTCCCTTTCTTCAAGTTCTGAAACTATTTAATAACATGAAAACAGTAACAGGATAAGTAGCATCAAAGACGAACTTGAATTATCAACTAAAAAGCTTCATCATCTAATTTGAACAAATATGTAATACATCAGTATTGAAATAAGTTTACAAATATAATTGAATATCCAGATCCCTCCTTTCCTAGTTAAATTTGCAACTATGGTAGTAGTAGAAGAAAATCAACACTTTTTCGAAATACATGCTTTTACAGAAGGGCTCCTACCGATTTGACTGTTACACTGCTTGAAAATTGTAACTGAACAATCTTGTAACAGTGCATCTATCTAAATCACCTCCTATTGACATTCTACCGGTAAGGTGGTATCTTCAGGATGTATTACTCGCTTAAGGTCCTGACCGAATCTGTTCAGCATTTGATATATCTTATCAAATTTAGGGTGTGATCTATCAAATACAGTGAACTCATGGATTTCGTTGTCTATTTCAATAGAACTTGCTCCTGAAGGTTTTTGAACCCCTATGCTCTTCATCCGAAGCCTTACACTTGCAGCACTGTCCCAATCTCCTGTTGCAGCAAAAATATTTGCTACCATGGAATAATTTCCCGGATCAGAGGGATCTAACTCAAGAAGGTGATCAAGCACCTTTTCTGCAAGTTCTGTAGCACCATGCAATCGGCATGCTCCCAGAAGAGTACCCCAAATAATGGCATTTGGCTCAAAAGGCATGGCATGTACAAGCCTATATGCTTCCTTCAAACGCCCTCCTCGGCCTAAAAGGTCAATCATGCAACCATAATGCTCGATTTGAGGAACAATCCCATAATCTTTCTCCATTGCATAGAAGTATTCAACACCCTCATCAATAAAGCCTGCATGGGTACAAGCACACAAGACACCTACGAAAGTAACTCTATCTGGCTGAAATCCTCCCATCTTCATTCTAGAGAAAATATTAAGTGCTTCTCTGCCACGCCCGTGCATAGCCAATCCGTGCAGCATTGCATTCCATGAAACTACATCTCTTTTTGCCATTCCATTAAAGACACTCCACGCCATGTCCAGGCTGCCACACTTTGAGTACATATCAACTAATGCATTAGACACCGCAATGTTACATCTAAACTTAAGCCTCTCTATTGAATCATGCACTTTTACACCAACTGTTAATAATCCAGACTCAGCACAAGCAGCCAATATACTAATAACGGATCCATCATCCAACCTCAATCCATGTCGCTCCATTTGATCATACAAGCCAATAGCCTCTTTTGCTAACCCCTTTTCTGCATAGCCGGATATAATAATAGTCCAAGGAACCAATGTCTTGAGCGGCATCTTATCAAACAAAACTCTAGCCATGTCCATATCCCCAGCCTTGCTATAACCCATAACCATAGTTGACCAAGACACGACATTCCTCTGAGGCATCTTTTGAAACAATTCAAAAGCTTCCTCCATTTCTCCTGCTTTAACAAAGCCATCCAAGATTGTATTCCAACTAACTACATCTCTCTCAGGCATTTCATCGAACAACTTCCTAGCTTCCCTCAACTGCCCAACTTTCAACAACCCCGCCATCATAGAATTCCATGAAACAACATCTCTATCTTCCATTACCGTAAACAACTTCAAAGCTGCTTTAATACCCAATTCCCCAAACTTTGAATAACTATCAATAAGAGCATTGGGTACAAAAATATCACCCAAAAAGCCATTCTTTTCAATCTGGGTATGTATCATTTGCACCAATTTCAAACTATTACAACCCTTTAACAGAAAAGGGTAAGTGAAATTATCAGCCCAAATCTCATTCCATAGCATTTCAAAGTAGAAAGAAAAAGCCCGGGTTGGGTGTGAGTTTTGCACGCAGGCTCTTATCAGAGTGTTGTACAAATGAACATTGGGGTCTTGAATTTGGTTAAAAACGTGAAGAGATAAGGTCAGTTGGCGGCATAGAGAGAAAGCTGAGATTAACTTGGGAGCAATATAAAGGTCTCGGTGAAGATTCTGTTTGATTATCTGGGCTTGGAGCTGTTTAACATGGCTTAAATTGCTGCATTTATGGAGGTCTTGGAGTTTTTGTTCAAAGAGTCTTCTTGTGGAGGACCATGAAGGGGATTTGAGAGGTATGGACATGGGGTTTCGGAAGGGTTTGGAGATGGGAAAATGGTGGGAATTTTGCATGAAGTTGGGTTTCGCAATGTAGACTTTGACATAAACAATATTCTTGGGGGTTTTTTTCAACTCCTTTTTTCCAAAGGGATTTTGATAAGCTGAAAGGTATCCATGTTTTCTTCTGGCTATGGTTTTTTTCTTTGGTTTTGTTAAATCTCGGTTGGATATAATCTTTTTGAGCTTGGCTTTATAGATTTGTGACCTGCGTTCCATCTTTCGGTGTTTTAAGAAAATAGATTTTTTTGAATAAACAACCTAATTAATTATTAGATTATTATCGTATTTCTATTTTGATCATTTAATTTTTAAAATATATTTTACTCACTAACATTAGATTTTTATCTTATTTTGATCACTGAATAAGTACACAATTTTTGTATTAATTTTGTTGGAAAATACTCGTATTATATTTTAAACAGAGAAATTAAACCGTTCATCAGACATCATTTTGTAACTGCTCTCAATATTCCCATCACTCTATGTACAAACATAACCATAACAGCCAAATGCATGCAAAACATCCTCCTCATTTGGTTATGTGGAGAGTGAAATGTTTTCAAATTGAACATCTTTCATGTAGCTTTAGCACTGTCAACTTAATACGTTACTAATTAATCTTAATTAGTTATTCTTCCAACTCATCATTTGACTTCTCCAACAACCACAACAGTTGTATATTTTACACATGACTGTTCCGGCAGCCATTGCTGAACTGTGAAAGACAAACTCTGTACGTGAATTTCTTTAACTCTTTAGCAGCACTTTGGTGTTTTTTTTTCCTTCACATTTTTCATAGAGTTATCTGAGAAGAAATCACAAGGAATCATGAGAGTTGAAAACAGATTCTTTGTTAGACTTCTGTTGATGTCGATGGCTATTTTCGTGGTTTCCATCGAATCAGCCATGGCGACTTTGCATCGTACAGGGCTGTTTTTGAGATTTTAGTGGCCTATAGGCGAATTTAAAAATTAGGCCCATAATAATAAGTATTAAAAAATATTAAATTTTAAAGGTATAAATATAAATTAATTTACTTATAAATTATATTTTTTTTATTACACTCAATAAATTATCTAATAAGTGCATCAAAATTAAAATAGAAAACATCAAAAAATTTATTAAATATTCAACTACTCACACAAAACAATTTCTTAGAGCATTTTTAGATGCAAAATCACTAATAATAGTGTTTATATCAATAGTAAAACATTTTTTCTCAATACATAAAATGGCTAGACCATTCACTCCTTTTTTGTGACATTGACGTCCTCAAGTGATTTTCAACAATTTTAACTTCGAAAAACTTCTTTTAACATATGCAACTGTCAACAACATAGTTAAGAAGATTCGACGAGCAATTGAAATATTTGGATAACAATCCATCACCATCTAAAGGTTGTTCTACTCATTTCGAAAAAAATCAAAAAATTCTTTTAATGATTCTACTAATTCTTGTGTTCGTTTCCTCCTTTTTCACTACCGAAAGTATATTTTCGCGTTAACATTATATTATAAAAATTATAAAAAAATTATAGAATGATAACACATAGTCTTTGCCGTTGAAACTATGTCTTAAACTTTTGGTTATAGTATAACAACAATAAATCTCATAAATTACAATATCTTTGAATAAATGAGTTATTATTTTCTTGAAATAACAAATAAAAATTATAAATAAATAATCCAAAATAAATTGTGAAAAAATAATAAAAGAAAGAGAGAAAATAGATGAGAAATTAAGATACAAAGAACAAAAACAATGTAAAAATTATTTATAGATGTATTTAAAATTTTTATTCTTATTAAAAATTTAAAAATAAATTAAACTATTATTAAAATATTAATTATAACCCTAAAACGCACTTATGTTTAGAACACCTTTATACTTATTATGAAACGTGGGCTCACTATAAATTTTTTGAATGGTCTATATGATAATATAATAATATGGGAAATAATAAAATTGAAGAAGATATTTGGAGGGGGAGGGGTTTGAACAAACTATAATTATTGATGTTTTTTTATAGCCCAGCTTTCAAAGTTATAATTGTTTCTTTTTATAGCCCAGTATAATTTTACTGTTAAATTAATGGTTATTATCAAATTTTGAGGCCCCACCAACCAGGGTTATTTATCTTCTAATGGCCAGCGGGCCCTGGGCCTTCACTCTTATTGTCCAGGCCTAGGGACAGCCCTGCATCGTGTTGGATACAAGCAAGGTTGGAAACCTAACGTCAATTACTTCGAATGGTCCGACCATGAGCGATTCTAAGTCGGTGACTGGCTTCGTATGCTATCTCTTTTCTTTATTATTTGTTTATATTTGTACCTTATTTCATATAAACTATATTCGAGTATTTGATAACATAAAATCACAACTTTTGGTTCTTTTTTATTGAAGTTTTCAACTTCGACAAGCACTACTTCAATGTTCTTGAAGTGAACGAGACCAACTACGACAACTGCAATATCATGTGTTAGGATATTTGTTTAGATATAATAATTGAAAAATAGTTTTGGACTAAATTGAAAAAAATTCAAAAGTACTTTTAAGTCCAAACAACTTGAAAATATGTTTGATAGGTTTTTATAAGGCTTTGGAAGGATTCAAAATGTTTTAAAGTAGCTGAACTCATGTTTTCAGCGTGACCGTATCGATAAAATATACCCTGTATCGATACACCTTAAAGTTTCAGTTTCAGTTATAGTAACCTTCCTTCTGCCAAAACCCGTATCGATACAGGCAAGTCCGTATCGATACAAGCGTTTCGATACGCCTCTTGGTGTTTCGATATGCCTACGTGTCAAACCCCCAATGACTATTTCCAAACAAGGCCGTATCGGTACACCTTCAAGTGTATTAATACACCTTTATGTTTCCAGGCTCAATGACTCTTTCCCAAAAAGTTGTATCGATATGACTACCTCGCGTATCGATACACCCTGCACCAGATTGGGAAAAACTGCATGGAAATCAGCCCCCAACGGCTCCAATTCAATCCCAACGATCACCAACGGCTAGGAACTCATTTTGGGAAGTTAAAAGGACCCTTCAAGCACCAGGAAACAACTAATGATCCTCAAGTTAACAATCATATGATCAAGAAATGTCTTAGTGCTCAATTTGTCAAATTTCTTGTATAGACAACACTTGTGAGCTTAATTGTAAATGTATCCTCAAGTGTATTAGGATTTGGGTGTGTTCTTAAGAGTGCAAACTATATACCTTGTGAGGATTTTACAAGTTTGCTTTTATTTCTCTTGTAAAAGAGGGTTTACTCAAGCTTTGGGATAGAAAGGTTTGAGTGTGTAAATGTTGCCTCCTTAGCCTAGAAAAGGGGAAGAAATTCAAGAGTGAATTTGTTGAAATCCTTAGTGGGGAAGTTAAGGTAGTGGATGTAGAGCTTGGTTAGAAGCTCGAACCACTCTAAATTCTTTGTGTCTCTTTTTTATCCTTTTTCTTCCACCACCATCACCCAAATTACATCTTCTCCACCACTTGGCAAGCAATTCGGTTGAAGATATCGAGCTCCACATCATGGTTTCTTTAAAAACATCACTCGTGGTGGTTGTGATGTGGTTGAGCTAACGGAGGCGAGGCCGTATTACTTCCTCAACAGTGGCAGCTACGGTTACCATGGGATGAAAGTTGCTGTCGATGTCGAAGTTCCTCAAGCGGCTCCGGTCAAGAATGGTTTCCCTCCCTCAAATGCTTTTATCATTAGGATTTTGTTCTTTCTAATTCCCTTTGTTGTGGCGTACTTTTATTAATGGGTCATTTTGGTTAAATCACACATCAACAGAATATACATATATATATTTGCTTTCGTTGTTGAATAATTATTTAGTCAGTTTGTCAAGTTACTCATCTTTATTTCTTTGTATTTCCTTATGTCATGAATTCTGACCTACTAGGAACACCCTAGGGCCGACCTTGAGGGTGGGTAAGAAGGGTGCCCGCCTAGGGCCCACTGCTTACCCGGGCTTCACTACTTATATTTTTTAAGGGTAAAATGCAAAAATCATCACTCAGCTTTGTTCTCTCTCCTATTTTGATCACTCAACTTTAAATTTTTTCAATTTACTAACTCAACTTTGAACATTGAGTTTTTTTTCATCACTTAGCCGTTAACTCATAGATGTGTCTGTGGCATGACTTATTTTAATATTTTTGGATTCACATAGACACGTCCACATGGATTTTGGAATTTAATATTTTTAAAAGTTACCATTATAAAAATCCCTCTTTATAGATTACAATCCCTAAACCTATTAGTTCTCATTTTTGACCAAAAAAAGTGCAGAAAAAGGATAACAGAGAAACGACAAGGATGTAAGAGATAGATGCAATGGATGAGGTGAACGACATTCCGATTTACAGGTGTGACAAGGAGGTTGTGTTGAAGACCACATGGATAAATGACAACCCAGGCCGACGGTTTTATGGGTGTACGAATTACGGTAATAGATTCCACAAAAATGTTGTTTTTCAATGGTACGATCCTCGAATGAATCACCGTGAAAAAGTTATTCTTCTTGGTCTCCTAAAGAAAATCAAAGCCAATGATAGAGAAAGACGAAATGAGAGATTTGCTTGGTTTTTTGCAATTATAGGTTCTATTGTATTGACAATATTTTTTATGGGTGTGAAATGAAGAAAGTTTAGAGATAGAATTTTGTCAATGGGTATTTCGAAGGTAGAAAGGTTAACAATGGAAGATTTTGTGAATGTGTATTTTGTCAATGGGTATTTCGAAGGTAGAAGAAAAAAATAGTTTAAGTGGCACTGGTATGAAATGAAACCTGGATTTGTTATGTTAATGGAATTTATGATTGTATGATGAAATGGAAATATTTTTTTTTAACATTTTTAGAGCATGTTGAATGTGATAAAATAAATTGAACTAAATGTGGTATTTGATCAGATATAGCTAAAGGCAATAAAATAAATGAAATCTAGATTTGTTATGTTAATGGAATTTATGGCAAAATGCAGTATTTGATCAAATATAGCCAAAGACAATGAAATAAATGAAATATTATGATAATATTAATTGAATTAAATTGCATTCACATACCAAACTTTAAATGTTTTGAATATAATAATGTAAAAGCTGGTAAATAACTTATGCAAAAAATGACCATAAATAATCACAAATAACCAAAGTTTAAGTATTTACTCATATATAGCTAAAGACCTACACAAAATACCATGATTGTTAATGACCAAAGTTTAGTTAGATATTTGGTCAAATATACCTAAAGACCTACACAAAATACCATAAGGTGTCATTCACCAGTCACCAATGTGTATGAAATTGGCATACAAAAAATGGTATTCACAAAACACCATTAGTAAAATATTGGTATTCTAAAATTGGTCAGATTAAAGCTGAAATACAAGTATTTTTCATTTCTATCTGGGCCTCTTTGAAGTAGGATCTTCTTGTGATTGAGTTTGAATCGAGCCTTGAATGCTTTGTAAAATCATTCATCTAATAGTGGTAACTGAGTCTTGACTGTTTTAACTCCTTGGTTGAAAATCCTGGCTCCTCAATTGAAGATTCTGGCCTGGACCTGCTGCATTGAAACCTGGTGCTCTTTTAACCTAAAATAAATGAAAATAAAACATAAACAGTCAATTTATTATATAAAATATAGACATTAAACATAGGAAAATATGTCTAAACTTACAAGAAGTTTAGGTCTCTGTGTCGGTGGAACATATACAGTGGATGAATTCATATTTTAGACGGTAGCAATATTCGTATATGCTTGTTAATGGACATTGGAAGTTGAAGCCCTTGTAATGTTTCTTCTAGGTTTTCTTGCATTGACATTGGAAGATAAAGGTCTGTTGCCACTAACTTGTCCCTTGCAAGACTTCTTGTTGTGACCTGAATTGCCATATTTTGAACAAGTCATTCAAACAATTCCTTTTTTTGACATTCTTCCAGTTGATGTTAATATCTCATCTGGCTCTTTTCTTCTATTTGTTTGAGGTCTTCCAACAGGTCTTCTAATAATAAGTGGCAAGATTGGCTCATTTGTTATGTGGTGAGCCCACTGTTTTGGTCCTCTTAATGGTCTGATCATGTGAGAATATATCTGTAGCTGAGTTTTTTTCTTGTAACAATTGTTAACATAATCTTCTGGTCTTTTTTCTCTCATTAAAATGGCAGTTGTGGCATGTATTTAAGTGATTCCTGTAAAGTAAAATTAACACAGTAAATTTATTTAAATTTATATCACATTGTTAAAAAAGATAAAATTTCTAAATTAACCATACCTGTAAGATCCCTTTTTTTGCAGCTACATGGTCATGTTCCTAAGTCTACAACATGCTAATTTTCATGTCCAGCAAGGACCTTATATCTATTTCCACCAGCATTCTTAGGCCAACATGCACAGTGTGAAAGGAATTAAATAGTTAACAATATGCAGTTTAAAAAATTACAGTTGGCTAAGTAATCCAATACTGACCTTATTGATAGCATAATAAGTTTATCAATCTTCTTTTAAATTTTTGGACAAAGAGTTCCAACAATTTTTGAGCATTCTCAACCTTTTTTGCAAATCTATTCATTATCTTGCATCTAATCATTTCCATCAATGTCAAAATTGGTTTGTCTCTTGTATCTAATATCATCTTGACAAATGAGGAAAAAATGAGCAATACATATAGAAACTATTTACAACTATTAAAATAAGAAATTGTCAGTTTTGTAGTTTACCTTGTTAAAGCTCCCACACAGGTTGTTGAGGAGCAAGTCAGATTTACAATGTGTTGTAAAATGTGACTTTGACCATTGTGCATGATCTTTCTTTTGCAACCAGTCACATCCATCTCCTAAAATTTTTCTTATTTCAATTATAACATCAATAAATTCCTTCATGTATGTTGTCCTTGCAGTCTTTTATAGTGTATCTTTTAACGCTTTCTCAGTGAAACCACTTTTGTTTTTGAAGTTTGAATACAAATGCCTGACACAACCTCTGCGCTCAACATAGGAAAACAACTCTACAATTGCAGGAATTAGACCTTGCAAAACAATAAAGAGATGATTAATAGTAAACAGTTAATATAAACATTAAAATACAAATGAAATTAAAGTTTGACATTTACCTTTTGTTTGTCAGACATGAAGGTATAGTGATGAGAGTTTATAATCCCCAATTCTTCCTCAAGAATTTGAAAAAACCAGCACCAAGAAGAAGTGTTTTTAGAATCAACAACAACATAAGCTATGGGATAGATGCAATCATTTGCATCCATCCCAACTGCTGCCAATAAATAACCTTGAAAATATCCTTTAAGAAAACAACCATCAACACAAAAGATTGGTCTACATCCATCCTTAAAGCCATCATTGCAAGCTTGTAGGCAAACATACATTTTCTCAAATAGCCTATTATCTAAACAACATATAGTTGTTGTCCCAAAGTTTGTTCTCTCAATTCACCAAGATAATCATATATCTTTTCATATTGTTCATTATCATCCCCATAAATAATCTTCAAAGCTAATTTTCTAGCTCTACAACATTTAGATATTGGCACTTGAAGGATGTGATTATTTTACACATCCTTTTGAAGAGATTCAATGGAATAGTTGGGATCAACTCTCCATTTCTCTTTGTAGGTTTTTGTCAACCATGTAGAAGTGCAATTTGCATTGATTGTATCTCTAATGCAAATATGCTACCTAATGTATGTTTTAATCTACCAAGTAGTTTCTTTCAGATTCCTAGGATTCAATCTTGATGCCCAAATCGTCTAGGGACAACCATCCTTACATGCTACTTGAAGTCTTCAGAAATCATTGACCTTCAGCTTCACATTGTATCTATTCAACACAGCATATTGCTTCACAACAGCTTTAATCACACTTTGGTGACTGAACATCTTTCTTTTCTTAAACTGGGGGTTCTTCAAGTCTGCCTCACTATTAAATTCAAGAAATTTACTTTTCTTCTCATATGTTTCAGAGTCACTTGCACTGTGCAATGACTCAGCACCCTCAGTATCAGCTTCACTGTCTATTTCTTTATTTTTACCCCTTACAGCTGCGCAAAAAACCATGTATATTCCTCCTAACACCCACATAAACATCACATACTTTATCACCACTGTCAACCAAATCATTGTCATTGTCCTCTAATGGACTGTCGAAATCTTGAGAATCAAAATCTATAAATTCATCATCTTCACTATTGATGTCATCATTATACTCATTTTCATTTCTAACAGTCTCAGCTTCAGCATGTCTAACAGTTTTAAGATTCCTAACAGTTTCATCATTCCTAACAGTATTGTCTATAATATCAGCTTCATCAAACCAAATAGTTTTATCTTCATCAATCCAAGCAATTTCATCATTATTTTCAATTGCAGCATTAGTATAAGGCGTTCTACTTTTTTTCTATGTAAACATGAACATATATTTGCCTAGGTAAAGCACCTAACAAAGTTAGCACATCACTATCATTTCTTAGTGGACTAACCTTTAAGATTCCCCCTAGTTGTTGTCAGTAAATGTTGTGTGGAGTAGAATATCCTAAATCACTGTGCAGTACTCTGAAGCAGTACCTGTAAAATAATTAATATTTTAATATCTATGTACAAGTGTCTTAATCAAAATTACCAGATTGCAACAATCTAATTATGTTATGTGTTGGCTTAATACAGTTTAAATCTTTAAAGTAACTAATGTCTTTATAGTAACAGATTATGTTCTAAAAAATTAGCAAATTTATTCATTATCTTGAAATAATCTAACTATGTTATATGTTGGCTTAATACAGTTTTAATCTTTAAAATTACTAGTCACTTGCACTGTGCGTAGACCCCAATTGTGTGTAGATTTATGTTCTAAAAAGTTAGGTCCACCCAACACTGCCTATTCCAATTTAATATTTAAAAAGTTTCTTCCTATTCTCTTTTTGGTGCCCCACCAGCACAAATTTAGAAAGAATCCAAGTATCTAGCTTATGGCCCCCTACCAGCACAAATCCAGACGAATTATATCTAGTTTAACTATAGTTTATGGTTTTCCACCAGCACAAAAACATACATAAATTAAAGATAGATTTAACAACTCAATGTCACACAAGACGACAAAAACAGACAAGACAACAAAAAACAAACATACATATATTATAGAATATGGTTTTATGTTTTTTAACACAAATAAAACAAGAACAATTATATGTGGTTTCAATGAAATACTGCTTTTATCCGTAAACTACTCGAACAAATAAAAGCAAATACAAAAATCACCATATGACATACTTGCCATACCTCTGGAACACAACACACAGCTCTCCATGACCAAATTGAAATCAAAAAGTTTTCTCAACAACTTCACGTTATCAGAACCAAAGAAACTTCCAAAACGATTCAAACCCAAACAATTTTAGGTCTCTAATGTAGCCTTTCACTGATGTTTTTAAACCCTAAACTACCCAAACGGTTTCACTAACAAAATTCGATCTAAACTCTAAACTACCCAAACGATTTCCACAAACGCTCTCAAAACCCGCTCAATTTCTCTAAAATCGTAAACCTAAAAGTTCTGATTAGGTTAACTTACCATCTATGTGTTTAAGTTAATGGGTCATTGACATTTCATTTTTTTATTTAAGTTTATTTCTTTTCATACGTATAATATAAATAAGTAGAAATTATTTAATTAAAGCCATATCATAACGTCGTCCTTGAGTTAACGACTGAGTGATGAAAAAACTAAATGTTCAAAGTTGAGTTAGTAGATTGAAAAAATTTAAAGTTGAGTGACCAAAATAGGAGAGAGAACAAAGTTGAGTGATGATTTTTACATTTTACCCATTTTTTTAATTATATATATAGTCTTTTAAATTTAAATATTTATTAATGAAGTCTACCATCCCTAATTAAAAATTTTATTTAGTCCAAACATTAATAAGTCTTAGTGTCATAATTGAGATTTTAATGACAGTTTAGTTTTTTTTTTCTAATGTTTGTTATTAGGAGATCAATTGTTTTCAATATTTGTTGTTTGTAGCTCATTTTTCAATACTTGTTATTAGATGCTCAATTTTTTCTCAATATTTGTTATTAGGGGCATACTCTTAAAATTTATATTTTTAATATTTGTTATTAGGGTCCACTTTTTTTAATATTTGTTATTTGAGGCCCTGTTTTTTAAATACTTGTTATCAGAGACTCATTTTTCCTGATATTTATATTAAGACCTACTCTTAAAATTCAAATTTTCAATATTTTTTTATTAGGGGACTGTTCTTAATTTTTTTTCAATATTTATTATTAGGGGTCTAAAGTGTTCAATACTTGTTATTTGTGGTCCATTTTTTTAATATTTGTTAGGGTAAAGTACATAAATGGTCACTAAACTATCCTAAAAATACAAAATGCTCACCAAAATTTTAAAAGTTACATGATAGGCATTAAACTTTAATTTTTGTTAAAAACTGAGATGTTAACTGTTGTTAACTAGATGACATGCCGGTTACGAAAATTTGTATAACAACACATTTAATCCTCAATATTTACACATTCAATCAATTTAGACATCAATAACGAGGGTTAAGTTAAGACTAAATTGATTGAATATGTAAATATGGAAGATTAAATGCGTTACTATTCAAATTTTCGTAACAGTCATGTCATCACCGACAATTAATGGCTTAGTGACCATTTTGTAACAAAAACTAAAGTTTAATGTCCATTATGTAACTTTTAAAAGTTTGGTGATTATTTATTATTTTTTTGAGATAGTTTAGTGACAATTTCTGTACATTACCCTATTTTCTATTTGAGGTTCAAAATTTTCAATACTTGTCATTAGAGGCTCATTTTTTCCAAATATTTGTTATTAGGGGCATACTTTTAAATTATTATTGTTTTTCAATAATTGTTATTAGATGCTTAATTTTTTTCAATATTTGTTACTAGAGGCTTATTCTTAAAATTCATTTTTTAATATGTATTTTTGTGGGCATAAAAATTCATTTTTTAATGTGTTTTTGTGGGCATACTCTTAAAATTTATTGTTTTTTAATATTTATTATTAGAGACATACTATTAAAAATTATTTTTTTCAACACTTATTATTACGGCCTTAATTTTTCAGTTTGCCTCGGGACTTCAATATTTCAGGACCGGCCCGAGAACACCCCTATTTCTTTCACTAGAATCCATCTTTCTCCTCCCTCTTGTCAATAACAAACTTTAGGTCGAAAACTCACCGCACGTCTTTAATTTGATAAACAAATAAATAAATGAGAATTCAGAAAACTGAATTTCAGATATAGAATTCTTAACTTAGAATCTTTAATTGAGTTTGATCTTATTGCGGAAGCTCAAGTTCAATCAGTGAAGTTGTAAAGAAAAAAAAATCAGATGTCTGTTTTTTAAAGACTAGTTGTCGTACCAAAATCGACAAAACTTTGAAGAGTACAACACAAATTTTAAAAGAATATTATCAGATATTTTAGTTTGTTTATAAAAATTGGCTCAATATCCAAATAGGTGCACAAATTATATTTGTGGCTCATTTTTGGTGCATAAACTATTTTTTGCTCTAAATAGGTGCCTAAAGTTTCATTTTAGTCATTTTAGGTGGCTGGCTATTAAAAACACCTGTTAGCCAATTAAAATGTGACACGTGACATGTTTTAATTTTTAATTTCTTTTAATTAATTCTTAAATAAAATTCAAATTTCAAAATATTTTAAAAATTAACAGTTTTAAATTTTTACAAAATAGTCCAAAATCCCTAACCCAAAATCCCCATATTGTTGTCGCTATCATCATTGACCGCCTCGTCGGAGACCATCAATACTGTTGCGCGTAATAAGTGCTACACAATTGTGCAACTATACACGTTGCAAGTTATAGTATAAAAGATATCGTCTCTACAGGGATTGGTGCCACTTCAAGAATCTAGTCTCTTGCACTCTGAAAAGTAAAAACACAAATAAAGGATTATAGGAGTTTAACTAATAACTAAACTAGAAAGCAATAAAGTAAAAGAAAAGATGAGATCAAATGAGAGAGAGATAGGCCAGGTTATCGTGAGTTGAGGTGTGATAGCCGATTGGATCGTCTTGGTAAAAGAGTGCACGCGCAACTCAGTTGCCATGGCAACTTGCACAACGGGGTTGCCTTGGCAACTAATCGATGGTTGCCTGGGCAACTAGTTGGGAAACTACTTGGGCGTCTGGGCAGCAACCTTCAAGGTTCGGCAGAGCGTTCTTTAATGGTTTCTTCTTATCCCTAAGTCGAAACTCTAGCTATTTGTGTATGCCTTGATAATACATCCCTGCGTGAATCAAGGGTAAACAACAACCAATCTTGCACCCCTCTTAGCCGTTGAAATCCTTAACTTATTCCTAAGCCGGATTAATCTTCACCATCAATAGATTGAATAATGATCATATTCATTCGTTTCTTGAATCTAACTCTCCCGATATTAGATAAATAGATGAAGTTACGAGATCCTCTCCCAATTCACTCGCAAACAAGAATAAGAACCAAGAATGAATAAACCTTGAATAGAAAAGTGCAAACTCTTATTACCTAAACAAAAACCAATAGTTTCTCACAACCACAAAACACAATAACCATAGCCAAATAGATTTAGTTCATGACTAGGTTCCAAAGAAACGCAAGATAAATAATCCCTAGCATGAACCCAATCGAACAAGAAAGAAAATGATGAAGAATGAGGCTTGTCGAAATCCTCCTTGCCCTAGATGCTTGTCGAAAATTCTCTCCTCTTGCCTTCCTTGGAGTTGTCGAAATTCCCCTCTCTTCCTCTGTCCCTTGATTATCGAAATCTCCATCTTATTTATAGGGCTAGGCCAAAGTCCTTCTTTGAGGAGGAAGTTAAGTTGGAATTAAATTATCTTTAAAGAATATAATTCTTTATTATAATTATATTCCTACTAGAACTTATCCTATCTTCTTGGAATTTAATTCTTCTTTAATCTCTGCATGGAAATCAAATTCCTTTGGGTTTGGGCTTTGCTCCATGTCATATTGGGCTTGTCTAGTCATCAATTTCGACTACCATATCACCTTTGCTCTTGTCGACAATTGCCCTAGCAACTGGCTCGGCGTCTCCTTCATGTATTGCCCTGGCAACTAGCTCTAGCCTTGCTTTGGCAAGTGATCCTGCATATGCACACAAAACACACCAAAGCAACATATTTTCCCACAAAAACTACCAAGTTATGTAATCAAGCTCAACAATGGAAGGAAACTTGGATTAATGCATGAATGGCTAATTATGCAACTAATATGAGCCTATGTCTAACAATGGAAGAAAAATAGTACTTTTGAACACTTATCACACCCCCAAACTCGAACTATTGTTTGTCCTCAAGCAATGCAAACTCATAATTACCTGCCAAGACTTCAATTTTCACAAACTTAGCTTTGAACTTGATTTCAATTCTCTGAACCGGAGCACAAAGTATGATTGGCTTTTTATTTTTTCGGAAAACTTAGGAATTACTCGGAATCAAACTATAATGCTTGTGAGTGTGTGCGGAGTTGTGTGCAAGTTGATTTTTCAGATTCTATGCAAACAATAGGTTTTCAAATTACTTCATTGGGTTCTTTTTAACATGTTTTAACTAGATCCAGTTTTGGGCACCTCTAGTGTTTTGTTTTTAGTTTTCTTAAGTTAATTTATTCGACTAGAGCCGGTTTCGGGCACCTCTAGGTATCAATTTTTTTAACACATACTGGAGCCAGTTTCGGGCACCTCTAGTGGTCAATTTTTTAGCACATGCTAGAGCCAATTTCGGCCACCTCTAGCATTCATCCAATTTTTATTCTAATCCCCCAATTTGTTAATTATCAACCCAAGTTCACTAGAATTCCTTAAATCAATCAAACCACAACAGTGTTTCATCAAATTTAGCATCATAGTAAAATTCTAAGTTTTCCATGGTTATCCTAGAATAAAAATTCTATCAATTAAGTGCATTGGCAAAGTCATCATCAAATATTCATCAAATCTAAGCAATTCTTGTTCCAATTAAAGGCATGGCAAGCAATTTATGTATCCTAAATGTAATACTTAAGATGAATGTAAACTAACATGGTAACTACTAATAACAATCCCCCCAAACTCGAGTGAGGCATTATCCTCAATGCATGTATTAAAGGAAAATAAAAATAACGAAAAATAAAATGCATACGAGGACTTACTCCGAGAGTTCATCATCGTAGATGATTAGTTTCCTTTTGGTCGGTGTCTTGATTCTCTTGCTTGAACGTGATGGTTGTTTTCTTGTTGCCGGTGGTGGAATCGATCCTTGTACGGGGTTGTCCTCATCGTCCTCTTCATCAATGTTATTGGCTTTTCGCTTGGAGGATTCAATTGATGCGGTCTTTGTTGGTGCAATGGAGGACTCATCCGAATCTAAAAAATCAGAAAATGATTCCGTAGGAGTGGATTCGGGCATAGGTGCTTTACCTTTGGCTTTTGCAGTGGTTGCCAGGATGTCTTTAGCTTTGGTTACCGTGGCATCTTTAGGGTTGGTTGCCATGGCATCAGCTTGTGCGTGCACGATGTAGGTTGCCGCGGCGTCATCTATTGCGGTTGCCGTGGCAAGTAGTCGGTAGTGAATTTCCTTAGCATAGTGGTTGTGAGTCTTGTTGTGGAAAAGAAAACAAAGAAAACCTAGAAACTAAAGATAATGAAGAAAAATAAAATATCACCTAAAAATAAAAAATGAAAATAAAAAGAAAAAGAAAATATTGAAAAGGAGAGCATGCTCATGCATCTCCTAAGTTGACCACTTCTTTGTTATGTTCCACATGGGCACCATTGTAGTGCTTCAATATTTGTCCATTAACTTTGAATTCATGGTTGTCAGAGATGGACTTGATTATCACAGCACCATGAGAGAATGGTTTGACGACTTCGAATGGTCCCGACCATATTGATTTCAGCTTTCCCGGGAAAAGTTTTAGCCGAGAATTGAATAAGAGAACTAGTTGCCCTGGCATGAATTGCCGCGACAATAGTTTCTTGTCGTGCCATCGCTTTGTTTTCTCCTTGTAGATTCGTGCATTGTTATAGGCGAGTGCACGAAATTCTTCTATCTCATTGAGGTCCAACAAACGCTTTTGTCCGGCACTTTCCCAATCCATATTCACGGTCTTGATTGCCCAGTATGCCTTGTGTTCGATTTCAACCGGTAGATGGCATGTTTTGCCATAGACAAGTTGGAAGGGGGACATACCTAAGGGTGTTTTGAATGCAGTGCGATATGCCCAAAGTGCATCATCTAGTCTTAATGACCAATCCTTCCTAGAGGGATTTACAACTTTCTCGAGTATACCCTTCAATTCTCGGTTGGAAATTTCTGCTTGCCCGTTGGTTTATGGGTGATATGCCGTGACGATCTTGTGTGATATGCCGAAGCGTTGCAACATCTTGGCAATTAGTCTGTTGTCAAAATGCTTGCCTTCGTCACTGATAATTGCTCTTGGCATCCCAAATTGTGTAAATATGTTTTTCTGCAAGAATCATTGCACGGTCTTGGAATCGTTGTTGGGAACTGCAGCTGCCTCAACCCATTTAGACACGTAGTCGAGGGCAAGTAAGATGTAGAGGTTGCCAAATGAAGATGGGAAATGTCCCATAAAATCTTTCCCCCACACATCGAACAATTCCACCTCGATGATGTTCTGGAGTGGCATCTCATGTCGTCTAGAGATATTGCCTGTCCTCTGGCAACGATCACATTGCTTGTAAAAGTCTTGGGTATCTTTGTACAATGTTGGCCAATACAAACCGGATTGCAAAACTTTGGCCGCGGTACGAGTTCCTCCAAAATGTCCTCCATAGGGTGAAGAATGTCATTGCCGGAGTACATTCTGTTGCTCTTCTTCAGGGACACATCGGCGTATAACCTGATCTGCATATTGTTTAAACAAAAGAGGCTCGTCCCAATAGTAATGCTTCGTATCATGACGGAACCGCTTCTTCCCTTGGTGAGTAATGCCATAAGGTAAAATACCACAAACAAGGAAATTAACTAAATCCGCGTACCAGGGTATTGCCGAGGCATGTGCTGCTGTGGTTACTGCTCCCAAAATTGTCGAGGCGTGTGCGTCAAAGGCTGCTGCGACGTCAAGGGTTACCGAGGCATACGCGTCCATGGTTGCCGAGGAAACTAAAAGTTGTTCATCTGGGAATGCATCGCATATTTCTAGATCCACGTCCTCCTCCCTATTGCGTTCCAAACGTGATAAGTGATCGGCCACTTGATTTTCCGTTCCTTTCCTGTCCTTAATTTCAATATCAAATTCTTGTAAAAGTAATATCCAATGAATCAAACGAGGTTTGGCATCCTTTTTAGCAAATAGATATTTGATTGCCGAATGGTCTGTATGAACAATTACCTTTGTACCAATCAAATAGGATCGGAACTTGTCAAATGCGAAAACTACAGCTAGTAACTCTTTCTCCGTTGTTGTGTAATTCACTTGAGCACTATTAAGAGTTTTACTAGCGTAGTATATCACATGGAAGGTCTTACCTGTGCGTTGGCCTAGGACTGCTCCTACCGCGAAATCACTTGCATCACACATGAGCTCAAAAGGTAGCGTCCAATCTGGTGGAACGACAATGGGTGCCGAGGTAAGCTTTTTCTTTAGGGTTTCGAATGCTTGGGTGCAAGAATCATCAAAATCGAAGACTTTGTCATGTTCAAGCATATTACACAAGGGTTTAGTGATTTTAGAAAAATTATGAATGAACCTCCTGTAAAAACCTACATGTCCGAGAAAACTTCGAATTCCTTTAACCAAACTTGGTGGGGGTAGTCTCTCAATCACGTCCACCTTGGCTTTGTCTACTTCAATTCCCTTGGATGAAATGTTGTGGCTGAGCACTATTCCTTCATCTACCATAAAATGGCATTTCTCCCAATTGAGTACTAAATCAGTTTCTTCACATCTTGCCAACACCCTCTCTAAATTGCCGAGACAGCTGTCGAAGTCATTACCAAAAACAGAAAAATCATCCATGAAGATCTCAAGGAAGTCTTCGACCATGTCTGAAAAGAGTGCCATCATGCATCTTTGGAAGGTTGCCGGGGCGTTACACAATCCGAACGGCATCCTTCGGAAGGCATAAGTACCGTATGGGCATGTGAAGGTTGTCTTTTCTTGATCTTCTGGTGCTATGGCAATTTGATTGTAACCTGAATAACCATCAAGAAAACAATAAAAGGGTTTACCTGCAAGACGGTCAAGCATTTGATCAATAAAGGGTAATGGGAAGTGATCTTTCCTAGTGGCTTTTTTTAGCTTTCGATAATCCATACAAATCCTCCAACCGGTTACAGTCCTGGTTGGAATGAGTTCATTGTTTTCATTACTTACCACCGTTATACCTCCCTTTTTCGATACACATTGTACCAGACTTACCCATGTACTATCAGAGATAGGGTATATAATGCTGGCGTCAAGCCACTTGATGATTTCTTTCATTACAACCCCTTTCATGGCATGATTCAGTCTCCTCTAGGCCTCAATTGAAGGTTTGTGATCATCTTCCAACAAAATCTTGTGCATGCACACTGCCGGGCTAATTCTCTTCAAGTCGGCAATTGTCCACCCTATTGCCTTTTTATGTAGCTTCAACATCTTGATCAGCTTCTTTTCCTGCTCAGGCTGTAACTTAGATGAAATAATTATAGGCAATGTATTATTGGTTCCTAAGTATGCATATTTTAGTTGCTCTAGTAATTGCTTCAACTCAAGAATCGGTGGTTGTTCAATAGAGGGTTTTTCGAGCTTACCTTCCTTACCTGAGTAATCCAGTGGTTCAAAGTATGTACCTGGTCAATTGACTAGCCAATTTGCCTCTTCTTGTTGTTCCTCACCGACCGGTTCTTCATACTCCTCAGGTTCGTCTTGATCGGCAATGTAGTTGCCGAGGCAACTAAATTCATCGTCGAAGTTAAACTCTGCCGTGGCATGAAGAAGTTGGCATTCTTCTGGATCATCGGCATGCCTTAGTGTTTGTAACACATTTAGTTTAACTTGCTGGTCATTCACCCTCATTGTGAGTTCTCCCTTTTCAACATCGATCAAGGTTCTCCCTGTTGCTAGGAATGGTCTGACGAGAATGATGGGTGCACATCTGCTTCATAATCCAAAACAATAAAGTCAGCGGGAAAAATAAATTTATCAACTTTTACCAGTATGTCCTCGATTTTTCCCTCTGGATGCACATAGGATCTGTCGGCTAGCTGCAGCATAACCTGTTGTAGGTCTTGCCTTCCCAATTCCTAGTTTTGGAAAACCGATTTAGGCATCAAGTTTATGCTAGCCCCAAGGTCGCATAATGCTTTCCCGACATAGTGATTTCCAATAGAACATGGTATTGTGAAACTTCCGGGATCCTTCAACTTGGGTGGCATACGATTGTGCAACATTGCCATGCATCACTCTGTTGCGGCAACTGTTTCAAACTCTCTTAGCCTTGTTCTATTGGACACAATGTCTTTAAGGAACTTGGCATAGTTTGGCATTTGTTCAATTGCTTCCACCAATGGCAAGTTGAAGTGGACTTGCTTTAGGATATCAAGAAACTTCTTGAATTGGTATTCTTGCTTTTGTCGCTTCAACCTTTGTGGGAATGGTAGTGGAAGTCGGATATCTTCGATCCTTTCATTGGTTTGAAACCTGATTGACGACATTGCCGGGACAACTGGGGTTACCGAGGCATGCTTATCACAAGTTGCCGAGGCATCTTTATCGTCGGTTGCCGAGGCATGCTTATTGCCGGTTGCCGCGGCATTTCCTACTTCAGCATCTGAGGCTTTGCCGCTAGGTTCGTCTTGATCTTTTTGTGGAGTTTTGTTTGGTGAGCGGGATTGAGCCTCTCTAAGTTGTTGGCCACTTCTAGTGGTGATCGCCTTACATTTCTCATGGCTAGTTCCTCTTGTGACTTCAGTATCGCTAGGTAAACCTTCTTGCGGTCTAGTGTACAGATTTTGAGCAAACTATCCGACTTGATTTTCCAATGATTTGATTGCCGCCTCTTGGTTTTGCAATCTCATCTCGGTCCTGTTAATAAAATCATCAGTTCTTTTTATGAAGTTACTATTCTCAGCCATATAAGATTCAATTTTCATCATAAAAGTATTTAGAGAATTTTCCAAAGAACTAGATGTTGTCGGTTGTTGCTGCGGCAGCTGTTGCTGTGGCATATTCTGCTGGAATCCCGATGCTTGTGCATTCTAATTGTTCTGGTTTAGAGCATTGTTGGGATTACTCCATGAAAAATTAGGGCGCTTCTTCCAAGCTGGATTGTATGTATTGGACATCACATTGTTGTTCCGATTGTAATTCCCCACATAGAAGCTGGATTCCGGATTCTGCATACATTCAGAAGAATCATGGTTATCACCACATAACTCACAAAAAAAATCCATTAGCTTGACCTCATGTGTGTTGTTTGGTTTTTGCATGTTCTGGACCATCTTGGTTAAAGTGGCCAATTATGCCGAAATTGAATATGATGATCCTAGTTCATGTATTGTGGCTTGGATCTAACTCCTCCTCTTCTAGTAGAGGGGAATTGATAATCATTCTTGGCCAGCCAGTTTAAAATTTGCATTGCTTCCTCCGGCGACTTATCTAGAAGTATGCCGTTTGCCGAGGCATCTAGCATCATCCTTGTTGGTGTATTCACGGCGTTGTAAAACATTGCTACTTGAGTCCACACCGGGAATCCGTGTAGTGGGCATTTGTGTAGAAGTTCTCTATATCGCTCCCAAGCCTCGTACATGGATTCATCATCTGCCTGCCGAAAAGAAGTAATGTCGTTACGAAGCTTATCAGTCAAATTTGTAGGATTAAACCGAGCAAGGAAATCACGACAAAGATCGGTCCAAGATGCTATTGATCCGGCATGAATGCTATTCAACCATGCTTTCACCCTATCCCTCAGTGAATAGGGGAATAATCTTAATCGTAAGACATCGGGGGTGACTCCGTGTATTTTGAACGAGTTGCAAATATCGAGGAAATATTTCAGATGTTGCCGTGCATCTTCAGTTGCTGAGCCGCCAAATTGACCAATTGTGTTGATCATATTAAACATTACCGGTTTCAACTCAAAGTGGTCGGCTTCAATTTCAGGTGCGACAACTCCTGGATTAAGTCCATCAAGATCTTCTTCAAGATAGTCTCAAAAAGTTCTGTTTCGTGCAAGAATCACTCCTCCTCTTGCTAGAACATCTTGATTCATATTGCCGACTTGATTAGCCATTGCTACTCTTATCCTTCGTTTAAGTCTTTGTAAGGTTCGTTCGATTTCTGGATCAAAGGGATATTCTGGTGTAGTCGGTCTCGCCCTGGTCATATACCAATGCAAAACCAAAGTTTGTTAGCCCTTTGAATCTTAAACAAGAAAAGTAAAAAGAAAGTGCAAGAAAATAAAAACAAAGTCGCTATGTCCAATCCCCGGCAACGGCGCCAAAAACTTGTTGCGCGTAATAAGTGCTACGCAATTGTGCAAGTATACACGTTGCAAGTTATAATATAAAAGATATCGTCTCCACAGGGATTGGTGCCACTTCAAGAATCTAGTCTCTTGCACTGTGAAAAGTAAAAACACAAATAAAGGATTATAGGAGTTTAACTAATAACTAAACTAGAAAGTAATAAAGTAAAAGAAAAAATGAGATCAAATGAGAGAGAGATAGGCCAGGTTATCGTGAGTTGAGGTGTGATAACCGATTGGATCGTCTTGGTAAAAGAGCGCACAGGCAACTCAGTTGCCGTGGCAACTTGCACAACGGGGTTGCCTTGGCAACTAATCGATGGTTGCCTGGGCAACTAGTTGGGCAACTACTTGGGCATCTGGGCAGCAACCTTCAAGGTTCGGCAGAGTGTTCTTCAATGGTTTCTTCTTATCCCTAAGTCGAAACTCTAGCTATTTGTGTATGCCTTGATAATACATCCCTGCGTGAATCAAGGGTGAACAACAACCAATCTTGCGCTCCTCTTAGCCGTTGAAATCCTTAACTTATTCCTAAGCCGGATTAATCTTCACCATCAATAGATTGAATAAAGATCATATTCATTCATTTCTTGAATCTAACTCTCCCGATATTAAATAAATAGATGAAGTTACGAGATCCTCTCCCAATTCACTCGCAAACAAGAATAAGAACCAAGAATGAATAAACCTTGAATAGAAAAGTGCAAACTCTTATTACCTAAACAAAAACCAATAGTTTCTCACAACCACAAAACACAATAACCATAGCCAAATAGATTTAGTTCATGGCTAGGTTCCAAAGAAACACAAGATAAATAATCCCCAGCATGAACCCAATCGAACAAGAAAGAAAAGGATGAAGAATGAGGCTTGTCGAAATCCTCCTTGCCCTAGATGCTTGTCGAAAATTCTCTCCTCTTGCCTTCCTTGGAGTTGTCGAAATTCCCCTATCTTCCTCTCTCCCTTGATTTTCGAAATCTCCATCTTATTTATAGGGCTAGGCCAAAGTCCTTCTTCGAGGAGGAAGTTAAGTTGGAATTAAATTATCTTTAAAGAATATAATTCTATATTCCTACTAGAACTTCTCCTATCTTCTTGGAATTTAATTCTTCTTTAATCTCTGCATGGAAATCAAATTCCTTTGGGTTTGGGCTTTGCTCCACGTCATCTTGGGCTTGTCTAGTCATCAATTTCGACTACCATATCACATTTGCTCTTGTCGACAATTGCCCTGGCAACTGGCTCGGCGTCTCCTTCATGTATTGCCCTGGCAACTGGCTCGACGTCTCCTTCATGTATTGCCCTGGCAACTAGCTCTAGCCTTGCTTTGGCAAGTGATCCTGCATATGCACACAAAATACACCAAAGCAGCATCTTTTCCCACAAAAGCTACCAAGTTATGTAATCAAGCTCAACGATGGAAGGAAACATGGATTAATGCATGAATGGCTAATTATGCAACTAATATGAGCCTAAGTCTAACAATAATATGAGTAAAAAGGGTAAGAAAATTAGTACTTTTGAACACTTATCAACTACCGCCGCCGGACCACTACGACCTTTTCCCTCAACCACCCATCGCCGATAACTGATAGTAGGTGTGTTGATCGACTTCTTTTTCCGACTTTGGCTTCCTTCGATGTTAGGAAGCCAATCGACACACCTATCGTCGATTGCCAGTAATAGGTGGTTAGAGGAATGGTTGTGCTGGTCCGACAACGGGTATGGCAGACGGTGGTGTGACCATCAGTGGTGGAACCGCCTGGGGTTGTAACGACCCGGATTTCGAAATCCAAGAGTCGTATTTCATCGAAGCGTGGGCTTGGCGGTTGGGCTAAGCTTTGGACCCTTGAGAGCCTTTAGGGGACTAACATGTTAGTTTTGGGCTAGGTGTTGGGATAGGAAGTTGATGTGAGGGTAGGCTTGTAATTTCCCTCATTTTGAAGGAATGAGATTGGGGAGCTCTTAAACTCTATGCAGAAAGCAAGAGGGTGAGCTCATCTTTGTCTCCCTTGCCTTCTTTCTTCATCAACTCTCATCGCTTAGCTCTCACCCAAGGAAAAACTTGAATCTTTATATTTTGGAGTGAGAATCATGAAATTGAGGTTTGAGGTAAATTGTTTAGCAGCCAATGATATATATTTTGAGGTAAGATTCATTTAATTTGGTTGGAGATGAGTTTGGGTGGGGGGTTGTTCAAGGAAGAACGAGATTGGGTGTTAGAAGCTCAATCCTTGATCAAAGTTAGTGTTCTTAATTTCCTTAGATTTCCCCAGCATTGCGTAACTCGTTATAACCTCCATTTGTAGTGAAAGAAGTTGGGGAGACAACCCAAGCTAGAGGAAAAAGCAAGGCTTGAAGCTTGTTGGAGGACCTCTTCTTCAGTCCTAAACCAAGGTTAGTACACTACTAACTCTTGCATATTCATAGAAATCATGGATTGTTGTTTTCTTGCTTAATAATGTCGAGAAAAGGAAACTAGAGCTTGTAATGACATTCATGGTAAAATTTGAATAAGATGTTCAAATAGTGTAAAATTAGTAGAAACTCATCTAAAAGCTTACCCATAACTTGTAGGATCAATTTGGGGGCTTGCCTAAGGGGTTTTGGGGCGAAGTTTGAACTCTAGAATTTGAATGCTAGCTTCCTGTATCAATACATGCTTGGGGTGTATCGATACCCTAAGCCTATTTCAAGAGGAAATATAAGGGTTTGTGAGGGCCGTATCGATACGCGGGATAGGCGTATCGATACCTTTTTGGCCAGTAGTAGTCTAGTAATCGATCTCCATATCGGTACGCCTTGGGCGTATCGGTACGCCACTAGAGGTATCGGTACATTTATGCGTGTATCGATACGGGTTGGTCCTCTAAGGGGCCGAGGATATTGAATGTGGTATCGGTACATGGGGAATACGTATGGGTATAGGGTGGCGTATCGATACACTTGAGGAGTGTATCGATACGGCTTGAGCAATCTGCCTAAAAACTTCTTTCTTAATTCAAGGGCTCTATAATTCGAGAGTAAGGGCCCGAAGGGGTAAAATGAATAATGATAATAAGAAATTAAGTCTTTAACACTTTTTGAGACCTAAATGATGATTAATTTGATTTGCTAAAAATGGGCGATGTATGTATGTGGTTGCAAACCCCGTAAATCTTTAGTGGGTTATGTGTGAGGGTGCTGGTAAGGGCACTATGTAATGTGAACCTTGGTTACGGGATCCAGATACCCAATTCAAGAATGTTGCTTCATGATAAGACCACTCGATGTGAGATTCTGAGTGATAATTATGCTCGATGCGAGATTCTGAGCCTTCTTACTCGATGTGAGATTTCGAGTGATGATGCTCGATGTGAGATTTTGAGCAAGGGTGCATGATTCAGAAGTCGTGAGACTTTGGGTTTCACTTCAGGTTTGATAATGTGATTTTTATGTTTAAGTAGGAAATTACATATCCTTGATCCTTGTGTTTAGGCGATTACGGTAGCGCCATTGTTCTTATGTCATGATATCTTGTGGCATGCATATATTTATGATTTGTATGAATTGTGGTCGAGTGGAAGTGTATCCACTGAGCTTGGTTAGCTCAGCATTTAGAATTGTTGTTTCTATTAACAGGTTAGTAGGTTGGCGTACATCTCAGAGCACCATCGGATTAGGACCTCAGCATCGACATTTTGTCCAAGTACAATACTTAGGTTTATTAGGCCATGTATCCGTAGGACCCTATGTATTGTGTAACTTGTATTTTGGATTCGAACTCTATGTCGGATACTTTTAACTATGTATTTTAAATGGAGCTCCTCATGTAACATTTAAACATTTTATCGATTTGAAATGTCTTTAACTTAATGGTTTTCATGGAATGGAAAATGTTGGGCTAAATCTAGAGGTAGATTTTAATGGTTTGGGTTGGGCTTGAGGCCCAATTTGTGGCATCCGGGTCAGAGATGTTACAAGATTGGTATCAGAGCCTAGGTTTAGCCAGTTTTAGGAAACCCCAAAGGGTGTTTGGAGTATGGTATAGGCGTCTAGCAGATACGTTGCCCATGGATCGAAGTTGTACTTGTTTAAAACTTAGTGTTCGATGGTGTAACCTTAATTGTTTGCTTGTGCAAAAAAAAGAAGTTATGCCTAGGAGGGCATGTGAATGTGAAGAGAGTTGAGGCTCTTGAGAAGAAAGCTATGATGAGGATTACAATCATGGCTCGGAATAGGTGTCCAAGGAGGATAGTGGTCGTAGGACCAACTACTTCTCTTATTTGCATCGGTCTCTTCACCGAATTGTGAGAGCCATATCGAGGCTTTCAGCTACTCCACGTAAAGCACCTATTGAGAGAGTACGACGTCATGGTGCCAGGAATTTCTTTAGGATGGGACAATACAATCTGGTCAAGACGGATCAATGGTTAAAGGATACTCATTGGATCATGCGACAGATGAGGTTGAGATCTGATGACAAGTTGACATGTCTCTTTTCCTTGTTGAAAGAGAATGCCCGTGAACGGTGGGAAACTTTAGAGATGTGTTGGTACCCGAACCAGCCCATATAGGATGATTTCATGGAGGAATTTGAGAAGAAGTATGTTGGGGAAGCCCACATTGACAATTTTAGGGATCGGTTCACCCACTTGGTTCAAGGAAATCGGTTAGTCTTCGAGTATGAGCAAGAGTTCTTACAGTTGAGTAGTTATGCCCCCGAGTTGGTTGTTACTGAGAAAATGAGTTGTAAGAGGTTTTTGAAAGGGTTGAGGAAGGAAATTCATACATACTTGACTGTTGCCCCACTGAAGGTATTTTCAGACTTGACTGCTAGTGCTAAGTCCCTTGAGCAAGTGCAAGGTTTGACCTATGTCTCATCTGTTGGGCAAGGAAGCTCGAGTGAGAGGAACCAGAATTCCTTCAACCACCCATAGTTCTATTTCGAGAGGAACTAGAATCGTTGGGGCCAAGGAAGGGGAGCTTCAACTTAGAGTTCGGGATCAGACCGTAGGTTGAAGTCTGCTAGCCGTAAGAGGCCTTCATCATCTTCACCTATGATGAGTTTGGAGGGGTCTCAAAGGTGTGAAGGTGTTCCATTTTGTAGCCAGTGTGGACGTAGAAACCAAGGTGAGTGTTGGGGAACAGTTAGAGTTTTCTTTGAGTGCGGATCACTGAATCACCTTATGAAGGATTACCCAGCAGCTGCTAACACCACCCGGTCCAGACTCAAAGGACCTCTTACCCAGCTCAGAAGGGTCAGGGCTTTGCTAGAGGAGGAGCGAGCCACGTGTTGGGACTTTATAGTGGGGGTACAACCCAGTCCACTGCTAGGGCACCAGCTAGGCAATATGCAGTCAAGGCTCAGGAGAACTGCGAGGCTACCAATGTTATCTCAGGTACGTTCACCTTGTTTTCAGTTCCTATTGTTGCTCTTATGGACTCGGGGTCTACCCACTTCTACATTCGTAGTAGGATATCTCAGCAGTGGGGTATTCTTGTTGAGAATCTTGAAATTGGAGTTCATGTGACCAACCCATTGAGGTATGACATTTTAGTATATCAAGTGTATGTCCGATTGAGATTCAAGGCTCAGTTTTTCCATCTGACTTATTGGTGTTACCCTTTTTACTATTTCCTTAACAGATGCTCAGGGTACAACCAGATTGCTATAGCACCGGAAGATCAAGAGAAGACAACCTTTACTTGCCCTTACAGTACTTACGCATTTTGACAAATGCCCTTTGGGCTTTGCATTGCTCCTGCTACTTTTCATAGGTACATGTTGGCCATCTTTTCTGATATGGTTGAAGAATTTTTAGAGATCTTCACGGATGATTTTTCAGTCTCGGGAGATACTTTCAAATCATGTTTAGGCAACTTGTCCAAGGTACCACGAGATGCGAAGAAGCAGACCTAGTGCTCAATTGGGAGAAATGTCATGGCGACTGAATGAACTGTTCTAGGCCACAAAATTTCTCAACAAGGGATAGAAGTGGACAAGGCCAAAGTTGAAGTAATTGAGAAGCTACCACCACCCACCACGGTGAAAGGGATTCGGAGTTTCTTGGGGCATGCTGGCTTTTATAGGAGGTTCATTAAGGACTTCTCCAAAATCTCCAAGCCATTGTGTAATTTGCTTCAGCAAAACTAGCCCATCATCTTTGATGCTGAATGCTACAGCGCTTTTAAGGAACTCAAGGAGAAGCTCATCTCAACACCCATAGTTGTTCCACTATATTGGACCTCAACATTTGAATTGATGTGTGATGCAAGTGACTATGCAACGGAGGTAGCACTTGGACAACGTAGAGGTAAATTTTTTCATGTTATTTATTACGCTAGTCGCACCCTCAATGATGCACAAATCAACTACACTACCACTGAAAAAGAACTGTTGGCTGTTGTGCTTGCCTTTGATAAGTTTAGAGCATACTTGATATGCACTAAGGTCATAGTACATATTGATCATTCTGCTATTAAATACTTAGTGACTAAAAAGATGCTAAACCTAGACTTATTAGATGGATACTTCTGTTGCAAGAGTTCGTTTGGAGGTAAAAGATAGAAAGGGTTGTGAGAACCAAGTTGCTGATCACTTATCTAGGCTAGAAAATAAGGCTGAGAATGAGGAGAACCTAAATATTAAGAAGGAATTCCCTGATGAGAAAATATTATATTCTACAACAATTCCATGGTATGTTGATATTGTTAACTTTCTTGTTAGTGGTATTTTTTCTCCTGATTTGAATAGCTAGGGCAGGAAGAAGTTCAAACATGATGTGCGATTCTACTTTTGGAACGAGCCCTATCTGTTCAAGAAATGTGCCGACCAAATAATTCAGAGACGTGTCCCTGAAGAAGAGCAAAAGGAAATCTTTTTTCATTGCCATTCGTCTTCATATGGAGGCTACTTTGGAGGAACTAGGACTGCTGCAAAGGTCCTACAATGAAGATTCTATTGGCCCACACTTTTCAAAGATGCAAACGAATTCGGCAAGGCATGTGATAGATTCCAAAGGACGGGGAATATATCTCGAAGAAATGAAATGCCATTGCAATGCATTTTGGAGGTGGAACTCTTTGATGTATGGGGAATAGATTTCATGGGACCGTTCCCATCATCTTTTGGAGACCTCTACATCCTATTAGCTGTTGGCTACATGTCAAAATGAGTTGAAGCAATAGCTACGCCGAAGAATGATTCCAAGACAGTTTTGAAGTTCCTTCACAAAATATCTTTACAAGATTTGGAACCCCAAGAGCCATCATTAATGATGAATGAACCCACTTTGAAAATAGACTTATTGCTAAAGCATTGTTGCGGTATGGAGTGCGCCACAAAATTGCTACAACATACCACCCTCAGACCAATGGCCAAGCTAAAATCTCAAATCGAGAAATCAAGCAAATTTTGGAAAAAGTGGTAAACCCCAAAAGGAAGGATTGGTCTCCCAAACTTGACGAAGCATTATGGGCATATCGAACAACCTTCAAGACACCCTTGGGGATGTCTCCATTTAAGCTTGTCTATGGTAAAGCATGCCACCTACTCGTGGAACTTGAGCACAAAGCTTTTTGGGCGATCAAGAAGCTCAATATGGATGCCCAGTTAGCTGGTGAAAAGATGCATTTGGAGCTTAACAAAATGGAGGAATTCAGGGCCCAAGCTTATGAGAACACACGCTTGTACAAGGAGAAGACTAAGAAGTGGCATGATAAACATATTTTGCCACGACATTTTTATGAGGGCCAACAAGTCCTCCTTTACAACTCTCGACTCAAGCTCTTTCTAGGCAAGCTTAAATCGCGATAGTCAGGCCCCTTCATTGTGCACGAGGTCCTCTCTCATTGTGCTATTAAAATCAAAAAGCTGGATGATGACAATGCCTTCAAAGTGAATGGACAACGGCTGAAGATCTACAACGGAGCTCCCCTCTTGCAAGACAAATCAACCACGTTTCTCCAAAATTCATAAGAGTTTGCACCCTCTTTATCTCTTCCTTTGCTATAGCATTTTCAGATTTTTGTTGTTCATAAATAAGGTTATTTTTGCTTGTATCTCTTTAACCCTTAGTTATTTTATTTTAAGCTTTTGTGTTTTTTTAATTCGTATTGTCAGACTTAACCCTAGAGTTGCAGGTGGTAGGCTATAGTTTCATGCAGGTTTGGCGCATCTTTAATATGGGAAGAGCTTTGTCCTTTTTCTACATAAGGGAAGTTATTAAGCTCATTTTCCTATGTTTTGGGAGGCATTAAAGAAAAAAGCAAAAAAAAGAAGGGATAATATTCTTTCACCAATTTAAAAACCCTAATTCATCATAACCTTACACATTCTCTCTCCACCTTTTCACCTTTTCATAAATACCCGCCATCCCTCCCCTTACACACGTCGCATAACCATCAGCCATCATCTTCTCTCTCCAATTACTTGTGGCAGTTGCCAAACCCATCAACTCCCATCTATATTACTTTTTCTCTTTCACCTAACCCTCTCTCACCAACTTCATCTTCTTCATTGTCGGTTTCTTTCTCTCAACTCCATTACAATAAAACTCAATCCTCTTCAAAATACCCAAAAAATTTCCCCACACAATATTTACCCTACCCTTTCCAAAAACAAGGCACGTATGAAGAATGTCACGGGCGCCTCTAGTAGCTCCCAAGCCCAACCCACTATGGAAATCAAGAAATTCTTCGATGCTGGCGCTAAGGAGAAATTTCAACAGATGAAAGATTGCAAGGTCTACCCAGAGCAAGGTTTTAAAGTTCTATTAGAAGAAGGCTTCGACAAAGAAATCATGGATGTAATCGATAAACACGATTGTGGGACTTTTGTCCAACACCCTAGCGAAATCTTTGTCTCCCTGGTTAGGGAGTTTTACGCACATTTGACGAGTTCCACCCAATCTACTATTTATGTGCGAGGGGAACAAATTAAATTTACCGCTAGTGCAGTTAACAAGTTCTGTGGGCTAAAGAATGTCATGGACCACCATACTTCCTTTGCTGAATCTGCAGATGTCCAAATATAAAAGGAGACCCTCGAAGACCTATGCTTTACTAAGACAGAGTTGGATCCAACTAGCATGGCTGTTGAAAGAGGCTGCCTCACGCCTGAGGCCAAGGTGTGGAACCATTACCTGAAGACTCGCCTCATGCCCACCTATCATACTGTCACGGTGCACATCACCAGGTTATTACTGCTACACTCCATCCCCAATGGATGACAAATTGATGTGGGTAAACTGATTGTCGAGGAAGTCTATTCATGCTCAAAAAGAAAGTTTAGTCCTCTTATCTTCCATAATCTCATCACGGTGCTTTGCTGCAAAAAGCAAGTCTTTGAAGACCTCAAGAAGATGAGACCGAGAAGGGCAAGGGTGTAATAACCCCAAACCAAATCCCCGGCCTTAGAGGATTTGATGAAGATGCTCTAGCAGAAACACTGGAAGACGAGTCCAAAATAATTGCTGCAACAAGAATTGCAACCTTTGTCGCCTTTACCAAGACAATGCATGAGCAGATGGATGAACTGAAGGGCAGGCTGAAAACTTATTTCAAGTATGTCAAGGCAAGGGGCACGACCATAAACTTTTACTTCAAAGAGATGCCTCCACACTGTCGCAACCCTTTTTAGAAGGTTTTGACGTTTTGGAAAACTTTGTAAAATCACGGAGTCGTCACCAATCTTTTTTTAAAAAAAGTGTGATTGGATCACTTTTAAAACAAGGGTATTTTGATAAAACATTTTATTTATCAAAATTACATTTTGGTCCATGAAAACAAGAGAAAACAGGTTCGGGGGTCGGTTACGTGTGGGGAAGGATCACCCCCACAACGCCCAAAAAATTGGTACCTTAATTGATTCAAAAACATTTTTAAAACTAGAATTTGCAAGTTCACAAAATTTCAATTTATTTGTCCGTAAAATGAATGTAAATCTATTTTAACGGCCTTATCACCCGGGAAATGAACTTTAATCACCGCTAACACTCCCAGCGCTAACTCGTCATTCCCGTTTGATAAGACACTGCATTGATTAAATTTTCACTTTTTTAACAAATCAACAAGAAAATTAAATGTGTTAAAGTTTTCAAAATTAAAATTTAATTAATGATTAATACCTAAAGAAACATCTACATTTATTTTAATTATTAAGGTTTAAATATAATTAAGTGTGTTTTATTGAAAATGAAGAATATTTTACAAGATACATGTTTCTATTCTATGTCCTAATCCTAAAAGTTCTACACACAACTATATATACATATAAAGGAAACACATCACTTATATTAGATATAAAAAATAATTACTAACAAAGAAAAGAGATAATTAATTTCACTTTTTATTTGCGTTTTTTTAAAAGGTATTTTTTATCCTTGTTTAAAAAAAATTAAAAGATTATTTAAGACTTTTTTAAAAGGAAACTATGACCCGATTTAAAAAAGAATTAAAACTCAAAGCCAACTTTTAAACTAAAATAGTGACCAATTTGAAAGGGTTCTAAAATATTATTTTCGTAATAAAAGAAAATGTAAAAAGAATGATTTAATGAAGGGAAATAAACCAAAAAGTTTTGGATATAAAACCTACTTTAAACACATTTTTTACTATCTCCTTAAATAAAAATGGATCAAACTAAAGAAAAAAACTTTAAGTGTTCTTGGTGTTCTTCAAAGATGAATAACACCTAAAGGCAACCACCGTGCCGGCTGCCCACCACCGACGCTAGCCGCTACTTGCCGACGGTAGTGCTTTTCTTTTTATTTTGTTTTTTGAAAATGAAACTAAAAAAACATCAAAAATCTATTTCATATTCGAAATTAAAGATTCAATTTCATTTTCACCCCTTATTTCAACCAAAGATAGAACAATATTAAGCTAAGAAAATAAAAAACAATAAAATGAAGAGAAACAATACCGGAATGGAAAAGAACTTGCTTGCTTCTTATTCCAAAGATCCAAACTCCACCAATTCGTTTAACTCACAATGTGTTTCTACTAATCTATGTAATGTTGAATGTTTTTCTTCTTGTTCTTGTTGTTACAATGAAAAATACATGGCTATTTATAGATAAAAAACACTTGATTTGCAAGGAAAAATCCTAAAATTCTTCCCCTTGGCTTGAATTCGGACGGATTTCAAGTTGCTTGATTCTTGCCCTCTGGATTTTTGCTTCAAATTGCTGATTTGGGGTGATTTTTCTCCCTAATTTTTATGTTTGAATCCCCCTAATCCCTTTTTATTTTAGGTTCGAACGGTGGGTGTTGGCCCTTGCAACAGCCAGTGATAATTGGCGAGGGGGTGGCAGTCCGGCGAGACTGGCGATGCTGACCGGTGGCGTTGCGGCGAACAGGGAGGCTGCCCAGCAGCCGTGCTGCTCGAACGTAGAGGTTGGGGAAGACCAACCTGCGTGCGTGCAGCGCACGCGCCTGGTGCGTGGCAGCGCGGGTGGCCTTCTCCTACCCATTTTTGCTCATTTGATCCAAGCCACTCCCTCATTTTACCCTAGATCCAACGGTCAAAAATAAACCTGAACATAAAAGGTTTAAAATGATTAGTTGGGCCAAAAAATGGATTTTATTATATCATATATGGGCTCTTAATAAATTAAAATGGACCCCTTTTGGTGGATCTTAATTAAAAATGGATCATTTTATTATTATCTTTTTAAGGAACAAATAGTTCTTTTTATTAAATAAAATGAATAAATACATAAATAAAGAAATATATTTTTTAAAAACTTGGGTGAAAATCGAGTGACAACAGCTATCCCTCTTTGGTCATTCCGGTGAAACAAGAATAGAGCAAAGAACAGAAGACACTGATTTTCACCATTTATCAAACCGTCAATGCCTGAAATGACAGACATGTTCTATTCTCCTTGCGCTCAAATAGATAAGCAGGTTCAAAAGGGTTCCACCTTCTCATGCTCGGATGGATAAGCATGTTCTATTCTCTTCGTGCTCGATTAGATAAGCAGGTTAAAAAGGGTTCCATCCTCCTCATGCTAGGATGGATAAGCAGGTTCTATTCTCCTCGTGCTCGAATAGATAAGCAGGTTTAAAAGGGTTCCAGCCTCCTCATGCTCGGATGGATAATCATGTTCTATTCTCCTCATGCTCGAATAGATAACCAGGTTCTATTCTCCTCATGCTCGAATAGATAAGTAGGTTCCATTCTCCAAATGCCCGAACGGATAGGCAGGTTCTAAAAGGTGAGTTCATCCTCCATACGCTTGGATGAATAAGCGAATTCAAAAACCTATCAAAAACATTTACAAATGATCCAATTAAGATGCATATGCCGATAGGGATGCCTAGTCATGAATGCATGTCTTATTTCTTTTGCTTTTTTTCTTAACATTTTTCTTAATTAAAACAGAAGAAAACTGTGAAGCTCTAAGAAACCCGGATTATATTATCTTAAACATTTTCTCAACTCTAGCAAATAATGGCGTGTCTGCTTTGGCCCATCCCATCAGAAAAGACAGTTTGGCTTCACCAATTTCTTATTGTTAAAATTCTATCTTCTATTCCTTGGAAAATAATCTTCACTATTGTCCATTCTTAACCCTTTTAACAGCCATGCCTGCAACTTCTGCCTTGAATTTTCAAACAGGGAAATTCTTTGTTGCAAGAACACCTAAGGGCGAAACTCCGTGGAGATATGAGGAATGCATCGGTTTTCTATAATGTATGGGAATATCCTATAAAATTTGCAACTGTATGCTTCGATGGTAGACTAAATAATCATAGATAGTCATCTCCATCACTTCTGTTTTATCATTCTCATTTTTAGCACTTCCTTGCTTCATATGAACTTTGCACATTTGCTCACTTAATCCAGTTATCTTGTACTCGTGGTTGGAAGGACTGACTTCATCCTCATATTCTTCAACACTCTGTTATCATTGTAGTTGACACATCAATTTTTCAGTGACAAGCTCCCTAGAAACTTTTTGCTCCCCCAATGTCTCATATCCTTAGCTTCTCCTCCGGTATCTGTAAAATTGTTCTCATTGTTGTAGAAAGCATAATATCTCATGTAAGCAACTCTGTTTTGCAACATGCTTCCTTAAAGCAAAGTCAAAGAATCTCTTGAGACTTTCCGCCAAGGTTTGTAACAAAACCTATTTCCTTCTTGTATTTCCTTATAAGTTTGACTGGTTTTTATGCCATAAGCTCCAAATTTGACCATTGAATACCTCATAGTTCCAATACCCTTCTAGACAAATTTCAAAGTAATGCTAAAAAATCTTATGAATATTTCAAGTGATGTCAAATTTTAATTCTCATTTCAATGCAACATGCTTTATGGAAAGATGTCAAAGAAGGAAAGAAAAGGTCTATACAACAAAATTTATTAGTGTTGAAGCAAACACAAAAAGAAATTACAAGGAAAAGAAAAGATATTCAAATATCAAAAACCAAAACTCCTCATGTCATGACTTCATAAGATGCCTTGAATGTCCTCTATGCCGAGAAGACCCTGAAGATAATGATTAAGTGGAAAAACATGAAGCTCCCAAGCCAATCCCCGAGGAAGGTCTTATTTGCAAATTATCTGAGCTGCCCTTTACGGGTTTGAACTCAGATCCTCCCTTGGTTTCAAAACACCCTTTGCAAATTTTCATTTTGAACCCCCATTTTCTTTTTTTTCTTTCTTTCTTTATTTTTTTTTCTTTTTCTTTCTTTTTTCTTCTTTTCTCTTTCTCCTTCAAACATAATACTTCTTAACCGAATCTGAATTTATCAAGTTTTGGAGTTCATCTTCATCTATTTCGGCTAAAATTAACGCTCCTCTTGAGAAAACCTTTGTTACAATATAAGGTCCTTCTCAATTCGGTGCCCATTTTCCTCGAGCATCACTTTGGATTGGCAACTTCTTCCTCAACACCAGATCCCCCTCTCGAAAATCTCTTGGGTGAACTTTCTTCTCATAAGCCCTTATCATCATTCTCTAGTACATTTGCCCATGGCACAGTGCTTTCAGTCTTTTTTCTTCAATTAAGTTCAGCTGATCATATCTTGCTTGAACCCATTCGACTTCTTCCAACTTTGCTTCCATTAAGACACGGAGCGATGGTATTTCAACCTCATTGGGTAGCACAGCTTCTACTTCATATACCAATGAGAAAGGTGTTGCCCCAGTGGAAGTTCTTGCTGTAGTTTGATAAGCGTATAAGGCAAACGACAGCTTCTCATGCCAATCTTTATAGGTATCAGTCATTTTTGCAATTATTTTCTTAATGTTCTTATTTGTAGCCTCCATTGACCCATTAATCTTCGGGCGATATACCACAGAATTATGATGTTTGACATTGAACTGCTTACAAACTCCACTCATCATCCTATTGTTCAAATTTGAAGCATTGTCGGTAATGATACTTTTAGGTAAGCCGTATCGACAAATAATTTCTTTTTTTCTAAAACTTGCAAACCGTAGATCTAGTAACGTTTGCATATAAGGCTGCTTCCACCCACTCGGTGAAATAATCAATGGCTACTAGGATAAAACGATGCTCGTTTGATGCCTTAGGGTGAATCTGACCGATGAAATCAATGCCCTATATGGAGAACGGCCAAGGGGCAGTCATAACATGAAGAGGTTGAGGTGGCGTATGAACCTTGTCAGCATAAATTTGGCACTTATGGCATTTACGAGAATAGTTGATGCAATTACCCTCCATGGTTGACCAACAATATCCAAGTCGCATGATTCTCCTGGCCATGGTGAAACCACTAGGATGAGTTATGCAAACTCCTTCTACAACTGATTGTGCCTCTTTTGCCCCCACGCATCTTAGAAGCACTTGATCACGACTTCTCTTGTATAAAATCTCTCCATCAAGGACATACCCTAATGCCATATTTCTGATCAGTTTCTGTAGCTTGGGGTGGGTATTGCTAGAATTTTACATATTGCAAGATGTCATGATACCATGGCAATCCATCCACTTCTTCTTCCACATCATAACAATGAGGTGAAGATTCAAGCATATATAATCTGATGGGTATCATCTCAGAACCTTTATTTACCTTGAACATGGCGGCTAAGGTGGCTAAAGCATCAGCCATTTGATTGTCTTCTCTGGGGAGATAGTTGAAAGTGATCTCATCAAATTCCTTGGTCAATTTGAGGACCAGCTTGTGTTATTCCACCAATTTTGCATCTTTTGTCTCCCATTCACCACGTATCTAATAAATGACTAATGCAGAGTCCCCAAAAACTTTTAAAGTACAAATTTTCCTTCCTATAGCTTCTCTTTGTCCCATTATACAGGCCTCGTACTCTACCATATTATTAGTACAGAAGAACTTCAAGCGACTGGTAAAAGGGTAATCTCCTTCCTGTGAAACCAGAACTGCCCCTATACCTCTTCCTAATGCATTTGCTGCACCATCAAAGTTCATTATCCAAGATTCCGTGGGAGTCTCCTCATCTTCTAAGATACACATCAAGTCTTCATCAGGAAAATTGAAGTTTAATGCTTCATAGTCATTACAGGCGCGACTTGCCAGAAAGTTTGCTATGGCACTCCCTTTTATCATTTTTTGGCTCACGTACTGGATATCAAATTCTGATAATAACATTTGCCAATGCGCTATCCTTTCTGATAAAGCCGAGGCCTTCATCATGAACTTCAGCGGATCCAACTTCGAGATTAGCCATGTAATGTGATAAAACATGTATTGTCTTATCCTTTTAGCTGCCCAAACCAAAACACAACGCAGCTTTTCAATTCACGAATATATGGTTTCGCAATCAGTGAATTTCTTGCTCAAATAATATATCACCTTTTCCTTTTTCCAGTATCGTCATGTTGCCCTAACACACAGCCCATGGAATTTTCATAGACCGTTAAGTATAAGATCAATGGTCTCCCTGAAATAGGTGGTACTAATGCTAGAGGATTGCTCAGTTGTTCTTTGATCTTTTCCAAAGCCACTTGACATTCTTCATCCCAAGTTCCCGGGTTATTCTTCCTGAGTAACCTAAACATTGGATCACACTTATCAGTTAGCTGGGAAATGAAGTGTGCAATGTAATTTAATCGTACCAAGAAACCTCGAACTTCCTTTTGTCTTTGAGGTGGTGGGAGTTCCTGTATAGCTTTTATCTTATCAGGATCAATCTCCATTCCTCTTCCTCTCACCAAAAAACCCAATAGTTTCCCAGATGTGACCCTAAATGTGCACTTAGTCGGGTTGAGCTTCAATTAGAATTTTCTCAATCTTCGGAAGAGCTTTTCTAGATTGACCAAATGTTCCTCCTTGAATCTAGATTTAGCGATCATGTTATCGACGTATACCTCTATTTCTATATGCATCATATCATGGAAAAGAGTGACCATTGTCCTCTGATAGGTTGCCCCTGCATTCTTAAGCCCAAAATGCATTACTTTATAGCAAAAAGTCCCTCATAGCGTCACAAAAGTTGTATTTTCCATGTCTTCTGGGCACATCTTGATCTGATTATACCCGGAGAAACCATCCATGAAAGAGAAGAGCGAATGACCTACCGTGTTGTCGACTAAAGTGTCAGTATGTGGGAGCGGGAAATTATCTTTTGGGCTTGCCTTATTGAGGTCCCTGTAGTCAACACACATTCGTAATTTTCCATCATTCTTCGATACCGGAACAATGTTCGCCACCCATTTTGGGTACTTAGCTATCTCGAGGAATCCTACATCGTATTACTTCTTTACTTCATCCATGATCTTGAGGAGTGTTTCAGCCTTCATTCTTCTGAGCTTTTGTTTTACAGGTTCACATCCTTCTTTTATGGGGAGCCTGTGCATGACAGTGCCAGTGTCCAAACCAGGCATATCTTGATATGACCATGCAAAAGTATCCTTAAATTCTTTTAAGAGCTCGATCAATCTTTGTCTGGTTTTGGCCGTGATGGCAGTACCAATCTTCACCTCTCGCTTTTCTTTTACAGTTTCGAGGTTTAATATCTCTAATTCCTCTTTATGTGGTAGAATCTAATTTTTCTCTTCTTCTACCATTCTGAGCATATCACTGGGTACATCATATTCTTCCTAATCGTCAATATTTCCAACTTCTTCCGAGCACAGAGGCAACTCAAAGTCAACCTTGAAATCAGATTCGGATTCATTTGTGTTACTGATATCTGAAGACCTGAAAAGGAAATAGGCAAAATATATATACAAAGGGAAACTAAATGAATGGAATGCTTTTAACTTTTATGTTTTTATGGTTTCAGTTTATTTATGAAAAGAAAGTTTGCCACACAAGATTTAAGGAAATGAGTCTTTTATTGAATTCAAATTAAACGTTTGACATAGGCTCTTTACATAAGATCCCCTATTGTCTCCGGGCCTGAAGCAAAGAGGTTGGTTTTGAGAATTACTCGAAACATGTCTTAAAGAATACATGAATTTCTTCAGTAGTCCAATTTTCAAGCTTAGAGCAAGGGCGGATCATTGAAAGGTACTGGTTCTCTTCTTCATTGTCAGTCACAACATTGATGTTAAGCTTTTCAAATGCTTCACATAGAGGGCTCTCTCTTTTTCCTTCTTCACTAGCTGAGGTATTTGGATCCAGCATACCTCCAGATATAAAATTATGGTTCAGATGAGGGAAATTCATCGGTTCCCATTTAATTTCCTATCCCTTCAATCTAGCTCTTATCCTCTCTTGATGCTTTCTGATTTCAGCTCTTCTTTGCTATTTGTTGGGCTTGAAGCCCAAACCGAACCGATCCTTTTTCGTTGGGATTACTACGAGGTATAACCTTCCTTAATGTCTATTTTCGAATCCTTTTCCTATTTCAGCTCCTTTCCCAACTGTTTGTTTTACCTGTATCCTCACACGGCTCGATAATTCCGGTTCTGGCACCTTGCTTCCTTCGGTGACAAAGGTTGCATTGACTAGCTCGAATTTTATGAAATAACACTCGAGCACACCCTCATCAATTTCAATGAAGGTGCATGAGTGGTTACTGATCCAATGATTTCCTCCTCTGTACCGATAATTATTAGTTGACCATTGATCACAAACTTCAACTTTTGGTGTAAAGTAGATAAGACTGCTCATGCTGCGTGAATCCATGGGCGCCCAAGAAAGAAGCTATAGCTAGGTCTTATATCCATAACCACAAATTCAACACCGAAGGTCATTGTTCCAATTTGTAAAAGCACCTCAATCTTTCCTAACACATCATTCTGAGTTCCATCAAACGCTCTAACCATATTTTGGTAAGCTCTCATATGAGAACTATCTATTGGCAGTTTCTTCAGTGTGGCTAACGGTAGAATATTCAGCGCCGACCCATTCTCAATTAGGACACCTGGTAACATATGTCCTTTACACCTGGTAGTGATGTGTAAAGTTTTGCAAGATCATGTTCCTTTACCTGGTATTTCTTCATCATTGAATGAGATGGAGTTGTTGACAGCAATGTTACCAACAAACATATCCATCTTATCAATTGTGATTTCTTTTGGTACAAATGTCCGGCTCAAAATCATTAACAAGGCCTTACGGTGGCCCTCAGAACTTAACAGCAACGAAAGCATAAAAATTCGAGCTAGAAGCTTATGGAGTTGCTCCACGACGCTGTATTCACTTTGTTTTAAAATCTTCAAGAATTCTTGAGCCTCAGATTCCTTTACAGGCTCATGATATGTTGTCAGTTTTTCCTTGAAGAAATCTCTGTCATCTTCTTTTTCAAGTTCCTCAGCAGCAACCTTCATTTGCGTTGAATCCCTATCCTCTGTTATTTTTTGGGAATAAAGCCTTCCACTCTTTGTGAAACGGCTCACCCCATTGACCAGTTCTCCCCTCCCTTGAATAGATGTTTCTCTTGGGGCTGTCGCTTCACAAGTGTAATTCCAAGGGACTTGCTTGCTATCCTTGTAGGGAAATGGCTTTGGTGCCTTGATTATAAGCCACGAGGTTGCACTCCTTGTTGACTCACCAATTCTTTTTTTAGCCTTAATAACTAAAGGCTTTATTCTGGTGTAGTCTCTCCTAGAGGATGACTCATCTAATGCACATATATCCAGCAAACACTCTTTGTCTTCTTTCTCAAAGAACTCAAGTTCTTTTTCCTTCATTTTCTTTTGAAATAATTGCCTAAATTATAAGCAACAATCAATCTCATGTCATTCCTTCATGTGGTATTCACAATACAATTCATTTTCAATCTTCAATTCTGGGCTCCTTCTTCCAATATCTCCACTGCCACCATTTGAGCCCATACCCACTTTATGGGAGCTCTAACTTTAGCAACACATTTCTTAATTACATTATCCTCATCCTCTATGATTGCATTCACACATTCCTTCTGATGATTTGGCAGTGGGTTTCCTTTATCTTCCGACATATCGAATGATAACATCTCTGATTTCCTTAAATCATCTACCACCCTTTTCAATGTAGTAAAATTTTCAATGGTATGCCCCCTGACTCCTGTATGGTATTCACATTGTGCTTTCTCGTCATACCATGGTGGGTATGGTGGTGAGAATGGAGGAACATGTCTTGGCAGCACCATCTGGGATTTGATCAATTCAGCAAACAATTCTGCGTATGTCATTGGAATTGGAGGAAAATATGGTTTCGAGCTCCATTGATACCTTCGTTCTTCTTTTGGTAGGTTTGTGACTGTTGGAATTGTGGTCGAGATATTGGGTTTGTTGAAAACTACCCCCTTCGAGTAACTGGGATTATAAACATTAGCAGCATTAACTTCATTGTCTCTCTTTTTGTAGGGTTTCTTAGTTTCCCCACTGTCCAACATTCCATTTTTCATTGCTACAAGTATCAATTCTCCATTTATAAGCATGTACGCAAAACTTTTTGTGGCATGATTGAGCATACGATCATGGAAAGATCCTTTTAATGTCTCCATGAACATTGGGGTGATCTCACTTTCCAACAATAGTGGCTGAACTTGAGTAGCTATATCCCTCCATCTCTGCGCGTACTGGCGGAAGCTCTCATGGTGCTTTTGCTCTAATCCCTGCATAACTAAACGAGTTGGTACCATGTCTGAAACATGCTTATACTGCTCACTGAAGGCTCTGGACAAATCTTTCCATGATCTGATGTTGGTTCGACTTAGCTGCGTATACCAGCGCGCAGTTGACCCTACTGGACTGTCTTGGAAGCATTGGATAAGCAACTTCTCATTCTCTAGATACATTGGCATCTTCCTGCAATACATAGTCAGATGTGCTGCAGGGCATATCGTTCCATTGTATTTTTCAAAGTCAGAAACTTTAAACTTTGGTGGTACTATCAGATCAGTCACTAAGCTTAAATCCTTGGCATCCATCCCTCCATATATACCTCTTTCTTGGAATGATTTAATTATTCCCTCCAATTTCTCATAACGATACTCCCATTTCTTCTCAGCTTTCACCTTGTCGGCAATTTCATCGAGATCAGGAACCTCGATGACTTCCTCAGAGTTTATCTTCCTATTATTTCGTGCTGAGGTTTCAGCAAAATGTGGTGAAATCTTGACCCTAGAAGATTGAGCTATATTTGGATGAACAAAGGACATCCCTTGAAATTTTGGCACGGTATTTGCCTCTTCGCCGGTTTCCACTGCGTCAGGGTCCTTAAAGCCTAGCATGGCTGCAATTGAACCAACCGTCTTTAGGTGAACAAGCCCCGTCTGTTGCTTCAAATCTGTCTCCAGCTTATTTAACCTATCCTGGGTACTCTTGTGGTTGCTTTCTAGGGCTATCACTCTGTCTTCCATTGCTTTGACTTGAGATTGAGTACCGTACTTGTGGTTCGTTTTTGCTATTTTTAATTTTCTGTCATTTTACTTAAGTTAGATCCCTATTATGTATGTATGTATGTATGCACAAATGTAAAAAAATATATTAAACACAAAAAGAATGGAATACAAATGCATGAATGCAGGCGAAGGGCCATCAATTCCATGAAACAATTGCTCAAGAAACAACTCTTTTATTGGATATAAAAATGGTCCATATTACATCTCATTTCATTTACAAGTATTTTCAGCCTGAACTTCTAGTTCCTTGATTTCTTCAATGAGCCATATAAGCCTCGGTCCCATTTTTCCTGCTGGCTTGACATACTGACGAAAAGCTATAGATTCAGTAGCTAACGTCATCACGTGTCGAGCCACATCCTGTACCTGGTTCATGACAGTCCTATCAAACTCATCCCGTTCTTGGAATCTTCTAGCCATGTCTCTAAGACGAGTGAACCAATAGTCATTACCTCCCTCAGCTATGTCTTCAAGGACCAAGATCTTTCTCCTATATCCCTGGATGATGTTACCATTCCTTCAACTTGCCATTTGGATCTCAAACTTCTTTACCAAGTCTTCATACAACTTCACTACTCGCTTCGTTTCCCTTTACACTTTTCAACATTGAGGCCGGACTCAAACTTGTCTCTTCGGTTCTGCTCTTGTAAGGCTCCTATTTCTAGCTTAGCCCTTCTTAATTCTTCTCTCAAGATGTCAGCTTCTGTAGGGATTACCTTTAAGTGTTCCTCTAGAGACTTAGCTTGCCCAGATGTAGGTGCTATGACTTTGTCATTCATTCTCGTATACCTCCAAATGTCATAGTCCGGGGTGTACATGCAGTGACTATTAGATTCTAGCTTCATGTGATAACAATGGTTCCAAGCATCACTGATTGTCTGAACCTTCTATCTAAAATCACATTGGAACTCGAATTCTGATGAGCCAAGACCGGTAGTGAATGAGATGAACTGCCGAGACCCCTACTGGCGAGATACTAGCAAAGGGGCACATCCAATTCCTCCCCACAAGCCTAGCAACATTATGAAGTTGAAATGTCCACATTTGTACAAAAGCTTGGTGTGACCTATCCAAGGAACCCTCCATCTGATGTCTTCGTCACGACGATCCCCGAATATATCAATCCACTTGTTCTTCTTAATAACATGCCACTCCTTTGCCAAAAATTCCTGAAAAGGTGAGAAGTTTGGGGAAAACACATTTGGTAAAGCTAATGTGGGGCACTTCCAGAAATGGCTGAGGGCCCAAACTTGTAGAAGTAGAGTAAATCCTCCAAAACGAACACCTTCAACTTTCTGGCAGACATTGAGGGAAATGAAAGTTTCTGCAAGTACGACTGGTACCGAATTGACTCATCTCTTCAGTTGTTCAAGGAAATCAAGTAGCGCCACATTAATGTTTCCTAGAACCATCGAAAAGATGACTAAACCATAAATTGCAATGGCTAAGAGATCAACCCTTTTTTCTCTGTCAGGGTGGATTGAAATTATACTTCTGATGCTTGACTAAGGAAAATTAAAGGTGCTTCATCTCTTTTGTATCAACCCTTTAACACAACCATCACTCATACCAGCGAATGTCTGAAGCTTTGCATGCGGGTTTTTGTTTTTAGGAGGCTTGGCATAAACCCAGTTCTTCTTTACTTTGCACAGGTTGAAAAGGGCTAAGTACTCCTCAAATGTAGGCATCATGTCTTCTTTATTAAAAGTAAAGCAACAATATCCTGGATTTCAGAACTGAACCAAGGTTTTCAGTAACTGCTCATCGACCTTCACGTACAAGAGGTAGGCTATGTCACCATAGACTTCATGGAACAACTGCTTGGTCTCATAATCAAAGTGCTCCCAGATTTCCTGCAAGTCTTGCACATTGTTCTGCTTGATGCTGATATGGGCATATTCTGAAGTCTCTGTCTCATGATCAGCTACTAGACTGTTTCCAAATGTTCGTTGATTCACCTCGGACCAATGTTGGACCTTTTCATTCTCCTCTTCACTTTTCAAAATTCTTCAGTCTATAACAAGAGTTTTTCAAATTTGAGCAACGATTTTGAGAATCAACCCCTTCTATATATGTAATGATGCGGCATGGTTATGCAAAACAACAAGACAAGGGAACACAGATTAGAATAAAAAAAACAAAGAATTCAAAAACAATTCTAGGCAGCACATTCCAATACTCCAGGACATGTCTCCCTTTATTATTAAAACCCTAGGTTTTCCACACGGCTCTATTGGGGTGGGCTCGAAGTTCTCAAACAGTTGAGTTCTAAAAGGTACCCGAGCTATCCTTGTTGTCCCCTACTAAGGGTAGCAAGGCCCCTGGTTCTCACCCATTATAGGATTCAAACGAACCAAGTTCAACTCATGAGGATTTACTTCCTATGTCTTCTCGAAGAATCAGTATCCTTACGAAGACATGAGGCACATGAATCCCGAAGGTACTTGCTAGGCTCATACGGAGAATTAATATTCTGACATGAGCAAAGCGTTTTCCCCTTACTTAGCAATTGGGTGGAGCTCGAGAATAGAGCTTTTTGCAACATTTGTCTTAAAATGCGTAAAATAGAATTACATTCACTAATCGGACAAATAAATTGAAACCTTTGTGAACTTGTGAATTCCTTTTCTAAAACATTTTGAAAACAATTCGTGACCTGACCCTCTTTTGTTTTTTTAGAAAAAAAAACAAAATTTCCCCAGCGGAGTCGCCAAGCTGTCGCAACCCTTTTTTAGGAGGTTTTGACGTTTTGGAAAATTTTGTAAAATCACAGAGTCATCACCAAGATTTTTTTAAAAAGTGTGATTGAATCACTTTTAAAACAACGATATTTTGATAAAACATTTTATTTATCAAAAATACATTTTGGTCCACGAAAACAAGGGAAAACAGGTTTGGGGTCGATAACGTGTGGGGAAGGATTAGCACCCCCACAAAGCCCAAAAAATTGGTACCTTAATCGATTAAAAAACATTTTTAAAACTAGAATTTGCAAGTTCACAAAATTTCGATTTATTTATCCGTAAAATGAATGTAAATCTATTTTAATGGCCTTATCGCCCGGGAAATGAACTTTAATCACCGCCAACACTCCTGGCGCTAACCCGTCATTCCCGTTTGATAAGACACCACATTAATTAAGTTTTCACTTTTTTAACAAATCAACAAGAAAATTAAATGTGTTAAAGTTTTCGAAATTAAAATTTAATTAATGATTAATACCTAAAGAAACATCTACATTTATTTTAATTATTAAGGTTTAAATATAATTAAGTGTGTTTTATTAAAAATGAAGAACATTTTATAACATACATGTTTCTATTCTATGTCCTAATCCTAAAAGTTCTACACACAACTATATATACATATAAAGGAAACACATCACTTATATTAGATATAAAAAATAATTACTAACAAAGAAAATAGATAATTAATTTCACTTTTTATTTTCGTTTTTAAGGTATTTTTTATCCTTGTTTAAAAAAATTAAAAGATTATTTAAGACTTTTTTAAAAGGAAACTATGACCCGATTTAAAAAGAATTAAAACTCAAATCCAACTTTTAAACTAAAATAGTGACCAATTTGCAAGGGTTCTAAAATATTATTTTCATAATAAAAGAAAATGTAAAAAGAATGGTTTAATGAAGGGAAATAAACCAAAAAGTTTTGGGTATAAGACCCACTTTAAACACCTTTTTTACTATCTCCTTAAATCAAAATGGATCAAACTAAAAAAAAAACTTTAAGTGTTCTTGGTGTTCAAAGCCAACCACCGTGCCGGCCGCCCACCACCGGCACCGACCGTCTCTTGCCGGTGGTGGTGCTTTTAATATATTTTTTTTGAAAATGAAACTAAAAAAACATCAAAAATATATTTCATATTCGAAATTAAAGATTAAATTTTATTTTCATTCCTTATTTCAACCAAAGATAGAACAATATTAAGCTTAGAAAATAAAAAAATAATAAAATGAAGAGAAACAATACCATAATGGAAAAGAACTTGCTTGCTTCTTATTCCAAAGATCCAAACTCCACCAATTCGTTTAACTCACAATGTGTTTCTACTAATCTCTGTAATGTTGAATTTTTTCTTCTTGTTCTTGTTGTTACAATGAAAAATACATGGCTATTTATAGATAAAAAACACTTGATTTGCAAGGAAAATCCCAAAATTCTTCCCCTTGGCTTGAATTCAGACAGGTTTCAAGTTGCTTGATTCTTGCCCTCTGAATTTTTGCTTCAAATTACTGATTTGGGGTGATTTTTCTCCCTAATTTTTATGTTTGAATCTCCCTAATCCCTTTTTATTGTAGATTCGAACGGTGGGCGTTGGTCCTTGTGGTAGTTGGTGATAATCGGCGAGGGGGTGGCAGTTCGGCGAGACTGGCGATGCTGACCGGTGGCGACTGGCAGCGTTGTGGCCAAGAGGGAGGCTGCCCAACAATCATGCTGCTCGAACGGGGAGGTTGGGGAAGACCAACCCTTTTTTTGCCCTAGATCTACAGAAATGGGTCCTTTTATTATTATCTTTTTAAGGAACAAATAGTTCTTTTTGCTCATTTGATCCAAGCCACTCCCTCATTTTACCCTAGATCCAACGGTCACAAACAAACATGCACATAAAAGGTTTAAAAGATTAGTTGGGCCAAAAAATGGATTTTATTATATCATACATGGGCTCTTAATAAATTAAAACGGACCCCTTTTGGTGGATCTTAATTAAAAATGGGTCCTTTTATTATTATCTTTTTAAGGAACAAATAGTTCTTTTTATTAAATAAAATGAATAAATAAATAAAGAAATATATATATATTTTAAAAACTTGGGTGAAAATCGAGTGACAACACACACATGGAGATTGACTTCCCACCCCTCCCCGATGACTTGATAATGTCCAAGAAAGACCAGCCAGCCCTACAAGCAACACCAGCTCAGAAACCATCTGCACCAAAGCGCCCAACCACCGCTCTAGCTCCAGAGAAATCCACCACTGCTAATGTCAGACAAAGCCTTCGGACAGTGAGGCAACGGAAAGGAAAAGTTACGCAACGTACCCCGCCACCACTAGAACCGATCATTGAAGAGCTTGTCCCTACTGACAGTGAAGACGAAGAACCAGCTGATGAAATTCCTGCACTGCCATTTAAGCTAGCCCCAGATGCTTCAGCAAAAGCAAGGACTCGCCTTAAATGCACTGCTGGACGTGCATGGAATACAAAATCTGATGCTGCTGATGATGAAGTTCTCAATGACTAGCCTACCCAACCTGATAAGGCTGAGGAGCCCATCGCATCACTGCAAAAGAAATGAAAAATTAAGCACAAATCCACCAAGACGACGACACCAATGTAGATTTTTAAGAGGTAACCTGCATTTGCATTTGCATTATACTTTTGTTCATTTCATTTTTTATGCATTGAGGACACTGCATCTTTCAAGTTTGGGGGTGTTAGTGTTTATGGTTAATCATTTGCATTAGCATGTAGTGATAAGCAGAACTTCGCTATAGCATTTTGATTAGTTTAAAGATAGTTGTATGAATAATTTGATGATGTCCGATGAGGAGAAATTGATTATTATGGCTAGGAATTGATTGAATGGTTTTGACTTTTGAGATTGGTAGAATTGCCTGTAGAATCTGATTTTTTGTGATGTTTTGCTACTTGATTACATGCTCTGTATTCTTATAGCTATTAGATTATTTTTGGTAAAAAGAACTCTTAGATGTCTTAGTTTGAATATAGATTGAACTTGAAAGAAAAATGAAAGCTTAAAGGCTTAATTAGCTCTCTTGTTGCTTGTGCTAAAATATGAATAAATGCAAAAACATAGCTAAAGAGGGACACTCTTCTATGTGTTGTAGTGCATGGTTACTATATTTAAAATAAATGGCAGTAACATCATATGAGTGAATGAAAGTTGCCATGGGATGACTCTACTTACCAGCTCGGGGGTGAGATGTTTGCTCCATACTCATCTAGAGTTAAGGACGGTAGTTGTGATGAGCTGACACCCCTCATTTGGGTACTTCCTTTCTATGTTTCTTTATATTTCTTTGATACCTCATCTCACATTCAGGATTGGCCGTCAGAATCTCATTTCTACGTTTCTAGCCCTTTCCTCTAAAGTGCCTTTTCGGGTTTTCACTTTAGATTACTTTTCTTGAAGTGCCCTTTTGGGTTTTTACTTCGATTTTTTTCTTTCTCTTTTTTTCTTTTTTCAAGGGTCCCATCAATGCCTTGACAATAAAAGAGCTGCAAATCTGACAATAACAGCTCCTCACACAAGGGTATTATCAATGCATCAAAACCTTCTACGAACTTCTTAAATTGTCCTAATTGAGATACTAACAAATGATCATAATCAGCAATACGATTCTCCTTTGATACACATTGGACAGAGGATGGACAAGTTCTAATCATGATAATGTGTTGACCTTGTGGTTCTAATTATCCCATCATGAGCATAGAGACAAAAATTATTGTTCTTCGGGTGACAGACTTTGTTGTCAGTTTCACGCCAATTTGGGAATCTCCGTTACAATTATCATGGCACTTTTCTGCCATAATCTTTGCAAACCCTGAATTTCGCTCTTTCTTATCCCTAAATTCATGCCATTATAGGATTTAAAACCATCTTTACTTTACACACTCTTCTTCAATAACCTGGAGTGCTAAAGTTCTCCTGCAACTTTCAAAACATAGCAATACCAAGAAATTATCTGCTTTTATACATTATATCAGCCATTTATGATGCTTTAGAATAAAAGAAAGATCGGAAGTGAATTCATGAATTTTATTAAAGCCTATCAATAGAAATACAACAAAAATTTTGAAATAAGTCATGGCGAACTGAAACAAAAAAAATCAAGAAACAAAACCAGATCTTCGGGCATCCATAGCATAAAGGATATAGCAACCCATCAACCAGATATAACCTTGAACTTGATCCTTTATCCAACAAACTTCGAACATTGTTAGAATGTTTACACATGTTAAATACCTTCCAAAATACTAGATGTTCGAGAGGTTCTGATTGCTGGATGGCTATTCTCACATTTCTGAATATCCCTTTACGGATTTTTGACCCAAATCCTCCTTTGGTTTCAAGACGCCTTTTGCGGGTTTTAATATTGAACCCCTTTTTTTTCTTTTTACTCTCTAAGGTGCCCTTTTGGGTTTTCACCATAGATATTTCATTTTGCTAAGTGCCTTTTTTTGGGTTTTCGCTCCGCATTTTTTCTTTTTTTTCTTTTTGAATTCTTCAAGCATAATATTTCTTAACTAAATCTGAGTTCATCGGCTTGCGCAGCTCCTCAACATACATTTTAGTTAAGGTTAATGCTCCTTCAGAGAAGGCCTTTTTGACAACATATGGCCCCTCCCAATTTGGCATCCATTTCCCATGGAAATCTCGATGTATTTGTAAGATATTTTTCAGTACTAGATGGCCCTCTCGAAATTCTCTGGGTTGAACCTTCTTATCATAAGCCTGCATCATTCTTTTCTGGTACATTTAGCTGTGATATATAGCTTTTAGCCTCTTCTCCTCAATGAGATTCAACTGGTCAAACTGAGCCTGCTCCCATTCCGCATCATCTAGCTTTACTTCATATAAGACTCGAAGTGATGGAATTTCAACCTCTATTGGGAGTACTGGCTCTGTCTTGTAGACCAGGGAATATGGTGTTTCCTCAATAGAAGTTCATACAGAAGTTCGATATGCGAACAAGGCAAATGGCAACTTCTTATGCCAATCTTTGTATGTGTCTATCGTTTTTTATATAAACTTCTTGATATTCTTGTTTGCTGCCTCCACTGCCCCATTCATCTTAGGGTGGTAAGTCACAGAATTGTGATGAATGATTTTGAACTACTCGCATGCTTCTGCTATTACCTTATTATTGATGTTGGTGGCATTATTAGTAATAACTCTTTATGTCAGCCCGTATCGACAGATGATCTCCTTCTTCAAGAACTTACAGACTGTTGATCTGGAGATATTGACATATGAAGCTGCTTCCACCCATTTAGTAAAATAATCAATAACCACAAGGATGAAACAATGTCCATTGGAGGTTTTAGGGTGAATTTGCCCAATGACATCCATGCCCTAGACTCTAAAAGGCATGGTGAGTTCATTGTATGTAAAGGTACAAGTGGAGCATTTATTCTGTCAGCATATATCTAGCATTTGTGACACTTCTTAGCATATTCAATGCAATCTACCTCCATAGTCTACCAATAGTAACCATATCTTATTATTTTCCTGGCCATTGCAAAACTATTAGCATGCGTTCCACAAATTTCGTCGTGCATTTCTATCAAAATTTCTCTGGCTTCTTGGGAATTGACACATCTTAACAAAATCTGATCTTTGCCCCGTTTGTATAGAATTTCTCCATCAAGCACATATCATAAGGCCATTCTTCTAATGGTTCTTTTGCCATTATCATTCGCCTCCTTGGGATAAGTTTGATATTTGACGTATTGCAAAATATCGAAATGCTAGGGATTTCCATATGTCTCTTCCTCTATTTTGGATATTCTAGAATTTCTCCATCAAGCACAAAGGGATTTCCATATGCTAGGGATTTCCATATGTAAAGGTACAAGTATCAAAATATCGATGAAGCTTGCAAAATAAGTTTGATATTTGACTTATTGGGATTGAGTTTCAACTGGTACTTCTTCAATCTTCAGAATAGCTTTCTCAGGTTTTGGATATGGTCTTCCTCAGTTTGGGATTTGGCGATCATGTCATTCACGTATACCTCAATCTCTTTGTGCATCATGTCGTGGAACAGGGTTACCATGGCTCGCTGGTACGTTGCCCCAACATTTTTCAGTCCAAAAGGCATTACTTTGTAATAATATGTGCCCCATAAGGTTATGAATGTCATCTTGTCCTTATCTTATGGGTTCATTTTTATCTGATTGTACCCTGAAAATCTACCCATAAAAGAAAACCACGAATGCCCCGACATATTGTCAACCAGGATGCCTATATGAGGCAAAGAAAAATTATCCTTCGGGCTGGCTCTATTTAGATCTCTATAATCCACGCACATGAGTACTTTTCTGTCTTTCTTTGGTACCGGGACTATATTGGCCACCCATTCTACATATCAAGATACTTCAGGAAAATCGGCATCAATTTGTTTTTGTACTTCTTCTTTTATCTTTAGTACCATCTCTGGCCTCAACCATCTAAGCTTCTGCTGAACCAGTTTACATTCTGGCCTTATGGGTAATTTGTATACCACTATGTCGGTATTCAATCCTGGCATGTCTTGATATGACCAAGCGAAGACATCTTTGAACTCGCACAACAAGTCAATAAGCTCTTTTCTATTTTTTTGCGAGAAAGCAGACCCTATCTTTACTTCTCTCTTGACCTCATATGTTCCTAAATTGAGAATCTCTAGCTCTTCCTTGTGAGGTAAGATCTGTTTGTTTTCCTTTTCAATCAACCTCAGTAATTCATCAGGGATTTCACATTCTGTTTCATCCTCGACCACATTGACTTCCATTAGACACACTGGCTGCTCAAGACCTACTCTAGGATTAGGTTCAATATCATTCATGCAATTAACAGTTGAAGACACGCAAAGAAAATAACAATATACATTTGGAAAAGATGCGAAAAGAAACAAGAAACAATTTTTCCATTTGTGAATCAACATGAAAGCATCTTTATTAAAATGAACTGATATGATGGCCCTTTACGAATAATCCCCTATACCCGTGGGCAAAGGTATAGGGTGGTTCATGGTATTTACCCTGTTTTATTCTTAGACGTTAAAGAAAATCTTCAATTGTCCAATTTTTGAGCACTTCGCCAGGGAAGCATGGACGAATCTTCTCTATAAATCTTCCAGGTTGAGCCCTTTCAAAAATTTTGCCAACAAAAAGTCCCTCCAGGTCATTACCAAAAATCTCTTCTTCATCCAGCCTTGCAATTTCCTGGTTGACCTCTTCAATATTTTTTCAACATTTTCAAATCCTCGGGACTTAAAGATTCCAGTTATGCTTGGGAAAGTCATGGGCTCAAAGAATGATTCATTCCCCAAGAGTCGGGCTCTCCTTTGGCTTTCTCTTTTCTTCAAATATTTTTGTCGTTGTTGAAGGTTGGGCTTAAATCCGAGACCAAAGTGGTATTTCTTCATTATCACAAGCTTTGGTCTCAAACATCCCTGAAGTTGTTTACCAAGTCCTTTACCAATTCTCGCTCCTCTGCCAAGTGTCTCCCTGACTTTCATTTTGGTGTAGTTTGACAATTTGGGCCGCGGTATTGGTTTCCCCTCATCAACAAATGTTGATTTTATGAACTCCAAAGCTCTGAATGAGCATTCCAAAGCATTATCATCTGTCATAATATATGCCACATCAGTGGACACTGAAACAATAATATCCTCCTCAGCTCCTACGTTGACTAGCTTTCATTCTATTACAAACTTGAGTTTCTGATACAGAAAAGATGGTACTTCCCCATCCAAATGGATCCAAGGCCTTCCAAGTAAACAATTATATGTTGGTTTAATGTCTATCACTACAAACTCAACATTGTAAACTGTGGGCCCAAAGAGCAGTGGCACCTCAATCTTTCCAAGTACGTCCCTAGTCGTTCCATCAAAGGCTCTTACAATATTCTTATATGTCTTCATATGGGAATCATCAACTAGCAGCCTCTGTAAAGTGACCATTGGCAAGACATTTAGCGTTGACCCGTTGTCAATTAATACCCCTGGTAATACATAGCCATTACAATGCGTAGTGATATTCAAAGCCTTTACGGATCCCATCATTCCTTCAAGGATCTCGTCATCAATGAATGTAATGTAATTGTTAGCAGTAATATAATTTACGATTATGTCCAATTTTTTTTACAGATATGTCATTTGGCACAAACGTCTGATTAAGCACCTTCATGAAGGTATTACAATGCCCTTCAGAACTTAACAACAGCTCCGGGACAAAAATTCTAGCTTGTTGCTTTTTCAATTGCCCGACAATGCTGTATTCACTATGTTTTATAAATTTCAGAAACTTTTGAGCTTTTTCTTTAGTTACTGGCTCGTTTATTTTGGGGGCATCTTCCTCAAAAATTTTCTCAAGCACTATCACGACCTTCCCTTTTATTTTCTCTACTTCTTTTGATGTTTCTAGAGAATAACACCTACCACTACGGGTAAAGTGTCCCACTTCATTCATTGATTCTGCGTTCGTTCTTCCATCTTTCTTTTCTTCTGGCACTGTCTTTGTCTCTTTTGGTGATTTCATCTCCTCCAATGACTTACCTTTTTCATGTGTAGTTACATTGGCTGCATAGTTCTATGGAACTTTATGGCTACTTTTGAAAGCAAACGACGCGGGATGTGTAATTACAATATTGGGAGTCATTGCTGGCTTTACATTAGACAAGCTTCTGGCCTTGGGCCTGACAGAAACGACCAAGGGCTTATGGATCCCGTGCTTGACTCTAGAAGATCCGGAAGCACATACTTCCACTTCTTTCCTCTCCCATGCTTTCTCAAAGAACTCAATTTCTTTATTATTCATCATTTTTTATATCAAACTTCTAAACTCTGAGCAATGTTGAATTTCATGATCATGTTCCTGATGATAATCATAGTACACATCAGACTGTACCTCTTTCTCCACTTTCATGCCTATCTCGATCATCCCAGTATTGTATAACTGTTCAAATACCTACTTTATTGGAGACCTGACTTCTGATACATCTGTCTGCAATCGTTTTACTTTATTATCTTCCTCGATGACATTCACCCCTCGCCCACCATGGCTCGGCAATGGGTTCACTGCAGTACTGGGTTCATCAAACTTCAAAATCCCATTATTAATTAGATTTTGGACCACCTTTTTGAATGTCGTGCAAGTCTCTACGTGTGACCCGGTATTCTGGCATGGAATTCACAATAAGCATCAGGTTTGTACCATGGGGGTAAGGAGGCTGCAGAGGGGTAAGATAATATGGTCTCACTAGATCTGTTTCGTACAACTATGGGTACAGCTCAGTATAGGACATTTGTATCGGTGTAAAGTTGATCCTATCATTCCTGGGGCCACGAGAGTCTATCTTATTTGAGCTTTAAGAACCACCTGCCGCAAAACCCAACGAAGTAATAGTTACATTCTTTGGACCCTCGTATGCACTTGTGTTGTTTACCTTATTGCCATTCCTCTTATAGTTCTTACGAGAATTGTCCCTACTTTCGATTCTACCACTTTTAATCGTCACCTCAATTAATTCACATGTCATTACTAAGTCAGCGAAATTTTGCGTAGCATTATTGATCAATCTGTCAAAAAGTGGTCATCTTAATGTCTGCACAAACATATGAGTAACCCCACTCTCCAGCAACGGAGGTTGTACTTGCACTATTATGTCCCTCTATCTCTGGGCATACTATGGGAGCATCTCATTATTCCTCAGCTCTATGCCTTGCAACATAACATGGTTGGGGACCATCTCTGTCACATGTTTATAGTGTTCTACAAAGGCCCAGAAAGATCCTTCCATGATCAAATATTTGTGCAGCTCAGCTGTGTATACCACCGTGCTGCTGAACCAGTCAAACTGTCCTGAAAACAATGTATCAACAACTTTTCATCTTTCAAGTATGCAACCATTTTACGATAATACATTGTAAGGTGGGCCCTCAGACAAGTAGTCATATCTTACTTTTCGAAATTAGGTACTTTAAACTTCAGAGGAAGAATCAGATCAGATACTAAGCTCATTTCTATTGCACCAGGTCTCGTCTCATTTACTATCTGCATTTCCAACAAACGATCCTCTAAAGCTTTGCAGCGTTCCTCATACTTCTTTTCAATTTATGCACGGATCTTTTCTATCTCATTCAGAATGTTCAAATCAGGAACTTCATCTCCGCTTCTGAAATTTACCCCCAATGTGTATCGGGTGACTAGGCGTTGCTCCTGGCAGATTGATTTGGACCTTCTTCACAGGAGGAGGTCCATCGGGCTGCGCCCTTATGTGAGATGTGGTTTCTGCCTGATCGTTCACGTCATTTGAAGCACCATCAGGTATTTTGGCCTTTCCAGACTCGTTTGGCCTCAACAGAGCAATTAGCTGCTTAATTATCTTCCTTTGAGCCTAAGCAAAATGGTCCTTCATATACTGCTCAATTTTGTCAAATTTGTTTTGTACTTCGATCCGATCATTTTCAAGGCTAGTGATCATGTCCTCTACAACCATGGTCTTAAAACGCAGACGTGTTTCGTATGAATACGGAATGATTAAGTTTAAAAATAAACTGCCATAAAACTATTATTTATTAAGCCATCTACTTTGCAGGATAAAACATAATGTAAGTACATGCATGCATAAATGCATGAATGAATGTATGAATGCATGAACGCAAAAAAGGCATTGAATTCAAGAACTAGTCTTTTGGAAACATTTGTTTGTTAGAAAGTCCAAATACAAGGAAAAAGATAATTTTTTTACAGAAAACAACTAGCCCTAATTCTTAGATTGACTAATTCGTGTAGCAGACGGGTAATGACTTCTCCATGCTCCAACTCGATGTCCGGTTGTTCTAACAGGCTTGTGGCTTGCCTTGACAATATCTTCACATATGAAGCAACACTCCTGACTTGTTTCTTAAAGTTTACCAATTCATCGTTTTAGCTTTGGACGGTATGTTGCAATGCTTCATACTTGCCTTTCCATGCTGCGCTTTCTTGGTGTAGTGCTCCCTCGTAACTTGTGAACTTCTCCTTCAAGCCATGCACTGCATTCTCCAACTCTGATATCATTTTCTATAACCCTTCCTTCTCCTGTTCCATTGAGACCTTGTCTTCATTATGGTATTTCATGACCATCTGCTCCAATTGTGACACTTGGGACGTTAAAGCAAAATTTTGGGCATGTTCTTCTTCCAACTTCTTCTTAGCCTTGTTGCTTGATTCCTTGCTTTCGAGGGATTTCTTCTCGTACATCTTTTTGTAGTTATTTCTTTCTTTTGTCACGTCGTCCAATTTCTCCGACAAGCTTTGTATCATTTTACTCGTTCCTCTTTTTTGCTTTGCCTTGGAACTCTCATGGATTTCTTGCAGCTCCTTCAAGTCCCGACTAATCTTTTTGCTTTGTTCCATTAGCTCTTTTTCCTTTCCTTCATGCTTACTCACTTGCTACTTTATCATGGTTAATTCTTCAATAAGGTCATTGATTCCTTTCTCATATTTCTTCAAGTCTAGTTCTCGATCGTGCCTTAGCTTTTCCAAGCAGACCGTGCTTTTATAACTGATCGAACAAACAATCCTGCATTCTTCTGTATCTCCTGAAAGGTTGTATTGTTTACCCTTTGTGTCCTCCATTCCTCATATATTGTCATAACTTCCAAATCCTGATATGGATGAACTCTCATCGGCTTCTCCCATGCTTTTGCCGTTTGAATTACTATGCTTTGTAGTCATTTGTCTTGTGTGCATATTTGAACTTCTCCATGCCTGTGGTAGCTGATATAAATTGTCTTGAACCGAACTGCCTAGACACCAACAAAAGACAATAGGTCATTCCTCCCCAAATCCCAAGTAATGAGACCCATTCTCTGTCTCCACATCGACATAGAAATGTTGTTCCCCTGTTCAACCAAGGAGCCCTCTATACAACATCAGCATCCTTCATATTCTTGCAACATTGTTCCCACTGTTTCTCATTCTTTTTCTCCAGCAGACAATTAGTTAAATGTTCTTCTATTGGTGAATATGTATCCAGATACCTGGCGGCTCTATACGTTGTATCCCACCTATGTCCTCTGAACCAAATCTCGAGCAGCTGTGTACATCCACAAAATCTTTCTTCCCCTGATTTCTTACACGCAGTCAACGATCTATAGGTTTCAGTCAAAATGGCAGGCACTGGGTTTACACATTTCTTCAATCGCTCGAATAATCCCACCGTTGATAGATCTATGTGCTCTAGGGTCCTTAGGAACAAAACTAACCCATATATGCACAAGGCGTATAAATTTCTCACCCCAACTGGTTCATCTTCACTTGCCAATATCAACTCCTTAAGAACTCTCCAATTTACACGTTGTTTGTCCTCGTTCTGATCAATGCTATCATTATTGGCTATCTTCCTGTCTAACCATTCTTTTGTCTTTCCAGTAATTGGTACCATTTTTTTCTTGAAGCCCGAGTTGTTATTAGGTCTAGTATAGATCTTGTCACTTTGCACTCTAGGACAGTTAATCAGTACCTCATACTCCTCGAGTGTTGGTATCATGTCTACTCGGCCAAAGGTAAAACAATTGTACGCATGATTCCAGAACCGTGTCATTACTCTAAATAACTGTTTGTCTATCGTTACACTTAGCAATAGAGCTATATCCCTGAATTCTCTTCTGAATGACTCCTTCATTTCACCTCCCCACTGATCCCATATTGCCTTTACTTCTGACAGACAAGTATTCTGATTGGTATTTAACTTTGCTTGACTCTTCATCTGAGACACATCTCCCTTTTGCAAACTGTCTCCTTTCTCGTACTGAGTCTGTTCCGCCCATGTCCAGACCGCAATATTGTCTTCTCCTATCTTGAACCCTCCAGACATATTGAACACTTCCAAATTAACTGATTCCCGAATCAATGCCAAAATGAATGCATTATGACATGATTCATAAACAAATAATAACAAACAAAACAAAAAAACCTGTGTCAGTATTGTGAATTAATACAAAAAGCAAATAAACAGAATATTAACACAGAAAAACACAATATATTTGCAAAGAAAATAATCAGAGAAATGAATTTAAATTTGCAGCACATGACCTAGGTCTCTGTATGGTTTGGTTCTAGACTCTGGGTTCTCAAACTGTCATTACTGTCAACTACGACAGTAAGATATCGATTCGGTAGTATAGGTCCCTTATAACGGATGCGTGGGCCTCACAACGCATAATGTTAGTATACCGAAAGAGGACAAGAATCTGAACTCAGAGCTGGAGAGCATCACGTCAGATAATGTCTTTCTCCCACTTAAGGGTGAAATGCCCGGGTCGAGTGCTTATGCATGAATGACAGATATATCATACACAAAAGCTACCTCTATTCTTCTTGAAAATTCATCCAACATTTTCTCGAAAAAAAATTAAATTCAAATTATTGCTCGGAATGCCAAAATGTCACGTGGAATTAACTAATTAGGCATGACTCTCAATTTTATGATCCCAGCAAAGTCGCCAAACTGTCACGACTATTTTTTAAACAGAGTGTAGAAAAATAGCCTGATGATTGATTTCTTTTTGAAATCAGGGTTTTTATTCATTTCAATTCATTAAATCTTGAAAATTATAATTTTCCATATTAAATGGGGGCTTTTCATTTAATTGACCAAAATCTTGATTTTTCCTTTATTGAATTTTTAAAATAGATTTTCTATATTAAAATCAATTTTATTAATTAATTATGAAAATTGCCTATTTATTATTGAAAAATATTTTGAAGTCGCCACCGGACACCATAAAAACAACCAGAGATTCATTTCTTTTAAAATTAGGGTTCGGGAGTTGGTTACGTGTGGGAAGGATTAGCACCCCCACAAACACCCATTGTTGGTACTCTTTTAATTTCACGTGGCATTTTGGCATTTCGAACAATAATTTGAATTTAATTAAATCCTTAACTGTTAACTGAATTTCATTTCGAATGAAAGTATCCTTTTGTAAGAAAATACATTTTTAGCGAATTTAAGTTTTGAAACATCCAATTACTTTAGGATACTTCAATTCATATTCAAAAATGTAATTCAACACAAAAGGTTTTTAATGCATGTCTAATTATTTTCTGGTCAATTTTAAGTTCAAACCTAATTAAGGCTCAAATTGATTGAATTAGTTAAAGAATCTATAAATATTATCAAATTTAGGGGTTTATGTGATAACACCCAAATAATTGGGAACGATCCATATTAAGCCCTAAATTAATAATATTCTTTAATATTTAATGATTTTAACTATTTAAACCCTATTCTTAATTTAATTTTAATTAACTATGTGATTACAATGTTTTAGGTTTAAATGAAATATTAAAGGCTTCACTAAAATGCCCTTTGATTAACATCTCATTACAATGAGACACTAATCAACTTAGAACATTAAAGTTTCCATTTAATAATAATTTATTTTCTACAATTATCTCCTTATTTTAATTAAATAAATTAATTAAAGAACCTAAATTAAAAGGCTCTAATTATTTATACTAAGTGAATTAGTCACCTAAACAAATATACTACATGCCCATTTTAAAATACGCACACATACATTTAATTTAAAACAAGTAAATTAAAACAATTTAATGAATTAAACAATTAAGAAAAAAAACTAAATTGAATTACAATTGAAGAAAATGTGTTGAATTACAAAGGAAGTGATCAAATTGAAAGAGATGTAAAACTGAATAGCCCAAAGTTAAGGAACCCAAGAGTAGGGCGCGGGTTCTCTATCAGGTCGGGTCTATGCGCGGGTCAGAGTATATAAACCCTGACTAGTTCAAATTTGGCCATTTTCTTTTCTTTTTTTGCTCTTTCTCTCTCTTAACCCCCAACTCTCTGCCTTCTCTCTAAACCCCATCACAAACATATATTTTCCGGAAAACTCAAGCAAAATGGGTCAAAAACACCCATTTTCCTTTGAATGTTCATATGTGTTCATCCAAAATTGGATGAACACGATGAACTCCGGCGCCGAACCGCCACACGAGCCACCGTCAGATCCAAACTCGGCCACCTCCGACCGGCTAAACCTGTTTGCCGACCACCACAAATGAATGTCGGCCGCCATGGGCGATTCCCGGTCACCCTCCGACCATTGTGCTTCGCCGCCGTTTGAAACTCAAAAAATTCAAAAAAAATTCGATCTTCCCAATTTTCAACCCTAAACTTAAATCTAAGCCCAGATTTAATTGAATCCTCCCTTCTTCCCCGTCTTAGGTCTTAGATCTACCCAAAAACCAAGCCCTAACCTATCATTTTCAACTCCTCTAGTGTCGTAATCCTTCGGCCGACTCCGGTGACCATTCAAATGCCCTCAAACCAAGATAAGTCATTCCGATTTCATTTTTAGATCTAAGTTTAGGTTTTAGATCACTTTTTACATTTTAATGCGCAGATCTAATATATTTTCTATTTATTGCAGGGAAATAAAAGATGAAATCGAGGTATACCTTCCAGTGTGATTCTGATGAAGCATTGGTTTCGACGGCAATGTTGATCTCCTCTGGCGACTATTAAACTTCGGCGATCTTCCAAATTCCGAACGGTTCGACTTTCCAGGCAGGTAAAATTCTCTCTTTCTTCTTTAATTCTTCTATTAATGATCTGGTAATTGCGTCATTAATACGTTTTTCTCTCTTTACATGTTATTTATAGGCTAATGTAGGCGATGATGTCACCAGGGGATTGATCAGCGTGCTACCCGAATAAGCCAATAGATGACCGCCACGTGTCCCTTTTTGGCGGGCAAAAAAAAGCACATTTGTGTTTCTTTGGGCTTGTTATCAGATTTTGGGTAGGAAACTCGTGAATTGGGCTTAATATGGGTTGTACACAACTGTGACAGCTGTGAACAAGCTAGCAATGGATTGTAACAACATGGTTTAGGCCTTTGATATGTAACTGGGCTCTGGTTTTGTAAATGAACACTTGAACTATTTTGGGTCTATGGATTATTTTTATTGGTTTTTTTGGCTTTATTTTTATTTATTTATCTATTTATATTTATATGTTTGTATTTACTAAGAGAAAAAACACCCGGACAAAATATGGGTATTACAGTTCACAAATGGTCATTGAACTTTGTTAAAAAAACAAAACGGCAACCAAACTTTTAAATGTTACAAAATGGCAATTAAACTTTGTGTTTTGTAACAAAATGGTAACTGGGGCGTTAAACACGTTAAGTACTTAACGTTTATGTTATAAATTTTCATATAATAGCACATTTGATCTTTCATATTTATACATTAAATCAATTTAATCCTAATTCGAAAAAATCACTAAATTTAGCCCTTGTTATTCACATATTCTTTCAATTTGATCCTTAACACAAAATTCCAAAGTTGTTCCACTACATTTCCAGCCATGCAACTTGGGCCTCGTGTTTGAAATAATAAGTGATCAGACATATGATTATTCATGCATATAAACTCATCAAAGCCACCATTTGAAGGTCATACAAAAAGTATAAGAACCGTACCACATACTTCTCTATAACAGAAAGTTCACGTGTGCTGCAATTAATAAATATATAAAGAGTTGGTGGTTCCTTGGATTCCCAACGACCTGCATTTCAGAGATTGCAGAATGTTCAGTCTTGTGTGCAAGTAGAGAAAGGGTAAGAGGATATGAAAATTTGAAGCAATAAAGTAACCCAATTCATTAATAGATGGAAAGGAAAATTCTCACACAAAGCTTGATGTTCAGGAACAAACCTTCATTTTCATCTTCAAAATCAAAATCCAGAGTGTTCTTGATAGATTTGAAGAATGTGGTGAAAGCATCACTAGGGACATCGTCAAGGGAGCCTATATATATACCATCAATCTGAAAGGAAGAAACAATAATTAATCCCTCAACTCCAAAGGCAACTATGCATATGAATAAAAGATTATGAACTTAAGGCATAAGTTTAAAAGTTTGTTGCCCCTATATAAAAGATATAACTGCAGGAATAGACAGGTTTCCAAATCCTATTACTAAACCAAATGGACAGATTATAAGGAAAAGCAAGATACAAAAAGGTATAAAAATAATTGCAGTGAATTTTTAAATGAGCAAGAAATCCATGAAGGGTCATTCAACTCAATTGAGAAGTGTAAAAATGAAAGAGGTGCCCTATAAGAAGAAATGTTGCTCGGCAAGGGGGCCTGTAAAGGCAGAAAATCCAAACATAAAAAATGACCAAATATTAAGGGGGAAAAGTAAATAGACAATGAACTGAAATGTTTTTCCTTATAACCTGTCCAAATTAAAAGAATATATAAATAATGATGGTTAAATTTAATGAATTTTTCGAATTAGGACTAAATTAATTGAATGTATAAATATGAATGATCAAATGTGCTATTATATAAAAATTTATAATAGAAACATTAAGTACTTAACGGGTTTTAACGTCCCAGATACCATTTTTTTAACAAAACACGAAATTTAATTGTCATTTTGTAATATTTGAAAATTTAGTTATTGTTTTATTATTTTTAATAAAGTTCAATGACCGTTTGTGAACTTTACCCAAAATTTTAAACTTCAAAAATTTAGGTGTAGCCTTTTAAACTTTGATAAAGTATTATGAATTCTATTTTACAAGAAACTATATAATTACGAGTCCCTACAACTTCTAACGGATACCAAAATTTAAATGTTAGAACTGAAGTGTAACTATATAAACCAGGGTAGAATATTATAAATTTTGTTGAGCCAAGATTCATTAGTTCCAAAATTTCTAATGTTTACCTAAGAAACTTTCTAGAACGTTTTCCTTTAAAAAATTAAATTATACTTGAAAAATGAGTAAATCAATCTTTGTACATTAATTTTTTCAAAACTCAAGAAAATCAATTAAACTCCTTGCCCCCTGAAATTTCATACTATTAGTTATAAGATGTTGAAAATGTAAAATAATTTTGTCAATGCCTTGAGGTTACTTGTTGGCACCAAAATTTAAAATTTAAACATTGATATTACCATTACCTTCAAATTCACATATTTAGAACTCTTCTCCCCTAATATGTTACTCTTGCATTTTCTTTCTTTCCCCTTCAAATTCACCCATTTAGAGTATGTTATTTGTTTTACTTGACGGAAATCTTAAGTTTCCTTTACGTCGTCAACTTACCTTTGGTGCAATAGCAAGTCATCCGATTGACACTCTCCCCTAGGTTTTGAGTTCAATACCCATTAGGAACAAAAATTCTCCTCCTCCTCCTCTAGGTAGGAACTGTTCAGAAAGTTTCCTTCACGTCTGTCATCCATCGTTTGTGAAAATTGCCTCTATTCACAAGCGAAGGATCAATGAGCAAGGGCATTTCATATCAACACATTCAAATTTCTATTCACGAGATCTGATGGTGGCTAAGTTTGGAGTGGCTTGATTTTCAACTATGAGTATCGTAGATGGTGTAGTTGTCTTGCCATCAAGATAATCAAATAGGTTGTGGTCATGCATCAACATTGTAATTTGAGCTTTTCAAATGGTGAAGTTTTGGCTGTTAGTGAGTTTTATTGGTAGCTAGGCTAGGGGATTGAATTGAAAAATAGTAGTTGTGAGCGGTATGCGTTGACGATGAAATGGACCATTTATGGAGCATAAAAATGATATTTCTATGAGAACGTTAGGCTCTAATTGACGGAAGTTCATCTTATTAAAACAATTAAGATTGAAAGAAGGAGAAAAAACATAAAGATTAGAGATAAGAAAGATGATAGCTAAAAGAGAATTTAGGAGAAAAGAGGTATATTATTGAATTATCAAAGAAGAAAAGATCCTTAATAGATCAATACATCTGAAATTTCTTATATAGCCCGCGATGAGCCCAACTGATCTAACAGACTCTTGACTAAAACCCAACAACTTAACCACCTGAATGAATCAGTTACAACATATTAGAAGACTCTAATACTCACATATTTTCCTGTTTTTTCTCCTTATTAGAAGACTCTAATACTCTCATATTCCCATGGTTTTTTATATTTTGAACTTCAAGATGAGACTTCACACCCAACTGATATCTCAACTGAGCAAAGATAGCCTGTGAGATTGGTTTTGTTAAAATATTAGGTGCCTGTTCAGAACTTGGAACATAATTGACCACCAGTTGTCCAGCAAGCACTCAGTCTCGAACAAAGTGCAGATCAATCTCAACATGTTTGATGCGTGTATGATGGGTGGGATTGGCTGCCATTGACACTGTAGAAGTGTTATTACAGCACACAGTAGGCTTTCCAACTAATGAAACACCAATTTCCTTCAAAAGTTGCTCAATCCAAATTAATTCAGAAACAACATTGGCTAAACTCTTGTATTCTGCTTCACGAGTTGAGCGAGAAACAACACTTTGTTTCTTTGAACACCAGGTAACGGGATTTTCACCAAGATAAACACAATAGCCTGTAGTTGGTCTACGGTCCTCAACAGGTGCAACCCTATCAGCATCTGAGTAACACACAAGATGAAATGATTCTCAAGCAGTAAAGAACAATCCATAATCAAGAGTACCTTGAAGATATCTCAAGATATGCTTAACTGTCTTCCAATGTGTGTCACAAGGGGCATTCATATACTAACTCACCTTGTTCACATCAGATGAGATGTCTGGGCGAGTGAAACAAGACATATTGAAGACCACCTACCATACTCCTGAATAGGTGAATATCTTCAAAAGCTTGTTCATCTCCAGCAGTGAGTTTAGGAGAGAAAACCATGTGTTGTAGGGGCAGAATGCAGCATGTTAGTCCTAGTCAGCAAATCAATGACATATTCCTTCTGATTAAGCAAAACACCCTCAGAGTACTGCTGAATTTACATGCCTAGAAAAAAAATCAAGTTATCCCAAATCTTTTAAGGAAAATTCAGCATTGATTTGTTGCACTACTTTCTCAATTTCATCTTCTAGATTATCAGTGATGACAATGTCATCCACATAAACCATTAAAAGAACTTTGGACTTAGAAGAGGATCAGACAAAGAGATATGTATCAGCTTTGGACGCTGTGAAACTTAGCTTATTAACCAAAAAGGCTTTGAGTGTATCAAACAATGCTCTTGGTTCCTGCCTAAGGCCATACAACGCCTTCTTCAAATGGCACACTAGTTTTTCTCCTTGAGGACCCTTGAGTTCAATGCCTGGAGGCTGACTCATGTAAATTTTCTCAGCCAATTCACCGTTTAAAAAAGTATTATTAATGTCAATTTGTCGAATCGATCATTTTTGCATAACAGCATTTGCTAAGACAATCCTAATTGTACTGGACCTCACCACAGGACTGAATGTCTTACGAAAATCACATCCAGCAGTTTGGGAATAACCCTTAGCAACTAAACGAGCCTTAAATCTTTCGACTGAGTCATTAGATTTCTTCTTGACCCGAAACAATCACTTCCATCCTATAGGTTTTCTTATGGGTGGCAGTTGTGTCAGCTCCCAAGTATCATTCTTCTAGAGAGCCTGATATTCATCATGAACTGCCATTCTCCAATCAGGATCTGCCAAAGCTTCAAAAACAGTAGAAGGTTTAACAGGTTCTTTGGTCACTGTAAAGACCTTGAGCTTAAAATTTTCAGATTTTACCCTAGTCACCATAGGATGAGCATTCTGAGCATGAACTGAAGGAACAGGTGGAGATGGAGGTGAAGTAGCATGCAAAAATGGAGAATGATGTATAGTTGGAGAAGATGGAGGTGAAGTAGCATGTAAAGATGGAGATGAATTATAACTTGTAGTGGGTGAAGGTGGAGGTGAAGTAGCATGTAAAGGTGGGAATGTAGATGTTTCAGAGATATTATGCTCAAGAGGTTTATGAGCAACATTTTGACCTTCAGTGTGAACCTTGAAATCTGAAGGCTGAGGATATTTTATATTAAGCAAATTATGTATATGAAGAGACTTTTGCTTGTGATAGTGAACACAGTTGGTCTTAGGAGTCTCAAGAAACAAAGGACTGGAAGCAAATGAAAAGACAAGCTCATCAAAGTTAATATGTCTTGATATATAAATCCTATCACTAGAATCCAAACACTTAAACCCTTTATGATTAGGGGAATAACCTAGAAACACACACATAACAGACCTAAACTGAAATTTATTTCGATTACAAGGCCCTAAGAAAGGAAATCAGGCACAACCAGAAACTTTCATAGAATTATAGTCAAGGCATTATCATAAAGTTTCTTATATAGAGACTTACCAGATAGAGCTTTCGAAGGCAGCCTATTGATAAGAAATATGGCACTGGTGAAAGCATCATTCCAGAATGTAAGAGGCATACTGGCTTGAGCCATTAAGGTCAATCCAACTTCAACCACTTGCCTATGCTTTCTTTCCACAATACCATTTTGTTCTAAAGTGTGCGGGCATAAAAATCTTTGTGTGATGCCATGATGTTGAGTGTAGGAAGCTAGTGCTATAAACTCACCACCATTGTCTGTTTAGAGAACTTTAAGCTTACATTCAAATTGACGTTCAACTTGCCTGTGAAACTAAACAAAAGCATTGTAAACATCGGATTTTTGTTTCAAAAAATAAAGCTAGAAATATCATGAGTATGCGTTAGTAAAGGCCGTGTAACACCGAAAGCCACTAGAGAATATTGGTGCAGGGCCCCAAACATCTGCCACAACCAATTCTAAAGGTGTACTATACGTAGTTTTAGAAACAGAAAAAGTAATTTATGAGATTTTCCACGTTGACATGTAGAACACAGATTAACATGTTTATTCTTATGAAAAAGAATATTACAATAAGTAAGAATTTTAACCAAAGTATCTTGAGCAGATGCCCACGTCTTTGATGCCAAACATTCAAAGACTCAACATGAGATGACAAAGCATGAACTGAACCAATAGAATTATCAGAAAGAGCTAAACTATTAGAAATATTAGAAAAAGGCCCAGGATAACTATTGTCCCCTTTATTCAAACTAGTTTTCATTGAGTTATTTCCAGACATATGAAGGGTATACAGTCCTGCTTCTTCAGTTCCTTTCAGCAGCAACTCTTTGGTCTACAAATCCCTAATTTGACAAAATGATGGATAGAATTCAAGCACCCCTTGGTTTTCCAGACATATTTTCTACAACTCATATTTTACGTATAACTTTTTATATTTTCTATATTTTTTGTTAGATATATATATAAGATTTCATGTATATATTGTTGTTTGTACATATTATTATGTTATTACGTTAATTAATATGTGTGAATATGTTAGAGTGGTATTTTATTTGTGTTAGATTAGTTTTTAATTTCGTTAGTATTTATTTATTTTATCACCTTGTATTTATTTATGTTTGCCACATTTTAAGTTGCATTCTGGATATATATTTTGTCAATGCGGTGCCCTTTTATCCGAGCGTAAAAGGGGCCAGTATCAGGCGTAGTGATAGTTGTTGGGCGTTTATTCTCGGATAACGAAGCCTTTAAAATCTACTCGCACTTATAACCAAATTTTAATCTAATCGTCACTTTAATCCAGAAAGTTTAATATTAATAAAGCGGTAATTATTAAAGTACCAATTTTGGGCGGTGTGGGGTGCTAAACTTTCTCCATCCGTAACCGACTCCCAAACCCGACATTTTGAAATCTCTGGTTTTTACGGTGTCCTGTCCACCTTGAGTGGCCGGTGGAGACTCCATTTTTAAATAAAACACGGGTTTTATAAAACTCCTCGCGGAAGACATTATTTTCAAAAATAAAGTAAAACATAATAAAAACCAACACATCTTTTTTTAGCGGGAGGGACATCGCTACAGATGGTGACTCCACTGGGGATATTTTTGTTTTTTCAAAAAATAAGAGAGTCGAGCTTTTTTTCAAATAATTACCGCTTTATTAATATTGGAAATTCCAGATTAAAGTGACTATTAAATTAACATTCGGTTATAATTGTGCGTTTATTTTAACGCATTTAAAATATGGCATATAAACCATTTTTTTAAGTGGGGGGAAAACGCTAATGCTTTCGTGGAGGTATGTTCTCCCGTGTAGGCCTAGCAAGTACCTTCGGGGCTCGAGTACCTTATGCTTTCGTAAGGATATCGTTCCTTCGTGCAGGCATAAGTGAATGGGTCCCCCTGAATTGAACCCGGTTGAAATGAGCCTATAATAGGTGATGACCGGGGGCCTTGCTACTCTTAGTAGAGGACAACAAGGACAATTTAGGTACTTCTTACCACCAACACTGCATGTAGAGAACATATAGAAACCCACCCTGTTAGAGCCATGCGGATAGCCTAGGTGTTTTAGACGGGATGTAAATAGGGTTGTTTTGTTTGTTTACCTTATCTAAATTACTCTTCTATTTATGTGTTATTGATCTTATCCGGTATTGACTCGTTTTCGTTTTTGTTTTACCCTTTTTTGCATACATTATTGCATTTGCGTTACATTGGGTGTGGGTTCAAGTGGTTTACCCGATCAGAAATCTTTCATTTCTACCCTAATTTCAAATTGACCCATTTTTGTGATCACATCATATCTGCTCATTTTGGCATTCACTGCATGACATATCATAACACTTTAATTTTTTGCATTTTACCAGCATGAAATGTTGATTCACGACTGATTCTCAATTTGAAAAATTATCATCGGGAGAAAATCTAGCACTCTTGATATCAAGACAATATTCAAAGTTGCAAATAAATCCCGTGAGTTCGGAAGTTGAGCCACGAGAACCATTTTTGAATCAATACTTTCACATCTAAAACATGCACCTCACATTTACATGCATACATTTTGAAAATTTTAAAGTCGGTCCTCGGATTGCCCCATTAAATACAAAGAAGTTGGTCAATCTAGCACCTTACAGAGCCTCATACAAAAGCCCGATCGTAGGGCATATCCAAAAGCGTCTGCTGCAAACACCATATCTCTGACAAGACTTCAATTTGGGGGCATTCTCCATCAAGGTTCAGAAACAAGCACTCGACAACTACATATCATCACTGCTCCGCATTGATCAAAAAGAGATAAGTTACCCAACACAACAAATTTGTGAACCCGACCTAGGGGGCAACACAATATCTTCATGAGGATAATGAATGCCCCTCGGAAAAAAAGAAAAGAGCGAACATACAAGTTTCAAATTTGCTACAAGAGCAGTGTTAGATGATGTCATGTAATGAACAAAATGTTGGGGTATGCACCCTGATAAAAGATTCAAAGAAAGCTGATCGAACCCAGGACAAAGTCGGGGCACCGCCGCATGAAAAAACCAAGATCCTGACGGGACCAGTGACGAGTCAGGGGCATCCTTTTGAGGATAAAAAAAAATCATGTCACATTCATGCATGTAGTTGTATTTATCTTGCATGGAATCATTTTTGCATACGTCATACATTTAGATTAAGTGCATACACCAAAGTCACCATGCATTTAGGGTAGACACATGCATTTAGACATAAAATTAGATACATTCATGCAATCTTGCTTTTACATAACAGGTCTACGGAAAAGATCGAGTACCCTCAACATGGGGGCAATGACAAGAGGGTCAACCCTAGTCTTGAAGGAGGCCAAACACGAAGAAGATGCTGAAACACCCAAAATAAAAGGTATCAGTGACAAAATCTTTGACAATTATTGACCAATGTTTTTTTCTTTTTGTAGGATTTTATTCCTCCGACGATGGTGTGACGGACGCCAACATTCCAGATATTACCTTCTGCCGACAGAAGTAGAGCAAATTTTTTCCAGACATAGTCTCGCTGTCAATAGCACAACAATTCGACATCTTGCAAATCATGCCTCCGTCAGTGGTGGTACGCCAACTTAATCTAGATCTTACCTCTGTCGGTGGTGTTGCAGATCAAATTTTCCATTCGGTCTTGTCTCTCCGTCAGTAGTGTAGCGGGTCTCACATTTTGCTGATCTAGTCCCTCCATCAGTGGTAGCAGATAAAAAAACTATCCAGATCTCGTCTTCGTCGGTGTTGCAGATCAAAGTTTCCATTCGGTCCTACCTCTCCGTCGGTGGTGTAGTGGGTCTCACATTTTACTGATCTAGTCTCTCCGTCAGTGGTGTGACAGATCAAATCCTCTGTAGGTCTTGCCTTTTCGATGGTGTTGCAGCTAGACCTAAATTTTACTCGAAATTTACCTTTTTATTATAATTGTAGCTAAAAATCAATCAAAAAAGGAAAAAATTAGAAAAAAACAAAAAAAAGAAGAAAAAAGAAAATGAAAAAATTGAAAAAAAAATAAGAAAAGAATAAATGAAAAAGGAGCAAAAAATGAAGGAAAAATGAAAAGAAAAAAGAAGAAAAAAAACAAAAAAGAGAAGAAAAAATTGAAAAAATTGAAAAAAAATAAGAAAAGAAAAAAAATGAAAAAAGAGCAAAAAATGAAGGAAAAATCAAAAAAATGAAGAAAAGAAGAAGAAAACTATCTGATCCTGCCTTTTCGTCGGTGTCGTATCTGGATCAAATCTTCAGACCTTGTCTCTTCGTCGGTGTTGTAGCTTGGTCAAATATAACTCTCTGATCCTGCCTCTTCGTTGGTATCGTAGCTGGATCAAATCTTTAGACATTGCCTCTTCGTCGGTGTTGTAGCTTGGTCAAACTTAACTTCCGATTCTGCCTCTTCGTCGGTGTTGTAGTTGAACCAAATCTACTAACTTCAGGTCTTGCCTCTTCTTCGGTGTTATAGCTAGACCAAATTCACTAACTCTTGATCCTGCCTCTTCGTCGGTGTCGTAGCTGGATCAACATTACTAACTTTAGACCATGCCTCTTCGTCGGTGTTGTAGCTTGGTCAAAATTTATTAATTTTATCAATGTTGTTTCTTGAAAAAAAAAGAAAAAAGCAAGAAAAGAGAAAAAAATGAAAAAAGAAAAAATGAAATTCAAAAAAAGAAGAAAAAAAAAGAAAAACGAAAATGAAAAAAGCAAAAATGAAATTCAAAAAAAAGAAAAAAAGAAAAATGGAAATGAAAAAGAAAAAATGAAAGAAAAAGAAAGAAAAAAAAAGAGAAGAGAAGAAAATCAAAATGAGCTTTCAATCCTTCGATCCTGCCTCTTCGTCAGAGTTGTAGCTGGACCAGATATCAGAGCTTTCATCCACCGATCCTGCCTCTTCGTCAGAGTTGTAGCTGGATCAAATCTTCAGACCTTGCCTCTTCGTCGGTGTTGTAGCTTGCCTCTTCGTCGGTGTTGTAGTTGAACCTAATTCACTAACTTCCGGTCTTGCCTCTTCGTCGGTGTTGTAGCTAGACCAAGTTCACTAACTCTTGATCCTGCCTCTTCGTCGGTGTCGTGGCTGGATCAACATTACTAACTTTAGATCATGCCTCTTCGTCGGTGTTGTAGCTTGGTCAAAATTTACCAACTTTCAAGTTTTATCAATGTTGTATTAAAAAAGGAAAAATGAAGAGAAAAAAGAGAAAAAAGAAGAAAAATGAAGAAAAAGAAAAAAGAAAAAGAGAAAAGGAAGAAGTTGTCAGTTTTCTGGTATTGTCTCTTCGTCAGAGTTGTAGCTGGATCAAGCATCAGAACTTTCATCCATCGGTCTTGCCTCCTCGTCAGTGTTGTAGCTGGATCGAATTTTGTAGACCCTGCCTCTTCGTCGGTGTTGCAGCTGGGTCGAACTCTCTTTAAGTATTAGCTTATTATCAATAATGTAGCAAGTGTGACTTATTTTGCTTCCCCAACAAACAACCCCCAATTTTGAAGATTTTGCTTCCTCCAAGAGTGACAAAGTAGATCCGTCAAGTTTAGAAAGAAGACACGCGCCGAAAAGAAAGAATATCTACCAAAGAAAGAAGACATACGTAAAAAGGAGAAAAGTTCAGCCAGACCAGACAAAAATGGTTATTCTTTTGTCTTTGCTCTCTTCATGTTACACAACAATGAGCAAAGAGGGGCAGCTGTAATACTCATTTTTTGTCCGGGCCCCAAATTATATTCGAACAATTTGCCCTATTTAAACCAAATTTAAAATAAAAAAGAAATAGAAAAAAGGGCATGCCACCCATACCCTGCCAAGCAAATTCACCCCCATGCTTCACCCATACCTATGTTTCCCATTCCCACACTCCACTCAACCTTTTTTTATTATTTTATTTCCCCATCACCCATTTTATAACCCACACTACAAATTGAACAAAATTGGGGAAAACAGAAGCAGGCTGGCGGCAACTTGAAGAAAGAATTAGGGGGAGAGGTCGGCTATTTTCACTCCCATTTTGAGGGAGCTCTCGGAAATTGAAGGGAAAAAAAGGGTTCACACATTGTTTTGAAGACACCAAAAATTGAAAAATAAAGGGAGATAGCTCACTACCATATTTAGGTTTGGATACTTATTTTTTATGTATGTTTATGGTGTAATCTCTTTTTATAATCTAATGATGTTTTATTAGTAGTTTCTTATTTATCTTTAGTGATTACGTTTTTATATGTTTTTATGTTCATATCTTTCTATATGTTGTTAGGGTGTTTAGATTAATTCTTGATGATTGTTTAATATTTGTTTTTTAATTTTCTCATATGTAAATATGTGTGTTTACTTTTATCATGATGTGTAGTTGTTTATGGCTTTTATTTGTGTATATGTACGTATGTACATATGTTTTTAGTATGCATCTATGTACATTACGTTATATATATATATATATATATTAAGTTATTTATTACCTATATATGTTAAGTAATATATGAGAGTATATATTATGTTTCTTTTTAGTATATGTTTATATAATACTATATTTATATTTATTTTTTTGCCATTTTTTGTATATGTATGTGTTATATACTTTAATATGTGTTATTTTAGATTTCTTGTTATATTGGTTTTATTTTTATTATTATTATTATTATTATTATATTTGTACAAAATAATCTATTTTTTATATATTATATATATTAAGATTATATTTTTATGTATATATCCGTATAGTGTTCTAATATGTATTTATTACGTTTATTAAGTATATGTTTTTTGGTATGTGAAATATGTTTTATATTATTATGTATATATATATATATATTTTCTACAACCCATATTTTACGTATAACTTTTTATATTTTCTATATTTTTTTGTCAGATATATATATAAGATTTCATGTATATATTGTTGTTTATACATATTATTATGTTATTACGTTAATTAATATGTGTGAATATGTTAGAGTAGTATTTTATTTGTGTTAGATTAGTTTTTAATTTCGTTAGTATTTATTTATTTTATCACCTTGTATTTATTTATGTTTGCCACATTTTAAGTTGCATTCCGGATATATATTTTGTCAATGCGGTGCCCTTTTATCCGAGCGTAAAAGGGGCCAGTATTAGTCGTAGTGATAGTGGTTGGGCGTTTATTCTCGGATAACGGGGCCTTTAAAATCTACTTGCACTTATAACCAAATTTTAATCTAATCGCCACTTTAATCCAGAAAGTTTAATATTAATAAAGCGGTAATTATTAAAGTACCAATTTTGGGCGGTGTGGGGTGCTAATCCTTCCCCATCCGTAACCGACTCCCGGACCCGACATTTTGAAATCTCTGGTTTTTACGGTATCCGGTCCACCTTGAGTGGCCGGTGGCGACTCCATTTTTAAACAAAACATGGGTTTTATAAAACTCCCCGCGGAAGATATTATTTTCAAAATAAAGTAAAACATAATAAAAACCAACACATCTTGTTTTAGCGGGAGGGACATCGCTACAAGATGCAGTAATCGACTATTAGCACATAAGTAGATTTCCCGCATTACATACAAGAATAACATTTACATTACCTACTTTGACCTTACATGTTCCTACTTGAACAGAACTAACATTCAGGTTAGCAATGTCACTGGTCAGATGGTGAGTGGCCACTGAGTCAGGGTACCAAGCATTGTCACTTACTACCTCAAGTGTAGCAATCATAGCCTGAGGATGCACTTGAACTTGTGAAACCATCTGAACTAATGTTGATAGGTGAGAGTAGACAACATTAGAGAAAGCTGGAACAACTGTAGCTCAAGGAGCAGCAAATGTAGTAAATGTTCCAGGTTGTTGAACCATGTGAGAATATCATGGTGGTGCTGCAACCATAGTAGAAGAACCAATAATAGCTTATGCAAGTGTTGCAGTGTAGTAGACATGATTATAAGGTGCTCCATGATCTATATTGTGAGAATTATAGGTGGATAAATTTTCCTGAACAAAATATCCCCTGAACTGCCACTTGAGTTACCACTGTATCCTCTATTACCATTATTTCTAGAAGACTCATTCTTAAAATTGAGATCAAACTGAAAGTAGCACGTCTGCTAGATGACCAAGTTTACTATATATCTGGCATTCGGGTCTGTTAGAGGAGAACCGACCCTTCCTCTGCCTCTATTGGATGCAGAATCTTGAAAATTATAAGAAGCATCTGCTACAGACTATACATTCTAACTGGAACAATTTGCTTAATGCAATTAATAGACGACTGATGTTGAACTACATGTTGACTAGTAGATGAGGATTGTTGTTGAGCAATATGAGCAGATGCGTTTACTTGATTCAAAAGAGTAGTCTGCCTAGCATCAACATCTAAGAGTATAGTTCTTAAAGTCTTAATCTCACTTGGAGTAGGACTAGCAGTAATAACAGTTGTCACATATTCATATTCAGAAGGTAGTCCATCTAGAATTGTTGTAACATGCTCAAGATCAGAGATTATTTCACCATAAATGGCCAAATTATCACACACAGACTTAATCTTCATTAAAAACTCACGCATATATAAGAAGAACCCCAACCGAATTACATACCAACAAAAAAGATAAAACTAATAAATTTAAAAATAAAGATTCAAAATCAAAGATAACAAACGATAAGGATAACAATAATTGAAATGCAATTGATAACATCATTATGCTTTTTTACTATATACATGTCAGGATGTTATTTTCACGGATGATGGACATGGTGTATGGGCTAACGTCCATTGGACATGTACTATCTCAATTCTCAAATAACTCGGTTGAATTGGAAGGAGCATATCGGTTGACATTATTACTGGGTGATAGGTATATGAGATACCCTTCTGATGTTGTAAAGAGTGTAGTTGAATCCAAGTCGTTCTATTTGGAGTTATGTTGGCTCAACGCACCCGGCAAGCGACAGAGGCTGGTTCAAACGCACAATACCTAAGGGTTGGCTATTTCGTCAACTTATTCTTCTGAGGTTAAACTGCGAGTCCCTCTCTCTGCACTATATTTAGTTTTAAACAAAAATACCAAATAAATTTATAATTTAAATTTAATATTTTTTTATAATAACTAGTATCTATTCATTGGTAACATTATTAACCACCTCCTAATCAATCGATAATGATTAATTAGTTCAAACCAATAACATTATTAACCATTTCTATTTTATAGAATAGTCTTAAGATGATTATAAAGTAATATATGTTCATACATATTCTTAATCATTCCTTTTGACAATGCACACACATTATAGACAAAGCGATTTGAATTTAAATCTCATACATCATCTATTTTTTTACTGGGACAACTTATTGGGTTCATTAACCATTTCCATTTAAATGTCGGTGTGAATTTTAAAAAAAATACTTAGAAAAAATGTTTATTATATTAAGTTGCTTAATTTATTGGAGTAACCAATAACTCTATAAAATATGATTATCATATTAGGGATGATAATTTGAATTAGGGTAAGAATCTGAGAGTGGCTGAGCTTAAAATTTTTGAGTTAGTCGGTTGAAGAATCATATTTTATAATTTAAATTTTATTTGTATTTTTTCGATTTGAGTCGAGCTTATAAAATTCGAGTCAAGTCGAGTTGTTTGGATTTCTGTTTAAATTTAATTGTAAACATTTATATGTTAGGGCACTAATTAGGACTTTATATAATCATACGATGTAAATATATATATATATATATATTTCTTCGTACACATATATATTTCTTCTTATTTTTTTCATACATGATATACATATATCAGGTAGAATTAAGAGATCTTATTCGAATATACATATATATTTCTTCGTACACATATAATCTACTAATTATTAAGAATTTCGAGTTATTTAAAGTTCCACTTTATAACTTAAAATTTAATTAAAATATTTTTAAATTAAATCAAATTTATAAAATTACAATTCAAATCGAGTTGATTCAAAAAAAAACATATTTTTCTAATTGTGTTTTGCTTACATTTTTTTTTTCAAAATGGAAAATGTGTATACTTCGTAGGCAAAAAAAGCCTAAAAAGGGTAGAAACGTCAATTAGGAAGAAAAAAAAAGATCGATGGAGGAAAAGGAAAAAAGGTAAAATTAGGGTTTGAAAGGATACGAGGAATGGATATAAAAGAGGAAGGGGGTGAAAAGAGGAAAGAGGACGCCAAAGGCCGAGCGCTTCCCCCGTGAAACAAGGGATGGCGTGGTATTCCACGGAGAGAGGTTGTGGCGCACGTTAGTGCGATTGGCGGATATCAACACCATTTGTTCTTCTTGGTGGGGGATTCCATGGCCGCTTTGCTACTTTAGTTCTAGTAGTTAGAGCGAGGGTATTGCCCTACATTTCATTCATTCCTTGATTTTGTTTACCCAAAACAAAATTAAAATTGTTTTGTTTTAATCGAATATTTTGTTTAAAGGAATTAATTGGTAGCATTTGATGGTCTTTTCTTCCAGATACCTTAGATCTTGAGTAATCATGTGATTTGTTCTTCGTTTCCTTTTGTTTTCTTTTTCATGGTTTTATTTACTTAACTTAGAAATTTGAATGCTAAACTTCCAGCCTGTGTACCCAGAAACAGCAACGGAAAAATTAAACCGTAAAGTAAAAACATTTGATTCAAATCTTGTCAAAACCCTAAATTATTGTTAAAACTTAAATTGTATTTTGATCGTGTTTTCTATTATGTTTTTGGGAATACAGTTTTGTTTTTGGATTTTACAATTTAAAATATAATAAATTTGGATTAACATTTTTTTGTTATACATATACAGTATAATTGTCTTTTCTTCCATATACCTTAGATCTTGAGTAATCATGTGGTTTGTGTTCAATATTTTTTGATTTAGGGAATGGAGAACGGAGAACGGAGAACGGAGAAGAGTTTAAATAATTTATATATTATGTAAAAAATACAAACATATTATAAAAGAGTATGAAAAAATTAAATCAATTAAAGAATGGTTGTCATTCTCGGCCACCACCTTTTGTGGTAAACTGCTGTTGACCGGTGTTGTCGATTTGGTTCATCGTCATCTCTTTCTTTTCGACTCTCTTCATCACATCCTTCCTCACTGTCACTCAATTCAGGTAATTCCGCAGCTTGAGTAGATTCACCATTTCCCCCTATTGAATGGGACAACACAGTTTCACTTAGCTTGTTCGAATTTAAAGCTGCACCCGGAGAACCGAATTCAGGATTTGCCTGTGAATTTGGATTTCCATCACTACCACCCTTTGCTTGTTTATTTGGCTGAGGCTTATCATGATTGTATTTGTGTGCACCTTTGTATATGATTCCGGTTATATGGCCATCAGCAGATCGTTCAACCTTCTTTTGGATGGGGCAATTTGAATGCGTACACTTATAGTAGCTTCGAGGATATTCGCAGCCCTTATTAGGCTTCTGCCCGCCCATCTTCGGCAGGCTTATGCACAACAACGGAGAGTTGGTTCTGAGCCCGAATGAGACATCAATTGTGAAGTTTCTTCAGGAGTGAAGGTTCGATGACTTTGAAGGAGCTGATACCAACAACCTTTGATATTCGATTTGTGGACGAACTTGGGATTGTGCTAGGGCAGCCTGAGCTGTGACCTGTGCCAATACTTGATGGTGAGATATTCCAAAAGGACTCTGCAAAAATCATGGAACAAAAGTTCGATCAAGTCATCAGATTAAGAGGACAATACTTTTGATGTAAGAATACACACAAGTGACGAAAAAAAAATCCTGGTACTCTTGTTTCACCAGCAACAAGTTTCAACATATCAATCTAAGATTCAAAACTAACATCCCCAGCAACATTTTCAACTGCTCAAAATCTCATTCATTCTAGACCAAAAGTTTAGTTTTGATGCAGGCCATAAGAGTTAATCATAAATGAGGAAGACCAAATACATACATAAGCTACACATCCATGCCCAAACACAGATCATTATGCTCAACAGATCAATGTGTTGGTAAAAATGACTCCCAATTTAATGGGTTAAATAGTAATCGTATCAACACATTCGAATATAGATACAAGTACATGGCACACAAAGGAAAAACTTAGGAAAAAAAACTGAAAATACCCACCAGATACGTATACAAATGCAACACCCTCAACCGAGCCCAAGTAAGGATCCCTCCCACAGAAAAGAAAGACAAAATAATGTTATCATTTAGAGACAAAAAAGCTATCAAGTAAGCAATCACAATAACTGGAAAAACTACACGGAAATCCAAGAGACTATAATCACCCAAATCATTCTGTTCCTTTAAAAGCAACAACAAAGTAGGCCCGTAATTAAAAAACAGATTGTAAGTTGATTCAATTTACCTGAGGAGAAAGACAAAAGAAGCTTGGAGAAAAGAAAACCAGAAGGGCTTAGCCCAGGAGGCACAGTGAACAAAGGAGACTCGAAACTCAAAGGTCTATTATGCTTAAACCCAGTGCTTTTTTCACCTCCATCTTTAAAACCCCCACCCATAAATGAACCATCCATTGAATTGTAAGGTAGTCTAGCACAAGGTGAAGCCATTGCTGAAGCTAACTGCTGAGAAAAAGGCCGTTATGTTGAGTCAAGGTCGGGAAAAAAAAGCTGAAACCAGTGTCATAGGCCCTGGACTCAGCCCTGAACCACTTTAAAATAAGCCATCCATGGGCGGTTTCGGCGGTAGAGATATTGATGGACGTGTAGGAGCTGAAAGTTTTGATCTTGTTCCTTTCTCTGCCATTTCCCCTGTTTTTTTATAACATGCCTAAAATGTTGTTTTGACTGAAATAAGTGTCCAACATTTTAATTTTGCCTGTTATAGAGTTAATTTGTGTTGTGTGTTTTGAGTGCTTCGCAATTGGTGAAAGTGTACACGTCGCAAGTTATAGTATAGAATAGATATCGTCTCCACAGGGATTGATGCTACTTCAAGATTTTAATTCTTCGCACTAAAAAGAAAAACACAAATTGGTGATTGTATGAGTTCTAATTAATGAGTAAATAAAATAACAATGAAATAAAAGAAAGATGTAATCAAATGAGAGAGAGTAGATCGGATTATTGCGGGTCGTGGTTTGATAATTGACTAAATCGTCTAGGTGTTGAGTGCAAGAGCAACTCAATTGCCTTGGCAACTAGAAACAATCGAATTGCTTGGGCAAGTGAAATTGTCTGGGCAACTGGAATGGTGTGACTGCCTAGGCAACTTCCTTCAAGGTTCGACGAAGCGTTCTTCAATGGTTTCCCCTTATCCCTAATTCAAAACACTGGTTAATTGAGTCTGCCTTGGTGATACATTCCTGCTTTAACCATGGGTGAACATCAACCGATCTTGCGCTTCTTTTAGTCGTTGAAATTCTTAACTTATCTCTAAGTCGAATTAGTCTTCAGCAAAATAAGTTTGTATGAAAACCATGTTTATTCATTTCTTGAATCTAACTCTTCCGGTATTAGATAAATATATGCATTCACGAGATCCTCTCCCAATTCACTCGCAATTGAAAATTAAAAACCAAGAATGAACAAACCTCAAACTAAATTACAAACTCAAATACCTAAAACAAATTCAATCGTTCTCACAACCATTCAACACAATAACCCTATCCCCAAATAGTTTATTTCATGGATGGGTTTAAAAAATAAACTCAAACAGTAAGTTTCCAACATAAAATAAACCAAAACAAGAGGAAGAATATGAAGTCGATACATCTCTCTCTCGGATTCTCTCTCAATCGAATATCTCCAAGACTGGGGCTAGGTCTTCTATTTATAGGAGATGGCTTGGCCGATTTCTTTGTTGGATAGGGAAGAGTTTAAGTTGGATTATAATAAGATAAAAGAGATAAATCTCTTTTATTTATTTATCCTCCAAAAACTCATATTGGCCTCTTCGTGGGACTCTAACTCTTTTTAGGATATATCTTTGCTTCTTCATGTTTATCTCGAATTCCTTGAGCTTATCATATCCAAGTCGGCAGCTTCCTTCTTCTTTCCTCAATTGCTTCGGCAATCTCTAGCTTGTCCGGGCAATAAATCCTACACACACGAAACAAATACCACCAGTACCTCTTTCCACCAAAACTTAGCGAAACATGAAATCAAGTACAACCACAAAGGAAAGAATGCAAATATGCATGAATGACTAAAAATGCAACTAGAATGAGCCTAAGTCTAACAATTATAACGAGTAGAAAATGTATTAATTTAGTACTTTTACACACTTAACACGCCCCCAAACTCGAACTATTGCTTGTCCTCAAGCAATGCAAACTAATAATTACCTGTCGTGACTTCAATCATCATAAATTTGCTTCGAACTTGACTTCATTCCTCAGAACCGTGGCACAAAGTATGATTGCCCTTCATTTTTTCGGATGGCTTAGGAATTACCCGTAATCGAACTATAATACTTGTGAGTGTGTGTGGAGTTGTGTGGAAGTTGATTTTTTGGATTCTATGTGAACAATAGGTTTTAAAAATCACTTCATTGGGTTCTTTTGTTATACTTTTACTAGAGCCAATTTCAGACACTCTAGCAAAGTTTTTGATTTTCTTATTTTTGATTCTTTTTTTAGTCGACTAGAGCCAATGTCGGGCACCTCTAGCGATCATAATTTTTTAAGCACAATACTAGAGCCGGTTTTGGGCACCTCTAGTGATCAAATTTTAATTACCCAAATTTCTAAAAATTCGCCTAAGTCCACTAGAATTATTTCAATCAATCAAGCCACAACAGTGTACAATTAAGTTTAGCATCATAGTAGGATTCTAGGTGTTTTCCATGTGCATCCTAGAATTGAAAGTTCTATCAATTAAGTACAATGGTAATGTCATCATTGAATATTCATCAAGTCTAAGCAATTTCAGTCCAACTAAAGGCAAGGCAAGTGATATATGAATCCTAAATGCAATTCCTAAAGATGAATGCAACTAAACATGAACTAACTAGTAATAATTCCCTCTTCCCCAAACTTGAGTGAGGCATTGTCCTCAATGCATGCAAAACAAAATAACTAAAAGAAAAATGATAAATAATGACTTACTCTGAGAGTTCGTCATCGTGGATGATGAGTTTCCTTTTTGCGGTTTGCTTGAGTCTTTTGCTTGAGCGTAGTAGTTGTTGTTTTGTGGCTGGTGGAGGAACCGATTCTCGTGCGGGGATGACCTCATCTCTCTCGTCACCCTCTTCTTCGGCTGCTTCGGTGATGGAGGCTTTGCGTTTGGGTTTGGAGGATGTGACTGGAGGCGACTTCAAGGGTGCAGCAGAGAACTCGTCCGAGTCTGAAAAACTAGACAGAGTCTTAGCACGGGTAGGTTCGTTAAGAGGGGTTTTACCTTTGTCTTTTGCAGAGGTTGCCCGAGCATCTTCAGTGCCAGTTGCCTAGGCATCATCAGGTTTGGTTGCCTGGGCATCGGTAGTTGCTGTTGCCGGGGCATCTTCAGTTGCCCGGGCAAGTAGTTCGGCAGGGAAGATTGGAAATGACATTGTGCCGTCGAGGTTTTTCTCCAGGATTACTCGTGTGATGGCAGTGTTGTAGTCTTTCATATTCTTCATAAACAACAATTGTTGAGTCTCGATTTGTTCCAATCGGTGCGCTAAGGGGCGGAGTATGGCTACAAGTTGATCTACGTTTACTAGCCTACTTGCTTGGGCATCAGCGCTGGCTGAGGCAACAGGAATTACCCAGGCAACCTTCGGTTTAAGAGATTTTTCTGGTGCTTCACCCATAATTTTTCGATACTGTGCACAGCTCCATCTAGGCTTAGTAGGTGCCTTCTCATCCTTTGGGTCAGTGGGAATTTTCTCTTACTCGCAAAGGTGGGATGTGAGGCTTGGAATGAAAAGATAGCCCTTATCCTTTTGACTACACACAAAAGTCTTATTACAAATGATTTTGCCAATATCAATAATACGTTTGTGCAAAATGGAATGTATGAGCAAGATTCGTGGTGTGCCCACGATGGTGTTGTGTGTTGTGGGCATTAAACAAGTTTTAACAAATTTGTTCCAAAGTTTTACCTCAGGTTTAAGCCAAAGGCGGTTTATCGTGCCCTTGTGTGAGCCTTCGTTCCACTGAGTGCCCAGAATTGTGAGGTCTTGGAGCACCTTTTCGAGTCCTTTGGCTGTGATCTTGTCCACGAAATCTCGATGCTTGTCTTTCTCAATGTGGACACCATATAAGACGTTGATGTGGTCGGCGTCAATAGGGACTGCTTTGCCACGGACGAAAACATAGGGATTGTCAGGATTAGGAGAATAAGCATAGAACTCTCTTACCCATGTTGTGTTGCCCGGCTTTGGTTGACAACAAAAAATTTGCCATTTTTGATGCTCGATGACTCGGAAGATAATTGGGTCAAGGCCGAAATCTTTGTGGGATTCGGAGTAGGCAAAGCCTTGCTCTTCCCAAATCTTGCGGCTAGCGAACTTGGAGAGGTACCGTTCTTCTATGGCCAGAGTTACATATCACTTAAAAGGGGGTTCATTGGAAGAAATTGGGTGCACCAAGGTTTTGAGTTTCAATGCCATGAATGTTTCTTTGGTTGTGGGTTGGATGAAAGAAAGAACAAAGAAAGGGAGAGAAACTAACGAGTTGGACGAGTAAAAGAAAGAGTGGAGGGAATGGGTGGAAGTTTTAATGGTGATGGGGGAAAGAAAAAAAAGAGAAGATGGGTAATAAAGATGGTGGGTGAAAATGAGTGGAAAAAAGATAAGGGGTTGGGTGCAATTGGCGGTAAAAGGAATTGGGGGAGGGGAAAGGTTTGGAAGGCTAGCAAATTTTAAAGGGGAGATTAGGGTAAAAATTAGGCTTTTTATAAACCTTAAAATCAGCCCATAAATCCCTTTGGAGTATAACTTCCTCCTTGGATCTAACTCTTCTTGATCTTGAACTCTTATCCTAAAAAATTCAAACACAAAAAAGAAATAAAATATTACGGATAACGATAAAAATTATTAAAGATATCCTAAAAAATAGACTAAATTGAAAGATAAAATAGACTAAATTGAAATAAAGTACAAAATAAAAAATAAAAATAAAACCAAAAATTTAAACTTTAGTCCAAAAAGAAAATAATGCTAAAGAATAAAAATAAAAATAAAAATACAATAGGAGAACATGATCATGCATCCCCTAAATTGACCACTTCTTTGTCGCGTTCAACATGGGTGCCGGCGTAGTGCTTCAATCTTTGTCCATTAACTTTGAACCCATGTCCGTCGATGGTGGACTTGATTATCACAGCACCATGGGAGAAAGGTTTTACGACTTCGAAGGGCCCAGACCATCTCGATTTCAATTTTCCTGGGAAAAGTTTCAGCCAAGAGTTGAAGAGGAGTACTAATTGCCCGAGCAAGTATTGCATCGGTAATAGCTTCTTGTCATGCCAACGCTTCATTTTCTCCTTGTAAATTCTTACGGTGTCGTAAGCTAAGGCACGAAATTCCTCTATCTCGTTAAGGTCTCGTAAACGCTTTTGTCCCGCATTCTCCTAGTCCATGTTCACGGTTTTGATAGCCCAATATACTTTGTGCTCAATTTCCACCGGTAAGTGGCAAGTTTTGCCATAGACAAGTCAGAAGAGAGACATACCTAGGGGTGTTTTGAATGCGGTTCGCTAGGCCCAAAGTGCATCATCTAACCTCAATGACCAATCCTTTCGAGAGGGATTGACAACCTTCTCAAGGATACCCTTTAATTCTCGGTTGGAGATTTTAGCTTGCCTGTTTATTTGTGGGTGATATGCCATGGCAATTTTGTGTGCCACTAAAACGTTGCAAGATTTTGGAAATAAGTTTGTTGTCAAAGTGCTTGCCTTCATCACCGATGATTTCCCTCGGCATTCTAAACCGTGTGAATATATTTTTCTGTAAGAATCCCCACACGATTTTAGAGTCGTTTCTGGGAGCTGCGACTGCTTCGACCCATTTGGACACATAATTGACGGCTAGAAAGATGTATAGATTTCCACATGAAAAAGGAAAGGGTCCCATAAAATCGATCCCCCATACATTGAATATCTCCACTTCAAGGATGTTTTGAAGTGGCATCTCATGTTGCCTAGAGATATTGCCTGTTCTTTGACAACGATCGTACTGCTTATAAAATTCTTGGGCATCTTTGTAGAGTGTAGGCCAATATAAACCAGATTGCAAGACTTTTGCCACAGTGCGAGTGCCTCCAAAATGGCCTCCATATGGTGAAGCATGGCATTGTCGGAGCATATTTTTCTACTCTTCCTCAAGGAAACATCGTCTTATAACCTGATCTGCACATTGTTTAAATAAAATAGGCTCGTCCAAATAATAATGCTTAGCATCATGTGGAACCGCTTCTTTCCCTGGTGAGTAAGGCCATAAGGTAAAATGCCACTAACAAGGAAATTAAATAAATCTGCATACCATGGTATTGCTGAGGCAACTAACATTTGCTCATCCGGGAATGTGTCGCATATCTCTGTATATGCGTCCTCCTTATTGCCAAATTCTAGGCGTGACAAATGATCGACAACTTGATTATTCGTTCATTTCATGTCCTTAATTTAAATGTCAAATTCTTGTAAAAGTAAAATCCAACGAATCAAACGAGGTTTGGCATATTTCTTAGCGAAAAGGTACTTAATTGTCGAGTGGTCAATATGAACAATTACCATGGTCCTGATCAAGTATGAGCGAAATTTGTCAAAAGTAAAAACCACGACTAGTGACTCTTTTTTTGTAGTGGTGTAGTTCACTTGAGCACTATTAAGGGTTTTTACTAACGTAGTATATCACATGGAAAATTTTACCTGTTCATTGATCGAGAACTGCTCCTACTTCAAAGTTACTTGCATCACACATAAGCTCAAAATGTAAGGTCCAATTTGGTGGAACGACAATAGGTGCCGAGGCGAGTTTCTTCTTCAAGGTTTCAAAGGCCTGAGTGCATGAGTCATCGAAGTCAAAGACCTTGTCATGTTCAAGCAAGTTACACAAGGGTTTAGTAATTTTAGAAAAATTAAGAATAAACCTTCTGTAAAAACCCACATGCCCAAGAAAACTTCGGATCCTCTTGAATAAAGTTGGTAGGGGTAATTTCTCGATCACGTCCACCTTTGTTTTGTCCAGTTCGATCCCTTTAGATGAAATCTTATGGCCAAGCATGATTCCTTCATCCACCATAAAATGGCATTTTTCCTATTTTAGCACGAGATCGGATTCTTTGCATCTTGCTAGCACATTTTCCAAATTGTCGAGGTAATTGTCGAAGTCATCTCCAAAGATAGAGAAATCATCCATAAAGATCTCGAGGAAGTTTTCTACCATTTCGAAAAAATTTACATCATGCATCTTTGGAAGGTTGCTGAGGCATTGCATAATCTGAATGACATCCTTCGAAACGCATAGGTACCATAAGGGCATGTAAAGGTGGTATTTTCCTAATCATCTAGTGCTATGGCAATTTTATTGTAACCTAAGTAACCATCAAGAAAACAATAAAAGGGTTTTCCTATAAGATGGTCAAGCATTTGGTCAATAAAGGGTAAAGGAAAATGATCTTTCCTAGTAGCTTTATTCAACTTACGATAGTCCATGCAAACCTCCAATTGGTAACTATCTTAGTTGAAATAAGTTCATTATTTTCATTACTTACCACAGTCATGCCTTCATTTTTTTGTTACATATTGTACCGGACTTACCCATGTACTATCGAAGATGGGGTATATAATGCCGACCTCAAGCCATTTGATGATTTCCTTCATCACGACCCCCTTCATGTTGGGATTGAGTCTTATTTGTGCTTCAATGGAGGGTTTGTGGTCATCCTCCAATAAGATCTTATGTATGCACATTGCTGGACTAATTCCCTTCAAGTTTGCGATGGTCAATCCTATTGCCTTTTTCTGCAACATCAACATATCAATAAACTTTTTTTCCCATTCAGGCTTCAACTTAGAAGAAATAATTACGGGCAATGTATTATTGATTCCTAGGTAAGCATATTTTAATTACCCTGGCAATGGTTTCAACTCAAGAATGGGAGGTTGTTTAATTGAGGGTTTCTCGAGTTTACCTCCATTACCTTTGTAATCCAATGGTTCAAAGTATGTACCTGGTCGATTTACTATCCAGTTTGCTTCTTCTTGTTCTTTGTTGTTCGGATCATCATCGATCGGCTCCTCGAACTCCTCAGGTTCTTCTTGTTTGGCAATGAAATTGTTGAGTTAATTCTCTTCCATATCAAAATCGAATTCGATTGTGGTGTGGATGAATTGGCATTCTTCTAGATCGTTAGAATGTTTTAGGGTTTGAAACACGTTCAGCTTGACTTGTTGGTTATTCACCCTCATTGTGAGTTCTCCCTTTTCGACATCAATCAATGTTCTTCCTGTAGCTAATCATCGAGAAAAACAAATTTATCAACTCTTACTAGTATATTCTCGATTTTCCCTTTGGATGCACATAGGATCTGTCAGCAAGCTGTAGCATAACTATTTTAGGTTTTGCCGATTCCTAATTTCTAGAAAACTAATTTGGGCATCAAATTTATGCTTGCTCAAAGATGGCACAATGCTTTCTGGACATAGTGGTTTTCAATTAAACACGTTATTATGAAAATGCTGAGATTTTTAAGCTTGGGTGGCATCCGTTTATGTAGCATGGCCATGCATCATTCTGTCACAGCAACTGTTTCAAATTCTCCTAGCTTAGTCCTCTTAGAGACAATGTCTTTAAGAAACTTAGCATAGTTCGACATTTGTTCTATTGCTTCAACCAATGGCAAGTTGATGTGGACTTGCTTCAAGATGTCAAGGAACTTTTTGAACTAGTATTCTTTCTTTTGCTATTTCAACCTCTGTGGGAATGGTGGTGGCAGTCGGATGTCTTCAATCTTTTTATTGGTTTGGAACTTGATGGAAAGGTTGACGAGGCATCAGGACTTGTCGAAGAATGTGCAGTTGCCGAGGCATGTGGAATTGCTGTGGCATTCTCTAATTTATCAGTTTTGGCATATTTTTATTGTTGGACTCGTCTTTTTGGACAAGAGGCCGCTCTTTTGGTTGAGTTTTCTTTGTTGAGTGAGCTTGGATTTCCTTAAGTTGTCGCCACTCCAAGTGGTGATTGCTTTGCATTGCTCGTGGTTTGCTCCTTTTGCGACTTCATTATCGCTAGGTAAACCGCCATTGGTCTTGTGTTCAAGTTCTGAGCAAATTGCTTGACTTGTGTTTCCAATGATTTTAGGGTGTCTCTTGGTTTTGCAATCTCATCTCAGCCTTATTGATAAAGTCATCAGTCCTTTTCATGAAATTACTATTCTTAGCCATATAAGATTTAGTTTTTAACATGAAAGCATTGAGAGAATTTTCCAAAGAATTGGATGGTCTTGATTGTTGATGCGGCATCTGTTGCCATGGCAAGTTCTGTTGAAATCTTGTTACTTGTGCATTCTGACTGCTCTGGTTGATGGCATTATTGGGATTACTCCATGAGAAATTATGGTGCTTCCTCCAAAGCTGGATTGTAAATGTTGGATATCATATTGTTGTTCCAGTTGTAGTTTCCAACGTAAAAGCTAGATTCTGGGTTTTGCGGACACTAAGAAGAATCATGGTTACCATTACATAAATTACAAATCGGATATACTACCTTGATATCCTGTGTATTGCTAGGTCGCTGCATGTTCTTAACTATATTAGTTAAAGCGACCAATTGTGCATAAATAGATCCTGATGAATCAAGCTCATTTATCATGGTATTGCGTTTGACTATTCCCATTCGGGTGGTTGGGAAATAATAATCGTTCTTGGAAAGACGGTTCAGAATCTCTATCGCTTCCTTAGGTGACTTGTCGAGGAGTATTCCATTTGCCGAGGCATCCAGCATCATCCTTGTGGGTGTGTTCACTGAGTTGTAGAACATCATCAATTGTGTCCACAGTGGGAATCCTTGCATGGGGCATTTGTGTAAAAGCTCTTTGTATCGCTCCCAAGCCTCGTACATGGATTCATCATATGCCTGTCCAAAAAGACGTAATATCATTACATAACTTATCAGTCATATTTGTAGAACTAAATCTAGCAATAAAATCGTGACACAAATCCGTCCAAGATTCTATAGATCTAGATGGAATACTATTCAACCACATTTTTGCCCTATCCCTCAATGAATAGAGAAATAATTTCAGCCTTAGGATATCTTCATGGACTCCTTGTAGCTTGAATGGATTGCAAATCTCCAGGAATAATTTGAGATATTGTTTGGCATTTTCAGTTGCCGATCCGCCAAATTGACCAATTGTGTTGATCATATTGAATATCATAGGTTTTAATTCAAAGTGGATGGCTTCTATCTCAGGTGCAACAACTCTTGGATTGAGACCGTTGAGATCTTCCTCTAAGTAGTCTCGAATGGGTCTGTTATGAACAGGTTGTATGACTTGATCTCATCCTCCTCTTACTATGATATTCTAGTTACCATTGGCATTCAGATTGCCTTCCTTTATGAAGAACTCTTTCTATCTCATTGTTCTCGTGGGTATGAATCTTGTTCTATCTTGTGTTTAAGTGGGTAGTTTTGTGATGTTGGTCTCGCCCTGGTCATACACAGATATAAAGCCAAAGTTGTAAGCCCATTGATAACCGATTTGAAATAAAACAAAATAAAAAGAAACAAATGTGCAAGAAATTAAAAACAAAGTCGATATTGCCAATCCCTGGCAACAGCGCCAAAAATTTGTTGCATGTTTTGAGTGCTGCATAATTGGTGCAAGTGTACACGCTACAAGTTATAGTATAGAATAGATATCATCTCTACAGGGATTTGTGCTACTTTAGGAATCTAATTTTTCACACTGAAAATAAAAACACAAATTGGTGATTGTGGGAGTTCTAATTATGAGTAAATAAAAAAGCAATGAAATAATAGAAAAGATGTAATTAAATGAGAGAGAGTAGGCCAGATTATTGCGGGTCATGGTATGATAATTGAATGAATCGTCTAGGTATTGAATACAATAGCAACTCAATTGCCTTGGTAACTAGCAACAGTCAGATTGCCTGAGCAAGTGTAATTGCATGGGCAATTGGGAATGGTGTGATTGCCTGGGCAACTTCCTTCAAGGTTCGGTGAAGCACTCTTCAATGGTTTCTTCTTATCCCTAATTCGAAACACTGGTTAATTGAGGATGCCTTGGTGATACATTCCTGTGTTAACCATGGGTGAACATCAATCGATCTTGCGCTTCTTTTAGCCGTTGAAATTCGTAACTTATCCCTAAGTCGAATTAGTCTTCCACAACATATGTTTGTATGAAAACCATGTTCATTCGTTTCTTGAATCTAACTCTTCCGATATTAGATAAATATATGCATTCACGAGATCATCTCCCAATTCATTCACAATTGAAAATTAAAAACCAAGAATGAACAAACCTCAAACTAAATTGCAAACTCAAATACCTAAAACAAATTCAATCATTTTCACAACCATTCAACATAATAATCATATCCCCAAATAGTTTAGTTCATGGTTGGGTTTAAAAATAAACTCAAACAAAAAGATTCCAACATAAAATAAACCAAAACAAGATGAAGAAGGTGAAGCCGATGTAGCTCTCTCCCGGATTCTTTCCCAATCGAATGCCTCCAAGGTTGGGGCTAGGTCTTCTATATATAGGAGATGGCTTGGCCGATTTCTTTGTTGGATAGGGAAGAGTTTAAGTTAGATTATAATAAGATAAAAGAGATAAATCTCTTTTATTTATTTATCCTCCAAAAACTCCTCTTGACCTCTTCATGGGACTCCAACTCTTTTTAGGATATATCTTTGCTTCTTTATGTTTATCTCGAATTCCTTGAGCTTATCCTATCCAAGTCGACAGATTTCTTTCTTCTTTCCTCAATTGCTTCGGCAATCTCTAGCTTTCCGGAAAATAAATCATACACACATGAAACAAATACCAATAGTACCTCTTTCTACCAAACTCACCGAAAAATGAAATCAATCACAACCACAAAGGAAACACAATGCAAATATGCGTGAATGACTAAAAATGCAACTAGAATGAGCGTAAGTTTAACAATAATAACGAGTAGAAAGGGTATTAATTTAGTACTTTTACACACTTAACAATTTGTTTAAAAAATATATCACCCAATTATATCATAACATGTAGCTTTTATCTTTTATTTTTATTTTTAAAAATAAACCAAAATATAATAAATTTAAAACTATCCCAAATTTTTAAGAAATTACAAAATAGTCCCATCTCCCTAAAACCCCAAACCCAAATTTAACACCATTACACCATCGATAGTCTCACTGGACCCGACCATAACCGTCGGCGGAGACCACGCCCATTTTCCCCATGCACCGATCACCAGTAACCGACGGGAGGCGCATTAATCGGATGACGAACGACGAACGCGAAAGACTCCAACCGTTCGATGTTCGATTGGCATGCCTCTCACAAGTTACCAGCGAGGTAGTTGAGGGGAAATGGGAGGGAGACTCTGACGACAAAGGTGGTGGGGTCTGACAAGGCTATCGGCGGCGATAATGGCACTAATTTTGGAATTTGTGATTTGAGGTTTTAGGGATTTGGGACTCTTTTGAAGATTTTGAAAAGTTTTAGATTTTTTAAACTTATCTTTTTTTTTTAATTTTTTTGAAAAAAGAAAAAAAAATATAAAACATGTGTCAAATTCTGATTGGGTGATGAATTTTTTTAACGACGTTACCTTAAAACAGTAACGAAATAAAAATTTTGATAATTTGATTTTTATATAACTTAATGAAAAATATTTTTCGACTTAAATTAATTTGCAAAAATATTTCAAAGGTCCATAAACTTGAAAAATATGTTTGTAATGTTTTCAAAGGGTTTTTGACATTTTTTTAAATAATTTCAAATAGACAAAGTGTCAAAAACTAGTCCTGGGTACCGATACGGTTTGTCCCGCACCGATACCCAGTGGACCTCGTATCAATACGGTTTTTACGAGTACCAATATGATTTTTCATCCCAAAGTTTTCCAAATTCCAGTAGCCAATTTTCATACCGATATAGGCCTAGCCGTATCGATACAAGAGGGTTCATACTGATACCATGATCGCATACCGATACCATGTATCGCGTACCGATACCCCTGTGTAATAAATGCTCTAACGATTTTTTTTGTTTAAGGAAAGTATCAATACTGAAGCCCCGTGTACCGATACGCTCTACTCTAGAATTGCATTTATGGCTAGAAATTATGTCTCTAGCTATAATACCTTCGATCCGGATGTCACATTTAGGCCTCAAGCCCAAACCCAAAACTATAAAATTTCTAACTCGATTTAGCCCAAACAAGGTATTTTCCAAAAAACCATTAAATTCAATAGTTGAAAATATAGATAAATAATTTAAATCGTTACAAAGGAGCACCGCTTTAATTTAAAACATTTAAACATTCGATTTGATTTAATACAATTTCAAAAGTAAGAATTACAAACTTGACCACGTAAGGTCCTATGAATACATAGCTACTAAACTCAAGTATCGTACTCTTGAAAAACACACGTGCTTGAATCTCGTATCGATAGTGCTCCACGATCACCCGATCCAATGATCAACCTATGCACAGAAACAACGATTCTGAGCTCTGAGCTTACCGAGCTCAGTGGTACACATCTACTCTACTATACTTCACGCTAATCATAAACATAAGCATGCAAGCTAGTACGAGCAATAAAGATAGATAAATAAACACGTGGCGCTACCACTAGTTGCCAAAACACATGCTCCCATCATAGCAATCATCGTACATGGAACACAAGGCCCAACCATAGTCATAACATGTCAATAACATCATATATATATATATATGTCACTACCTCTAGCTACCAAACCATATATCAACAACAATCACATAGGTTTCACATAGCATATAAGTATTATACCATAATATAGGAGTGAGGCTCGCGACCACTAAGCATTGGGATACATACACCCACGCTCAGAATCTTTCATCGAGCCTTCGAATGAGGATCGCGTCAACTAAGCATCAAGATCCTACATTTGGGAATCTTCAACCATGATGTTGTAACACATTTTTCTCTCACTAGGTATCTGGATCCCATCAATCAATGATAACTCAACCAAACAAGTGCCTATACTTAGTACACAACATCACATGATCCACCAAACAAGTCACACAAGACTTTACCAAGTTACTAATTATCTTGAAAGTGTACGTTAATCATCCTAATTAATTATCTTTATTAAACCACATTATTCTATTAATATTCCACATCCATTTCTATATATTTTATTAGCATAATATATTATTCCGTTCAGTGGATACCGATACTCAAACATGAGTATCGATGCGGTACCCTTAGATATCGCTACTCACACGCATACCAATACTGGTATGGCTTACTGAAAATCTTAGATTTCCACAAGTACTGGTACGACCAAAGTTCGTACCAATGCCTTATTCACGGGTTTGTATCCTTTCCTTGAATTATGATTTTATAACACTTTGCTCAATCCCTAAAGCTTATGAAAGTCAATAGGTTGGTTTACTAAAGCGTTCATTCAATTATTATTATTTACCAGCTTCATAATCATTTAATCAAGTATTTAACCCTTAAGCATAAGTCCATCAAACCTCATCAATCGATTCTAACAAGCATACAAGGCATTATAATTATTGCAATTAATCAAACAATCATTGAATAATCATACGAACATCTCATACGACCCTAACAGTCTCTAGACGTCCATGAGTCTCATCATATTCGCAACATCATCATGCATCTCATAAATATCAATTCTCATAATACCGACCTCAACACATGCTTATCTATCATCAACTTATTTTGCAACCATAAACAAGCAAGGCAATTACACTTATGATGATCATAAAGCATTTCAGAGTTCGAGGTGTATTAACCTTAAGCTGATATTGCTAAAATCCTCATCCAAGCTTTATGAATATTCCACTTGATTTGATACCCGATCCTGAATAATCCTCGTGTATTAATTAATACCATAAGTATCACCTAATCACATACTTTAGCGAATTCGAAGGGTCAAATGCATAAAAAAGCTTACCAGGATCGAATTGGAAAAGCAGATTGTGCCAATAGATTTGGAACATCGAGAAACCCTCGATTAGATCATTAGAAAAAGTCAACGCCGGTTAACGGCGGAGATAGCGATCAACGACGGCTAGCTGCACGACTGACGGCTCGGCTTGGGTTAGCTTAATAGGTGGGTTTGACCAGCTGGCTCAACGGCTCGACTTGAGCCTGTATAGTTGCCCACACAGCTGGATGTCAGCCACGCGTAGGGGTGGTGCGTGGTGCGCGTGTGGCGGCTTTTGGTGGCTAGACGGCGGCAGTCAATACCTAGATCGATTGTTCTCCGGACTTTGATCATGGTGGTGGCCTTTGTTTCCTGATTTGAGCACTCTAATCTCCTCAACTGGAAAACCCAAAACTTTCTCTCTCTCGCCCCTTTCGGCAGCGGCTCTGATGGTGACGCCGTTGGTACCGAAAAACTCATCTCAACGAGATGAACACAAAGATGATGGAGGTATCGATAACAAACGGCTGGATCTTTGTAGATCAAAGATTGAATCTCCCCCTAAACTTTTCTCTCTCTTTTTTTCTCTCACTTCTATTTTTCACATTTTCTCTTTTTTTCTCTCATTCCTATCTTTCTCCTCTTTTTCCACTAACCACATATATTTAAAATTCAAACATTCTCTTCTAAAATCAATGGGTCCACCTAAAAGCACTCAAATTATTATTCCAAGATAAAGGCCCAATCCCAAGCCCAAGACCCTATTCACTAACCCAAACATCGGGTCGTTACACCAATAGCTCTTAACAACCCTCAACGGCTACCAACAACCATGAAGTATTTAGAAGGTTTAAAAGACCACTCAAAGCATCTCTGGAACAACAAGAAACAACAAACCAATATTCTATGATCAAACAAAGTGTTTTGTACCTTTAATTGCCAATTTCTTTGTAGAACACACTTGTGAGCTTAATTGTCATATATGCTCAAGTGTTAGGTTTTGGGTGAGTGAGCTTAGAATTTGCAAACAATTAGCCATGTGAGGTTCTCCCTAGTTTGCTCATTTGTTTCTCTTGTAAGAGAGGGTTTAACAAGACCTTGAGGTGTAAGTCTTGTGTTATAAAGGTTTCATCTTGATCCTAGAAAGAATGGAAGAAATTCATTGTGAATTTGGGAAAATCCTTAGTGGGAAGCTAAGGTAGTGGATGTAGAGCTTGGTTAGAAGCTTGAACCACTATAAATCCTTTTGTGCAATTTTTAAATTCCATTGATTCCACCACCATCACCTTAAAACCAATTCACCCCCTCTTAGCTACTCGGTTGATCGTACGAGCCTTCTAACAATTGGTATCATAGCTTCGTCTCTACACCGGATTAACATCCTAGAGTTGATCCTTGAGGTGCTCAACCATTATACATCAACCGGAGTTTATGGCCCAATCTATTGATAGTTCATTGTTTACTGTGTAAAAGTGCTATATTTTCTACCATTCATACTATATTATTGTTAGACTTAGGCTCATTTTAGTTGCATTTTAGGTATTCATGCATAGTTTTATAGTTTCATTGTCTATTGAGCTTGGTGTTATATTTTGTTGGTTTTTATGGAGAAAACATTGTTGGTTTGCCTTATTTTGTGCATAACGAATTGCCGAACCAACTACCGTGGAAAGTAAGGATAAGGATGAAGGAATTACCGAGCTAATTATCGCGGCAAGTCAGGATAAAACCCCCCATTATCTACAGATTTATCCAAAACGCAAAGGATAATTATCCCATATTCAAAATTTAAATCTCCAATCAGATAAGGATCAGATCCCTATGTATTTCACACGCACTCAAACTCTTTCCCTCATCTATTTAAATGGATCACATCAACAACATTAGGAGAGTCAATTTGGGGGAATCAGATCACAAGGAATTCACACACAAACCTCTTCATCTTCATCTTTGTATTGTGAGATCCATGTTTGGGTTTTATTTCTTTGTATTTTCTTTTTACCCATCCACGAACTAGTTTAATTTGGCTTGGGTTATCGGGTTTTGTTGGTGTAAAAGACGAACAAATGGTTTTTGGTGAAAAGATTCAATAAATTTCATTATTTGTTCATTCTTGGATCTTGTTTTTTACCTTGAGGAAATTGAGAGAGGAACTCGAGTGTATCCATTTATCTAGGCTCAAGAGAGCTAGATTCATGAAATGAGTGAACAGGGTTTCCATTTGAACGATCGCTGGTGGAAACTAATTCACCTTAGGAATAAGGATTGAATTTTAGTGGCTAAAAAGAGTGCAAGATCGGTGTTTCTCACCCAAGGTTAACACGGATATGTATCACCAAGGCATGCGAAAACGCCAGTTCTTCGGTTAGAGATAACATGAAGGCATTGAAGAACACTTCGCCGAACATTGAAGGAGGAAACCCAGCTGCTACGGTATTCATCCAAACTAGTTGCCACGGAATATATCCTGACCTAGTTTCCATGGCATTTATCCAGACCTAGTTGCCACGACATTTATCCAGACCTAGTTGCCACGACAATTGACTTGCCTCAGCAATCAGAAGCCACGACAATTCATTCGGCAATCGCACTACTACTCACGATAACCAGGCCTAATCCCTTATATCGATTACTTTTTTCTACTTACTTTATTTTGTTAGTTTATTTTACTTGTTAATTAGCACCACCTATCACTTCCAATATTGTTCTCTTTTAGTGCAAGAAGCTAGAAGTTAGAGTTTCACCAATCCCTGCGGAGATTATCTTTATCTATACTATTACTTGCGACGTGTTCACTTGCACCATTTGCATTGCGCTTAAATCACGCAACAACCACCTTTCTTCGACGAGACCAACAACTCCTATTGGAAGAATAGGATGATGTACTTCATGAGAGCCAAATATTATCGTCTTTGAGAAAAAGAATTTGAATTTACAAAACTTTCTTCTAAAAGTTCAAGGGGCCATCAAAGGGAAATTGATGACCTAAAAAAGAATTTGTTTAACAAAGATTTTCAAAAATGTGAAGTCGGAGGTAACTCCAAAACAAATTTTTATCAAAGACAATCTAGTTCCCCTAGATTTTTCAAAGGCAAAATGGTTAAGGACATTTGGGTCCCTAAAGGACTAATTTGTTCAAACAAAAATGAAGACATTGAAAAATAGATTCCTAAGGGGACTAAAGTTTTTGGGACTAATGTCATTGGATCCAAAGAAATTTGGATACTAAAAATTACTTGATTGTCTTTTATAGGTGTGCTTGAAACATTGATGATCAAGGTTAAAAGCTCATGACACACAAAGGAGGAAGCATACTTGGAGAAGGAAGACTCAACATCCTACCTTGGTTTAAGTGGTTAATTTAATTTTTATGCAATTTGCTTGATCATATGTTTTCCATGTCTATTTTTCATGTTGATCCAAGCATGTTTGTATGACTCCATGTTGTGCATAATTGCATATAGTTAAAGGGAGACTAAAATTGCATGAGTTGCATGTTTTTGGCCTTAAACTTGTAATGTTTGGTTTATTTTGGCTAAATCATGCTTTCTATTTGTTAAATGGACTTAAAACTAAGTTGTAAGACCTTTTAAGTTATTTTTGCTGCAGTTTTCAGCATATTCGTGCTTCAGTACATGTATCGCTCATCCATACTGAAATGGCCATCAACCAGTACCGATACAGATGAATCTGTATGGGCAGGCGTAGACAAAAAGAGACAGTTTTGTCTCATTTTTTGCATGCTTTGTATGCTTATTGAATCTTGTTATATGGCATGTTTTTAAATTGAATTTCTTGGTTTATTTGCTTTATTTATTTGAAATTTAATATTTTTATCTTAAATTGTTAGACTAATAATTTATTTGATGCTTGAATAAGGGGGATTTACTTTTTTCTTTAATTTGTTTTCTTTTCTCCAAATGTTATTTTACACCAACAATTGATATTTTCTATCAATTGACACAAAATTTTCCAACAATTGGTGTTTTTAAACTTAAATGTGATTTCAAACTTAGCTTTGAAATTATTTTTGATATAACAAAAAGGGGGAGAGATAGATTTGAAAAATTAAATTTCTAAGAGAAAAAGGGGGAGCTTTAAATATTTTCAAAAATATTATTTTTCTAAAAATATTTTCCAAAGGGAGATTTTTCACAAAAATAATTTTTCAAGTGGTTTCGTTATATTAAAAAGGGAAGATTGGTAAACCTATTTGATTTTGATATAACTGAATGAAAAATGTTTTTCAACTTAAACTAATTTACAAAAATATTTCAAAAGTCCATAAACTTGAAAAATATGTTTGAAATGTTTCCAAAGGGTTTTTGACATGTTTTAACTGATTTTAAATAGCCAAAGTGTCAAAAACTTGTCCTGAGTACTGATACGGTTTGGCTCGTACAGATACCCAGATGACCCCGTATCGATATGGTTTTTATGAGTACAAATACGATTTTTCATCCCCAAGTTTTACAAATTCCAGTAGTCAATTTCTGTACCGATACAGGTCTAGCCGTATCGATACGATAGGGTTTGTACCGGTACCATGTATCGCATACCGATACCCCTATATAAGGCAGGTACTGATACTTGTCGCAACCTTTTTCGGGCTCGACGTTTTTAAAATCGTAAACAAAACAACGGAGTCGCCACCAATCTTTCTTGGAGGTGTGATTGGGTCACCTAAAAGTGGGTTATTTTCATAAAACAATTTGTTTTATTAAAACAACAATTTTGGTACGCGAAAACAGGTTGGGAATCGATTACGCGTGGGGAAGGGTTAGCACCCCACAACACCCAAAAATTGGTACCTAGACGATTACAAAACATTTTAATGTTAGAATTTACAAGTTCGTATAAAATTTAACTTATTGTCCATTCATGAATATGATTCCATTTTAACAGTCCCACTATCCGGAGAGTAAACTCTATTCACGCCAACATTTCTGGCGCTAACCCATTACCTCCTTTTGGTAGGACACCACATTGCAATTTATATATCCAATTAAACATGGCATCACAGAAGCAGATTCAATTAAATTATTAAAGGAATTTAACTAAACAACCAAAATTAATAAAAACATAAAATGGAAACTTGATTACATGAAATTAAATATACATGAAAGTAATTAAAATAAACAAGGTAGAGGGATAAAACACAATCTTTTTAAATAAAACATATCCTTCCCGAATTGGGTCAACACTTGGTGTACGAGCCGGTTTTATAAGAAAATGCAAATTGAAACTTAGTTTAAAAACTAATAAAAAAACCCAAAAAGGTTTAATAATAAAAAAGAATTAAAAGAACTAAATTAAAAAAATAAGGGTCAAATTGAAATAAAAGGATCAAATTGAAAATCTTTAAAACTAGGTATCCGACGAAGTAAAAAAGAATAGGGCGGAAGGATTTAATGAGCCCAATTAACCTGTTTTGTTTTAAATCATATGGGTATAAAACCCAACTTGTATAAACAACTTTCATCATCCCACACTTGGAAAAAGTGGATTAAACACCTTCCCCTTTTCTCTCAAATGTTCTTCATATTCTTCACGAAATGAAGAACATGGTGAGCACCCACCGTGCCAACCGCCCTCTACCGACGTTAGCCGCCGTTCGTTGACGGTGGGGAATTAAAAAAATTGAAATCCTTTTTGATCTTCAATATGAATCCCCCATTTTAAAATACCAAAACCGGTTTAAAAATAAAGCCAAATCGTTTTTAAAAAATCAAAACCCACCCCCTTTTTATATGAAAATTCCAAAATACGAAGACATCCTTTGAATTTTGGTGACGGCGGCTCAAAAACAAGTAAGATTTTTCCCTTTTCCTTCAAAATATTCGAATATAAAAAATAACAAGATCAAAAAATACCGAAAAGTGTTGTTTGCTTGCTTGTTATTTCCAGTAAAAATGGTGTACAATTTGTAGTGTGTGTTGTCCCCATTACAATGGAATTTGAACCATTTATATAGGGTTTTACATACCCTAATTACAAAAAATAAATCAGGATAAAAATCCCCAAAATCAAGTGATTTCACTTTCATATTTGTTTGATTCAAATTCTCTTTATTTTTGGTTCGATTTGCACTGATTTGGGATTGGTTTCGTTTTTTTCCGTATTCGATTCGTAAAACTTTCCTCTCATTTTTATTTCATGAAACCTGGAGATTAATTCCCTTTTTTGTACTATTTTCGACGACTGCAAATGATGAGGGAATCGTTGGCAGACATGAGCCACGGCGGGAGAGGTGGTGCAGGAGTTCATCGGCGGACGGCAGCCATGGCGGGGATCGAGGGATCGAGGCAGTGGACGACGGTCGATAGTGGCATAGTGCTGCAGGCACGGGAACCGAGCAATCTGGAATCTAGAAGGGCAGGCGTGTGGTCCTCACGTGCAGGGGAGAGTGAGCTGCTTCCTAGAACTAGATCTGGACCGTTGGATCTTGTACAGATCCAACGGTCGAGATTAAGATGTACATGGAACAACAAGAGATCAACTAGGGTTTTTTGGTTCTTACTTTTTGGGCCAAATAGGCCACCAATGTAATGGACTCTTTTAATATTAGTGGGCCCTCTTTTATTTGAAATTGACTCTTTTTATTTTTTGGGTTTTAATAATAAGACTAATAATATATTATAAAATTAATATAAAATAATAATAGCAATAATAAGAATAAAACATGGAAAAATCGAGTGACAACAGCTGCCCATTTTTTGCTTATTTTAGTAAAATAGGGATAAAGCAAAGAACAAAAAGACACCGATTTTACCATCCGATGCATAAATCGAAAGTCGTAGCTTTGTGCAGTAACATGGAGGTATTGTGACAGAAAAGCGAGGCGGCATGGGGACGTAACCAACTAATGCCTCCAACTTGAAAACGAAGCGACATGAGGACGTAACCAACTATGTCATCTTTGAAAGGTAGCAATAGGAACGGAGTCAACTACCCGCTTTAAATAGCAGGGCATGGGGACGTAACCAACTAATGCCTCCATCTGAAGATAGTGACAGGAACAGAATCAATTGATCACTTTAAAAAACAGGTTATACAGACGTAACCAACTAATGCCTCCAGCTTGAAAATGAATCGGCATATGGACGTAACCAACTAATGCCATCTCTGGAAAGTAGCGATAGAAACGGAGTCAATTGGTCGCTTTAAATAGTAGGGCATGAGGATGTAACCAACTAATGCCTCCAGCTTGAAAATGAAGCGACATGAGGACATAACCAATTAATGTCACCTTCGAAAGGTAGCGGTGGGAACAGAGTCAACTAGTTACTTAAAATAGCAGGGCATGGAGACGTAAAAACTAATGCATTCTTCTTGATATGGCATAGAGACGTAACCAACTAATGCCTCAATCTAAAGATAGTGATAGGAACGAAGTCAATTGATCACTTTAAAAAATAGGGCACAGGGACGTAGCCAACTAATGCCTCCAGCTTGAATACGAAGTGGGATGGGGACATAACCAACTAATGCCATCTTCGGCAAGTAGCAATAGGAACGAAGTCAACTAATCACTTTAAATAGTAGGGCATAGGGACGTAACCAACTAATGTCTTCTGCTTGAAGTGGCATGGGGACATAACCAACTAATGCCATCATCTGAAGATAGTTACAAGAACATAGGCAACTGATCACTTTAAAAAGCGGGGCATGGGGATGTAACCAACTAATGCATTCAGCTTGAAAATGAAGCGGCATGGGGACGTAAGCAGCTAATGCCTTCATCATTGGATAATTCAAAAATCCTGCAGAAATTATAATGCTTATGAAAATTATACTTATAGGGATGCCTAGTATGTTAATGCATGTCTTTTTCTCTTCCCATTTTCTTACTTTTCATTTTCTTTTTAAATTTTTTTCTCTTTTTTGTCCTTTGCTTTGGTTTTTTCTCTTTAATTATATGCACATTTTCTCATTCAACTCAAATACATAGCTATGCCGTCTTTTTATCCTTTTTTATTTTTTTCTTTTTGGAAAACATCTGGTCTTCGCACGCAAATGTCTCACATTTCCACTAATCTTACTATCAATATTAAGTGAAAGGCTTCACTAAATGGCTCTCAAAGCTCTAGTCTTCTTATACCTCTTAAAATAGTGTCAACCCTTCTCGATGCTCTTTGTGAGTTCTCGGATTGTTTGAAGGGAATCTCCTCTTCGAATGATATTGACGCTTTAATCTCCTCATCTTGCACTTATCAAAGTTAGGGATCTTGAATCGTTAGTCAACATAAATTGCCCCAATTGGTTGCACAATTTGCCCACTAGGAGCAACTCTATCCCCTTGCAGCGACCTCATTTTGAAAATTAATCGCTAAAAACAGAGTAATAGGTTTTCTTTAAAAATTTGTATTTTTGAAAAAAAAACAATAAAATTTGGAGTCGCCACCGGTCACTTGGTTTAGGTAGACCGGACACCAAAAATAAAACCAGAGATTCAAATGGGTTCAGGAGTTTGTTACGAGTAAGGAAGGTCTCGCACCCCATCACGCCCGAAAATCAATACCAAATTAATTATGTCTTGATCAATTGTTTTTGCTCACCATCCAAGCCCCCCATATAGCTAAGAATTTCCGAGCAATTGGAAGCCGCTTTCGATGACGAGGCCGAAAAATTGATATTACGCAATTATTACTGTCCATCTTTATCAGCCAACTCCCCTGTTTCTCTCTTTCTCGGTCACGAACACTATGTCACTCTTTGCGTTCCCTCCTCTTATTTTAAACCTTTTTGCCATTGCTCGATATTCTTTCTATTTCTTTCTTATTATTGGGAGTTTGCCTATGCTATAGACTCTGTTTCAAGCGACTCCCTTTTATCTATTAAAACAGTGAATCACCCACATTTTTTACTCAACTGCTTCATCACGTCAGAAATTTGTTGGTTGAAAGGCCGAGCAGCGAAGAACAGCGGCACCGAAATTTCACAAACACGCTGAACACTTAAAATATCTGACAGCCTAAGACAGACAACATACACTTCCCTTTATACACCACTTTTTCTATTAACTCTTCCATAAAGCAGAAAGGGTACTTTCTTTATAGGAAGCAACCACTCACAGGTCAAACCATCTCACACTAATCAAGATGAACTATTATATGCATTACTTTATCCAGAAACAACTCAATCAATTACCTTATTTAAGATACGCCCAAATCCATTAAACCAGCCACTCAAGGGTTTGGAGTTACCATTTCCGCTATTCTTGCCAAGGAATAAAGTAAAGGGACTACCGATACCCCTTCGCGTTCGCTTTGGTTTAGAGTAATCGCTTGTTCCTTGGTCTTGAGGTAAGCTCTTTTCCCTTCTTCCTAATGGACTACGAGGACCCTAGGATTTAGGACTCTTATAAAGAAGGATTATTGGCCTCATCGCTGCCTTACCACTAGCTTAACACTAGCAAAGACAAAGCTTACCTATTAATCATAGACCCCCTTCCTTACTTGCTTATTTCCTTGCTTGCCCGGAGAGAAAGAATCTTAGAAAGAAAGAAAGGATCCCCTACTTACTTAGTACAAGGAAGGGAAAGACTTACTAAAAGACCAAAGACTGGCTTCCTTACTTGTCTTGGCTCCTAGGACTTCTTACAAGGAATGGGAAGATAGAGAAAGAGAGACAAGAAAGAAAGAGATACAGAAAGCTAAGGATATAACGAAGGGGCGAAAGGGAGCACTGTAAAGGCGCAATACCAAAGCTTTTTTGAAAGAGAAGAATGCGCCATAGGTTTCTTCCCGCTTTTCTTTGAGAAGGGGCATTGAAAGAACACAGACATAGTGGAAATGCTCCTAGACTAGAGAAGGTTACCTCGTAAGTCCGATCCTCTCAACTCATACTACAACAGGGAAATCCACTTTTTCTCGACAGGTCTTCCTTCTCGGAGAATAGGTCTACTATCTTTGAAGCGAAGGGAACATGATGCTTATTTAAATGTCGATGAGACTAGTCGGGATGCTCCCTATAGTACATTCCCAGATCCGAGCTACCGGATCAACCCACCAATTAGTACAGTTCGTCGGTGAGTACGTGGGAATAGCCCGAAGAATGAATAGAAATTTAAGTCACCGGGTAAAAAAGAGGATCAGCTCAATTGAAAGAGAGGTCGCGATCGACATACAATTATTCGATTTCATTTCTTGCCTGTTGTAATCGCGTGATAACAAATTTCATTTATTGTTCGGATTCGATCGAGAGGGAAGGGCATTTTCTTGTCCCACTTGGCAAGATTAAAATAAAAAAAGAAAGAATTCGTTGCAAAACCTCTTTTTCTGGTTAACCGATGCGGAATAACCAGCTCCTACCCGCTCAAGTAAGGTGAGAATAGCCCCGTCCCCCTTGGCTAAATGCTTGTATTCCTTCACTCAACTTTGGCTTGATAGGCGTAGCACGATACTATGGTTCTTCAGCCCGGCTCGGCATGCTTGCTTTAACTTTATCTATCGATGACTTTTTTGGTGTCAAGACCAATAGCAGCAAAGAACGTCGATTAAGGCTCGTTCCAAAAGAGATATATGTGGAGCGGTTCCAGTTCCTTTTAGGAGGGACTTACGCCGACTTCGTACATCAACTCTTCTTATATATTCCGACATCGAGACACCCGCCCCAGAGAGCCTTCCGCATCGGCCAGCCAACAGAGACTCGCCTCGAGCCAAAGATCTGTCATGGAGCACCTTTATAGAGTCCACCACCAGTTGTACTAGGCGATCACTCAGCTCTTTGTCGGCAGCCAATAGCGTGTTAATTTAAATCCTCGTGCTTCGCGAGAGCCATAACGGACGTGGTAAGCTTCGCCGGAACTACCAGATCACGAACCCGAGGCAGCATCTCTGTAATTTCGGCCTTGAGTTCTATGCTATTTACTTCTTCGGAACTGCTGTTCTCGTTTTCCTCCTCTTAATAAAGCAAGACAACTTCTCCGTAGGTGATAGCACTGATTTGGTACCTCCGGATGGCGGATGAGCAGTGTGCCTAGTGTTGTGGCCATCCCCTCACATGGTGTTACAACCGAGTTCTGGGGCCACAACCGAGTCACTTCTACCATGCCCCATTTTCAAGCACATCAATGTTTTAGGAAGAAGAGTCTTTGTTTTCAATTATTTCTTTAGTTAGGAAAAAGTGTCCGCATTTCAAACAATAGAATGTTTACTCGGGTCATTTCTATTATGTTTTTTTCGCATATATGTAGGGGGTAGACAGTCGGCAGAGTTTGAGTTGATCCACTGGTAAAGGTATGTATCCTACACACCATCGAGGCGGCCCCTACCGCCCAAGTCGATGGTGTGGGTGAGTTTTCTAATGTAACCGATGTTTTTTTTTCTAATAAAATAAAAACCGTTCTTTTTTCCTATGGGGAAGCTGGGGGTCGACTGTGTGCATCCGCTATGCCCCACGGTTTCGACCATGGCTTGAAGAATGGTTTTGTGGCGCGAGACTAATGTGTTGCTTGCTTATTTTAAGCAGATCAATCGAGAGAAAAGGCTGACTTGATCGGGAAGAGTCCTTTTCAAGTGTCGCACGGCTTAGCAACCGAGTGAACTAAAGGCTAAGGCCGTGACTCGTGGTATCCGAGCAAGGTTGTTGCACTTAATTTCGGGTGGTGTTGCCTGTTCATTGCGGTGAAAAGCACAGAGGTGTGTAATCAATAGCACAGAGGTGCTTTTTAATTGTGGCACAGTGGTGCTCAATTTTTTTATTCAAGCACAGCGGTGCTTCCTTGTTGCTAGTGCACAGCGGTGCCTAGTTTTTATTGGGAAAGCACAGTGGTGCTTATTCCCTCTTGATGCACAGTGGTGCTCTCTTGCTTCTTGTGCACAGTGGTGCCGAGTTTTTTTTTTGAGTGGGAAAGCACAGTGGTGTTTACTCCCTCTTGAAGCACAGTGGTGCTGAGTTATTAATAGGCATTGTGGTGCTTATTATTCTTCCTGTGCAGGAACTAGTGTGGTGGGAGTCAACCCAAGGATGGTGACTACGCGTAAGCATCAGGGGCCAAGAACCGTCTCGAGAACTAAGGTGCCAGCGGGCGCAGGTACTTCGGCGCAACATGGCGCTAGAGTGCCTGCACAAGGGGGTAGGACCATAGACCTCGATAGGTATGAGGAGCTAGAAGCCGCGGTGGCGACCCTGAGGGCTCATGTGGTGACCAGTGAATGAGTTCGAGCAATTGAAGTTTCTCATCAGGAGTTGGCTCACATGGTGAAACACCTCACTGATGAGACAAAGGAGGCAATGAGTACTCTGAAGTATGAGATAAAGGAGCTTAAGGCTCAAATTAATTTGATTGAAGTGGCTGTGGGAAATTCAGTGACCATGGAAAGGGGCCAGAGGAATAGGGGCATTTGAGTTTCTTGTGATGCCATTTGGGCTAACCAATGCGCCTGCAACCTTTTGCACCTTGATGAACCGAGTGTTCCATGATTTTCTGGACAAGTTTGTGGTGATATACTTGGATGATATAATAGTATATAGTTCCTCTTTGACAGATCATGAAAACCATTTGCGGTTAGTGTTGCAGAGACTCAGAGATAATCAGCTATTTGTTAAAAGGGAGAAATGTGCTTTTGCCCAAACTCAAATTAAGTTCCTAGGACACCTCGTTGGGCAGGGACATGTTCGAATGGATGAGGAAAAAGTGAAGGCAATCCAAGAATGGCCGACTCCAAAGAGTGTCAGTGAGCTCAGATCATTCTTGGGATTAGCTAACTATTATAGACGGTTTGTCGAAGGCTACTCTCGGAGGACAACTATACTTACCAATTTGTTAAAGAAAGGTGAGAAGTGGGCCTGGTCTAAAAAGTGTCAAGATGCTTTTGAGGGACTAAAATCTGTTGTGATGAACGACCCAGTCCTAGTATTACCAGACATTGAGAAACCAATGGAAGTTGAAACTGATGCATCTGACTTTGCCATAGGGGGAGTACTCATGCAGGGTGGTCACCCTGTGGCCTTTGAGAGTCGGAAGTTGAGTGGTGCCGAGATGAGATATGCAACTCAGGAAAAGGAACTTCTAGCTGTGATCCATTGTCTCAGGGCTTGGAGGCATTATTTGTTGGGCTCAAAGTTTGTTGTTAAAACAGACAACACAGCTGCTAGTCATATCCTGACACAACCAAAACTATCGGCAATGCAAGCAAGATGGCAAGAGCGCTTAGCGGAGTTTGATTTCAATTTTGAACATAAAGCTGGGAAGAAGAATCAGGTAGCTGATGCGTTGAGTCGAAGGGCCGATCTGGCAACCCTTAGATTAATTGCTCCTATGTCAGCTAGTAGGGTGACGAATGACATTCGAGAACTCATAATGGAGAATATGGGAAAGGATCCGCATATGATGGCAATATTGAGGATGGTGGAAAGTGGCAAATCAAAGACCTTTTGGGTAGAGAATGGGATCCTAATGACGAAAGGTCCGCGTATGTATGTCCCGAGAGCAGGAGAACTTAGACAGAACTACTACGCGAATGCCATGACACTCCCTGGGCAGGTCACCAAGGTTGGCGGCGTACTCTGGCCCTGTTGGAACAAGGATATTATTGGCCGCACATGCGACGGGATATTATGGACTATACCAAGACTTGCCTTATTTGCCAGCAAGACAAAGTGGATCGACAAAAGACTGCAGGATTGTTGGAGCCATTGTCAGTGCCAGCACGACCTTGGGAGAGCATTTCACTCGACTTCATAGTGAACTTGCCTCAGGTGGGGGATCTTGGAGCTGTCATTGTGGTGGTGGATCGGTTCTCAAAATATGCTACATTTATCCCTGCCCCCAAATATTGTTCGGAGGAAGAGACAGCTCGATTAGTCTTTAAACATGTTGTAAAGTATTGGGGTGTCCCACAAGATATCGTTAGTGACAGGGATGGTCGGTTCACTGGAAATTTCTGAAGAGAGTTATTCAAGATGTTGGGATCCAAACTGAATTTGTCATCAAGTTATCATCCCTGCACGGATGGGCGAGACGGAGCGCTTTAATGGGTTGTTAGAAGAGTACTTAAGGCATTTTATCCAGGCCAACAGAAAAATTGGCCTTCTTTGTTGGATGTGGCACAACTTTGTTTTAATTCACAAAAAGAGTTCGCTACTAATAAAAGCCCCTTTGAAATTGTGACAGTCGCAGCAGCGCGGCTTCCACACACCACTCTAGAGTCATACAAAGGAAAGTGTCCCCGAGCTTTTAATTTCTCAAAGGAGTGGCGCCAAAATACAGAGATTGCTCGGGCTTATATAGTGAAAGCTGCAAAACATATGAAGAAGTGGGCAGATCGTGGTCGAAGGGACCAGCAGTTCAAAGTTGGCGATCTAGTGCGTGTGAAGCTAATGGCAGAACAGTTGCGGTTCTTACGGAATAGAGATCGGTGATTGGTGCGAAAGTATGAAGGACCCAGACCGATTCAGGCCAAAGTTGGAAATAACTCATACAAGATCAAGCCGCCCTCATGGATGAAAGTTCACCCTGTGTTCCATGTGAGCAACTTGAAGCCTTGTCATGCGAGCCCCTCAGATGTTAGCCGAGGACAGAGTGATCGGGGCCCCATCTGTACCAAACCCCCATCAGAACGTCGAGTTGAGGAGATCCTTGCTGATAGGTTTGTTACGGTGTCCAAGAAGAAGCCTGTTCGTGAGTACCTGGTCAAGTGGGAAGGTCTCGGAGCCGAAGAGACAAGTTGGGAGAGAGATCATGACCTAAAGGCGTTCAGCGAGAAAATCGAGGAGTTCCTTGCAGCTCGGTCACCAACGCGTCGACAAGTTATGTGGGAGAGGATGTTGTGGCCATCCCCTCACATGGTGTTACAACCGAGTTCCGGGGCCACAACCGAGTCACTTCTACCATGCCCCATTTTCAAGCACATCAATGTTTTAGGAAGAAGAGTCTTTGTTTTCAATTATTTCTTTAGTTAGAAAAAAAGTGTCCTCGTTTCAAACAATAGAATGTGTACTCGGGTCATTTCTATTATGTTTTTTTCGCATATATGTAGGGGGTGGACAATGGCAGAGTTTGGGCTGATCCACCGGGTAAAGGTATGTATCCTACACACCATCGAGGCGCCCCTACCGCCCAAGTCGATGGTGTGGGTGAGTTTTCTAATGTAACCGATGTTTTTTTCTAATAAAATAAAAACCGTTCTTTTTCCTACGGGAAGTCTGGGTCGACTGTGTGCATCCGCTATGCCCCACGGTTTCGACCATGGCTTGAAGAATGGTTTTGTGGCGCGAGACTAATGTGTTGCTTGCTTATTTTGAGCAGATCAATCGAGAGAAAAGGCTGACTTGATCGGGAAGAGTCTTTTTCAAGTGCCGCACCGCTTAGCGACCGAGTGAACTAAAGGCTAAGGCCGTGACACCTAGCGCACCGAAAATAATTACAATAGAGCGATGCCATACCAGGTCTCCTTATCCTTCTGACTCAGTGCCTATGGGATTAGGTGGTCCTGGGATGTTTGACTCCGAGCTCGATCTATCCACATCATAGACCTTCTGGCGCTTTGCCTTCTGTTTGATTCTTACGCCCTTCTTGGCGTCTCCGGACTCTCTTCCAAGGGCCGCTTCCTTTGAGTACCGGCCTCATACTATCTCTCGCCTCCCTATCTTTCTACAAAAATTCCCCGGGTCATTCCTTCACGCACCGCTCTCGCGCTCTAGCCTCGCGTACGTAGCCTTTTGGCGCGCTATGTGCTGCTATGCGTATGCTTGCTCGCTTAGGCGCGCTATTTACCCTAGCAGGGGATCCCTCCTTATACTGCTTGCCATTCGTTCCAAAGCTTTAGAATATGGTTACGACCTGGTCGTTGTTTATCAATAGACCGATCCATCCGACCTTTGGTGGCTCGGTGTCAGAGCGCTCTCCCTCTAATTACTACAAAGCGCGAATAAAAAAAGCAAAGCAATTCTCTTTTTCATTTATAAAGAATGAGGAGAGGCATGAGGATTCAGTTGTTCCAAAGTTTGAGGCTAGCTGAGAGCGCCCCTCTATTCTATTAAGATATTCCAGCTTGAATAAGAAGTCCCAAATCTTAGTCAGGGGGATATGACTGTTGCTGAGTACTATACTCAACTTAAGACCATATGGTCAGAGATCTTCTTATATCAACCAGTTATTTCCTGCACTTGTGATTGTTCCAATGCCCAAGGAAAATAAAACAGAGGTTATGCAAAAGTGAACTTCCCTTTTTTTCACGTAGAGCAGGTTTTCCCTCAATGTAGAGGCCTTATAAGTTGCCTAGGTACTCCCCAGATCGCGAGTACTGATAGTCGCTTTGTTAATATTAGATTTTGCAAGTTAGAGTGGCAATTAAACCAAAATTCGGTTATATATGCGAGTAAATTTTATGGGTCCCGTTATTCGAGAATAAACGAAAAACTACCACCACTACTACTGGTACTAGCCTCGTTTATTCCCGAATAAAAGGGCACCACATTGACATTTTATATCCCGGATGCATCATAAAACACTATGGTAAACAAGCCCGAAACAAAATAACGATTCACATGTCCAAATAAAAAAATATCATACATACGTATATGCGTATAAAAAAAGCATGGCAGTGGCAATATATACATGATTTTCAAACTATCTTAATATACATGTGTAAAGCATGCGATATAAACATATGCATATACCAATTATTATATATATATATATATATATATATATATTCATAGATTTGGCAGTGACCACACACATAATTTTCAAACTATAATCTATAACATATATGTACAAATGTAAGGCATATATCCTACTTATAAATATTACACATAAAAATACATGTCTATATACGTAAAAAAACTATGGCTTACTTTGGCAGTAGCTATATATGTATATATATATATATATATATTAACATTACATATTATGCTATATATAAAGACATATATATCGAAACATATATTACATACTATGAATAAGAAAACCATGTGTTATATGCCTTAGAGGCTATGTTATAATACGTACTATACATATATACATGTATATAAATTTTAGTATATGTATATAAACAAAACTATAGCAGTGACTTATATATGTGAAACTTTATATTATAAAGCAAATATATATTGTAAATATAAAAGGAAACCATATTATATGATATATAAGAAAACATCTAGTATATAATTATACATACATAAAACATATATTTTATAAGCACATATTATATTAATGTAACACATATATATGTATACTATATTCACATCAAAGAACGTCATAACAATGCAAACATAATGGACAATCAATGGATAAGTCTAGAAACTAAATATGAACATGCAGGGACCAAATTAAAAGGGCAAAGAGAAAAAAAAGGTCACTGGAGTTGACCAAATTAAAAAAGGGATAAAATCTAGGGGACCAAAAAGGGTATTTACCCACTGAATGGACGAAAATGCATGATTCAAAAAACATGCATGGACCAATGCAGTGATTTTAAAAGGCGGAAGCCCCTGTGTTTAAATAAAAGAGTGAGGAGGGGTTTATGAAGGAAATATGGCCATTTTTAAAGGGCTGAGTATAAAAGATAAGGATTTTTTAGAAAAATTACAACCCTTTATTCCCCCCAAAAAACCAAAAGCTCTGGAATTTCTCTCATCCTTGTTCTTCATGAACCCAAAACACGGCCGGTTAGCGTCGTGCTCTGCCGCACCAGCCGCCGCTCGATGGTGGCGGTGAACCTTAAACAAAACCCCAAAACACCTGATCTTTTCTTCTAAACCCATATCTGACAACAACTTTTCTAAAATAACCTTGAATCTCTTTAGATCCCCAAAAAATTGAGACTAAAATCACCCATTTTGAAAACCCCCTTTGAAAAAAAGAAGAAATCGAAGAGCCTCATATCATCGGCCCTTCGAAGGCCCTCTACCACGAGAGATGGTGGCCTCGACTACCAACGGCCATCTGAAGACCTTAAAGTAACCAAAACCCTAGACCCTCTCTGTTTTTTTTACTTCGAAATGCACAAAAAAAGGAAAATACCTCTAAAATTTATTCTATTTTGTATTGATTCTTGAATCTCAATATTTCCCCCTCTTTACAACTGTGTTAGGGTTTGATTTTATACCTCCGATAATTACATTGAGTTTGAAATTAAAAAAACAAAAGTAAAAAAGCTATTGGTTAGTGCCTCTCTTCCTTTTTCTACATTTCGTTTCTTGTATGTTTGTATATGCAACTCTAAGCATTCTTCTTGTTTTGTTTGCATGTGGGAGATGGTTGTACATGAGGGGACCAAATCTGGTCCGCGTGGCAAGTGAAGGGCATTGTTCCCTTAGCCGGATTCAAGTGCGCGTCTGGTGTGGTAAAGAGGTTTACAGAGCCTTGTTGGGGAGAAGGGACTAGAGAGAGCATGTAGACCATGACTCGTGGTTGCTGGCAGAGGGATCTGGAGAGTTGGGCGAGGAGCTATATGGGAAGACGCATGGTCTCACTCACGGTAGATGAAAAGATCTAGGGAAGGTAAAGCGTCGTGCGTTCGCTCCACGCGCACGTAGGGGAGTCAGGCTGTCACGCGTAAGCGCGTGGGGAGGCTCTTATCCTTTAATCTAGTCCGTCAGATCGTGCCAGATCTGACGATGTGGGTATGGGTGCGCAAAGGGAAGAGGATTAGGGCAGACATAGGGTTTAGGTTTAAATCTAGGCCAATCGGGCCTTATTGTAATATATAATTTTGGGTTTCATGTAAGTAGACTATTAATATATATATATATATGGGACTGTCGCAACCCTTTTTTAGGAGTCTTGACGTTTTTGAAATCTTTATAAAAATCACGGAGTTGCCACCAATGTTTTTGAAAAAAGTGTGATTGGATCACTTTTAAAAAATAGTTATTTTAATAAACGTTTTATTTATCAAAACAACAATTTTGGTCCACGAAAATAAGTGAAAAATAGGTTCGTGGGTCGGTTACGTATGGGGAAGGATTAGCATCCCCACAACGCCCAAAAAATTGGTATCTAATTGATTTCAAAAAGTATTTTCAAAATTGGAATTTGCAAGCTCTCAAAATTTCGATTTATTTGTCCGTTAAATGAATGTAAATCTATTTTAATGGCCTTATCGCCCGGGAGATGAACTTTAATCACCGCCAACACTCCTGACGCTAACCCATCATTCTCGTTTAATAAGATACTGCATTCATTATGTTTTCATTTTTTTTAACAAATCAACAAGAAAATTAAATGTGTTAAAGTCTTTTAATTTAGATCTAGTCAATGATTAATCCCTAAAGAAACATCTACTTCCATTTTAACTATTAAGGTTAAAATATAATTAAGTGTGTCTTATTGAAAATTTGAAGAATGTTTTACAACATACATGTCTCTATTCTAGGTGTTAAGTACCTACTCCTAAGGTTTAACACATATATATGCACATATAGAAAACAAAAGGAAAAAAATTACTCAAATTAAATTAACAATTTAAAATAATTTCTAAAATAAAGAAAAGGATAATTATTTTTACTTTTAGAAAAAAACTGTATTGGAGATTAAATTGAAAGAAAACAAAATGTGAGGGTTAATTTGAAAACAATTAAAAATTTGGTACCAAATTGAGAAGAAAAATGACAAAATTGAAATAATTGAAAACTGAAGAGCTGCGGTGCAAGTTCCAAAGAAGAAGGGCGTGGGTTATAGCCGGGTTTGGGTCGGGTTACGGGTTACTATATATAGTAATTATCATAAACAAAAATCATTTCTCCCCTTTTATAAAAACATATTAAAACCAGCGCTTTCTAAATTCTCTGTTGTGTTCATCGTGTTCTTAAAGAACACGATGAACATCTGCCTCACTGGCCGCCTTCCACCGGTGCCAACCGTCGTTGTCAGTGGCAAAATTTCCCTAAAACCCTAATTTTCTAGATTTCGGCAACCCCATAATCGCGTTTTTCTGCTAGAACTACGTTGAAATCAAATCACAACGGTGTTTTAAACAAAAAAGGTTCTTTATTGAATTTGAAACAGAAAAGAAAATGAGAGAAAATGTTACCAGAAACTTGCTTCTCTTATTGCTTTAGAACTTCGATTACAATTGCTTGCTTCAACTGGGAATTCAAATGCTTCTAAGGTATATGTATTGTGCATGAATTTCTCTATGAACTTGTTGTCCATTACAATGATTTACAGTCCTATTTATAGTACAAGAAATGCTTGAATTTTAAGCACAGATCCCCGATTTCTTCCCCTCTGATTGCTAGATTTTTTCTATGGCACTGATTTAGGGATTGTTCATTCCTATTTTGCTTCTATTTTGACCCTATTCTCCATCTAGGCTCCAATTTAGGGATTTAATCCCCTTGTTTCTTTGTTGATGTGATTCTAATCTTTCCTTTGTTTCTGGTAAATGGCAACAACACCGCCGTCGAGAGTGACTGGAGCAATGAACACCTATCTGTAACCTGCCAGAGAAGACGAAGCGTTCTCCAGAGGTCGAAAGAACAGGCGCGTGGTCATTGAGCGCTAGTGACGATCCTGGTAATTGGTCTTGGTCCAATTTGAACCGTTAGATCACCCCTAATCTAACGGTGGGGATGGTGAGCTGCCTGGTCTTCTCCAGCTGGATCCTGTGTGCAAGGCGTGTTCAATCCATGCCGTTGGATCTATCCTGATCCAACGGTCCTTCATCTGCTCTGAAACACAAAGAGCTATGTCCATTTTTTGTGATTCAAATGTAACTAGGCCTAGCAGGCCTTTGTATAATGGAAAAATGGACTCTATGTATTTTTAATGGACTCTTTATTTAATGGACACTAAATTATATCTAATGGATCTTCTATTCATTTTTTAAATTACAATTGGGTTGTGTATTTTATATTTTGTGTTTTAATATCTAACTACTATATTATTAACAAAAATGCATATAACCTATGTTAATTATAACTACCATATCAATATACTAACATATAACAATAAGTATATTAACAATATTATATGACACCTAGATAATTCTAAATACTAATTACTACGTTAATATTTTATAACACTAATCATATGGCACTTATACTAATTATGATGCAACACTAACAATGTAATATAATACTACTAAACCGGAAATGACATAGTTAATACAATGAAAGTAAAAGAAGTTAGGTAAAAATTTAGCGACAACACCTGCCACTCTTTGGTCATTCCGGTGAAACAAGAATAGAGCAAAGAACAAAAGACACTAATTTTCACCAATTACCAAACCGTCAATGCCTGAAAAGACAAGCAGGTTCGATTCTCCTTGCGCTCGAATAGATAAGCGGGTTCTATTCTCCTCATGCTTGAATAGATAAGCAGGTTTCATTCTCCATATGCCTGAACGGATAGGCGGGTTCTATTCTCCTCATGCCCAAATAGATAAGCATGTTCCATTCTCTGAATGCCCGAACGGATAGGCAGGTTCTATTCTCTAAATGCCCGAATAGATAATTAGATTCAAAAAGGTTCCATCCTCCTTATGATTGGATGGATAAACGAGTTCCAAAACCTGTCAAAAACAAATTCAAATGATCTAATTAAGATGCATATGTCCCTAGGGATGCCTAGTCATGAATGCATATCTTATTTCTTTTATAATCCTTTTATTAGTTTTCTTGAATTATATCATCTCAGACATTTTCTCAACTCTGGCAACAGATGGTAAGTGTCTATTCTAGCCCATCCCATCAGAAAAGACAATATGATTTCTTTTCATTTTTTTACACTGAATGGCTCCGCACTATGCTGCTTGGATCACAAGAAAGCTTGCAAGAACCTATCTTTCAATGCTAGTTGGCTTCACTAATTTCTTGTTGTTAAAATTCCATCAACCATTCCTTGGAAAAAAATCTTCACCATTGCCTACTCTTAACCTTGAGAGCTGTAGGACACGTCCTTCGATTTGGGTGAAATTGGAATTCACCAAAACACCACCATGTTGTACCAAGGTTCAATGCCATATTCATCTTTTTCTATGACTTCTACCTTGGTTTTCCAACCAGGGAAGCTCATTACGAAGTATATAGCATACCTAAGAGCGAAACTCTGTGGGGATATATAGGGGAATGCATTAATACGTGGGAAATCATCTGAAAGTTACAACTCTATGCTACGATGATTGACAAAATAATCATAGATAGTCATTTCCATCATCTATGCTTTATCATTCTCATTCTTAGTACTTCTTTGCTTCACATGATTTTTACACATTTGCTTGCTCAATCCAGTTATCTTGTACTCCTGGTTGGAAGGACAGACTTTATCCTCATATTCTTCAACACTCTTTTAGCCTTTGTCAAATTATCATTGTAGTTGATACATCAACGTTTAGTGAAAGGCTTCCTAGAATCTTACTACTCCCCCAATGTCTTATATCCTTATCTATTTCCTCCAATGTCTGTAAAATTGTTCTCATTGTTGTAGAAAATAAATTATCTTGTGTAAGCATCTCTGTTTTGCAACATGCTGCCTTAAGGTAATGTCAAAGCATCTCTTGAGGGTCCTCCACAGAGATTTGTAGCAAAACCTATTTCCATTTTGAATCTCCTCATAAGTTTGTTGCTCTTATGGCCTAAGCTCCAAATTTGACCATGGAATACCTCATAGTTCCAATACCCTTTTTAGACAAATTTCAAAGTAATGCCCAAAAATATTTTGTATATTTCAAGTAATTTCAAATTTCCAATTCTCATTTCAATACAAGATGCTTTATGGAAAGGGAAAGATATCAAAGAAGGAAAAGAAAAGGTCTACACGAAATTTATTAGTATTGTGTCAAACACAAAAAGAAAATACAAGGAAATGAATAGGCAATCATATATCATAAACCAAAACTCCTCCTGTTATGACTTCATAAGATGCCTTGCATGTCAGCTATACTGAGCGGACCCTGGAAATAATGATTATGCGAAAAGATATGAACCTACCATGTGCCAAACCCCGAGAAAGGCCTCATCTGTAAATTGTTTGAGCCGCCCTTTATGGGTTTTCAACTCAGATCCTCCTTTGGTTTCAAAACGCCTTTTTTGGGTTTTTATTTTGAACCACCCTTTTTCTTTTTTCATTTTTTCTTTTCTTTTTTCATTCCTTTTCTTTTTCTTTTTCTCTTTTTCCTTTTCGTTTTTTTTCTCTTTTCTTCTTTTTCTCTTTTTCTTCTTTTTCTTTTTCTTTTTCTTTTTATTTTTCTTTTTCTTCTTCAAACATAATACTTTTTAACCGAGTCTAAATTTACCGGGCTCTGGAGTTCGTCTCCATCTATTTCGGTTAAAATTAATGCTCCCATTGAGAAAACCTTTGTTACAATGTAAGGTTCCTCCCAATTCGGTGCCCATTTTCCTCGATAATCACTTTGGATTGACAGCTTCTTCCTCAACACCAAATCCCCCTCTTTGAATTCTCTTGTGCGAACTTTCTTCTCGTGAGCCCTTATCACCATTCTCTGATACATTTGCCCATGATACAGTGCTTTTAACCTCTTTTCATCAATCAGATTAATGCTCCCATTGAGAAAACCTTTGTTACAATGTAATATCTTGCATGCATCCATTATGCTTCCTCTAATTTTGCTTCTATTAAGACACAGAGCGATGGTATTTCAACCTCGATGAGTAGAACAGCTTCTACTCCATATACTAATGAGAAAGGTGTTACCCCAATAGAAGTTCTTACTGTGGTTCGATAAGCATATAAGGCAAACAGTAGCTTCACGTGCCAATCTTTATAGGTATCAGTCATTTTTGCAATTACCTTCTTGATATTCTTATTCGCAGCCTCCACTGCCCCATTCATCTTCGGGCGATATACCACAGAATTATGATGTTTGACATTGAACTGCTCATAGACTCCACTTATCATCCTGTTATTTAAATTAGAGGCATTATCGATGATGATACTTTCAGGCAAGCCGTATTGACAAATGGTTTTCTTTTTCAAAAACTTGCAAACCGTAGATCTGGTGACATTTGCATACGAGGCTGCTTCTACCCACTTCGTGAAATAATCAATGGCTACCAAGATAAAACGATGCCCGTTTGACGCCTTAAGGTGAATCTGTCTGATGACATCAATGCCCCACATGGAGAACGGCCAAGGGGCTATCATAACATGAAGAGGTTGAGGTGGCGTATAAACCTTGTCAGCATAGATTTGGCACTTGTGGCATTTGTGAGAATAATTGATGCAATCACCTTCCATGGTTGACCAATAATATCCAAGACGCATGATCCTCCTAGCCACGGTGAAACCATTATGATAGGTTTCGTAAACTCCTTCATGAACTTCTTCCATAATTAATTGAACTTCTTTTGCTCCTACACATCTTAGAAGCACTTGATCACAACTTCTTTTGTATAAAATCACTCCATCAAGGACATACCCTGATGCCATTTTCCTGATCATTTTCTTTTCATTCTTTGTAGCTTGCGGCGGTTATTGCTGAAATTTTACACATTGCAAGATCTCATGGTACCATGGCAATCCATCTATCTCTTCTTCCACATCATAACAATAAGCTGGAGTGTCTAGCATATGTAACCTAATGGGCACCATCTTAGAACCCCCATTTACCTTAAACATGGCAGCTAAGGTGGCTAAAGCATCAACCATTTGGTTGTCTTCCCTGGGGAGATATTTGAAAGTGATCTCATTAAATTCTTTGATCAACTCAAGGACCAACTTGTGGTATTCCACCAACTTTACATCTTTTGTCTCTCATTCACCACGTATCTGATAAATGACCAATACAGAATCCCCAAAGACTCTTAGGGTGCGAATTTTCCTCTTTATAGCCTCTCTTAGACCCATTATACAAGCCTCGTACTCTGCCATGTTATTAGTGCAGAAGAATTTCAAACGATAGGTAAAAGGGTAATAATCTCCTTCCGTTGAAACCAAAACTGCCCTCATACCTTCGCCCTAACGCATTTGTTGCACCATCAAAGTTCATAACCCATATTCTGTTGAAGCCTCATCATCTTCTGAGATACACATCAAGTCTTCATCAGGAAAAATTAAAATTTAACGCTTCATATTCATTACAGGCGGGGCCTGCCAAAAAGTCAGCTATGGCACTCCCTTTTATCGCTTTATGGCTCACATACTAGATATCAAATTCTAACAATAACATTTGCCAATGCGCTAACCTTCTTGATAAAGTCGGGGCCTCCATCATGAACTTTAGTGGATCTAACTTCGAGATTAGCCACATAACATGATAAAGCATATATTGCCTTAGCCTTTTAGCCACCCAAACCAAAGCACAACATAGTTTTTCAATTGACAAATATCTGGTTTCACAATCAGTGAATTTCTTGCTTAGGTAGTATATCGCCTTTTTCTTTTCTTCCAGTATTGTCATGTTGTCCTAACACATAACCCTTGGAATTTTCATAGACTGTTAGGTATAAGATCAGTGGTTTCCCTGAAACAGGTGGTACTAATACTGAAGGATTACTCAACTGCTCCTTGATCTTTTCCAAAGCCACTTGACATTTTTCATCCCATGTCCCCGGGTTATTCTTCCTGAGTAACCTAAATATTGGATCGCACTTATCAGTTATCTGAGAAATGAAATGTGCGATGTAATTTAATGGCCCCAAAAAACCTCAAACTTTTTTTGTGTTTGAGGTGGGGGAGTTCCTGTATAGCTTTTATCTTATCAGGATCAATCTCAATTCCTCTTTTACTCACAACAAAACCCAATAACTTTCCAGATGTGACCCCAAATGTGCTCTTAGTTGGGTTGAGCTTCAACTGGAACTTTCTCAGTCTTAGGAAGAGCTTTTCTGAATTGACCAGATGTTCTTCCTCAGATCTAGATTTGGAAATCATATCATCGACGTATACCTCTATTTCTCTATGCATCATATCATGAAAAAGGGTAACCATGGCTCTTTGATAAGTTGCCCCTACATTCTTAAGTCCGAAGGGCATCACTTTATAACAAAAATTTCCCCATAGAGTCACAAAAGTCGTCTTTTCCATGTCTTCTGGGCACATCTTAATCTGGTTATACCCGGAAAAACCATCCATGAAAGAGATAAGTGAATATGTGGGAGAGGGAAATTTTTCTTAGGGCTTGCCTTATTGAGGTCCCTGTAGTCAACACACATTCTTACTCTTTCATCTTTTTTCGGCACTAGGACAATATTCGCCACCCATTCCGGATACTTGGCTACCTCGAGGAATCTTGCATTATATTGCTTCTTTACCTCATCCTTGATCTTGAGGAGTGTTTCAGCCTTCATTCTTCTATGCTTTTGCTTTACAGGTTCGTATCCTACCTTTATAGGAAGTATATGCATGACAATATCGGTGTCAAGGCCGGGCATATCTTGAAACGACCAAGCGAAAATATCTTTGAATTCTTTCAAGAGCTCGATCAGACTTTGTCTAGTTTTGGTTGTGATGGTAGTACCAATCTTCACCTCTCGCTTTTCTTCTTCAGTACCAAGGTTTAATGTTTCTAGCTCCTCTTTATGTGGTAGAATCTTCTTTTCTTCTCCTTCCACCATTTTGAGCATGTCACTGGGTACATCATATTCTTCCTCATCGTCTTCCAACTTCTTCCAAGCATAGAGGCAATTCAAAGTCAACCTCAAAGTCAGACTTGGATTCATTCGGGCCAATGATATCTTAAGACCTAAAAAAGGAATATGCAAAAGATATATACAAAGGAAAGAAATAAAATGAATAAATGGAACGTTTTTTATGCTTTATGATTTTCATTTGGTTTTGGTTTATTTATGAAAATAAACGTTTTATTTATCAAAACAACAATTTTGGTCCACGAAAACAAGACAAAAATAGGTTTGGGGGTCGATTACGTATAGGGAAGGATTAGCACCCCCACAACGCCCAAAAAATTGGTACCTAATTGATTTCAAAAAATATTTTCAAAATTGGAATTTGCAAGTTCTCAAAATTTTGATTTATTTGTCCACTAAATGAATGTAAATCTATTTTAACGGCCTTATCGGCCGAGAGATGAACTTTAATCACTGCCAACACTCTTGGCGCTAACCCGTCATTCTCGTTTGATAAGACACTGCATTCATTAAGTTTTCATTTTTTAACAAATCAACAAGAAAATTAAATGTGTTAAAGTCTTTTAATTTAGATCTAGTCAATGATTAATCCCTAAAGAAACATCTACATTCATTTTAACTATTAAGGTTAAAATATAATTAAGTGTGTCTTATTGAAAATGTGAAGAATGTTTTACAACATACATGTGTCTATTCTCGGTTTTAAGTACCTACTCCTAAGGTTTAACACATGTATATATATGCACATATAGAAAACAAAAGGAACAAAATTATTCAAATTAAATTAACGATTTAAAATAATTGCTAAAATAAAGAAAAGGATAATTATTTTTACTTTTAGAAAAAAAATTGTATTGGTGATTAAATTGAAAGAAAACAAAATGTGAGAGTTAATTTGAAAACAATTAAAAATTTGGTGCCAAATTGAGAAGAAAAAGGACGAAATTGAAACAATTGAAAACTGAAGAGTTACGGTGCAAGATCCAAAGAGAAAGGGCGCGGGTTATAGCCAGGTATGGTTCGGGTTACGGGTTAGTATATATAGTAATTATCAGAAACAAAAATCATTTCTCCCCTTTTATAAAAATAGATCAAAACCGGTCCTTTCTAAATTCTCTGTTGCGTTCATCCTGTTCATCATAAACTGAAGAACACGATGAACATCTACTGCGCCAGCCGCCTTCCATTTGCGCCGACCGCCGTTGCCGGTGGCGAAATTTCCTAGAAACCCTAATTTTCCAGATTCTGACGACCCTAGAATCGTGTTTTTTCCTCCGGAACTACATCAAAATCAAATCACAACGGTGTTTTAAACAAAACAAAGGTAAAAACAATCACTTTTTCTTTATTGAATTTGAAACAGAAAAGAAAAAGAGAGAAAATGTTACCCGAAACTTGATTCTCTTATTGCTTTAGAACTTCGATTAAAATTGCTTGCTTCTGCTGGGAATTCAAATGCTTCTATGGTATATGTATTTTGTATGAATTTCTCTATGAAGTTGTTGTCCATTACAATGATTTACAGTTCTATTTATAGTATAAGAAATGCTTGAATTTTAAGCACGGGTCCCCGATTTCTTCCCTTCTGATTGCTGGATTTTTGCTATGGCACCGATATAGGGATTGTTCATTCCTATTTTGCTTCTGTTTTGACCCTATTCTCTAGCTAGGCTCCAATTTAGGGATTTAATTCCCTTGTTTCTTTGTTGATGTGATTCTAATCTTTCCGTTGTTTCTGGTAAATGGCAACAACATCGCCATCGAGAGTGACTGGAGCGATGAATATCGGTCTGTAACCTGTAGGAGAAGACAAAGCGTTCTCCAGAAGTCGAAAGAACAGGCGTGTGGTCACCACACGCGAGTGACTATCCCGGTGATTGGTCCTGGTCTAATTTGAACCGTTAGATCACCCCTAATCTAACGATAGGGATGGTGAGCTGCATGGTCTTCTCCAGCTGGATCCCATGTGCAAAGCGTGTTCAATCCATGTCGTTGGATCTATCCTGATCCAATGGTCCATCTGCGTAGAAACACAAAGAGTTAGGGCCCATTTTTGTGATTCAAATGTAACCAGGCCTAGCAGGCCTTTGTATAATGGAAAAATGGACTCTATGTATTTTTAATGGACACTAAATTATATCTAATGGATCTTCTATTCATTTTTATATTACAATTGGGTTGTGTATTTTATATTTTAGGTTTTAATATCTAACTACTATATTATTAACAAAACTGTATATAACCTATGTTAATTCTAACTACTATATTATTAACAAAACTGTATATAACCTATGTTAATTCTAACTACTATATCAATATACTAACATATAACAATAAGTATATTAACAATATTATATGACTCCTAGATAACTCTAAATACTAATTACTACGTTAATATTTTACAACACTAATCATATGGCACTTATACTAATTATGATGCAACACTAACAATGTAATATAATACTACTAAACCGGAAATGACATAGTTAATACAATGAAAGAAAAAGAAGTTAGGTGAAAATTCAGTGACAACAGGGACTTATTGGGCTTTATTATTATTATTATTATTATCATCATCATCATCATCATTATTTTTCAAGTTTCATATTTTCTTTATGCTAATAATGATAACAATAATAATAATATTACTAATAATAAGACAGTAATATATAAATGAATAACTAACTAAATAAATAAAAATGGGTTAACATCCCGGATAAAATTAGTGATTATAGCTTCCCCTTTTTACTTATCCTTGGGGAACAAGAATAAAGAAAAGACCATGAGCACTAATTTTATCCGACTTTTCTGTTTGACAATTTTTTCCTCTGAAGCGGCAATGAACAAATCCATGTAACTTATTTTCCCAAAACGGTGAAAATAAACTGGGTAGTGCTGGCATATCCTTTCAGAGCGGCAATAGACCATATAGCAATTCTTCAAACGATTCATTCCTCTGAAGCGGTAGTGAACCAATCCAAATGATCTTAAATGGTGGAAGAAATTGTTTCCCCGGAGTGGCAGAAACAAATCGGGTAGAATTGGCATATTCCTCCGGAGCGACAGTGAACAAACTAGATAGCAATTCTTCAAATAAATGTTTCATTCTTCCTAGGTCTAAATAGATAGGCTTTCTGTCTGAAAAATCCTGAGCTACAAGTATCTGCCTCATTCGCTCTAAAATCATGATGTTGCGAGTTTGAAATCCTTCGCCTGAAATTCTTGAGCCATGAGTATCTGCCTCCTTTTATTCTATAATCCCGATATTGCGAGTTTAAAATTCCTCGCTCACAGTCTGTTCTATGTTTTCACTTTGTCGTTTACTCTTTGTCTCAAGAAGTGCCCGATATAACCTTCAAATACTTGTAAAAGGTCAAATGCTATGATGGAATAAGTTAGCCTGCTCCTAACTTAGGGATGTCTAATTAGGTGTAATGCATGAATGGCAACAATTTTAAACTTTCTCGAACACTTCCACTTTTGGTTTATCGATCTCGCCCTTCTCTTGCTTTCTTTTTCTTTCCTCCGTAATGGCGTCATCTTACCTCTCATTCGGGTTTTAAGGAGAATATCCTCATGAAAAGAGAGAATTTGGAAATTCGTGTTTTAAGATAAATATCTTTATGAAAGGGTCAAAATTAAAAAATTTGAGAAAAACATCCTTAAGGAGGGCTTAAAATTGTGAAATTTTATTTTTGAGAAAATATCCTTGTGAAAGGATCAAGTTAAGAAATTTCGATTTTAGGAAAAACATCCTTGTGAAAGGGCCATGTAATGACCCAAAATTGGGCTTTGCAAATTGGGCCTCGAACCCAATTTATGTAGGCTTCATTGTTAGAAGCCCAAATCCAAAGATAATAGGTTTGGGCCTTATGGGAAAATAAAAAAAGAAAAGAAAAAAAGGGTGTTACAAGATTGGTATTAGGGCCTAGGTTTAGCTGGTTCTAGGAAATCCTAGGGTGGTATAGGTATTTTAGTAAGGTGTCTAGTAAATACAAGCCCTTAAATTAAGTTCGTACTCTTTAAAATTAGAATCTTGATGGTGTGTCCAAAGTTGCGATGATAAAATGGTTGCGATCATGGCCGAGAGGGCCGAGTTAAGTGTTGAGTCGCTCATGGGAGCAATGTCAAGGGTGAAGTTTTCTCAGATTGTTGAGATACAAGTTGGTTGAACAATGCCGAAGTCGAGGATGTGTCCTCCTCTTGTCACCTAAATGGTGTTTTCATTGCGTGTTATGGTCATTCTGAAGCCTTCGAATACGTTATAAGAGTTTGTGGCAAGGAATCTCATCGTTATGTGTAAATAGTAGTTGTGTTATGGGTTTGGGCAAACCGCTTTCAGAATCAATCAATGGATTTATGTTGGTTGAAGGACCCTTTGTTCGCTTAAAAGTGAGTCTTGTTAATACTTGAAGAGTACCACCACTCTTCTTAGAGGCGTTTCTCGGAGATATTAGATTCAAAATCCATTAGTTCGCTAGAGTGTGGCTGAAGTTAGACACTCTACATGTTTGGTAGAGCTACATTCTCGAGAGTCGTTGCATCTCGGGAATTAATTTTGTTAAGCAAGTGCGACGCTGACCTATAATGTCAAGAGTTATGCTCAAGGGTTTGAGACCTCGAGGAGACCCAACCTTTGGTAATGAGAATGTGGAGTCGTTTCTCTTTTACCGTGATTTTTGTAATGGTTGTTTTAAGAATGAAACAACGACATTATGAGACATGTTTGATCATTTGTCAGATGCAGTTGTGTATTGTTTGGTGCTTGATGGCTTTTAGGCTTTTAGAGTGTCTATTAATGCTTCTTGGAGGAGGAGTCAAGACTTTCTCCCTGACAAGAACATGAGTAGATATTAAGGTAAGGCCGAATTGGACGTCAGTACCTATCGCTTTTGTTTGAGGACACTAACCCAGTTGAGAAAGTTAGAGGTTCAGTTACGAAGACGCAACTCAAACGAGGTTTCTTTTGTCTAAGTGTTTCGCCCAAGAGAGAACCGGACTTGTTCACTAGTAAGAAGTTGGTTCGTTAAGGGGGTGCTTAAACCGTTTATAGCTTGTTATGTGATAGTGAAAGATCGTTACTTGTCTCCTATGGTGGATGACTTGTTTAACCGGTTGTAAAGTACCTGTGTGTTTTTCGATATTGGTTGTTAATGAGATTGTTACAGTTAATGTGTTAAAGGATTATAGTTTTGAAACGAATTTTAGAATATTGGAATAAGGATATCTCTTTTTAAAGTGTGTTGTGGTAACAGTTGATGTATGCAGTGATGTTGAGGTACGTTAGCGATGATAGGTGGGGGCCACCATTGTGTCACTCAAATATGAGTTCGACGTTTTGCGTGACACGTGTAAATTTATAAGAAAAGTGGAAAGATGAGCGTTGGAAAGATAATTACCTAAATGAACTTGGGTATAAGTAAGGCCGAATTGGATGTCAGTACCTATCGATTTTGTTTGAGGACACTAACCCAGTTGAGAAAGTTAGAGGTTCAGTTACTAAGGCGCAACTCAAACGAGGTTTTTTTTGTCTAAGTGTTTCGCCCAAGAGAGAACCGGACTTGTTCGCTAGTAAGAAGTTGGTTCGTTAAGGGGGTCCTTAAACCGTTTATAGCTTGTTATGTGATAGTGAAAGATCGTTACTTGTCTTCTATGGTGGATGACTTGTTTAACCGGTTGTAAATACCTGTGTGTTTTTCGATATTGGTTGTTAATGAGATTGTTACGGTTAATGTGTTAAAGGATTATAGTTTTGAAACGAATTTTAGAATATTGGAATGAGGATATCTCTTTTTAAAGTGTGTTGTGGTAACAGTTGATGTATGCAGTGATGTTGAGGTACATTAGCGATGATAGGTGGGGGCCACCATTATGTCACTCAAATTTGAGTTCGACGTTTTGCGTGACACGTGTGAATTTATAAGGAAAGTGGAAAGATGAGCGTTGGAAAGATAATTACCTAAATGAACTTGGGTATAGGTAAGGCCGAATTGGACGTCAGTACCTATCGATTTTTTTGAGGACACTAACCCAGTTGAGAAAGTTAGAGGTTCAGTTACGAAGGCGCAACTCAAACGAGGTTTTTTTTGTCTAAGTGTTTCACCCAAGAGAGAACCGGACTTGTTCGCTAGTAAGAACTTGGTTTGTTAAGGGGGTGCTTAAACCGTTTATAGCTTGTTATGTGATAGTGAAAGATCGTTACTTGTCTCCTATGGTGGATGACTTGTTTAACCGGTTGTAAAGTACCTGTGTGTTTTTCGATATTGGTTGTTAATGAGATTGTTACGGTTAATGTGTTAAAGGATTATAGTTTTGAAACGAATTTTAGAATATTGGAATGAGAATATCTCTTTTTAAAGTTTGTTGTGGTAACAGTTGATGTTTGCAGTGATGTTGAGGTACGTTAGCGATGATAGGTGGGGGCCACCATTGTGTCACTCAAATATGAATTCGACGTTTTGCGTGACACGTGTGAATTTATAAGGAAAGTGGAAAGATGAGCGTTGGAAAGATAATTACCTAAATGAACTTGGGTATAGGTAAGGCCGAATTGGACGTCAGTACCTATCGCTTTTGTTTGAGGACACTAACCCAGTTGAGAAAGTTAGAGGTTCAGTTACGAAGGCGTAACTCAAACGAGGTTTCTTTTGTCTAAGTGTTTCGCCCAAGAGAGAACCGGACTTGTTCGCTAGTAAGAAGTTGGTTCGTTAAGGGGGTGCTTAAACTGTTTATAGCTTGTTATGTGATAGTGAAAGATCGTTACTTGTCTCCTATGGTGGATGACTTGATTAACCGGTTGTAAAGTACCTGTGTGTTTTTCGATATTGGTTGTTAATGAGATTGTTACGGTTAATGTGTTAAAGGATTGTAGTTTTGAAACGAATTTTAGAATATTGGAATGAGGATATCTCTTTTTAAAGTGTGTTGTGGTAACAGTTGATGTTTGCAGTGATGTTGAGGTACGTTAGCGATGATAGGTGGGGGCCACCATTGTGTCACTCAAATATGAGTTCGACGTTTTGCGTGACACGTGTGAATTTATAAGGAAAGTGGGAAGATGAGCGTTGGAAAGATAATTACCTAAATGAACTTGGGTATAGGAATGATTAGTTACAGTGTAATCAGTCAGGGAAGCAAGGGTTTGAGACTTCGTAAATGCTTTTGGTTGTATCACAAATTCTTTGAGGCAAGTTGAGGAACATTGGTGGAAGTTCGAGCTACGTGCGATCATTTTATGGTGACAATGGTATCGACTAGATTAAAGTTGAGTAAGGTTTTGAGATCTTTGAGGATGTTTTGTTGTATTACCAATGCGGTATTTTCGTGCTTGAAAAGGAAAGGTTGTGTTCACCTCAAACATGTGAGTTTTGGGTGCTCGATTCTTAAGGAATTTGAATTTGGGACAACAACGTGAGTCGAAGTAATCAAGAACTGTTGACCGTATGTGATCGACCACCACCTAAGTAAAGTGAGCTAGTTAAGTGATGGATTGTATGGAGTTAGTTCGAGTAAGAGTATCATGTTTCCTGTGTGGGGCGGTCAAGGATTTTCAACGATGGTTGTGTAAAGGAGTACCAAAACTAGCTTATACGATATCGGTGCTTGTTTCTTGTAGGTGTCATGACTGATCGGTTAGTATCGATGCCTATGTGTTTTGTTGGTTAAGCTCCGAGATTGAGGACTAAGTTACTTTGGAAGCCGTGAGAAGTAGCACTTGATTGTAAGTAAAATGATATAGTGTTGTGATCAAATTTGGGTTCGATGGTTTTTAGAGAAAGACATGTCAAGGCAAGAAATTCTTCCTTTATGATAAAGTGGTCAGAATATGGTGAATCTTGAGAACAACAATTGGTACCAACTTCCACCGCGTGTTTTGGGAAACAACATAGAGTAGTGTGTTTGAGATAATGGTAAGTGGTTAACTTTCCATCAGTTAGAAGTCTAGCATCGAGTTCTTTAGAGTTGTGATGTTCCTTAGTGGAAAATTAAATGGATGACCATGGGTTTTGTAAAGTTTGTGAACGCACGATTTCGTTGGAATTATGTTGAGTAATGATATAGTCTTTGGTGGGTACCGTTTAATATTTCGGCAAAGGTGAGACCTAAATACAAAGTCTGTTTGGCTTGTTTGCGGGTTGGTTGTACGACACTGTAGTGTGTACATGTTTCCTTTTGACACGAGATTCGAGGTTTATGATAGAACCTTACCCCTTGGTGGGATTTCCTGTGGTGACATATCTTAGTGAAAGTGTGGATGTTGTGTTTCCAGACACGTTATAGTCGAGAGTGTAAGATTTTTACATGAATCGAGTTAATAAGTTATGCTTTGTTTACTATTATGATTTATCATGCTAAGATTAAGGCAATTTCTTAAAGCGATTTGAGACACCGTGAGTTTTCAGAATTCTTGCACCAGGCAAGCAATGATAATGATGAAGGGTGACATTAGAGTTAGATTCCCCTTTTGAGAGTCATCACCTGATGGACTGCTTCGTTTTGGTTACAATGATTGTGTAACCTCCTATTCTTTTAGATCGAGTGGAGTTGTGGAAAGATTTTTTACGCAACAATCTTATGGGTTCTACAGTGTAAGATAAGTTTCTTTGATGACGTTTTTTCAGGGTACTGTTGGGTTCTACTTATCGTCTGAAATGTACCGAACGAAGATGAATTTCTTTTTAGAGAAAGAATCAGTTGAGATTATGTTTATATCAATAGAAGACAAGGGTTGTATTGATAAATGTTGATATCAGAGTAGCGCAACCGGAAATCTTTGAGAATGTTAAAGAGTTGTAAGAGTTGAAAATCTCCGTTGATTTATTGATGCAAATTTTGGGGATACAATTTCTTTTAAAGAGGGAAGAGTTGTAAGAACCCAAAATTGGGCTTTGCAAATTGGGCCTTAGACCTAATTTAGGTAGGCCTCATGGTTAAAAGCCCAAATCCAAAGATAATGGGTTTGGGCCTTATGGAAAAATAAATAAAATAAAGTAATAAAAGAAAAGAAAAGAAAAAAATGGGTGTTACAGGTCAAATTAAGAAATTTGGTTTTAAGAAAAACATCCGTATCAAATGATCAAATTAAGAAATTTGGTTTTGAGAAAAACATCCTTATGAAAGGATCATATTAAGAAATTTGGTTTTAAGAAAAACATCCTTATGAAAGGATCAATTTAAAAAAAATTGGTTATAAGAAAAACATCCTTATGAAATGATCAAATTAAGAAATTTGGTTTTAAGAAAAATATCCTTAAGAAAGTATGAAATTAAGAAATTTGGTTTTAAGAGAAACATCCTTATGAAAGGATCAAATTAAGAAATTTGGGTATGAACTTGCAAGCTCCACTAGGGTAAATGTAAGAATGTATGCAACACGCAAGCGTGTGCTTTCTTGGTTGGTGCAAATGTGCTAAATCCTTATCCAAGTTGTCATCTAGGATATTGCTTGTCTGACTTCCTGTATAATGTCACTATTAGAATGATGCATGAGCATTTTTATGATGCATATGTTCATGTAGAATGATATTCTCAATATTAATGAAGATGCAAACTTGCATGCACTTCTTGTTATGCCACTCTTAAATCAGCTCATGTCTTCGTCCTCTAGAGTATGTACTCTCAACCTGTGAACTACAAATACTTATCATTATCATGCCTCAATAGAATCTACCCCCAAACTCTTATTATTCATTCTCTATTCAAACCTTCAAATCGTGTGACACGGTCGATATCATATCTTGTCTATTTTGCAGACAAAGATGCCCCACCACTGTAAATTTTCCACAAAGGCTCCTCGTCATCTAACATCATGTGGTGCCCCTTAATATTTGAGCCTTACTGACGGCCTTGCATTTTGGAATTTACCTCCGAAGCAATACAAAGGAATCTATTTGTTCAAAAACTGCTAGTTTGTTGATCGGCATTTCAATGATTGATGCCTTTTTGGATTAACACACAGAACCTTGAAACCAAAATCTTAATAGAAAGAAAAATAGAATAGGATGCCTTGGATATCAAGTGCAAGAGGGTCTTCGATTCAACCCTTCGGTGATCATTTCAAGCATAACTTGTGTCTGTGAAGACTTTGAATGTTGAGGCGATATTTGTGAAATTCTTCCCAAATCGCCTGGTTCATCCTTATGATTACCACATTGCCTGATCTAGCTAAGAACTACTCCTTTTATTTCTCATTATTTTTTTCATTCATAAATGTTTTCAAGCTTCCCAGACTCTTTTAACCAGTGGAGCGCAAAAATATCATTCTAAGAATAAAATTCCAAGTGCATGTGTGTGCTTTTTATTGTAACTAGCCATTATTGTATCATTGTTACACATGTCTTCAAAGATACATCTCTGATGCTAAGGTATTGGACAGGTGGAGCATAGCTCCTTATTAGATTTGTCACCCCCACAGCTCCATCAGAATGCTCTGAAACTTATTCATTCATTCGTTCATTTTCTTTCTTTTTTATTCATTTATTCATTTTTATTTCTTGGATTTTATATTCATTTATATTTTGGAGCTAGTTATAATCTATGTATTCTTATTAGGGCATAGAAGACTACGCTTAGAATTTCAATTTCAAGCAACTTCACTTGGTTAAACATGCCTAGTTCACTTCACTTTTTATGAATTTCATAGAGTTTTTCATCATCGAACATCATCAAAGAAGTAGTAGTCTTATTTCTCGCACTTTTCCGTCCAGAGTAGGCTGAGTAAGAAATCACATCTCATAATTATTATAACATTCAGCCGATCTTTGCATCAGAATTCATGTCGCATCATACACGTGACATCCAAGGACTTAGGGGGTAAGAAGGGATAAACATAACATATGCTAAGCAAAATGCACTTTTCATTAGAACAAAAATCCGCAAACATAACATATGCCCTTACAAAAAGATCTTTGCTACTTTCGGGAAAAGAGTAGCAAAGTTGATTCCACGTATTACTTAAAAAGAAAATGCAAAATGCAAGAAAATTTAGACAAACGAACTCCTATGAAAGATCAACACCTTCCAAAGGTCATGTTCGTCATTCATTCTCCTTAGAACTTCAAAAGTCTAGTCTCAATTAGACTTTGAACCTTGTTTTTTCAGGCTCCACAATTCTCCATGGTGTGGCCCGTACACCCTACATGGTAGTTATATACGGTATTAACATCATAACCATCGGGATATGGAGGATCTTTTGGTTTGGATTGAACCGGGGACAGAAGCTTCTTTTCAACTAGCATCGGGAGCAAATCAGTGTACGATATTAGTACTGGATGAAGAACCTTTTGAGGCTTTGTAGACCAGGATAAGTGGTTACGGGGATAGCCTTGGGGCTGGCTAGAACCCACTGTATGAACAAGAGAATCATGGCCCTTCTGGGCGGGATTACATATCATACGATCATACAATACTCCTCTTAGAGTGTCCACAAACATGAGAGTAATTTAGCTTTCAAGAAGCGGGGGTTGTACCTGAGCCGCCACATCCTTCCAACGTTGGGCATACTCACGAAAACTCTTCTTGCGCTTTTGTTCCAAACCTTGTAGCATGAGTCGGTTTGGGACCATATCGTTTATATGCTTATATTGTTTTGTGAAAGCCTTGGCCAAGTCCTTCTATGACCTAATTTGAGCACGGGTTAATTGATTGTACCACCTCACGGTGGACCTCGCTAGGTTGTCTTAAAAGCAGTGAATTAGAATCTTCTCATTGTCGATAAAACCCAACATCTTTCTGCAGAACATGGTTATGTAGGCAGTAGGGCAAGTATTCCCGTCAAACTTTTCAAACTCTGGTGTCTTAGACTTAGGTGGAATTTCCAAGTCCAAAACCAAGCTGAGATCTCTAGCATTCATTCCATATGACCCCTCTTCTTCCTCCCTTGTTCAGAATTTCTCTTCGAGATCCTTTAGTGTCTCTTCTAGTTACTTCGAAAATTCTACCTTAACCTTGTTCAATTTCTCCAACTCATCTAAATCTGGGACATTATCCCCGACATTTTTTCCTTGACTAAAAATCAAACTATGTGGAGCATAGGTAGAGGCGCCCGCTTGATGCGATGTTATCTCATCTCCATGAGTAGCCACCCCTTACAGAGGTCTAGGGGTTCTAGCGAGAAAATAGGGGAATTCGAGGGGTCTCCCGTGTTCTGACTAGGGTTATCAATGAATTTTTCCCTCGTAGGTCTTTCGTTTTCTTAAGTCTGATTAAATCATATAGTTCATTCATCATGTCTTATTGGGATTTAGTTATGGTGTCCATCAAATCTTGTTGAGCGTGTTCCAACTGTCCCCTCAAATCGGCTTCCAATTTAGCAAAACTCTCCTTCATTTGCCTTTTCTGGTGTCAGGTAGAGTGCAAATGCGGAATCTTTAATTACTTAAGAATTCTCTCTGCCACGGAACCCCAATAGTCAATTTCTTTGCTTTATTAATTAATACGTGATATATGTGTTATGAAATGCATGAGACAGATGGTAAATAAAATAAACCAGCATGTATACAAATAAAGGCGTTGATTCTATTAGTGGTCACCCTAGAGCAATTCTCCTTGGTCTTGGAAAAGGTTCTCGACACAAAGGAGGCACTAATAAGTCTCGAAACTCACTTCTAATTCTTCGATGGCTCTGAGTAGCCGAAAGAATCTGGTGTCTTCTCCATCCCCTAGTCCATAAAGTGCTTTAGCTTTCGTGGTTGATGTCTCTGCATGGTGGGCTACCTCTTAAACCTTAAACTACAACTTTGAGTCTCGATCAGATCTTGAAACATCTCCTTCTAATGCTGACTAGCTTGAAGCTCGATGAGTCTATTTTGATTACGATATTCAAGGAAAGACTGACCGACTCTCCCATCTTTTTTTCGAATTTCAAAATGTCATCTTGTTGTGGGGCCATTTGAGTGTATTCCAGTATTATGCGCTTACCTAGCAAACTGTCGCCTTGAACCCTTTGGCCGACATAAGACCACCGTCTCACTGTTGAGCTGGTATCCTCTTACTCGAGATACCTCTCACTCATAATGAAAGATCTCAAATTGGGTAAACCAATTGAATAAACACATTTATGTCATGCAATGTGACTTCAATATGTGCAAAACAAAACACAAAAGGAAACAAGTTAGTACCGGATAGAATCAACAAATATATAAAAATGGGAAACAGAAGCATCAAAATAAACAACCTTATTCACATCCTTTCTAAAAACCTAGGTTTGACCGCATGGCTCTAAAAGGGGTGGGCTTTCTATGTTCTCTACATGCAGTTTTGGTACTAAAAGGGTACCCAAACTGTCCTCGCTTGTCCCCTACTAAGGGTAGCAAGGCCCCCGATCATCACCCATTATAGGCTCATCTCAACCGAGTTCAATTCAGGGGGACCCATTTGCTATGTCCATACGGGGAAACAATATTCCCACGAAAGCATAGGGTACTTGAGCCTCAAAAGTACTTACTAGGCCTATACGGAGGAATAATATCCACACGAAAGCACTAGCATTCCCCCCACTTAAAAGGAATGGTTTATATGGCAAATTTTAAATGCATTAAAGTAAACTCGCATTTATAAACAAATATTAACTTAATTTCCATTTTAACTCGTAACTTCCCATATTAAAAAAGTGGTAATTATTTTTTAGGTCTGACTCTTTTTGTTTTGAAAATCAAAACCATTCCCCAGCAGAGTCGCCATGCTGTAGCGACCTTATTTTGAAAATCGGTCGCTAAAAAAGAGTAATAGGTTTCCTTTAAAATTTTGTATTTTTGAAAAAACAATAAAATTTGGAGTCACCGCCGGTCACTTGGTTTAGGTAGACTGGACACCGAAAATAAAACCAGAGATTCGAATGGGTTCGGGAGTCGTTACGAGTGGGGAAGGTCTCGCACCCCCAACACGCCTGAAAATCCATACCAAATTAATTACTGCTTTGTTAATATTAGATTTTGCGAATTAGAGTGACAATTAAACCAAAATTCAGTTATATATGCGAGTAAATTTTAAGGGTCCCGTTATTCGAAAATAAACGAAAAACTACCACCTCTACGACTGGTACTAGCCACGTTTATTCCCGAATAAAAAGACACCGTATTGGCAGTTTATATCTCGGATGCATCATAAAACACCATGGTAAACAAGTACAAAACAAAATAACAATTCACATGCCAAATAAATAAATATCATACATACATATATGCGTATAAAAAAGCATTGGCAGTAGCAATATATACATAATTTTCAAACTATCTTAATATACATGTGTAAAGCATGCGATATAAACATATGCATGACCAATTATAATAATAATAATAATAATTATTATTATTATATATACATTTACAAAGATTTGGCAGTGACCACACACATAATTTTCTAACTATAATCTACAACATATATGTACAAATGTAAGGCATATATCCTACATATAAACATTACACATAAAAATACATGTTTATATACGTAAAAAAAAACTATGGCTTACTTTAGCAGTAGCTATGTATGTATATACATATATTTTTTTGAAGGAAATATACATATATATTAACATTACATATTATGCTATATATATAGACATATATATATATATATCGAAACATATATTACATACTATGAATAAGAAAGCCATGTGTTATATGCCTTAGAGGCTATGTTATAATACGTACTATACATATATACATGTATATAAACTTTAGTATATGTATATAAACAAAACTATGGCAGTGACTTATATATGTGAAACTTTATATTATATAGCAAATATATACAGTACATATAAAAGGAAACCATATTATATGATGTATAAGAAAACATCTAGTATATACTTATACATACATAAAAACATATATTTTATAAGCACATATTATATTAATATAACACATATATATGTATACAATATTCACATCAAAGAACGTCATAATAATGCAAACATAATGAACAATTAATGGATAAGTCTAGAAATTAAATATGCACATGCAATGACCAAATTAAAAGGGGAAAGAAAAAAAAACAGGTCATTGGAGATGACCAAATTAAAAAAGGGATAAAATCTAGGGGACCAAAAAGGGTATTTACCCATTGGAAATCAGCCTTAACCCTAAATGAGGAAGAAAATGCAAGATTTAAAAAATGTGCAAGGACCAATGCAGTGATTTTAAAAGGCGGAAGCCCCTCCATGTTTAAATAAAGGAGGAAGGATAGGTTTATGAAGGAAATATGACCATTTTTTAAAGGACCGAGTATAAAAGATAAGGATTTTTTTAGAAAATTTACAGCCCCTTTATTCCCAAAAAAACCAAAAGCTCTGGAATTTCTCTCACCCTTGTTCTTCATGAACCCAGAACACGGCCGGTTAGCGTCGTGCTGCGCCGCACCGGCCGCCACTCAGCGGTGGCGGCGAACCTTGAAGAAAACCCCAAAACGCCTGATCTTTTCTTCTAAACCCATATCCAACAACTTTTCATAAACAACCTTGAATCTCTTTAGATCCCAAAAAATCGAGACTAAAATCACCCATTTTGAAAACCCCCTTTGAAAAAAAGGAAGAAATCGATGAGCCTCGTATCATTGACCCTTCGAAGGCCTTCTACCACGGGATATGGTGGCCTTGACAACCAACGGCTGTCTAAAGACCTTCAAGTAACCAAAACCCTAGACCCCCTCTATTTTTCTTTACATCGAAATGCATAAAAAAGGGAAAATACCTATGAAATTTCTTCTGTTTTGTATTGATTCTTGAATCTCAATGTTTCTCCCTTTTTACAACTGTGTTAGGGTTTAACTTTATGCCCCGATATTTATATTGATTTTGAAATTAAAAAAAAACAAAAGTAAAAAATCTATTGGTTAATGCCTCTCCTACTTTTTTGCATTTCGTCTCTTGTCTGTTTGTATCTGCAACTCTGAGCATTGTCCTTGTTTTGTTTGTATGTGAGAGATGGTTGTACGCGAGGAGACCAAATCTGGTTCACGTGGCAAGTGAAGGGCATTGTTCCCTTGGCCAGACTCAAGCGCGTGTCTGGTGTGGCAGAGAGGTGCACGGAGCTTTGCTGGGGAGAGGGGACCAGAGAGAGAGCATGGGGACCATGGCTTGTGGTTGATAGCAAAGGGATCTGAATAGTTGGGCGAGGAACTGGAAGGGCGGACACGTGGGCTCACTCGCGGTAGCTGAAACGATCTAAGGAAGCTAAAGCGTCGCGTGTGCGCTCTACGCGTAGGGAAGGCAAGCCGTCGCGCGTGAGGAGGCTCTTATCCTTTAATCTGGTCTGTCAGATTGTGTTAGATCTGACTATGTGGGTGTAGCTACGCAAAGGGAAGAGGATTAGGGTAGACTTAGGGTTTAGGTTTAAATATGGGCCAATTGGTCCTGGTTGTAATATATAAATTTTGGGTTTCATGTAAGTGGACTATTAATATATATATATATGGGACTTATTGAGCTTTTATTATTATTACTATTATTATTATTATTATTTCGGGTTTTATATTTTCTTTATAATAATAATAGTAATAATAATAATAAGACAATAATGAATAACTAAATAAACAAATAAAAAAAGGGTTAACACCCCAATAAATTTAGTGATTACACCCCTTTCGTGTTTTAGGGATTTTCCATCTCATGTGTGGGTCTTGCTTGACACATGGTCAACCTTACACTCTTCAAAACATGTGTTTTTACCTTCCTCATGTAAGGTGATGCTCCCATTCAATCTGAGGTTCAATTGGCATCCTCTTTATTGGCGAGCCACTTCATTAATTCTTGATGCAATAGCGAACCTTTGTTTCTGGTTCCCTACATATGGGATCAATACTAATAAATCTTTTATTTTTCATGAATCTATGCCAATCTACTTGTTAGATGCAAGAAAATACTAAAAATGAGAATTTAAAGGAAATAAAGTCATGGCAAACACGGAAAGAGGGCAAAGTCAGATGCCCTAAAATTCATAGTATGAATGATTTATGAATTCATCAACCGAATAGCACCCCGATTTTAGGTGGCTCTCTTTAACTCACCAACTCCCCAAATTTCATTTTTCCTCTTTTCTAATCTTTGACAAACATTAGAAGTTTAGAGATCATTGAAGAAAGGTTAACTCAATTAGGCGTAATGTATTCTGCAAACAAACTTCTTTTCGCAAATATTCATGTGTGGTCCAAATGGTCTTATTTGATATGGCTGATAAAATTTTTCTCTTTCCGTTATTCCAATTAGACTACTTATTTCAAAGTGAAAATATTGAAAGTAGTCGAAATTTAATTCGTCATATAGTTTAGATTTAAGAAAGGCTGGAAAATCTTTTAATAAGTGGAAAAAAATGGTGTGCTGTAATTTCCCTTACAAGTCCCCATTCAATATTGCTTATATCAAATGGTTCATGATCAAGCCTATGTTTTATTACCAGAAAATTTTCTTTTATATGATTTTCAAAAACATATGCTTGCAGGAAATATTCTGAAAATGCTTTTTTGAATTGCTCTTGCGGGTTGCAAATAGCTCTGCTTATTTTAGAAAATAGTTCAATAGGGAGAACAAATCTAGATTTATTATATAGACATAATCTAAATATGTTTACTAAAATAGGATTTGTTATCCCATTATCAAGAAAATATTGACAAATATCAAGAAGATTATTTATCTCCTCAATTTTTAGAAAATCAAGTTCAAGCTCTTCCCAATCTCTATATAAAATAGATTTTAGTAGTAGATCTTGAATTTTATTTTCTTTAGTTGTTTCTTCAACTAAATTTTCAGAAAGTTTTGTAAGATGTCTTTGTAATAGTTCAAGATCTACTATTAAAATCTATTTTATATAGAGATTGTGAAGAGCTTGAACTTGGTTTTTTGAAATTGAGGAGATAAACAATCTTCTTGATATTTGTCAATATTTTCTTGATAATGGGATAACAAATCCTATTTTAGTAAAAATATTTAGATTATGTCTATATAATAAATTTAGATTTGTTTTTTCTATTGAACTATTTTCTAAAATAAGTAGAGCTATTTGCTACCAACAAGAGCAATTCAAAAAAACATTTTCAGAATATTTCCTGCAAGCATATGTTTTTAAAAATAGTATAAAAGAAAATTTTCCGGTAATAAAACATAGGCTTAATCATGAACCATTTGATATAAGAAATATTGAATGGGGATTTGTAAAGGAAATTACAGTACAAAATTTTTCTCTTCACTTATTAAAATATTTTTTAGCCTTTCTTAAATCTAAACTATATGGCGAATTAAATATCGACTACTTTCAATATTTTCACTTTGAAATAAGTAGTCTAATTAGAATAGCTGAAAGAGAAAATTTTTATCAACCATATCAAATTTGAGAATTCACCAAGAAATTGGAGGACCCCAGTTACATGCTGCAAACGAAGAAGCAAAACACTTACAAGACTACATCGACAAATTCTATAATAATCCGGTTTATTATCAAATACAAGCTAGATTACATCTTAAAGACAAAGCCCAAAAAATTCTATCAGAACAAACCTATAGATGTTGGACTGATTAACAAAAGAATATTTGTATCCTGCTAGTGTAACGAAAAATCAGGTGATAAAGCCATGCAACTATTAAAAATGATAGCTGATATGACGTTAGATGACTACCCTTACGAGATAATGGAAGGCATCAATAGTACATGGCTTCATTGGAATTAGAATCCTCTACTTCATTGGACAGAATAGGATCTAAATGTGGTCTGGCATCATTTATTCTTTTTTCTACTTCATTGGAATCATCTGCTGCCATTGTTTTATTAGTTTGGCATTGAACTGATGGCTTGACAACCATCTCTGATTCACATTTCTTACCACTCCGAAGAGTTACTACGTTACATTGCTCATTGCCTTTCCGCCTAGCATCTTCAGTGTCGCTTGGCAAATTTCCTGAGGTCGATTACTAAGAGCATTGGCAATCTGTCTAAGTTGAACTTCCAAGTTACACATTGATGCTGCCAAACTCTGAACATTGGCATCACTTCTCTCCATATAATCAGTAAGAGAGTTCCCTTGGTTTTGTCCTTGTTGGAAATTATTCTGAGCTCTTGCTGGCATTGCATTCTGAAAGAATGCTAGCATTCTATTATTATTTTACCTCTGGTTGTTCTGCCGCTGAGCATTATTGTTCTGTTGCTGAGCATTGTACTGATTGCCTCCTTGATTTCCCCAGGCCAAATTAGGGTGATGTCACCAACCTGCATTATAAGTGGTGGAATTAGAATTGTAATTTTGATTATAATTGCCAACATAATTTACCGATTGAGGGTTGGCAGGGTAATCTTCTTAACGATGATTTTCTCCACAGATTGTGCAAAATGGATCAAACATTTGAACTTCTTGGGACTCATTCTTTTGCAAAGATTTCACCATGTTGGTGAGATTTTCAATTTCAACATGAAGGGATGCCAGCTCATCCACTTTCAATATTCCACTGGTTTTGGTTCTAATCCCAAGTCTAGCAACAGGGTACTCGAAATCATTGATTGAGATCCTCTCAAAGATTTCTACAGCCTCTAAGTATTTCTTATCGAGCAATGAACCGGCTGCTAAAGCATCAACAACAGTACGTGTTTGTGCATTCAACCCATTATAGAAAGTTTGTATTTGGGTCCAGTTTGGGAATCCGTGCATAGGACATCTTCTCAGCAAGTTTTTAAATCTCTCCCAAGCATCATATAATGTTTCATCATCAGCCTGTCTGAATGTAATGATCTCACCCCTCAACCTGGCAGTGAGTGTGGGCGGCTAAAATCTTGTCAAGAACTTTTGGCATATGTCTGCCCATGAACTTACCGAACCTGGTGGCAAAGAATTAATCCATGTCTTGGCTCTATCTCTCAAGGAAAACGTGAATAGCCTCAATTTCACAATATCATTAAGCATTCCAGTTTGTTGGAATAATTGGCAAATCTCTATAAACTACTTCAAATGTTGCCTTGGGTCTCCAATGAGTGCTCCATCGAATTGACCTGCATTTAAATGAGTAAAAATCATCACCAACTTAAGTTCAAAATTGACAGCATTTACCTCTGTGCCAACGAATCCTAGCATCAAATTGTCAATGTTGGGCGTCGAATGTTCTCTAATAGGTCTCTCCTCCTCTTCATTTAGGGCAACAGGTGGTGCCGGTAGATTATTGTTTAGTAAATTTCTTTCATTATTCACCACACATTCCCTTGATTACCTTGATTATTTATTTCTCGAAATCTTTTCTTAAACCTCGTCAAGGTTTTTTCAATTTTTGGATCGTATAGCCACTCATCCACCATGGGGCGGCTTCTGGTCATACATCGGTATAAACAACAGAAAAGTAAAAGAACGAACAAATAAAAATTTTAAACAATTAACTCGGTTGTAATCCCCGGTAATGGTCTAGGGCTAACGTCATCAGTCACCACTGTGATGCCAAAGGTCATGGCAGAAAACTCCTACCGACTAACCGCTCCTCATTTTTCGAATTAGGTCCATTCGCATGTTCTTCGGAACTTTATCCTTTCCTATTTTTTCGGGTTGTCTATCATTGTCAAGGGGCTTGGCATGCAACTGCTAGCCGCGTCTCGGCAATCTTTCCTGGCAGTGACCTTTGATTTCCCTTATTCCTTTGTCACGCCATCTGGCATAGAACCTGCACCAAAAACAATAAAAACCCTTCAAACTGTAAAAAGGCACCTGCTAAACACCTTTATATGCAAAATGCATAAAACTAATAGAAAATGCAAACATGTGTACTCGAAAACTGCAAAAAGCATTGTAAAATAGATGAAAAATATAGTACTTTTGAGGAGTTATCAAAAACCTTGTTGTAACCGGAATATGCTTGGAAAAAGGTATAAAAAGAGTATTGGAAATATACAAAACAATGCCAAGTCGAGTCCTTTTTTCATGCAAGTATACACGGTCGACAAGTAATACATCAGTTAAGCTGAGTATCGATCCCACAGGGATTGTCTTGGAATTTAATTGTTCAATTGTTACTTGCCTTTGGAGTAAAAATGATTGTTTTGGAAAATGATTTTAAAGAAAAGAAAACAAACGAAAACATTGTTGGCAATAAGAGCTTGAAAAAGTGGATGATGAGCGTTGACAAGGAATGCAAGGTTTTCACGTTGTTTATGTCATGCCAACCTTTAATAATGTCATGCGTTGGAAATCTTTTATTGAGCAGATTCACAAGATGTTCATTGTCTCCGTCGATAGGAATGCCTTAAACTAATCATGTAAAAAACCCTATATGTCTATAGTGCAGGTTTCCCATTAATTAATTAGTGTAGTTCCAATCTTTACTCTCTAAGGGGTAGACTCACTCCTGAAGTAAGTTCATCTACTTGAACATCTTCTGTTGAAGCTTCTCACCTTAGAATTTGGCAAGAAATCGTTGCCTCCCAAGTCAGTTATGATATTAGTTGCAATAAGCAAGCTATGGCAACCGTCGCTTGGCATAGAAGTTTTGGAAAAAGTAAAAACATTGCCAAATGAATAAAACTTTATGCTTAAGCATTCTTAATTAATAAAAGCAAGAAAAAAACAACGTTTCATCCATCCACCCTCACCAACTATTAAATTAGTTCATGATGAGGAAGATAACCACAAAAGAAACTTCATCATTTGCAAACATCATCTTCAAAATTAAAATAAACCAAAAGAAAAGGGGAAGAAAAGGGATCGGTCGACGTAACCTCTCTTGCTCTAGCCCTCATCGGTGTGGCTACTCCAGCTGGTGGTAGAAGTGATCGGAGATGATCCTAAGCTAGCTCGTTTCAAGTGTGCCCTCCCAATGCTTCGAAATGATCTCTTTATATAAATGAGTAAGGAGAAAACCCTAGGAGAAATTCAAATTTAAATTTCGGCTAAGGCTCCTTGATAAGTGTTTGATCTCCTTATCAGCTTATCACCGAGTAGGGCTGACATGTGATGGTATAGGGCTAACGTCATCAGTCACCACTGTGATGCCAAAGGTTATAGTAGAAAACTCTTACCGACTAGGCGCTCCTGATTTTTTGGATTAGGTCCATTCGCTTGTTCTTCATAACCTTATCCTTTCCTATTTTTCCGGGCTATCCATCATTGTCAAGGGGCTTGGCATGCAACTGTTGGTTGTACCTCGGCAATCTTTCCTGGCATTGACCTTTGCTTTCCCTTATTCCTTTGCCATGCCATCTGGCATAGAACCAGCACCAAAAACAATAAAAAAAAACCCTTTAAACCGTAAAAGGGCACTTGCTAAACTCCTTTATATGCAAAATGCATGAAACTAATACTAAATGCAAACATGTGTACTCGAAAACTAGCAAAAAACATTGTAAAATAGATGAAAAATATAGTACTTTTGAGGAGTTATCAAAAATGTGTTGTAATCGGAATATGCTTGGCAAAAGGTATAAAAATGAGTATTGGAAAACAAAAGGGTTAAGCTAAGTATCGATGAATGGATTGTCTTGGAATTTAATTGTTCAATTGTTACTTGCCTTTGGGGTGAAAAATGATTGTTTTGGAAAGTGATTTTATATCAATGAAAACAAAAAAAAAGTGCAACAAATAAAAAAAAATGCTTGAAAAAAGTGGATGATGAGCATTGGCAAGAGAATGCATGGTCAATTACGTTGTTTATAAAATACATACTTATTTAATCTTGTTTATTGTTGGAAATGTTTTATTACTATTCATAAGATGTTCATTGCCTCTATCTATAAATAAACTGAATTAAACTAATCATTAAAATAATATATTATTCTTGAATGTTTCCCATTAATTAATTTAGTGTAGTTCCAATCTTTACTCAATAATGTATTACAACTAACTGTAGTTGATGTATGTTCATCTACTTGAACATGGAGATGTCAAAATCTCACCTTAGAATTTGGCAAGAAATCGTTGCCTCCCAAGTCAGTTATGATATTGAGCATGTTTCTTGGATTATTATGTGACAGTCGTCTGGCATTGCTTTTGGAAAAAGTAAAGACATTGCCAAATGAATAAAACTTTATGTTGAAGCATTATTTACTAAAAAAGCAAGTAAAAAACATATTTTCATCCATCCACCCTCACCAACTATTAAATTAGTTCATGATAAAGAGTTATTGGACAAAATAAACTTAATCCATTTTGAAAACACCATATTCAAAATTAAAATAAACCAAAGAAAAAAGGAAAGAAAAATATCATGCAAACTCTCTTGATTGAGTGAGACTAGAAAATGCATGGTCATGCTCGAATAAATTGATATAGAGATGATCCTAAACTATTCGCTTTATAATAGTTTCCCAAGATATCAAGAAAATGATGGACTTTACATAGATGACTAAGAAGACCCTAGGAGAAATTCAAATTTAGAAATGAGGACAAAAAGATGAAATACATAAAATAAGTGTTTGATCGAAAAAAAGGTTAAATCGAGTATGGTTGATATGTGATGGTCTAGGTAGTAATGATGTCACCATTAGATGCCAAAGGTCATTGCTTGCAAAATTCAAATTTAAACGGATATTAAGGCTAACTTGATAAAGTGCTTGATCTTCTTATCAATTGAAATGAACACAAATATCGATTAGATGATGGTCTAGTACAAACTTGTTGTCACCATTGTGATGCCAAAGGAAATTGCTAAAATTATTGTAATTATGGATAATTTCGATTTATCGGTTTAGGTCCATATGTTGTTATTTGACCTTATCCTTAATTATTCAAATATTATTAAGCTATCCATCATTGTCAAAAGAAACCTAATTAAAGTAAAATCGATTCTACAATCTTTAATTACATTTGCTTAAATATACTATATTCCAGAATCTAAATTTAATTAGAATTAGGTTTTTAAAAACAATAAAAAGGCTTCAAACCCTAAAAGGGCACCTTTTAAACTCGGTTTTTTAACAAAATGCATAAAACTAATACTAAATGAAAATATTGTTCGAAAACTAGCAAAAAGCATTGTAAAATAGATGAAAATGTAGTACTTTTGAGGAGTTTTCACCCTCAAACCAATTCAATGCTTATCCCAATAATGCAAGAATTTCAGAAAAACAAAATATTTATTAAAATGAACAGCGTTTCATCACATTATCACCCTAAAATTTTGTACATGGATCAGTATATCAATGCCAACATTTCAATAATTTTTTCGACACATAAAGACCTAGTCTAAGGCGTTTTCCAACAATGCCGGTAACGTGCATCAAGCTCACATCAATTCCCTTAAGGTTCCTGACTACCCAAACTCAGATTTTTATTTTAATTTTTTTTACTTTATTCTGCCAAGGGTATCCTGATACTGGCATAAAAGTGGGGTCGCGTCATGCACTGTTTAGCGGAGTCATAAGAGGAACCATACCACGAATACCTGTGTTTGTCCAGACTACATCACTAAGCTAACCCATTTACACTCGTTCCATAGGGTTTTTGACTTGAGTACTAAGATGGAGCATACCACGAAGCCCCAAGTAACCTGTTATCCCTAAGGCAAAAGAGTGCCTAACTTTTTAGCCATTGGCAAAACATTGCTGCCTTATTCATTTTTTTATACCTTGACACTGATTTTTTTTCATTTATTTATTTACATTGAGTTCAGCTTCAAGAAGTCCTAAGTTCATTTTAGTAAACTAGACACATGCCACGCGTAAAGTGAGACTAAAGTTCCAAAGACTAGAGTTTACTGCCAAAGCAACCTACGCGTTGAAGTTCTGCTAGCATACAATTTCGGACAGGTTAACTAGTTACAAGTTCAAGCATGCTAACAACATTTTATTCATAACTCAGCTGAGATACAAACCAAAATTATTTTTTTAGGGCTTGGTATGCATGGAAAACAAATTGCAAATTAAACATGAATAACGTATGATTTCAAATCCATGACAGAAATGGAGAACACTACACACCCCAAACCTAAAATGTGCATAGTCCTCGATGCATGAAAAACAACACATATACACAAAAACAAATAAAGCATGTTTATGAAAAACAAAATGAAATGCAGTAAAAGAGTTTAAGAGGAAGAAGACTCCCATTTGGTTGAAGGTTCCGGCCTAGAGAGACGCATCATTCTCTTGACAAAACTGCCCCTATTGGGGGCCATATGCTTCTTGCGCTTGAGGCTTTTCTTTGGTTCTGCTGTAGCGGCCTGTAAAGTCCGTAGGACTTCTTCGATCGACTTGTTGATACCTGACTTTTCAAGAGCAAACTTTGGCATAGCAGGTGTGGCGGCGGCTTGGTTTTTTTCATCTTCAGAATCCACGTGGGAATCAGTGCTGGCGGATTCAACATGTACTGGCATGTTGGGACTAAAGAGGCTGGAGTAGAGAAGATCGGGATCGTATCCTCTAATTGTGGAGTTTTAGCTCGAGAAGAATGAGGGCTTGCTGGCATCGTCCACTTGCAAAGGAGACTGACAGGGAACTCAAGAAAAGCGCGCACCGGAAGCGCAGCTACTTCATCAAGGACTTATTTCAACACCTTGTCCCTGGTCTGAATATATTGCCAAAAAAAAGTATTTTTCTTCTCTGCGTCCTCAATTTTGGAAATGATCATCTCAAGTTGTTTGCTGATCAGGGACAATGTTGCCACGAATGCTGCAGGCACCGAAGTTGCAGCAACGACCTTGGATGGTTTGGTCTTTGGCATGGGTGTTGCGGCCGATTGCTTCCCTTTCTCTTTGGTTTCAACGGTTGTTAATTGCCTTCACAAAGTAGGAATGATGGTGGATCCTTTGCTGCACTGGATACTGTCAGTGTCAAGGGTAGGGACATTGTGATGCGCACAAATATTCGATATCAGTAATGGAAAAATCAAACTACCCGTTGGTTTACCTACGCGCTTATATGTTTCGTCCACTATGGTTCTGCCAACATCAATTTTTCTCCCAGTCATAATCGAGTGAAGAAGAGATATTCTCTCCTCATAGATAGTTTTATTATGTGTCGTGGGCATCAAGTTGGCTTTGAGGAAGTGGTTCCATCCTCGCGGCTACTTTCAAAGCCAAGCGCTTCACTGTCTGGCTCAACTTGGTGGAGATGTTCCGTGTTGTACCGGTTTGACATAGGTCCTTCAAAATTAGTCTTCTCTTTGAATCGTCGAGTGAGTCGGTGAACGCTAAGTGTTGATCCTGCTTGCCATCCAAAGAAAACAAATCGTTAATAGGTTTGGCATCAAATCAGACACACTTACCACTAATCATAAGAAAAGGTGAATCTTTAGTGGTCAAGTGGGCATAAAACTCTTCGACAATTGTATTGTTGATGTCACCGATTTCTTTGGCAAAATTTTTCCCAACCATGTTTCTTGACAATTCCGACAAACTCTATGGTATAGCTAAGACTGGGCCTATCCTTCAACTCGAATCTCTTCTCGTAGCAGAAGTTTCTCGAAGCAAAATTTTCATCATGCCTCTTCTCTATTTTAGCAGTAAAAAAATGTTTGAATGGAAGGAATGAAGACGCCATTGATTCTTGAAAAAAGGAAGGTGAAAAGATGATGAGCGATGACGGTTTATAGGGTACTTGGTTTATTTGAGCAAAAGAGAAAAAATGTTGAGTAAAGAAGGAAAGAAAATCAGCTATAGTGTTTAAGTAGAAAAGAAAGAGAAAAAGATTGAGTGATTTAATGAGTTAGCCGATTTATTGGGGTATAATGATGAAAGAATTTGAATTGGATTGGATGTGTGAAAAGATAATTATGATGGGAGGTGAATCGGCAGGGAAGGCAAAAGGGTAAGGAGGGAAAGTTTGAAATTTGATTTACCCTAGGGCGGCTAGGGTTTTATCTTATCCAAACCGATAATAATTTTTTTTTCTTTTCTCTTTTATCAATCGTGCTAGCCTCTCTTTGGTTTGTCACTGGCATAAAAATGCTACTGGCGATCTAAAAAATATGTTGACAGGAAAAAACCTATATTCATTCAAAGAATCCTTTCAAGATGGAAGAATAAATAAAATAAAGAAAATCAACAAGACAAAACATAAAATACTGTAAACACTAATCCTAATATTTACAAATAAGTCAAACCATTGTGGAAATTGCTAAATTTCTGCCAAAAGGATAACCTCATTGGCATCCTTTGGAGTACCTTCCACATAATGCTTAAGTCTCTGACCATTTACTTTGAAAATTGCCCCGTTCTTTAAATCTCGAATATCAACTGCTCCATGAGCATAAGGTTGAACAACTTCAAATGGTCCTGACCATCTTGACTTGAGCTTCCCTAGAAAAATCTTAAGCCGTGAGTTAAACAGAAGAACATGTTGACCTACCATAAACTGCCTTGGCAAAATTATTCTCTCATGCCAGCACTTTGTTCTTTCCTTGTAGAGTCTGGCATTCTCATACACTTGTAACCTGAATTCCTCCAACTCGTTGAGGTCTAGCAACCTCTTCTCTCTAGCATTTCTCCATGCCATGTCAAGTTTCTGAATTGCCCAATAGGCTTAATATTCTATTTCTACTAGAAAATGACATGATTTACCAAAAACGAGTCGAAAAGGAGAACATCTTAGAGGTGTTTTAAAGGCAGTCGTGTATGCCCACAAAGATTCATCTAGCCGTTAGGACCAATCCTTCCTTGTGGGATTCACAGTTTTTTCCAGAATGTTTTTCCCTATTCGATATCTCAGCTTGACCATTCGTTTGAGGGTGGTATGCTGTAGCAATCTGATGCTGAATTTTATACCTGCACAAAGCTCTAGATATTAAACGACATTTAAAATGAGTGCCCTCATCATGTATAATAGCTCTCGGGGCACCAAATCTAGTAAAAATTTGTTTGTGCAAAAATTTAGCAACAGCCTTGGCATCATTGGTTGGCAAGGCCACAACCTCAACCCATTTGGAAACACAGTCAACCGCTACTAATATATACAATTTACCAAATGAAAGGGTGAATGGGCCCATGAAGTCTATCCCCCAAACATCAAATAAATCTGCAGGCATTATGTTTTAAAGTGGCATTTGGTGTCTGCCATAAATGTTACTTGTTCGTTGGCATCAATTGCATGCCTTTGAAAAATTGTGAGCACCTTGGTATAGTGTAGGCCAAAAAAACCAGACTGCAACACCTTGGCAGCAGTCTTTATTCCAACAAAATGACCTTCGTACGATGCTGCATGGCATAGTTGCAAAATACTATATTGTTCTTCTTCTGGAACACATCGGCGAATTACCTGGTCGGCACATTGCTTAAATAGTATGGGCTCATCCCAATAGTACTGTCGAGCCTCTCACAGGAAACGCTTCCGCAAGTTATATGCCAAGTCTGGTGGCATCAAATTGCTTACCAGGTAGTTGACAATGTCAGCGTACCATGGCATAGCACTGACTACAAGTAGGGACTCGTCAGGAAATTTATCCCCTATGGCATCATACTAAACATCTTCCAAATGATGTTCTAGGCGTGATAGGTGGTCGGCTACTACATTTTCACTCTCCTTCTTATCTCAAATTTCAAGATCAAATTCTTGCAATAAAAGTGTCCATCTAATTAGTCTTGGTTTGGCATCTTTTTTTGCCAAGAGGTCTTTTAGAGCTAAATGATCTGTAAAAACCACAACTTTGTTACCAGTAAGATAAGATCTAAATTTTTCAAAAGAAAAGATAACAGTAATAAACTCTTTCTCGGTTGTGGAGTAGTTAAGTTGTGCTTCATTCAGTGTTCGACTGGCATAATAGATGGCTTGAAAACCTTGCCATGTCGTTGTCCTAAGACTGCTCCTATGGCATAGTCGATGGCATCGCATATGAGCTCAAATGGCTTATTCCAATCAGGGGCCACGACTATAGGTGCATTAATTTCTCCTTCAGTTCCTCAAAAGCTCTTAAACAAGAATCGTCTAAAACAAAAGTTGTATTATTCTCTAAAAGTAAACACAAAGGCTTAGAAATTTTTTAAAAGTCTTTAATGAATCGGCGATAAAAACCAGCATGACCTTAAAAAATTCTTATACCTTTCACGTTGGTAGGTGGAGACAACTGCTTAATTACCTTAACTTCTGCTTGATCGACTTCCAAACCTCTCTTGGTAACCTTGTGACCGAGAACAATGCCCTCATTTACCATGAAATGGCATTTCTCCTAGTTCAACACTAGGTTCGTCTCTATGCACCTTCTTAGGACCTGCTCTAAACTCAGAAGACATTCCTTAAATGTTTTGCCAAACACTGAGAAATCGTCCATAAACACTTCCAGGTTATGCTCAATCATGTCAGAAAAAATAGACATCATGCACTATTGAAACGTTTCTGGCGCATTACACAACCCAAATAGCATCCTTTTGAAGGGAAACATCCCGTAATGACAGGTAAAGGTGGTCTTCTATTGATCATTAGGAGCAATGGCAATCTGGTTATATCCAGAATAGCTATCTAAAAAAATAAAATGCTTTACCTGCTAGCCTGTCTAACATCTGGTTGATGAAAGGTAGTGGGAAGTGGTCATTCCTTGTGACACTGTTCATTCTTCAGTAATCCATGCACACCCTCTATCATGTGATAGTCCTGGAGGGAATCAATTCGTCGTTGTTGTTCTGGACTACAGTCATGCCACCTTTCTTTGGCACACACTGTATTGGGCTAACCCATGAGCTGTTAGAAATGGGATAAATGATCCCGTCATCTAACCATTTAATGATTTCTTTCTTTACTACCTCTTTCATACTAGGGTTTAGCCTTCTTTGTCCTTCAACAGTCTTATCATGATATTCCTCAAGTATGATCTTGTGCATGCAAATAGTTGGGCTGATACCTCGGATGTCTAAATAATCGTACTTTAGGTGCTCTGGCAATATTTTTAGCTCCAATGTTGGTGGCTCATCAATGGATGGTTTGGGTGCCACAATCTCTCTTCCAGCCAACTCAAGTGGCTCTGTTTGTTCAAAATAGTTCACATTTTTAGCCTTCACGGTTGTTTCATTAGGTTCTTCAAACAATTCGGTGATGCCTTCAATCATGCTGGCATCAGACTGGTGCTAGCATATCTGTGCCAAATCTAGCTTATAGATAGACTCTATTATTTCCTTTGTTTGATTTCCTCAAGTTCATCTACACATTTCAAAGCTTGAAACATGTTAAATGTAACCTGATGGTCATTCATACGCATTGTTAATTCCCCTTTATGAACATCGATAAGAGTTCTACCCGTTGCAAGAAAAGGTCTACCTAAGATGATTGGTACATTTACATCAGCTTCATAATCCAATATGATAAAATCGGTAGGAAAAATAAATTTGTCTACCTTTACCAGCACATCCTCAATCATACCCTTGGGATGCACTATTTGGCGTGAGTAATAAAAGGGACCATACCACGAATGCCCGTGTTAGTCTGGACTACATCACTAAGCTAACCCATTTACACTCGTACCCTAGGGTTTTTGACTTGAGTACTAAGATGGAGCATACCACAAAGCCCCAAGTAACCTATTGTCCATAAGGTAGAGGAGTGCCTAATTTTTTAGCCATTGGCAAAACATTTCTGCCTTATTCATCTTTTTCTTTCTTTCTTTCTTTTTTCTTTTTTAAATACCCTGACACTGATTTATTTTTCATTTACTTATTTACACTGAGTTCAGCTTCAAGAAGTCCTAAGTCATTCCAGCAAACTAGATACATGCCATGGGTAAAGTGAGACTAAAGTTCCAAAAACTAGAGTTTATTGCCAAAGCAACCTGAGCATTGAAGTTCTGCTGGCATACAATTTTATAGGACAAGTTCATCATCGGTCAGGTTAACTAGTTAGAAGTTTAAGCATGCTAACAGTATGCTGGCAATTTTATTCACAAATCAGCTGAGATACAATTTTTTTGGGTTTGGTATGCATGGCAAACAAATTGCAAATTAAACATGAATAATGCATGATTTCGAATGCATGGCAGAAATGGAGAACACTACACACCCCCAAACCTAAAATGTGCATAGTCCTCGATGCATGAAAAACAACACATATATACAGAAAAAAATAATGCATGATTATGAAAAACAAAATGAAATGCAGTAAAATAGTTTAAGGGGAAGAAGACTCCCCTTCGGTTGAAGGTTCCGGCCTAGAGACGCGCGTCTTTCTCTTGACAAAACTACCCCTATGGGGCCTTATGCTTCTTGTGCTTGAGGCTCTTCTTTGGTTTTGCTGTAGCAGCCTGCAAAATCCGTAGGACTTTTTCAATCGACTTATTGATGCTTAACTTTTTAGGAGCAGACTTTGGCGTAATAGGTGTGGCGGTGGCTTGGTTTCCTTCATCTTCAGATTTCATGGAGGAATCAGTGCTGGCAGTTTCAACATGTATTGGCAATGTTGGGACTAGAGAGACTGGAGTAGGGGAAATTGGGACCGTATCCTCTAATTGTTGAGTTTTCGCTCGAGAAGAATGGGGGCTTGCCGGCACTGTCCCCTTGCCAAGGAGACTAGCAGGGAACTCAAGAAAAGCGGGCACTGGGAGCGCAGCTACTTCATCAAGGGCCAGTTTCAACACCTTGTCCCTGGTCTGAATATATTGCCAAAACAGTGCATTTTTCTTCTTTGCGTCCTCAATTTTAACAATGATCAGCTCAAGCTATTTGCTGATCGGGGACAATATTGCTGGCACAGAAGTTGCAGTGGCAGCCTTGGATGGTTTGGCCTTTGGCATGGGTGTTGCGGCCGATTGCTTTCCCTTCTCTTTGGTTTCAATGGTTGTTAATTACCTTTTCGGAGCAGGAATGATGGTGGATCCCTTGCTGCACTGGATACTATCAGTGTCGAAGGTAGGGACATCGAGCTGAGCACAAACATTCGAGATCAGTAATGGAAAAATCAAACTACTCATTGGTTTACCTGCGCACTTATATGTCTCGTCCACAATGATTCTACCAACATCAATTTTTCTCCCAATCATAATGGAGAGAAGAAGCGCCATTCTTTCCTCAGAGATAGTTTCATTGTGTGTCGTGGGCATCAAGTTGCCTTTAAGGAAGTGGTTCCATCCTCGCGGCTGTACTTTCAAAGCCAAGCGTTTTACTATTCAGATCCCCTTGGTGGAGATGTTCCATGTTGTACCGGTTTGACATAGGTCCTTCAAAATTAGTCTCCTCTTTGAATTATCGAGTGAGTCGGTTAGCGTTCACCCTGCTCGTCATCCAAAGAAAACAAATCATTAATAAATTTGGCATCAAATCGAACACACTTACCACGAATCATAAGAAAAGGTGAATCTTTAATGGTCAAGTGGGCATAAAACTCTCAGACAATTGTATTGTTGATGTCACCGATTTGCTGGCAAAATTTTTCCCAACCATGTTTCTTGACAATTCCGACAAACTCTATGGTATAGCTAAGACTGGGCCCATCCTTCAACTCGAATCTCTTCTCGTAGCAGAAGTTTCTCGAAGCAAAATTTTCATCATGCCTCTTCTCTATTTTAGCAGTAAAAAAATGTTTGAATGGAAGGAATGAAGACGCCATTGATTCTTGAAAAAAGGAAGGTGAAAAGATGATGAGCGATGACGGTTTATAGGGTACTTGGTTTATTTGAGCAAAAGAGAAAAAATGTTGAGTAAAGAAGGAAAGAAAATCAGCTATAGTGTTTAAGTAGAAAAGAAAGAGAAAAAGATTGAGTGTTTTAATGAGTTAGCCGATTTATTGGGGTATAATGATGAAAGAATTTGAATTGGATTGGATGTGTGAAAAGATAATTATGATGGGAGGTGAATCGGCAGGGAAGGCAAAAGGGTAAAGGAGGGAAAGTTTGAAATTTGATTTACCCTAGGGCGGCTAGGGTTTTATCTTATCCAAACCGATAATAATTTTTTTCTTTTCTCTTTTATCAATCGTGCTAGCCTCTCTTTGGTTTGTCACTGGCATAAAAATGCTGCTGGCGATCTAAAAAATATGTTGACAGGAAAAAACCTATATTCATTCAAAGAATCCTTTCAAGATGGAAGAATAAATAAAATAAAGAAAATCAACAAGACAAAACATAAAATACTGTAAACACTAATCCTAATATTTACAAATAAGTCAAACCATTGTGGAAATTGCTAAATTTCTGCCAAAAGGATAACCTCCTTGGCATCCTTTGGAGTACCTTCCACATAATGCTTAAGTCTCTGACCATTTACTTTGAAAATTGCCCCGTTCTTTAAATCTCGAATATCAACTGCTCCATGAGCATAAGGTTGAACAACTTCAAATGGTCCTGACCATCTTGACTTGAGCTTCCCTAGAAAAATTTTAAGCCGTGAGTTAAACAGAAGAACATGTTAACCTACCATAAACTGCCTTGGCAAAATTATTCTCTCATGCCAGCACTTTGTTCTTTCCTTGTAGAGTCTGGCATTCTCATACACTTGTAACCTGAATTCCTCCAACTCGTTGAGGTCTAGCAACCTCTTCTCTCTAGCATTTCTCCATGCCATGTCAAGTTTTTGAATTGCCCAATAGGCTTAATATTCTATTTCTACTAGAAAATGACATGATTTACCAAAAACGAGTCGAAAAGGAGAACATCTTAGAGGTGTTTTAAAGGCAGTCGTGTATGCCCACAAAGATTCATCTAGCCGTTAGGACCAATCCTTCCTTGTGGGGTTCACAGTTTTTTCCAGAATGTTTTTCCCTATTCGATATCTCAGCTTGACCATTCGTTTGAGGGTGGTATGCTGTAGCAATCTGTTGCTGAATTTTATACCTGCACAAAGCTCTAGATATTAAACGACATTTAAAATGAGTGCCCTCATCATGTATAATAGCTCTCGGGGCACAAAATCTAGTAAAAATGTGTTTGTGCAAAAATTTAGCAACAACCTTGGCATTATTGGTTGGCAAGGCCACAACCTCAACCCATTTGGAAACACAGTCAACCGCTACTAATATATACAATTTTCCAAATAAAAGGGTGAATGGGCCCATGAAGTCTATCCCCCAAACATCAAATAAATCTACAGGCATTATGTTTTAAAGTGGCATTTGGTGTCTGCCATAAATGTTACTTGTTCGTTGGCATCGATTGCATACCTTTGAAAAATTGTGAGCACCTTGGTATAGTGTAGGCCAAAAAAACCAGACTACAACACCTTGGCAGCAGTCTTCATTCCAACAAAATGACCTTCGTACGATGTTGCATGGCATAGTTGCAAAATACTATGTTGTTCTTCTTCTGGAACACATCGGCGAATTACCTGGTCGGCACATTGCTTAAATAGTATGGGCTCATCCCAATAGTACTGTCGAGCCTCTCTCAGGAAACGCTTCCGCAAGTTATATGCCAAGTCTGGTGGCATCAAATTGCTTACCAGGTAGTTGACAGTGTCAGCGTACCATGGCATAGCACTGACTGCAAGTAGTGACTCGTTAGGAAATTTATCCCCTATGGCATCATACTAAACATCTTCCAAATGATGTTCTAGGCCTGATAGGTGGTCGGCTACTACATTTTCACTCTCATTCTTATCTCGAATTTCAAGATCAAATTCTTGCAATAAAAGTGTCCATCTAATTAGTCTTGGTTTGGCATCTTTTTTGCCAAGAGGTCTTTTATAGCTAAATGATCTGTAAAAACCACAACTTTGTTACCAATAAGATAAGATCTAAATTTTTCAAAAGAAAAGATAACAGTAATAAACTCTTTCTCGGTTGTGGAGTAGTTAAGTTGTGCTTCATTCAGTGTTCGACTGGCATAATAGATGGCATGAAAACCTTGCCATGTCGTTGTCCTAAGACTGCTCCTATGGCATAGTCGATGGCATCGCATATGAGCTCAAATGGCTTATTCCAATCAGGGGCCTCGACTATAGGTGCATTAATTTCTCCTTCAGTTCCTCAAAAGCTCTTAAAGAAGAATCGTCAAAAACAAAAGTTGTATTATTCTCTAAAAGTAAACACAAAGGCTTAGAAATTTTTTAAAAGTCTTTAATGAATCGGCGATAAAAACCAGCATGACCTTAAAAAATTCTTATACCTTTCACGTTGGTAGGTGGAGGCAACTGCTTAATTACCTTAACTTTTGCTTGATCGACTTTCAAACCTCTCTTGGTAACCTTGTGACCGAGAACAATGCCCTCATTTACCATGAAATGGCATTTCTCCTAGTTCAACACTAGGTTCGTCTCTATGCACCTTCTTAGGACCTGCTCTAAACTCAGAAGACATTCCTTAAATGTTTTGCCAAACACTGAGAAATCGTCCATAAACACTTCTAGGTTATGCTCAATCATGTCAGAAAAAATAGACATCATGCACTATTGAAACGTTTCCGGCGCATTACACAACCCAAATAGCATCCTTTTGAAGGGAAACATCCCGTAAGGACAGGTAAAGGTGGTCTTCTATTGATCATTATGAGCAATGGCAATCTGGTTATATCCAGAATAGCTATCTAAAAAAATAAAATGCTTTACATGCTAGCCTATCTAACATATGGTCGATGAAAGGTAGTGGGAAGTGGTCATTCCTTGTGACACTGTTCATTCTTTAGTAATCCATGCACACCCTCTATCATGTGATAGTCCTGGAGGGAATCAATTCGTCATTGTTGTTCTGGACTACAGTCATGCCACCTTTCTTTGGCACACACTGTATTGGGCTAACCCATGAGCTGTCAGAAATGGGATAAATGATCCCGTCATCTAACCATTTAATGATTTCTTTCTTTACTACCTCTTTCATACTAAGGTTTAGCCTTCTTTGTCCTTCAACAGTCTTATCATGATATTCCTCAAGTATGATCTTGTGCATGCAAATAGTTGGGCTGATACCTCGGATGTCTAAATAATCGTACTTTAGGTGCTCTGGCAATATTTTTAGCTCCAATGTTGGTGGCTCCTCAATGGATGGCTTGGGTGCCACAATCTCTCTTCCAGCCAACTCAAGTGGCTCTGTTTGTTCAAAATAGTTCACATTTTTAGCCTCCAAGGTTGTTTCATTAGGTTCTTCAAACAATTCGGTGATGCCTTCAATCATGCTGGCATCAGACTGGTGCTAGCATATCTGTGCCAAATCTAGCTTATAGATAGACTCTATTATTTCCTTTGTTTGATTTCCTTAAGTTCATCTACACATTTCAAAGCTTGAAACATGTTAAATGTAACCTGATGGTCATTCATACGCATTATTAATTCCCCTTTATGAACATCGATAAGAGTTCTACCCGTTGCAAGAAAAGGTCTACCTAAGATGATTGGTACATTTACATCAGCTTCATAATCCAATATGATAAAATCGGTAGGAAAAATAAATTTGTCTACCTTTACCAGCACATCCTCAATCTTACCCTTGGGATGTACATATGATCAATCTGCCAGCTGAAGTGTTACTATTGTTAGCCTTGCTTCGATGCCAAGTTTCCTGAAAACAAATAGTGGCATCAAGATAATACTGGCACCTAAATTGCATAATGTATTTCCAACAAATTTATTGCCAATGGTACAAGGAATAGTAAAAATCCATGGATCTTTCAGCTTTGGTGGTAAAAGGTTACGAATCATGGCACTGCATCCTTTTGTAAGGGTGACTGTCTCAAAATCTCCCAATTTCCGCTTTTTGGTTAGGATGTCTTTCATGAACATCACATAGTTGGGCATCTGCTCAAAAGCTTCTACTAGAGGAATGTTGATTTGCAACTGCTTAAGCACTTCTAAAAAACGCTTAAATTGCTGATCTTGCTTATGTTTTTGAAGGCGAGCTAGAAAAGGTGGTGGTGGATAAACTACTGCCGGTTGTGCTGGCTTTGCCAAGGAAATGTTGGCATTAGATTTCTGCCTCACATCGTTCTACTGCTCAGCATCAACATGTGTTTTGGCTTATGTGGACAAACTAGGATCTGAATATGGTCTGGCATCATTTATTCCTTGTTCTGCTTCATTGGAATCCTCTGGTGGCATTGTTCTGTTAGATTGGCATTAAACTAATGGCTTGACAGCCATCTCTGTTTCGCATTGCTTACCACTCCGAAGAGTTACTACTTTACATTGCTCATTGTCTTTCTGCCTAGCATCTTCAGTGTCGCTTGGTAAAGTTCCCTAAGGTCGATTGCTAAGAGCATTGGCAATCTGTCCAAGTTGAACTTCCAAGTTATGCATTGATGCTGCCAAACTCTGAACATTGGCATCATTTCTCTCCATATAATCGGTAAGAGAGTTCCCTTGTTTTGTCCTTGCTGAAAATTATTCTAAGCTCTTGCTGGCATTGCATTCTGAAAGAATGCTAGCATTCCATTATTATTTTGCCTCTGGTTGTTCTGCCGCTGAGCATTATTGTTCTATTGCTGAGCATTGTACTGATTGCCTCCTTGATTTCCCCATGCCAAATTAAGGTGTTGTCGCCAACCTGCATTATAAGTGGTGGAATTAGAATTATAATTTTGATTATAATTGCCAACATAATTTACCGACTGACAGTTGGCAGGGTAATCTTCTGAACGATGATTTTCTCCACAGATTGTACAAAATGGATCTAACATTTGAACTTCTTGGGACTCATTCTTTTGCAAAGATTTCACCATGTTGGTGAGATTTGCAATTTCAGCATGAAGGGATATCAGCTTATCCACTTTCAATATTCCACTGGTTTTGGTTCCAATCCCAAGTCTAGCAACAGGGTACTCGAAATCATTGATTGAGATCCTCTCAAGGATTTCTATAGCCTCTGAGTATTTCTTATCGAGCAATGAACCGGCTACTGAAGCATCAGCAACAGTACGTGTTTGTGCATTCAACCCATTATAGAAATTTGTATTTGGGTCCAATTTGGAAATTCGTGCATAGGACACCTTCTCAGCATGTTTTTAAATCCCTCTCAGGTATCTTATAATGTTTCATCATCAGCCTATCTGAATGTAATGATCTCACCCCTCAACTTGGCAGTGAGTGTGGGCAGCTAGAATCTTGTCAAGAACTTTTGGCATATGTCTGCCCATGAACTTACCAAACCTGGTGGCAAAGAATTAATCAATGTATTGGCTCTATCTCTCAAGGAAAACGTGAATAGCCTTAATTTCACAATATCATCAGGCACTCCAGTTTGTTGGAATAATTGGCAAATCTCCATAAACTACTTCAAATGTTGCGTTGGGTCTCCAGTGAGTGCTCTATCGAATTGACTTACATTTAAAAGAGTAGAAATCATCACCGGCTTAAGTTCAAAATTGACAGCATTTACCTTTGTGCCAACGAGTCCTAGCATCAAATTGTCAATATTGGGCGTTGAATGTTCTCTAATAGGTCTCTCATCCTCTTCATTTAGGGCAACATGTGGTGTGTTCTCTAATAGGTCTCTCCTCCTCTTCATTTAGGGCAACAGGTGGTGCTGGTGGATTATTGTTTGGTAAATTTCCTTCATTATTCACCACACATTCCCTTGATTACCTTGATTATTTATTTCTCGAAATCTTTTCTTAAACCTCATCAAGGTTTTCTCAATTTCCGGATCGTATGGCAACTCATCCACCATAGGGTGGCTTTTGGTCATACACCGGTATAAACAACAGAAAAGTAAAAGAATGGACAAATAAAAATTTTAAAACAATCAACTCTGTTGCAATCCTCGGCAATGGCGCCAAAAACTTGTTGTGACCTAAATGTGCTTGGCAAAAGGTATAAAAATGAGTATTGGGAATGTATAAAACAATGCCAAGTCGAGTCCTTTTTCGTGCAAGTATACAAGGTCGACAAGTAATACAACAGTTAAGCTGAGTATCGATCCCACAGGGATTGTCTTGGAATTTAATTGTTCAATTGTTACTTGCCTTTGGAGTAAAAATGATTGTTTTGGAAAGTGATTTTAAAGAAAAGAAAACAAAGTTGGCAATGAGAGCTTGAAAAAGTGGATGATGAGCGTTGGCAAGGAATGCATGGTTTTCACGTTGTTTATGTTATGCCAACCTTTAATAATGTCATGCGTTGGCAATGTTTTATTGAGCAGATTCACAAGATGGTCAATACCTTCGTCGATAGCAATGCCTTAAACTAATCATGTAAAAAACCAATATATGTCTATAGTGTATGTTTCCCATTAATTAATTTAGTTTAGTTCTAATCTTTACTCTCTAAGGGGTAGACTTACTCCCGAAGTAAGTTCATCTACTTGAACATCTTCTGTCGAAGCTTCTCACCTTAGAATTTGGCAAGAAATCGTTGCCTCCCAAGTCAGTTACGATATTGAGTTGCAGTAAGCAAGTTATGCCAGCCGTCGCTTGGCATAGAAGTTTTGGAAAAAGCAAAGACATTGCCAAATGAATAAAACTTTATGCCGAAGCATTATTAATTAATAAAAGCAAGCAAAAAACAATGTTTCATCCATCCACCCATCACCAACTATTAAATTAGTTCATGATGAGAGGGTTACCACAAAATAAACTTCATCGTTTACAAACATCATCTTCAAAATTAAAATAAACCAAAGAAAAAAAAGGAAGAAAAGGGGTCGGTCTACATCATCAATTTAATAAATTAACGTTTAAATGATCAAAATATTATAATCTAAAACGTAAGCGATCAAAATGTTATTTCTTTTTAAATTAATAACAAAAAGTAAACTAAAAATAAAAAAAGAATATCTGTGTAGTTTATCCTTTTTAAAAATATTTTAAAATATAATTTAAACATGTATAATGAAATCATAAAAGACATGTAATAAAAGAGAGTGTCTAACCAAACCCTAAAATAAGAAATAGAGGAGACGCTACTATTTCCTTCCTTTTCCCTCCATTTTCTGATCTCACACCATCTTCTCTGAGAATCGGTTATGTTTATAGGGTAAAACCCATATTTTGTCTATTATTATTTCCCTTTATTTACACTATAGCATGTTGATTTCTCTTTTTATTTATTTTTTTTATTTTTTTTTATCTCTAGAATCTTTTTATCAGATCTACTTTTCTGCTGTTGTTTATATTCTCTCCGATTGTATTCTAGGTTGAATATATGGATCCTTTTCTGGAGAGAGAGGAAGAGAGTATTGTTTTTAATTTCTCGATTCCAAGTTTTTTGGTTAATTTTAGAAGATTATTTATATGTATTCTGTTTGAAGTTTTGGGTTTTTATTTGGTTGCTTTCCTGTTATTGTCCTTAATTTATGTTGTATGTTACTTTTGGATAGGTGACTAGAAATAGATTTTAGTTCGTTATATAATACAAATTTGTGTGTCAAAATTGTAATTAGTAGTTTACCTTTGATTGTGTTGTTGTATGGAGATGGGAGGTTAACGATTTATTTATCTGCATTGCTTTGCAATATAGTTTTGCTATTTGCTTTTCCCTTTCTTGAAATTTATGAAAAAAGTAAGATCTCATGCAAATAGTTGAGTTCTAGTATGTATTCAAAGTTCAAACACAATTCTTTTTTCTTGTAAATAGTTATCATTTCCTCGCATTTGATGTTCGGTGTTCACAAATGTGAAATTTTGAATTCTTTTAAAATTTGCTTTCTTTTACCTGTGTCTGGACATACCTTTTGCTATTTTTAAGAACTAAGAAGTAAATGGTAAATCCAACAATCAAGAGGGGCTTTATTTTTCATTTTGTGAGCTTTAGTTGGTGCTTTTGTTGAGTGGCTTGGTCGGTGTTTGAAATTTTCTTGATCAACTTTGAAACAGGTATTTATTTTGCTAATAATATGGCGAGTCAGAGAAATAGTTATGGGAAGCGGGCTCATTCTCAGTCTGACTATTCTGAGAATGGAACAAATAAGAGGAGAATTGTAGGCGATGACACGGAACAATTTGTTATTAATTCAGAAGATACTGTTTATCGGTATTTATGCCCTGTAAGAAAGATAGGAAGCATTATTGGAAAGGGAGGGGAGATTGTGAAGCAATTAAGAGTGGACACTAAATCCAAGATCAGAATTGGTGAGACGGTTCCTGGGTCTGAGGAGCGTGTGGTTACTATCTACAGCTCTCGGGATGAAACAAATGCCCTTGAAGATGATGATAACTTTGTTTCTCCTGCTCAAGATGCTCTATTTCGGGTGCATGACAAAGTTGTTGCTGAAGATTTGTATGGTGATGAAGAATCGGAAAGCCACAAAATTACTGCTAGGCTTCTTGTGCCTTCTGATCAGATTGGATGTATCATAGGAAAGGGTGGACAGATTGTTCAGAACATACGCACTGAAACTGGTGCACAGATTCGCTTTCTTAAGGATAATTTACCATCTTGTGCCTTTCCCACGGATGAACTTGTACAGGTAATTTTACCGTCTGATAGTTGATGTGGTAATTTTAGAAAATGCTGATTCATTTCACGTTCCCATCTCCCCGCTAATATGATGCTTAGGCCATTGCCATACATTGATATGGTGGGTGTTTGCAAGATCTTTTTCAATGGTCAGGGCCTGTCAACATTTCTGACAATGTTAAATTCAGCACTTAAAGTTTTTCAGACCTGAGATTGTTTTTAATTGTTATTTTTATTATTATTGGCTTTAGATATCTGGGGAAGCTGTGGTTGTGAAGAAGGCTTTGCACCGAATTGCATCTCGTCTTCATGAGAATCCTTCACGATCTCAACACTTGTTTGCTTCTGCCATGTCAAATGCATATCCTGCCGGTGGTGTACTTCTTGGTCCAGCTTCTGGTGCCCCAATTGTACCAATACCTTCATTGGCGGGTCCTTATGGAGGATACAAAGGTGACACTGGAGAATGGCCACGCTCATTGTACTCTGCTCCAAGGGACGAGAGATCATCAAGGGAATTTTCTCTTCGTATAGTTTGTCCAACTGCTATTATTGGAGGTGTAATTGGCAAAGGTGGTGCAATAATCAACCAGATCAGGCAGGAATCAGGTGCAGTCATCAATGTTGATAGCTCAAGCAGCAATGGAGATGATTGCTTAATAACAATATCAGCCAAGGAGGTCAGCTTTTAATCTTTGATCATAAAACTCTAGAAGTCTATTCTATTCCTTGTGCTAGGATTTTGATAATGTTACAAAACTTGGCTGTATTAGTTCTTTGAGGATGCATTTTCGCCTACAATTGAAGCTGCTGTGAGGTTGCAACCGAGATGCAGCGAGAAGGTTGAAAGAGACTCTGGAATTTTATCATTCACAACCCGTTTACTTGCTCCTACCTCGCGTATTGGCTGCCTTATTGGTAAAGGAGGATCCATTGTAACTGAGATGAGGAGGATGACAAAAGCTAACATTCGTATCTTGTCAAAGGAAAACCTTCCGAAGGTTGCATCTGAAGATGATGAGATGGTCCAGGTGATGAACCTTTAGTGTTTTGACTTTTGATAGGATTTTCATAATCATTACTCTGTATCTGTTGGTTCATAGTTGTTTTAGTTGATACTTTGAAATTGAGCGTCTTTTACTTTTTATTATCAGATTGCCGGAGACCTTGATGTTGCAAAGGATGCCCTCGTACAAATAACAAAACGGTTAAGAGCAAACTTTTTTGATAGGGAAGGTCCTGTTTCTCCATTAGTGCCAGTTTTGCCGTATCTCCCTATGCCAACTGAGGGAATAGACAGTTGGAGTTATGAAAGTAAAGAGAGCAAGAGGCATGGACGAGGGCATACTTATTCTGGTAGTTATGGCTCCAGTGACCTAGCTCCCAGTGAGAGCTATGGAACTTATGGTGCTCAGGTATTTCTTTGGACAACTTAACTGTTTTTAAACCTTGTTCCCTTCGTCATTTATAAGTTCTCTTGTAACTGTTAAGTTCATCTTTGCTTACTGCACTGCTAATGAGTAGTAACTACTCTTCGTATATTTGTAGATTGGTGGTAGTAGCAGTGCTTACGGAGGTTATTCATCAGGACGAGGTGGTCCCTATGGGTGAGAACTTTTTCTTCCCTTAAAAGAATGCCTTTGTTTTTATCTGCTACAGGGGAATGCTTTGAGATGAGTGAGCATTGCACTTTTTATAGGCACCATGTTTAATATTTGAAGATGACAGTTTTCTTCATGGGTAACAAATAACAATGCCAGATTTTATCCTTCCCCAAGCATGTCTATGACCTTTTTGTTTGATCGATAGTATATGAATACTCTTAGGATTTTTCAGTAACCATCCCTGACTTCTCTTACCAGGTTATCCAGCCATACCTCTGTTTCTCGGCGCAAAAGCTATGGTTACTAAAATTTGGTGATTGGTACGTGCAGACAGACTATACTTTTACTTTCGGTAGTGTCATGTCTAATGTCATAACATGCAATTCTCTCTGATTTAACCTGTGCATTACTAGTCTATTGACAGTTTGATAACATAGCCTATCCAATCTCCCTATTTAGGTTCTGATGCTCTTGTTTTCCCTTTGTTGCCTATCCATTCCCATTAAAACAGCTGAGATTTACAAAGCCTGAAGAGCCTGCCTAAACCAGAAGACCAGATGAACCAGGGCCCACCCTGATGCTACTACTTAGAAGGACCAAATACATGTGGAGATCTTACCTTATCTTTGAAATTTGCCATGTCCATGCCACCAAAATTACCAAGCTCTATAATATGTGCTCCCAAGAACCTTGCTAGCCGGAATTGCCTGTTGCTGCCTCAGTTCCTTTTTTGTTTGACCTCTTTTCTTCTTTGTAGTTTGCGATGTTTAGGGATTCAAACCTTGTTGCTTCTTCCATCCACTGACAGTTGTACCGAGTGCTGGGTTTATTATATTTGTTTTCTTAATTATTCAGTTGTCAGAATTTATGTTTGGATCTTATCCAGAACTTAACCAGTTTGCATTTTGCCCTGAAAAGTACTGCAGAAGGCATAATCTGTTTTGCAGGCATTTTTGTGATGTGATATTAACATCTAAAGTATCTAAATGGCCCTTGAGTCTTTTGATGGCCATTATACTTAAGTTGATCAAGGAAAATGCTTTGAGGATGTATCTAGCAAATACTTAAAATGAAATACCAATATTCCCCTCAACATAATCCTGAGAGAAATGGACCGCTGATGATATCATTTCCTTCTGATAATGTAATATATATTATAAGATCGAACTAGTTTTGGCATGCACTAATCTTTCATGACGGGTTTTTGACTCGATGGTTATTTCTAGTGATATATGTCTAGGAAATTGCTAGTTCAGGGAGTTGCAGAGGTAGGTGCAGAATGATTACAAGCATGGTAAAAGTCTAATCTGTTGTCTTTGCAATGGAGTAGATTTTTTGATTTTGGCATGCGTCTTGAATAAAAGGTAAGAGCTTATTGTTTTTTTATTGTTTATAACTTGAGAGAATACAGGAGCTTATGGCTCTGTTACTGGGATGGACATTGGTTTGTATTCGATTTGGGTATGACCAATTATTTTTAAAAAAATGTTTTCCATGCATTTGGCCATACTTTATATTCCGTCCTAATAGATGTTGATCATTGGTACATTATCAAAAATGAAGAGTCACGGTGCAAGTGTTTTTGCCTAATCTGCTAATATTATTGCATAATACATTTTGTCCATTTCTTAGTGTGTTTATACTTTTATGAGTAGCTGACTTGGTGACAGGTTCTGGGACACATGCCTGCCATGCTGGAAAGTTGATGAACTTGTAGAGAGTAAGTGCATGGCCTTTATCATTGAGAATTTATTTTTCTCGACATGGCAGTGTGCATTGTGTTGGAATCTACATTTGTATAACAATTTAATAAAGTATAATCCCAACTTTTACTGCTGATAAGTATTACACTTCAAGTAATTCATAACCTAATAGGCATCTACATTTTTTTTTTTACTAAATAATACGCATCTATATTTATAGGCCTTTATCATGGTTTCTTTTAATAGTGTTAAGGTGATTTGAAGGTGGTATTTGTTCATACATATTCTTAATCCTTTGACAATGTACATTGATCTTGGAGACAAAGCGATTTGAATCTCTATCATGTTGATATATAATACCAATTGTATCATATATATATATATATATGGTTATGATCTATTTACATGGTGTAAACTTCATTTAATTTTTGTTGAGAGCTCGAACGATCAATCGAAATCGCCAAGAGGGTGTGAATTAGACTTTTGCTTTGATGGATTGAAAGTTAAAGAAATAAAAATGGGACAAAATTTATAATGGTTCAACTTTTAAATTAAGTTTACTTTTATTACCTTAGCTATTCATACTAAAAATTTTTCACAAATTTACTAATTTGTTTTTTTTTTTTTTAGTTCAAGGAGATAACCTTTATAACATAGATTTACACTTCAAAGTCTTGAAAAATACTCTCTTACAAAGGGAACTAATAAACAAACAAAGGAATAAATACTCTCTTACAAAGAGAACTAATAAACAAACAAAGGAATATGTTTGCAATTTAAGCGTACACTCAAAATTTAACATCTGAGTAAATATAACGATTAAGTTCATAGGTGTGTGTTACGAAGAAATATGACAATGTGTACTAAAATACTTTTTTTATCTTTAAATGTTAGTAGTTGGTTTTTTGTTCTTCTATGGATGTTTGAAGATGTTTTTTAAATCCTCTAATGACTTCATAACTGTTAATAGTTGTTGGAGCTTGATTAAAACCATTGGGAATTTTATTTTCGGTATTAAATGCCCTTATGGGTTTGTCGATATTAGTGCGCGTGTAAGTGTATTGGTACACTTATTTTAAATAGAAAGAGTCGTTAGACATTTTTACATTGGGTATTGGTATATAATACAGGTGTATTGGTACAGATTTTATTATATTGGTATGGTTTAAGCCATATCAATACACAATTTTGTTACTGGAAAAAACTTGACCATTAGGACAAAAGACGTATCGGTACACAGCTAACCTGTATCGGTATAGGCTCTTCTGGGTATTAGTACACTAACAAATATATTGATATACAAAACATATTTTTGACTTTTGGGTTATTTTGAAAGCATTATTTTTGAGTTATTTTGAAAGCATTTAAACAAGTCAATAACCTTTTAAAAACTTTTCAAACATATTTTTTAAATTAATAGACTTTTAAAATACTTTTGTAAATTTATTTAAGTTTAAAAATATTTTTCATTTAAGTTATATCAAAATCAAATTTTTCAATAGTTTTACACTAATTCATGACTATTAATTGAGTGAAATGGATGAACGAGATGAAAAGTTGAAAATAAAAAAAAAATATTTTAAGAGAAAAAAAGTTGTAGTGTTTCATCTTATCTATCTATTTTACTCATTCAATAAGTATAGATTAATGTTAAATTAAATGGATGAATGAAATTGACCATTTTACACTGTGTAAAATTTAAAAGTTTTATGTCTTTTTTGGACTGTATGATAAAGGTAAATGGATATATGAAATTAACAGTAACAAATATAAAAGATTATCATAGGAAAAAAAGATAAATAAATAATTTTAGACGTTTATTACCGTCTTCTAACAATCAAAAAAGGTGTAAAAAATTAAATTTTAAGATAAAGTTCACAAATGGTCACTAAACGATCTCTAAAAATATAAAATGGTTATCAAACTTTCAAATGTTACATAATGGACATTAAATTTTAATTTTTGTTACAAATGCTCATTTAGTTGTTAACTGTCGTTAATTGAGTGATGTGACAGTTACAGAAATTTGAATAATATAACATTTAATCTTTCATATTGAAACATTTAATCAATTTATTTTTAATTTAACATTCATTATTGATGTTTAAATTGATTGAATGTGTAAATATTGAGGATTAAATATATTATTATACAAATTTTCGTAACTGCCACGTCTCTCAGTTAAAGACAGTTAATGGTCTAGTGACCATTTTGTAATAAAAACTAAAATTTAATGATCATTATGTAATTTTTTAAAAATTGGTGACCATTTTATATATTTAGAGATAGTTTAGTGACTATTTGTGTACTTTACTTTAAATTTTACACAATATAAGTAGATCTTAATATATATATATAACTATTGGTTTTTTAATATAAATAAAATAATTATACTATAAATTTACTTTAAACATGATACGCATGATTCACGCGTATGATTTATATGAATGATATCATTATTCAACATTACAATCAGATGGTCGCTAAAAATCTTTCTATTAAAAAATGCCACTAAAAACTTATTTGTTGTAGGAATACATGGAATATAACTGCGCAAAAAAATTATTTAAATGTAAAACCATTCTAATTAATTATGATTTTGAGATTATATTTATACAACTTTTATCAGCCTAGTCAATTATGATAATATAATTCAATCACAATTATCGCTGTGTCTTATTTTAAGTGTATTGTGATGATTTTTTTCCACTGTATTCTGTTTTTATGTTTAGATTTTATTATAAAATAGTTAAATTCACCTTTAAATTTGATTTATTATTCGATTAATTTGGATCGATTTTTGCAAAGGTTTAATATAAGGACGAGCCTCTCATTTCAATTTTTCCATATACTTTTGATTGGTATAATTATAGATTTATCTCTCAATATTTATAAATTCTTTCATTTGATCATAATTTTAAAACTTAAAAAAAATGACCCTAAAAATTAAAAAAGTTCAGCTTCAAAAAATTTTGTAAGATATTCTCTCTCCTTTTATGTGAACACTATCATTTGCATTCATTGTATGCTGGAAGATGTTGAATGCAGAAGAACAAGGGGTGAAGGTGAAATACAAGCAATGCATCGAAGAGTTTGAATTTAAAATATAATTTTATAACTATTATATAATATAAATAAATTTAACTTTCAATGAAACTGATTTTAGGTTGGAGTTTGGATTAAATGATTTTGTGTTTAAATAAAAAGTGAACATTTTTTTTTAAGTTTAACTTTTTTTATTTTCAAAGTATTTTTTATAATTATAACTAAATTAATAAAATATGTAAATATTGAGAGATTATTTTTTAGAATTAAAACTAAAAGAGAGAATATGTATATATTGCGCCGTCATCTATTGTCGTCAGTTTTCACTTTCAAAATCGATAGATTGAATTATTCCGTTTATTTTGAAAAACATAATTTACTCATTATCAAAATTAAGAGTTTCTTAGAGTTCTTTTTTATTTTTTTTCTAATTATGGAACGAATATCAATGGTTAAAAAATTTAGGTGTGAGGACAAATTGTTTAAATTTGTTCTCTCGTTTGAGCTCGAATTAGACAGTTTGAGCTCGATTTGTTACTTTCCTCAAATTACTTTTAAATATTTTTTGAAGTTTTAAAAAATAACATGTAAAAACGTGTTTGGGAAAATATAATATTTATTTTTGAAGTATGTAGGTAACCATAGTACATTTTCTAAATTATTCCAGTTCACAAAGAGAAGGGGATTTAAAGTATTTAACCATGATAACAAGCTAACAACACTGAAACATACAAATGTGTGTATATATTGAGCTTATTCACGAGCTTTTCGATCCGAGCTTAAGTCGGTTTGGTTCAGCTTGACTTGTTAAAATCTCGAGTCGAACTTACTTGAGTCGTGCTTTGCCAAGCCGAGCCTGAATAGCTTGCGAGCTTGTCAGACTCATTATCACCCCTAGTCCTGATATAACACTTCATGAAATGTGTGAACTGTCTTTAAATGAAAAAGTCCAATTACAATGTAAGGAGTTAATGCCACATGAATAATTTAGAATAAAAGTTATATATTTATGGAGATAAAATAAAATTTATTTTCCTGAAGTTTTTCTTCAAGATTTTAGAAGAATGCTAAATTGCTAATATAGATGTTTAACAAATCAAGTGATAATTTAATAGATATAAATGATGTTACGATGAGGGAGAATAAATACAAGTTATGCTCTTTTCCCCCTTACTTGAAGGTCCATTGGAGTTTTCTAGTAAATGTGTTTTAAGGTAAACTATATAAATGGTCACTAGGCTAAGTAAGAACAATCATTTAGACAACTGAAGTTTCATAAGTTAAAAATATGATCATCATACTTATTGAAATGTTTTAAAATGGTCACCGCATGTTATAAAATAATTATAAAGTTTGATAAGTGTAAGAGCCATTTTTGTAACATATGAATAAGTTTTAATAACCATTTTATTATAGCTTAATAAATTTTGGGAACAATTTTATAATAATTTAATAAATTTAACCATTATTTTGTAACTTCTAAAACTTTTGTCAAAATGAACGATTTTGTTTAGTTAAGTAATCGGTATATTTTATCCATGTTTTTAATGATGCAGTACTGTTAACATTGCGTAGTCTTGTCATTCCTTAGTTTTTATCTATTTTTTATATTATATGTCTATTTAGTGGTTTATGTTCGAGATTCTAGGCTCTGCCTCCCAATAATGTCATCTCATCTCTAAGATTTAGATCCAAATTTTTTTCTTAAAAAAATAATATATTTTGTCATTGCACTCGACCCTCGTTATTTCTAAATAAAGTTTCTATTTCTTAACGAGGTGCATCATTTGACTATAAAAATCTAGAGAGTATTATAAATAATATAAATTATTTTATGTCATTATATTAATAGGATATACATCATTTTTATTGACAATAAATCATTCATTTATGCGTCTTTATTTACACTATTATCCTTCCTCATTTATCTATGATTTTGTAATATTTTCATAATATTTTTATTAAGTTTTGAATTAATCTTACATTTACCCCTAAAGCTCTACACAAGGTGCTACTTGTACGAAAATACTTGTGAGAACCCATTGAGTGCTCCCTTTGGTAAAAATAGGTGTTGTTATTTTTAGGTGATTTGGTTTCAAACAATAAAATCTGGAGGTATGCGCGGATTTATTTAAATTTAAAATTAAATTAAAGAACTACCTTATAATTGAAGTAGAATGCTAAAAAAATAAAATATTCATGATACCATTCCCTTATAATACACTCCATGACCTTAATTCTGTTAAAAATAGGCCTTGTTTAGTGAATAGCGATTTGAGCCAAAATTAGAGGATTAGATCACTTTTAGAGGTTTGACCAGTTACATTCATTATTTAAATGTTTGGTAAATAGATGATTGTAATAGCAGATTGAGGGAATCCCTCCAAACTGAAAACGCCGCTAAGAGAATTTTCTTGGGTTAAAGAATTTGATATAAGAGTTGCAAATACTCTTTTATCCTTAGAAATTACAAAAATTCTATAAGTAACCTAAATTTACCCTTAGTTGCTCATTTTGTTTATTCTAACATATTTATATTGTACTTAAAAACTCACTTATGCTTTAGAAATAAAACATATTCTCATATATAATTTAAATAATTATTTTCTTTCAAATATACGAGATTAATACACATGTTTAAAATATCATTTAAATTTAATAATTAATCAAATTGTACTAAAAGACAATTATATAAAAAGAAATTAATATATAGATCCTTCGAATATTCTTAATTATATTATATTAAAAAAATAATTTTTATAATCCAATTAATATTAATCGATATCAAATATTGATAACTAATAAACTATTTTAAACAAGTATTGAATATAATTATATTCTAACATGTCATTTTATTTGTTCAAATAGCCAAACAACTATCAGCTACCAATTAATTTTACAAAACACTATAATACAATCAGTTAATGCAATTAACTAGTCAAATCATTTAATGCAATACGCTAATTGTCAAACAAGGCCATAAACTGATATGTCAGCATTACCTTTTCCTAGGGTATTTATAGAACTTTTCTTACTTAAACCCTTTTGGTTTTTCTTTTTCTTTTCCATCTGTTTAACACCCCTTCGTTTTCTCTTTCGATTTGTCTCTTTTATCGTCATGAAACATCATTTTCCTCTTTTGTTAGACTTCGTTCTTGAAGCTATTTTTTTCAGGTCAAGATTGGTTGGGCCTTTAAATGCTCATCAAATGTTTGAAGTCGTCATCTATCGTTTTGGGTCAGGTACGACCGGAAATCTACAAAAATGATTTACGTTTGAATTAGAGTCGTTGTCGGGTTCAAGAGTCGGTTATGCATGGAAAAGTTAAAGCACCCTCACGACACTCAAAATTAATACCTAAAAGGGGTTGCGTTGTCTCAAAAAAAAAGAAATGCAAAGTTAGTTATAATAATATAAATAAATAAAACATAAATGGAATGGAGTAATAATAATAATAAACATGACAGACGTTAGTTAAAAAAATGAAACAGTAATATGTACTATTAAATACTACAATAATATAGATACTAATGAAAGTGGAAAAAAAACTAAAGCCCAAAATGTTTGAGCTCAAACGTTGGACCCATTCGTGGGTTGCTGCAGCGGGCCCAATCAGGAGTTGATCGGATCCTTGACCCATGGACCTGTACGGTTCACTTAAAGCAAAAAGTCCTTTTCCCCTTTTTAATTCTCATTCACTGTTTATTCTCCAAAGAAAGGGTAAAAAATCAATTTTCTCTGTGCTGTTGTTCGTCTTCTCTTCCAACGCTGTCACTGTCGATGTCTTCCTCGGTTTAATTTCTAAAAGCAAATCGAAAAGGGTCATCGCGCTTTCATTGCCGCCACTGCGAATCACCGCCAATCATTGTGTTTCGCCCATGCAATGGCTCCAAATTCTTCCCCTTCACCCTCTTTTCTTATCTTTCGGTCCAGCTTTCCCAAAACCCATGCTAGTTCATTGGGATTTACCATCTGAGTACTGGAACTGTGCTTCCAAAATGGATCGTTCCCTCCTTACTCTCTCACTATTTCTCAATTGTGTATTTTCATTGTTTGTGGCCATTGGTGGTTACCGGATTTGATTTTCGGGTATATTTGGTGTCGGAGTTGATTTGGTCGAGTAGTTTAGGGGGAATGTCGGGTACTTTCTGGTAAGGGGACAGTGGCTGATTCATGGATTTTGGGTATTGTGATGGTGGCCGAGAGGCCTAGGTAATGCTCATCGGATAAGCACATGGGTGCTAGATTGGTTCGGTGAACACAATGGAATTTGGGTAGTGTGATGTACGGACAACAGTTGGTTACTTGTCGTAGTTTGGGTGATGGCCGGTTGAACCGTGGCCGAGAGGCCTTGGTAAGGGATTTCTAGAGCATGTGCTCGGGCATTGGGTAAATGGTCGAGTGAATTTAAAACTTGGCTTTGCTCTGGGTGGTTGTGTGCTCTTAATCGAGGGGGTGTTCGACTATGGGGATGAGTTTGGCTATGGCGGGGGCAGGTGAAGATGGCAAGGGCCATGGTCAAGAGGCCTTATTTTTCATTCTCCTCCGATGGTCTCTGCCCCGTTTTCAACCGTAGCTAATTCCTGTAGTCACTCCAAATGCTAACTAAAGTTCCACCTCTTTTGTCGCTTTTTTAGGTTCTTCTCTTTGCTCCCCCGTTTTACTAATAAATCCATGGTAATTTATAGGGCGGTAGTTGACAGTTGAGAGCTTTTAGGGATTAATTAGTGGAAAGAGTGAGTGGTGTGCAAGGGAAGAAATATCTAGAAGACTGTTATTCTTTTTGGGTTATGTTTGCTTATGGTGTAACTAGATATGGGCCAAATGAATAGGCCCGGAAAAAAATTGATGCTTACACTCGTTTCTACCTTAAACCCCTCATTTTATAAACCTCTATCACCATTATCTTCATTTTTTCTTACTGGAAACCCTAAACTTCACACTCACCAATCTTTTATCTTTGTCTTCATTTAATGTTTCATTTCTTCATTTGGATGTCATGAATCGCGTCCTAGCACCATTGTCGAAAAAAGAACCAAAACCCTACACCTTCAATTTGACCGAATCAAAACGTTTGTACTCTCTTTTCCCATTCGAGTTATGAGTCGTGAACTAGCACCACTAGGCCTACACCATATATGTTTCACTTGGTAGGCATTATCCCTTGATATGCCCTTGGTTTTGGTTAACATATTTGGACGCCGCATGAAACCTATCACCACAACTCTGCCTCGACCACCTAAAATCAATAGTTCTGTTTAAAGACAAACTTTTAGGGTTTATTTGGTCCAACAATGGGTCTCAAACTCGTGTTTGAGAGTTTTTCTCAGCAAGCTTGAAGGCTCTACACCAAGGTTCGCATGATCAAGCCAAGATTCTTTAGGCCTAAACTAAAGGGCACCTATTTGTGAAATCGAGCCACAGTCTAGAGCCAAGATTCTTTAGGCCTAAACTAAAGGGCACCTTTAACCTATCACTCGTGACGTAATTTGGAATCTAATGCCCAAATTGAGAACCAATTCTTGACATGTACCTGATATGTTAACTATTTCAACCTAATTTGTAATCGTACCCGCTAACTTGATCCCTTTGACTCGTAGGCCATTGACCCGTTAACCACTACTGGCTATGTATAACACCCCACTCGGTTCGGAAGAAAATCGAATCGGATATGCTACTAGAAACATAATCAAAGAATTAGAGAATCAAACATGCATAAACTATAACAAATCACACATTGAATTCCTTGATTAAACATTTACTATCCAGATTTGTAACCAATTAAACATTCATGACTATTTTGTAAAATTTCAAACTTTAAGGACTAATTCATAATTTCTTAAAATTTAGGGATTTCAAACATATTTTATTCATATAGTCCTCTATATTTGTTTCATGAACTTGATGTAATTTACATCTCAAATCTTGACACAAACAAGGTCTAATTTTAACTTCAAGTCACAAGTGTAGAATTTAATGACTAAAATGCAAAAATGTCAAAATTGGACCAAGATTTCGAAACTTGGCATTTCAATAGTATTTTAAGTATCGAATTTGACTCAGAGTTTCAAAATTCTGCTCAAAATCCAATAATAGATATGTAGTTTTGAAACTTTACCTTGTTTTTCAATGATTTGAACTTTCTTAACCTTTAAACTCAGTTCTAAATAATATCAACAATCTATTTATCAATTTAAGCATATAATACATCAAATGACCTTAAAAATAAGCAAGACTTAACCCATTTACATACACCAATCAAGGCTCTTAAGACATTAAACAAATTCATCTTAAGACATTAAACAAATTCATAAACAAAGATCAACGTGCATCAATTATTTAAAACCAATCAATAATTCACCATTCATAAACTTACTATGCTTCATTCTCACATTTAACCAAACATTTCTTATCATAACTAGTATTTTCCATTCATGCCTTATCTTTCATCAACAACATGCATATTCAAACATATAATCATTACATCCATCAAACAAAGTCTTATAAAACCTTAGCCTACATCATGTTCAATGCTAGTGATTATACCAATTATTTGAAGTCATTCCAAACTTACCATTCAAGTACTAGCCGTGCTTCCTTTTTCATGTATTTATTCAAGCATACAAAGCATATCTTATAGATACCAAAACATGATATATACATACCATAGTTATTACATAGTCTCTAACCAAATTCATATTGGCAAGCAAAACACACTTTATTATTAAAGCAACACAATATGCTTAGTTCATATGTCACCTTCCAGGAGTTTGACAAAATAAGTACATTACTTAAAATCTTCAAAGGGTTGACTTGCAGCTCTTAGACACAATCTCGACAACTACGAAGTAGGATTACTTGAAATGCATGCAATGGAACTAAGTAAGCTTATATAGCTTAGTGAGGTAGTAATATTAATAAAAATAAGATCAAATGCAAATGATTTTTCTTAACAAACCCTAATTCTAATCCTAATCCAACCTAGATGAGAGGAGAAGAGGGACTCTAGAGGAAGGAATGAGAGTGCTTCTAGTGGGTCTAGAACTTATGACCTAAGGAAATATGAGGGAACGAAGATGAGCAGCTTGGCCAACTAGCTAAATGTGCTTGCTCAAATGGTTTTGTATTCATGAAGATTCATATTAAATCATATTAAATCACAGTATCATACTTTCAGTTTCAAGCATTTAAACATAGAATTAGCTTTAGTTCCTTGGATCACAAGTAACGTACATGAATTCCACCAAGTGTCGCCTATAAACAGAGAAGGTCAATCCACCCAATTGTCGCCTATGACCTCAAACACCCCCTAAACAACAAAGGGTCATAATTCATACCCGTACATGAGCTCATTGAATTCTATGGCATGTCAAATGTACTCAACGTTAACTTCAATCCAAGGTTAGCCTTTTTGTTCAGATCTTGATTCTAAAGTGAGTTTAAAGCTCTATATTATCAAAGATCATAACTTATTTCATAGTTGATCTTGAAGCTCCATAGCTTAACATATCATAAGAATTTTCTATTGATGCAATGCTCATATCAATATACAAATTATCAAAACTTATGCAAAAGTAATTACAAAGCAAAATCAAAGGTTTAAGCTTATCAAGCTTACCTTCATACCATTATCATCAATGCTCTACATGAGCCAAAGATACACACTTATAATTAAAAGCATAATGAATTCAAAATAACATACCGAAATGACACCGAGTCATCCTAAAACATAAACTACACTCACCTAATACCCCGGAGTTATGAAGTATCTCGAATAACGATTCCATTTACCATATGTGCCTTAACTTTTCCCCTCGAAATGGAAGATTCTTCTATTATAGGTTTAATCTAATCAAAGTTTTGACAAAGGATTCATCAAATCAACATAAAAAACACAAGGAATTCTTAACTAATACATGGTAATCCTAATCTTCAAAGGGTTAGGCTTATCTGTTCTCATGGCTTAAAATTATAAGAAAATCATTACTAAGCTTAGAATTCATCATTGGTTGCATATAAATCCTTATTTACTCAAAAACCTTAACTATGAACATTGAGACACAAGAACACTTAAGCTCTAAACTTAACAAAAATGGTGTGAAATGAAAGCTAAGTATGAGGACTTACCAAGAGTGGAGTTTGATTGAAGAATAATGACTAATTTGAAATTAATTTCAGAACAAAGGTCTAGGGTTCATCCAAGCTTTCTTCAATGGTGGAAAAGAGTTGAAGAAGATGAAGAGAAAAAAATCTCTTTCCTTTAATCATGTCGGGGGAATTTTGGCCATAGTTGCAAATTTTCAAATTCTTTAATTGAAAGAATTTCCATGTATCTGTCTATAAATGACACCTAGCTTTTGACTAAGCTTATTGATGTAGTTGGTTCAATCAATAGATTAATCCTTAGGCTTTACACCTTTTTCACTTGGGCACATTAACTTAGTTTACACTTCAAGCCCCATAAATTACCATTTTACAATCTAGTCTTTATTCTTCAATATTTTAAATTAAACTTAATAATCTGAAATTAATAGAATTATTTAATTCAAATATTAGATTTAATCGTTGGAAAAATAAATTCTGAAAACTAATAAAATCTAAAAATTTACTAAGTTAGTTTTAGGGATGTTACATTATTGACCATTGACTTTGACCATATGACAAGTAGTGACCACACAAAAAGTAGTGGCTTGTACTTGCCTAAGGTATCACGAACTTCGGGTATCCAGATCCCACATCATACATAACCACACAAGTCATGACTACTGTGAGGCAGGGGCCATGGTGGACGAAATAGGTGAACGGCCGAAGGCCTGTGTGTGGTGGAGATGAAGAGCAACTGAAGATTAGAATTAGGGATGAAATGTAATCTCAGAATTTTATTAAAGTTGGATCAATACAAAAATGGAGTAAAAGATGAGCTTGGGTCTCATCCTAATGCACATATTTATAGTCTAATTACACAACTCTAACAAACTTAGTTAAACGAGCTAACTAACAATTAAAAATCAACTTAATCTTAACTATCTAACATTCTCCCTGCTTTCCTAGCCTTCTAAATTTCTAAAAAAAATTCAACTTGATCAGTCAGCATTATGCTTTCAGCTGGTTCCAATAAATTCAAAATTTATCTTCCTTTCTTTCTCCTTCTTTCATCCGGAATTCCTTCAAAACAAAATTTTGTACTTGTTACTTGGTGGTTTATTGAGAATCAAAGGTGTTCTGCATCCTTTCGTTCTTCTTTACTCACCTTTCTATCCTTCATTCAAAATTCCTTCAGAAATCGAATACTCGATCAATTTCAAAATCTTAGAAGCAAGAGGCAATCAATCTCAGAACCTTAGCCACAAGAACTAATCACTCAAACTCAATAATGCAATGAGATTCAAGAATGAACTCTAATTGAAACGTTGTAAGATTGCTCAGGAATCAAACATTGCATTAATCCATTTCAGGTAATAGTCAACAAGAACAAAACAAAAATCACAATCAGTAGTGGAGAGAAACTGAAGTTTGATTTAAGCAGGAACACATGCTAAAACCAGTCGCCATTTGTCAATAGTATTCGATCAAAATTGGACTGTAGAGTGTGAACGAAAACCTCATACTACAATCCACCAAATTAGTTCAACAATTATAAAGTACCAATAACCAACTAAATAATCAGAGAACAACTAAACTATGAATTGTGACGAAGCAAACAGTTTAAGAAGAACCAGTAGCATTATTCCATCATTCTAGGCCGAGTAAAAATCTTAGATTTATGGAAGACTATTGCATATGTAAAACAAAGCGAAACAGACCTCACTTAAGATTTGAAGTCGAAATTGAATCAGATAGCAACCCGTTGAAATCAAAGACCATTTCTAATCTGAACAAACTTCTGGGGTACAAGTCAGCAAACCTTGCGACAAATTTCAAAGCAACAATACTGGTGATGAAATGGAGCAACAACGATGAAGAATCAGAGTCAAATATGAGATCTGAAACAACAGTCAGCGTTGATGGTGGCATTAGAATCGCAAGTGAAAGATGACAACCGGGAGAAGCGGTGGTGAATCTACGACTGAAGAATGAAAATGACGGAGGCAGACGAGGAAAGACGAACAAAATCTGACGGCATAACAATAGCGAAAGAATGAACGAAGGCTCCAAGATCACCGGCGAATTATACCATGTGAGACAGGGGCCATGGTGACCAAAATAGGTGAATGATCGAAGGTCAGTGTGTGGTGGGGATGAAGAGCGACTGGAGATTAGAATTAGGGATTGAATGTAATCTCAGAATTTTATTAAAGTTGGATTAATACAAAAATAAAGTAAAAGATGAGCTTGGGTCTTAGCCCAATGCACATATTTATAGTCTAATTACACAACTCTAACAAACTTATTTAAACAAGCTAACTAACAATTAAAAATCAACTCAATCTTAATTGTCTAACAACCATAAGGTCATACAACAATTGTCACACAACTCAACATCAAATTAGGCTCGACAGGGGTTATCACAAAGCTTATTAACAATTAAGGCTCTTTCATGTCTTGGTCATTATTCATAAGGAAGGTATAATCCTTTAGTAGATTATGAATGCCATTAAGGTCTATCAAATTATTACTAAGCTTTTTAGAAAGATATTAGCACATTTACAGTACTCTTATATGAGTATCGATACCAATATAGCATTTCGATATTTTTAATTATCTAAATAGTATCAATACCGATCAACGACTATTGATATAGGATGAACAATATTAATACCCATGAAGGTGGTATCAATACTCACCCACGAAATTGTCTAATTTAAGCATGTGTTCATACAATATCAGTATCGTATGAATGAGAACCGACACTTGAACCTAAAAATATTTTCAACCACAAAACGATATTTAAAACGTATTTAAACGGCTGTTTTAATGCACTAGTTGATTAATAAAGCACATGGAAGTTATAATGGGTCATTTAACATCATTTTTAACAACTTTTAGCAGCAAACACCCTAGTTTGATCATTTAAGATCATTTAAGCAAGTATAACACCTCAAACACCCAACATGCATAATATCAACATGCGAAGTATCATATTTACAGAAAATATGAAGCATTTTAAAGTTCAAAGTGTACTACCTTACTGAAAAAATATGAAAAAAGACTTTATTTCCTCTGCTTTCACCAACCTTCTTCCTTCTTACACTAGAAAGTCACCGATCTTTTACACTAATAAAACAAGCATGAAATAAATCACTAACATAAACACGAGCTTAAGAGGAATAAGGAAACAAGTTTAAGATGTAAAAAAGTATGAAAATGGTATGAAATAGCTCTCATGGCTTAAACACTCTTAAAATCCCAAGAAAATTTCACTCCATCTTTCAAGAAAAACTATAAAATTTGTTAGGAATTTGGTATGCGGTAAAATAACAAAGCGATATCAAAATAAAATAAGACATGCACAAGAGACGAGATTTAACGTGGTTCAACCTTGCCTACTTCCTCAGATGAGAGAAAAGAACAATTCACTATCAATATAGAGAACACGAAGAGTACAAATACATGATATCCCATGTAACCTATTACTTACTCAATATATATATCCCAAAATCTGGTGTAACCAAAACACCTATCTCAACGTCCCTACAATACTCATCTCTACAACATAGGCACAATAGTTGCATAGAACCTAAAAGTGGTTATATCTCTCCAGAGTAATTCTTTTCACCTCTCACAATTCTAAAGGTTAAACCTAGTCTATATTTATAGACCCAAATACTTGGTCACCAGGAAACCTTGTTCAATAAGATCTCTTACCTAATATAAATATTTATTTCTTAAAGTAAACCCTAATTACCAAGTAATCTTTCAACCACTAGAATTACAATAAAGTTCAACTTAATTACCAATTAGAATTCGAGTCAAAGTATAACAAACTTTTCTTGAAGCTCTAGATATGTTAAACAACAATCTTACCTTATTTAATCTCATATTATGTGTTTGGGTGATAAAGGTGAGATTTTTAACGTCTAAAAGGTTATGAAATGGATGAGAAAAAATGAATGGAAGAAGGATGAGGTTTAAGGACAATGAGCTCACTTTTTGTTCCTAAAACTCCCATGTGAAATCAAAGAAATTAAATGAGAGAGATCAACCTTCTTTCTTAAAAAAAGGGTAAACTATCTCCCAAATACCTTAATTTCTATCTTTTACCACACAAAAAATACCTCTTGTGAGCCACTTAAACCCAATGCTTATCCAAATTGTCCCAACTTTGGCCCAAAGGCTTCAATTACCTTACTAAACTATCAAGCCGAAGGCTAGAGTCAGCGATCGCATATAGACAAGAAAATTTGGATTGTTACATCATACTTTAGACTTTAATATTGGCTCTCCTCACAATCGCCTTCAATAATTGTTTGCATGTTGTCATGTTCAATTATTATATTAGTGTGATTAGTCTACCTTGAATTGTGTTAACTCTTCTTTATCGAGATTATACAGTTTGATTGTATTCATTTTTATTTATACAATATTTTTTTTAAAACAATTGTCTTAAAAATAAATTATCCAATATTCAATGAACACGGTTGAGATACAATATTTTTAATTCGGCTTGGACCGGCTTAACTTGAATTATTTTTAATTAATAAACATTTTTTATTCTTAAGTAAAACGATGGACAGTTTTATTTTAGTGAAAATTCTAAAAGCTTTTAAAGCATATTTTAAATACAAATTTCTGTTTATAAATTTAAAATTGTTATGTTCATCCACTTAAATTTTTCATTTTTTATATTAATTAAATAATTAATTTAATGGTAAAAATTAATTTTCTTTCCTAAATAAATAAATTAATTAATCTAACAAAAAAATATTGTGTTTGAAAAAAGTTTAATCATGTTTCCATAATTTATTAAAGAAAGATTTAACTACAAAATAAATGTCCAAACTATACTCTTTTTTACTCTAGGTCCCTAAAGTGTTTTTTGGGTCAAAACATGTGTTTGAAGTTTACTATGTGACCATTTCTAGATAACATCCGTTAAAAAATTAAAAATAAGTGTTCAAATTATGTCACTTTTTTGTTTTAGGTGTCTATTGTTTAAAAAATTAGTGCCTAAATTATGTCTTTTTTTTGTTATAAGTGTTTAAAAAATTTTATAAAAAAAATAATGATTGTTACCTCAAAATGATAACAAAATAAACTTTAAGCACCTAGAGCCAAAAAAACATGTATAGTTTAGACACTTATTTTGTACTTAAGACTTAAAAATATTATTTTTTTAAATATTACTTTGATTGTTTAAAATAATAAGATATAATTTCGTTATATATGAGTCTATTTTTTAATTTTCGCTCAAGGCTCCTAAAATTTCTGAGACCGCCCTAAAACTTCTATTCTCTTTTATGTTACAACGATAAAAATGATACTCATAAATATCAAATATATATATATTTCTAAATTGTAACTATATTATTCAGTTCGATTAAATAAATATTCAAACATAGGAAAAATCAAATGAACCAAATTGATAGATTAAATAAAATATATAACCGATACTAGTGTATTCTTTTAACATTGTTATTTTTTTTGAATGAACATTGTTATTTGATAATATTATAAACAATCGAGGCACTTATTAAGTAGGAGGGACTCTTGCCCGCAACGTAGAGAATTTTTTTTTATCATTTATATATATATATATATAGAAAAATAGATTAATTATAAATTTATTTTTTACTTTCAAATAAAAGCGATGTCAAAAATTAAAAATTAAAGAGACCGAAAATAAAATTTTATGATAAGAATTATAAAATAATTTGAACAAGAAAAATAAAACTAAAAATGTCAGAGTAAGATTTCATCTGATGATTTCAAGTAAAACAAATTTACTTTTACTTGCACACTATACCACTAAAATAAAAATTACTTAATGATATCATTGTAAATAAAATAAATTATAAATTAAATTTACCGGAGTCAAATTAAAAAATTAGATTGCAAAAGTAAAAATATAAATTTTAAGGGCGGACCACAAGGGACAAATTTCTCCAGCCCTCTTTGTGGCTATGCCCTTATTTATATTTTAATCTCTAACCTTTAATTTTAACTTCGTCCGTTTTTTTTCTTTTTATAATTATTATTATATATCCAAATATTGAAGAATGAGTAGTAACGTGGGTTATTCATAGATGGACATGTGTAATGGATATTTCATTTAATAAGGTAATTAAGGCAGTGTTGGACCATGTACTCTCAAAGCTGGCAATGATCAAAGGGAGAATTTAAGGTGGCTGTCCCCAGTGTCCTTTCCAACCAATCCAAATATTGGATCCAAAAATACACCTTTCCTCACCACACACCTTTCATTTATGTCTTCAATAGTTGTTGCCTTTTTTTCAATGGACCTCCTCCCCCCCCCCCTCTCTCCCTCCTATATTAAATCATCTTCCTCTATATGATTAAAAAAATTACCTTCCTCTAAATCATTAATTTTTTAAAATTTTTTTAATGTAGTCTCATGATGTTAGAAAATTGTATTGTAAGCTTGACACACTCATTATTTATAGAGTTAACTAATAAAAATTATTTACTTCAATATTTTTTTGATCATATTTTTCAATCAGTGAATCTTCATTCATAGCATTGTTATATAGACAAAGATAGTTACTTGACAAAATGACAAATCAGTTAAAAATTAATTTTATAAAAGATAAAATTATTTTTCTATTGATATGTCATTATGTCAAGTAATTTTAAGTTGTTTATCATTAGTTGATTAACAAATCCAAAATAAAACGTTGAAAGTGAAAGGACTTAGAAATAGACGCCAAAATAACTATCCACCATAACATTTAGGGGATTTTTTTGACGACTTTGAAACTACTTTCCATAAATTTTTGTACCAGTGACAATTATTAATAAATTTGATTGATTTGAAAAAAAATCTTTTAATATTTCTATTACATTTCAATCAATCAAAATGGTTACATTTGGCATTAGTATTTTTGTTATATAATCATTGCATGGGAAAAGTAAATAATTGCAAACAACTAATATAAAACATTGCACTTTTCTTTTTTGTTGAATGTAATTTTATGTATTTCTTTTGTAGTACAGAAAAATGTATACCTATTTATTTGTTTTATACTAAATAATGTATTGAACAAATAATATAACTTTATTTTATGATCACATTAATAGCATTTCTGCAGTGATCAATGAACATTTAATACGTCAAAGTATATCATAAAATAATTTTAATAAACTCCTTGAAACTTTAGGAAATTTTAATAAAATGTATACCATGTTTGTCGAGATAGTAATAAAGTAACCTATACTCTTGCTAAGATTGCCTCGCCGGCCGAGTTAGTTTCTCGGCCGCCTCCTAGGATTTCCACACTGTTGTTGGAAGATACAGTTAATGGTTTATCTTGAAGTTTTAGGAGATAGTTTATTATTATGTTTACGTATGTGTTTGTTACATGTTATTTGATATTATGAATTCTTATTATTATTATTAATGTACTGTTTTTTTCTATTTAAGTTAAAACAAATTTTTAACGATGCATAACAATAATTCTCTTTTCATAAAAAAACATTTAAAAAATCCTTTCACTATTTCATTTATTAAGAAAGTTCTATATTTTTATTGTACCGATTTTTTACCCGTTAAATTGTATCAAATGATATTTTAAATGAAAAATTAAAACATTATCATTTGGCTAACGATAGTTTTGTTTCAAGAAAAAATTTTAGAAGTAAGATTACAAAAGCTGTCGCGTATCTCAATTATTAAACATTTATTTTTTAAAATATCAATTAAAGTTATATGATATTTTATTAATCTAATTTTCTTTAAAATACAATGTGTATAAAATAATTATTTAAAGTTAATTTATTTTGAGAGTTCATTTAAGTATAAGTTAAAGGTTAAATGTTTATTTAAAAGGTTTTGCTATATGCAGCCTTAAGAGCTATAAATCAGAAATATCAATATTTTTATAATTAATGTTTATTTTTTAAAATGTAAATGGAATCTACTATAATATAATCAATTACATTTTTAAAAAGTTGTATTCCATTAATTTAACGTGTTTAATGTAATTAAAACTTAAACCCTAAACATTAAAACCATAAAACCTAGAGCAATAAACCTTAAACCCTACAAACACTAAACCCTAATATCTAAAAATACTAAACTCTAAACCTGTTTAGATGAGTATTAATTGCATTAAAAACCATAAGCCTTAAACACTAACCCTTAAATCCATAAATTATAAACTCTAAATCCTAAAATCTTAAACCATAAGCCCTAAAACTATAAACCCTAAACTCTTTTAGGTGAATACTAATTACATTAACCATCATAAATCAATAGAATACAGATTAAAATTGAGCGTTTATTTGTTTTTTGAACATTACTGGACGTTTACATTTTTTGAACAAACTAAGCGTTTATTGAATGCGAATGAATAGTTAACATTTATTTGAGCATAATAAACTATATATAATCTTAAATAAAATGTTAAAGGCATTAAAAATTAACGGCCATTATTAATTAATCCACACACTATAAAAAAACGTTTGATTTAATTTACCTGGTGGATGAGTTAAGAACAGATAACACATATGGCTACACATCACTAGTGTTATATATCATTAATTTTTTTTTAATAATTTTTAAATAAATATTAAAATTTTCAGGGACTCGACATGTAATTAATTATATTTCAAAAAAATTGAGATGAACTTTTATCCTTTTGTTTTCTAGTATTTTTTAATCTTTAATTTAACTATTTCTCATGGAATGGAATAAAAAATGCATCTCAAAGTGAGCTGAAGTGTTTCAATGCATCTTTTATAATATTAGAGAAAGCAGATTTATCCATCGGCTTCTCACCTGCATTTGGAATCCAAAAATGTGTTTTAGACACAAAGGTTCAGGTTCTTGGACAAGTCGTGCATCAAATTCAAAGATGGTTATAAAAGCATTCGATCAGATTTTTTTCACAAAAAGTGTATTAGTGTTTTGTTGGTTAAATGAAGACAGTGACGAAGAATTTAATACTAATATTTTAAATTAAAGATTAACAAAATACTAGAAAATAAAATGATAAAAGGTTATTCAACCTAAATTCTATATTTGTTTTGAAATATAGTTAATTACATGTCAAGTATTTGAGAATTTTAACATTTATTTAAAAGTCATTAAAAATTAGTGGTATATATCGATGTATAGCGTTAATGGTGTATAACTATGTGCGTCGCCCATTCTAGAATTTTCTTATCTAATATTTTATTTTCAATTGTATTTGGCCATACAATCTTTTTATTTCTTTTTTAAAACAAAAAAAGTTACCTTATCCTATCAAGTACACAATTGTGTTCCATTATGCAAAGCTATAATTAAGACCTATGGTTTAAAGCAATAAATTGATCAACCATCCCACAAACAAAACCCATAATTATTTCTCCAATAATTTTGGCTAACATTTCCTACATTTTTAGACTTTATAATAGTCAATTTCAGGGTTATCTCTTTGATTATCTGTTCCTAATTTAATAACTAGCCCATATAGCTAATTAAGCTAGGGGGGGGGGAAGAATTAAAAAAGAGAGAGAAAAAGAATTAATTAAAGCTCAAATAAGTAGATGTCTCTTATACTATTAATTATTTCTATTGCAAATTTAATACTGGAAATTTAGATTGGGACCAAATGAATACATAGGCAGGAACATACATTAAATGCTTCGTGATACTAATATATACTATATAATAGGAGCAACTTAATTAGTGTTACGGATCCATTAACTGTATTGGTATAATTACTACAAAATCATATATATATCATTTTTGAAATTAAACATATATTTTATAGATTTATATTCAATACACATGTGGCAAAAATAAAAAAGTTTCCACACCTCCATAGTTTTAGGGTTAGAATTTAAGGTTTAAAGGTTAGAGGTTTAGGTTTATGGGTTTAGAATTTAGGGTTATAGTAAAAAATTAAGGTTTAGGGTTAGAATGTAGGGTTTAAAGGTTAGTGTTTATAGTTTAGGATAATATGGTTAGAGATTTAGGTTTTAACATATAATCTCTAAGTTTTAACCTCAATTCCTAAATTCGAACCACAACCCATTAATTCTAAACAACTAAACCACTAACCTTTAAACCCTAAATTCTAACCATATATCCTAAAACTAAAGCACTTGTAAAATCTTTTTGTTTCCACCGTCTTGAATAATTACTCATATTTTATTATATAACATCTTTTATTAAAAGAAATGATAAAGATTTTTTATATATATAGAGAAGGGATTGAAACAATTTTTTTATCAAGCTCATACATTCTACGTATACTATTGTTTGAACTTGAGTAATTTAGAAGGAAACGTTCAACTCACAACCACCGAAACAATACATTTCGATGAGCTGTAATGTACAACTACAATTTTTTGTCCTTTTACAATTTCACATAAGTTAGACGAACTTTTATACATTTTCAGCCACTTCTTTACATGGAGCAGCATCTTTTTTTAAAGTAATTAATTTTAACACCAAAAGTGTCAAAGTTATTGGAACACTTAATTAACTGCAAAGTTATTGTGTTATAAAACAAAGTTGTTATATTCAAAACCCTATGCATATATAGCCACGGAAATGGATTCGTTTTCAGTCAAAGGGAGAAAAAGGGAATTTGGAGCCGTTCTCATTATGTGCTATCCGGTCGACAAAATAAGTTTTAGAAGAAAAAAAACCTCACATTTAAATCGAGAGATACTGAATGTTTAAGCATTCTCAATCTTACATCTTCTTGTGTATTTTACTAGCGATAATATCATCCGAGTTAAACTTAATAAACATAAATAAGCTTTTAGAAACCAAATGTACCTACACATGAAAATTTTGACTCTTTTAGTTTTGGGTGACAAATTGACAATATTATCTTGAGTTCCAGCAATAATGTGTTTTTTTTATAAAACAATGAAAGTAATGTGTTTGATAATTTTTAATTATATTTCTATAATTTATTAATAAAATATTAAGTTAATTGTTCAAAATAATGGAACATAATTTTGTTTTATAGGAGTTCATTTTTTAGTTTCGCTCAGGGTCCCGAAATTTTTCGAGACGACTCCGATAAGAATATTATCTTAAGTTCAAGCAATAAGGTATTATTAGTTCACAATCAAGTTTCTTTAACAAGGAAAAGGTAGCCAATTGGTTTCTTCATTGAATAATCTAAAGTAAGCTGAGATTTTCACATTACCAAAATAAAAAGAGGCATGTATTTGATCTAATTTTTGGTAGATAAGATGTTAGTCCAATTTAAAGACCTTATAGTCTCCCAAAACAGTTAAAACCTATACTTTATTTCCTAAGTAGGGTTCTAAGTTTCAAAATTTGAGGTCAAAGTTAAAGTTCCATAATGGTCAATATTCTTTGATCCATTTATTTACCATGCAAACTTATTCAAGGAATTCAAAATCATATGGTATTTCTAAAATATAAATATAGTATATAATGGCAGAGGAAATTCAAAAAATTAGAGGGTTATGTACAATTTACTAAAATGAGATCTTCATTTGAAAAAGAAATGTTTATTGACTTGTTGTGTGCATGATAGACTAACTTTTGAATAAAAAAAGTATAAGAGTACTCAAAATGTACGAAGTACAATAACATTTTACTTTTTTATGTAGTTTACTATTATTCTATAATTAATCTTTTGTTTTTCGCCTATTACATTTAAATAAAATTATTTTGGGTCTTCAAGTTTTAGGAATATGTGCAGTCACACCTATTACACATGTCCAGAACTACCTATGGTATACAATTTATAATATAATACATTGTTCGAAAGTCTACAATGAATAAATTTTAAGTACGAATTAATAGATTTGTTCATGGTTAGTTAGACTGAATCAAAGTTATTTTTTTATTTTCTCTCTTGGTCAGGTTCAACAAAAAATAATTCACAATTCAGAACATAGATGATTATATTATTTTATAATTGAATTTGAATAAAAAGCGATCTTTTAACTCAATGTGGCAGTCAAATAATCAAATCCTTGACCAAGTTAAATACTTATTAATTTTATCGGAAGATGGAATTATATATATATATATATATATATATATATATGCAAGTACCTTTCTCACTTCATAAGTTTCACTCTTCTAATCTCAAATTTAAATTTAATATTAACTTTCGATATAGTCTGTTTTCTTTGTTTTCGTTTTGATAGTGTTTTTGGGTTTGTGTTACTCGATTTATTTGTTGTCTTTTTATTATCGGAGAACATATGTTTTTTTGTGTGGAATATATGTTTTAGAGCAGTTTTTTCTTTTTTTTTGTTTCGATTGATATTTAGATCAATTAAATTATTTTTTATTGTTCTTTTAATTTTTTAAAATTTTACGTTGATTAATTTGAATTAAATCGCGTCGTACACTTAATTTTAGTGGATGAATCTCCCAACAAAAATTTTCTGCATGTATAAGACTTAAAATTCGAAACAAGTTTAAGCGATATTAAACTGTTTACTACTTAGGCCAATCTTCATTGGTTAAAGAGAAGTTTTTTTAACATGACTTATTTTTTAAAAAATAATATAATATCAAAAGTTTTCCTAATATGTTAAAAGAACTCTTTATTTCTTCTACTTCTAAATTATTAAAGTTCAACTTTCCAAGCTAATTAATACACCTTTAAAAAAGAGTTCAAAATTTATAATATGAAAAGTCGCCATCACCATGAGTAATAATAATATGTAGTGAAATATTCTGAGATAAACTTGAAATTTGGGATCTGACCCCATTTCGTTTACTAACCCGTTTGATTCTTAATTGTAAGACCAAAAAATGCATCACTTTCTAATAATACAAAATTAAAACTTATTTTTTATTCGAACTCAATAAGTGATTTTAGTAAAAAAAATTATTTTTATTTTAAGAGGCCTGAGTTCAAATCATTTTGTCTATAATGTGTGCATACTTTGTCAAAAGTTAAGAATATTTATGAGTAAATATTACCTTATAACCACTTTAAAACTATTAAAAAAACTCGTTTGTTATTCTGTCAAAACTTCTATCCGTTAAAGTTTGTCTAATTTTTTTTTTATTTTGGTTGTTTTAAGTTTCTTTTCAAATCGTTTATTTTCTCTTTCTCTTTCTCCTTTTTTTTTTATCATTTTAGTTTTTGTTTTTGTATATTTGAATTTTTGTGTGTTTTAATTTATTAAGTCTTCCCCTTTCTAACAAAAATGGTAGATTATTTTCGCTATTGTAACACGTTTTCTTTACTCTTTTAGCACGTTTATCTGCTCTTGTAGCATATTTTTCTCTATTTTTCAAAATTTAATTTGACGTCGTCTCTCCAATTGACAGTTATTTGATTATCATGCGAATCTACCCCTAGTTTGGACCCTATGACTAGTTCTCTTGTATTGATAGACACTTATAATAGCTAAAGATAGTTCGTGGTTGAGTTGTGGTAAAGCTAGTTTTGTTAACGTGCTATCATTGTTATAAGTATTTTTTGTTAGTGTTGATAGTGTTTATCCTTCACCGACGATAATAGTGTTTGCTATCTATCATTTATATGCTTTAGTGGCTAGTTTGTGCACTTCAATAGTTTTTAGAGAAATCACCGGATAATGCAATTAGTCTACTCTCGTTTTATAGAGTCTTCTTGTAACTTTATATTATTTCATTTTTATTCAATAAAACTAGCGGCTATTATTTGTCAAAAAAATAAATATAATGATTAGGATGATCAAAACTCGGTTTGACTTGAAAAAATTGTGTTTTTTAGTTATTCGAGTTAACTCAAATGAACGAGTCAGTTTTCGAGTTTGAATTTTGGCAACTCGAAAAATTAAATTTTATTGTTTTGTGATTTAGTCTTTGATTTCCTTATATTTATAAATCCTCTTTCATTCTAAGTCATTTTTACCTAATTTGAATCAAATGCTCTTAACTCACTATTTTTTGTAATTTAGTCGCTCGACTTTATATATTTTCTCATTTATTCGATTCCTCCTTTGTTGTAAGAATATCTATGTAACTTTAATATTTATTTTTAACAACAAATTTTTTTTTCAATTAAGTCCCTCAACTTTACATTTTATTCAATTTGATCATTCAACTGTATTTTTTTATCAATTCCTCGACCCCTTAATACTCTCATCAATATTTTGTCCTAAAAATGTATTCTTTAAAAATAAAATTATAAATATGTTTTATAATTTTAGAAGATATTTTATTTTAAGTAACATTACACTTACACATGTGAAAAAGAATAATGAAGAAATATATGTGTCTATCTTATATGATTAGAGAAAATCGTTTAAACTAAGATATCTTTTTATTATTATATTATAAACAATTAAATTTGAAAAGAAACCCAAACAATTCGACTCGACTTGAAAAATTTTAAAGTAAATTTTAAATCATAAAATAAGATTTATCAACTTAAGTATCTCAAAAAAATTTTACTCGAGTATTCCTAATCATGATCCCTTTGGGGTTTGAGGATTTCCTTTTGTTTATTCAAGACTTGTTCATGAAGACAACATAAAAAAAAATTATTTAATGTTCTAAAAATAATTTTACAAAGATATTGTCAAAGTGTTATCGAAATATATTTAAAATAAACGAATAAAAAATTGTCAATATCTCAATACTCAAAGATGTTTATGAAATTATTATTATTTTCATCAACAATACACTAAATAATAATTAACAATATAAATAAGATACAAATACACGAATTAATAAGACTAACTTTTGGCTGTACATCACTTTTTGGATGCCCTATAAATTGAGTAAAGCTATATAATGATGTAGTAGGGATTTAAGTAAAGAAACTCGACTTCTTTAAATTAGTTTTTAGAAGTGAGATAGAAAGAACAATTATAATCTAGTTTCTTTAATGTCCTATGAATTAAGTAAAACTACATAGGAATTGGTAACGTTATAAATATTTTTTTTATGTATTTTGCATAAATCATGTAAACTTCAAATTAACTATAGAGAATATTGTACGTTTAAATGTGTTTTTGATCCACTACTTTTAAATTGTTATAACAATAATTTTATCAATCAAGCTAAAACTTAATTTACGATAATATTATAAATAATGAAAACTTGATTTTTGTACAATTTGATGATATAATTCTTTTTAAGTGATATTCATTTGAGATTCAAATTTCAATTTTTCTAATGCCTGTAAATTAAATAAGATTACATATTGAAGTAATAATGTATTAAATATAAAAGAGTTTTAAAAAAACTTGAAGGTTTGTTTGAAAACCTACCAGGTAATTGAATGGGAGATCAATTGTTTGTAATTGCATGTGTCTCATGCTTGGATAGCCGTGTAATTGGCGAGTCCACTCAATTAAGTGTAATTAAAGCATCTGGATTATACTCTTTAATTATTATAATTGTATGAAAATTAGAGAAGCTACATTTATAATTAACCATAATGATTAATCAAACAATTTTAAATTAATGAATTCAATTGAATTGTATTGCTAATAACCGTATGGTTAACGTGCCTTATTGTAAGTTTTTTTAATATTATTTGTAATTGGTTTTTACCTTTATCGTCAAGCCTTGGTGATGTTTGTATATGTTTTGTTTTGAGTTTGAGTTTTTTTTAATCTTTTATTGTCCAAATCCCTTCTAAAACTGGTATACAATTAATTCATTAATTATTTTTAAGAAAGATTGTCCAACAATTTTGAGATTCAAATATTAGTATTTTAGTTTTTTTTCTTTCTAATTTCAGATAGAAAAAGAAACGGTCGGTTTTAATTTCATATATCATGTGAGTTTAGCATATAATCTGATAAGAAATTTAATATCTGTCTATCCCATTTATTTTGCTGACCTTTCTTCTCTGCCCATCTCTTCATTTACAAACACAAAGTTGCTTCCCTTTCCCACTGTCACTCCCTTCTCTTCATTACTCTTAATTCTTCCCCAGCATTATCTCTTGCTTTCAAGTCTTATATAAACACACAAGTCACAACCCAACTTTCTTCTTTCTTTGCTGTTTCACTTCTTCACACTCTACACTTACTATGGGGAGATCACCTTGCTGTGACAAACTAGGGCTGAAGAAAGGACCTTGGACACCTGAAGAAGATCAGAAACTCTTAGCTTACATTGAAGAACATGGCCGTGGAAGCTGGCGTTCCTTGCCTGCCAAAGCCGGTGACTAAACCCTAACCCTAAATTCTTCTCATTTTCTTCCATTATTACTCGTCAGTTCTTGAGTTCTCACCTCATTCTGAGTCTCCTTTTGATTTTAGGTCTTCAAAGGTGTGGGAAAAGTTGCAGGCTTAGATGGACTAATTATCTAAGGCCTGATATTAAGAGAGGGAAGTTCAGTTTGCAAGAAGAACAAACTATCATTCAACTTCATGCCCTTTTAGGGAACAGGTACTAAAAGTTAATTTCTTTTAAAAATATATATTTTTCTCATATTTCTTAAATATATTTCAGAGCTTTCTGATCTTGCCTTTTCACTTTCTCAAAACCCTTAGATTTTATTTTTGAAATTCAAGCTTAAGATTTTTGAACTCAATAACTTCTTCGATATGAATTAAATTTGTGGTCTTCCATTTTGCAATAAGTTTCTGTTGCTTCTGACATATGGTTTTAATAGAATGCTAGCTTTAAATGCAACAATGGGTCTTCAATTCTTCATTGAAATACAATAGCAAATTAGTTTTCTAACATTTTGTTTTTGTCTTTAGATGAGTGTAGAGGTTACTTTCTCTATAATGTTAGTATTGTGTTTTTTTTTTGTCATCAGGTGGTCTGCCATCGCCACTCACTTGCCGAAACGAACAGATAACGAGATCAAAAACTACTGGAACACTCATCTTAAGAAAAGGTTGGCCAAAATGGGGATCGATCCCATCACTCACAAGCCCAAAAACGATGCATTACTCCCCGCAGCTGATGGTCAGTCCAAGAACGCTGCCAACCTTAGCCACATGGCTCAGTGGGAAAGTGCCAGGCTCGAAGCTGAAGCTAGGCTGGTTCGAGAATCAAAGATTCGTTCTCATTCACTTCAACATCAGCAGATCAACCCTCCTGGTTTTGCCCTTGAGTCTCCTACATCTACTCTTACTGTCCCGGAACCAATCGTTTCAGGGCTGGGAGTGAGTCCGATGCCAATGATCGAGTTTGGTGGCACGACTTCAGGTTCGTCCGAGACGGCCGGGGTAGTCAAAGAAGAAGGTGAACAAGAGTGGAAGGAGCTAGGAAGTTCAAGCAATTTGGCTGATTACAAAGAGGGTGTGGGGAATTCTTTGTCATCCTTCACTTCTAGTCTTCATGCCATGACAATTTCCATGGAAGGAGGATGGACCCCGGAGTCCTTGAGGTTGAATAGCATCAATGATAATGTTGGGACTATAATGGAGGAAGGCTTCACTAATCTTCTTCTAAACGATTCGATTGACCGGAGTTTATCTGATAGTGGCAAAGAATCCGACGGAAACAGCGGAGGCAGCGGGAATGGCAGTGATTACTACGATGATAACAAGAATTACTGGAACAGTATTCTTAATTTGGTGAATTCTTCCCCGTCGGATTCACCAATGTTCTGAACAATAATTATACTGCCGTTAAAGCTGTGACATACCATCATATAATAAATATCTACATCTATATTTTCCCCACTGTTTCCTCTACAAAGATAAAGGGCTTCTTAGTGACGAAATTGTATCCGAGGTAACAAATACAAGAGCTTTGATAGAATTTTAACATGCTCTGAGTGCAATTTAATGACATTTTTAGCAGTTTTTACATTTTTGTCCAATTTTTAAGATTTGTATTTAATTCTCACCATTCTAGATATCTAACTCATAATCGAGGAATAGTCTATGAAGTATTTCAATGGAATATATTGATAGTTAATCTCATCTAAAAATATTATTATTTGATTCATTAATGGTGTATAACTATCCACATTATCAATAAATTAAATGATAATACATGCTAACAAGCAGAGACGAAGCAAGGGGTCAAGCCCCTAATATAGTTAAATTTGAGTTTAATCCCTTTAAAAAAATTCTAGTGATGATATATGCAGCGACGAAGCAATGGGCCGGGTCATGTCCTTTTTAAATTGAAAAAAATTGAGATTAGAACTCTTAAATCTTTTTAAGTTAATATAATGGTAAAATTACACATTGTTCTCTTAATGAATAAAAATTTATTGTAATCTTTTAAAAATATAAAGTTATAAGTTAAAGTGATGATAAAATTATATTTTAACACTTTAAAATTTTATAATTTATTTTTTGGGCCAAAAAAAATTCTTACTTCACCCCTAAATAAGTGGCATGAAATTTTACGATTTAATTTTATTTAAATGTACTTACCCTTAAAATTCATTTCCTTTCTGTTATACTTTTGTATATAGAAGAGGGGCAATTAATAAATATATAGTATATGTTTATGTGAATATGCATTTATGATAGACTTTATTGCGGGTAGTTTCAGGTCACATTCTGTTAGCATGAAAATTTCTTGGTGTCTTATTTATTTATTTTTCCTGTTAGACTTTTGGTATAATTTACAAATCCAGTACAAATGAAATTATAAGTAAAATTTAATTGAACAATGTAGAGTTTTCTTTTTTCTGCCGATATGATATTTCCTTGCAAAATAGAACAGAAAGGCTCCATCAGAACAAACTTCGGATAATTGCAAACTCATTAATTTTTAGCATATATATATATATATTATAAGTTATAACAACATTTTTTTTCTATAAAAAATCTGAAAATATACGATGTATTCGCTGTAGAAACATTTGTTTCTACAGAGCGCCTTAATTTCAGAGGTTAGAGATTCAATTTAGGATTTATAGTTTAGGGGTTTAGGTTTAAGGATTTAGAATTTAGATTCTATTGTTAGAATTTAGGGTTTAGTGTTAGAGTATAGGATTTAGAGGTTATGATTTAGGTTTTAAGGTAATATGGTAGAGATTCAGGTTTTTATTTATACTAAATTTTAAGCCTAAACTCTAAATTCAAACCACAGTCCCTAAATTCTAGACACATAAAACTAATTCCCTAAACTGAATCTCTAACCCTAAAATTAGGATGCTTGTAGAAAAAAAATGTTTCCACCATAATATAATTACCCAAAAAGAATACCCTTTTCGATTTTTCAACCAAATCGTTTCTTTGTTTTTATTAAATTGTTTAAAAGGTCTACTTTCAATTGATGAGGGGTCGTATTGAAATTAATGCCACGATGTACTTACTGCTCGTCATTAAATTTCATGGACACAAAAAAAATAAAAGAAAAATACTTTATAAATATGTATTAATTTATGGTCTCAATTAATAAAATTTATTTATTTTAATTTTTTATGTCATATTTTTTAAGAATAAATCTTTGCCTTTTTTCCCGCTAAACATGGGGTGATCAATAAAAGTTAAATTTGAATGAATTGATGATATAGACGAAAAAATTAAATAAGTTATTTCTAATATCTATAAAATAATTTCTCAACTTAATGACTACCAATTACGTTAGTATGAAACTCTAAAATTATAAGCATGGACCAATATGGGACCATATGCAATTTATGTTTACTTTTGTTTTATATCTTTTTTAAAATATTTATTTATGATACTCTTGTCCAAAATATAATCGAATCGAGCATGACGTGTATCCATCAAATATATGAAAATTTCTTAAAAAAACGAGTATACTTTTAAAGAAATTTATTTATCTGACATTTAATTTTGAATTCGAGAAGTATGATAGTATTTCTTGGATTAACTCAAATTAAATTATTGTTTTGATTATTTATTTTGTTTTTCCTTCCTAAACCCTATGCTTTGAACCTTTATTAAATAGGAAATTTCAAAGTTTTACATTATAAAAAATGTTTCTCAAGTTAACCCACCATTGATTGGCTTAAATGAACAAAAGATCTAACATCAATTTTTGGCAATTTAAGATAATTCGACTACTTGAAAACCCCAATCTTTTGTCATAAATTTTATGTATTAAACATTAATCTTTCTTGCCAAAAGAGATAACAAAGTTTGATGACTGATCCTTATCTTTCCATTGTCTTTTTGTTTGAAAAGTACTTGATTTTCTAAAAACTCTAATCAATAATTCGTTTCTTTTGGTTAGGAATTTATTATTAATTGAAATGCAATGCTTCAAATTTAGGAATTATTGTCAATGATTTTCATCAAATGACATGTGATTGCTAAAGTTATAGTTCTATACTGTACCAAGATATGATATGATATGATATGCAGCAATTAATATATATATATATATATATATATATATATATATATATATATATATATATATATATATGAATTGAGCAAGAATATTTGGCCGGTTGGTCAAGCTGTTTATCTTTGTTTCTTCATTTCTTTTAGGTTATGTGTTCTAGACTCACAAAGGAGCACTCACTTTCTTCCCTTACTGTCTTCTTCTTCTCCCACCCCTCTAAATAGAATTGGGATTAAAATTAATATTTGTCTATATATATATATATATATGAATTAATTAAACTGTCCATCAACATCTCAGACAAATCAAAATATTATGCACCAAACAGTATTTAATTATTATCAATTAGCTGAATGAACAAAAATATCAATTATACCCTAAACAAGATTTTTTTAATTGTCTTCATTTGAGTAATACTTATAAAACAAGAAAAAAGATGAAAACGAGACCTTCCAAATAATGTCGAATCCAAATTTAATGACAGGTCGATCTAAAACGAAAATAAAATTAGAGAACTAACGATAAAACTCAGTTTGATATCCAGGTGCAAAAAGTAATAAGAGAACATGTATTGTACAAAAATTAACTAGAGAACATGCCAAATGCAATAATTAATCAGAGAACAGAAAAAACATGAAAGATGCAGACTTTAACGAAATATCATGTCAGGATGCAGACACATGCTAACAAGCCCTTAGTTACCCATTCATCTGTTAAATCTTCACATGTCGAGAACTCTAAACACCTTATGTCTTCAATAAGTCGTAGTACATAATTGTATTACTAAAATATATAACAGTACGTGAACACTGGACATGCCAAAGTAACAAACAGTAGTATACACAAAACCATAAAATAGTGCGAAACCTTAAGTTCAAAAATAGAGTGATTGATTGCAAGTCCAAAAACAGTACTTCCACATGAGCAACCAGATCCTCATGCGGAGTGTAAAATGACGTACAAAACGACTAAAAACGGAAGAAAAATAACAAACTTTTCAAGATACAATGTCATACAGATGAACCAGTAGTTCAAAGTAATTTTTGGCATACATATTATTATTCTTAACAAAAACAGTACTTCCACACTTCACACATTTAATTCATAACAAAAATAGTTTAGACATACATATTATTCTTATCATATGCATATACATACAATGTGCTATTAACAAATAAATTATTCTTGGCATCAATCTCTAATTTTATAAATTAATTTTTTCATATATTTGTTTGTTAATCTCCCATGTTATTGAGTTATCATTAATTTTTATTGAAAATATTCTTAATTGATTTTCGTAGTTACCCTAAAACTAAAACATATGCCCCTCAGAATCTAACAAGCCATAACTTCAAAATTAAATTCTACATCCTCGTAATTTTGGGACAACTTTTAATACATGTATAGATTTTTTTTAATAATTCTATTCTATTACAATATAATGTTTGTGTTCAATTTCAAATTTGAATAAACTTACGCACACTTGCAAATTAAGTTACTCAAACCTAAATCACTTGAGTGGAAGACACCACCCTTCATCATTGGGACTACTCCTTAGTTCAATACATGTATAGATAATTATAAATCAATATAATTCACAAGCGACATTTGTATACTACAACTCTAATCAATTATTACAATGTACAAAGAGATGAATTGATAACCGAAACGCATTTAGTTTTAGATTAAAATAGCTTATATGATCCACACAATATGAGAAATAAATAAAACTAATCTAAGCTGAGAATACATACACATTGTTTAGTCTTGACCTTTACTAATTCTACCAATTTCCTTTTTGTTTGCCAAAAAAGTAAAGGCTTAGGCAAATAGGTGCCTAAACTATGCTCTTTTTTCCAGTTAGGTGCCTAAACTATTTTTCGGGCCAAATAGGGTCCTAAAATTTCATTCCGTGACTCATTTAAGATTCGCCGTTAATTTTTACCGTTAAAGGACACGTGTCATCTCTTGAAAATTCCAAAAATTATATTAAAAATAAATAAAATAAATAAAACAAAATAAAATTTCAAATATTCGCAAAATAGTCCCCAAATCCCTAAACCCCCAAATCCGACCACTCCCGCCGGCGTTGGCCGCGTTGCCGGCGACGAGGTGCTGGGGGAAATGGTCATGATGGTCCGGCGACCGGCGTGGCAATCAGCGGCGGAATCTGTTGGAGTATGCCCAAAGACCAATCATAAGGTGGTTGTAAAAGACATACTTATTTTATCTTGATAATTAATATAAAGCCATTATTATTATTTCAGTCTTATTCTGTGCATCTATAAATAAATTGAATTATAATAAAGTCCTTAGAATAATATAGTTATTCTTGAATGTCCTTAGTCGAGAATTATTGTGGGCATGGACAACAATAATGTATTAAGACTAATATGTAGTTGATTGATGACAAAGTGTTGTCATTGACATGGAGATGTCAAAATCAATACATAAGTATGTGTTAGAGAATGACATACTAGACTGACCCGCTATGAGCATGTTTCTTGGATTATTATGTGACAGTCACAACATTGCTCATGGTGATAACTACATGTATGATCCTCAGACTTGAGATCATCATTATTTCAACATCGTGAGTGACATATTTTGATACGGTCAAACGTGCGTCATAATTGACTACACTATAAAGACTGATATTGGATATGTCACAATCTATGTAGCGGAATATGGTTGATCAAGATAGGATTTATCCCTCCTACATAATAAGAGTAATATCATAGGCCACTTGATTGAGTGAGACTAGAAAATGCATGGCCATGCTCGAATAAATTGATATGAGATATCATAGTTATTCATTTATAAGAGTCTACTCAAGATACCAAGAAATATTAGATGGACTATACAAGTGTGACTAATCCATTACTTGTGTCTGATCTAGATATGAGGACAAAAGGATGAAATACATAAAAGAAGTTAATCGTGGAAAAAGGTTAAATCAAACCACGACTTCATGTAACTTAGGTAGCAATGATGTATTGCTAGATGCCACTCATTGCTTGTAATATTAGAATTATTCTGGATATTAGTGCTAACGTTACATGAACATACAAGGGTAACACCCTATGATTAAAACGAACAAATATCGACTAGATAACATGTGTACAAACTTGTTGTGCACGAAATAAGTAAAACCGAAATTATTATGATTATTGGAATTATAGATAATTTTGTTTATATATATTTTAATACTAGATAATTAATGTAATTATCAGATACTATTAAAATATATATATCTTTTGAGTTGATCAAACAATGGCAATTGGCCAGGAGGGGGTGCATTGTCTATTTAAAAGTTGAAGGGTGTAAGATGGAAATGTAAGAATTGGACACACACAATTTTAGAGTGGTTCAAGCTTAGAACAAGCTCTACATCCACTACCTCACCACCCTACTGAGGAATTCAACAATTCACTCACTGAATTCGTCCCCTTTTCTCGGCTTAGGAGGAAACCGTTACAATCGATCAAAGCTTTCTACCCAAAGCTTGATCAAAGACACTCTTACAAAGAAAAATTGTGGTAAATAGAAAAATGCCTCTCAAAGGTAGATAAGTTTACCCAATTACAAGTTCCCACAAACCCAAACTTGAATAAAAATGAATACAATAAAATCTCTCAAGAGGGTTACAAGAATTTGACTCTATATGGCTCAAAAGGATTGGATTTATACTTGAATGTGCGTGACTTGTTCAATAGTTGTTGTTGTAGCTTCAAAGACTTGTTTATATACACCTTCATTGATTTTTAACCGTTTGGGTGGTTGGCATCATCAAAATAGCCTTTGGGCTACATTTTTCCCGCAATAAATGCTCAACTGCAACCAACGTATCGATACGCGGGAGGCCGTATCGATACGGACCTGAAATAGAAATAGCCGTTGCGCAAGTAAAACAAAGGGCGTATCGATACACAAGAGGCCGTATTGATACGTTTTTGCTCACTTGGGCTACTGCCAGAACCTGTATGGGTACGCCACAGAGGTGTATCGATACGAGTTAACTGATTTTCAAAATCACATGTTCCCAATAACTAACAAGGCAACGTTCGAATCATAAATGAAAATATTTGAGAAATCTCAACTACCGTATCAATACACAAGTAGCCATATCGGTACATTGTTCTTAAATCTTAAACCTAGTATGAATACCGTATCGAAACAGATGACACCACGCCTGAGTAAAAACCTTAGCCCATATGAAGGCCGTATCGATATGGAAGGAACCGTATTGAAACAATCGTATCAAAATAGCCTTGCCTGTATCGAAACAGATTCTTATAGTGACTTTTTAAGTTAAGCCCATATCGAAACGCTCGAGGGCGTATCGTTACGCCTGGGCATAAAAGTTGAATTTGGCTTTAAAAACACTTGGAAAAATTTATGGGATTTAAGTTTTTGACTTTAAATAATTTTGTACTTGAAAAATCCTTGTCAATTGTGAGTTTTTGAGATACTTAAAAATTTATTTTCTTTTACAAATAGGTCCTTAAACAATTTGTTATATCAAAATCAAACTTTGGTTTTACAATCTCCTCCTTTTTGATATAACAAAACCAAGTTAAATTTTTAAGTCTTTTTGAAAAACTCCCCTTACTTTAAGATAGGTTTTAAAAACATTTTTGAAAATTTTGAAAATTTAAGCTTTTTTACGTCTCCCCCTTTTTGTTAGATCAAAATCAATGATAGTAACAGATAGAAACAATAAATATAACAATTAAGCATAATTCAAAGCATAATCAAAGCAACATAATTATCATTGAAAGTTCAAAACAACATAATCCAAATCCAACTTAAAACTTAAAATCAAACTAAAATCAAAACACAGGTTCTTAAAGGAAATAACATAGGTGCATAACATAAAAATCCTAATATGACATGTATGTAATGCAATGAATGTCTAGGGATCATCCTCATCATCCTCGTCCTCTTGATCTTCATCTTCATCATGGGTTTGAGTAGCTTGAGATTGTCTCCATTCCACATGGAAGCCGTGAGAGATATGTCCATCGACCCTTGTTGGCTTTTGATTGCTTGAACTCGATCCTCTAAGGAAGTGAATCGAGTATCAATGGCCGCAAACCCTTCATTCATGGTTGTCTTCAATGAGTTCATAGAGATGTTCAATGTAGTGAATTGCTCATTGAGATAAGCCATGAGAGCATCCATAGCTGGTGGAGCTATCAGAGCTTGAGGAGCGGCTTGCGAAGGGGCTGCCGATTCTTTGAGGATAGCATCACGTAGAAGCTCGGTGAGACGTAGCCACTCACTATTGAAATAGTGAAACTTTAAACGAATAAGAGAGAGCTCATCAATGGGATATGTAAGAGGCTCGAGAAATTCTAGCGAGTAATCGATCTCCAATTGAGTAAACAAGTAACTCAATGCTGTCCTATAAGTGTAGGATGAAACTAGAGAGGTTTGGCGATGTTGGATGAGATGAACTAGCTCCGCGAACATAATTCGAGCAAGATTGGGCTGTTTCTCTTCACGAAAACATCTAATCCAAAAATCATCCACTTGTCGAATAGTGGAAAACTTACCGCCGGATGGCCGAAACCACCAAGTGATCATCAAGTGTAAGATGCGATCTTGAGCATCAAGAACAGTGATAGAACCGCCAAGAACATGTCCCATAGAGTCTCCATCGTCGATTCCCTCATCTTCTATCCAAAAAACATTAACTAGAGATTGAACATCAATACGAAAATTCTTCCCCATTAAGAATGACTCAATAACAATGCCCTTAGAACAGTCTTGGTCAGAGATGCACCGGGCATTAGCAAAGAAAATTAAGGCAAAATTACGGTATAAAATCCTCGGGATAGCCAAAAATTGAACAAAATTTCAACATCTCAAAAGATGAAGATATCTAAACTTGAAACGTTCAGAGTTTAAGCATGGAAGAGATGTTACTCTGTCACGACGAATTTTGTAGTTTTAATATTGCTTGAAGTGATTTAAATTCGCCGGAGTCGAAAAACTCTTTTGGTAAATAACGCTAAGGTTGGGACGAGCCGAATTGTCTTCGGTTGAAGACTCACCAACCTCGGTTGTTCTAGCTCCCTTTCTCGGTGCCATAGATACTCTGAAAAATAATTTTAAGGCACAAAATAATGTATGCATAAATTATCATATTCGATCAAATATTCAATCCAATAATTCAAGGTATTGTTTTAAAAAAATAGTTTAAAAACATATACAAGTATAAAATAAAATTTGGGAAAAAATAATTTTGAAAAACAAATTAAAAAATTATACGGTATATTTTTATATTCGAATAAAAAAATTTCAGTTTTTAAAATTTTTACAAAATCCTTAAAACCTATACTATATACATCTTAAAAACATAAATTTGAAGTAATAATAGTAAATAAATCAAAAAGAAATTGAAAAGAAAAGGAAATAAAGGTTTTATACCTCGAGTTATGGAATTTGGATGAATGAGTGGATGATGATGCCCCAAATTGATGAGAGAGCACATATTTGTTTTGAAGAGTAAAAATCCTCAAAGAATTTGAAGAGTTGTGTGAGAAATCAATAGGATTTGATGGGTTTTTATAGATGAGAAATTAGGGTTTGAGAGATAAAAGTGTTTGAATTTAATGTAAAGTTAAAAACCCATTTAAGGATATGCGTCTGCATGTACCGATACGCCATGTGGCGTATCGAAATAGGTGTACCGGTACGCCTAGAAGAGGTACCGAAACACGAGTCCCGTATCAGTACTGACTCAACTGTACCGAAACGCGTTCTTGAACCCGTATCGATACAGTTGAACCCGTATCGATACACTTGTGCTGAGAAATGCAATCTGGGTTGAGTCAAGAATGGTGTATCGAAACATCTTCACCCGTTTCGATATGGATAACCCAGAAAATGCGTTTTTGGGCCACAAGTTGCTCAAAAGTTAGATTTTATTCGAATCGAAATGCATACAGATGATATGTGAACATGTATGGTCTAACATGGATACATACTACCCTTAGCAACAAGCATAGATGCAACAAGAAGCAAAATCACACATGCATATCAGTCAATTGAATTCAAGCAAAATTTTGACCTTAAAGGGCTCTAAAGGGTTAAGAGAGGCTGGTTAAACCTAAGTCTCTCCTAAGAGTCCAAAATCGCTCTTTATCTAAAGGTTTGGTAAATATATCTGCTAATTGGTGTAAGGTGTCAACATACTCTAGAACTACATCATTTTTCAAGATATGATCTCTAATGAAATGATGTCTAATTTCTATGTGTTTGGTTCTAGAATGTTGAATGTGATTCTTAGTGAGACAAATGGCACTAGAGTTGTCACACTTAAAGGGCGTGGTACCTACATCGTCTCTATAATCTAAGAGGTGTTGCTTCATCCAAAGGACTTGAGCACAACAACTCCTGGCTAATATATACTCCACTTCGGTGGTAGATAAAGCTACACTAGTTTGTTTCTTAGAGAACCAAGCATACTACCTAAGAATTGACAAGTTTCGAAGGTACTCTTTCTATCTATCTTACATCCCCCATAATCCACATCCTTGAAGGCATGAAGATCAAAGGATGAATCTCTATGATACCAAATACCTAAAGTAGGTGTATCTCTAAGGTATCTAAAGATTCTCTTAACGGCTATAAGGTGCGATTCTCTAGGACTAGCTTGAAACCTAGCACACAAGCAAACACTAAACATAATATCGGGTCTACTTGCAGTAAGGTAGAGCAATGAGCCAATCATGGAACGATAAAGCCTAGAATCGACACACTTACCTCCTTCATCTTTGTCAAGCTTTATGGATGAGCTCATTGGTGTGGCTTGAGGCTTTACATTCTCCAAGCCAAACTTCTTGAGCATGTCTTTTATATACTTTGCTTGATTGATGAAGGTGCAATCTTTCTTTTGTTTGATTTGGAGCCCCAATAAAAATGAAAGCTCCCCCATCATGCTCATCTCAAATTCACCTTGCATTAGTTTAGAAAGCTCTTGGCAAAATAAATCAATAATAGAACCGAAAATAATAGCATCTACATAAATTTGAACTACTAAGATGTCTTTGCCATATCTTTTAATGAAAAGTGTAGTGTTCACCTTGCCTTTTTCAAAACCTTTTTCAATCAAAAAGTTTGAAAGCCTTTCATTCCAAGCTCTAGAAGCATGTTTCAAACCATATAAAGCTTTAGTGAGTTTGAAAACATGATTTAGAAATTTTGGATCCTCAAAACCTGGCGATTGTTCTACATACACTTCTTTATTTATAAAACCATTTAGAAAAGCACTTTTGACGTCCATTTGAAAAAGCTTGAACTCATGAAAGCAAGCAAATGCAAGAAGCATCCTAATTGCTTCCATTATAGCTACGGATACATATGTTTCATCAAAATTGATTCCCTCTTCTTGAGTGTAATCTTGAGCAACAAGTCCATACTTTACTTCTCTCAAATTGATTAATCTCTTCTTGAATAGCCAATATCCAAAAATCATATTTTAATGTTTTTCTGATATTTTTAGGCTCAATGCATGAAATGAATGCAACATTATTAAAGAGCTTAAGAGAAGAATGAGTGGTTACCCCTTTGGATGGATCACCCAAAATCTCACCACCCTTGACATAGTTGAACTCCCTTGGGTAGGTGACTTCCTTTTCCTCAAGAGCCATGTCCTTCAAGGCTTCAATAGGTGGATCTTGTGTTTCTTCTTCTTTGGTTGGAACCTCATCCACCTTTGATGCTTGTCATCCATCAATGGCTTTAACGATTCCTACATCATCATCATCACAAGAATCCTTCCTCGGAAGGAGGTTATCATCGAAAACAACATGGATGGACTCTTCAACATTCAAAGTTCTTTTATTAAATACTCGATAGGCTTTAAAGTTTAAAAAGTATCCTAGAAAATAGCTTCATCACTTTTAGCATCAAATTTACCTAAATTATTTTCCATTGTTTAAAACAAAACATTTACAACCAAATGGATGAAAATAGCTAATGTTAGGCTTTTTGGATTTCAAAATCTCATAAGGTGTATTCTTCAAAATAGGCCTAATCATTACCCTATTTATGATGTAACAAGCCGTATTAGTGGCTTCTGCCCAAAAATATTTAGGTAAATTATTTTCACAAAGTATAGTTCTAGTCATTTCTTCTAAAGTATGCTTTTTCCTCTCAATTACCCCCTTTTGTTGAGGAGTGCGAGGAGCCGAAAAATTATGTCTTATACCATTTTCATTACAAAAATTCTCGAAACTTATATTTTGAAATTTGGTTCCAAGGTCACTTCTAATATGTGAAATCTTTTGACCAAGGTCATTTTGAGTAATTTTTAAAAATGTGATGAACTTTTCTAAAGCCTTATCCTTAGTACTTAAAAAGAGAACCTAAGTGTATATAGAGTTGTCATCTACTAACACAAATGCATAAGATTTACCACTCAAGATCATAGTCATAATTTGCCCAAAGATATCCATATGGATCAATTGTAACACTCTACATGTAGAAACATCATTAATGGATTTAAATGAAGATCTTTGATGTTTACCCTTAGCATATGCATCACAAATTTTATCTTTCAAAAATTTTAGCTTAGGTAAACCTCTTACTAGATTTAGGGAAACCAATTTCTCTAAAACATTCATGCTAGCATGTCCTAGTTTCTTATGCCATAACCATGTATCATGTTCATTTTGTGTAACAAAGCATGCATTGGAAACATGAATGTCATCTAAATGCACCATGTCAATGTTACCTATGCGATGACCTATGAACATTATTTGATTAGTTTCAATGTTCATGATTTTACATCCATTAGCATCAAATAGAACATTAAAACCCTTATCACACAATTAACTAATGCTCAATTAATTATGCTTAAGACCGTTGACATAAAGAACATTTTCAATAAGAGTAGTTAAGAGATTACCAATGTAGCCAATTCCTTCAGTGTGGCCTTTGAAGTTGTCACCAAAAGTCACTACTCCTCCACTATTTGGTTTGAGCTCCAAGAATCTACTCTTGTCACTGGTCACGTGTCTTGAGCATCCACTACCAAGGTACCATGTGTTTTTGCTTGAAGCTTTGACCTTGTAGCAATGCTCTCCCTACAAACAAAGAATTAATTCTTGATTTTTGGTACCCAAATCATTTTGGATCCATGAGTATTAGCTCCAAAAACTTGGTTCCCTTGGGAATCCAAGAAGCAATTGCATGAATATCATTAAAAGCAATAAGTTCTTTAGGAACCCATACACTTCTAATCTTTTTACTTCTAGAATGCTTATGGAAGCTTTTTTGTTTGTGGTTAGCAAAATTTCTTTTCACATATTGAGATTTTGAAGAACTTCCTTTCTCAAAACCATTTTCCCAATAGTGTTTAGAGAAGTTTTAAGATTATCCACCTCTTTGGCATGATAATCTTGGAAATCAATTTTTTTTTCTAAATCAAGATTTTTCTTTTTGAGATCATTTGAAAGATTTATCAAATACAAAACTTTTTTTTCGAGTTCCGAGTTAGTTTTTAAAAGAGAATCGTTTTGAGCTTTTAAATCGAAAGCCGTTTTCTTGTTTTTCAAAATTGATTCTTTAAATTTTTCTACCAACTCATCGTAAACCTCTTACAACTCATCATATGTATCATGCAGTTCATCATATGTAAAATTAAAAGATGATGAGTTAGAGGTTACCATAGGATCCTCTTCAAGAGACACGAGGCAAAGGTTGGCCACTTCTTGCTCCTCATCCTTGAATGATTCCTTATCACTCAAAGTTGCAATTTGAGCTTTGATCTTCTTCTTCTTTCCAAAGCTCTTCCTTTTTAGTTGAGGGCATTTCGTTCGAATGTGACCCGGTTTCTTGCACTCATAGCATATGAGTTGGTCATTATCTTCCTCTTTATTTTTGTTCTTGAAGTTTCCTCTTCGGTTAAACTTTCTTCCCCGGTTGAACTTCATGAATCGAGTGAACTGTTTGGCTAACATAGCCACCTCTTCGTCTTCTTCCTCACTTGAATCACTCTCATCAAAAGAAGCTTTGAGAGCAATTACGAGTTTCTTCTTTTTTACCTCATTTTCTCTATCTTATTCTCATATCTTTTCTTTTCTTCACCTCTTCCTTGCTTCATTATCTCATGAGTGAGAAGAGATCCCACGAGAGCATCGAGCTTTAGTGTCTTCAAATTTTTTGCCTCGATGATCGCAGTTTTTTTCCCGTTCCATGACTCAGAAAGAAAGTAGAGGAGATTCTAGACAAGTTTCTCTTTGGGAATGGCCTCACCGAAGCCTTTGAGACCATTTACAGTAATCGAGAAGCGGTCGAACATCTTTGTGACAATTTTATTGGGCTCCATCTTGAAATTTTTGTAGCTCATGTTGAGGAGTCCTATCTTGGTCTCCTTAATATTATTGGTGCCCTCGTAAGTGGTCTCTAGAGTGTCCCACACCTCCTTTGCACTCGTACATGAAGATATCTTTGAATACATATCCGGTCCAAGCGTACAAAAGAGAATGTGCAAGGTTTTGTCATTCACTTGAAGCTTTCTTCTTTTTTCATCCGTCATTTCTTGCTAGGCCTTGGGGACTTGTCTATCACCCTCTTGTTTCATCGGAATGGATGGGCTGTCCTTGATTACATCCCAAAGAGCGTAATCGTCAGATTTGATGAATAACCTCATCCGGTTCTTCCAATATGGGTAGTTGTCCCCATTGAAGAAAGGTGGTTTCATGCTGGATTGTGACTTGTACAAGCTTTGACCTGAGGTAGATACCATGGATTGATTGTAGCTTGGTGTGCAGTTGATGAACTTATCCAAGGTCGACTAAAGAGGATGTTAATCTTTCCAATGAGTGTAGCTTTGACACCAATTGTTGAGTTGATCAAACAATAGCAATTGGCCAAGAGAGGGGTGAATTGGCTATTTAAAAGTTGACGGGTGCAAGATGGAAATATAAAAATTGGACACAAGTAATTTTTAGAGTGGTTCAAGATTAGAACAAACTCTACATCCACTATCTCAGCACCTTACTGAGGATTTCAACAATTCTCTCACTGAATTCGTCCCCTTTTCTCGACTTAGGAGGAAACCGTTACAATCGATCAAAGCTTTCTACCCGAAGCTTGATCAAAGGCACTCTTACAAAGAAAAATTGTGGTAAACAGAAAACTTCCTCTCAGAGGTAGATAAGTTTACCCAATTACAAGTTCACACAAACCCAAACTTGAATAAAAATGAATACAATAAAATCTCTCAAGAGGGTTACAAGAATTTGACTCTATATGGCTCAAAAGGATTGGATTTATACTTGAATGTGCGTGACTTGTTTAATAGTTGTTGTTGTAGCTTCAAAGACTTGTTTATATACCCCTTTATTAACTTCTAACTGTTTGGGTGGTTGGCATCATCAATATAGCCGTTAGGCTGCATTTTCCCGTAATAAATGCTCAACTGCAACCAACCGTATAGATACGCGCGAGGCCGTATCAGTACGGACCTAAATAGAAAGAGCCGTTGTGCAGGTAAAACAAAGGGCGTATCGATACATGGAAGGCAGTATCAATACGTTTTTACTCACTTGGGCTACTGCTAGAACTTGTATCGATATGCCATGTAGGTGTATCGATACGGGTTAACTGATTTTCAAAATCGCATGTTCCCAATAACTAACAAGGCAATGTTCTAATCATAAATAAAAATATTTGAGAAATCTCAACTACCGTATCGATACGCAAATAGCCGTATCGGTACGTTGTTCTTAAATCTTGAACCTAGTATGAAGGTCGTATCGAAACAGATGGCACTGTGTCGAAACGCCTGAGTAAAAACCTTAGCCCATATGAAGGCCGTATCGATACAGAAAGAACTGTATCGAAACATGCTTGCTTGTATCGAAATAGATTCTTTTAGTTTCCTTTTAAGTTAAGCCCGCATCGAAATGCCCGAGGGCGTATCGATACGCTTGGGTGTAAAAATTGAATTTGGCTTTTAAAAACACTTAAAAAATTTATGAGGTTTAAGTTTTTGACTTTAAATAATTTTGTACTTGAAAAATCATTGTCAATTGTGAGTCTTTGAGATACTTAAAAATTTATTTTCTTTTACAAATAGGTCCTTAAACAATTGTTATATCAAAATCAAACTTTGGTTTTACAATATCCCTAAAGAAACCTGATAGAAGTAGAATCAGATTCTACATATTTAATTATATACAGATAAATATAATGTATATTTAAAGAATCTAAATTTAATTAGAATTAGGGTTTTAAATGCTATATAAAGGCATGAGGTCTAGCAACCAAATATACTCTTTTCGAAAAACCTCTCTAACAGTTAGAGAAGAGAAAATATTTGTTCGTTTTATTTGGGTGGACTGTGTAGAGGTCGGAACGCAGCTGTGACGACTCGGATTCGATTTGGATTCTCCTATACTCTCTACGGATTTCCAGATTTATTGAGGCAACTTTTATCCTTTATCACCCGAATTCGTCCCTTGTATATGGATCACTGGTGGATTATGCCGGATAATTTTTCCGTTGTGCCATGAGATGTACCTGCATTTCCCAACAAAATCGGCCCAAATTGAGATTTAGGTTTTGGGGAGTTTGGGATTTTGGAATTTGGGGGTTATTTTATAAAATCTGTAAAACTTAGAGAATTTCTGAAAATTAAGTAATTTTATTTATTTTTAATATAATTTTGGGAATTTTCAAGAGATGATACATGTCCCTTAACGGTAGAAATTAACGGAGAACTTTGACGGATCACGAAATGAAACTTTAGGACCCTATTTAGCTCAAAAATAGTTTGGGCACCTAACTAAAAAAAAGGCATAGTTTGGGCACCTATTTGACGGTTAAGCCAAAAATAAAAGCATACGTTTAAGTCAAATACTGATATAAAATCAGAATAAAAAACCAAAAACTTTACAAAATCACCCAATATTTTCTTAACTGTGTGATTTGACAAGATGATATATGTTCATTAATCTTATCCTTTTAATAACACGTACCGTACATACAAAGCTACTCAAAACCGTTCATAAAAGAATAACAACATTCCATTTTTCACCAAAACCAATTAATGAATGGGTTCAATCTCGCAACTTTTTTTAATTTATACGAATGATGCTATATATGTCTCGATTCTATTCGTCTAGTTTGAGAACAACACACGAATTATAATAAATTCAAAGCTTAGGATAAATGAAAGGCTTTGTCTAACCTATGCCTTAGGTCACATGTTAAAGTATATTTAACAACATTAATTAAGTAGAAGATTCTATTATTACATTTAATACGGAACTTTTAATAAGAATCTCATTTAAGAGGATTATTTGATTAATTAACTCATTTAGTCTCTAAAACCTTAAAACCATAAACATAAAAACCAAAACCCTAAACCCTAAAAACACAAACCCTAAACTTCAAACTCTTAATCTCTAAAACCATAAATCCGAACCCCAAACCCTAATTCCAAACCCTAAAATCCTAAACCAAAAACCATAATTACTAAACAAAAACCCTAAACCCTAAGTCATAAACTATTAACCATAAACTATAAACCATAAACAACAATCTAAAACCCTAAAACTATAAACCCTAAACTCTAAACACTTAAATGTGAGAATTAATATTATTAAATGAGTTAAATATATAATCAAAGAATCCTCTTGAATGGGATTCTTATTAAATGTTTCTTTTTAAATGCAAATAGAATTTTCTATTTAATTAATGTTATTAAATACACTTTAACTTATGCCCCTAGGCCATAGGTTAGACAAAGCCTAAATGAAAATTGACAACTATTATTATAGATCAATGACAACATGGGCGGTTCAAAGATTTAAAGGGACCCTGTATAATTTAATAAAATGAGCCCTTTAATTTATAACATTTTTTTCCAAATAAAGTTTTTTAATAAAAAATATTGGATTACTCTCTTAAGCAACATAAAAACGACTTACAAACATCTAAAAATCTAACATTTTTACTTAAAAAGTGATGTTATTCTTGCATATTTTGAAATAAAATTATCTACAATGCTTTTGATATCAACTTCTTCCAAAAGATCAGTCTCGATTGCCATAAAAATAAGTCTTTTTAATCTTTCTTGTGACATAGTTGTCTGTAAGTATGAGTTCACAAACTTCAATTTTGAAAAGTTTCGTTCCGCATACAACAATAATAGTAATTGTCAATAAAACTCTATAGGCAATTTTCGCATTTGTAAAGAAATTAAAACATTTTTAAAGATTTAATAAATCCATTGCTCTTATTCTTTCCTTGGGTAAAAGCTTTCTAAATAATTTTAGCTCAACAAATAACTCATTTCCATCAACATTAGATAACACCTCTTTCCTAAAAGCATTTTCAAAATTATTGCTATAAGATTTGAGATTAACGTCATCCAATAAATGTAATTTATCATAATGAAACAAGAAGCCATCAAATAATGTCATCCTATTTGAAAATTTGTCACTTCCAATAAAAAATATGAAATTACAAACTAGAAATTAAAAGTGTATTTTTAAGTAAAATTATACGCACGCGCACACACAAATACAAGTTTTTAAAATATAAAAAATTAAAGGAACCATCTTATTAATCTTTCAATTGCCACCATTTATACTAACACATCTTACTCATTTTATTAATTTTCTAAAATATTTATTTTTTTAAATTAAAATTTATTGATAATTTTCTTTTAAAAAATAATTATATGTATAATAATTCAGTTCATGATTTTTTTAAGGTCCTGTGTGATCGTATATCACACGTACCCAAAGCCACCTTTGACAGTACAGAGAAGGTTGGGATAAATGAAAATCGACAACCTTTATTGGTAAATGGTAACCGGAAGACAACATAAATTAAGTAATTAAAACCATTGAAAAAACATAACAAAGAACAAAGTTACAGGTAACATTGAATGTGGGATATGGATACAGATTTCCTCAAACCTAAGCCTCCCAACACTTAACTTTGTTGTACTTTAGAGAACCCGTAGGCATTTAACTCATTGTTTTCTATGACGCAAAACCTTGTCTCACACTGAGCTCAGCCATATTTACGACACAACGAAAAAGGAATCATCCCATTTTTTTGAGTTTTAAAAGCATTCGCATTTAAAAAAAATGTATTTATTTTTTTAAAAAAAATATTTTCGAAATGTGTGAATCAGACTTGTTAAATTTAAAGTGTTGAACAAAAATAAGTTAAACAAAGTGAAGGGTAACATAGATATCAACCAACGTAGACAAAACTAAAATCAAACAATGGGAAGAACAAGAGTTTATTAAGTATTTAAATTTTAAAATTATTAAGGATAAATGCCTTATTTAAAAAATATTTAAATTTAAAAGGTTTAAAGGTCAAATTAACCCTTAACGAAAAATAAAAAATTAATTAAGCTCTTATAAATTTTTGTACTCAATTTAGCCCTTATAATTTAAATTGCGACCAGTTTAACTTTCTTATAACGTTTACCGTTACAATTGACCATTAACTCACAAACAATCATTAAGATGGTGACACATTATACACCCTAAAAGTATTAAGACGTAAAATTGTAAAAATCACAAAAAAATTCAAAAAAATATTTAAAATTATAAAAAAATATAAAAAAGTTATTATGACTTTTCATTAAATTAATCATCCTCCCACCCCATCGATTCGTTCCCACAGGTTTCTTTCCTAATTCTTTCTATACAAATGGAAGTAACAATTTTGTTATGACTTCCCATTGAATCTCATGTCTTCACTGAATTCTCATTAGCAGTTACAATTTTGTTATGAACCATCCTCTCACCCCCAATCAAATCTCATGTCTTCACTGAATTCTCATTAGCAGTTGCAGTTAAAGGCTAATTTGATTTTTAAGTCAGTTTAAAAGAAGTTAAATTACTATTATACTAAAAATTTTAAAAAGTCAAAGCCCACTCATCGCATGAATGACTCTGTTCATGAACTCACCAATCACTGTCTAAAATTCGAGATTGCTTATTCAAGAAACTTAGAACAAATAGGATCTACTCTCTCTCTCTCGTATATATTTTATAGTAATCCCTCACAACTAACCTTTATTATAACCGCACACAAAAAAACACACACGTTACACGTATTTTTTTTTTAAAAATCTTAATTTTAATCCTAATTCTTTTTAGAAGGGAGGGGAAGGAAAACTCTTGAGGAAAGAATAAAAGTACTCTTAATAAGTCTAGAACTCATGACAAAAAAAATATAAAAAACAAAAATAAATAATTTGACCAACAGACCAAATATGCTTGCTCACACGCATCTTAAATAATGACTAACATTGGACGTTTGAATGTTCTTTGTGAATAAAGAAAATGCACCAAAACATATCGTTTTTAAGTATTACTTACTCCTTTTTGTTTCTTTTATTTTTTATTTTTTTATTGTATTATAGTGTATTTTTTAAAATTAGTAGTGAATCGATGAGATATGAAATTTAAAAGTCTAGAAAACGAACTTATTGAAAAGGTTTATATTAAGAATAAACATTTAAAGTATATTTAGGTACTTTAAATATTTTTTGGTTAAATTAAATATTTAAAGTATATTTTTTGTCAAAATAGGTACCTAAAGTATATATATATATATATCATCTAGGTTCCTAAAAATTGCCACGATACACTGATTTAAAAATACTTTAAGTACTTAGTTTGACAAAAAAAACTTTATGTACCTACTTTGACAAAAAATACTTTAGGTACCTATTTTGATAAAAAAATATACTTGAAATACTTAAGTTGACAAAAAAGTATACTCTAAGTACTTATGTTGACTAAAAAAATACTTTAAGATCTAAATGAAAAAGTTAATGTACTTTAAGTACTTATTTATGATATAAGCACGGTAGAAAAAATCATCACTGAAGTTTAAAACAAACAAAATATGACTATATGGCAAACTTAGGCTTAGTAGTGGTGGCCGTGGGAGCTCTTCCCTAGTGCTCTAACCTATAAACTTTTTGTTTCTACGAGCGCCTCAATTTTAAGGTATAGAGTTTTAATTTAGGATTTATAGGTTTTAGCGTATTGGTTTAGCATTTAGGGTTCATGGCTAGAACATAAAGTTGAGAGTTAGAATTTAGGGTTTAGGGTTAAAGTTTAGGTTTTAGGGTGATATTGTTAGAGATTTAAGTTTTAACCGATAAACCCTAAATTTTAACCATACACCTAAAATTCTATCAACAATCCCTAAATACAAAACTATTACACTTAAACTCATAAATCCTAAAACTAAGGCATTTATGAAAACTTTGTTTCTACAAACTCTCGTGTATGAAAAAATTACACATACTATGTATAATAAAATGTATTGTTTGGACATATAGAATTACGGGCATAAAGTAGTTGGTGTTCTCATTTTACCAAATTGTGTCATAACATGGCTCATATAAACCTAGCCCGTGTTAGGAAACATAAAAGCCCAAATAATGAAACCAAACATTACTAATAATTAGTACTCGAGTTCTAAAAGTACTTAATTTTACTTGTTTTCTTAAAATCTTATTGATGTAAAAAATATAAAAAAGGAATTGCATACCAACATATTATATGCTCATAACATAGTTTAGTAGGTTATGTAATGATTTTTCATATATACAAAGTTTTGAAACCAAATATTTATAATTTCTTAAGATCGAATTTTGAATTGTAATGTAAAGTATTGTGTGTTTGATAATCATAACAATTACAATAGAGGAGTATATATAAAATTACATAGAGACCTAGTTGTACATAAGATAAAGAATTAAACACTTCTTACAAGCACACATATATTAAATTAAACATTAAAAATTGAATATTGTCTTTCTCTTTATAAATTCATTTAGAATCAATTAGCTATGTCAAATTGTTTACCTAAACTCTTTGAGGGTCATTTCGAAACTTTTACAAAGTTTAGGGGTCATGTAGCAACTATTCAAAAGATGAAGGATCAATCATTGAACTTTAACCCCTTACTAAACCATAAATATTTCACATTATAAAATATAGGATAAATTATTAATAACCAATTAAATGTTCATTTACAGTTAAGGACCATATTGTGATTAGTCTAAAATTCAAGGATCATTTGGTACATTATCAAAAGTTGGGAACTCAACTAAAAATAAAAAAAATCTATTTAATTTTATATTTTATTACCAATCAACTTAAGGCATTAATTATAGATTAATGAAATCTGATTTGTAACTCCTGCCCACATAAATCATATTTTTTTAGACTACCTATAGCACATATACTTACATTGAAAATTCTAAATTTTAAGGACCGGTTAATAATGTCAAAATAAGTTCAAGACTCTACCATGTAAACCTCAATTTCACATCCATATACACCATATATAATCCAAGCTATCTAAGAAACAATTCCAGCATTTGTCTACTTTTACCCACTTAATACACTGTACGTGCATCAACCTTTCCTTAAATGTTCTTCATACAACATTTATACCACATTTACATATACCAAAAAGGGATTTCCAAATATGCACAAAACCCATTTTAGGTTTTATACATGTTACATAACTTTTCTTTTTGAAATGGTGAAGCAGTTGACATTGAGAACAAAAACAAACGAAGAAACATACAAATGATCACAAACGGCTATGGAGACAACCAGCCACCCACACCGGAGAAAACACAAAAAGGCCAAAACAAAGGGACAGAAACAACAGAGTGCAGGGACGTTTTTTTTTTTTTTGCTTTTGGTATAAAATTTTCCTTTTAAATTTAAAGGTTCAAAATTTGAAACGGTCGCTAAAAAAGGAGTCATAGGTTTCCTTTAAAAATTCGTATTTTTTGAAAACAATAAAATTTGAAGTCGCCACCGGTTACTTGAATTAGGTAGACCGGACACCGAAAATAAAACTAGAGATTTTGGATTCGGGAGTCGGTTACCAGTGGGGAAGGTCTTGCACCCCCACTATGTCCGGAGATCTATACCAAATTAATTACTGCTTTATTAATATTAGACTTTGTGAGTTAAAGTGACAATTAAACCAAAATTCGGTTATATATGCGAGTGAATTTTAAAGGTCCCGTTATTCGAGAATAAACGAAAAAACTACCACCACTACGACTGATACTGACCATGCTTATTCTCGAATAAAAGAACACCGCATTAACAGTTTATATTCCGAATGCAACTTCACACATTGCATAAAAAAATAAAGACATAAAATAATCGAATAAAATGAACCACGTCAAATGCATGATCATTATATATACACGTATGCGCGTAAATACATATACAAATGTAGGGACCTTGACAGTAACCTTATGTGTAAAGCAACTATATGTTATAACATATATACATGAAGCATATGACACACACATACAAGACAAAGTGCATGCGCATAGAGTTATGTACACAAAATGAAAACTGGCAGTAGCTTTGCTTATATATATATATATATGTACGTCACTATGCACTATACACCCTACGAATAACATGTATCATACATATAAAGAAACCATGTTATTGTATACAAAATACACGCGTGATATATATGAATCAAAACTATACTATGTATAAAGTATACGTAACATATATACACCAAAACCATGTACCCTATACTATATAAAATGACATAAGATATACCCATACATATATGAAAACATATATCTTATACGATAATATAGAATATATATATTCAAACCATGTACATATACCGTATATTGTATACCACATATATTGTACATAAAAGCTATATATTTTATAAAGCATATGTCATATTAATATAACATATACATACCATATTCACATCACATATATATCACAACGATGCAAAGGGTCAACATAAACAAATAAATGGGACTGAAAATTTAAATGTGCACGAACCAAAGGGGGTTTTATCACTGGATTTGGGACCGAAATGAAATAAAACAGAAATTAGAAGGGGTAAAGGGGCATTAAACCATTTGAAGCTGATTAAAATCAAAGGAGGGACGAGATCGTAAGGATTTGAAAAACTACAGGGATTGGGGATGTAGTTTAAAAAGATGAAATGGCTATTTATTTCATTAAAAAGGGCGGAGGGTTTTTAAAAAAACAAATAACCCATTCGATATTTTTTAAACAAGTATAAGACCTATCTTTCTTGCTGAAAACGACAACAAAAACATTCAAAAAATCGGCAACCCTCTCTTTTTCTCTCTTTCCCCTTTGAACCCAGGATGAACACCGCCATGGTGTTCATTTAAAATCCCATAAAATCGCCTCTATTCCCATATTCCGACAATCTTTTTGCCGCGTCGGTCGTCGCTCACCGATGGCCAGCGAACTAAAAAAAGAGCCAAAACAATCCCCTCTCTCTTTTAAACTTATATCCAAGCCTGGATCTTTAAAAAACAAAGAAATCGCATCCTTTTTAGAATCAGAAGCCAAAAACTCCTTTTAAAAAGACAGAACCTTCCTTTCGCGTCTGCCTCTTTACCAGTTCACCATGTACGGCCCCGAGGAGGCCGGTAGGCTTACCACCGACTAGAAATAGGAATAGACGCATGAAGAGAGCTAAGGATGCCAAGGAAGGTGAACCGACTCCTGGAAGGTGAACCGACTGAAAGGTAAAAACAAACTAAACTCTAGTTTTGATATGTATGCTTCGAATCGAAAAGTAAGGAGAAAATATTCCACTGAAACTTTAAGGTCCTTGTTTCCTTTGTATTGATGTCTCAAAAATCCTGAAATCTCCCCGTAGGAATCACATTGTTTTTGGTCTTTAGTTTTATAGCTAAATTTTACAATCGATTAAAAATAAATGTAAATGGAGTATATAACATGCTATTGGTTGCTTTTGAAATATTTTGCCAAACTCAAGAATTAATATGCCATTGTCTAGTTGACTTCTGCATGCCCTTGTTTGCATATGATCTTTCTGATATGTTTTTGCCTCTTTTAGTTGCCTGATGCCCTATTTTTTTGTTGTTTTATATTGCACGGGGGAGTCACGGGCTGGAGGAGACTGATTCCTGGGTTGCCAGGCGCGTGGGCGCACGTCGGGAGCAGAATGGTCGGGTGGGATCTGCACGCGCGATGGGGACGATCTGAGCTGTCTGATGCAATCTGGATCCAACAGTTGCTGGGGCTGCGATGCGAGGATGAAGAAGTGCTCCTTAGGGTTTTATCTTAACGGCTCAATATGGACTGTTGAAGACGATGCCCTTGATTTGACGGTCCAAATCTAGTTGCCCAAGGATAAGGGATATTTAGGGTTTCTTAGGTTATCCGATTTCGGGCCCTATTGGGCCGAAATGTAATAATTATTTTTTGGGTTTTCAATTGTAAATGGACATTTGTTTAATAAACTTGGGCCTTTACTTATTTATATTGGGCTATGTTTATTTAACTGATTTAGTTCTTTTTTGTTTTTTTGGGTTTTTCTATTCTTGTTTAATAATACTTATATATATATATATATAATACAATAATAACAATAATAATGATAACTAAAATGTGATAACAACAATTAGAACCAATTAGCATAATGTTTTTCAATTTCTTTTCTTTTTAATTGAACCAACACATGATACATATCACAATCTTTTTGTGTTTTGTTTTTTAAAATAGATAATAGACAATGGTGATATATAAAAAAGGCCCATTATTATAAAATTGACGAAATAAGTTAAGCGAGTTAACACCCCAGATAGAAATTAGTGATTACAGCTGCCCCTCTTTGCTTATTCTTCGTAGAACAAGAATAAAGTAAAGACCATAAGCACTAATTTTATCTCACTTTCCTGTTTGAAGATTCTAAGCTGTGAGTTCCTCTTGTGTGGAACCGTTCACCTTTCATCTTCTGGAAATCCGGAGCCATGAGTATCTGCCTCCATTACTATGAAACCTTATATGGTGTGTTTGGAATCCTTCGCCTGAAATCTTTGAGTCGTGGGTCTTTTCGCTCTGTAATCCTGATATGGCGAGTTTGGAATTCTTTGCTTGAAATCTTTGAGCTATGAGTATTTGCCCTTTTCACTCTGTAATCCTGGTATGGCGAGTTTGGAATTTCTCGCCTAAAATCTTTGAGCTATGACTATCTGCCACTTTTGCTATGTAATCCTGGTATTGCGAGTTTGAAATTCCCTGCTTGCAGTCCTTGAGCTATGAGTATCTGCCTCTTTTGCTCTCGCTATTCCGGGTTTGAAATTCCTCGCTCGCAATCTCTTTCGTGTTTCTATTTTGTCATCTACTCTTTTTCTCAAGAAGTACTCGATATATCCTTCAAATGCCTGTAAAATAAGATGAAATGCTATTTTGGGATGAGTTATCATGGTCCCAACTTAGAGATATCTAACTAGGTATGATGCATGAACAAAGATAATTTTAAGCTTTTCTCAGGCTCTTTCACTTTTTGGTTTATCGTTCTCGCCCTTCTCTTGCTTTCTTCTTCTTTTCTTGACACCTCATTTTTACTTGGGTTCAATCCTTTGTGCCCCTATCCTAAATCTTTAGCTCTGAAGCGTCTTTTCATGCTTTCGCGCCAGATTAATGTTTTTTGTTCGATTAACTTTGTGTCCAATGTCCTTCTGCCTTGGCCTTAGCGAGCTCTTTTTCTATGTTGGAACTATCTGCACTTAATAGGCTATATCATAGTAATACTAAGAAATCCTTTGCTTTTTAGTAATCTACGTCAATCTATTTGTAGGATATGTAGATAGAGGAAGTGAGAATGAAATTTTATTAATATTTGAAGAAATGTTGGAGTGATTTGAAAGTCATGGCAAACATCAAAAGATATAGATGGTATATAATGCAACAACCCTAAACATTGATTGTATGAATGATGTAAGAGCCCATCGACCACAGTAGATCTCTCACTTGCCTTCCTTGACTGAAACCCCCGTTGTCTCGTGGATCAAGGTATAACCCTTTGACTAGAACAGAGCCTATCAAACGAATGCCGAATGCATAGTTTGTCTAAATTGCCCTTTCTGGTTTTTCAATTCAGATCCTCCTTTGGTTTTAAGAAGCCCATTTATGGGGTTTCAACTTAAACCCTTATTCATCTTCTTTTCCTTTTCTTTCTTCTTTTTTTCTCCTTTTTCTTCAAGCGTATTACTTCTTGACAAAGTCTGAGTTTATTGGATTGCTCAATTCTTTCCCATCCATTTCTGCCATGATTAATGCCCCCCGAAAAAGGCATTTTTAACAATGTAAGGCCCTTTCGAGTTGGGCATCCACTTCCCTCGGAAGTCCCTCTGACTTAATAAGATCCTTTTGAGCAATAGGTCCTCCTCTTGGAACTCCCTCAAGCGAACCTTTTTTTATAAGCCCGTACCATCTTCCTTTGATAATTTGGCTGTGGCAAATGACCATCAACCTTTTTTCTTCGATGAGGTTCAATTGCTCAATCCTGGCCCGCATCCATTCAACTTCTTCTAACTTTACTTCATTCAAGATTCAAAGGGATGAGATCTCTACCTCAATGGGTAATACCACTTCCGTGCCATATACAGTGAATATAGCATTGCCCTCATGAAGGTTCTCACAAAGGTTCGATAAGCAAAAAGAGCGAACGATAACTTCTCGTGCCAATCCCTGAAAGTGTTCGTAGTTTTTTCTATGATATTTTTAATATTTTTATTTGCTTCTTCTACTGCCCCATTCATCTTGGGATGATAAATAGTAGAATTATGGTGTACAATCTTAAACTGTTCACACACTTCGGTCATCATCTTGTTATTCAAATTGGAAGCATTGTCGGTGATGATTCTTTCTAGCAGACTATAGTGACATATAATTTCTCCCTTTAGGAACCTGCAAGCCGTTGCTCTTGTAATGTTGGCATACGAAATCACTTTTACCCACTTGGTGAAGTAATCGATGGCTACCAAGATGAAACGATGCCCATTTGAAGCTTTAGGGTGTATCTGGCCAATGACGTCCATGCCCCAAGAAGCGAAAGGCCATGGTGAATTAACAGTGTGCAGTGGCACCAGATGAGAATGTATCTTGTCGGTATAAACATGACATTTATGACATTTGTTCACATAATTGATACAATCTCCCTGCTTGGTTGACCAAAAGTAGCCATATCTCATGATTTTTCTAGCTATTGAAAATCCGCTAGCGTAGGTTCCACACAAATCATTGTGGACCTCAGCTAAGATGGTTTTAGATTCTCGAGAATTGACATATCTTAGCAACATCTGGTCTATGTTTCTTTTTACAAGATCTCTCCATCAAGGACATGCCCTAATGCTAGCCTTCTAATGGTTCTTTTATCGTTATCGCTAGCCTCTTTTGGGTAAGCCTGTAACTTGATGTACTGGAGGATATCATGATACCAAGGATTGCCGTCCTCCTCCTCTTCCAAGTTATAGCAATGAGCTGGTATCTCAAAAATCTACATCTCTACTGGCTTCATCTCGACCCTTTGGATTATTTCAAATATGGCAGCCAACGTTGCTAGAGCGTCAGCAATCTGATTATCCTCTATCGAAAAATAAGTAAAATTGATTTCCTCAAAGTCTTTAACCAATTCTTGGATCAGATCGTAGTACTTGATCAACTTCAGATCTCTAGTCTCCCACTCTTTCCGGAGCTGGTAGATTACCAAGGATAAGTCCCCAAAGACTCGAAGCACCTTGATTTTCCTTTCTATGGCTGCAGGGAGTCCTATGACACAAGCTTCATATTCAGCCGTGTTGTTGGTGCAAAAGAATTCCAATCTTCTTGTAAAGGGGTGGTAGACATTCTCGGGAGAAATTAATACTGCCCTAATCCCATGGCCAAGGGCATTAGATGCTCCATCAAAATAAATCTTCCAATACTCGATCTTGGTGGCGGGTTCTTCCTTGGACAAAGCATATATCAAATTCTCATCCGGGAAGCTAAAATCTAATGGCTCGTAGTCGTCTAAAGTGCGGCTTGCCGAAAGATCTGCCACTACACCCCCTTTATTGCTTTCTGACTTACATAGACGATATCAAACTTGGACAATAATATTTGCCAATGGGCCATTTTCTCGGTGAACGTTGGTGCCTCTATTAGAAATTTCAATGGATCCAATCATGAAATTAAGCAAGTGGTATGGTACAACATGTATTGTCTGTGTCGCTTAGTCACCCATACTAAGGCACAACACAACCTTTGTATTAATGGGTATCGTGCTTCGCACTCGGTGAACTTTTTGCTCAAGTAATAAATTGCCATTTTCTTCTTTCCAGAGTCGTCAAGTCACCCCAACCACAACCCATCAAATTCTCAAAGACTGGAAAGTACAGGATTAACAACCTATTCTTAAGTGGCGCTACTAAAATTGGAGCATTGGCCAAGTACTTCTTGATATTTTCTAACGCCTCTTAGCAATTTTCATCCCACACTCTCAGATTGTTCTTTTGGAGCAGTCTAAAGAAAAGGTCGCGTTTATAGGTCAATTGGGAGATGAATCGATATGTAATTTAATCTCCCAAAAATTCCTTGTACTTCTTTTTGAGTTTGGGGTGGTGGGAGATCTGGAATTGCTTTCACCTTATCAAGGTCGATCTCAATTCCTTTCTAGCTTGCCACAAAACCCAAGAGTTTCCCAGATATGACTGCAAAGGTGCACTTAGCTGGGTTAAGCTTTAACTGGTACTTTCTTAGCCTTTGGAAGAGTGTCCAAAAATTTTGGATGCGCTCCTCTTCGGTTTGGTACTTGGCTATCATGTCGTCCACATACACCTCAATTTTCTTATGTATTATGTCATGGAACAATGTCACCATGGCTCTTTGATAAGTTGCCCCGATATTCCTTAACCCAAAAGATATCACCTTATAGCATAATATGCCCCACATAGTCGTGAAGGTGGTCTTTTCCATGTTTTTAGGGTCATTTTAATCTGATTATACCCGAAAAAGCCATCCATGAATGAGAACTAAGCATGTCCCGTAGTGTTGTCAACTAGTGTATCAATGTGGGGCAATGGGAAGTTGTCTTTAGGACTCGCCTTGTTAAGGTTCCTATAATCCACGCACATCCTCACCTTTCTGTTCTTCTTTGGCATTGGTACTATGTTAGCTACCCAATCTAGGTATTTGGAGACCTTCAAAACTCTAACCTCAAACTGTTTCTTTACTTCCTCCCTAACTTTTAATAGCATGTCTATTCTCATCCTTTGAATTTTTTGCTGAACGGGTTTACATTCGGGCTGTATAGGGAGCTTGTGTACCACAATGTTGGTGTTTAAACCAAGCATGTCTTGTTATGTCCATGCAAACACATCTTTGAATTCTAAAAGCAGTTCCACCAAATCATGCTTGACTTTTGATAACATGGAATTACTGATCTTTACTTCCCCCTCTCTTCGTTAGTCCCTAAATTTATAACCTCTACTTCCTTTCGATGCGACAGTATTTGCTTTTCCTCGCTTGCCATTAGTCTTAACAACTCACCCAGGACCTCATCGTCTTCACCAATTTCTACCAAGCACATGGGTCGTTCGAAATCTACCCCGGGACCAGATTTAGAATCATGCATACAGTTCATGTTAAGGGGCTTGCATGAATTTGAAAATATACATTGGTAATAGAAAGGGATAGCTTTTGACATGAATAAATAATGAGTGAAATGAATGTTATGTTTTCCACTTGAGAAAGAGATATAGAAAAGTTCCATTTCATTGAAAGTAGATAGAAATTGACATAGCTGCCCTTTTACAAAGAATCCCCATTACTCCTGCGCAGAAGTAACAGGGTTGTTCTAGGCATTACTCTAATTAGACCTAAAGACCACAAGCATGTCCACACAGATCCAGTTGTTGAGCTTTTCACCCGGGAAGCACGAGCGGATCTTGGCCAAAGGCTGGGCAATCTTGTCACCCTTGTTGATCACATTTACATCCATCTCTTCTAAAGCTTCACAGGTTAGTTCTTCACGGAGGCATTTCTCGCCTTCTCAGATTGCCTCTTGGACTTCTAGTTTAGTATTCCTTAGTCCACCAGACTTGAAAATGCACTTGAAATCCACGTAAGTGATGAGAGCCCAAGGAACGTCCTCCCCTATGAATCAGACATTCCTTTGTTCCTGCTTCTTCTTCCACTCTTGTTTCCTTTGTAGGTAATTAGGCTATAGCCAAGCCCAAAATGGTCATTCTTGTGGATGACATTTACAAGTCGGAGGCATCCTTGCAGATTCTTTCTATAGCCTTTCCCCTTCCTTGCTCTTTTTCTTAGGATCTCCGGTTCCACCATCTTGGTGCAGTTGGATAGTTTAGGGCAAGGGATCTGGCTCTCTTCGGCAATAAAAGTAGCGTTGATGAATTCTAAAGCCCTAAAAGCACATTCCATTTCATATTCATTGGCCTGAATATATGGTGCATCCAAAGCCACCGAAGTGATGATGTCTTGTTCAGTATTCACCATGACCAGTTTCCCTTCAATGAAAAATTTCAACTTCTGGTGTAGTGAAGATGGACGGCATCAACTGAGTGTACCAATGGTCTTCCCAACAGATAATTATAGGATGGTCAGATATCCATGACCACAAAATCAACAGTATATTCACTAGGGCCAATGAGTAGGGGTACTTCAATTTTCCCAATCATGTCTTGTTGGGTCCCATCAAATGCTCGTACGGTGTTCTGATAGGGTTTCATGTATGAACTGTCGATTGGTAGGCGTTGCAAGGTAGCCAAAGGCATGACATTTAGAGCAGAGCCATTATCAATAAGTACTCCTGGTAACACGTGTCCTTTATAATGGGTGGCGATGTTTAGGGCTTTGGTGGTTCCTCTACCCTCCGCCAGTATCTTATCATCACTAAAGGTGATGTAATTGTCAGCGACGATATGGCTGACGATCTGATCTAATTTACCGGCTGAAATATCACTCGTGAAAAAAGTTTGATTCAGAACCTTCAACAGAACATCATGATGTTTTTCAAATTTAGTAAGAGATCAAGTGTTAAAATTCGGGCTGGCTATTTTCGGAGTTGCTCCACGACATTATACTCGTTGTGTTTCAAGAACCTCAAGAATTCTTGGGCGTGGGCCTCCATGACTGGTTCTTTAACCTTTGGGGGTGGCTCTTCTCTGAATATCTTCTCAGGTTTAGCCTCAGTTTCTTTATTTTCTTCTTTTTGTTCATCCGCTGCTTTGTGTGCTTCTAGACTGTAACACCGTCCACTTCTCATAAAATACCCTACACCATTTATCCATTCGGGACTCGGTTCTATAGGCCTTTTAGGAGCAGGTTTTGTCCCCGTTATTACCTTTGCACCTTCTTGTGAGCTGGAGGATCCTAGTGCCGAAACGCTTGCGGTATATTTCTATGGGACGAGATGTGTATCCTTGCAAGGAAAATGTATTGGGGCAGAAATTATGACCTTGGGGACCACCTTATGTGCACTTTCTTGTCCTAGCTTGAGATCAAGGACAAATAGTCCTTTTGCACTATATCCGGTATCTTGTTTATCTGACACACACACTTTTGATTATTTCTTTCCTTCTTCCTTTTCAAAAAATTCAATTTCTCTATTATCCATCATATCCTGAATTAAATGTTGGAACTCCATACAATCCTGGATCTCATGATCCTTTGATTGATGATACTCGCAATACGGGCTGCAACCTTTCTTCACAATCACTATTCCCCGGTCGATGAGGCGTGCCATGCATAATTGTTAAAAAACTCACCTCAACGGGGACTGGACTTCGACTACGCTCACTTTAGCCTTCTTGGCATACTCTTCTTCAACGACGTTTATGCCTTGACCCCCATGATTCGGTAGGGGGTTGTTGGTTGTACTTGGTTCCCCTAACTATAATACTCCGGTCTGGATCAAATTTTGGATCGAATTTCTTAAATGCCACACATTTTCAATCGAATACTTTAGAACATCGGCGTGGTATTCGTAGTGTGCCTTAGGGTCGTACCACACTGGGTAAGGTGGGTTAAAGGGAGTAACATGATAAGGTCGAACTAAATCCACCTTATACAACTGTGAGTACAATTTCTTGTAAGAGATTAGAAGTGGAGTGAAAGATCGAATCTTTCATTATTTCTTAGGTCCCATTTCCTCTCTCTTGTTGAAGTTTCAGGTATTTCCCGTCATGGCTTGGGGTTGGGAGATAGTGAGGTTCTTGATAGTTTTATAAGAGTCTATGCTGTTAACTTCGTGATCTTTGTTCTTGAAATGTTTGTGTAGCGGTTCGCCTCTATCAATCCTCCCACTTTTAATGGCAGCTTCAATACGCTCTCCAGTCATGACCATATCGACAAAGTTACTGATTGGATTGCTGATTAAACGATCATAGAGTGTCCCTTTTAATGTGTCTACGAACATCGGTGATATCTCATTTTCACGAAGCGGGTGCTGAACTTGTGCTGCCACATCATGTCATCTTTGAGCGTACTCCTAGAGGCTCTCATTGCGCCTTTGCTCCATTCTTTACAACATAAGTTGATTAAAGACCATATCATTTATGTGCTTGTACTGGTCAGTAAAAGCTTTGGCCAAATCCTTCCACGACTTGACTTGGGCTCGTGTTAGCTGATTGTACCACCTCGAGGCGGATCCCACTAAGCTGTCCTAAAAGCAATAAATCAGAAGCTTCTCGTTATTGGTGATTCCAGTCATTTTTTGGCAAAACATAATTATGTGTGCTGTGGGGCATGTCGTCCCATCAAATTTCTTGAATTTCAGAGCCTTGAATTTGTACGAAATTTCCACATCCATGACCAAACTGAGTTCTCGGGCGTTCAATCCATAGAAGCCTTTTTTCATCTTCTTTTACTCGAAACTTTTCTTCGAGATCCTTCCTAGTTGTTGCGTGTGATAAGTGCTACGCAATTGTGCAAGTATACACGTCGCAAGTAATAAAGTGATATGAGTATCGAGTATCGTCTCCACAGGGATTGGTTTGGGCCACTTTGCTTAAGTTACTGCACTATGAAAAGTAAAAACACAATTAAAGGATTAAAGGAGTTTAACTAATAACTAAACTAGAAAGCAATAAAGTAAAAGAAAAGATGAGATCGATTGAGAGAGATAGGCTAGGTTATCGTGAGTTGAGGTGTGATAGCCGATTGGATTGTCTTGGTAAAAGAGTGCACGGGCAACTCGGTTGCCGTGGCGACTTACACAACGGGTTGCCTTGGCAACTAATTGATGGTTGCCTCGGGCGACTAGTTGGGCAACTACTTGGGCGCATCGCAGCAACTTCAAGGTTCGGCGGAGCGTTCTTCAATGGTTTCTTCTTATCCCTAAGTCGAAACTCTAGCTACTTGTGCATGCCTTGATAATACATCCTGCGTGAATCAAGGGTGAACAACAACCAATCTTGCACTCCTCTTAGCCGTTGAAATCCTTAACTTATTCCTAAGCCGGATTAATCTTCACCATCATTGGATTGAATAAAGATCATATTCATTCGTTTCTTGAATCTAACTCTCCCGATATTAGATAAATGGATGAAATCACGAGATCCTCTCCCAATTCACTCAAAAACAATAATAAGAATCAAGAATGAATAAACCTTGAAATAGAAAAGTACAAACTCTTATTACCTAAACAAAAACCAATAGTTTCTCACAACCACAAAACACAATAACCATAGCCGATCAAGTTAGTTCATGGTTGGGTTCAAAAGATATACAAAGAATAATCCCCAAACCATGAATCTAATAGAAGCAAAGAAGAAAGAAGTCGAAATTCCCTAATGCTCTCTTGTCTAAATTTCCCCCTTGCTCTCTCTTTTTGGATTGTCGAAATCTCCTTGCTATTTATAGGGCTAGGCCAAAGTCTTTCTTTGAGGAGGAGTTTGAGTTGGAATTAAATTATCTTTAAAGAATATAATTCTTTATTATAATTTTATTCCTATTAGAACTTCTCCTATCTTCTTGAATTTAATTCTTCTTTAATCTCTGCATGGCAATCAAATTCCTTTGGGCTTGGGCCTTGCTCCATGTCATCTTGGGCTTGTAAAGTCATTAATTTCGACATCCCTATTGCATTTTTTTTTCTTTGTCGACAAATGCCATGGCAACGGCTCAGCGTCTCCTTCATGCATTACCCGGCAACTAGCTCAACATTGCTTTGGCAAGTGATCCTGCACATACACACACAAAAACACACCAAAGCAGCATCTTTTTCCACAAAAATCACCAAGTTATGTAATCAAGCTCAACGGTGGAAAGAAACATGAATTAATGCATGAATGACTAATTATGCAACTATTATGAGCTTAAGTCTAACAATAATATGAGTAAAAAGGGTAATAAAAATAGTATTTTTGAACACTTATCACTAGTGTCCTCCAATTGTTTCGAGAATTCCGCCTTCACCTGGTTTAGTTTTTCCAACTCATCACAATATGGGATGCAATCCCTGACATTTTTGATGTTCCCAAAAGGTTACGCCAGTTTGAACTGGGGCTGCAGTGCCGACTTTTTGAGACGATGAAACCCCTTGTAGAGGGTTTAGTGAAGGTCAATGAATAGGGGATTCCTATAAGTTGGGGCATATGTTTGCCCCCCCGAGTTTTGAGTAGGATTCTCGACAGCGCCCCTCTCTTTCTGTCATTGTCTTAAACTGGATTGCAATATTTGGGACATCTTTCTCATCATGTCTTGTTGAGATTTGATGATGGTGTCCCCCAATTCTTGTTGTGTTCATTCTAACTAACTTCTAAGATCTGCTTCCAATTTTGCAAAGCTTTCCTCCATTATCCTTGTTTGTAAACGGGTGCGATATGGATGTAGAATTATTGCAATTTACTATTTAAATTCTCTCTCTGTTACAACATTCTCATTATTAATCATGTTGCATAATCAATTAATGCATGTTATATGTGTTATGCGATGCATGAAATGGAATGTAAGAATGTTTGTAAATAAAAACATTGATTCCATTAGTGGTCGTCCTTGAACAAATTTCGTTGAAGATTAAAAATGTTCTCATTACAAAGCAAGAAACATAAATTCCTACAGATATGGCTCAGCCCTAACTCCTAACTCCCCGATTGCTTCAAGAAGCTGAGTGAACCTTGGTGCCTCTTCCATGTCTGGAGCTATAAACGAGCAGAGAGCTTCAGCTTCTGTGGCCATGTCCTTCACATGCCTAGCGACTTCTTTTACCCGTACCATCGAGTCGTGTAAAAGTCATCCCGGTCCTGAATCATGCTTGTAGCCTCACAGAGATGCCTCAACCAGTAATTGTCTCCTCCTTTCGCAACTTCTTCGAGAAATACAAATTTTCCAAGGTAATCCTAAATAGTGGCCTCCAATGTCTTGATCTGATTTTGGAGTGCTTCATTCTCTTGCTGGGCAGCCTAGAGCTCAAGAAAACTATTCCGGGTATGATGCTCTTGAAGAGACTGATCTAAACCCATAACCCCTCTTGAAGCTGTACGTTTTGGGCTTGGCTTAGACTCAAACTTTTGAGGGTTGAGTTGTACAATCCTTGCATTTCAAACACTCGATTTTTGCTTTCTTATGATTTTCTCTTCCACACGGCGGTATTCTCCTTTTTCGTGTTCATCATTTGCTTTATTTTCTTCATTTCTTGCTTAGCTTTTTCTTTCTCCCGTTGAATTTCCTATCGAGTAGCCTTTCCCACACTCTCAGTGGATTGCTTGCTCTTTTCTACCTCTTTTTTCGATCACTTGTTTACCTTTCTTTCTTTCCTCCTTGACAGCGTATCCCGTTCATCCTTTCTTTTTCCACGGCTAGGATTTTTTTGCTCGATATTCTTCACTAAATCTTGAAGTTTAAGAGTATCGCTTTGGTAGAGAGTATTCTTCTCCTTTAGGTTCGCGTTGAGCTTCATCAACTGTTTGATAGTCCTGTCTTGCTCGTCTAACTCTAAGCTGACTTTATGAAGATCGCTTGGATGCTCGGTTTGTAGCGCATCCATCTTCTTTTTGACCTCCTCCAATTCGCTTCTTAGGACATCAACCTCAGAAGGGATTATCTTTAAATACTCCTCGAGTGACATAGTTTGTCCTTCATCGGGCTTTGAAATCTTATCATTAATTCTCTTCCGCATCCAGAAGGCATAGTCTGGGGTGAACATGCACTTCTTATCCGCTTCTACCTTTATATGGTAACAGTGATCCATGCTCTAGAGGCGGCCTGGACCCTTGTCTTAAATTCATTATTGAACGTGAACTCGATAACGCTCAAACCAATGGTGACAGGAACAAATTGTCGCGACCCAAGTTGCCTCGACACCAATAAAGGGGCATACGCAATTTCGTGTGTAAGCCAATCATCATCAACCACTCATAATCCCCGCATCTATACAAGAAATGAAGGACGCTACCGAGCCAAGGTATCATCCACATGATGTCTTCATCCCGGAGATTCTTAAAAATCTTTGTCCACTTTTGCTTGTTTGGATCCTCTTGCCACTCCTTCGCAAGGTACTCTCGCAAAGGGGAAAAAATTATGAAAAAAATTGTAGGCAGGACCAAAGTCAATGTCTTCCAAAAATGACTCTGAATCCATATCTAGAGCAATTGTGAACACCCCCTAAAATGCCCTTCTTCATGCCTCTAGCCCACGTTCAATGAAATGAAAGTTTCAGTCAAGATAGCTGTTACCGGATTGGCCTTCTTCTTCATGCGCTCGAACAAGTCCAAGATGGCGACATCAATGTTACCCAGGACCCTAGGAAAAATGATCAAGCCATAAATACCCAAACTGAACAAATCCATCTTCACGGTCTCGTTAGGATGCGTAGGTATAATGTCTCGGATGCATTCCCATGAAAAGGCGGTGCTATCCCCTCGGTTTTGAATCAAATCTTTGACCCAATCCTTACTCATTCTGGCTAAGGTTCTAAGATTCAAAGAATAATTTTGAGACTTTGATGGCTTCATGTAAATCCAGTCCTTATGAATATTTTTTGATTGAGCAAAACTGTATACTCTTCCACCGTAGGCATCAAGTTTTTCCCGTTAAAAGTGAAGCAGCAGAAGGCCGGATTCCAAAACTGAAAAATGGTTCGAAGTAAAGGCTGATTAACTCGAACATACATCAGATGTGCGATATCACCATAACTTTCTCGGAATAAACTCTGCAGCCGTCAATCCCATCCTTCCCAAATCTGTATCAATTCTCGTAAATCATTTTGCTGTAGACAGATGTAAGTGTACCCCTCCACTATACGCTCGCTTGGTAAGTTGTCGCCCTGCACCCTTTGGTTGGTTTCAGACCAATGACGGATGGCTGAGTTGATGTCTTCCTTTTTGAGATACCTTTTATCCATGGTGAAAGATTTCAACTTGGGCAAACCACTTGAATCAATACCTTCATGATTATGCAATATATATGCAAAAAAATAAAACACAAAAGGAAACAAGCCAGTACCAGATATAATCAACAAATATAAAAACGAGAAATAAAAGCATCTAATAAAACAACCATATTCACATCCTTTCTAAAAACCTAGGTTTGACCGCATGGCTCTAAAAGGGTTGGGCTTTCTATGTTCTCTAAATGCTTTTGTACTAAGAGGGTACCTGAACTGTCCTTGCTATCCCCCACTAAGGGTAGCAAGGCCCCCGATCATCACCCATTATAGGCTCCTTTCAACCGAGTTCAATTCAGGGGACCCATTCGCTATGTCCATACGGGGAAACGATATTCCCACAAAAACATAGGGTACTCGAGCCCCGAAGGTACTTACTAGGCCCATACGGAGGAACAATATCCCCACGAAAGCACTAGCGTTTCCTCCTCCACTTAACCGGACGGGTTTATATGTCAATTTTTAAATGCGTTAAAATATATTCGCATTCATAAACAAATATTAACTTAAATGTCACTTTAACACGCAACTTCCCATATTAATAAAACGGTAATTGGCTTTTAGGCTTGACTCTCCTTTAAAAAAACATTCCTCCCCAGCAGAGTCGCCATGCTGTAGCGACATTTTTTTTTTACTTTTGGTATGAAAATTTCCTTTTAAATTCAAAGGTTCAAATTTGAAACGGTCGCTAAAATGAGTAATAGGTATCCTTTAAAAATTCGAATTTTTTAAAAACAATAAAATTTAGACTCGCAACCGGTCACTTGAATTAGGTAGACCGGACACCGAAAATAAAGCCAGAGATTTTGGATTCGGGAGTCGGTTACGAGTGGGGAAGGTGTCACACCCCCACTACGCCCGGTCATCAGTACCAAATTAATTACCGCTTTATTAATATTAGATTTTGCGAGTTAAAGTGACAATTAAACCAAAATTTGGTTATATATGTGAGTGAATTTTAAGGGCCCGTTATTCGAGAATAAACAAAAAAACCATCACCACTACGACTGATACTGGCCATGCTTATTCCCAAATAAAAGGACACCGCATTAATAGTTTATATTACGGATGCAACTTAACACATGACATAAACAAAGAAATGAAGACATGAAATAATCGAATAAAAGGAACCACGTCAAATGCATGATCATTATATATACACGTATACGAATAAATACATATACAAATGTAGGGACCTTGACAGTAACCTTATGTGTAAAGCAACTATATGTTATAACATATATACATGAAGCATATGACATACACATACAAGACAAAGTGCATGCGCATAGAGTTATGTACACAAAATGAAAATTGGCAGTAGCTTTGCTTATATATATATGTACGTCACTATGCACTATACACCCTACGAATAACATGTATCATACATATAAAGAAACCATGTTATTGTATACAAAATACACGTGTGATATATATGAATCAAAACTATACTATGTATAAAGTATACGTAACATATATAAACAAAAACCATGTACACTATACTATATAAAATGACATATAAGATATACCCATACATATATGAAAACATATATTTTATACGATATATATGAGTATATATATTCAAACTATATACATCTATCGTATATTGTATGCCACATATATTATACATAAAAGCTATATATTTTATAAAACATATCTCATATTAATATAACATATACATACCATATTTACATCACATATATATCACAACAATGCAAAGGGTCAACATAAACAAATAAATGGGACTGAAAATTTAAATGTGCACGAAAAGAACGGGGTTTTATCACTGGATTTGGGACCGAAATGAAATAAAACAGAAATTAGAAGGGGTAAAGGGGCATTAAACCATTTGAAGCTGATTAAAATCAAAGGAGGGACGAGATCATAAGGATTTGAAAAACTACAGGGATTGAGGATGTAGTTTAAAACGACGGAATGACTATTTATGTCATTAAAAAGGGCGGAGGGTTTTAAAAAAACAAATAACCCATTCAATATTTTTAAAACGAGTATAAGACCTATCTTTTTTGCTGAAAACGGCAAAAAAGAATTCAAAAAACCAACAACCCTCTTTTTCTCCTTGGAACCCAAGATGAACACCGCCGGGTGTTCATTCGAGAGCCCAAAAAACCGCCAGCATTCCTAGATTTTGACAAACCTTCTGTCGCATCAGCCGCCGGCGAGCGGCGGGCGACGAACTCAAAAAAATGAGTCAAAACAATCCCCTCTCTCCTTTAAACTTAGATCCGAGCCCGGATCTTTAAAAAAAACAAAGAAATTGATTCCTTTTTGGAACTAGAAGCCAAAAAACTCATTTCAAAAGATAGAACCTCCCCTTCGTGTCTGCCTCTTCACCGGTTCACCACGCACGACCTCGAGAAGGCAGTAGGCTTATCACCGGCTAGAAAGAGGAATAGATGCACGAGGAGAGCTAACGATGCCAAGGAAAGTGAACTGACTGAAAGGTAAAAACAAATTAAACCCTAGTTTTGATATGCATGCTTCGAAATGAAAAGTAAGGAGAAGATATACCTCTGAAACTTTAAGGTCCTTTTTTTGCTTTGTATTAATGTCCCAAAAATCTCGAAATCTCCCCGTAGGGATCACACTATTTTTGGTCTTCGGCTTTATAGCTGAATTTTACAATCGCTTAAAAATAAATGAAAAAAAGAGTATATAACATGTTATTGGTTGCTTTTAAAATATTTGGCCTCACTCAAGTATTAATCTGCCATTGTCTAGTACACTTTTGCATGCCCTTGCTTGCATCTGATCTTTCTGATATGTTTTTGCCTCTTTTAGTTGCCTGATGCCCTATTTTTTCGTTGTTGTATGTTGCCGATACCCAAACGGGGGAGTCACTAGCTGGAGGAGACTAACTCCTGGGTTGCCAGACGCGTGGATGCATGTCGGGAGCAGAATGGTCGGGTGGGATCTGCACGCGCGATGGGGACGATCTGAGCCGTTTGATGCAATCTGGATCTAACGGTTGCTAGGTCTGCGGCGCGAGGATGAAGAAGAGCTCCTTAGGGTTTCATCTTAACGGCTCGATCTGGACTGTTAAAGGCGATGCCCTTGATCTGACGGTCTAGATGTAGCTACGCAAGGATAACGAATAATTAAGGTTTCATAGGTTATCTAATTTCGGGCCCTATTGGGACGAAATATAATAATTTTTTAGGTTTTTAATTGTAAATGGACATTTGTTTAATAAACTTTAGCCTTTACTTATTTATCTTGGACTATGTTTACTTAACTGATTTAGTTCTTTTTTGTTTTTTGTTTTGGTTTTTCTATTCTTGTTTAATAATATATATATATATATATATAATACAGTAATAACAATAATAATGATAACTAAAATGTGATAAAAATAATTAGAACTAATTAGCATAATATTTTTCAATTCCTTTTCTTTTTAATTGAAACAACACATGATACATAGCATAATCTTTTTGTATTTTGTTTTTTAAAATAGATAATAGACAATAGTGACATATAAAAGGAGGCCCATTATTATAAAATTGACGAAAAGAGTGAAACGGGTTAACACCACGGGTGAGCAAAAAACAAAACAAAGGCCAAAACATGGAGGCCGAAGAAAACATAGCACAAAAACCAGAAAGAAAGGGAAGAGAAAAACACCAAGACAAACATCGGTCGGAGCCGGGACATGACGATACTCACAACCACAGCAAGTCTGCATGTCGTTTCAGGGGTCATCGGAGGATGACATCGGTAAAGGTAATGCAGAGTAAGAGGCTAGACAGTAACGATGCGTCAGATTTGAAATCGCGAAGACTGAAGATGCAGAGGGGCGGAGCCAGATAGCTGGGTCATAACGTCTGGATAGAGCTACGTCGGACGTAACCTCAACAGGGATAAGAAAGACTCAAAAGCATAAAAGAAAAAACACATAGAACCATAAAACCAGCCAACAGAGGGCTAAGAACCAACATGCCATCAGGGAAAGCGCCGTCGAGTTTCTGACCTGAAGCGAGCACGACCACCCAAAATGAACACTGGACCACCGTTTCAAAAGGAATTGTTCCCTTCATACTCGGTACAAGGGTTGGAGAAGAGGGCTTCAAGGGCGACACCATTGACCATCGATAGAGTCCGGTGACCTTACAAAGATGAAAGAGGCTTATTTTATCGGAGGGGAACTCGAACGAACCACAAATGACTGATGATCACTGAAAACGTGGCGCTAAGGCTAGGGTTTCTTAAGATAGAAGCGAAAATATTTTATTAAAGAGAGAACGGGTTTCTTAAGCAAACAATAATAAAATGGTAGATACATGTTACATAACTAATCATACCATTAGCGTTATTTATTCTGTTAAACACCATTTGTAAATTCAATCATCAACTCTTAGATTATAAATCGACCATTGATCTCACTAATTAATAAACTTGCCCATCTTGCAAATTAAGCATATTTAACTTATTAATTTGTTCATGACATCACTCATGGAATTCATGCTTCTATTTACTAGAACTATTCATATCAATTACTACTTTCTTCAAATTCTTTCCTACTATCACATAAATAGAGACAAATATTTATAGAGACACTTGCCTTGAATTTTCGGATTTCGATTCCCATACTTGTATACACATGTTTAGCAATCAAAACATACAAACATCGTAATTATTCATTAACCTATGCATTTCCAAAAATACAGAGACAAATATTTATAGGTAAATTACTCAAGAATACCATCCAATTACACTCACCTATTTTGACCACGACATTAACGGGAATAGAAGGATTTAGAGATGAATTTAGAGTTTTTTTTTTTAAATTAAAAAATATTAGAAAATAAAAAGATGAAATAGTTATTGAACCAAAATTTTAACTTTATTTTGAAATATGGTTAATTATATATCAAGTCCTTGAGAATTTTAATATTTATTTAAAAGTCATTAAAAACCAATAGTGTGTAGCGCTGTATATCACTCGTTCTAGTTTAAAACTTTTTATACGGATAAAAAAAAATCCTACCTTATATATACGCCCCAAACAAAAGTGACGTATAATATTAGTGGTCTCAACTTTAGAAAATACACATTAAAAACTTTATAAAATACATGGAGTACACATTGTACCACTATCATCAACTTGCCCACTAAATTCCATAGTATCCAACAGTCCTCTTAACTTGTGTTTAATATTAAGTTCAATTTTATTTTATTTTATTTTAATGAAATGAGCAATTCAAGCCATAAATAATTATTATCATTCATACAGTAACAGTTTTTTTTTTAGCAAATCATGCAGTAACATTATAAATACAACATAACATAAAAAGACAAAATACATAGAACACAAATCCATGATTATTTAATTTAAATATATAATAATTTAGCAATCTTCTTCATCTATTGAGTACCGTAAATTTTATTTAGCTGGCGGCGACACCAGTTTTGATGCTGGTTGTCGACCGTCGGATATTTTTTTTTATTTCTTTTTTAGTTTTTTAATAAAAATACTTTTACCTTTGTGGCACGTTTATTTATATCTTTTGGCATAGTTTTTCTTCTTCCTCGGTCGTTTGACTGTTCTTTTATTTTATGTTTTTCTCAGGGTTGGATTTGACGACCCCATAACTGATCAAGATGACACTTATTTGTAATCATGATAATCTTCTATGCTCTGGACCCTTGAATTGAATTTGGATACGCGGTTTGAGCTCGTGGATAGTTTCTCACGATGCTCGGCTTTGATTTGCGGTTCTCAGTGGTCTTTCAATAGCTTAATCCCCTTTTGTGGTTTGTTTGCCGATGCAGTCAAATTTGTTCTTGTCTATTTTTTGTTCTTGTCTTTTGGATGGGGTTTTAACCTTTTTCATGTATTATCCTTGTATGGTCTAAAGTGGCTAGTTTTAAGAAAATGTCCAAATTATGTATTTAGTTTACGATGATAATTGTAAACTTTTATTATAATTTTGGGTATTTTCTAGTTTAATAAAACTAGCTGCTTCTATTCAATATATATATATATATAATAATTTAAACCTATTTAAAAAATAACGAAATTCAGAAACAAATTAGTTAATATCTATTTTGAACAAATATTATAATAGAATTTTCACCTCAATCCTTTTTTTTTGTCAATTTAACTTTATGCATTTAACCCATCCTCATTTTTTTAATATAAGAAGTTAGTTTTATTCAAAAGATGAAACATTCAAAATTATAATGAGAGTTTATAGTCATGTAGGTAAACTAAACACAAATTTCAGACATTTTTTATAACTATCGAAACAAAAAACTAGTCATTTAAGATCATAAAATGACCATACAAGGAAAAGAGTAAAAGCCCAACCAAAAGATTCAAACAAAAGAAAGATACGAACAACATCATTAACAAACGATGAAAGATAAAAAACTACCAACACTAACATAAAAGATGCATATAATGAAGAGGCACATTGAAAAAAAGGTCATTACTGAAATTCAATCGCGAATAAGAAATGATTATTGCTGGCGCATATCCAATCTAGCTCAAGGGTCCAAAACAAAGAAGATCAACATGACAATCAAATAAGCGACATCTTAATTAGTCGAGGCAATTTCAATTCCAACCCTAAAAAAGACGATCAAATGATCGAAAAAATATATCGAAAGACAGAGCAAAACATGTCACAGTGCAACTAATGCCATTAAATCTTTGTTCCACCAAATAAGCAAAAATGAAAAAAGAAAAGTTGTGGCGCGAGAAAGAGTTGTAGGGTTTGCTTCTATCCTAATAATATTAGTATTATTAATATAATCCACCCTCAGTGTTAGATTCTTGCTAGTTGCCAATACGGTGTACAAAAACTTACTCACTCAATGTTGTCACGTATTAAAGAAACTAAAATTTAAAAAAGACCTAATAATAATAATTTAGAAACCCTAATGCTCCTAACTCAAGGAAACCCTTTTTTGCTGATAGGCCCTAACCCCTATGATAACCCTGGCAAACGGCCGCCGGAGGCTATTTCGACCATACTTGTGTCGCCAGCAAGGGAGAGGTCGCCATCCCCGACTCCTTTGGACATGTTGCTCACGGCTAAGAAGGGTCGAAGTGCGGATGATAGTTGTATGCATGAGGATAATTCTGTGATGGAGGCCGATATTGGTGCTGAAGGGGAGCCAAAACTGGATGTGGGTGCCTTAGTTGCTCAAGATTCTGCTCAGCGATCGTACGCGCGTATGGTGGCTGAGGGTAAGCAAATTGAGGGAGCTCGAAACCTGGCTGGCTTTCTGGAAGATGAGGTAGTTATCTTGGCTGAAGACATTCTTATGAATAAGGAGGGAGCAATTCCGTCAATCCAATTCTCTGATCACGTTCATGATCAAATTGATAGGAATATGCGTAATGCACTTATTGTGAGACTGTTGGGGAGGAACATTGGTTAAAAGGCTTTGGTATCTCACGTAACTGCACTTTGGAAACCAGTGGGTCAAATCCAAATTATTGATTTGGATAATAACTACTTTATTGTGAGATTTTCTGATGAACGTGACTATACAAAAGTTCTTACTCAGGGACCCTGGACTATATATGGAAGTTATCTTATAGTGCAACCTTTGAGTCGAGGTTTCTCGACGTCTGAAAAGCATCATACTCAAGTGATGGTTTGGATTCGTTTGCCTGGCTTGCCTTATTGTTATTACTCTAAAGCTCTCTTTCGCCATATTGCGACATTCATTCGTCGTGTGGTCATGGTTGGTTATAATACGACGACCGGAGGTCATGGAAACTAGCTGTTTTAGTTGATTTGAATAAACTATTGCTCTCTTGCATTCGTATTGACGGGATGCTTTAGAAATTGGAGTATGAGGGTTTGCAACAGGTTTGCTACAAGTGTGGGGTGTATGGGCACTCTAAAGGGTGTGAAGGAAGGTGAAATATCAGAGAAGACGTTGTTTAGGCCTTGGATGGTTGTGGATACTCATCGTAGGTGTGGTGGTTTGAAGGTATTAGAGGGTATGCCGGACGAACATGAGACCTATGGCTCACGATTTAATCTATTGGATAAGGAAATAATGGATGTTGGGGATGGTGTCGAGCAAGCTGATACGTCCAAGAATAAGGTAGTTCAGTCAGAAGGGAGAGTTGAGGTGAGTCATGAGTCATAGCCAAAGTCAGCCATTCATGGGAATGGCAAGCAACAAGTTAGCAATGGGAATCCTAAATAGAAGATAACTCCGGAATTTCAAAGAACAAAGGTTTACATGGCTTCGAACCTAGATAAGAAGAGTAAGGCAATAAAGATGGCTGGATCAGGAGCTGATGTGGTTCCTTTGATTACCGATAGTAGGGCAAGGGTGTTTTCTCATAAGCCGATAGTGGCAGCTGGTTCGCACCAAGCTGTGATGATAATAGAAGGGAATGATGTACAACCTTTAGGCCCCAAGGTGAAGGGTCAAGGGGTAAAGGGTTTGTGGATCTCTACCATATAAGGCCTCATACGGTGCCATTTGTATACTAGCCTGATAACTATTGTTATAGTCAAACTCTACCAAATGCAACTGCATCTCCTAGGTTCCTTGAAACTCAATGATGCAACACCTCAACATATCCTCCAAAACTTGGATCACACGTTCAGACTGACCATCCGTCCGAGGATGATACGAAGTACTAAAATTCAACCGTGTACCCAAAGCTCGATGCAAACAATCCTAAAAAATCACGGTAAAACGTGAATCTCTATATAAAACTATGGACTTCGGCACCCCGTGTAAACGCACTATCTCAACAATATACAACTCCGCTAACTTATCCAAGGTATATGTGGTATGCACAGGCACAAATTGTGAACACTTCGTAAACCGATCAACAATCACCCAAATAGAATCCTTCTTGGCTGGTGTCAACGGAAACATAGACACAAAATCCATGGTGATTCTTTCCCACTTCTATTCCGGCATCCTCAGCGGTTGCAACAACCTAGAAGGAAACTGATGCTCAGCCTTGACGCCCTGACATACCATGAATCTAGCAAAAAAAATCAGCCATATCTCTCTTTAAACCAACCCAATAGTACTCTTCCTTTAACCCTCGATACACCTTATTACTACCAGGATGCATAGCAAAAGGACTAGTATGCGCCTAAGCTAAGATGGTACGCCTCAACTCATCATCATTAGGTACCACTATCTTATCCTTAAAACACAACACCCCATCATCATTAAAGTGAAAATCTATCAGATTTCCATCCATGATATCCTTAACACGTGGTACCAACGCATCATCATAAGGTTGCTTTTCCTTAATCATCTATGACAAAGATGGCTTTATATGCAACTCGACTAACAAAGCCTCCATCTCGCATCACACTTAACTGTGCAAACATTGCCCTTAACTCCACCGCAACTTTCTTACTCAAAGCATTAGATACAACATTAGGCTTTCTAGGATGATACTTAGTCGTCAAACTCTTGTGTTGCGTATACACAAAACACTTCTCTCCATAGAGATAGCGCCTCAAAATCTTCAAAGCAAACACAACCGTGGCAATCTCAAGATCATGCGTAGGATAATTGCGCTCGTACACCTTATACTGTCTAGATGCATAAGCCACAACTTTTATTTCTTGCATCAACACACAACCCAAGCCGACATATGATGCATCACTATAAAAAACAAACTCTCTACTCGACATGGGTGGAATCAAGATCGAAGCTTGCGTCAAAGCCTCTTTCAACATTTCAAAAGCCTACTATATATTCTCCGTCTATTCAAAACGGACGTTCTTCTACAACAACTTGGTCAATGGAGCGGCAATCTTTGAAAAACCATCCACAAACCGACGATAATAATTGGCCAACCCAAGGAAACTATGATCCTCTTATACGAACTTAGGTGACTTCCAGCCTATCACTACCTCAATCTTGAGTGGATCAACTCGAATTCCTTCGACTGACACAACTTGTCCAAGAAAGACAACCTCCCTAAGCCAAAACTCACACCTACTTAACTTGGCATACAACTAATTATCTAACAATTCCTGAAGCACAATCCACAAGTGTTTATCATGATCCTCCTCGGTATGAGAGTACACAAGAATATCATCAATAAACACAACTACGAATTGATCCAAAAACTCATAGAACACTCGATTCCTCATATCGATGAAAATAGCAGGGGCATTAGTTAATCCAAATGGCATTATAAAGAACTCATAATGCCTGTACCTCATACGAAAAGTAGTCGTAGGCTCATCCATATCCTTCACTTTCAATTGATAATAACCGGACCTCAAATCAATCTTAGAAAACATCGAAGCACCTCTAAGCTAATCAAACAAATCATCAATCCATTGCAAATGATACTTATTCTTAATTGTCAACTTGTTCAGTTACTGATAATCAATGCATATTCGCATCGTGCCATCCTTCTTTTTCACGAACAACACCGGTGTACCCCAAGGCAAAATACTAGGCCGAATAAATCATTGATCAAACAACTCCTAAAGTTGCATATTTAACTCCTTAAACTATTTCGGTGCCATGCGATAGTGAACAATAGACATCGGAGCTGTATTCACATTCAACTCAATGCCAAACTCTACCTTTCTATCCAGTGGCAAACTTGGCAACTCTTCCGGAAATACACCCAAAAACTCACATACCGTGCGGATGTCCTGAACACGTACCTCCTTTGATCCCGGATTCATAACATAGGCTAAGAATGCCTGACATCCAGAATCTATCAAAAGACTCACTTTTAGAGCCGAGACAATATTGGACAAGAACTTAGCATTCTCACCCATGTTTACTACCTTGTAATCATCAGCAAGTTTCAAGCTAACTTGCTTGGTTTCAAAATCAACCATAGCTCTATGCTCAAACAACCAATCCATAGTCCGAATTACGTCAAAATCATAAAACAACAAATCCATCAAATTAGCCTCAAACACATTACCTTGAACCGTCAAAGGACATCTCCTATACAACCTTCTCACCATAACCGTCTCCCCAAAAGAACTAGTTACACGCACACCCACATCCAACACTTCTACAGGTATATATCAAGCAAATGTGTATGCTCATGCAAGATATATGAATGTGTAGAACCAAAATCAACTAAAGAAAGTAATGATAGAGATTGCAAAGTAGATGTACCTGCAATAACGTCGGTGTCATTGTGTCCCTCTTGATGTGCGTACACCCTCACAGAACCACCACCCTCAAGTTGAATAGCAACGATATGAGGCACCATCCTCGGACCCTAGTCCCTTTATTGAAATTGTCTTTGGCCACGACTACGGCCTCTCTGTGGTGCAACCGCAAGTGAGCTAGCTGGTCCACCATCCACCAACAATGGATAATTTCATCTCAAATGATTGCTCGATCCACAACTCCAACAAGAGTTAGCAACCACAGCCATCGGAGCCTGTCCCTCACTAGCCAAACATGGACAATCTCGCCTCATGTGATCACACAATCTGCAAACCCAATAGGTATTATGTGCTGATCTAGCTTGGGTACCTTAACCCTACGATCCCCACCTAGCACTAACTCCACCTCGCCTCAACTTAGGGCGATACCTCTTATCACGCTGCTTCATAAATTGACCACAACCGAAACTAAAATCTACAACCTTATTGACAAAGCCAAAATCTCTCATGTGAGTTGTCAAACCCAGGTTCTGCTCAGTGTCCTTCGCCCGCGTAACCAACACATCGAAATTAGTGTAGTTAGAAGCCAACATATAGGTCTTAACATCCTATACCAATCTATAATGGAATCGATCACAGCGACGCCTCTCATCCGGTACTAGTTTATGAGCATACTGACTCAACTAAACAAAATGTACCTCATACTCTACCACAGACATACTACCCTGAACCAACACCATGAACTCACGTTTCTTCTCATCCAAGTATCTAACTCCTAGATACTTTCTTTTAAAGGCAATTCGAAAGAACTCCCAAGTCACATCACCGGGTTCTATGCCTGCAGTCACGATAGTCCACCAACTATACGCGTCTCCTTGCAGCAAAGATACAACATATCCCAGCTTACGGGTATCGTTGTACCCTATTTGATCTAGGATCCAATCAGTACTGGCCATCTACCCCTCAGATACCTCGGATGGTAACCCTTGAAACTCAACTCCTTCTAAACTACGCAAACATTCCTACAACAACCCTGTTTTCCCAGCAACTGACACAACATATGTGCTTCAGCAACTACAGCTTGAAAAGCTCCAGTCATCGCATGTATCAAAGGTGCCATATCACCCAACACTGGCCCAACTGGCGCATGTGGTGCTTGCTCCACTCCTACAGGTGGATTAGGGAGAGGGGGTGGCAACCCTCTAGGACGTATAACATTCTCCTGATTTTTTTGCCCAAAGGCAGCAATAATCGTGCTAGACCTCGATTCTTTCCTCGGTCCCATCGTGCTAAAATGCCTAAGACATGATAATTACACCAAAACAAAAAAATTAGGCTAGCATCAAGCAAGGATCGAAGAATTCCATTTCAAATCAAAAACATTTCAGACTGTAGTAATACGACAATGTGTCTCACATTTATCCCCCAACATGGCATATAACAATCAACATACTTGTAACAATCACTATGCATGGAAAACAATAGTAATCAATCAATAACAACATTCCAACAGTCATAACCTTATCCTACTTATTGCAAACCTAGCTTTGATGCCACCAAATGTACCCACTTGACCCGATCTAGATGCAAGACCGAACCGAGCGAGCTACATTGGGTTTGCTGAGGCAAACCGTAAAGATTGAACTCAAATTACGACCATTTTTTCCTTTTTATCTTATCTAGGTGCAACATTATAACCTAGGGTGAGCATGCTGGCAGCGGGTGAAAACTTTCCTCAATCAGTCGTCGGATCGGCATCCAATTACCCGAAATTGCAATTTAGGGACCAAATTGCAATTCTAGAAAATTTACAGGGACCTATTCCATTTTGAAGTTACTGATCCTTAATTAGTCAGGTTTCAAGCTCACATATCAAAATTTAGCTTTAAACAACCACCCAAACTCATCCAATTGCATACACAACAATAGGTACCAAAACGAAAGAATATAAAAGCTCGAACTTCACTTTAACAGAATTAACTACTACTCGTATCGGTACACGAATAGGAGTTTCGGTACGCTTGCACCTTTTTAAAATTTTAGATTCTAGTAGCTCAAAACCGTATTGAAACACTTTCTTGCATATCAAAACGCCCAACAAAATCCACATGCTCATACTAGTACGGTTGCTCGAGTACCGAAACCCACCTTTAAAATATACTTACCTATTTTAGTATAGAGGCACGTGTACCGATACACCTGGACCTGAAATGTCCCAATTTGTTGTTTTTTCATGCTTTCAAGGATTCAAACATACTTCAACATGCTTCAAACATAAACCATACTAATCTAGGAATAATATCATGCCAAAGCATCAAGGATACTTGATCAAAACATGGCATCGTACTTCAAATGTAAGTCTATAGGCATGCTTCCTAGAAACCAAGCCAACCTTAATACCAAACATAAATCCAAAGCAATAATCAACCATAAGAGGCCAAATACAAATCCAAAATAGCAATACAAACTTGTAAAAACAAGGAGTTTAGCAATAGCCCTTCCAAAACAACAATGAACCCTATTGCCTTTATTACTACTAGTCTAGATTGAAACCATACTTTTAATTTGATGAAGTCCTTGGATTTCCTTTCCTTGCTCATTGCCTCTAACCTTTAGTTCTCTACATTGATGGGAAAAAAGAGCGTAAGCACTCTAGGCGTAGTGAGGAGTGCTCAAGCAACAAACCATCAATGCATTTTAAAACCATTTTCCAAGATACATTAAAACCATCATTTCAATCATTTTGCAAAACATCATGCCTTGAAAACCACGCACTTAACACTTCCAAAAACTAGCATATTGAACCATATGAAACATGTATCATGGATCCATATAATACCCCAAATCATGGCCTAGTAACATGTCATAAATTAATGAGAACTTAATTGTACAAACAATCTACAAATTAGAAGAATTAAGTAAACCTAGTGACTAAACTAGATGGATTGATAAAGAAGTAGCCAAATCATGAAGGATCAAATAGTAACAAATTGTAAATGTAGAATTGCATGCAATAAGGATGAGTAATTAAGGATTTATGAAACAATTAGACCATAATTTGCCAAGTGGAGGCAAATAGTCAAGCCATGTGATAACAACATGGCCAAGTGGCCATCTTTCTATCATCTTCTTCACTCCACCATTTCTCCACCTTGGCCGAATTTCCTCTTATCCATCTAGGAAAATAAAACCACCATTGTTGAGGAAGGAAGCTTGCATGTGATCACAATTGCATGAAAATTGAATAGCTAGGAAGATTGTAAGTGGTTTCTAAATCCTTCCTCCCTAGCAACTTGTTTGAATGAGTGATTGATGATGTTCTTGTTGCTTAGATTGATTTGGATGATTTTTATGTGTGTTAGGATCATGCTAGCTTCTGATAGAACTTGAAATTTGAATGCTAGTAGCTAAATTGCTAATGAAATGTGTATATGGTTGAAAACAGTTTGATTAGGGACTGTTTTTACTAGTGAAAATGTGTAAAATGCTAATTGAATGTAAAACCTTCTTTTGATCACGTTGGTAGATGAATTGAGGATTGATTTGAGTAAATAAGTTGCTGGAAATGTGAAAGCACCTAATTGGATTAGTTAAACTAGGTAATGGACTGCTCAATTGATGAATTTGACGTATAATGTTAATCAAATAGATCAAATTGAATTTAACATGATAATGCCCTATTTTAAGCACATCGCTAGGTGAATTAGAATGACCTAGACATGTAAGAACATAAAAATGAATTGAATTGCCATGTTAGAACCTTGTTAAAATGAGTTATGAAACTAGAAACTCAACCTAGTGTAATCTGCCCAGAATACTCTATTCTGGGCAGTAACTTTGAAAAATCACTATAAATTGTATAAAAGGAATTTAAGGCTGAAATTTTTATGGACAACACCTTGACATGACTAAATTCATTATGAGAAAACAGAACTGAATTCTAGAGAAGAAACATTAAGGACAGTGCAAATTGTCCAGTGTAGCAATTTGCCATGTATTTAGGTTAAAAACTGTATTAATTGGCAAAGAAATAAAATGCGAGGCCTATATGGTTATAAACAAAGTTAAGTTAGCTTTCCAACTGTGTAAACCAATTGAAATTCTGACGTACGAAATGAAAGTTATGCATGTTTAAGTGAACATACTACATGCTGCCTAGTAACAACAGTTTAGGTAATTGTACACTGTTCTGGGACAGTTTTGTAAACTATTTTGTAAACAGTTTTGGGAATTGATTCTGCCCTGTTTTACATGAATTGGAGTATAGATAAGTGTGGTTAAGTGTAGTAAAGAAAATATATAAACATGCTGCCAGATTTGTATATGTTGTATACTTGTAACATTGCCTAGATTAAATGACTTTGTGAACTTGTTTTGATATGTGTTTACTTGTAATGTGTTAGAACCATGATTGAACTTGGTGGATGAGGAAACAATGGATCATCCTAAAGCCAAGAACAAAGGAGTGTGGATCCAAGACTAGCTAAGCTTGGAGTATTGTGAGTGTAGTTATCTCTAGGGTTAGGACTAGGTCTTAACCAATGTATGCTTGTCTATATTCTTGTAACGTTAAATGAACCTAATATGGACTTGGCTTAATAAGGGAAGAATGACTAGTAATGCATGAAATTTGATCACATCTTGAATACATGTTTTACTCGAATGCTAAGCATGTTTAAGTGGTAACATTGGTGCTTGTATGTGTCATGTTGCATGTGATCGAATGCTAAAGAACTTGCTTGAGATATTATCTCATCTTGATGAAATGAACACATGAGAACTACATGATATGTGAGCTATGGCTCAATTGGCCTAAGGGCCTAGCATGAAATGAACTTGCTACTTGACATGATCTTGAACTTGAAATACTTGAATAAATAGCTATAATCGAACAACCTTGGTAGCTAGTTGGACTAGGTAGAAGGGCATGCCTTAGAGTCTAGAGCTCATTGTGTCAGGGTGGACTATGGTCCAGGGCTAAGGCCTCTATTTGGCAACAGACGGAGGGTACGTATGTGGTCTTTGGCGACAGTAGGGGGGTTGACCAGTACTACGGTGCATCTTGTGGCGATAGTTGGTTGGAGACTCGATTACCTATACAAACTAAGTGCCAAGGGGGTTGTTTAAATGATAACAAATGAAATAACAATCCTATAAACACATGTAACTATTCTTGAAAGCCATGAATTGAATGTTACTTGTCATGAAAGCCATGAATTGTATGTTACTTGATATGAAAGTCATGAATTGTATGTTACTTGTCATGTAAGCATGGTTTGCTTAATTCTTGATTATGAAAGCATGAATTATGATTTATTGCCTCTTGTTCCTTGATAGCCGAATGCTATAATCCTTAGCTAGGATTACTCTAATGCTTGAAATCTTTATCTAGGATCATTCTTATTAAATTGACACAAAACTTGATAAAATAAATGGTTAGAACTAGTTACTACCTCACTAAGTACATTTTTGTACTTATCACTCCCGTTTTCATTCTTCCCAACTACAGGACAAAGGAATCGAGTGTTGCTTGATCTTGAAGCTTGTTACCTTGAGCTAAAAGCAAGTCATACAAGCATTGCCTAAGTATGATTTCATACTTGTTTTGTATATCTCCTAGATTGGTGGCACTAGATTGTATAGAGTGTAGCTTGATCATGCATTTTGGAACACTTGAAACTTGCATATATTGTTCTTGTATGGGCCTACTATGTCATGATCTTGGATGACAATATGAAACATGTATTGAACTTAAATTACATGTAATGGAAAGGATTTGCTGCGCATAGATGAATTTACAAATGAAATAATCAAGTGTTGATCTAGTTTACCTTGGAACATTCGAATGCCTTGCTTAATGTACATGTGTATGCTTGAATTGAAAGTAGAATGAAATGAACCATGCTACTTGACTCACCAATCGAATGCCTTATAGAATGTTATGGTCTTGTATGAACACATCTTGATGTAAGTATCTTGTGTGTTTGAATAGTGAATTGCCGAATGTATGGGTTTAGTGTAAGGCTTGATTGGAAACAAGTTCATGCAATTGTATGTTCAATAATCATGTTTAGTAATCTAGGTATGAAATGTTATATGTATTAAATTAAGGAACATTGAAATGAACTGAAAGCATGTTGTATAATATGGTCATTCGAATGATTTAGGTATAAGATGAATTTAATTGATTCATGAAAGTACTAACTTGGAATGAAAGCATGAAAGGAAATAATTTAGTACTATTTGAAAGCTTTAGGATGTCTTGTAATCAAATGTGAGTTTGTTTGTTTGATAAGTAACAAATGCTTGGTTGCTTGCTAGTTAAGTAACTCATCTAATAGAGATGAGTTATCAAATCTTGCCTTGCCTTGTTTATTCTTGTATTGCTTGCTTGTAATGTCCATGTCCTTGCTTAAGTAACGCTCCCAAGCTGGTTTGCTACTAGCCCGGGGTAGGGGTGTTACAATCCACATCAAATCCCATTTGCTAACCCTTAATTTAAGCTTTCCCATGCATAACAACCCATATGCAAGGCTTAAAGAGTACACAGGTATAATCAACATTATACCACAACATCCACCAACATGATACATAAACAATTATATTGGCTTTCAAGTGATCATAAACCATGTTCCACTTTACAAAATATTACATCGGATACACGGATTCAACAAGTGTCCTCTCAGCACTTCATGTCATCTCAACCGAAATTCAAGGTGCATTCACAACCGGGTACCATCACAACCCAATGTTGAGTGTGTAAAAGTACTATTTTTCTTTCCCTTTTACTCATATTATTGTTAGACTTAGGCACATTTTAGTTGCATTATTAAGCATTTATGCATAATTTCCTAGTTTCCTTCGTTATTGAGCTTGGTATTGCATTTTGCTTGTTTTTAGTCGAAAAGATTATCCTGGTGTGTTCTATTTTGTGTAGGTTAAGATTGTCGTGGAAAGTGAGTCTTGCCATAACAAGTAGGGGCCAATTATAACACCCCCAACCCGGTTTAGGAATAAACCGAATTAGGAAGTGTTTTCCAAACAAAAACAAACAACTGAATATGCCTTAGAAATTCAGGGTAAAATAAAATCTTTTAAAATTACTCAAAAGTCTACCTTCTATCACATTTTATAAACAAACGACTAGCCATTCACTATAGTCTACACTTCTACCACTAGCTTGAAGCATGTACTTGTTATATATATATATATTTATTTATATTAACATGAGTATTGAATTAATTCCAGATTGGTTATACGTTTGTATACAAATATCTGATTAAATCTCAAACTTAAAACAAAGTGGATACCCAGGTCCTTTACTAGATCAAATTAGACATGATTCTTACGAATTTAAACATATGTATACCAGAAATCATTTTGCAATCAAAATAAGCAGTTATAATATGTATTTTACACTCAAAAAGGAACCTAAGATCATAACTTTAAGTACAAGTTCCTTGAGCCAAGCATATCAAGGATTCTATTTGTCAAATCACTTAATCATTCATTTCAAGTTCATGAAAAGTTTATAAACGCTTATAAAAGATTCATTTTAAATACATGGCTACTTCAAACCAACATCTAAAGCCCTAACCTTTTAGTTAACATTCATTCAACCAACTATTAACTACTTAAGCTTTACCAAGTATTTAGTTAATCTATAAACATTTATTATAGATTAGTATTAGATTGTTACCGAATAAAATATAAAGATCTCATTTTAGCCAATATTTGAACCCTCTAAATTAATTCTTAGCTCCTTAGCATACAATATTATGCACGAGTTCTTAAATGTACCCCTAATTTAGAATATAAAACTAACAACCCAATAATCAGGCTATCTCATTCTATCCAGACTTAGCACATGATATAAATTACGTTTGAGCATGTATTCACGCATATCGCGATATGTTCTATTCATCTAAAGCATTTTCTTATTATTTAGTCTTCTAGATCAACTTCATAACTAATATAATAACTTCAAATCAAACAATCATAAAACAAATAAGAAGGCCTATTACAAAGCATAGTGATAAGTCATATATTTGCATGTTTTTCATATATTAAATCCTATGTTTTAGCACATTAATCTATCTTAAAGCCCTTAATTCGGTTCCTATTTGGTTTTGTAGGTGTTTTTGGGCCTTAACGATGTTTCATAAGTAAAAGCCCAATTTTAGCACCATTTTGGCTTCATTGGGAAATTCATCACGCGAAACCAGTAGCACTCGCGAAATAAGACGTGGGCATGGCACAAAGTCTGAATTTCTAAATTCGAGGACAAGCAATCCTACAACAAGTGAACTTCTACTTTTACCATAATTATAATTATTTAGGGTTGTTGTGTTTCATGTAAAGTCTTCGCTTTATTTTCACCTATAAATAGTGATCAAAGGGTGAAAAGAAAACATCACCAGGTAGCGAAACCCTAAGTTAGCCAAACCCTCCCCCTCTTCTTGTTGCCGCCGACCACCATGAGTGGCTATACCACTCTTTCTAGTCAAGTGTAGTTACAAAGATATTATTTCAAGATTTTAGTGAGATTCCCTGTTCCCAAACTATCTTTATCTTCATTCAAGTATTTTCATATCTTTTGTGCTTCATGTTCATGTGTATGTTTGATTAAATATATGCTACAACCAATTCAATGGTATTTGATACAAGTGGTAAAAAAATTCGAGTTCAATTTCTAAATGTATGAATTCATGTTCTTAGTAAGTTAACGGGTTCATGCTTAGGAAGAATATGCGCTTTGGGTCTCTTAAAGGTCATTAATTCTATTTGATAGATTATAATTCTTTAGTGGTATCTAGGGATTTAATCTTGATAATAAGAGTTAATCTTTTAATGGTATTTAATTGATTATCTAACTTAGAAGAGATTGGGTTATTTGGTGGTATTCATCTAATCTAAAACCAAGCTATTTGAGATTGATGTTGACTTATCTTTTATGGGTCAATGATCTAAATCCTTGATTTACTATTCAAAGTTCTACCTTGATTAGAGTTCCAATTTACATTGATTTTTCCTTACTTCAATTGGTTTTCTTTAAATCAAACACAAACCCCCCTTTTACTTTAATTGCTTTACTTGTGAATTTAACCTCTTAACCGCTCTCTGTGGGATCGACCCTACTTGTCGCAACTACAAATCCAAAGAACAAGTAGGTATTATTTTTGACGGATTCGACACCCATAAAAAATTGGCACTGTTGCCGGGGAGTGGTGTTAAGAAGCTAAGTTTACTTTTGTTTTAGTTTATTTTATTTTATTTTCTACTTTTATGCTTCAATTTTCTCTTGCAGATGATAATCTTTTGTTCGATCCTGATATAAAAAAAACTGAAAGATGAATAAGGAAGGAAGCGAAGCAAAGTAAACAAGCGACCACACAAGGAAACTTGGAAGCTAACTTGGAGAACACTCAAACCGAAACACCCCTTGAAACCGACAACATGGCTGAACAAAATCTTCGAGAACTTGCAGCATCTGAAATCGCTACACAACCTCTTTGCATTGAATACCAAGATCTTGAGGTACCATTCAAATTAAAATCTAGACTAATACATCTTCTTACTAGTTTCAAGGGACGCGAGAACGAGAATCCTTACAAACACTTGAAGGAATTCCATGTGGTGTGCTCAAGCATGAAACCCCACAATGTCACCGTGGATCAAGTTAAGCTACGTGCGTTTCCATTCTCTCTAGCCAATCATGCCAAAGATTGGTTATATTACATACCATCCGGATCGATTAAAACATGGACAGATATGGCGAGGCTTTTCCTCGAAAAATATTTTCTAGCCTCGAGAGCCACCAACATTAGAAAAGAAATTTGTAGAATTCAGCAAAAAGATTCTGAGACACTTCATGACTATTGGAAACGATTCAAACAACTTTGTGCAAGCTGTCCGCAACATGGAGTGTCCAACCAATTTCTCATCCAATATTTCTATGTGGGTTTATTACCCATGGAAAGAAGGATGATGGATACCGCAAGTGGAGGAGCAATTGTAAACAAGACTCCTACCCAAGCCAAAGACCTCATCAACATTATGGCTGCAAACTCTCAACAATTTGGGTTAACACATGACACCATCTCTCGACGTGTGAATGAGGTAAATATCTTTTCCCTTGAAAATAAGATTTTGAATCTAACCTCTATTGTTCAAAAATTGGCATTAGGTAATGCACAACAAGTCAAGGCATGTGGGATTTGCACAAGGCAAGATCATGCAACCGATATGTGCCCCACGCTCAAAGAAGAAAGTATCGAAGAAGCCAATGCCATATAAGGATTTTACGGCCAAAAGAAGTACAATCCCTACTCAAATTCATACAATCCAGGCTGGAAAGACCATCCAAATATGAGCTATGGGCAAAAGAGCAATCAACAAACAGGTTATACACAACCATCTTCATCGACAAAACCACTCTTGGGAGATGTCTTATACAAACTTGTTCACAGCCTCGAGCAATTCCAGCAAGAGACGAGGTCAACTATTAAAAACCTTGAAACACAAGTAAGTCAAATTGCCTCATCTCTTAGTCAATCTGAATCGCGGGGTAAGTTACCTTCTCAAACTATTGTCAATCCGATTCAAAACGTGAATGCAATTACTTTGAGGAGTGGCAAGAATTTGCAGGATTCCCCCACCAAGGATGACGCCGAAAGGAAGAAGGGAAGACAATTAAACCGACAAAATTTTGGCAAGCACTTTTTCTCGAACCCGAAAAGGATAGGAAATCGCACAAGCCTGGACAAAGAAGAGAGATGTTGACACAAGTTAGGTAACCCAACCTATTGTCGTTCAACCACCTTTTCCTCAATGATTCTCAAAGATGAAGAAAGAAGATAAGAAAAGGAGATTCTTGAGACATTTTGCAAAGTCGAGGTAAACATTCCTTTAATTGATGCTATCAAACAAATCCTTCGCTATGCCAAATTTCTCAAGGAATTATGCACAAACAAGAGGAGGTTGAATGACAATGAAAAGTTAAGGATGGGTGAGAATGTATCCGCCTTACTTAGTAGGAAACTTCCTAAAAAATGTGAAGATCCAGGTATGTTCACTATCCCATGTCAAATCGGCAAAGTAAAAATGAAAAAGGCCATGTTAGATTTAGGAGAATCCATTAATGTTATGCCTTATTCTATTTATTCTACTAACAAAATGGATCCTCTTAAGAGAACATGTGTTACTATACAGCTTGTCGACCTATCAAATGTCTACCCCATAGGAGTTTTGGAGGAGTTTTAGTACAAGTCAAAGAACTTGTATTTCCTACTGATTTCTATGTCCTGGACATGGAAGAAAATGATCCTACCAACCCTAATTTGATCTTTCTAGGGAGGCCATTCATGAAAACATCCAAGACAATAATCAATGTGCATGATGGTACACTTACCATGGAATTCGATGGATAACTCATAAAGTTTAATATCTATGATGCCATGAAATATCCTAATGATGCATGTTCTTTATTTGCTTTGGATATTACTAAACCTTTGATGCAGGACAATTCCCATCCATCTTATCAAAAAGTGGATATTGATCCGAAAATCAATCTAACCGGTGCTGAACCACCTGACAAGCCTATACTTGCCATTCATCCCAACAAACCTCCTGGCAATAACCATACAAAGCAGAAGTGTTCAAGTCATCAAGGATAAACCTCCAGACGAAAATCTTATCGCTACAATATGAGAAATAGAGCGAGTCACGTCTAGCCAAATACGTTAAAGAAAGACGCTTCTTGGAAGGTAACCCATGCTTTTATTCTTACTTTATTTCATTTTATTTCATCAATAAATTTTTTTATGAATTTTCATGTTTTTCTTTATTTTCTAGGTAAAAAGAGATAGAAACACTCTGGAAATAAGGCGTGCCCACGCTGTAAAAATTCCATGAGAATTTTTGGAGGGAAATTTTCTCACTGGTGAGGAAAAATAAAAGTGGTAATTTTTTTTGGCTCCTCTTCCTACAAGTAAGGTGCCTTAATTTGGAAAAAAAGGAGGGAAATGTTTGCCTTAATTTGAACTCTGTTATCTTTAAGTCTTTCAATCCAATTAAAACTTTCCATCTTTCACCTTTCTTGTTTTCCAAAAATTTAAGATTCCTTATAAAAAGATATCTTCTATTTACTTGTCATCTATTATTTTCTTTCCATAAATTTCACCCTTATTCTTGTTCTCCAAGAAAAAGGATTTCTATATATTTTTTCTTAAGGGTTCTTCAAACACCAAAGAAAACTCTCTCCAAGAATTCAATCCAAGGATGCCAAGAACAAAGAGTCAAGCAAGGAGAGATGGAGGACAATACCTCGAACAACCGCCACCTCCACCATCGGTCGAAGAGCAGGCGCTAGTTTGCGCCTCCTTCTCTTGCACTCTCAACTGTAGCCAGACGTAGATCCCTCCAATCAATGTTGCCCAAGTCACCTTATGGAACCACATAAAAAGCCTTTTCCTCGTAAGCCATCACCACCGAGCAACATCTAGCTCGCTTGGAATATCAGATGCAACGGGTAGAGGTGAACCAAAGGGAATTCTTTGAGCACGTGAAGTTCATCCCACCACACTCCTTCACTCTCTAAAACCGACACATGCCACATGAGGGAGCATCTTCTCCCTTAACTTTTTATTTGCTTTCTTTTATTTTCTGCATGTAGGTTAGGAAACATTGAGGACAATGTTAGGTTTAAGTGTGGGGGGGTTAACTTTGATGTGCTTAATTTGTGCTAAAACCATGGGATATAGTTGTGTGAAATTGCATTCTTCTTGATGACTTTGAGTATTACTTTCACATGAAAATTTTTCTTGAACTTAACATGTTGAGATTTTTAAGAAAATTGGATCCCTAGGTAAAGATGAGATTGATATGGGAAGTAAAATAGGATTGATTATATCTTTTTAGAGCTTGCAAATCGTTTCTCATATTAATTGATTCGATAGTGGGATGGATAAAAATCGGACACAACAAACCACTTTGTGAGACTTGAGCCTTAACAAGCATATATCTTGTGCTTTATATTTCTTCATTGAGTGTTTGTCAGACATGATTAGATTTCTTATAGAACTTGCAAAGTTATACATGTTGAGACCGCATAGGATCAAATTACTTGAGATGATTAAGGTACTTAGGTATGAACCTTGAGCCAAAAAGCATACCTGGGTAAATATGACCATTAGAGAGCCACTTTTGAGCCTAAGCCTTTTGTTTGGAAATTAACCACATTACAAGTCAAATTCCTCTTTGTTGATTTCCCCAACTTGCACCCGAAATTGAAGAACTACACACTTACTTAAAAAAAGAAGGGAAAAATCAAGCAAAAGAAAAAGAAAAGGAAAGAGAGAAAATCTTGAAAACAAGGAAAAGAAAAAAATCAAAGAGAAAATTGTCTTGTTTGTTCAGAAAGAAAATAAAAGACAAAAAAGTGTGAAAAAAGTATGAATCCTTGTTTCTCCCAAAATTAAATTTGTGCAAAATCTTGATACAAAAGGGGAAAAAGGAGTGTGAAGTTCTTCGATTTAAAAAAGCCTAAAAGTCTTTCTCATCATAAATTATCCTAAGCCCCGTTACAACCAAATTTAAAGACCTTTTGATCTTGTAATTCGATCCAACTAGTGGTGGAGATGTGATATATTTGCAAGCCTATGGTAAGTCTCTTTCCATGCTTTGACTTGAGTGTTGTTGTCCTTAAACACTTTGAGAGATATTGATTGAATCTTTTGCGAGGGTGTTCGATTTTATTTCATCCCGACTTCATGATAATTAATTGAGATATTATTTGCTTGTGCTAATTTGCAAATCATGATTTATTACTTCTCTTATCCTTTTTTCATTACTCAATAGACCCTAGATCTTGAATTTCAATATGCTTGAGGACAAACATAATCTAAGTGTGGGGGAATATGATAAGTCATATATTTGCATGTTTTTCATATATTAAATCCTATGTTTTAGCAAATTAATCTATGTTTTAGCAAATTAATCTATCTTAAAGCCCTTAACTTGGTTCCTATTTGGTTTTGCAGGTGTTTTTGGGCCTTAACGATGTTTTATATGTAAAAGCCCAATTTTAGCACCATTTTGGCGTCATTGGGGAATTCATCACGTAAAACCAATAGCACTCACGAAATAAGACGTGGGCATGGCGCAAAGTCTAACTTTCTAACATGGAGGACAAGCAATCCTACTACAAGTGGACTTCTACTTTTACCATAATTAGAATTGTTTAGGGTTGCCGTGTTTAATGTAAAGTCTTCCCTTTATTTTCACCTATAAATAGTGATCAAATGGTGAAGAGAAAACATCACCAAGTAGCCAAACCCTAAGTTAGCCAAAACCCTCTCCCTTTTCTTGTTGCCGCCGACCACCATGAGTGACTAAACCCCTCTTTCTAGTCAAGTGTAGTTACAAGGATATTATTTCAAGATTTTAGTGATATTTCTTGTTCCCAAACTATCTTCATCTTCATTCAACTATTTTCATATCTTTTGTGCTTCATGTTCTTGTGTATGTTTGGTTAAATATATGCTACAACCAATTCAATGGCATTTGATGCAAGTGGTAAAGAAATTCGGGTTCGATTTCTAAAGGTATGAATTCATGTTCTTAGTAAGTTAACGAGTTCATGCTTAGGAAGAATATGCGCTTTGGGTCTCTTAAAGATCATCAATGCTATTTGATTGATTATAATTTTTAGTGGTATCTAGGGATTTAATCTTGATAATAAGAGTTAATCTTTTAATGGTATTTAATTGATTATCTAACTTAGAAGAGATTGGGATATTTGGTGGTATTCATCTAATCTAAAACCAAGCTATTTGAGATTGATATTGATTTATCATTTGTGGTTCAATGATCTAAATACTTGATTTAATATTTCAAGTTCTACCTTGATTAGAGTTCCAATTTACATTGATTTCTTCCTTCAATTGGTTTTCTTCAAATCAAGCACAAACCCCCTTTTAATTTAATTTATTTACTTATGAATTTAACCTTTTAACCACTCTCTGTGGGATCAACCATACTTGCCACTACTACAAATCCAAAGAACAAGTAGATATTATTTTTTGACGGATTCGACACCCATCACATAGAAACTACTTAGAGCTCATTTATACACATATATAATTAAAAGATGCTCTAAATTCATAATGCTCAATTATAACGACTATGTGCCACCATCTAGGTGTACTTAAGAAATTATAAATCACACTTCATGACACTTGTGATCCCGTCCAAGCTCGATAGATATTCTGAAACATTGATACCCTGAAAGGTGATGAAAGATTGGAATAAGCTAAAGTTTAGTGAGGCGGTACTAAAATCCAAAGACAACATGATATACTTTATTTAATCTATTCTTATTCTTTTACTAAAGCTAGTCAAGATTCAGTAAGTACTCTAACAAAAGAATATTCACACATTTTAGACTCGAGAACTTACGTTATAATATTTCAAAATGAGTTATCATTGTAACTCAAGATCATGGTTTGCTTGTCTTATAAGGTATCATATAAGACATCAATTACAACAAGATTATAGATTTCTTAATACATAAGGCATCTGGCAATACACGTCTTAATCTTAGGTTTTAAACTTACATAAAGAACCAGTTACTTGTTTAAGAGTTTTCAAACATGGTATAACCTTTCACACCATAGACTTTACAAGATCATATAAATGATTGGTACTTCTCACTCAAGTTATCTAACCCCACATATCATGAAATTTCAGTTACTAATCAAGCAAAAAAAGTTTGTAAACACTTTAACAAGCTAAACTATTTTCACAAGTACATTTAATAGGTTAAGATTCACTTTATTTAACTTATAACTTTGTTTTATCATAATATTACAAATCAAGCAACTTATTTTCACTTGTACACCATTTGTTCAATTCATCCTTAGTTTCTTTATTTTACATGTATACACTTACACATTTTCATAATAGTCCATTAGGTACTTATTCTCCTTCGAATAGTCCTTAAATTATATATATATATATTCTCAATACTTGTTTTACAAGTCATTTCAATGATTTATTTGTTTAACTTATAGCTTTCTAAGATTCTCTTTAACCTAGTCTGTCTAGTTGTAAGTTATTCGATACATTATACTTCAATTAGTATGGCATAATAAGAACATAATTACTCATCACCAAAAGTTATCCAAATTCTGAATTATTGTTTCATAAGACTTCAAACATAGTATATCTTAAACATAGCATTTTGAATCTAAGTCAACTGTGGTCACCTTATTTGAAATTTAACCACATTGCAACTTCTGAATCAATCTAATTTATCTTACTTATTAGCATTTGGACAACATCCGTACAAGACTGTATTGGCATAGCATGATTTATAACACACTTCAATCACTTCCTAGTATCACTCCCAAAGAGCATATTAAAGTTTAGAAATCACATCATTCAAGTAACCGTTCTCAAACAAACAAGTCTTTCACAACTTACAACCTTTCCAATTGACATAACCAAACATCACATCTTTGCATATGAAAATTCATAACCTAAGGTCATCATCAATTCGAACCAAACACAAGTGCCCATATATAATCAATATTTGAGAACATAGCATAAAGTAGGCATTCCAACAAAGCATACTTATTCACTCAATGATGTATTCAATAAACATTAGCTACATGCTACTTGATTGGCAAGTCCGTACAAATTTATTGGTTTAGATTATAAACTCTTACTGTTTCACTTTAATGTAGCCAGTTCAATACGTAATTTACTTTCTTATCACTTTATCAATCAAGTTATCAAACATACCAAGTCATGTTCAAGTATTACTTGGCATACAAGCTAGCAAACATATCATAAAGTAGGCATAGATTCTTGTCACAAGAGATGTTATATTTATTTATTAACTTACTTGTAAGTTTCATTGTTTATCTTTAACATAGTCTTGAGAATCGAATTACGGCCTAGGTACACGATTCCCCTACCAAACTGTCGCCAAACAAAATGGTACTCGCAGTACCGGTCAATCCCTCCTACTGTCGCCAAATAAGGATCATAGTCCAGGACCATAATCCACTCAAACACGAGCTCTATGGACTCTATGGCATGCCAACTATACCTACGACTGACTTGAGACTAATGCTTTCACATTTATTTATCTTATTAGTAACAGTTTGAGCGTAGCTCCTCATCAATATCATATCACAATGCTTATTGCCTTTCATTTTAGGCATTATTCACCTCATGTGAATTTCTCATTTTATATGAGCATTGCTCCATATCCTTATTAACATTGCCACCAAGGCTTATTTCATAATAAGTCATAAGCTCAACTACTTGTTTCATTCGAATAAGGTCTAATTAAATGAACACAAGTCATTATTATTCAGGTCAAAAGCAAGCATAGTTTCGAATTTCTTATCATGCAAGGATAAGTCTTATGACTTTTCATATTAACCATGTATCACCCCGTATAACATAACTTATTGTTCAATCATATTAGGCATACAATCAAATCATGTATTACTACATGTACTATTTTCACCATATATATCATACATTTATTTTCTCATCTTATTCGAATAGAAACAAAGTATAACAAAGGTTTCTACCAAGTTTGCACCATTTGATCTAGCATGTATTTCATAGTAATTCACACATAAACAACCACACCTATCTTTCGAAACTAGCATACATTTCTTATTATATCAACCATTTTCAATTCATGAGTACTTATAATATAGTACATACCTTGTAGTCAAGTTTAGAAGCACGAGCATAATTTAATTTGATGAACAACAAAATAAACTAAAACAAATAACATGCTTGGGATAGTTCAACCTATCCCGAGACTTTAAACTACACTCACTGTTTGATTCCGAGCTAGTTTCACCCTCTTATCGAAATCCCTTTGAGTTTTTCAACAACTCGATCTACTTTATGTCTCACTTGTTCAATTCTTTATGGTCTAGATATATATAACAAGGATATATTTATACATTAGAATCAATGCCTAACTTTCAATCTGTAATACCCTAACTTATGATCTGAAAATTCTTGGTATGATTCGATTATGGCTCAATATGATTAGAGTATTTTCTTAGAATAACTAATTAAGAATTATGGGACTCAATAGGAAGATTAAACAATTAGAGAGTTATAATTAAAGGACTCAAAAGAGACCTTGATAAAATAAATGGTTTGAATGTAAAATTCTAGTAAATTAAAGGCTTGGACACTTGTCCCACCAAGAACTATGCCAAGCATGTGGGGAAAGGAGTGCCTCGGCTTGAGCAAAAATGAAAGAAGATGAGAAAATTCTCAGCATCTCTCTTCTCTCAAAACTTCCTCCATAACCGAGCTTGAGAGTTTAGTGAGAGAGAGTGGAAAATTGGTAGTTTTAGCTTAAATCCTAGTGTGGACCGAAAGGAGGCTAGCTTAGAAAGGTAATTGTCCTAATTTTCTTCTTGATCGAGTGAACCATATGTATTGAATCTAAAAATATTAGGAGATGAATGTTTGATAGAGTAAATTTTAGTGTTGTTGAATGATGCATATATTGAATGTTATACCTTGTGATTTATGGTGTATTTGTTGGATCATTCTTGTTATTGTTTGTAAATTATGGATTGTTAAGAAATCTAGTACTCAAATGGTAACATAAAGATGCAAATAAAATCTTGTTGAGGTTATAAATTTTGTTGCAATTGAATTGTGAACACATGATTTATAGGGAATCGATTTGAGGGCTGTCTTCTAAAATCGGACAGTATTGGGGACTAGATGGCTAATTTTTGAACGTTTAAGGGACAAATTTAATAAATTAAAATCAGGGGAAGGTGGTTACACAAGTAAGGATTAAATTATAATAGAATTGGGAATATTTGAGAGGCTTATGGACTGTTATGGACTTGTAAAGAAGGTGTATATAAAACCTGGACTGTTTCACTAATGAAAGAACTTTTTGGGACTGTTTTGGCTATTATAAAAACAGGGGAAGGGCTGGTAATATAAATAAGAGGCTGTTAATGTTTTAAAAGGACTGTTTTGACTGGAATGTTTGTAAATGTAAACGATTTGAAGCTGTTTTGATAAGTAAGGGAGGATATGGACTGTTTTTGCATTAGGATAAATGTTAGGGGACTGTTATATATACATAAGTTGATGGGGCTGTTCGATACTCATAAAATCCGTACATATTGGTAATGAACAGTTTCGTATGTTTAAGGACACTAGAAAATTTGTTTTAAGTATGTACTTGTGTGTATTAAAAATAGAGACTGTTTTGGTGAATAGAAGTTATGTATACAAATTAAGTGGATTAAATTATCATGAAAACAAGCACTAAAGGGACTGAATTATATATATATATATATATGAGTATTTGGTTGCAATGGGAATGCTAGTAAATGAATTGTATTAGTGTTTACGTTTTGATAATTAAACTTGGGGTTCATATCATGATTAGGAAAAAGGATAAAGACTTGAAGGCTAGAAAAGGGAAATTATGGAAATATGAGAGTGTGGGGATTAAGGTATCTTGTAACTTCAGGATAAGAGGTGAGTGTAGTATAAAGTCTTGGGCTAGATTAAAACTATCCTGAGCATCTTTATTTGTTATAATTTACATGGCTTGTTTGATAAATTAAGTGATGTGGTGCTTCTAAGCTTGGAATCAAGGTGAGTACTTATCAAAAGTACCTTATGATAGATATTGTTGGTGAATGCCTAGAAAAAAGGTTGAATGCTGGTCGAATGGATATGTAACACTCCTCCCCGGCCTAGTCGAGAACTGGGTCGAATAATGCTACCGGTAATCGAAACTGTGATCGGTGCAGTGAGATTTCAATAACAAGCAACACTTGGTCAAAATTATGACCTTCAAACATTATACAATATCATATTCGGTTCGACTTATCCCTTTTATAACAAGGACTGATCAATTAGGGCCAATTTCTAACTTTTACAAGTTTTAGAGACTAAACAGTGAATCTAATAATTTAAAGGTCATTGAGTGCAATTAGCTATACTATACTGGAATTCATTACATCCACAACGTTCTTGTAAATTTTCATGTCATTCCGATATCATTAACCCATCCGATTAGGCCTTGCTATGTTTAGTGACCGTTATGTAAATAAATTAAAATTACGTTCAATACCCTTTTAACTAAATTATCTACCTCTGTATCGATACCCCTTAGCCCGTATCGGTATGGATATGCACATAATCGATTTTAACTTGAAGGATTAGAGGCTCCGTATCGATACCATAGGGACCGTATTGATACGGGTTGACCCGTTTCGGTACGGCCTAAGACCGTACGATACATTTAAATGACCAAACTCCACTGCTCAAGCTTGTATCGGTACACCTCTTCTGGGTATTGATATGCCCTGTTTCACCATGACCAATTATGCAAGGCCATATCGATACAAGTTGGCCTGTATCGATACACCTGTGCTGTAATGACAGAAGTTTTTAATCATTTAATCTACTAGTATGTCAAATTTTAAGGTTATTCGAATCCGTTTACTAGGTTTTTACCCTTAGGAGCCAATTATGCATATTTGGTTACTTTTAGCCCTACATACAAGTCATTTTAGGTCCATTTATATCATTACAAAGTATAGGCCATACATATACATCCAAAATGCCATGAGTAACTAGTTTAACTAATTTGCCACCATTATAGGAGTTGATAAGGACAAAATACTTTACTTTAGCTTGTAAGTGACTTGTTCAATTTCTGACTTCTCTGATCTCGATCCAACAATTCGATCAACTTGAAATGCATGAGATGAGATGCACTAGGCATACTTTGCCTAGTGAGGTAGTCATAAATAGTGTCAATATCAATGAGATGCATTACAAGTCGTGTCTTGAAAATAATAGTGCAATGAACCATTATTAGCAATGCAATGATCATGTTGAATAGTATTAAATCCATATTTCAACAATAACCCTTGGATCGATTCAGAATAGTGGATACGCGAATTCCTACGCCTCGCCAAATCAATGAATGGTCTAGTCGCTCCGCCTTACCAAATTAGTATAGGTTGTAGCCTTAGGACCGTAGTCATGAATTCTATGGCATGCCAATTGTATCCAAAGTCCTTTCGAATCCAAGGTCCGATGACTATCAATGATCAGTGTTCAATAGCAATGACAATACTCAATATATTCAATAACTTTATTAACGAGCAATGTTTCAATATCAATGTCTTATAACAATATCAATGACATTAGCAATATTTTAATGATCTCAATGACGATATCAATAGCTGGTGATTCATTTGCAAGGTTTCGATGACAATAACAATGTTGACATCAATAATCCATGACAATGGCAATAACAATGGGAATGTCCATGCTCTATAATCACTATCCTATAGTTCCATGATTCAATGATGATGACAATGTTAATGACATTAACAATGACGATGTCTATGTACGATGTTCATTAACAATGATGATAGCAATGGCAATGCTCAATACTCGATGCGATAACTTACCGATGCTTACCAAATATTCGCTAAGCGGTTCGATGCAATAATCCTTAGCGATGAGGTTAGTAATGACAATTTCATTAAGAACAAAATTGGGAAAGGCACCTAGCCTAATCCCGAGACTCCGACTACACCCACCTCGATAATCCGAAGCTTTCAAGGCTCTAGGATAGTAATCCCTTTGTTTTTAGCTCTCGTTGCTGATGGTGGATGTTCCCCTTCCACTTTTTGAGCTAGTATAAACAATAGGTAAGTAGTTAGGATTTGTAATACGATATCGAAATCAATATAACGTTATCAAAATCATTATCTAAACTCAATATAGACAGTATCTATAAGTTTTCCATGGATAGCCAAAACCATAGTTTGAGATTACACTCAATATCTCTATGGATTTTGATAATAGTTTGGGGAATTAAGCTTACCCAACCGATAGCAATGATTCGATATCGATAAATCTCTAATGGAGGTGTGAGCTTAGTTGAAGATGATGAAGAGAGGTGCTTGCTTGTTTTAGAAGTCGGGTAAGTTTCTCCACCCTTTCTTTCCTTCCTTTAACCAAATGAGCCGATGGCTTTCCTTCATATGAAGGAAGCTCATCAACTTAACCCACGCGTGGGTGATTATAATTTGAGGAGGGGCTAATCGCAAGGTTAGTCCCTCAACTTTTTATCCTTTATACTTGTACCCGTAAACTTTCAATTTCTATGATTTAGTCACTAAAAGGTTGTCATTACTTCCAATAAGGTCCTTAAACAATAGTTTGACTCAATTAGATTCCAATATCAATATAATTTACCTTGTGGCCAATGTCAGTACAATATTTGAACAATTCTGATGTAGGGTTTCCGATCGCTGGAACCCAATTCTGACTAGGTCGGATTTTAGGGTGTTATAGGATATATATATATATTTACCATTTTATGGGCCACAGTTAGTTGAGGATTCATGTACCTAGGCTGAAGTTTGATTCTCAAGGCTAAGTTAATATGAAATAATGAAATCAAAGTAAAAGCTTGCCTAATAAATAATATGATCTTATCGAAGCTTGAATATTTTCTCTTGAGAAAAGTTATATGTTTCGGTTTATTGTATACATCTTTATATGCTTTGGATGATTGCTGCAGGATTGTTGTTCGAAAACCCTTGATTTATGATAAAGATTAAACAATGAAACTTGCTAATTAATTATGGGACTTTTGATAAACTAAGTTGCCGACTTATGTGAATAGTAATCTAAGAGATGATATGTAAGATAATTCAAGTGATGGGTATATACGTTCATGAAATATTATGCTTAATAATTTATACGACAAGAAACCTTGCTATAAGATGTTATGTTGTTAATTTATGTGATAGGATTGTATGCACTTGAGATTTTATGCTTAATGTCTTGGGCAACAAGTAATCATGTATATGGGATGCCATGTTCGATAATGTAATTAACCAATAAAAACAAGTTTAAGACACACTAAATTTGGTAGCTTAGATAATAAGTAATTTAAGTTCATGATATGTTATGTTAATAAGAAATCAATAATTTATAAGTTATAACTGATATATTGTGGTAACTTACTTAGTATGAAAAGTGTTCACAATGGAACTTAAATAATCCTTATTGAAAAGATATGCTTCTATTGAAAGCTTAAATATTATTGAATTGGTGGATTGTTTAATCTTGAGCTAGTTGAATATGTATGTTATTGATAGTGTTGTTCGAAGGGTTTGCATGATAAGTAAGTTATGGCTGTGATATGATACGTTTGATAATTTGTATGAGAAATAATATTTGTATATAAGATGCTATGATTCGAAATCCTATGGACAATTTTGAATAGAATAAAGCATGCTGGACTGTTTTGTGTAATTTAAAGCATGCTGGACTGTTTTGTGTAATTTAAAGCATGCTGGACTGTTTTATGTAATTTAAAAATATACTAGACTATTTTGTGTAATATACAAATATATTGGACTTTTTTGAAGTTATACAAGTAATACGTGATTATGACATAATATAATTAATAACTTGCTTAATAAGTAATAAATAAGTAACTTACGTATTTATTGAACATGTTTAAGAGAAACCTTAAAGGATTATAAACCAGTTTAGAGAACTATTAAGATGACTTGCGTAATAAGTGTCGCAACCCCTTTTTACGGGAGTTTCGACATTATTTTTGAAGACTTAAGAAAAACACGAAGTCGCCACTAATCTTTTTTGAAAAAAGTGTGATTGGATCACTTTTTAAAACAAGAGTTATTTTAATAAAACGTTTTATTTATCAAAATAACATTTTTGGTCCACGAAAATAAGAGAAAATAGGTTCGGGGGTCGGTTACGTGTGGGGAAGGGTTAGCACCCTCACAACGCCCAAAAATTGGTACCTAATTGATTTCAAAAAGCATTTTGAAAATTGGAATTTGTAAGTTCACAAGAGTTTCAACTTATTCGTCCGTTTAATGAATATAAATCTATTTTAACGGCTTTACCGCCCAGAAAATGAACTCCAATCACCGTCAACATTCCTGGCGCTAACTCGTCATTTCCGTTTGGTAAGACATCGCATTATTTAGCTTTGACTTTTTAAACAAACCAACAAAGATTAATTGTGTTTGAATTTTTAAAATTAAAACCGAATTAGTGATTAAACCTTAAAAGAAAAGTCTACATTCATTTTAACTATTAAGGTTATAATGTTTTTAAGTGTGCTTTATTTTATTTATGAAGAAAGTTTTTCATCACAAAAGGGCTCTACTCTAGTTTTGTCAGAACCTATTCCTAAGGATTAAACATATACAAATTCACATAAGGTAAACAAAGAAAAAAAGAGATAAGCTACTTAAATTAAATTAATAACCTAAATAATTGCTAAACTTTTAAATAAAAGAAAAGGGAAATGAGCTTTCATTTTTTAAAAACAAAATCTGAATTAGGGACTAAATTGAAAGAAAGCAAAATGTGAAGGTTAAAATTAAATAAAGAGTGAAATTCAGTGGTCAATTTAGAAGAAAAAGGACGAAATTGAATAAAATGAAAGTTAGAGTGCTACGTTATAAGACCCATTAAAGAAGGGCGCGGGTCAAAGGCGGATATGGGTTGGTCAAACGGGTTGGTATATATAGCCAAAGTTATAAACAAAAATCATTTTATTCCCTTCCCAAATGGATCAAACCGATGCTATAAAAATCCTCTAGCCATGTTTTTCGTGTTCTTCATAGATTGAAGAATGCGATGAGCATCCATCGTGCCGGCCGCATTCCACCGGTGCCGGCTGTATTCCATCGGTGCCGACCACCGTTGCTGGCAGCAAAATTTCCAGAAATCTTCTTTTTTTCCAGCATCCGACGAGTCCCAACTCGTATTTTTCACTAGAGATTTGATCAAAACCAAAATATACGACTGTGCTATACAAAATAGAGGTAAAAAAGCTATCCCTTTCTTTATTTAAATTTGAAATATAAACATAAAAAAAGAAATTACCAGAAGAATGTTTGCTTTTATTTCTCTGGAAAATGCTTGATTACACTTGCTTGCTCGCTACAATTCTAAAACCTGAATGCTATATTTTGTGTATTTTGTATGAATCATATATGAACTTGTTGTCTAAATCGTGTGCAAATTCTGTGTGTTACATGGAATTACAATGCCCCTATTTATAGTTACAAATTCGCTTGAATTTCTAGCTTGAATCCCTAAAAATCATCTATGGTGCCTATATTCCGGTTCTGATTTTATTTGGATTAAACCCAATGGCTTCATTTTAGGGACCTGCCTCTTTGACTTTGCTTTGATATTAGCTCTGAATTAAAGTTGGTTGCCTTTTGCTCTCCGTCCAAATCCGATTTGGAGCTTAATTCTTGCTTTGTCTTCAAATTAGGGATTTGTTTTGACTGTCCATGCTCTGTTTTAATAATTTAATCCCTTTATTTCCTTCTTTTCCATGTTTTGCTAATCGAAAATGAACTTCAATTACGCCGGTGTGAGCAAATCAGAGCGAGTGAAGCATCAGAGAAGATGAAGCGTTTGATGGCAACTGAAAAGTTAGGCGCGTGACTATCACGCTCGAGTGGCGATCTGCGTACTATGTTATTGACCAATCTAGGCCGTTAGATCACTCATTAATCCAACGGCTAGGATAAGTAGCGTCTGGGCTTCTCCACCTGCATAACCTTGCGCCGTTGGATTAAAAACTGATCCAACGGTCCTCCTTCGGCTGCGCAAAACTAGAAGAACGACATTAGGGCATTTGTTTAAATTGGACAGGACATGCTTTTGTTGTATACAACTATGTATGGACTATATTTTTTAATGGACTATGGACTCTAAGTTAAATCTAATGGACCTTTTATTTATTTTTTATAATGGACCGAATAAAAAAATAAGTGGACTTGTAACTTATTTTGTTAGACCCCAATTCTATGTAATGGACTCTTGCAATGCATGTGGGCAATCTTTTATAATTCTATACTCTATACTAACAATATTAATTAAATAACACTAACGTAAAAAAAAACAATAACACTAATTATGATAACAAAAAAACCCTAACAATAATAACAACTTCACTAACAATGACAAACAAATTAATTTAACTCAAGTGAAAATTCAGTGACAACAGCCGCCCCTCTTTGGTCATTCCAGTGAAAAAAGAATAGAACAAAGAATAAGAAGGACACTGATTTTCACTGGTTACCAAACCTCAATGCCTGAAAAGATAGGCAAGTTCCATTCTCCAATTGCCCAAACGGATAGATGGATTCTATTCTCCTTACGCTCGAATAGATAAGTGAATTCCATTCTCCAAATTCCTGAACGGATAGGCGGGTTCTATTCTCCAAATGCTTGAATAGATAAGTAGGTTCCGTTCTCCAAGTGCCCGAACGGATGGGCGAGTTGTATTCTCTTTATGCTCGAATAGATAAGTAGGTTCCATTCTCCAAATACTCGAACGGATAGGCAGGTTCTATTCTCTAAATACTTGAATAGATAAACAGGTTCCATTCTCCATATGCCCGAACGGATGGGCGAGTTCTATTCTCCTTATGCTCGAATAAATAAGCAGGTTCCATTATCCAAATGCCCGAACGGATATGCATGTTCTATTCTCCAAATGCTTGCATAGATAAGCAGGTTCCATTCTCCATATGCCCGAACGGATGGGCGAGTTCTATTCTCCTTATGCTCGAATAGATAAGCAGGTTCCATTCTCTAAATGCTCGAATGGATAGACAGGTTCTATTATCCTTATGCTCGAATAGATAAATAGGTTCCAAACCTGTAAAAAATGAATGGATGCTATGTTGATGTGCATGCCCCTAAGGATGCTTATCAAATGAATGCATGTTGCTTTTCTTTTGCTTTTTTAATTCTCTTTTAAGTAGTGGACACAGAAGAAACTGTGAATCTCCAGGGGACTTTGGACTGTATCATATCAAACATTTTCTTAACTCTAGCGATTGGTGTCTATTCTGGCCCATCTTATCAAAAGGGAAAGCAATAAGACTTTGCACAATGTTATTAGGATTACGTCGAGAAAGATGGTTTGTAGCAACCTATCCTCCAATCCTAGATGATTCTATTGATCTCTTGTCTATCATTCCACTGATCATTCCTCTGTAAGAAATCTTCACCATTCTCATTCTTTGCACTTCTAAAAAGTTTCTGATCTTTTGCACATTTGCTCGCTCAATCCAGTTATCTTGTACTCCTGGTTGGAAGGACTGACTTTATCCTCATATTCTTCAACATTCTTCTAGACTTTGTCAAACTATCATTGTAGTTGATACATCAATATTCAGTGACAAGCCTTCTTGAATGAAGATCCTGCTGTTCTCCCAATGTCTATAAAATTGTTCTCATTGTCATGGTAGAGAGATTATGCTATCATCAATATTCAGTGACATGCTTTCTTGAATGAAGATCCTACTGTTCTCCCAATGTTTGTAAAGTTGTTCTCATTGTCATGGAAGAGAGATTATGTTATCATCAATATTTAGTGACATGCTTTCTTGAATGTCTTTGGAATTTGAATGGAAACCCTTTTATCTTTGTCTCCTCCAATGTCTATAAAATTGTTCTCATTGTTGTAGAAACAGACTATCTTGTAGAAACATCTCTGTTTTGGACATGCTACCTTAAGGTAATGTCAAAAAACCTTCAACGCTTCTTTAGGACTCTCTGATTCTTGTCTCTGCAGAGGTCTTTGAATTGCTTGTATGGAAATCTTTGTAGCAAAACCTATTTCCACCTTGAACGTCTTCATGTGTTTACTACTTCTTATGCCCCAAGTTCAAAACATGACCACGTGATGCCTCAATAATTCCAGCACTCTTTTAAACAAATTTCAGAGTAATGTTCAAAAACCTTTTGCTTGTTTGAAATGATGTTAAACTTATTAATTCTTATTTCAATGAAAGATGCTTATGTGAAAAAGGAAGATGGTCTAAGAAAAGAAAGGAAGGCTAAGAAACAAATTTTTATCAATATAGTTGCAAACAAAAAAGAAGTTACAAATATTCAAATATCAATGACCAAAAATCCTCCTGTCAAAACGCCGTGAGAGGTCTTGAATGTTACCCATACAGAGCAGACTTCAAAAATGGTAATAATGTGAGAAGGCATATAACTTCTTTGTGTCATGTTCTCGAGAGAATTTCCCTGGTTATCAACTACTTGAGTTGCCCTTTGTGGGTTTTCAACTCAAGTCCTCCTTTTGTTTCAAAACGCCCTTTACGGGTTTTCATTTTGAACCCCACTTTTCTTTTTTCTCTTTTTCTTCTTTTCTTTTCTTTTTTTTCTTCTTCTTTAGACATAATACTTTTTGACTGAATCTGAGTTTATCGGGCTCTAAAGTTCATCTCCATCCATTTCAGCCAAAATTAATGCCCCACCTGAGAAAACCATTGTTACAACGTAAGGTCCCTCCTAATTTGGTGCCCATTTTCCTCGGGAATTGCTTTGGATTGGTAACTTCTTCTTTAATACCAAATCACCTTCTTGGAATTCTCTCGGGAGAACTTTCTTCTCATGTGCCCTTATCATCCTTCTTTGGTACATCTGCCTATGACACAATGCTTTCAACCTTTTCTCCTCAATTAGATTCAACTGGTCATATCTCGCATGAAACCATTTTGCTTCTTCCAACTTTGCCTCCATTAAGACACGGAGTGATGGCATCTCAACTTCAATTGGTAGTACAGCTTCCACTCCATACACTAATGAAAAGGGTGTTGCCCCAGTAGAAGTTCGTACTTCAGTTCAATAGGCATATGGTAGCTTCTCATGCCAATCCTTATAAGTATCAACCATTTTTGCAATGATCTTCTTAATGTTCTTATTTGCAGCCTCCACTACCCCATTCATCTTCGGGCGATATACTACTAAATTATGATGCTTGATGTTAAACTGCTCACAGACTCTGGTTATCATCTTGTTATTCAGATTGGAGGCATTATCAGTAATGATACTTTCAGGTAAGCCATACTAAATTTGCAAACCGTAGACTTGGTGATGTTTGCATACGAGGCTGCTTCCACCCACTTCGTGAAGTAGTCAATAGCTACCAAAATAAAGTGATGCCTTCGTGTAAATCTGTCCGATAACATCTATGCTCCACATGGAAAAAGGCCAAGGATATGACATACCATAAAGCGATTGTGGAGGTGTATGAACCTTGTCAGCATAAATTTGGCATTTGTGGCATTTGCGAGAGTAATTGATGCAATCTCCTTCCATAGTTGACCAATAATATCCGAAGCACCTGATCCTTCTGGCCATGGTGAAGCCGCTAGGGTGGGTTCCACAAACTCCTTCGTGAACCTCTTCTAAAATCAATTGAGCTTCTTTTGCATCTACACATCTTAGAAGTATTTGATCTCAACTTCTCTTATACAAGATCTCCCCATTAAGAACATACCCTAATGTAATTTACCTAATCACTTTCTTTTCATTTTCAGTAGCTTGGGGTGGATATTCCCTAAATTTTAGGTACTATAGAATGTCGTGGTACCAAGGTAAGATGTCTGTTTCTTCTTTCACGTAATAGCAATGAGCTGGGGAACCTAGCATTTGCAACTTGATGGGCATCATCTCGGAACCTTTACTAGCTTTAAACATGGTAGCTAAAGTGGCTAAGGCGTCAGCCATCTGGATGTCTTCTCTGGGGAGGTACTTAAAGGTGATCTCATTGAAATCTTTGGTCAATTCGAGGACCAACTTGTGATATTCTATCAACTTTGCATCTTTTGTTTCCTATTAACCTCGTATTTGATAGATAATCAATGTCGAATCTCCAAAAACCTTCAAGGTACAAATTTTCCTCTTAATGGACTCTCTTAGAACCAATATGCAAGCTTCATATTCTGCCATATTATTGGTTCAGAAGAAATTTAAACGACTTGTGAAAGGGTAGCAGTCTCCTTCGGGTGAAACCAAAACTGCCCCAATGTCACGTCCTAAAGCATTTACTGCACCATCGAAGTTCAAGACCCATGATTCCGTGGGGACTTCACTATCTTCTGAAATACACATCAGGTCTTCGTCAGGGAAATTGAAATTTAGTGCCTCATAGTCTTCACAAGCATGACTTGCCAAAAAGTCAGTTATGGCACTCTCCTTTATTGCTTTCTGGCTTACATATTGGGTATCAAACTCTAATAGTAGCATCTGCCAACGTGCTAATCTTCCCGACAAGTCTGGAGCTTCCATCATGAACTTTAAAGGATCCAATTTCAAGATTAGCCATGTAGTGTGATATAACATATATTTCCTGAGCCTTTTAGCTGCCTATACCAAAGCACAACATAGTTTTTCAATTGAAGAATATCTAGTTTCGCAATCAGTGAACTTCTTGCTTAGGTAATTTATTGCCTTTTCTTTTCTTCCAGTATCATCATGTCGGCTCAGCACACAACCCATAGAGTTTTCATATACTAATAAGTATAGAATCAACGGCTTACCGAGAACTGGCGGTACTAGCACAGAAGGATTAATTAATTGTTCTTTGATCTTTTTTAAGGCTGCCTGGCATTCTTCATTCTATGTGCTTGGGTTATTCTTTCTGAGTAGTCTGAACATTGGATCACACTTATCAGTTAACTGGGAGATAAAACGGGCAATGTAGTTTAACCTCCCCAGGAAACCCCAAACCTCTTTTTGTGTTTGAGGTGGTGAGAGCTTTTGTATGGCCTTAATTTTGTTCGGATCAATCTCAATTCCTATCTTGCTTACCACAAAGCCTAATAATTTTCCTGATGTAACCCCAAATGTACACTTGTTTGGGTTAAGCTTACCACAAAGCCTAACTGGGAGATATGAAAGAGTTTCTTTAAGTTCATCAAATGCTCCTCCTCAGATCGGGATTTGGCGATCATATCATCTACGTATACTTCTATTTCCCGATACATCATGTCATGGAAAAGAGTGACCATGGATCTTTGGTAAGTTGCCCCCGCATTCTTCAATCCAAAAGGTATTAATTTATAACAAAAAGTTCCCCAAAGTGTTATGAAGGTGGTCTTTTCCATATCTTCTGGGCACATTTTAATCTGGTTATTCCTGAAAAACCCATCCATGAAAGAGAAAAGGGAATGTCCAGCTATGTTATCCATTAATGTGTCTATGTACGGTAACGGGAAATTGTCTTTGGGGCTTGCTCTATAGAGATCCCTATAGTCAACGCACATACGTACTTTCCATCCTTCTTGGGAACTGGACAATATTGGCCACCCATTCTGGATACTTAGCTATCTTTAAAAATCCTACGTCAAACTGCTTCTTCACCTCATCTCTAATTTTCAGGAGCATCTCTGCTTTCATCCTCTTAAGCTTCTTCTTCACAAGCTCGTATCCCAATTTTATAGGAAGCCGATGTACAACGATGTTAGTGTCGAGACCCGGTATGTCTTGATATGACCAGGTGAAGATATCATTGAATTCTTTCAAAATCTCAATCAGGCTTTGTCGAGTATTGGTTGTAATGCTGGTGCTAATCTTTACCTTACGCCTTTCTTCTTTAGTGCCAAGGTTCAGTATTTCTAGCTCCTCTTTGTACGAGAGAATCTATTTTTCCTCTCCTTCTACCATTCTGAGCAGATCTCTGGGCAAGTCATATTCTCCTTCATTATCAACATCATTGACTTCCTCTAAGCATAAAGGTAGTTCAAAATCAACTTCAGTGTCGGATTGAGAGTCATTTAAGTCATTGATATGTGAAGACCTGCAAAGAAAAGGGACATAGATATATACAAAGAAAAAAGATGAATGGAATAATTTTTTTATTTTTTACTTTGAGTTTTATTTATGAAAATAGTTTGCCACACAAGATTTGTTGGAAGAAAGAGTGCATCTTTATTGAAATTCAAATTATAGAGTTTAGCATAGACCCTTTACATAAGATCCCTAATTGTCTTCGGGTCTAAAGGCAAAAGGGTGGGTTCTGAGAATTACTCTAAAACTGTCTTAAAGACTACATGGATTTCTTCGGCAGTCCAGTTGTTCAGTTCAGAGTAGGGGCAAATCTTGGACAAGTATTCATTCTCTTCTTCCTCATCCAATATAGCATTAATGCTCAACTTCTTAAATGCTTCACGCAGGTCATTCTTTCCTTTCTCCTCCTCATCAACTAGGGCATTCGGGTCCAACATGCCTTCAGATATAAGGTTATGGCTCAAAGGTGGAAATGGAATTGGCTCCCACTCAATTTCCTCCCCTTTCAGTCTTGCCATTCTTCTCTCTCAGTGCTTCCTTATTTCTGTCTTCCTCTGCCAATTGTTGGGTTTGAATCCAAAGCAAAATCGATCCTTTTTTGCTGGGATTACTATAGGATACAACCTTCCTTGGTGTCTTTTCCCAAATCATTTTCCAACTTCAGCTCATTTTCCAAGAGTTTGTTTAACTTACATCTTTGCTCAGCTGGATAATTCTGGCTTAGGCACCTTACTCCCTTCGGTAAAAAAGGTCGCATTGACTAGCTCTAATGACCTAAAGTGACACTCGAGTGCACCCTCATCAATCTCGATAAAGGGTGCATCAGTAGTTACTGATGCAATAATTTCCCTCTCTGCACCTACAGTTATCAATTCACCATCAATCACAAATTTCAACTTCTGATGTAAGGTAGATGGGACCGCTCCTACTGTGTTGATCCATGGATGCTCAAGCAAGCAGCTGTAACTGGGCTCGATATCCATAACCACAAATTCTACATCAAAGGTTGATGGTCCAATCTACAAGGCACTTCAATTTTTCCCAACACATCTTTCTGCGTCCCGTTAAACGCTTTTACTGTATTTTGATATGCTCTCATATGATAACTATCTATAGGCAGCTTCTTCAGTGTTGCTAATGCCAGAACATTCAGGGCTGACCCATTATCAATAAAGACGCCCGATAGCATATATCCCTTGTATCTTGTGGAGATATGTAGAGCTTTGCTCGATCCCCTTCCTTCCTCTGGTATTTCCTCATCGTTGAATGAGATAAAGTTATTAACAACAATATTACCAACCAACATGTCCATCTTGTCAGTAGTGATTTCCTTTGATACGAATGCCTAGTTTAAAATTTTTAGCAAGGCCCCACGGTGACCTTCAGAACTTAGTAAAAGAGATAACATTGAGATACGGGCTGGGAGTTTGTGAAGCTGCTCCACTACACTGTTCTCACTGTGCTTAAGAATCTTCAAGAATTCTTGAGCCTCTGACTCCTTCACCGGCTCATGGTATACCGACAGCTTTTCCTTGAAGAAATCTCCACCATCTTCTTTCTTGGGCTCTTCTGCAGCTGCCTTTCTTTGTGCTGCATCTCTATCATCTGCTATCGGCTGGGGGTAAAGTCTTCCACTCGTAAAATGACCCACTTCATTAACCGACTCCTCTTTTACCTTTTCTTCAACAGGTGATTCTTCCAGGGCCAACACCGTGCAAGCGTATTTTGGTGGAACCTGCTTACTATCCTTGTATGGAAACGGGGTTTGTACCTTTATTATAAGATGTGGGGTTATACCTCTTGCAGGTTCACTGACTTTTCCCTTAGTCTTGATAACCAAAGGCTTCATTCTAGAATAATCTATCTTAGAGGACGACTCCTCTGATGTATAAACGTCCAACATACACTCCTTGTTTTCTTTCTCAAAGAACTCCAATTCTTTTTCATTCATTTTATTTTGAATCAATTTCTTAAACTCTAAGCAACCCTCAATCCAGTGCCCTCCTACCTTATGATACTTGCAATACGACTCGCCTTTATCCTCTAGCTTCTGGTCTTCTCCTTCTAACATCCCAGCTGCCACCATTTGGGCCCATACCCACTTCATGGGTGCTTTGACCTCAGCAACATATTCCTTAATCATCTTATCTTCCTCCTCGATAATTGCGTTCTCTCCTTCCTTCGGATGGTTTGGCAAAGGATTCCTTTTTTCTTTAGACGTGTCAAATGACAGCATGCCTGATTTTCTTAAATCATCCACCACTCTTTTAAACGCGGTACAGTTCTCAATGGTATGCCCCCTAATTCCTGCATGGTATTCGCATTGTGCCTTCTCATCATACCATGGCGGGTATGGGGGTGAGAAAGTAGGGACATGTCTTGGTAGCACCATTTGGGATTTGACCAGTTTACTAATCAACTCTGCATACGTCATTGGAATAAGAGGGAAATACGGCTTCGAATTCCCTTGATATTTTCGTTATTCCTTTGGAGAACTTGTTGCAACATGGGCTGGAGTTGTAGTCGAAACATTGGGCTTATTAAAGACCACACCCTTTGAATAACTGGGGTTATAAACACTAGCTGCATTGAATTCATTTTCCCTCTTTTATAGGGTTTCTTTGTTTCTCCACTATCCAACTTTCCATTTTTCACAGCCGCCAGAATCAGCTCGCCATTCATCAACATGTTTGCAAAGGTTTTAGTTGCATGATTTATCACGCGTTCGTAAAAGAGCCCTTCAATGTCTCCACAAACATCGGTGTAATTTCATTCTCTAGCAATGGTGGTCGAACCTGAGCAGCTATATCCCTCAATCTCTACGTGTATTGGAGGAAACTCTCATGATGCTTTTGTTCCATCCCTTGCAAGACTAATCCAGTTTGGAACCATGTCTGAGACATGTTTGTATTGCTCAATAAAAGCCCTAGATAAATCCTTCCATGATCTGATGTTGACCTGGCTTAATTGCGTGTACCAACATGCAGTTGACCCTACTAAATTGTCCTTGAAGCAATGAATGAGCAGCTTCTCATTATCTAGATACATTGACATTTTCCTGCAATACATGGTTAGATGTGCCGAAGGGCATGTAGTTCCATTATACTTTTCAAAATCTGAGATCTTAAATTTCGGAGGCATCTCCAAGTCAGTCACCAAGCTCAGGTCTTTGGCATCCATGCCACCATGTATACTTCTTTCCTAAAAAGACTTAATCATTCCTTCCAACTTTCCATAACGGTCTTCCCTGTAACACCCCATACCCGGGCTAGTAGTAACCTGGTTCAGGAGTGATACTTAACAAGCAAGCAAGGACATGGCAAGCAACAAAGCATTCGAGCAAGGCTAAGGCAACCATTCATACATTACTTATCATACAAGCAACTCATGTTTGATTTCAAATAATCCAAGGCATTCAAACGAAGCAATCCAAACAAGAAATAACAAGCAATCAAGTCTTCCTAGTTTTCTTAGTAAACAAGTAACCACACAATTGATTCTTACTTCAACCTAAACCATTCGAAACATGGCCTTAAAATTTTCATCTTTCAAGCTTACCATTCGAATAGGTCACTACTTATTTCATTCCATGCTTTCATTACAAGTTACTACATTATCATGTATAATTCACTTCATTTTACCCCTAACATTCGAGTAAGCTAAGGTTCAAACATGCTATCTTCATTTCATTGTTCATTGATGTAAATATGTATCATCTTATACCTAAATTACTAACACAATTGATTGATCATTCAATTTATTGAAGCTAGTTCCATTCTATTCATATTACCTATCCAATCATTCGACCATTACACCAAACACATACAAGGCATGAAACTAGATCATTCAAGGCTTACTCTAGTCTTAAGCATTCGGCAAACATCCTATACAAGCATACATATCACATACATCAAGTATTGTTACATACAAGCAGCCCTTTAGGTCCAAGTCATTCGAATAGAAATCATTCAACATGATTCATCTCATACTACTTTCATTTCAAGCAAAACATGTACACTAAACAAGGCATTCATTTGTTTCAAAATATACTAGATCAAGATTAGATCATTTCATTCTTAAATCACCATATGCGCAGCCAATACCATTCATTGCATGTTATCTAAGTTCATTACATAGTCATTTCTAGATACATAACATTGTAGGCCCATCAAACATTATATACAAGCTTTCAAAATGCATGTTCAAGCTAACTATATACAACTAGTGCCACCATTCTAGGAGATATACAAAACAAGTATGAAATCATACTTAGGAAAACTTGTGTGTCTTTCTTCTTGTTCAAGGTAACAAGCTTCAAGATCAAGCAACCTCGTATCCTTTATCATGTAGGTTGGGAAGAATGAAACAAGATTGTACTTAGTGAGGTAGTAACTAGGCCATCCATTTGTTATTTCAAGTTTCATGTCTTTTAATCAAGTGAAGACCTAGCTAAGGCTTTCAAGCATCAAGAGTGATCTTAGCTAGGCTTTCAAGCATCAAGAGTGATCTTAGCTAGGCTTTCAAGCATCAAGATTATCATATCCAAGGATATCATGCATCCAGTTATCAAGGGACAATAAACAAGAATCATACTTCATGAATCAAGCACACATGCTTGCAAATCAAGAAATCAAGGAGTCATGCTTTCAAGTCAAGTAACATACATTTCATGGCATTCAAGACAAGTATCATGCAATACTGGATTGTTATTACAATTGTTATTCATTAAACAACCCCCTTGGTACTTAGTTTGTATAGGTAATTGAGTTTCCAACCAACTGTCACCACAAGATGCACCGTAGTGCTGGTCAACCCTTCTACTGTCACCAAAGACCACATACGTACCCTCCGTCTGTCACCAAATAGGGGCCTTAGCCCTGGACCGTAGTCCACCCTTACAAAATGAGCTCTAGACTCTAAGGCATGCCCTTCTACCTAGTCCAACTAGCTACCAAGGTTGTTCGATTTACCATTTATTCAAGTTTATCAAGTTCAAGATCATGTTCATGTCAAGCAAGATTATTTCATGTTAAGCCCTTAAGCCATTGAGCCTTAGCTCACATATAGTGTATTTTCATGTTTCATTTCATCAAGATGAGACTTTGTCTCAAACAAGTCTTTACATTCAATCACATGGCATTATAGCATATACAAACATCCATACTATCACTTAATCATGCATAAGCATTCGATTGGATCATGTATACTAGGCTAGGATCAAGTTTCATGAATTTCTTTAGTCATCCTTCCCTTATTAGGTCAAGTTCATGATTAGATTCAATTATCATGTCAAGGGTGTAACAAAAATACATTGGTTAGGACCTAGTCCTAACCCTAGAAGTAACTACACTCACAATACTCCAAGCTAGCTAGTCTTGGATCCACACTCCTTTGTTCCTGGCTTTAGATTGTTCCAATCTTTCCTCTTCCACCAAGTTCAATCTTGGTTCTAACACATTACAAGCAAACACATATCAAGACAAGATCACAAGGTTATTCAATTCAAGACAAGATTACAAGCATATAACATACACATATTGGGTCGCATGCTCTTGTAGATTTTCCTTTTTACTTAACTACACTTTTCTTCATTCTAGTTCATGTAAAACAAGGCATATTTCAAGGCCTAAAACTGTTTACAAGACAGTTTGCAAAATGCCACAAAACAGTGTGCATTTGCCTATGCAGCTGCTGCCAGACAGCTTGCACTCTAGTCACTAAATCAAGCATATCTTTCATTACGTATCGGAATTTCAATTGGTTTACACCATTGGAAAGCTAACGCAATTTTCGTTAGGACCATATAAGTCTTGCATTTTAGTTCTTTGCCAATTAATACAGTTTTTAACTTAAAGATAGGGCATTTTGCTTTACTGGGCAGTTTGCACTGTCTCTAGTATTTCTTCTCTACAATTCAGTATACAACCCAGAGTTTATCTCTGTTTTTTCCTAGTGAATTTAGACATACCAAGGTGTTTTCTATAAAAATTTCATCCTTAAATTCATTATATTCAATTTGTAGTGATTTTTCAAAGTCACTGCCCAGAACAGAGCATTCTGGGCAGATTACACTAGGTTGGATTTCTAGCTTCTTAACTCATTTTAGCAAGGTCCTAACATGGAAATTTCATTCATGTTCATGTTCTTACATTTATAGGCCATCATAATTCGCCTAGAAATGCTCTTAAAATAGGGCATAATCAAGTTGAACCTAGTTTGATCTATTTGATCACATTTGCACATCCAATTCATCAACTAGGTAGTCCATTACCTAATTTAACTAGTTCAATTAGGTGTAGTCATTTTTCCAGCAAGTTACCTATTCAATTCAATCTCCATTTCATCTAGAAACATGCTCAAAACAGAGTTCTATGTTCATTTAACATATTTACACAATTTCTCAATCAAAATAGTCCCTAATCAAGACTGTTTTCTATCATGTTCATAATTCCCAGATTTCCAGCAATCACACATATGTTTCATTAGCAATTTGGTTACTAGCATTCAATTTCCAGGTTCTAATTGTAACTAGCATGACCCTAACAGGCATAGAAATCACCCAATTCATCACGACAACAAGAACATCGTTCAAACAATCATTCAAACAATCTATAGCAAGTTAGGTTCAGGCATTATACCTTCTCCAAGCTTAATTTGTTCAATGGATGAATTATGAAGCTTGAATTGAAGGTGTTTGCATGCAAAATTCTCTCCCCTTTCTCTCTCTATGTTTCGGCCAAGTTGGATAACAATGGGGAGGAAGATGACAATATTTTTGGTTATTTTCCTCCTCAAGCATGAGTCATCATCCAAATTGGCACATGTTCTCCTTGGAAGAGAATATGTGTCAATGCCTCCATTTAATTTCTATTTTACATGCAATCTATAGGATTTTGCATGTTCACATTTCCATCCTATCATTTATTCCTACTAGTTTTCATTTCAATTCAATTTAGTTCGATTTCATTTAATTGATTTATAGGGATGGCCAATGTTCAATTTTCTTTTAAATTGATCAACTTATGGATTCAATTAGCCTATTGTTTAAATAGTAGTAACATTTCTAGGCCAATTTTAGGGTGTTACAATTCTCCTCCCCTTAAAATAAATTCGTCCTCGAATTTACCTTAATCGAATAGGTGAGGATATTGCTTCTTCATGACCTCTTCAAATTCCCATGTTGCCTCTTTAACCTTGTGATTTCTCCACAAGACTTTAACAAGAGGAAAAATCTTATTTCAAAATCTTCTGACTTCCTTGTCAAGTATCTGAATAGGTTCTTCTTCATACGATAGACCTGGATTCAATTCTACCTCTTCGGGTTCAAGAATATGAGATGGATCAGATCTATATCTTTGAAGCATGGAAACATGGAAGACATTGTGGATATTATCGAATTCACTAGGAAGTTCCAATCAATAAGCCACTGAACCAATTCTTTCAATGATTTCGATAGGTCCGATGAACCGAGGGCTGAGCTTTCCTTTACTTCCAAACCGAAGGACTTTCTTCCATGGAGAAACTTTGAGAAAGACCTTGTTTCCAACGTTGTATTGGATGTCTCTCCTTTTCAAGTCAGCATAAGCTTTTTGCCTATCAAAGGCCGCCTTTAATCGATCATGTATGATCTTCACTTGTTCTTCGGTTTCTCTGAGCAATTGAGGTCCCAATACTTTGTTTTCTTCCAATTCAGACCAGCATAAGGGAGTTCTACATCTTCTTCCATATAGAGCTTCGAAGGGAATCATCTGAATAGATGTCTGATAGCTATTGTTGTAGGCAAACTCTACAAGGGGTAGAGATTTCTCCTAATTCTTCCTGAAGTCTATAACATAAGCACGGAGAATATCTTCGAGCACTTGAATGATTCTTTCAGATTGTCCATCTAATTAAGGATGAAAGGCTGTACTAAGATGCACTTTAGCTCCTAGAGCCTTTCTGCAAAGAATTCTAGAATAGAGAAGCAAATCTGGGATCACGATCAGAGATTATAGCTGTAGGTACACTGTGTACTTGAATCACTTCACGGATGTATAGCCCGGCTAAGGTTTCCAAGCTCATGTTCACTCGAATAGGGATAAAGTGAGTAGATTTTATGAATCTATCAACAATCACCCATACAACATCATTCTTTCTTGGAGTGGAAGGAAAACCAGTAACGAAATCCATTGTAATCCGATCCCATTTCCACTCAGGGAATTCAATAGGTTGGAACAATCCAGTAGGGACTCGATGCTCGACTTTAACCCTTTGACAAGTTAGGCACTTCGATATGAAGTCTGTGATAGCCGATTTCATACCCGACCACCAGTATAGTGGCTTTAGATCCTTGTACATCTTAACTGATCCCGGGTGAATCGAGAAAGAGCTTTGGTGAGCTTCTTGTAACATCTCGTGTTTTAGTTCCTCGTTTGTAGGAACACATACTCTATCCTTGAAATAGAGGAGTCTATTTGACATGGGGGAGAAGTCAGAATTAGACTCAGAGTCTAGCTTGGATACGATCTTCTGAAGATCTGGATCAGTTTGCTGGAGTTCTTTAATTCTCGAGATCAAGCTAGATTGAACTTGAAGTTCAAACAAGAATTTTTGTCCTTTGGATAAACGAAAATGAGCATTGATAGCCAATGATGCTACAAATGAAAGAACAAGATCATTAATAGAAAATTTCGAGTAGTTACTTGTAAAACAAGTAAGGTGTTCAAATGGTTACTTGTGATCCAAGTAAGTTCAATTTCGAATGAAAATATACTAGAATTTAGATTTAGGGGTTTACCCGAGTATGGTTTGAGACTAAGGGCATCAACAACCACATTTGCTTTCCTCGAATGGTAGTCGATAACCAAATCGTAGTCTTTAAGAAATTCTAACCATATTCTTTGTCTCAGATTCAAATATTTCTGAGTCATGAGGTATTTGAGACTCTTGTGATCTGTGAACAGGTTACATTTCTCCCTGTACAAGTAATGTCTCCATATTTTGAGAGCAAACATGATAGCCGCCAATTCTAGATCTTGTGTTGGATAGTTTGACTCATGTGGTTTCAGTTTCCTTGAAGCATAAGCTAACACTTTTCCTTCTTGCATTAGGACACATCCTAGTCCTAAATGAGATACATCACTATAGACAGTGAATTCTTTACCCGATTTTGGTTGGATAAGAATCGGTGCATGAGTCAGAGCTTTTTTAAGTTGATCGAAGCTTCGTTGTTGGTTCTTTGACCAAACAAAGGGCATATCTTTACGGGTTAGCTTAGTCAAGCTTGCGGCAATGGATGAGAATCCTTTGAAAAATCGTCGATAATACCTGGCTAAATCGAGAAAGCTTCTGATTTCACCAACATTCCTTGGAGGTCTCCAATCCATGATGGATCAAATTTTGCTCGAGTCTACCTTAATTCCTTATGCCGAGATGACTTGGCCAAGGAACGAGACTTTCGATAGCCAAAATTCACACTTATAGAACTTTGCAAACAATTGACATTCTCAAAGAGTTTGTAATACAATTCGAAGGTGTTCGGAGTGTTCTTCTTTATCTAGAGTACACCAAGATGTCAACGATGAAGACGGCCACAAACTTGTCAAGATAGGGCTTGAATACACGGTTCATGAGGTCCATGAAAGCAGCCGGAGCATTCATCAACCTGAATGGCATTACAAGAAATTCGAAGTGGCCTTATCGAGTACGAAAGGCTATCTTCGGTACATCTTCTTTTTTACCCTCATTTGATAATATCCTAATCGAAGATCAATCTTTGAGAACCCTGAAGCATCCTTGAGTTGATCGAAAAGATCTTCTATCCTTGGGAGAGGATACTGATTCTTGATAGTGAGCTTGTTCAATTGTCTGTAGGCAATACAGAGTCTTATAGTCCCTTCTTTCTTCTTCATGAACAAGACTGGAGCACCCCATGGAGATGAGCTAGGCCGAATAAAGACTTTATCTTGTAGCTCTTGGAGTTGCTTCTTAAGTTCTTTCAATTCAATAGGTGCCATTCGATAAGGTATGATGGACACCGGAGTTGTTCCAGGTTGAACTTCAATCTCGAACTGTACTTCTCTGGTTGAAGGGAGACCAGGGAGTTCCTCGAAAAAAACATCAATGAATTCAGACACAACTGGCATACTAAGTAAGCCGAATTCAAATTCATCTAGCAAAGATTGAAGTCAGTTTTCTATCAATTAGGAGGATTGATTCTTTTCCTAAACCCCGGAGATATAGTCTCCTGTTTTAGCAATCTATCCAAGCTTCATGTTTGCTTAACCAATCTAGTCCTAACGCTAGATCAAATTCACAAGAAGGCAAGACATAAAGGTCCATAGGAAAAGGTACATTTCAAATTCTTATAGGATATTGCTTGCAAAAGAAGTTAATGGGCATATTTCCCCTATAGGGTTCGAAACTACAAGGCTTGTTTTAACAAGTTCGGGTTTTAAGTTTAACTTGGAAATTAAGGAAGAACATATAAAAGAGTGGGTAGATCCTGAATCAATCAAAGCATATGCAAGACTTGAATTTAATTCAACAGTACCTGTGATAACATCGGATGCTTCTTATTCCTCTTTCCCACGAATGTGGTAGATTCAAGCAGGGGCTCGGGATTCTTGGTGTATAGGTGCCAAATGTTGACCTCTACCTTTGCTTTGATTCCTGGACTAAGCTTGTCTCGGGCCCTTGTTTCAGTTAGACTAAGTTGAACCATCATTTATAGAAGTTCGGGTTGGAACCTTGTTAGGATTTTGAGGACAATCCTAGATATAATGATCGGAGGCTCCACATAAGAAACACAAGTTTTGTTGAGTTCTGCATTGCTCGTGGTGGTTCTTCTGACATAACTTGCAAGTAGGATATTGGACAGCTTTGCCAAAATTCCCCGTACTATCAACAGAAATGATCGAGGCTAAAGACTTGATTACCGTTTGAGGTTTCGGTATGTAATTACTCTTCTGAGCATGAGTGTAATTCGAAGAGTGATCTTTGGAGTGTTTAGCTTTCTTTGACCGCCAATGAGGCTTTTCGTCATTTCTAGATCGTTTATCTTTCCAGGAGTTACCACTCTTGCATTTTTCAAAGGCTTTCATCTTTGCTTCGGTTTCAATAACTCGGTTCACTAAATTCTGGAAGTCGGTGATACCCAAGGCAGTGAAAAAAGGACTTAGTTCATCACTTAGTCCATCGACGAACATCCGACATTTATCAGCTTTGGTCTTGATGTACTTCGACCTATACTTGCAATATTTGCAGAAGTCACCCACGTACTGTTCAATGGGTTGGCCACCTTGCTTGAGGTACAAGAAATGTTTTTGGAGTTCGGCCAAGTACTGTTCACTGATGTATTTCTTCCTAAATTCCTCGTGGAAAAATTTCCACGTTACGGCTTCAGCAGGAGCAGTCAGGGTAGTGGTTTCCCACCAGCTTAAAGCTTCACTAGCCAACAAAGCTATAGCACATTCTGGCTTGTGTTCATCAGGACAAGGTAGTTACTTAGTAAAGATTCGAGTAGTGGCCTCTAACCAGTACTCAACTACTTCGGGATTAGATTCATCGATACCAGTAAAGTTTTAGGCCTAGTGTTGAGGTAGCTTGTCAATTGGAGCTCTAGTTGTCACAACAACAAGAGGAGCAATAGGATGATCTTGTTTTAAAGCAGATACTAGATGATTAAACATCTCCTTCATACTCAGGAGACATTCTTGCTGCACATGATTGATAGCAGGAGCTTCCTGTTGAGCAGCAGCTTGGGCTCAGGGTTGAGCTTTTGTTGAGGAGGATTCTGTTCTATCCTCACACTGTCTCCTTCATTCGAGGATCCTTCAGGACTTTCATTTTCCCGGCCAAGTCTTCTTTCAAACATTCTACGTTCAAATAGAACAATTAGGGGTTTGGTTTAATAAGTAAGACACAAGCTATTCAATACAAGTCTCCTACGTGGAACAAGTATCCTTTATGATGCATGATAGCCCGGATTAGTCCTAGAATCGACTAAACCTAAAGCTCTAATACCAATTAAAATGTAACACACTATACCTAGGCTAGTAGTAACCCGGTTCAGGAGCGTTACTTAACAAGCAAGCAAGGACATGGCTAGCAATAAACAATTCGAACAAGGCTAAGGCAACCATTCATACATTACTTATCATACAAGCAACTCATGTTTGATTTCAAATCATCTAAGGCATTCGAACAAAGCAATCCAAACATGCAAGAACAAGCAATCAAGTCTTCCTAGTTTTCTTAGCAAACAAGTAACCACGCAATTGATTCTTACTTCAATCTAAACCATTCGAAACATGGCCTTAAAATTTTCATCTTTCATGCTTACCATTCGAATAGGTCACTACTTATTTCATTCCATGCTTTCATTACAAGTTACTACATTATCATGTATAATTCACTTCATTTTACCCCTAACATTCGAGTAAGCTAAGGTTCAAACATGTTATCTTCATTTCATTGTTCATTGATGTAAATATGTATCATCTTATACCTAAATTACTAACACAATTGATTGATCATCAACTTACATGAAGCTAGTTCCATTCTAGTCGTATTACCTATCCAATCATTCGGCCATTACACCAAGCACATACAAGGCATGAAACTAGATCATTCAAGGCTTATTCTAGTCTTAAGCATTCGGCAAACATCCTATACAAGCATACATATCACATACATCAAGTATTGTTACATACAAACAACCCTTTAGGTCTAAGTCATTCGAATAGAAAGCATTCAACATGATTCATCTCATACTACTTTCATTTCAAGCAAAACATGTACACTAAACAAGGCATTCATTTGTTTCAAGATATACTAGATCAAGATTAGATCTGAATCACCATATGTGCATTCAATAACATTCATTTCATGTAATCTAAGTTCATTACATAGTCATTTCTAGATACATAACATTGTAGGCCCATCAAACATTATATACAAGCTTTCAAAATGCATGTTCCAGCTAACTATATATAACTAGTGCCACCATTCTAGGAGATATACAAAACAAGTATGAAATCTTACTTAGGCAAACTTGTGTGTCTTGCTTCTTGTTCAAGGTAACAAGCTTCAAGGTCAAGCAACCTCGTATCCTTTATCCTGTAGGTTGGGAAGAATGAAACAAGAGTGATAAGTACAAGATTGTACTTAGTGAGGTAGTAACTAGCCTATCCATTTGTTATTTCAAGTTTCATGTCTTTTAATCAAGTGTAGACCTAGCTAAGGCTTTCAAGCATCAAGAGTGATCTTAGCTAGGCTTTCAAGCATCAAGATTATCCTATCTAAGGATATCATGCATCCAGCTATCAAGGGACAAGAAACAAGAATCATACTTCATGAATCAAGCACACATGCTTGCAAAACAAGAAATCAAAGAGTCATGCTTTCAAGTCAAGTAACATACGTTTCATGGCATTCAAGACATGTAGCATGTAATATTGGATTGTTATTACAATTTTTATTCACTAAACAACCCCCTTGGTACTTAGTTTGTATAGGTAATCGAGTCTCCAACCAATTTCACCACAAGATGCACCGTAGTGCTGGTCAACCCTCCTACTATCACCAAAGACCACATACGTACCCTCCGTCTGTCGCCAAATAGGGGCCTTAGCCATGGACCGTAGTCTACCCTTACACAATGAGCTCTAGACTCTAAGGCATGCCCTTCTGCCTAGTCCAACTAGCTACCAAGGTTGTTTGATTTACCATTTATTCAAGTTTATCAAGTTCAAGATCATGTTCATGTGAAACAAGATCATTTCATGTTAGGACCTTAGGCCATTGAGACTTAGCTCACATATAAAGTATTTTCATGTTTCATTTCATCAAGATGAGGTTATGTCTCAAACAAGTCTTTACATTCAATCACATGGCATTATAGCACATACAAGCATCCATACTATCACTTAATCATGCATAAGCATTCGATTGGATCATGTATACTAGGCTAGGATCAAGTTTCATGAATTTCTTTAGTCATCCTTCCCATATTAGGTCAAGTTCAAAATTAGATTCAATTATCATGTCAAGAGTGTAACAAAAATACATTGGTTAGAACCTAGTCCTAACTCTAGAGGTAACTACACGAACAATACTCCAAGCTAGCTAGTCTTGGATCCACACTCCTTTGTTCTTGGCTTTGGATTGTTCCAATCTTTCCTCTTCCACCAAGTTCAATCCTGGTTCTAACACATTACAAGCAAACACATATCAAGACAAGATCACAAGGTCATTCAATTCAAGACAAGATTACAAGCATATAACATACACATATTGGGCAGCATGCTCTTGTAGATTTTCCTTTTTACTTAACTACACTTTTCTTCATTCTAGTTCATGTAAAACAAGGCATATTTCAAGGCCTAAAACTGTTTACAAGACAGTTTGCAAAATGCCACAAAACAGTGTGCATTTGCCTATGCAGCTGCTGTCAGGCAGCTTGCACTCTAGTCACTAAATCAAGAATATCTTTCATTAAGTACGTCGGAATTTCAATTGGTTTACACCATTGGAAAGCTAGCACAATTTTCTTTATGACCATATAAGTCTTGCATTTTAGTTCTTTGCCAATTAATACAGTTTTTAACTTAAAGACAGGGCATTTTGCTTTCCTGGGCAGTTTGCACTGTCTCTAGTATTTCTTCTCTACAATTTAGTATACAACCCAGAGTTTAGCTCTGTTTTCTCCTAGTGAATTTAGACATACCAAGGTGTTGTCTATAAAAATGTCATCCTTAAATTAATTATATTCAATTTTTAGTTATTTTTCAAAGTCACTGCCTAGAGCTCGGGTAAGAACTTCTTTTAACTGATCAAAGCTCCTTTGTTGTTTTTCGGACCAAACAAACAATACATCTTTACGGAGGAGCTTAGTCAAAGGTACGGCTAAAATAGAAAAGCCTTTAACAAATCTTCGGTAGTAACCGGCCAAGCCAAGGAAGCTTCAAACTTTCCCAACATTTTTCGGGGGTCTACACTCAAGAACAAATTGAATCTTTTTAGGGTCAACCTTGATCCCTTCGGCTGAAATTACGTGCCCATGAAGGAGAGTTCAGGCAACCAAAATTCACATTTGCTGAATTTGGCATAAAGTTTATTTTCTCTAAGGGTTTGAAGAACAATTCTGAGATGTCTTAAATGCTCTTCTTCATCCTTCAAGTAAACCAGAATATCGTCAATGAAGACCACTAAAATCTATCCAAGTAGGGTTTAAAGACTCGTTTCATAAGATCCATAAATGTAGCAGGGGCATTTGTCAGGCCAAATGGCATTACTAGGATCTCGTAATGGCCATACCGAGTCTTAAAGACAGTTTTGGGAATGTTAGACTCCTTTACTTTCATTTGATAGTACCTCGATCTAAGGTCAATCTTAGAAAATACTGAAGCACCCTTCAGTTGATCAAACAAATCTTCAATTCTAGGAAGCGGGTACTTATTCTTAACTGTAACTTGATTAAGTTATCGATAATCTATGCACAACCTCATTGATCCATCTTTCTTCTTAACAAAGAGTACCGGGGCTCCCCATGGTGAAGAGCTTGATCGAATGAACCCCTTATCTTGCAGTTCTTGCAACTTCTTCTGAAGCTCTTTTAATTCAACTGGAGCCATTCTATAAGGAGTAATGGATATAGGATTGACTCCCTATTGAATCTCGATTTTGAATTCAACTTCTCGATTCGGTGGCAATCCAGGAAGTTCCTCAGGAAAAACATTAAGGAATTCAGACACAGTCAAAATTGAATTAATATCAGGCTCGATTTTAATAGTTCTGAGTATATTAGCAAATAAAGCATTCAACCTTTTTGGCCTTTGACTAATCAGAGATATCGACTCTTTTCCTAAGCTTCGTAAGTATAATTTTCTCTTATCACAGTCTACCCAAGCCCGGTGTCTACCTAACCAGTCTAATCCCAAAATTAGATCAAACTCACAGGAGAGCAGTACATAAAGATTAATAGGAAAAGAGATGTTTTGAATATATAAAGGACAGTTCCTACAAAGAACATTTAAAGCCAAACATTTCCCTACCGGGTTCGAAACTAGAAGTTCTTGAGTAGCCACTTCAAAAATTAGATTCAGCTTTTCAATTAAAGGAAAATGGATAAAAGAATGGCTAGACCCCGGATCAATTAAAGCATATGCAGGACTATTATTTAGTTCAATAGTACATGCTATAACATCAGGTGCCTCCTCTCCATCACGGCTTCAAATGTGATATATTCGAGCAAGGACTCGGGACTCTTGATGAGTGGTAGTGACAGCCTGACCCCGAGATCTTCCTAAATTTCCTGATTGAGCTTGTCTCGGTCCCTTTCCCTTAGAAGGTATGGCTTGATTCGAATTAGAGGCTACCTTAACCAGGGGCTTGCCAAAGGGTTGAGGACAATCTCGGACATAATGATCCACACTTCCACACCAGAAATATGCATTTGATTGCCTCCTACATTGACCAAAGTGATAATTCTGACAGATATTGCAGTGTCGAGATTGAGGTTCTTTACCCAAATTTCCCGAGCTACTAATAGCGACTGAAGGAGCAGAAGATTTAATTATAGTTTGAGGCTTTGGAATGTAGTTATCCCTTGGTGAAGCAACTTGGCTTGCATAATTCCCTCCTTGGCCCTTCGGCCTCTTAGAAGGCCACAATGGTTTATTATCACCCCAGGATCTTTTATCCTTCTTGGAAAAGTTCTCCCTTCTTTTGTTAGCAGCTTTCATTCGAGATTCCGTGGCAATCACCCGATTTACCAGATCTTGCAAGTCAATTATTCCAAGGGCTATAAACATCGGACTCAACTCATCATTCAATCCTTCAATGAACATTCTACATTTTCCCCCTCTCTCTTGATGTATTTAGCTCTATACTCACAATATTTATAGAAGTCATTGATGTACTACTCTATAGGTCTTCCACCTTGCTTAAGATGCAAGAAACGTCTTCTTCTTTTAGCTAAATATTGTTCACTAACATACTTCTTTTGAAATTCCTTCTGAAAGAATTCCTAGGTGACAAAATTCTCTGAAGCTGTAAGGATTGTCGTTTCCCACCAATTCAAGGCTTTGTCAGCAAGTAAAGCCACAACAAACTCCAACTTGTGTGGATCAGAACATTGAAGTTGTTTGGTTAAGATTCGGATAGTGGTCCCTAACCAGTACCTGCTTCCAGGTTCTCCTTATCCGATCTCGCAAAAGTATAGGCTCAGTGCTGAGCCAATTTGTCAATAGGAGCTTTCGAATAGCTCACTGTAGGTACAGGAGGATCATTTTGCTTCATTGTAGTGATAAACTGGTTTCAAATCTCAGCCATGCTGAGAAAACACTCTTTTTGTATTTGATTTATTTGAGGAACCTCTGGCTTTTGTTTTGCAGCCTTCGGAAGATTTACTGGTTCCTGGTTCAGTCTAACACTTCCCCTTCATTAGAGGAGCCAGCGAGTTATTTCCATCCTGGGCCAAATGTGTTTCGGACATCTGAAATTAACATTTGGATGAGATTCAATCAAACAAGGTCATAAGCTCAATTATTCAACTCCTAGGTGGCACTTAGTACAATAGATAACACAACCTAGACTGGTTTAGTCCTAGGATTGACTAAACCTTAGCTCTGATTACCAAATTTGTAACACCCTTACCACTCGCCTGGTAATTACTCTTTAAAGGTAGACAATCTAACTTGTTTAACAAGTTAAAGTTCAAATGAACATAGAAACTATGGATCACAAAGAGGAAGACCAAGGAATAATGCCCATTCAAGCCATTTGAACAACAAAGGAGAAGGAACAATCATGCAAATTGACCACAAATAGTTGTCTACATGTATGATTCTAATATAAAAAGGCAATTTGTTTCCTACACATAACATTTTCAATTAACCAAAACATGTAGTTTAACAATATGAACATCAAGGTATTACTATTCTCTAATCGTGATTTGTGTCAAGAATTCAACTCAATCCAATTCCATTTATATGCAATTCAAGCATAGTAATATTATCAAACAATTAGTTTTTTTCATGCCGACTAGACTTTAAGTTGATTCAAGCATAAATTTCACTCTAAGGGTTGAGCATTTCTAACAAGCAACCAATCACTAAAACATTCATCAATAATTAGTATCAATTTCAATAGTAATCTGACTCATTCCCAAAAACTTATCCATCATGCCTTCATATCATAAGCATCCATAACCACAATAAACGAGCATAAGACCTATTGGCCTTAATTTAGTTAATATTTACAATCCTTAATAAAGAAACAAAAGGTTCTAGTAAAACCTCCCTAACTAGTGCCACCTTCTAGGAGTTTATATTAACAAGAACAAACATACTTTTGTTGCTTATAGACCTTGCGAAGCCTTCTCCAAACTTGATCAACAATGACACTCCCTGTGAAATATCAGAGTGAGCAGTTAAACCATAGTCTCATAATCAACTTCAAAATGAGGGTAAAGATATCAACTTTAGCTCATGACTAAAAATTTAATCACACCAACTATCAATTGAGACTAGCATTCCATTAACAATTTCATGTCAAATTTTTAAGCCTCACATACTTAACAAAATTTTATTCTTAACTCAATGAAACATACATTGAAAAAAACTAAATCAAGCAACCATAGTTGAATGTCATTACTATGACTAAAATCAATCAGAATTCTAATCTAATCATCATATTAATAGGCAATGGCAGTATTTCCATTGAACAAGAGTTGTAACTATGTAAATCAGGGGTACATTGTACCTATCAAGGGACCTTGGTCCAATGTTATTCAGGCTGAGCTCAGGATACATGATTAGCATGCCAATTATACTACAGTTGGCCTTAGACAAGGTACACTCTAAAGAAACCTCATTAGCCTAAATACATCATATTCCAAGACACTATATTGTACTCAAAATTTAGGATTCCATTTGTGACATTATTATTACACATTCTCGAGCATGCTTGTACTAATTGAATAACATTTCACATACCTTGGCACTTAACTTCCAAGGACTCAAGCAAGCATAACACGCAAGGCATTTAGCCTCTTTAAGCATTCAATAATTTGAAATATGGACAATAATAACGTATTTAATTTATAGGTTACACTCACAAATCTTTAGAGCTATTCTTGATCTTGTATCCTTATCCCCTTGAGTCTTTCCTCTCCTTGATCATCTCTTTTTTTATCTATTTGTAACAACAAGTTAAAATTACATTAAAATCGATCTATTGACCATTGAAAATATGTATTTATCCCACATGTGCTCTAGAAATTCTCAAGATAACCTTTTTCCCTATAACCCCTATATGCTAACACTCAAATGCATTATCAATTGCTCTCAAGCAAACAACTCAAGGAATAATGAACATGATACTAGTATGACAATTTCTTAACACTCAAGCTTTTCGAAACTGCCCCCTGCACTGAGAGGTTCTTTTTAATCACTTCTACCTTTCTTCCATCAATCATTTATCATCAAAATTTCTTTGATTCAACCATTCAATACTAGCATTATCTATTTGGCAATTAACTCAACCTTATCACTTATTTAGCTATTCGAATTTTCAACAAAACAGTCCCTAAACTGAACTGTTAAAACAGGGTAGTTTCTTGTTTAATTAAACTATCCAATCTGTCATTGAATCCAGTCTAACAATTCTCTTAGTTCTATTCTAGTGTTATCATCAATCTAACTACATTTTTAAGTACCATCATGAGGTTCAATCGATCTTGCCTAATCAAATCTCAAAACAGTTTCATTTATGGACAATCTCAAATCAATTAAATTCTTCATTCCAAAGTTGATTCAATACTTAATCTTATGAATTAAATTCTCAAATTTACAGCATATTACTCCATTTTAAAGTCTCTATCATCACCTTACAACACACTAGTTCAACAATTCATTTTCTTAATCTATCTTATAGTCAATCTTATTCTAAAAGTCTCATAACCGATTCTTCTATTTTTTTTTTCAGTTGGATTCCTATCGAGCAAGAGTCAAGCCTACATTCAACAATTACACTAACAACTTGAATTCAAGGAAACAATAACAAGAGGACTTATATCCTTTAGCACAAATTGAGTTTCGAACTTCCCAAGGCAACTGATCCTCACCGACAAGAACAATCCTCTCATTTACTCTCTATCTATTTCTCATTTTCGGTGGAAGGATGAATGAGGAAGATGACTAGTATTTGTTTGTTATTCACCCCAAGTGCAATCCACGTGCCCTCTTCCCCTTATGCCACTTTCAAATTCCCTAAAAGAAATTTTAATTACCATGGAACATATGAGTTTGTAAACTAAACTTTTAAGTCACCTTAATTTAACTCTTCTATTTCTCACTCCCAATTCGGTCATTCAAGGAACACAATTAGAGTCACTTTATTTACATAAAAAGAAAATCATATCAAGCTATCCCCCTAATGTCACAATTTGGGGTGTGACAGTTGCTTCTACCCACTTAGTGAAATCGTCAATAGCCACTAAGATGAAACGATGTCCATTGGAAGCTTTTGGATGAATTTGTCCAAAAACATCCATACCCCACATTGCGAATGGCCATGGTGAGTTCATGGTATGCAAAGGTAGTGGCAGAGAATGAATCTTGTCAACATATATCTAGCATTTCTTGGCATAGTCAATGCAATCTCCTTCAATGGTTGACCAGTAATACCCATATCTCATGATCTTTCAGGCAATTGAAAAGCCATTGGCGTGTGTCCCGCACAAATCGTCATGTACTTCTACAAGAATATTATTAGCTTCCCGAGCATCCACACATCTTAAAAACACCTGGTCTTTGCCTTTCTTGTACAAGACTTCACCATCTAGGATGTACCCAACCGCCATTCTTCTAAGAGTCCTCTTATCGTTCTCGCTTGCTTCTTTAAGATAGGCTTGGAATTTGATATACTGTAAGATATCATGGTACCATGGATTGCCATCCATTTCTTCTTACAGGCTGCAATAGTAGGCAGGTATTTAAAAAGTTTGCATTCGTATTGGTCTCATTTCTGCCCTTGTACTTGCTTTAAACATTGCGGCTAGGGTTGCCAAGGCATTTGCCATCTGGTTATCTTCTCTTAGAAGGTATGTAAAACTAACCTTCTCGAACCCTTTAATCAGCTCTTGGATCAAATCATAATATTTAACTAGCTTTGGGTCTCTTGTTTCCCATTCTCCGCGGAGTTGAGAAATTACTAGAGACGAATCTCCAAAAGCTTGAAGTATCTTGACCTTCCTCTCAATGGCCGCATGTAATCTCATAACACAAGCCTCATACTCGGCTATGTTGTTTGTTCAGAAGAATTCTAATATGCTCGTCAAAGGGTAATAGACATTGTTTGGGGAGATCAATACTACACCTATTCCATGACCAAGGGCGTTGGATGCTCCATCGAAATACAACCTCCATGACTTCTCCTCAAGTGCAGTTTCTTCTTCAGTGCTGATGCACATCAGGTCCTTATCGGGAAAGTTAAAGTTCAAAGACTCGTAATCATCTGAGGCACGACTTGCTAAAAAATCAGCTATAGCGCTTCCTTTTACCACTTTTTGGCTTACAAAGACAATGTCAAACTCTGATAACAGCATTTTCCAACGGGCCATCTTCCCAGTGAGTGTCGGTGCTTCTATCAAAAATGTTAACGGGTCCAATTTGGATATCAACCAGGTGGTGTGATACAACATGTACAGCCTGAGCCTTTTAGTAGCCCACACTAAATCACAACATAATCTCTGAATTAGCGAATATCATGCTTCGTAGTCAGTGAAATTTTTACTCAAATAGTAGATAGCTCTTTCTTTTTTTCTTTCCAGACTCATCATGCTATCCCAATACACACCTCATTGAATTATCGTAAACTGTCAGGTACAAGATCAATGGTCTACCTGGTTTTGGTGCCACTAGAATTGGGGGATTCATCAAATACTTCTTGATCGTTTCTAGAGCCTCTTGACATTCTTCATCCCATACCCCTGGGTTGTTTTTTTGAAGTAGCCTAAAGATAGGATCACACTTTTCGATTAATTGAGAGATGAACTGAGATATATAATTTAGTCTTCCCAAAAAGCCTTGAACTTCTTTTTGTGTCTGAGGTGGTGGAAGATCTTGAATAGCTTTCATTTTTTCAGGATCAATCTCAATTCCCCTTCTACTAACCACGAATTCCAATAGTGTTCCAAATGTTAATACAATTGTGCATTTAGCAAGGTTGAGCTTTAGTTGATACTTTCTCAATCTTTGGAATAGCTTTCTTAGGTTCTTAATATGTTCTTCCTCAGTTTGAGACTTAGCAATCATATCATCCACGTACACCTCAATTTCCTTGTGCATCATATCATGGAAGAGAGTCACCATAGCCCTTTGATAAGTTGCCCCCAGCATTTTTAAGTCAAAAGGGCATTACTTTATAATAGAATGTGCCCTATTAAGTCAAAAATGTAGTCTTCTTCATATCTTTCAGGTGCATCTTTATTTGATTGTATCCCGAAAAACTATCCATGAAAGAGAACCATGAATGCCCCGTCGTATTGTCAATATGGGGTAAAGGAAAATTATCTTTTGGGCTTGCTTTATTGAGATCTCTATAATCAACACACATACGCACCTTCTCATCTTTTTTTGGTACCAGGACTATGTCCGTAACCCATTTTGGATACTTGACGACTTTGGGAAAACTAGCACCAAATTGTTTCCTCCCTTCTTCTCTGATTTTCAGCAACATATCGGTCCTCATCCTCCTGAGCTTCAGTTGAACTAGTTTACACCCAGGCCTCATTGGTAACTTATGTACCACAATATCTATATTCAGCCCTGGCATCTCTTGTTAAGTCCAAGCAAATACGTCTTTGAACTCTTGAAGTGGAGCTATCAAACCATGTCTAGTCTTTAAGGAGAAGGTGGTGCCAATATTCACTTCCCTCTTATCTTCACCAGATCCCAAATTAAGAATCTATACTTCCTCCTGGTGAGGTAGGATTTGCATTTCCTCGCTTGCCATTAACCTTACCAACACATCTGGGACTTCATATTCTAATTCATCTTCCCCTTCATCTATTTTTGTCGAACACACAGGCTGTTCAAAATCTATCTCAGGGTCAGATTCAGAATCATTCATACAGACAAACGTAAGGACCCTGCGTGAAGAAAAAATGCATATTTTGGACAAAGAATGAATGTTATTTGTATGAAATATGTATATAAAAATAGACATGGGAAATGTTTGCTATTTGATAAAACGTAGAAAACATCATTTTCATTGAACAAGTAAGTTAACATAGTAGTCCTTTTACAAAAGATCCCTAATGCTTGTGGGCAAAAGCAAAATGATTGGTTTGGAGCATTACTCTGATTTAGTCCTAAAAACTACAGGCGAGTCGATACTGATCTAATTGTTGAGTGCCTCCCCTGGGAAGCAATGGCAGATTCCGGTCAAAAACCTGTTGACATTTCTATCCTCTGATACAATGTTGACCAACATCCCTTCTAGTGATTCATTGGACATCTCCTCATCATTGAGCCTGTCATTCTCTTGATTAGCTTCATGCACCTTTTGTTCGACATTGACAATCCCACCGAACACGAAGTTATCTCTTAGGTGAGGAAAAAGCATCGGCTTCTATGGGTTTTCTTCTCATTTGAACCTGGCTCTCCTTCGTTCTTCCCTCTTTCTGTACTCATATTTCCTTTGCAGCATACTAGGCTTATAACCAAGCCCGTATCGATCTTTTTTGAAGATGACGCCTTTTGCCCGTAAGCTTCCCTATAAGTTTTTTCCCAGACCTTTTCCAGCCTTAGCCCTTCGTCCTAGGGTCTCCCAAACGGTCATCTTGGTACAATTGGATAATTTAGGGCAAGGGATCTTGCTTCATTCCGCGACAAAAGTCGCGTTTACAAATTCTAGAGCCCGAAAAGAACACTCCAAAGCATCTTTATTTGGTGGAATATAGGGAGCATCAAGCGTTATCGAAGCAATGATGTCTTGTTCTGCTTCAACACTCACCAATTTTCCTTCGATTACAAACTTTAATTTCTGATGTAGTGATGAAGGAACAACACTGGCAGAATGAATCCAAGGCCTTCCTAGTAAGCAATTGTACGCCGGCTTAATGTCCATCACCACAAGGTTAATAACATACCCTGTTGGCCCAATCAATAAAGGTATCTCGATCTTCCCCCACTACATCTCTTTGAGTTCTGAACTAAGCTCTCACCGAATTATGGCATGGTTTCATGTGGGAGTTGTCAACTGGTAACCTCTGGAGAGTAGCCAATGATAACACATTCAGTGCAGAACCGTTATCAACGAGTACTCCTGGCAAAACATACCCTTTGTAGTGGGTAGTGATGTTTAGTGCCTTGGTGGACCCCATTCCTCCCTCTAGAATTTCATCATCGCTGAACGTGATATAATTATCTGCAGCAATGTGACGCACTATCTGGTCTAGCTTGGCTACATAAATATCATCCGGGACAAACGTTTGATTCAATACCTTCAATAATGCATTATTTTGTTTCTCTGAGCTTAAGAGTAACTCAAGTACTGTAATTCTGGCTAGTTGTTTTCGAAGCTATTCAACAACATTATACTCACTATTTCTTAAAAATTTCAAGAATTCTCGAGCTTGTGCTTTAGTTACCAGCTCGTTTATTTTTGGGGGTGGTTCATCACTGAATATTTTCTTAAGCTCGACTTTTGCAGCTTTGTCCTTCACAGTCTCGGTGGCCTTCAAAGTCTCTGGCGAGTAACATCTACCACTTCTAGTGAAATGTCCTACTTCATTTACAGCTTCAGTTTCTAACTCATTCATTTCTCCCTTTTGCGTGAATTCTGTTTCAACCCACATTTCTTTTTCTTTTTGGGGTTGCGACATGAAAACATGAGTATCATAATTCCAAGGAAGTTTATGTGTGTTCTTGAACGGGAAAGGGGTTGGAGATGAGATGATAATCTTGGGAGCCATCTTTGTACTTTCCACTCGGGGCGAACTATTCTCTTTTGGCTTAGATGAGATGACCAAAGGTCGGTCCACGCTGTATTTGACACTAAGACTGTTTGATACGCATACGTCTATCTCTCATCCCTTCAACTTTCTCAAAAAAACTCAATTTCTTTATTGTCCATCATCTTTTGGACCAACTGCCTAAACTGTTCACAGCTTTAGATCTCATGCCCTTCTTCTTGGTGGTACTCGCAGTAGGGTCCATATCCTTCTTGCACTATTTCCACCCCTCTTTCTATTATACGTGCCATGCACAATTATTGGAACACCCATCTGAGAGGAGACTTGACTTCAGATATACTCTTCTTAGCTTTTCTGCTACTTCCATCTTCAATGGCATTCACACTACGCCCTTCATGGTTTGGTAGGGGATTAGCGGCCACGTTTGGGTCATCAAATTTTAAAATCCTCATATTTATCAGATTCTGGACAAATTTCATAAAAGCAATGTAGTTCTCCATCATATGTCCTGGGGCGCCAGTGTGATAGTCACAACAAGCTTTTTCATCATACCATGCAAGAAAAGGGGGCTTGAATGATGTAACAGGATATGGCCGAACCAAGTCGGCATTATACAACTGAGAATACAACTCAGTGTATGATATCGATAGTGGGGTAAAAGATATCTTTTCCTTTTCCTTCCTGGGCTCTATCTTCTTTCTTGTTCGAGCCTTGTGTGTTCCCTGTAAAAGCCTGTGGTTGAGAAATAGTGAATTTTGCAGGGGCATTGTAGGTGCTGGCGACATTCACCTCATTATCCTTCTTCTTGTAATACTTTCAAGAATTTTCCCCAGTATCAATCCTTCCATTTTTATGGCTACTTCAATCGATTCCCCGGTCCTTATTAAATCAGTAAAGTTCTTAGCGGTATTTTTTATCAGGCGGTCAAACAATGCTCCCCTCAGGGTGTTTACAAATATAGAAGTGATTTCATGTTTCGGAATGGGCGGATGAATTTGGGCTGCTATGTCACGCCATCTTTGGGCATATTGGCGCAAACTTTATTTGGTCGTTGTTCCATTCCTTCCAACATAGCTCGACTGAGGGTCATGTCAGAAACATGCTTGTAGTGCTCAAAAAAGGCCCTGGAAAGGTCTTTCCATGATTTAATACTATCCAAACTAAGCTGCGTGTACCAATAGATTGTTGACCCGGTCAGACTATCCTGGAAACAATGGAACAACAGCTTTTTATTTTTTATAAAGGGTGTCATCTTCCTCCAGTACATGGTTATATGAGCGGAAGGACAAGTGGTTCTGTCATATTTATCAAAATCTGGTGTTTTAAATTTTGGCTAAAGGACTAAATCTTACACAAGGCTCAGGTTGCTAGCCTCACTCCCCTGTTCGCCCACCCCTAGCATGGCTCTAAATTGTTCTGCAAAGAGGCGAAACATTTCTTCATTTTTGCTTTCCAACTCAGTTTTAATCTTTTCCACTATGTTCAGATCTGGTATCTCTTCCTCACGGACTATCTCTGATTCAATCGGTTGTTTCACAGTTGCCCTTTCTTGCTGGTTGACACGCGTTCCAGTAGTGTTAATGTATATTCTCCTTTGAGGTATCAGCGTCTCTGACTAAACCCTAATGTGAGATGTAGTCGCATTACCCTCTGGTTCTTCAACAGTGTCATCCAAACCTTATCTTTGCCAAGCAATGCAGCTATTTGAGCCAAAATTATTGCTTGTGAGTGGCAATCTTTTTGTTGATGTTTTGCTCGGTTTGATCAAAGCGAGATCCGAGGTCCTTCTGGCCTTGTTCTAGGTTGGCTACTCTATCTTCCATTATCTTTGTTTGCAAACGAGTACCGTATCGATGCGGAATGATTGCAGTTTGAATTAAACTTTCTATCATGATATCTTCATAATTAATCCAATTATTCATAATAATGTATGCAAAATATAACACAAAAATAAACGGTTAAATGTTATATTATGTCAGAATGAATGCATTGGAGGCGCTGATTCTTAGATAGTCCTTAGAAAGACTTTCATTAGATAAAGAGGTATGATTACAAAAAGCAAAGATAACGCATTACATATAGCGTCTAGTTTCTATTCCTAAGACCTTGACTTCTTGAAGTAAAGCATGTACTCGGGATCCTAATGCTATCCTTGGAACACGCGTGCGTAGTTTATGTGCTTCCCTTGCCAAACCCTAGACGTGTCAGGCCACCCTTTGTGTCTGTACCATAACGTCCATCATTGCTCTATGCTGGTCTCAAATCAGCTGACCGGCTTGTTGAAGTCCATACATTATTCGATGGTTATCTTCCTTCAGGTTCCTTCAAAAGAGACAAGTATTTCCTTGCAATCATGAAGGGCATCTTCGAGTTCGGTCACCCTTGCTTTTAAAACCTCATTTTCTTCTCAAGCAGCATTGTCTTGGTTGTGCTATTCCTGTAAATGCCCTCCAACTACATAATTTGGGCTTCAAATTATTCATTATGAGCTCTTAGTTCTTGAGTTATAATGTCTAACTCTTTTGTCTTCTTTTCTATCTACTTCTGGCTAGCTTCATGCTTTCGAGCGTAGCTATCAGCCCTCTTTCTTTCTTTTAGGAGCTTAGCGGTTACCTCTTTGGCAGTGGTACCTAGACCGTTCCTTCGTAAATTCTGCTTCAGTTCTTGCCAATCTTCCCTCAACTCTTCATGGTCTTTTTCGAGTATCTTTTTTTTTTGTTTCAAGACATCTTTTTCTTGCCGCTTGTATTTCTCCACATCCACCAAGGCTAAATAATTTGTCTCTTTCCAGGTCAGAGATGCATTTTTCTAAGGCGCGTACCTCTTTTTCATGAGGCCTTTTAGCCTTCTCCAAAGCAGAAGGAGAATCATTCATATGCTCTCTCAAGGGTCGAACATTTTGTTGATTTGCAGAAGGAATGATATCGTTGACCCGGGTGAGTCTCCATTGCTCGTAACCTGGAATAATTGGCGAATCATAGACCTCAATCATGTGCATATTCTTCCAAGAGCGATACATTTTCTGGACCTTTGCTTTGTTGTCATCACCTTTATGTTTAAAGTCAGAAGTATTCAAACCCTGAGTAGTAGGAGTGTACTGCATCAAACCATATTGGCGTGACACAAACAAAAGGCAATATCCAGTTCCTCCCCAAATTCCGAGCAAGGGTACCCAGTCGTATTCTCCACAATGGTAGAGGAACTCAGCCAGGATTAACCAAGGTACCTTCCACTTAACGGTGTCATCTCGGAGGTCTCGAAAGGTGACCTTCCATTGATCTTCAGTCATAGCCTCGGCTTGATACTCTTCCAAAAAGACTTTTATTAGAGAGAAAATGGTAAGGCACATTTGATAGGAAAATTTCAAGTCCTAGAAGTGACTTCGGATCCAGATTAACAATAGTGGTACGCACCCCAAAAATCTGTCTTCTGCCATTTTCCTGCATGCGGTTAGTGACCGAAAAGTCTCTGCTAGAATAGCTGGTACTGGATTAATGCCTTTTTTGAGTTAAACAAATATGTTATGGCGTAATCTATATTCCCCAAGGCTTTCGGAAAGATGACCATCCCATAAATGTTGAAAACGAACAAGTACTTTTTTTTCGATGGATTAGGGTGTTGATGGATTAACTCTCAGATATGTTCCCAAGCTATGCAGTCAGTATTTCCTCTTCTTGCAATCTTTCCTCGGAACCATTCCTTACTCATCCCGGTGATGTCAACTAGACTTTGTAGGAAAGGCGGCTGGTCTCTGGGTTTGATGTAGACCTTTCCCTCCTTGAATTTCAGACGACGGAGCAGGGCAGTATACTCCTCGATTGTGGGAGTCAAGTCTACCTTCCCAAAAGTGAAGCAATAGTATCCCAGATTCTATAATTGTGTTAAGGCTCTAAACAAATGCATATCATTCTTCATGTCTAGTAGAAAAGCTATGTCACCGAATTCCTGTTGAAAGGCTTCACTCATATCCAAACCCCAACTCTGCCATATTTCTCCCAGTTGATAGAGGTCATTCTGATGTGAAACAATCAAAGTGGGCTCGATAACCTCTAACACATGTGCTGCCGTCAAGCTGTCCCTTTTTTTCATCTACATCCGTTTAGACCATCCCCATACTTCAGCATTATTGCTTTTGATTTTACAGAACATCCCTTCCATGTCGAGCTCCTTCTAAAATTAAATTTTCTTGAATCAAAGCCTATGTATGGTATGACATGAAAATTAAATGCAGGAAAAGGAAAGGAAAAGGAAACAAACACAAAAAACAAGTCAGTACAATGAATTTGCTGAATAATAAAAAATTAAATAAATTAAGCGACAAATAATAACATAAAGTAATCAATTAAAAGTACAAAAAATGTACAAGAAACAAAAGTAAATACATAGAAAGCATAACCTAGAAGGGTTATTTCTAAATGGGCGGCATTCCAACATGGCTCTAAAGAGGGTAGGTTCCTATGGTCCACTATATGCGGTTGAGTTCTAAAGTAAACGGTACCCGAACTGTCGCTAGGACATCGATTCGGGGGAATACTATCTTTATACCGTACGGAGGCGTAAACCTCACGAAATATAAGGATAGAATTCCAAAAGTGAATTACAACACTATACGGAGGTGAACACCCCACGAAGCGAAGTAATCACTCCCACTTAATGGTTTTGAATCTAATACATGATGCCAGTTTATATCAAACATAATGCAATTAACAAACAAGGTTTAGAAATTAAAAATTAAATTAAATTGAATTTTTATTTTCTGTAATAATTACGATGCGAACCAAATTAAGGCTTAACTCATTTTTTATAAAAAAAAAAAATTAATCCCCAGCAGAGTCGCCAAGCTGTAACGACTAGTTTTTGTGAAAGTCATTTCTTGTATAGATTCAGAGTCGCCATCGGTCACTTGGTTCAGATAGACCGGACACCAGAAAACAAAACCAGAGAAAAAATTGGTTTTGAGAGTTGGTTACGCATGGGGAAGGATTAACACCCCCACAACGCCCAAAATTGGTACCTAAAGGTTCAAATTGTATTTATTAAGGAAAACAAAATTTTGAATTAATTTAAATTTGAATTTCTAAAATGCATTTATGCATGATAGTTTAAAATTTGGCTCGATATCCACAGTAGTCAAAGGAGATGACACTCGGAGAGGGGGACGTCACTCCTAATAAAATGCCGGGATAATAAGGCCTAAAACTATATGCAACAGTTATATGCATGATCAATTAATTCCAAGCAGAATATTAAATTACAACAACAAAATATGAACGAAGTTGTAAATAAAATTAAAATGTAACAGGAACATAAACATTATTTAACAATATGTTAATATATAATTTACTAATATAATTAAATACATTACACAACATAATAATAATAAGGGACTAAAAGTAAAGAAAACAGAATAAGTAACCAAAATTGGAAGCAATTAAAGGATCGAATCGCAAAGCTACTTAAAACACGAAGGACCGCATGCGGCAGAGACAAACTGAAAAAAGCTTACGGGCAGAGGGACTCATCATGTAATTTTTCCATTTTTATTTAATTATCTGGACTAAATTGAAAATTTTTGAAAACATAGGGAGACCAGAAATGTAATTAGACCATGTGGCGGAGACAAAATGAAAGAATTAAAGGGGCGGGGGTACTAAGTGCGTAATTAGCCCATTTTATTTTGATTTATAACCTAAAAAAATGACCAACAGATTCAGTTTTTCATTTTTTTATGTTTAGCTCTCCCCTTTCTTATTTCCCTCTGTTTTTTCTCAAACTCTTAGACATAAAAATCCTCTTTTTACACCTAGAACTCAAAAATCACTTAGATCTGGTTTGAACAACGAAGGAGAAAATCACTATTCTAACCATTCCTTGGTGGTCCATCCTCGGCCGTAGACGGTGACAGCGTTGGTTCAAACCCGAACCAAGGTAAGACTAGAATCTTCTCCTTTTTTGTTTTTATGTTTATATTCGGATAAGAAGGAAAAGGCAAGAAAATATACCTTTGTTTACTAGAAACTCATATTTGAAATTTCTTTTTTCGGTTCTTTTTGTGTTTCAATGAGACTTGGATCTAAAATTTTCTTCTTTTTTATTTCTCATTTTAAAAAAAGAGAGAGGGACGATTTCATTACATGCACGGGTTTTTATACCCAGATTCATTACATTTAAAAAGTAAAAAGAAAGCCTCCATTAATGTTGATTTGTTTCTGGTATGATTATTCAGGATAATAATCCTTCTTTTGCCTTTGTTTTTTGTAGATATGGGCGGTCGAGCAGGCGTGCCAGGTGGCGGGTGGTCAGAGATGGCAGTGGCCAGCGCGTGGTGACCACGTGGGCGTAGAAGAGTCATGCGTGGCAGCCACGCACGGGGAGGTGAAGGGATAAGGGAGAGTTAGGGTTTTTAGTAATTTGGGTCGGGTTATGGGTTTATAGTATTGGATCTGGGTTATGGGTATTTGGTATGTAAAATGGGTTATAGGTTAATTAGAATGAGTTTTGGGCCTGTTGAGTCTATAAATAATAATAAAAACAAAATTATTATTATTATTATTATTATTATTATTATTATATATTTTTATTGGATTTAGATTTGTATTTGATTTGGGTCTAAGCCCAGGACAAAATTGGGTTATTACATGGGTAAGGAGACTAGAAAATGAGGATGGATGGCTTTTAAAATAGATTTAGAAAAGTCCTATGATAGGCTTGAGTGGGACTTCATTGATGATACTTTAGCTGATATTGGTATTGCACATGAACTCGTGCGTTGGTTATTCATTGTGTGAGCACGGTATCTACCAAGATTTTATGGAATAGGTCAGTCACAGATATGTTTCGACCTTCTCATGGGATTCGTCAGGAAGATCCACTCTCACCTTATATCTTTGTTTTATGTATGGAGAGATTAGCTTAGAAGATTCAGGTGGCTATCGATAAGGGTAGCTTAATTCCATTTTTGGTGGTTAATTTTGGGCCGACGATATCGCACTTATTTTTTGCAGATGATATGATCTTGTTCGCTAAGGCTTTTCTGGAGTAGATGATGGTTATTCGATCAGTTCTTGAGGAGTTTTGTGGTGCTTCGGGACATAAGGTTAGTAATGCTAAGACTATAATTTTCTTTTCTAAGAATGTGGCTCTTGGACTGCGGCAAAGTATTAGTGGAGGATTTGGTTATATGGAGGTGGTGATCTAAGTAAATATCTTGGAGTTCCTTTGTTACATCGTTGGGTTACGACGGCGTCTTATCAGTATTTGGTTCAGATGGTGCAACGTAAACTGAATGGGTGGAAAGCGAAGTGCCTCTCACTAGCTGGATGTATTGCGCTAGCTAAGTCGGTACTTGCAGCTATTCCTATTTATACTATGCAAACAACGATTCTCTCGAAATAAATTTTTTTAGAGCTAGAATGGTTGATTTGGAGATTTGTTTGGGGTATTACTTCATCTTCAGGTGGGTTACATCTTGTTAACTGGGATACTGTTTGTCTACCGATTCGGGAAGGTGGTTTGGGTTTTCAAAAAATGGATAAACAAAATGAGGTGTTCTTTATGAAAATTACTTATAATTTACTTGTAAAAAATGATGCACTTTGGGTACGTTTCCTTCGCGCTAAGTATAGATGTTCGAAGGGTGTCCGATGGTGCATCGGAAGTCTAACTATTCTAGATTATAGAAGGGTCTTAGTGTGGTTTGGAACGATGTTCGTAACAACATCACACGGTCAATTGGTTCAGGTTTGGAAGTGGATTTTTGGTGTGATTCCTGGCTATCCGAGATCGGACCCTTGATTGAGAATGTTGATCTGTTGCTAGTTGATACCTTGGATCAGACTCCTATTGTGCATATAACGACTAGTGAAGGGGACGGCATTGGAATTTGTTTGTGTATCTTCTTCCACAAGACATATTATTGTGTATTACGATTGTTGTTGGACCTGTGCCTGGGGATTCGAGAGATCGAGTGAGCTGGCGAGACTCATCGGATATGGATTTCACGGTAAAATCAGCTTATATGGTATGGTGTGGTGGATCTAGTGGTCCACCTGATATGATTTGGGAGATAATTCATCATTTTAAGGGATTGCCTCGAATCAAGTATTTTATGTGTCTTGTGTGTAGGGGTCATGTGATGAATAATGAGGAGAAGGTTTGTCGCCATATCTCTATGTATAATATTTGCGTGGTTTGCGGTGCGCTAGTTGAAAACATTGATCATATTTTGCGTAGGTGCTGTCTGCGATGCTTGTATGGCGAGAAGTGATTCGCTCGAATCATTTGGTTGAGTTTCTTGGTATGGAGATGAGTGAATGGATCACATGCAACCTATCGGATACACCGAGATTTCCAAGGGTGGTGAATAATTGGGACTTGTTGTTTGCGAATATAGTGTGGAACCTATGGATCTGTCGAAATGTTGTGGTTTTCAATAGCCCTCTCAATGACAGTCGTGGTGTTCTTGAAAGGAATCGGCATTTGTTGGAGTTGACGACTGTGGAGAGGGAAGGTAGGCGCTCGCAAAGACAGCCAACCGTGGCAAATCCATGTGGTTGTTGTCACTGAATTTTCACCTAACTTTTTTTCTTTCATTGTATTATAACTATGTCACTTCCGGTTTAGTAGTATTGTATTGGTGTTATTACATTGTTACTGTTACATCATAATTAGTATAATTGCTATATGTTAGTGTAATAAAATATTAACGTAGTAATTAGTATTAGAATTATCTAGGTGTCATATAATATTGTTAATATACTTAGTGTATTATAGTTAGTATAATTGTTAGTGTAAATGGTTAGTGTAAACCCAAAATGTAAAAATACACAGCCCATTTGTATTTATACACAGCCCATTTGTAAAGGTCCATCAGAAAAATAATAAAGAGTCTATAAAGCAAAGCCCATTACACTAAAACTTGTTCGTTTAAAATATATACATAAATAGGGCATGTTCGACCTGTTTCTAATGAAAAAACTGAAACCCTGATGTTCTTCATTTGCTCCTTGCGCAGTCGAAGGGTAGCTGTTGGATCTAAGATTGATCCAACAACATAGGTCACGCCAACTGGGGATGATATAACGTCGTATTCCTCATAACCGTTGGATCAGATTATGATCTAGTGGCCCAGATCGCTCCATAGCAAGTCACGTGGATCATCACTTGTGCGTGACAACCACGCGCGCACGTTTCGACTGTGACCAGCCATTTTGTCTTCTCTGGCGAGCACCCAAGCTAATTTCGCCGCCATCCACCTTTTTCCAGCACCTCCTTCGACAATCAAAGCCATCAAAATCATGCAAAGAGGGAAACAAAAGGGGTTAGATCCCAAATATAAAGCAAAGTCAATCCCTAAATTGAAGCCCTAGCAGGAATCAAGCTGCAATCGGATTGAGACAATAAACAAAAGGCAATAAACTTAAAATCAGAGCTGAGATAAGAGAAAATGGGGAAGATATCCGGGATTCAAACTTGAAAACCAAGCATCTCTGTAAACTATATAAACCCCCTTTGTAATTCCATGTAACACACACTAGATACACACGATTCATACAAAGTTACACAAAAATATATTGAAATATCATAAGGATTAGCAAAGGTTAACACTTCTAATTGCAGTTTTCAAAAGAATAAAGAACCAAGATTTCTGGTAATTTCTTCTTCTTCATTTGTTTATATTTAGAATTCAACTAAAGAAAGAGGAAGTTTTTACCTCAGTTTTATGTAGCACCACCGTGAATTTTGTTTCGATGTAACTCCGGCGAGGAAAAAGCTTGATTTGGCATCGCCAGAATATGGGAAAATGGGTGGTTTCTGGGAATTTCGCTGCCGGCAACAACGGTCGACGCTGATGGAAGGCGGCCGGCACGACAGATGTTCATCGTGTTCTTCATGAAATGAAGAACACGAAGAACATTTTAGAGAATTTCGATAGAATTTGATCTATTTTAATAAAAGTGGAAGAATGTTTTTTTGTTTTTGATAAAGGTTTTATTAACCAACCCGAGACCTGGCCCATACCCGCTTTTCAACCTGCACCCTTCTTTCTCGGACCTTATACTGTAGCCCTTCAATTTTCAATCTTTTCAATTTCGTCCTTTTTCATCTAAATTGACCACCAAATTTCAATCTTATTTCAAATTTAACCTTCACATTTTGCTTTCTTTCAATTCAATCCCTAATTCTAATTTTCTATTTTAAAAATAAACGCAAAATATCCCTTTTCTTTATTTTAAGATTTAGCATTTATTTAGTTGTTTATTTTAACTTAAATAATTAGTTGTTTCTTGTTTTCTTATGTAAATATGTGTATGTGTGCTAAAACCCTAGGGTTAGGTTCTTTGAAAGCTTAGAATAGAAACTTGTATGATGAAAAATATTCTTCATGTTTTGAAATAAAATACACTTTAAAAAATCATAACCTCAATAATTAAAACAAATTTAGACTTTTCTTTAAGGTTTGATCACTAATTAAGACTCAATTAAAAGACGTTAACACACTTAATTTTCATGTTGATTTGTTAAAAAGAGAAAACTTAATTAATGCGGTGTCTTATCAAGCGGGAATGACAGGTTAGCGCCAGGAGTGTTGGCAGTGATTAAAGTAGATTTATATTCACTAAGCGGACAAATAAATGGAAAATTTTGTGAACTTGCAAATTCTAGTTTTCAAAACATTTTTTGAAATTAATTAGGTACCAATTTTTGGGCGTTGTGGGGGTTTTAACCCTTCCCCACACGTAACCAACCACCGAACCTGTTTTCTCTTGTTTTCGCGGACCAAAATTGTTGTTTAAATAAAAAAAATATTTTATTAAAACAACCCTTATTTTAAAAGTGATCCAATCACACTTTTTTTTTCAAAAAGATTGGTGGCAACTCCGTGTTTTCTTAAGTTTTCCAAATAACGCCGAGACTCCTAAAACGGGTTGCGATAGCTTGGGGACTCCGTTGGGGAATTTTTGTTTTTACAAAAGAGGGACAAGCCACAATTTGTTTCAAAAGTGTTTTTTTTAGAAAAGGAATTTGCAAGTTCATGAAGGTTTCAATCTATTTGTCCGCTTAATGAATGTAATTCTATTTTACGCATTTTAAAATTGTTGCAAAAAGCTCTATACCCGAGCTTCATCCCTTTTGTTAAGTGAAGGGAAAACACTTTGCTCATGTCAGAATATTGATACTCCGTATGAGCCTAGCAAGTGAGTCCTCCCGAGTTGAACTTGGTTCGTTCGAAGCCTATAATGGGTAAGAACCATGGGCCTTGCTACCCTTAAGTAGGGGACAGAAAAGATAGATCGAGTACCTTTTAGAGCCTAACCAAGTTTGAGAATCTAGAGCCTACCCCCAATAGAGTAATGCAGAAAACCTAGGGTTTTGAGTCTGGTCAAAATTGTTGCGAATAATCCGTAGAGACATATCCTGGGGTGTTGGAATGTGCTGCCCAGAATTGTTCGTGAAATTATTTTGGTCTCTTTGTGTTTTCTTAATTCTAATCTATTTCCATCTTGTTTTGTTGTTTTGCATATTCATTCATGCAACATCATTCCATATCAAAAAGGGTTGATTTTCAAAAATATTTGCTCAACTTTGAAAAGCTCTTGTCATAGATGGAAGGATCCTAAAAAGTGAAGATAAGAATGCAAAAGTGCGACATTGGTCTGAGGTCAACCAACGAACATTTGGGGATAGTCTAACAGCCGATCATGAGACAGAGACTTTAGAATATGCCCATATCAGTATCAAATAGAATAGCATGCAAGAGCTGCGGGAAATTTGGGAGCATTGTGGTTACAAGACTAAGCAGTTGTTCCATGAAGTCTACGGTGATATAGTATATCTCCTTTGTGTGAAGGTAGACGAGCCATTTCTCAAAGCCCTAGTTCAATTATGAAATCTCGGGTATTGTTGTTTCACTTTCAATAGAGAGGATATGATGCCCACATTTGAAGAATACTTGGCTCTATTCAACTTGTGCAAGGTGAAGAAGAACTGGGTCTATGCCAAACCTCCTAAAAACAAGAACCTACACTCAAGGCTCCAAGCTCTCGCCTGTATGAGTGATGGTTGGGTCAAGGGGTTGATACGGAAGAGATGAGGTAGCTTTAATTTCCCTTGGTCAAGCAACAGAAATATAATTTCAATCCACCCCGACAGAGAGAAGCGAATTGATCTCCTAGCCATTGCAATCTATGGTTTAGTCATTTTTTCAAAAGTTTTAGGGAACATTGATGTGGCATTACTTGATTTCCTTGAACAGCTAAAGAGAGGAGTCAACCAGTGCCAACTTTACTTGCTAAAACCTTCGTTTCCCTTAATGCTTGTGAAAAGTTGAAGGTGTCCGTTTTGGAGGGTGTGCTGCGCTTCTACAAGTCTGGGCTCCTAGTCACTTCTGGAAATGCCCAACATTGGCCTTATCAAATGTATTTTCTCCAAATTTCTCTCCTCTCCGCGAGTTCCTAGCAAAAGAATGGCCAGTTGCTAAGAAAAGTAAGTGGATTGAAATTTTCAAAGACCGCCGCGACGAAGACATTAGATTGAGGGTTCCTTGGATGGGTCATACTCAGCTTTTGTACAATTGTGGGGATTTGAACTTCTTGATGCTGCTAGGTCTCTGGGGAGGAATTGGATGTGCTCATTTTGCTGGTATCTCGTCAGTTTGGGCCTCGGCAGTTCATCCCATTCACTACTAGTCTTGGCTCATCAGAATTTGAGTTCCAAGGAGAGTTCAAACAAAAGGTTTAGACGATCAGTGATGCATGGAATCATTGTTATCATATGGAGTTAGAGTTTGATAAACATTGCATGTACACCCCTGATTACGATATCTAGAGGCGCGTAAGAATGAATGACAGAGTCATGGCACCTACACCCGGACAGGCCAAGTATTTAGAGGAACACTTGGAGGTAGTTCCTATAGAAGCTGACATCCTAAGAGAAGAGATGAGAAGGGCCAAGTTGGAAATAGAAGCCCTACGAGAGTAAAACCAACAAGACAGGTTTGATTCAAGCCCTGACGTGGAAAAGTATAAAGGGGAGACGAAGCGAGTGATAAAACTATATGAAGACTTAGAAAGGAAGTTTAAAATTCAAAGAGTTGATTTCCTCAAGTTTCAAACTACTGTTCGAAATGCTGATCTGAGAAAAACCCCAAAACAGTGGAAACAGGAAATCGAGCATGCTGTGGGAAAGGAGAAAGAGCATGGAAAGCGGGAAGTTGAGAAGTACAAACGAGCCCTTGCTGAAGAAAGGAAAAAGGGTAAACTGGCAACTGAAAATGGAAATGGCAAACGGGTTCTCGAAAAAGAGAAAGAAAGTGTGGTTGCATGGAAAATGAAGGCCCATGACAACAAGATCTATTTATTTGAGTTACAGACAACATATGATAAGATTAGTGAGAAGCTGAAGCAAAGACGAGCTAGTGTCGTTGAATTGCAAGTCAAGGTAGATGACCGAAATCGTTCGCTGCATGAATTTCAAAACCATCACACTTACACAGAACTCTAGGCCAGCCTAAATGAGAATGACTCCCTGATAGAGCAAGTGGAAGAAATATATAAAATCATTTAGGAGTACATAACTAAGATCTTGGTCCATAAAGATATAGTTGATGAAGGAAATGATTGTTGGTTCACCTGTCTTAGAGATAATGCTAGAAGATTCCAAGAGCGGGATGAGTTTGATAGGACTGTCATGACTCAGGTTCAAGATGTGGCTCGACATGTGACGATGTTAGCCACTGAAGCTGCATCTCTTCGTCAGTACATCAAACCAGTATGGGAGGTTGGACCAAAACTTATGTGGCTTATCAAAGAAATCAAGGAATTAGGAGTTCGTGCAGAAAAGTATTTATAGAAAATATGAAATTTGATGTAATAAAGACCTTTTCATATTCAATAAAGAGTTGTTTCTTGAGCGGATATTTCATAGAATTGATGGCCCTTCGCTTGCATTCATGCATTTGCATTGCATATTTTTTGTTTTGGCTGCTTTACTTTGCATTTGTGTGTTTACATCTGCGCATGCATCCATGACATAATAAGAATCTAACTTAAATAAAAAAACATGACAAAAATTCAAAATAGCAAAAAAACTCACAAATACGGTACCCGGTCCCAAGCCAGAGCGATGGAAGATAGAGTGGTGGCCTTGGAAACTAGTCACAAAAGTACCAGGACAGGTTAGACAAGCTGGAAACGGACCTGAAACAACAAATGGAATTAGTTCACCAAAAAACAATTAGCTCAATTGCAGCAATGCTGGGATTCAAAGACCCAGATACAGCAGAAGTTGGAGAGGAAACCAATGCTCTTCCCCGATTCCAGGGAATGACTTTCACTCATCCTTGAATACAAAATAAAGCTTCAACACCAAAGGCTAGGCTGACTCCCCATTTTTCTGAGTCTTCTGTCCAGAACGAGTTTAAGGTCAATACAGATGGAGTTCACAACTATGAATTACCCGACCTGGATAAGATTTCCGATAAGTCTAAAACTGAGAAGAAATGGGAAGACCATTATGAGAAGTTAGAAGGAATGATTAAGTCTTTCTAAGAAGGGAATATTCATGGTGGTGTGGATGCCAAATATTTGAGTCTTATGACAAACTTGGTAGTACCTTCGAAATTCAAAATTCTAGATTTTAAGAAATACAATGGAACTACATGCCCGTCAGCACATCTAACTATGTATTGCAAAAAGATGTCGATGTATCTTGATAATGAAAAGCTGCTCATCCATTGCTTCCAAAGACAGTCTAGTAGGTTCACCTGCACGCTGGTACACGCAGCTAAGCCGGGTTAACATCAGATGATGGAAGGATTTATCCAGAGCTTTTAGTGAATAATACAAGCATGTCTCGATTATGGTTCCAACTCGACTGGTCCTGCAAGGGATGGAACAAACACATCATGGGAGTTTCCGCCAATATGCGTAGAGATGGAGGGATGTAGCTACTCAAGTTCAGCCACCATAACTAGAGAATGAAGTTACCCCAATGTTCGTGGAAACATTAAAAGGCTCATTTTATGACAGCATGCTCAATCATGCAACTAAGAGCTTTGCAGATATGTTAATGAATAGAGAGCTGATTCTGGAAGCTATGAAAAATGGAAAGTTGGATAACGGAGAAACAAAGAAACCCTATAAAAAGAGGGAAAGCGAAGTTAATACCACTAATGTTTATAATCCCAATTATTCAAAGGGTGTGGTCTTTAACAAGACCAATGTCTCGATTGTAGCTCCAGTAATTACAAACACACCAAAGGAAGAACGAAGATATTAGGGGAGCTCAAAACCCTATTTCCCTCCAATTCCAATGACGTATGCTGAATTGTTTACTGAATTGGTTAAATCCCAAATGGTGCTGCCAAGACATGTTCCTCCTTTCTCACCACCATATCCAGCATGGTACGATGAGAAGGCACAATGCGAATATCATGCAGGAGTTAGGGGCACACCATTGATAATTGCATCGTATTCAAGAGAGTGGTAGATGATTTAAGAAAGTCTGGAATGTTGTCATTTGATACGTCAGAAGATAACCGAAACCCTCTACCAAATCACCAGAAAGCGGGAGTTAATGCAATCATGGAGGAGGAAAACAAGTGGATTAAGAAACATGTTGTTGAGGTCAGAGCACCCATGATGTAGGTATGGGATCTAGAAAGAGAAGCCCGGGATCTAGAAATTGAAGATGTATTGTATTGTGATTTTTAGTTTCACGAAGCAATTCAGGTCCTAAGACCTTGTTTTCCCCCAACTCAGACCAGCATAGGGGAGTTGTACATCTCCTTCCATATAATGCTTCGAATGGGGTAATTTTGATAGAAGCTTGATGGTTGTTGTTGTAGGCAAAAACGGCTAATGGTAGAGATTTCTCCCAGTCTTTACCAAAGTCGATAATGCAAGCTCAAAGCATGTTTTCAAGCACTTGGATTACCCTTTCAGATTTTCCATCAGTTTGTGGATGGAAGGCAGTGCTAAGGTTCAGCTTAGTTCCCATAGCTTCTTGAATTGCCCTTTAGAATCGAGAGGTAAAACGAGAGTCCCGATTAGATATGATAGATCTAGGAACACCGTGAAGTCTTATTACTACTTTCAAGTATAATTCAGTTAGCTGTTTAAGGCTCATGTTCATTCGAAGAGGTAAGAAGTGAGCAGATTTGGTGAACCTATCAACGATCACCCAAATAGAATCATTTTTCCTCAGTGATAGAGGTAATCCCGATACGAGGTCCATTATTATACACTCCCACTTCCATTGAGGCAATTTGATGGGTTGTAGGAGTCCAGTAGGTAGTTGGTGTTCGACCTTCACCATCTGGCAAGTGAGGCACTTTGATACAAAGTCAACAATATTGGCCTTCAATCTCGGCCACCAATAGACTTCCTTTAAGTCCTTATACATCTTGATCACTCCCGGATGTATTGAAAAAGGACTACTATGTGCTTCTTGAAGCATTTCCCTCTTAAGAGTTGGATCATTGGGTACACAAACTCGATTCTTGAAGTAGAGCACACCATTCGATTGAAGTGAGAATTCAGTGCTCGGATTAGAATCAATTCTCTTTCAATATCTTCTAAAGTTCAGGATCATTTTGTTGAAGCTCTTTGATCCTCAAATTCAAGTTGGATTGAACTCGAAGTTCTGCCACATATCTCCAGTTCTATAGGAGCTTAAAATGGGCATTGAAGGTAGTTGAAGCTACAATTAAAGGATTTCGATTAGTGGATTCATATCATCCATTCGAATAAAGGGTTAAACAATGTCAGAAATTCGCATTCGATCTTACCAATTGAATGTTTGCGACTGAGCGCATCAACCACAACATTGGCCTTGCCCGGGTGGTAATCAATGATTAGATCATAGTCTTTTAGTTGTTCCACCCATCTTCGTTGTCGAAGATTTAACTCCTTCCGAGTTAGGATGTATTTTAAACTCTGATGATCTGTAAATAATCGATATTTCTCTCCATATAGATAATGTCTCCAGATCTTTAAAGCAAACACAACCGCAGCTAGTTCCAAGTCGTGCGTAGGATAGTTCAATTCATGTTGCTTGAGTTTCCGAGAAGCATAGGCAATGACCTTGTCGTCTTGCATCATTACACCCTCTAAACCGAGATGGGAAGCATCACTGAAGACTGTAAAGTCTTTTCCCGATTCAGGTTGGATTACAACAAGAGCTTGAGTTAGGACTTGCTTCAATGGATTGAAGCTCCTCTGCTGGTCCTCAGACCATTTAAATGGAGTATTCTTTCGAAGGAGTCGAGTCAATGGGATAGCAAGAATCGAGAACCCTTTCATGAACCTTCGGTAATACATGGCTAAACCGAGAAAACTCCTAACCTCGCAACATTTCTTGGAGGTCTCCATTTAATAACGGTTTGAATCTTCTTAGGATCAACCTTTATCCCTTTAGGTGAGATAACATGGCCAAGGAAGGATACTTCTGAGAGCCAGAATTCATATTTTCTCAATTTGGCATATAGCCGATTATCTCTCAATGTTTAGAGTACAAATCAAAGGTGATTAGCATGTTCTTCCTTGTCCTTTGAGTAGACAAGAATATCATCAATAAAGACAACCTCGAATTTGTCCAAATAGGGTTTGAACACTCGGTTCATTAAGTCCATGAAAGCCGCTAGAGCATTGGTTAGCCCAAAGGGCATAACTAGGAACTCGTAGTGACCATAACGAGTCCTGAAAATCGTTTTGGGTACATCCGAGTCTTGTTTTCTCATCTGATAGTACCTCGATAGCAAATCGATCTTGGAGAAGACTTTGGCATCCTTGAATTGATTGAACAAGTCCTCATTCCTTGGCAATGGATACTTGTTCTTGATAGTGAGCCATTTTAGTTGACGATAATTGATACATAGCCTCATCGACCCGTCTTTCTTCTTAACGAACAATACGGGTGCTCCCCAGGGTGAAGAGCTAGGTCGAATGAAGCCCTTGTCTTGAAGCTCTTGCAATTGTTGCTTAAGCTCTTTGAGTTCAATAGGGGTCATTCGATATGGAGTGATAGACACTGGATCACTCATGGGTTGAACTTCAATCTTGAATTCAACTTCCCGAATAGAGGGCAATCCAGGCAATTCCTCAGGAAAAACATCAGGGAAGTCTGAAACAACAAGGAATGAACTCACCCCGAATTCAATTTCATCACTTTTAATCATAGCAGCAAAGATGCTAACAGGTTTCGTATCGAGCAAGGTAATGGATTTTTCTCCTAAACCTCGGAGAAACAACTTTTTTAGGAAATCTACCCAAGCTTGATGCCTTCCTAACCAATCTAATCCCAGAATGAGATCGAATTCAACAAAAGGAAATAACAATAGGTTGGCTAGGAAAGGGATGCCCAGAATAAACAAAGGGCAATCCTTACATATTTTATCTCATGATTGTTGTTTGGAGTGTATCTTATTGTATAAACAATCTTACTTTTCTTTTACTTGATGTCTTTTAAAAATTCAATTAATCATTTCGGTTCCTTCCAATGTCTTTCAATATCATGGCTCTAAGATTCAATATTTGTAGGATAATTGTTTATTTCTCTCTTTAATAAGAGACTTCAACATTCATAGTTAGCTCCAGGAAAATCAAAGTATACAAACTACCAACAACCATAGCATAAATACATTCATAACAAAGTACCAATCAAGGATATATAATACACAACCATTATCAATGTCTTATAGTATAAGTATTCTCAGACATGGCTTAATATTGAAAGCATGTTTTCCATTCTTATGAGATAAAGTGAGATTTAAGCTTTAAATGACATCTCATGGTATCTTTTGCAAGAAATATATTTAACTCCAATAAAGGTTCCTGGTACATTATGAAGATTGGGCATTTAACTATAATTAATGTTCCTTATACATTATGAAAATTAAGCATTAAGCTCCAATTAAAGTTCCTTACGCATTAAGCAAGTAAACATGAGTTCTAATTAATTTATCATTGTCTTATGAAAAGGAGCAATAAGCTTTTAAAAAAACTCGCTTGATTCATAGAGGTTTGACATTTATATTTAACTTTTCAATACTTAGTGTTTCATGGTAATGGATCCTATAGTTGTCAATATTTTAAGCTTGTATAACCTTCTTCAGGTCTTATAGCAAAAAAGAATTTATAATTCAATTTATAAATCCTCAAACAATGACCATTACAACTACACTCACATTGAATAGGATGGATCACAGGAACTTCTTGTAGAACTTGTTGAGGTTCAGCAGGCTTCAGGGGATCCTGGTTCATCTTTATGCTCCCTTTTTCATTGGAAGAGCCAGTCCGGCTTTCATTATCCTTGCCCAATATTGTTCCAGACATTCTATATATAAGGAATAAGAGAAGTTAAGCTCAAGTCACAATCCAATCAATATTCAAGTAACTCTTAGGTGGCACCTAAATGATCAATGACAATAGCCTATTCATGCAATAAACCCTAGAATCATGCAACCACAAGCTTTGATTACCATTTTGTAACATACTCTAACCACCCTAGTAGGATTAGGTAAGTTACCACAATTACAATCAATGATCCATACTATTAAAGGTAGTGAGTTCAATTTGTTTTAAGCCTTTCTTGCACATCAAGAAAGGTTTCGAATAGGTGAGGACCCATAATGCACTTTGTTATCAACATCAATACCATTTAAAACTTTCTTGTTTTATAAGCAACCATTCGACTAGATGTATAAGACAACAACAAATTTCAACATTTCATGTAGCTATTAGGCATACCAATAGGTGATTACATCTTTTACTTAAGTGACCTTAATCAAAAATATAAGCTTTCAATGTTATATACATCATTCGGTTAGTACCATATATGACCAAAAGGCTTCAAGTCTAAACATGTTGATTACTACATTTACCTATTGTTAACTATCCAATTTCAAGAGATCTATTCAACCATTACATGCATAATTCAACCATGGAAAATCTACCATTAGGCTAACAAGCATTCAAGCTATATAAAGTGCATACATGCTCATATATACATACAATACTCTTTATAGATCATAGATGAAGTTATTATATACAAACCATAACTAAGTGATCATGAATATACATGCCTTAGGTGCCACCATCCTAGGAGAACTATAACAAGAAGGAAACATACTCTTTTAAGTAAAATGTGACTTGTACGAGCTTAGACTTCAGGGTAGAATCCAATATCAACATGTATCATAGAAATGAGACTTGAATAAGCAAAGCTTAGTGAGTGAGTTAAAGTTACAAGGCAATCAATACAAAAAGTCTCAACTACGAACCATCAAATAGATGGTATGGTTCCCCCATCAATAAGGAACCATTCGAACTAGGCAAACAATACTAGGAGCATTGCTTAATTTTCAATTCAATATCAATACAAGGCTTAAAGTTTAGACATGCTTAATCAACCAATTCGGCTACTTTAGGCATAACATGTTCTTTGAACACAATCAATGTTTCAACACAAGCAATCTCATAAGAAATGTTCAATAGTTTATGGCATTTGATGTTTTCTTTACAATCAAGCAATCTCATAAGCAATGTTCAATAGTTCATGGCATTTGATACTTTTTCTTTATAATCAAGCAGTTATTACATACTCAATCATCCAATTCGATTAACATTAATTATCGAGAGAGTTAGATTATCATGTCATTTAAACACAACCAATGTTTCAACTCAAGCAAGATTGGTTGTTGTTTACTCATGATAAGCAATGTTCAATCAATGTTTCAAATTTCCACGACAACATCTTAAATCTTTCCCTTGAGATTTGCAATTCATTCAAAATACAAGGAGTCACCCTAGATTTTTTACGGCTAAGATTATTTCCCTATTCACTGAGAGATAGGGCAGAAGCATGGTTGAATAGTGTTCTAGCCAGATCAATCGGATCTTGGACCGATCTTTATCGTGATTTCCTTGCTCGATTTAATCCTACAAATTTGACTGATAAGCTTCGTAATGAAATTACTTCTTTTCGGCAGGCAGATGATGAATCCATGTACGAGGCTTGGGAGCGATATAGAGAACTTCTTCACAAATGTCCCTTACACGGATTCCAGTATGGACACAAGTGACGATGTTTTACAATGCTGTGAATACACCAACGAGGATGATGCTAGATGCCTCGGCAAATGGCATACTCTTAGACAAGTCGCTGGAAGAAGCGATGCAAATTCTGAACAGGCTCGCCAAGAATGATTATCAGTTCCCAACTACGAGAAGGGGAGGAGCTAGACGCCAAGCCACAATACATGGACTGGGATCATCAGACTCAATTTCGGCACAATTGGCCACTCTAACAAAGATGGTCCAGAACATGCAAAAACGAAACAACACACAGGAGGTCAAGTTAGTAGATTCCTTTTGTGAGTTATGTGGTGGTAACCATGATTCTTCTGAATGTATGCAGAATCCAGAATCCAACTTTTACGTGGGGAATTACAACCAGAACAACAATGTGATGTCCAACACGTACAATTTAGCTTGGAAGAAGCACCCGAATTTTTCATGGAGTAATCTCAACAAAGCTCTGAACCAGAACAATCAGAATGCACAAGCATAGGGATTCCAGCAGAATATGCCACGGTAACAGTTGCCACATCAACAACCAACAACATCTAATTCTTTGGAAAATTCTCTCAATGCTTTTATGTTAAAAACTAAATCTTATATGGCTGAGAATAGTAACTTCATAAAAAGAACTGATGTTTTTATTAACAGGACATAGATGAGATTGCAAAACCAAGAGGCAACAATCAAATCATTGGAAACTCAAGTAGGACAATTTGCTTAAAACCTGAATACTAGACCACAAGGAGGTTTACCTAGCGATACTAAAGTCGCAAGAGGAACTGGCCACGAGCAATGTAAGGCGATCACCACTAGAAGTGGTGACAACTTAAAGAGGCTCAAGCTCGCTCATCAAACAAAACTCCATAAAAAAACAAGATGAATTCAGTATAAAGCCTCAGATGCTGAACCAGGAAATGCCACGGCAACCCCAGTTGACGATGTCGTGGCAACCAACGATAAGCATGTCCCAAATGAGCATGTTGCGGCAACAAACGATAAGCATTCCACGACAACCCTAGCTTACGCTGCCTCGGCAACTCTAGTTGCCCCGATAATGCCATCAATCAGGTTCCAAACCAATGAAAATATCGAAGATATCCGACTTCCACCACCATTCCCACAAAGGTTGAAGCGACAAAAGCAAGAATATCAATTCAAGAAGTTTCTTGATATCCTAAAACAAGTCCACATCAACTTGTCGTTGGTTGACGCAATTAAACAAATGCCGAACTATGCCAAGTTTCTTAAAGACATTGTGTCCAAAAGAACAAAGCTAGGAGAGTTTGAAACAGTTGCCGCAACAGAGGGATGCATGGCCATGTTGCACAATAGCATGCCACCCAAGTTGAAAGAACCCGAAAGTTTCACAATAGCTTGTTCCATCGAAAATCACTATGTCAGGAAAGCATTTTGTGACCTTGGAGCAAGCATAAACTTTATGCCTAAATCGGTTTTCCAGAAACTAGGAATCGGGAAGACAAGACCTACAACAGTTATGCTACAGCTAGCCGACAGATCCTATGTGAATCCAGAGGGAAAAATTGAAGACATACTAGTAAAAGTTGATAAATTTATTTTTCCCGCTGACTTTATTGTTTTGGATTATGAAGCAGATGAGCATGCACCTATCATTCTCGGGAGACCCTTCCTAGCAACATGGAGAACCTTGATCGATGTTGAAAAGGGAGAGCTCACAATGAGGGTGAATGACCAGAAAGTTAAACTAAATGTGTTCCAAACACTAAAGCATGCCGATGATCCAGAAGAATCCCAACTTCTTCATGCCATAACAGAGTTTGACTTCGACAAGAAAACTAGTTGCTTCGGCAACTACATTGCCGATTTAGAAAAACCTGAGGAGTATAAAGAACCGATCAATGAGGAACAACAAGAAGAGGAAAATTGATTAGTTAATCAACCAGGTACATGCTTTGAACCACTGGATTACTCAGGTAAGGAAGGTAAACTCGAAAAATCCTCTACTGAACAACCACTGATTCTCGAGTTGAAATAATTGCCAGGGTAATTAAAATATGCTTACTTGGGAACCGATAATACACTGCATGTAATTATTTCCTCTAAGTTACAACCTAAATAGGAAAAGAAGATGACCAACATGTTGACACTACACAAGAAGGTGATAGGGTGGACAATTGCCGACTTGAAGGGACTTAGTCCGGCAGTGTGTATGCATAAGATTTTGTTAAAGGATGATCACAAACCTTCGATTGAGGCCCAGAGGAGACTGAATCATGCCATGAAAGGGGTTGTAATGAAAGAAATCATCAAGTGGCTTGATGCTGATATCATATACCCTATCTCTGATAGTACATGGGTAAGTCTGGTACAATGTGTACCGAAAAAAATGAGGTATAATGGTGGTAAGCAATAAAAACAATGAACTCATCCCAACCAGGGCTGTGATAGGTTAGAGAGTTTGCATGGATTACCAAAATTTAAATAAAGCCACTAGGAAAGATCACTTCCCCTTACCCTTTATTGATCAAATGCTTGACCGTCTTACAGGTAAACCCTTTTATTATTTTCTTGATGGTTATTCAGGTTACAATCAAATTTCCATAGCACCAGAAGATCAAGAAAAGACAACCTTCACATGGCCATACGGTACTTATTCTTTTTGAATGATGCTGTTCGGATTGTGTAATACTCCGGCAACCTTCCAAAGATGCATGATGGCACTCTTTTCAGAGATGGTCAAAGACTTCCTTAAAATCTTCATGGATGATTTTTCAGTATTTGGTAATGACTTAGACAGTTGCCTCGGCAATTTGGAGAAAGTGCTGACAAGATGTGAAGAATCCGATATAGTCCTTAATTGGGAGAAGTGTCATTTTATGGTATATGAAGGAATCGTGCTAGGCCACAAGATTTCATCCAAGGGAATCGAAGTATACAGAGCCAAGGAAGATGTGATCGAGAGATTACCCCCACCAAGTTCCGTCAAAGGAATCTGAAGCTTTCTTGGACATGCAGGTTTTTACAGGAGGTTTATTCATAATTTTTCTAAAATTACTAAACCCTTGTGCAACTTGCTTGAATAGGATAAAGTCTTCAACTTTGATGATTCTTGCACCCAAGCATTCAAAACCCTAAAGGACAAGCTTGCCTCGGCACCTGTTGTCGTTTCACCCGATTGGACACTACCTTTTGAGCTCATGTGTTATGCGAGTGATTTTGCGGTAGGAGCAGTTCTAGGCCAACGCACAGGTAAGAATTTTCATGTGATATACTACGCTAGTAAAACTCTTAATAGCGCTCAAGTGAATTACACAACAACGAAGAAAGAGTTACTAGCCGTAGTTTTTGCATTTGACAAGTTTCGGTCCTTTGATTGGTACAAAGGTAATTGTCCACACAGACCATTCAGGAATTAAGTATTTGTTGCTAAAAAGGATGCAAACTTCGTTTGATTCGTTGGATATTGCTTTTACAAGAGTTTGACATTGAAATTAAGGACAAGAAAGGAACAGAGAATCAAGTTGTCGATACTTGTCACGCTTAAAAAGCAATAGGAATGAGGACGCGGATTTAGAGATATGTGATGCATTCCCGGATAAGCAACTGTTAGTTGCCTCGGTAACTCCAGATGCGCACGCCTCGGTAACCCCTGATGCCTCGGCAACTCCAAATGCGCATGCCTTGGCAACCACCGAAATGGTTGCCACAGCAACACATGCCTCGGCAACCCCTGATGCCTCAGTAACTCCAGATACACACCCCTCGGCAAATCTAATTGCCTCGGAAATACCCTGGTACGCGAATTTAGTTAATTGGTATTTTACCTTATGGCCTTACTCGTCAAGGAAAGAAGCGGTTCCACCATGATGCTAAGCATTATTTTTGGGACTAGCCTCTTTTGTTTAAACAATGTGCAAATCAGATTGTACGCGGATGTGTCCCTGAAAAGGAGCAGCACAATGTACTCCAATGCCAATCTTCACCCTATGGAGGACATTTTGGAGGAACACGTACCGCGAACAAAGTTTTGCAATCCGATTTGTATTGGCAACACTGAACAATGATGCCCAAGAGTTTTACAAGCAATGTGATCATTGCCAAAGGACGGGCAATATCTCTAGACGACATGAGATACCGCTCCAAAACATCCTTGAGGTGGAATTGTTCGATGTATGGAGGATCTATTTTATGGGACCTTTCCCAACTTCATTCGGCAACCTCTACATTCTACTTGTCGTCAACTACGTGTCTAAATGGGTTGAGGCAGCTGCAGTTCCCGCCAACGATTCCAAGACCGTGCAACGATTCTTGTAGAAAAATATATTTGCACAGTTTGGGATGCCGAGAGCAATTATCAGTGATGAAGGCAAGCACTTTGACAACATAATTATTGCCAAGATGTTGCAACGCTTCGGCGTGTCACACAAAATTTCCATGGCATATCATCCACCTAATGGACAAGCAGAAATTTCTAACCCAGAATTGAAGAATATCCTCGAGAAGGTTGTCAATCCTTCCCGAAAAGATTGGTCTTCAAGACTAGACGAAGCACTTTGGGCTTACCGATCCACATTCAAAACACCCCTGGGAATGTCCCCATTTCACCTTGTCTATGGTAAGACTTGTCACTTACCGATAGAAATCGAACACAAAGCATATTGGGCAATCAAAACCATGATATTGATTGGGAGAGTGCCGAACAAAACCGTTTACTAGATCTCAACGAGATAGAAGAATTTCATGCACTCGCCTATGACAATGCACGAATCTACAAGGAGAAAACAAAGCAATGGCATGACAAGAAGCTATTGTCGCGACAATTCATGCCAGGGCAACTAGTTCTTCTATTCAATTCTCGGCTGAAACTTTTCTTAGGAAAACTAAAATCAAGATGGTCGGGACCATTCGAAGTTGTCAAACCATTCTCCCATGGTGCCTTGATAATCAAGTCCACCGCTGACGGACATGAATTCAAAGTTAATGGACAAAGATTGAAGCACTATAACGGTGCCCATGTGGAACGTAACAAATAAGTGGTCACCTTAGGAGATGCATGATCATGCTCTCCTCCCAATATTTTATTTTATTTTATTTTTAAGTGATTTTTTTATTAATTTCGGTTATTCTTAGGATAGATTTATTTAGTTCCTTTAGGTTAAGACTACATCTTTCTTTCATATTTATCTAATTGTTTTTGAATTTTAGGTTTAAGAGTTCAAGATAAAAAGGAATTGGATTCAAGAAGGAAGTTTCTTCAACAAGGAAACTAATGGGCTAAATCCAAGGCTTATATTAAGCCTCCAATTTACCCTAATTCACCTACATAGCCGGACAAAACCCCTTCCCCAATTCCCTTTGTCGCCCCTTCCCCCAATTAAAACCCTTGCTTTCTTTCTTTCCAATTAATCCCACCTACCATATTTCCTACCTATCTTTTCTATTTAACCCATCACCCTTAACTTCAAAGAAACCTATTCCTACTTTTCACCTTGCAACTCTTTAGTTTCTTTTTCTTTCTCTTCTTTGTTTCTACCCAACTCACAACCAAGATCATCCATGGCATCCAAACTCAAGTTTTTGGTGCACCCAAGTTCTTCCAATGAGCCGACTTACAAGAAATTTGCTACATCGGCGGTTCAAGAATGATTTCACTCCAATTTTGAAAGCCGGAAGATTTGCGAAGAACAAGGCTTCGAATACTCCAATTCTCATCAAGATTTCGGTCTTGAGCCCTTCATCTTTGAAAAGATTGCACACAAAAAGTGGCAAATCTTTTGCCATCAACTGGAACCGGGCAACATCTCATGGGTAAGAGAATTCTATGCTCACTCGCCTAACCCGGACAATCCTTATGTTTTTGTTCGCGACAAGGCTATCCCCATAAGCACTAAAAGCATTAACACCTTTTACGGGCTCTACGTTGAGAAGGATGAGCATCAAGCCTTTGTTGATAAACTCACGCCCAAGCAACTCGATAAGGTGCTTCAAGAACTCACTCTACCAGGAACTCATTGGAACGACGATAAATACAAGGGCACGGTAAACTGCCTTCGGCTTAAACCCGAGGCAAAATTATGGAATAAGTTTGTTAAAACTTCTTTAATGCCCACCTCATACAATACTACCGTTGATACACCTCGTCTTTTGCTCATACATTCTATTTTGCATAATCGCATCATTAACATTGGCAAAATTATTTGTAATGAGATTTTTGTATTAGCACCAAAGACAAGGGCTCTTTTTTCTTCCCTTGCCTAATCTCCAACCTTTGCAAGGAGATGCATGTCCCAAGTGATTCCACCGATGAAAAAGCACTACCAAAGTCCGGTTGGAATCGAGCACAAATCCAAAAGCTAATGGGAGAGGCACCGGTAAAATCCCCAACACCTACAGTTGTCGCGGCAACTCCTGATGCCCAGGCAACTAATACCCGGGCAATTCGGCCAGCAACCTCATGACAACTTGAAGCACTCTTACAACCGTTGGTGAACCGCCTTAAGCAAATTGAAGACCAGCAACTAATGTTCATGCGGTACATGAAGGACCACAACAATGCAATCACCCAAGTCATCCTGGAAAAATACCCGGACAGCCGAGTGACATTTCTTATTTTTCCTGTCGACATTCTTGCCACGACAACCGCAGAAGCAATTGTCGCGGCAACCTATACAGCACCTACCCCAGCAGTTGCCACGGAAACCAACACTGAAGATACCGCAGCAATCGAGACTGAAGTCGCCCCGGAAACCACTGTAAAAGACAAAGGTAAACCACCTATGCCCGAACCAACTCGGACTAAATCATGTTCTGATTTTTTAGATTCGGACGAGTCCTCCATTGCACCAACCAAGACCACACCAGTCGAATCCTCCAAACCCAAGCAAAAAGCCAATGAGACTGAGGAAGAGGTTGATGAGGACGATGAGGACACACCCGTACGAAGATCGGTTCCACCATCTGCAACAAGGAAGCAACCACCGCGTTCAAGGAAAAGAATCAAGACACCGGCCAAAAGGAAACTAATCATCCACGGTGACGAGCTCTCGGAGTAGGTCATCGTTTGCATTCTACTTTTTTATTTTTTATTTTTACTTTTATTTTTATTCTCTTTTTGCATGCATTGAAGACAATGCTTCACTCGAGTTTGGGGGCGATTGTTACTAGTTGGTTGTCATGTTTAGTTGCATTCATCTTAAGTATTGCATATAGGACACATAAATTGCTTGCCATGTCTTTAGTTGGAACAAGAATTGCCTAGATTTGATGAATATCCGATGATGACATTGCCAATGTACTTAATTGATAGAACTCTTTGTTCTAGGATAACCATGGAAACACTTAGAATCCTACTATGATGCCAAACTTGATGAAACATTGTTGTGGCTTGATTGATTTAAGGAATTCTAGCGAACTTAGGTTGATAGTTAAAAATTAGGGGATTAAAATAAAATTTGGATGGATGCTAGAGGTGCCCGAAATTGGCTCTAGTATGTGCTAAAAATTGATCGCTAGAGGTGCCCGAAATTGGCCCTAGTCGAATAAAAGAAAAAACTTAAGAAAACTAAAAACAAATCGCTAGAGGTGCCCGAAACTGGCTCTAGTTAAAACATGTTAAAAGAACCCAAGGAAGTAATTTGAAAACCTCTTGTTTGCATAGAATCCGAAAAATCAACTTGCACTCAACTCCGCACACACTCACAAGCATTATAGTTTGATTTCCAGTGACTCCTAAGTTGTCATAAAAATGAAAAGTTGATCATACTTTGTGCCATGGTTCTGAGGATTGAAATTAAGTTCGAAGCTACGTTTGTGAAAATTGAAGTCTTGGTAATTATTAGTTTGCATTGCTTGAGGACAAGCAATAGTTCAAGTTTGGGGGGTGTTAAGTGTCTAAAAGTACTATTTTATTCACCCTTTTTGCTCATATTATTGCTAGAATTAGGCTCATATTAGTTGCATTATTAGCCATTCATGCATGTTTGCATTGTTTCCTTGGTGGACAAGCTTGATTTCATATTTTGCTTAATTTTGTGGAAAAAGGGTGTTGCCGATAGTTATTTTTGTGTGTATAGAATCAGTTGCCAGGGCAGTACAAGAAGGAGATGTCGATGCAGTTGCCAGGGTAGTGCATGAAGGATATGCCGAGCTAGTTGCCAGGGTAATTTTCGAAAATGGATAAGATGATATGACAGCCGAAATTGATGACTGGATAAACCCAGTATGACGTGGAGCAAAGATAAATCCTAAAGGAGTTGGATTTCCATGAAGAGGTCAAAGGTAGATTAAATCCTAAGAAGATAGGAGAAGATCTAGAAGGAATTTAAATATAATAACGAATTATATTCTTTAAAAGTATTTAATTCCAACTTAACTTCCTCCTCAAGAAAGACTTTGACCTAGCCCTATAAATAGAGGACCAAGCCGTCAACTCCATAAGGTGCAAGAGAGGAGAGAATTTGACAAGAGGCTTCAAACATCTTCATATTTTTCTTCTTGTTTGATTAGGTTTATGTTTGGAAAACTTTGTTTTGTGTTTCTTTGGAACCTAGCCATGAACTAAATCTATTTGGCTAAGGTTATTGTGTTTTGTGGTTGTGAGAAACGGTTGGAATTTGTTTAGGTAATAGAGTTTGCACTTTCAATTCAAGGTTTACTCATTCTTGGTTTTTATTCTTGTTTGCGAGTGAATTGGGAGAGAATCTCGTAATTCTATTTATCTAATATCGGGAAAGTTAGATTCAAGAAACGAATGAGTATGGTTTTTATTCAATCTATCGATGATGAAGACTAATCCGGCTTAGGAATAAGTTTAGGATTTCAACGGCTAAGAGGAGTGCAAGATTGGTTGTTGTTCACCCTTGATTCACACAGGGATGTATTGTTAAGGCATGCACAATTAGCTAGAGTTTCGACTTAGGGATAAGAAGAAACCATTGAAGAATGCTCTGCCGGACCTTGAAGCTTGCTGCCTAGTCGCCCAACAGTTGCCCAGGCAACCGTTCTACTAGTTGCCAAGGCAATCCAACTGTGCAAGTTACCGCGGCAACTGGGTTGCCTTTGCACTCTTTTATCAAGATGATCCAATCGGCTATCACTCCTCAACTCATGATAACCTAACCTACTCTCTCTTATTTGATTACATATTCTTTTACTTTATTGCTTTCTTAGTTTACTCATTAATTAGAACTCCTACAATCACCTACTTGTGTTTTTACTTTTACAGTGCAAGAGATCGAATTCTTCAAGTGGCACCAATCCCTGTGGAGACGATATCTTTTATACTATAACTTGCGACGTGTGCACTTGCACAATTGCGGAGCACTTATTACGCACAACAATAGTAAATATGGTACCAAGTACCTGGTCAAATCCCTCCTACTAACGCCAATGACCAATAACAATACTTCCCTCTTACTGTCGCCAATTAGGGACCAATGTCCCGGACCGTAGTCCACCCCGAAAATGAGCTCTATAGACTCTATGGCATGCCAACTATATCTAAGACCGACTTGAGACCAAGGCTTACAATAGTTATCACATTCAATCAATTATAAGCATGATTCAATTCAATGTGCACATTTTGTGCCAATATCCCCCTTTTAATCGAATAGGGCTCAAGCCAATACCAATATCAATGTTTCAATAGTCAATGAAGGTGTGTAAATCAATATGTCATTAAACAATGAATTGAGTTACTTCTATCTATAACATCATGCTTCATTTCAATATAGTTCAATTAGGAAATGAGCATATCATGTTAATCAATAGCAATTCAGGCATGCTTCACAATCAAGTAACCACTCAAAAAAGCACTTACCTTGCTAATGCTTCATAGAAAGCTCATTATACAATTTATACTTAAGAATCAATAAGAAATACAAATCATAATTAGACTTGGAGAGGTTACCGCCCTCTCCAAACTTTAAACTACACTCACAAAAATTTTTGAGCTATTGTCGATCCCGGATTGTAATCCCTTTCCCTCGACTAGCTTGATGATCTAAGTGTGCCCCTTTTTCCTCAATTTCCACTTGATCTAACATTCATATAATGCATAGTATATTAGATATAATCCAGCAACCAATTGAGTCATTATGTGACTCCATATACTCAAGCATTCAATTCAATACAAACATCAAGATTGTTGTTGCTGGCAGCATGTGCACTACTTGCTTAAATGTTCACATCTTTTATTCCGTACGTCGGAATTTCGAACCGTTTACACCTTTAGAAAGCTAACTTAATTTTCCTTTTAACCATATAGGCCTTACAATTTTACTCATAGTGAATTAATACAGTTTTTTTATTTAAAGGCAGCCAAATTGTGTTAGTGGACAGTTTGCACTGTCCTTAGAGATTAGTCTCTACAAACTGTTTTATAACTCGGAATTCGATTTCGTCTATTGCATACGAAACTAGACATACACATGATTCTGTTCATATCAGATTTTCTCCCTAATTTGGTCTATGTTATTTTCTATAGATTTTCAAACTCACTGTCCAAAACAGAGTATTTTGGACAGCTTTCCTTTAGCTAAATTATAGCTTCTTTAATCACTTAGACAAGGATCCTAACATGATTGTTCAATATATAAACCCATTCATACATGTCTAAGTCAGTCCACTTATGTTTCAATCCTATAAAAACAGGGCACTTGAGCAATATTTTCAATTTGATTCATTAAGACATAAATTCACTAGAATTTCCAGCAACCACAATTTCAATTAACATATCAATAATCCATTCTAATCATCATCCAAATTTTCTAGCAAATAGCATAGCATTTCACCATCAATTTGGCTATTGACAACATCAATTTCTCCTACTCATTCGAATGGAACAATCAATTTCATGGATTGATCAATCAATTGAACTTCTTAACTAGTTCATAGCATCAATTCACTATCTATTCATCAAATTCATGTAATTCAAGCAAGAACCCTAAATCTACATGCATCATTTGAATCTATAACACATTAAGGACGAGATTTTACCTTCCTATCAAGATTATATGAATGCTAGAAACTCTAATTTCTCCAAATTCAAGCTTGAAATGATTATAGAGTTTTCTCACTCAATCCCCTTTTCTCTCTTCTTTGCTTATTCACTCGGCCAACAAGGGAGGAAGATGACAATGGTTCATCAATTAATTCCTCCCAAATGACTAAATTGTCCTTAATTATCCACTAATTAATGACATGTATAAGGGCATTTTAGGAATGTATGAATTTTGCATGCATTCCTTTAATTTGTCACTTGTTTCAGTTTGGTCATTTATACATTAGGTTACCACTTTTTCATTTATTGCATTCTAGTCCTTAATAACTAGACCTAGTATCTTGTTTTCAATCAATTAGGGATCAAATGAAGGCATTGTAGTAACTTCTTTTATACTATTTTTAAGGATATTACAAATATATCAATTCCAATGACCAATTTGCGTATCAATACACCCCTGCACGTATCGATACGCCTTAGCGGTTATGACCAATAATGCACACTCGTATCCATACGCCATAATCTGTAATGTATGAAGATGAGACGTGTTAAGCTCATTTAGCCTAGTGAGGTAGTCAATAACAATTCAAATAACAATACAATGAATGAAAACAGTGTCCATGTTAATAATTCAACATAAGTGCATCTCAACACATGCTATATCATTTATTTCAATAAATTTAACCTTTGAATCGATATGCAATAATGGATACGCGAATTCCCAACCAACGTCGCCAATCAATGAATGGTCAAATCCTCTAACATCTCCAATAGACCAATATCACACTCATCCCACCAACATCACCAATAAGAGCCTTAGCTTAATGACTGTAGTCCACTCCATACCAATAAGCTCATGAATTTTATGGCATGCCATTTGTATCAAATTTCCACTCGAATCTAAGGTCTGGTTTTTTAGGCCAATATAATAACAATAACAATATCGATCACAATATCAATATCAATGATAATACAACAGTTCAATGGCTAGATAGTTCAATGTAATGGACTTACCAAAACTTACCAATATTACCTCCTACGAGGTTTCGATGCAACTGTACCTTCTAGCATATTAACAATGTAATAAATAATAGATAATAAAACTAGGAAGGCACCTAGCCATTCCTGAGACTCTGGCTACACTCACCGAAACTTCTGAGTCCTTCAAGGCTCCCAGATGGTGATTCTCTTGTCCCTTGATTTGTTTGAATCCGATGGAATAGAAAATTCCTCACCTTAAATGTTTTGAGCTATTCAAAATAATAGGAGTCAAAATTTCAATGGTTTCAATAACAATAATCAAATTCGTAGCAATAGTTTGCTAGAAAAACATTAGGGGTTTAAGTTTGATATCCATGACTAATTCCTTAAGGTTCATTATTCTTGAGCATAAAATTAGATATGATTCAGCTATGGAATCGGTTGATTGGTAAAGGATTTATACTTACCCGATCGTTAACAACACCATAAGATCAAGAAACAAAAGAAAACAAAGCTTGGAATTTTATTAGAAATGGAGGTGTGTGCTTACTTATACGGAAGGTTGAAGACAGTAAAAGATTTTTTCTCCTACTAAAGCAATCGGGTATGTTTTTCTTTTTTCTATTGATTCCTTTTCTTTTCAATTTTAAATTCCCAAGCTTTCCTTTATATGAAGGAATTGAATTCCTTTGTCCCACGTGGTGGATGACAAGGCTTGAGAGGGGCTAATTATGAGGTTAGTCCCTCAACTTTTCACTCTTTATTCCTTTGCCCCAATAGTTTCAATTTTCACCATTAGATCACTAAGCCAAATTTCAATAGTTTCAATATGGTTCTTAATCAATAATAATGCTTAATCAGGATTCAATACTTGAACAATTAACCACTTGGTTAAAGGTCAATACAATAATTTGACTTCTCAATGTTGGATTTTTTATCACTAGAATCCACTTTCAACCAGGCCAATTTTTTGGGTGTTACAAATAAAGAAAAGAAAATAGAAGCAAATTTTGTTTGTGAAAATGACGAATATGATATTGGTCCAACTCATTTGGACATTGTTGATTTCCTTATAAACCTTGAAGAGAATAAATCATCTTCTAATTATTCTCGGAACCTTGAAAAGAATTACTTCTTTTTTAATTTACTTTTCTTTAAGTTATTTAGTTTACGCATTAATTATTTACGTTTTAAATATATATTTTGACATTTATTTATTTTGTTTCACATGATTACTTATCAAATACAATCTATGGTGACGATTTATGCTTAGCAGAAACATAAGATATATTTTCTCATTTAAATGCAAGGAAAAATGTGAGTACTATATCTCAAAGTACTAAAAATATTGATGCTCTAGAAGAGCAATATGTTCTTCAGAGAAAGCACATTATGAAAAGTGCAGAATTGCGAATATTGTAATAATTACCGCTAATGGTAATAATATCGTCACCACTAGAAGTGGAAATTTTAAGAGAGCAATATTAGTTCGCAAAATAATTCTTTAGGAATTATAGATAACATATGTTATCAATTGGCACATGAAATAAGCCAATGTGAATATAAATTTTGGTAACTGAAAATTCACTTGAAAGCTCTAGAAGAGCTATATATTGTTATCAAAATAATAGTTTCGTTGAAATCTCTAGAAGTGTAATGCCCAGGTTTTGGGCCTAGCAGTTTATAGGCTAATTAGAAGGTTCAAACGACCGGATTAGAGATTCGAGTCGAATTTGGGATTAAAATCGGATTAAATATTTTTTAGTGAGAAAATATTTAGGAAAAATATCTAAAAATAATTATTTAATATATGGATATTATTGGTAAAGTCAATTTTGAAAATGGATTTTGGAAATTGGACATTTTGGGCTAGTGACCAAAATGTAAAAACTAAATACTATTTTTAGTGACTGTTTTGTAAAAGGATCAAAACTTAGAATCCTTAAGGAGACATTCTACCTAAATGTTTTTATCAAAATTTCCACTCAATTGGGATAATTTTAATGAGTTTTAATTACGAATTAAATGAATTTAATAAAAGGTAATATGGTTATATCCTAAAAACCAATTTGACATAACTTTCTTTCTCTCAAGTTTTCTCTCAAAATCTTTTCAGCCAAACATTCTCTTTTCCATCAAAGAGTTGAGAATATAAAAATCCAATTGAGAGGAAATTCATCCATTAGAGGGGCGATTGATCCCCAAGCTTGAAGCGTCGCTTCAGAAGCTTTATAGGGGTGTTTCGCATCTGCAAGCGAGGCGTTAAGTTGTCAGTGAGTGAGAACATGGATTTCAACTTTGAAATGGTTTAAAGGTGATTTATGGGAGTTTACACTTAGCTTGAAGTACTAGTTTAAACTCATAAGTAAGTATAAAGAGACTTCTCATCGGTCGTACTTTTATGAAATGGTTTTATGCCCTTGTTTTGAATGTCATGGTACCTATTGTTTAAGCATGTTTTGAAGTATGATTTATACTATTTTTGATCATATAATGATGATGGATGCATTGGTAAATGATCCATGTAAGTATGTGAAATACTTGTCTTAAAACTTAGTTAGTTGCTTTGTAAGTGGTTTTGATTTGATGCATATAAAAATAGTAAGATACATGGTTAAAAATGAATTATATTGGCAAGTGATGTGGTTTAAAATGTTATCGGATATAGTTGGTCGGCCATAGGATTGATAGTGTAGTATAAAAAGTCGCCCTGGATGTCGAGAGGTTTATACGGTGTACCGAATACTCCATCCAAGTACCATAATGGTTGAGGGGTTATATGGTACCAAAAACTCTCGTCAGTGGATTATGCATCTAACCAATGATTGGGGTTGGTGTCCCCGGGTTGTAAGTTGTACCATAATTCCAGTTGAGATGGCATGAAGTGTTGAGAGGACACTTGTTGAATCCGTGTTGCCGATGTAATATTTTGGAAAGTGGAACTTGGTTTATGATCACTTGAAAGCCAATATAATTGTTGATGTATCATGTTGATGGTTGTTAATGTATAATGTTGGTTTATACATGTTTACTCTTTAAGCTTTGCAATTTCGTCTCTTTGTCCATCAATGTAGAGAATTAAAGCTTTAGAGGCAGCAAGAAAGCGAAGGATATCCAAGGACTTTGGCTATTGAATGTATGATTTTGAGCTAGACTTGTAGTAATAAAGGCAATATGATGCATTGTTGTATGGGAGATGTTTTGTTAAGCTCTATATTTTAGCAAGTTTTTATGTTGTTTTGAGATTGTAAATGGCCTAAAATGTTTGGCATTGCTTTGGATTTGTGATTCATGCTTTGAATGGTTTGATGCTAGGAAGAATGCCTCTAGAATTTCATTCGAAGTATGATGTCATGTTATGATCACGTTTCTGTGATGTTTTGGTGAGGTTTAATCCTAAGAATAGTTGAATATATGTTTGAAGCATGTTAGGTTAAGTTCGAATCCTTAAAAGCATGTAAAACCAGCAATTTAGGACATTTTGTGTCCAGGCATATCGATCCGCATACCCTTGTACCGAAACGGGTATGAACAAATTAAACCAGCGTTTCGGTATGAAGGATAGTGTTCTAATACGGCTCAATGTATTTTGGCAAGTCGTTTCAATACACGAGGAACCATATTGGTACGGTTTTGTGCTACTGGAATTTGGATTTTTGTTGTTGTAGCCCGCGTACTGATGCACCGTGTAACTGTATCGGTACGGATAGTAGTTATGGTAGTTATGGGTAGTTATGGACTGTTTTATGTTTCAAGATTCTTCTATTTTGGTCCCTAGTTTATATGTATGCAATTACATGAATTTGAATGATCAATTTGAGTTGATTTATGACATATGGGCATGAAACTTGATTAATTAGGGGTCGGTAACCTTAAAATAGGAAAGTATTTGTAATTTTCTAAAATTGCAATTTAGTCCCTAAATTGCAATTGAGTGCAATTAGATGTCGTATAGACGCCTGATTGAGTTAAGTTTTTACCCGCTTCCAGTATGCACACCACATATTAATATGTTGTACCTAGATAAGATAAAAGAAACAATGGTCATAATTCAAATTTAATCTTTACGGTTTACTTCGATAAACCCAATGTAGCTCACTCAGATCGGTCTTGCGTCTAGACCAGGTTAAGGGGGTTACATTTGGTGGTATCAGAGCTAGTTTTGTGATAAGTGGGATGATGTCATGATTGTTAAAATGTTATAATTGGTTGATTTCTGATTTTTGCTATGTACAGTGATTGTTTTATGCACGTTGGATGATTTATGCCATGCTGGGTATGTTTTAGGGACACATTACTTATTACTACAGTCTGTAATGTTTTTGAGTTGAAATTGAAGTCTTGGATTGTAACACCCTTAACATATACTCGTAAATCGAATATACATTAAAGATGTTACAGAGTCGTTTAAAGAAATCTCGACTTATAAATTTATTTGTACAAGTATTTACAAATTTTAGTTTGTAAATCTAACCTTTTCTCGGTTTTCTTGAAAACACAACCAATGTGCAGTTAGCTAGTTTCAACCCTGAACTAATTATTTTAAAATATATCTGGCAATTATTAAAAACAATAGTTCAATTCAGGGTGGAAACTAGATTCGCTATCTAGGCCCTATCTTGACTTTAAAATCTTTACGCGATTACCGATTATTCTTATTAGCAAAGTAATTATCCTTTCTACCTTAGCTTTATTCTGTTACAATGCTAATGTCTTATTTTGCTTTATTCATATATGATTCATCATCAAAACTGATTACTTATCTATCATTTAGTCTAATTTAATGCATCATACTCTACTAGCAATTAAATAATTACATGCCAACTAGAGATTATCATAAGCTAGAATATCTTACTGATGTTTTGCAGATTGAAGCTTGATCAGCATGCTCGACTCCTCTTCAAAATCCTCCATCTTAATCTACGTACGAAGCAAACACACGCTAAGTACGAACTTAGTGAGGTAAAACTTATAAATCAAAGTAAAGAACTTTAATTTTAATAAAAATTGCATAATAAATAAAATACTGAATATAACATATAAGAATTTAAAATCGTATAAAATGACTTATCGAAGTCGTTCCTCTGTCATGTAACCTGTAACAATAAACATCTAAATATTCATATATATATATATATACAATACAGGTTATATCAATACGATCTATTGTACTTTCAATTTCAATATAGCCCATTGTACTATGGATGAGAATACATGGTATGCGAGTTTAATGATGAGTAATGCACATGTGCCCGCAACAACTAATCAGTTGTGTTTGGATCAATAGATCAATGCTAGTGTATCACTATAAATACTATCGTAATTTAACGGCATTACTAACCTTCACTGGATCATAGTTGTAAAACACAACTCACCGTCTCGCCTGCCGTAGCAGTATTAAATGTATTGTCTGCTTAGTAGCAGTATTAAACCAATATACTCTAACTCTTTGGCATGCCAATATACCAAAACTCTCAATAGACATACAATAGGCATTCAACATTTCAATAATATGAACTTTCCTTTTTATCGATAATACCAATAATTCATAATAAATCACTTTCATATATATAAATTTGCATTGGGCAGTTCGTACCCTAAATCATTTATAAACCATTCAAACATTTCAGATAATTCAAATCCTTTACCTTTAACCTTCGAGATTGACTTATCACAAGTCTATCTCATAGCATAACAATAAATAAAAATGCGCTCACTTGGGCCATGTAATAGTATGCCTCACTAAATTCTACTCTATCTTTTTCTTTATAGTATCTTGAATCCTCTTTGATTCGTGTTCGGCTTCATTAACCACATAAATATAAATACCATTTGTTAGATTCAAATCTAACAATATTCTAAATATGCTATCAAATCTAATTATTCGATTATGTAAAATTTCCAAAACTATTTCTTCCTTCCTTAGACTGTCCAAAAATTCATTTTGGTCCCCAATTGACCACTTTGAACTTCAAATAATTCTTCCAAGCTTGCTAACTACCATTAGATACCAAATGTCTCAATTTCCATTTTCTGGCAGCTTGCACTACCTTCAAAGATTTATTTCTATAAAATAATCAAAAACTCATAATTCGATACCGTTTGTTCTAAACGAAACTACATTCAATAAGCTTTTTACCCATATAAATTAATAGCCTAAATTCAACTTGTACGATTTATGGCGAATTTTCAAAGTCAATTTCCAGTGCTGATTTCAGAACAGACTGCCATACTGTTTTCTGACCTTTCACCACTTAAAAATTCATATCTTTTTACTCGGAACTCAAAATCAGTTTCCGTTTGTTGGAAACAAAACTAGACGAACACATCTTTATATCGGTATAAAATTCACCTTCTAACCATTTTTGTGGAATTTATGGTGAATTTCCAAAGTTACTGCCAAATCCAGTTTTTACACAGTTTCATAAATAATTTCAAACTTTATACTAATTTCTCCTTACTTTTCTATTTGTCAATTTAGTCCCATTATTTACTTTAAATCATCAAATTATCATCTTCTTCATCAAATAATTATTCACAATAGTTTCCCGTAATTTTCCTTCTTAACCGAAATAGCCACTAAAATGCAAAGATAAGGATTCTAGCTTCTTAACTTTGCAATTTAGTCCTCAAATCAACATTACTATCTTAATTCCATCATTATAACTAAAAATCAGATTTAATCCTTTTCTAAAACCTCATTTCCGAATTGGTCACTTAACTTTGACAATTTGTCAAAATGGTCACTAAATTGATTTAACATTGGTTTTGCATTTTAACTTCAATTTCATATCTTCAACATCCCTAATAACATAAATACACACCAATTCCATAAAAATCAGATTTAGTCCTTCAACTTTTAAACTTGTTGAATTGGTCCCTAAACATTTAAATTAGGGTTTTGCATCCAAACAACAAATCAAGCTTACTAGATCATTTATCCATCATCACAAACCCTAAATCAAACTTGAATCCATAAACCCTAATCATCTTCATAATAATCAAAACATGTAGAGTTTAAATCTCAACTCAATAACATGATTTTAACATCACAAAAGCTTGATTTCAACTTGAATTTCAACATGGAATCATAAAATCTCAAAACCCCCAATTGAGTCCATAAACCCTAATTTCTTCTCATACAAAATTCTCATCAATCAAGCATGTTTTCCACAAACTATTTACACCAAAATATAGAGCTTGATGAGTAGAACAACTTTGTAGTTCGAAAGATTACCTGAAAATCAAGTTTCGGGGCTTGAATCGAACTTGGAAATTTTTTCTCCATTTTTCTTTCTTTCTCCCCCTCATATTTCGAAATTTAAAGATGAAGAATGGTCTTCATCTTTTTATTTTCATCCAATTTGGCCACTTGTCTTGTATAAATGAATTTTAAATTCATTTAAATAATGAAATTACTAAAATGCCCTTTTCATCGAATGGCCAAGATTTAATCTCATCAAAAATCAATGGCCAAGATCAAATCCATGTGTAATTGGCCTTTCAAAATTGCCCTTAAAGTTTCAAAATATTTCAAAAATGCCATCCATGGAAAATGTCCAATTTGCCCTCCAACTAGTCTTTATTTACAACAAGTCTTGAAAATTGTCATTCCATTACAATTGAACCAAATTGGTTCAATCCAACCGGCCATGTCCCAAAATATCTTATATTTTTATTTATGGCATTTATTCGATCCAAATATTCGAATTTCACTCAATACGATTTACAAATTTTCTTCCTACGAACTTTAAAGCTTTATAACCATTAAGATAAGCTTCGTACGAAAAATCTGGGTAACACGAAAGTGTCACTCTTGAGGATGAACTATTCATTTACGGGGTTAATTTACATAACTTTTGGAAATTACGCTTTGGTCCCTAAACTTTCCCAAAGTTTATACTTTGGCCACAAAACTTTCAAAATTTTCATTTTGGTCACTGAACTTCAATTCTCATTTCAATTTTCCTCAAATTTTTACCAACTTTGAAAGTACCCAATACAACTCACTATCTATCACATGATACTTTTAAACCTTAAAATTTTCCTTTCATAAAGACTTAGACTAAATTTTCTTAACTCAGTCTATTATTCCGATAATTATTGAAAATCTTCATAGCATAAGGTTTCTCATAAAAATCCTTTATTTGAAATCCATACAAATATTTTCTACTTTTACTGAGTCCAAAATATCGATCAGAAACATTTTTATGGGACCTTCCCAAAGGTCACCCATCTTTGTATTTCCCTAGCTTGAACACGCTTAACAATTTCAGTCGATCCAAATTCGGTACCTTTTTTGCATCTTAATTCTTAAAACCGATATCAAGGTACTTATTTCGATCCGATTCACTCTTCTACTAAATAAAATTACTTGTTGGAGAAATTTACACTTTAGTCCCCAAACTTTTCCAAGGTTTATACTTTAACCCCCTAAACTTTCAAATTTTACAATTTAGTCACTAGCCAAAATTTGGGATATTACATAGATTCTTGCTTGAGGTTTGCCTTATTGTTTCGTTTCAGTGTATTATCATGCCTTAGATATTTTAGCACGATAGGACCGAGGAGAAAGTTGTGATCTGGTACGATTAGTGCTGCCGTTGGGCAGGGAAATCAGGAGGATGTTGTACCTCCTAGAGGGTTGTCACACTCTTTGCCTATTCCACCTAAGACTATGGAGCAAGTACCACATCTGTCATTTGGGCCAGTGTTAGGTGATATGGCGCCTTTGATTTAGGCGATAACTATAGCTTTTTAGGCTGTTGTTGTTGGAGTGCATGTACCTACACCAGTTGTTGGGCAAACGGGACTGCCGTTGCAACGTCTCTATAGTTTGGAAGGAGTTGAGTATAGAGGATTGGTACCCGAGGTATCCGAGGCGTGGATGGCCAGTATTGTTCAGATTTTGGATCAAATAGGGTGTAATGATGCCCGTAACTTAGGATGTGTTGTATTCATGTTGCAAGGTGACCTTATTGTTGGTGGACAACTGTAACTGCAGGTATGGAACCCAATGATGTGGATTGGGAGTTTTTCCAAGCTGTCTTTAAGAAGAAGTATATAGGGGTTAGATACTTGGATGAAAAAAATGAGAGTTCATGGCTTTGGTTCAGGGAAGTATGTATGTGGCTGAGTATGAGGTTCAGTTTGTTCGGTTGAGCCAGTATGCTCCTGAGCTGGTGCCGGATGAGAGGCATCATCATGACTGATTCTGTTACAGATTGGTACAAGATGTTAAGACATACATGTTGGCTTTCGACTATACCAATTTTGACGTGTTGGTTACACGGGCGAAAGATATTGAGCGAAACTTGGGTTTATCATCTCGTGTGGGAGGTTCTGGCTTAGGTAAAAGAGTTGCAGGCTTTAGTTTTGGTGGTGGTCAGTTTAAGAAACAGTATGATAAGAGGCATCATTCTGATTCGAGAAGAGGTAGAGATAGTGTTGGGCGAGGACCGTAGGGTCAGGGTACCCAAGCTAGATCGCTTTTTAATATCTGCTGGGTATGTGGATCACGTGAGTACATGAGGCGAGACTGTCCATGTTTGACTCGTGAAGGATAGGCACTTGCTGCTATTGTTGCTAACTCTTGATGGAGTTGTGGATCGAGAGATCATTTGAGGCGTGATTGTTCATTGTTAGTTGGTGGTGGACAGGCTAGGGCACCTACAGTTACACCACAGCGAGGTTGTGGACGTGGCCGAGGAAAATTTTAGTGAAAGGATGAGAGTCCGGGGATGGTGGCTCGTACCGTTGCTATTCAACCAGAGAGTGGTGGTCCTATGAGGGTGTATGCAAATCGCGGGGGACATAACAACACCGATGTAATTGCATGTACATTTACTTTACAATCTTTATCGTTGTTTTCTTTGGTTGATTTTGGTTCTACGCATTCATATATCTTGTGTGAGCCAGTGCATTTGCTTAATATACCTATTGAGGTGTTAGATGTAGGAATGCAAGTAACTAGTTCTTTCGGTGAAACGGTTGTTATATGAAGGTTATTTAGGAGATGTCATTTTTCTGTTCAAGGTCATGTGTTTACGGTTGATTTGATGGAGTTGTCGTTTCACAGTTTTGATGTAATCCTAGGTATGGATTGGTTGTCTGGGCATAGAGCTGTGGTTGATTTTGAAACCAAACGAGTCACCTTGAAACTTGTTGATGATTATGAGGTAGTAATCATCGATGAGAATACTAATTTCTTGTCCAATGTTGTTTCGGCTTTGGAAGCAAGTCATTTGATGGATTCTAGTTGTAAGGCATTCTTAGTCTATGTCATGAATCCAGGAACAAAGGAAGTGCGTGTTTAGGACATACGTACAGTATGTGAGTTTCTGAGTGTTTTTCTAGGGGAGTTGCCTGGTTTGCCGCCGAATAGAGATGTTGAGTTTGGCAATGAGTTATATGCAAATACAGCTCCAGTGTCTATTGCTCTCTATCTCATGGCTTCGAATAAGTTGGAGTTAAAGACGCAAATTCAAGAGTTACTTGATCGAGGGTTCATTAGGCCTAGTGTTTTGCCTCGGGGTGCACCGGTGTTATTTGTAAAAAATAAGGATGGCACGATATCGATGTGCATTGATTATCGGTAACTGAACAAGTTATCGATTAAGAATAAGTATCCATTTCCACGAATTGTTGATTTGTTTGATCAGTTTAGAGGTGCACCGGTGTTTTCTAAGATTGATTTGAGGATCGGGTATTATCAGTTGAAGGTAAAGGATATGGATGAGCCTAAGACTGTATTTCGTACGTGGTACGGGCATTATGAGTTCTTGGTGATGCCATTTGGTTTGACTAATGCCCCTGCTACGTTCATGGATATGATGAATCAGGTGTTCCATGAGTTTTTGGATCAATTTTTGGTTGTGTTTATCGATGATATTCTTGTGTACTATCGTACCAAGGAGGATCATGATAGACATTTGCGGATAGTGTTTTAGGCGTTGTTGGATAATCAGTTGTATGCCAAGTTGAGCAAATGTGAGTTTTGGCTTAGGAAGATTGCTTTCATTGGGCATATTGTGTCAGCCAAAGGAATTCGGGTTGATCCACACAAGATTGAGGCGGTGGTAGGTTGGATGCCACCTAAGTCAGTGCAGGAGGTTTGTAGTTTTCTCGAATTGGCTGGTTATTACCGTAGGTTTGTGGATGGTTTTTTGAGAAATGCTACACCTTTGACCAAGTTATTGTAGAAGAGCGTTCCTTTTGAGTGGACGGATGATAGCTAGGAGGCTTTTGAAAAGTTAAAAGAGACTTTGACGTAAGCTCCTATCTTGATTCAACCTGAGTCAGGTAAGGAGTTTTTTGTTTATAGCGAATCATCATACGTGGGTTTGGGATGTGTGTTGATGCAGGAAGGAAAAGTGGTAGCTTATGCGTCGAGACAGTTAAAGGTGCATGAGCGCAATTATCCTACCCATGATCTTGAGCTTATTGCGGTAGAGTTTGCGTTGAAAATTTAGAGGCATCATCTATATGGTGAGAAGTGTGTTGTGTACACGGACCAAAAAAGTTTGAAGTATTTGATGACTCGGAAGGATTTGAATCTGAGGCAATGTAGATGGTTGGAGTTTCTTAAAGATTATGATTTAACCATTAAGTGTCATCTGGGGAAGGCTAATTTTGTAGCCGATGCTTTGAGTAGGAAAGTTGCGGTAGAGTTGAGGGCGATGTTTGCACGGTTGAGTGTAACACGAGATAGAGGTTTATTGGTCGAGTTGCAAGTAAAGCCATCATTGTCACAGTTAATTAAAGAAAAACAACCTTATGATGATGCGTTGGTATCGCATGTTAAGGATATCAAGGATGGGAATCTGACAGATTTTCATTTTAATGATGATAAGGTGTTGTGTTTTAAATGTCGGATAGTGGTGCGTAATGATGATGGGTTGAGGTGTATCATTTTGACCGAGGCTCATGCTAGTCCTTTTTCTATGCATCCCGATAGTACTAAAATGTACCAAGGTTTGAAAGAATAATACTATTGGGTTGGTTTAAATAAAGATGTGGCTGATTTTGTTGCTAGATGCATGGTGTGTCAGCGTGTTAAAGATGAGCATCAGTTTCCTTTCGGGTTGTTACAGCCACTGAAGATACCGGAATGGAATTGGGAGAGAGTCACCATAGATTTTGTGTCTAGGTTACCGTTGATGCCCACTAAAAAGGATTCTATTTGGGTTAGTGTGGATCGGTTTACGAAGTGTGCACATTTTGTGCCAGTGCATATGACGTATACCTTGGATAAGTTGGCGAATTTGTATATTGCCAAGATTGTGCGTTTACACGGTGTGCCTAAGTCCATAGTTTCATATAGGGATTTGCGGTTTACAATGAGGTTTTAGAAGTGTTTGCATCGAGCTTTGGGTACATGGTTGAGTTTCAGTACTTCATATCATCCTCAGACGGATGGTCAGTCTGAACGTATGATCCAGGTCTTGGAGGATATGTTAAGGTGTTGTATAATTGAGTTCTAAGGAACCTGGGAGAAACATTTGCCTTTGGTGTAGTTTGCATATAATAACAGTTATCATGCTAGTATACAAATGGCACCTTATGAAGCCTTGTATGGTAGGAAGTGTCGTATACCCTTGTGTTAGGCTGAGGCATGAGAGAAGTATGATTCCTTACCAGGTGTGTTAAAGGATCCGAATGAGAAGGTGAAGCTCATTGGTGTTTAATTGAAAGCGGCTTCAGACGTAAGGGTAAGCTTAGTTCAAGGTTTATTGGACCATATGAAGTTTTGGAGCGAGTTGGTGAATATACGTGAGAGAAGTATGTTTCCTTAGAAATCTTACGTGTATTTGAAGCGTAGAGAGATTGAATATGCGGTTGGTGACCGTGTGTTCTTGAAAGTGCGCCTTGGAAGAAGGTGATGCGGTTCAAACGTAAGGGTAAGCTTAGTTTGAGGTTTATTGGACCATATGAGGTTTTGGAGTGAGTTGGTCTTCTTGCTTATCGTTTGAGGTTACCATCGGAATTAGAGAAAATTCATGATGTGTTTCATGTGTCAATGTTGCGGAGATATTGGTCGGATCCCTCACATGTTATGTTGGTGGAGGATATTGAGTTGCAACCGAATATTTCCTATGATGAAGAACCGGTAGAGATCCTTTATTTTAGCAACAAATTTATTCATGGTATGACGATTGAACTTGTAAAGGTGTTGTGGTGACATCGGGGAGTTGAGGAGGCCACGTAGGAGAGCAAAGCGGACATGTTGAAACAACTTCCGCAGTTGTTTCCTTCAGATAAAATTGTGAGGATGAAATTTCCTAAGTGGGGGAGAGTTGCAACACCCTGGTTTGGGCCTAGCAGTTTATAGGCTAATTAGACAGTCCAGAGGACCGAGTTAGAGACTCGAGTCAGATTCGGGATCAAAATTAGATTAAATATTTTTGAGTGAGAAAATACTTGGGAAAATTATCTAAAAATCATTATTTAATATATGTATATTTTTGGTAAAGTTAATTCTAAAAATAGATTTCGGAAATTGGACATTTTGGGCTAGTGACTAAAATGTAAAAATTGAAAACTGTTTTTTGTGGTTGCTTTGTAAAAGGGTCAAAACTTAAAATCCTTAAGGAGCTATTCTACCTAAATTTTTTTATCAGAGTTTCCACTCAATTGGGATAATTTTAATGAGTTTTAATTAAAGATTAAATGAATTTAATAAAAGGTGAGGTGGTTATTTCCTAAAAACTAATTTGACGTAACTTTCTTTCTCTCAAATTTTCTCTCAAAATCTTTTCAGCCAAACACTCTCTTTTTCATCAAAGAGTTGAGAACATAAACATCCAATTGAGAGAAAATTCATCCATTAGAGGGGCGGTTGATCCTCAAGCTTGAAGCGTCGCTTCGAAAGCTTTGAATGGGTGTTTCGCATCAGCAAGCGAGGCGTTGCGTTGTCGGTGAGTAAGAACGTGGATTTCAACTTTGAAATGGTTTAAAGGTGATTTATGGGAGTTTAAACTTAGCTTGAAACACTGGTTTAAACTCGGAAGTAAGTATAAAGAGATTTTTCCCTCAGTCGTGCTTTTATGAAATGGTTTTATGCACTTATTTTGAATGTCATGGTACCTACTGTTTAAGTATGTTTTGAAGGATGATTTATACTATTTTTGATCATATAATGATGATGGATGCATTGGTAAATGATCCATGTAAGTATGTAAAATACTTGTCTTAAAGCTTGGTTAGTTGCTTTGTAAGTAGTTTTGATTTGATGCATATAAAAACAGTGAGGTACATGGTTAAAAATGAATTATATTGGCAAGTGATGTGGTTTAAAATATTATCGGATATAGTTAGCCGGCCATAGGATTAATAGTGCACTATAAAAAGTTGCCTTGGATGTTGAGGGGTTTATATGGTGTACCGAATACTCCATCCAAGTACCCTAAAGGTTGAGGGGTTATATGGTACCAAAAACTCTCGTTAGTGGATTTTGCATCTAACCGATGATTGGGGTTGGTGTCCCGGGTTGTAAGTGGTATCGTAATTCTGGTTGAGATGGTATGAAGTGTTGAGAGGACACTTGTTGAATTTGTGTATTCGATGTAATATTTTGGAGAGTGGAACTTGGTTTATGATCACTTGAAAGCCAATATAATTGTTGATGTATCATGATGATGGTTATTAATGTATAATGTTGGTTTATACATGTTTACTTTTTAAGCTTTGCATATGGGTTGTTATGCATGGGAAGGCTTAAATTGAGGGTTAGCAATGGGATTTGCTATTGATCCATGATACATGTTGCATATGGTTTAATATGTTGGTTTTTGAAAGTGTTAATTGCATGGTTGTCAAGGCATGATGTTTTATACGGTGATTGAAATGGTAATTTGAATGTGGTTTTGGAAAATGGTTTTTAAATACATTGATGGTGTGTTGTTTGAGCACTCCTCACTATGCCTTGTGTGTTTACGCTATCTTTGTCCATTAATGCAAAGAATTAAAGGTTTGGAGGCAACAAGCAAGTGAAGGATATCCAAGGACTTCGGCTATTGAACGTATGATTTTGAACTAGACTTGTAGTAATAAAGGCAATGGGGTTCATTGTTGTTTGGGAGATGTTTTGTTAGGCTCCCTGTTTTAGCAAGTTTGTTATGTTGTTTTGATATTGTAAATGGCCTAAAATGTTTGGTATTGCTTTGGATTTTTGATTCATGCTTTGAATGGTTTGATGTTAGGAAGCATGCCTCTAGATGCCATGTTATGATCATGTTTCTGCAATGTTTTGGTGAGGTTTAATCCTAAGAATAGTTGAAAATATGTTTGAAGCATGTTAAGATGAGTTTGATTCCTCGAAAGCATGTAAAACTAGCAATTTTGGACATTTTGTGTCTAGGGTATCGATACGCGTACCCCTGTACCAAAACAGGTATGCACAAATTGAACTAGCATTTTAGTACGCGGGTTAGTGTTTCGATACGGCTCAGTGTATATTGGCAAGTCGTTTCGATACACGAGGAACCGTATTAGTACGATTTTGAGCTAATAGAATTTGGATTTTGGTTATCATAGCCCGCGTACTGATACACCTTGTGATTGTATCGATATGGATAGCAGTTATGGTGGTTATGGACTATTCTGTGTTTCGAGATTCTTCTGTTTTGGTTTCTGGTTTATATGTATGCAATTACATGAGTTTGAATGATCGATTTGAGTTGATTTATGACATATGAGCATAAAACTTGATTAATTAAGGATCGGTAACCTTAAAATGGGAAAAGTTCTTGTAAATTTTAAATTGCAATTAAGTGCAATTGGATGTCGTATAGACGCCCGATTGAGTTAAGTTATCACCCGCTGCCAGTATGCACACCACAGGTTAATATATTGTATCTAGATAAGATAAAAGAAAAAATGGTTGTAATTCAAGTTTAATCTAAACTCAATGTAGCTCGCTCGGTTTGGTCTTGCGTCGAGACCGGGTCAAGGGGGTTACAAGAAGAGCTATATATATTCCTATTCAAAAGAACAATTTTTGGTGGACAATGTATTATCAAATTTTAAAGAAACTTATTTTTTAAAATTTGTACTACACATGTACAAGAGAGATTGAATCACATGTTATGGTAAACCAAAAGTTTGCAAATTCAAAAATATATATACACGCGTATATATATTGTTGGCATGATCAGTTAGACTATCCTGATCAATAATGATGCAAAAATTATTGAGATTTACATGCACATTTATTAAAAGAACCTAGAGTTCTTATGGTGCTTTTTCTCAAAGGAATTGATTAAATTCCACTTACTAAAAGAACCTGAAATTCTTGTCTTCTTGTTCTCAAAAGAATTGATTAAGATCTCACTTGCCGAAAAGAACTTGAAGTTCTTTTACTAAAGTTGAGACTAAATGTCTAACATATCTGAAGAAAACATGGGCCTATATATCCACAAATGTGGAAATTTTTTATATGATTTTAGTAGATGCATCTACATATGTACTATCAACTTACAACCAAAAGTTTGTGAGATTTATTAGAAAAGATTCAGATTATGAAATTAAGACTATTCGTCTTGCTAAAGGTAGTGGTTTATATTTTAGGCTATATCAGTTGAAATAACTATTACAAAGCCTGTTGATTATAAACAAAACAGTTTAGCAAACTTTTGATTGGATGCCTCCTCTTTAATAGTTAAACTATGAGAACAAAACATTTATATAGTATTTCCATGTAGCAACACTTATATGCATCAAGCTAATGAGTTATAATAAACTCCCCATTATGATTGGCTTTTGGTTAGAAACCATATATTTCCCATTTTTGAATTTTTAAATGTGTGATATATAGTTGAATTGCTCCACCACAACGTACAAAATAGGTATATAAAAAGGGTAGAGAATATATATTGAGCATGAGTCTCCTTTTATGTTTAAATTCTTAAACATTAATTAAAGAATCATTTATGACATGATTTTTCTCAACATCAGGAAAGATAATAATCAGCTGGATAAAGGAAAATGAATTATCATTATCTAGATCCTCATATATGAACTAGAAGTTCATAAGATAATTCATGTTATTACTTGTCAATTGCCAAACATACTTACTGACCTAATGAGAGTAATGAAGTCTCATATACCAGTTAAAAATGCTCTAAATTTGAATTACATATTAGAGAAAATGGATGTAAAGCATGCCCAAAGCATGATAGTTGAAATTGGTTTCAATGATCAAAATTCTTGTAAATGTAAAATAGAATGAGATGGTTATATAATGGAGGCGGGTGCTCCTGAAGAGACCCAAGACATAACTACTAATAAAACTCTAAAAGTTTTGCAGGTACCTGAAATAAAAATTGAAAAGAGATCTTGATAAGTTATGTCAATACGAGAAAAGAATGGAACCATAAAAGAAAAGTTGTCGACAACAATTTTACATAGAATACTTCTATAGAAGTAAAGAAAGAAAATGAGGATCTTGCATACATATCTATCTAGAATTATAGATGTTGAATTGTCAATGTAGAAAGACGCTTTGAACTTCCAAAAGTGAAGTTTTTGGACCAATAGTCCCAACACCTAAAGGTGTAATGCAAGTGAGGCACAAATAAGTAGTCATAAATACGACTTGAATTATAATTTATGAAGAATTTCAATTACTTCATGGTGGATGCAATTACTTTAGTAGTTATAAAATATTTTATATGCGTCTAATTATTTTGTGGATCCATGTATAGTAAAATTATACTTGAAGGATTTAAAATGCAGGAGTATTTGGAAATTTATGAGAAATTTTATTTAGATATGCCCCTTGAATTACATTTTGGCGCATTTGATATAATCGCCTTAGTGAGTACTAAGTGGGGAAATACTATAAGAATGAGCAGATTTCCTTATGCATTTTATAAAGGAGTTTGGATCAAGATTCATTATGATAATTTGAATATCATTAGAACTCCTGAAAAGCTTCAAATTGGAAACTCATGAAGGGCTTTCAAAGCATTTAATGAAAGTATTTGAGAAAAAAGAACCTTGAGATAGGGTTTTGTCTCAACCTAAAGATCGAGTACTTAAATATTCTTTTTTGTCTATGAATGGACATAAGATGAACGAAGCTTAAAGAATATTCAATATGGATAAAGCATATCTATTTAGTACCCTAATGATTGTAACTTGTTGGATGTGAATAAATTTATCTTCGAAAGAAAAATAAATGAATCCTTGACCTGGAAGCACCATTTATTAGTTGGTCCAGAAATACCATCTAAACGCTACAAAGATCATTACCTTTAGATCTTCACACATTAATTGATGTCTCCTCAAATCATGTAGAAATCATTGTTATTCATGAGGCAGGCCAAAAATGTGTTTGGCTATATTCAGAAGATATGTGATTTACTTTCACAATATAAGATACAAGCTATCTTATGTAGAGATAATGCAAAATTTATATCTCAATCGAAATATGGATACATCAAAGATGGCAAAATGAAACATATTACTCCAAATTTGCATCCCTCGCGATCTTCAAAAAAATAGTATTTAAGATTGAATTATGAATATTCAAAGATCTTATGTGATGTTTTCATGAGGGGCAGTAAATACATGTTGCACTCTTTTCCCCTTAACTGAGGTTTTGTCCCAATGGGTTTTCTTGGTAAGGTTTTTAATGAGGCAACATGTTATGCGTATCAAACATGTGTGCACTCTTTTCCCTTTACTAAGAACTTTTTTCCCACTGGGTTTTTATCTTAGTAAGGTTTTAACGAGGTACATTATCTTCATAGATATTCAAGGGGGAGTGTTATGAATATTTATTTACGGTGAAGATTCATGTATTAAATGAGACTTGAATGTACTTTATTATTAGGGTTTAATACCCATTGGAATTAGGGTTTTCATCTTATGCCTATAAATATAGATTTGGAGAAAGCCTTGTACACGCCTATATTGAGAATGAATACAAATCTCCCTCTTTCTCTCATCTCTTTGTTCTTGTTATTGGTCTTCTTTATTTTATTTACTACATTCACATATATATATATAATAACATCAAAACAACATAAATACACAAAATTTCTTATATTTTAATTAATTACTTAATTAATATATATATATATATAAATGACATAATTATAGGAAATATAAACCCATAATTCTTCAGACATTTAACCAAAAAAACAATGAAAAGCAAACAATTAATTTTTTTGTCTATCCATGCAGAGGTGATACCATGAATTTTATATAGGAATCGAAATAAAAGTGTAACTTTTAGATGTCTAAGCTAAAACTTCTATGTTAAAAAGTTTTAATTGGATTATTAATTTAAAAGGCAAAAATATATTTTTCTCTATTTAAAGAAGGAACTTAAAAATATTTAAATTAAAATTTAATTTATGTGAGGAATAAACATGAAATTTTATTTTATTTTCTTTCTTCGGTTAAGATTGTTATATGACCTTGTTGCAACACATCCGGTTGCTGGTTTCTCGAGACTGGGTGGTGACTTACTTTCACTCATGTGGTCCCCGAAGGTAATCGCTTGAACTTTATAAGATAATATAATAAATTGATAAATTTAATCATTTTATAATTGTTTGATAAAATTTGTTGACCACGTAAGTGTGCAACAACTCTTGACATTAGAGATGATAGAGTTATGGTAAAGTTTGGAGAACTTGGGTCTGGGTTTTAGGGAGCCTCCCTTCCATTTGGGGGTGCATAGCTCCTTATAAGGAGTTGGATGAAGTGAGAATACGTGTCAATTGAGGAAGACAAGTGTCTTGGTGAGTTGTCGTGGCTCGGGTATCAATATGGATCATGTGCATCATCACGTAGTCTGGAGTAGCACTCGCATATCAAGTTCACAAAGGGTCGTGATTTGCTAGTACATTCGCAGAGGATTGTAATTAGGTGTTTATGTGGTGAAGGTTCGCAAGTACTAACAAAATTTAATGCCAAATCCATTTAAAATAATTTGATTTCTACTACTCTAAATTAGTCAAAGAAAATTGAAATTAACTCTAATTTATATGTCAAACTCATACAATAAAACTCTAAAATCTTTAAAATTCAAATTTAAACCTATATTCCTCAATTGATCCCTTCAATTATGATCTTGTGGGTTTTAGAGAAAGGGAATATCCAATTCCAAAAGTGTTCCTCTTGAATCTTGATCCAAGCAAGCTTTTATCTTCTTTTGTTCCTTTGTTTTTAACAATGGCATGAGAATTTTATTAATATCATATAAGATAATACAATACAATACATCAAAAAGAGAAAAAAAAAAGGAACAAATTCACTAAAAGTCTCTTATAATGGTGCAAAAAAAGCAGACACTTCCATCGAGATTAGCATAGTAAAATTCAGAAATCTTCCTGAATCTCATTGTCTCTATCCAAACGAGATGCTTTAAAAAATGGTGAAAAATGAGTGGTGAGTGAACTAAGCTATCATGCAAATTTTGCTCTGCTACCCAGGTCTGATTACATCGACAACCAACCATCAACCGACTGGGATTCATCTTTTTAAGACTACCGACAGAATCAGAATCAGATATTAACACCATAAAAATTTTTGTACGAGTACTAATCTGCCGTCAAGATATATTAGAATCATGCCACAAAAGATAGATAAAAATAATAAAGGTAAAGAGAGATTGTGGCGCTACACTTGAATTTGCAGAGAAAAATAAGGTTAGGAGAGAAAAGTAGGGTTGCGGCTACACTGACAGCCGCATGATCAATATGAGAAATGAATTCTTCTTTTGTTCCCTTTCCATCATTTATGCTTATTGAATATCAAATTAAAATCCTAAATCCACATGTCAATTTTGGATTGGAAAGGCATTAACTTAAACAACATGATCAAGTATGTGAAAGGGTCGATCTCTTCGCGCTATCTGATTCCAAATAACACAAATTTATATGTGTAATGTTTTTTCAATAGAAGCATTTAGTTTTAGTTTAAAAAATATAAGGTAAAGTTTATAAATAGTAATTAAATTTTGATCCATTATTTAATTTAATAACTAAAATTTTAATTAATTTAATGTTATCATTAAGTTTTATATTTTGTTTTAATGTTATTATTCTTTCGTTAGTAGCCGTTAACAACCGTTAAAATATTTAGTATAATGACAAATTTAATCTTTTACATTTATATATTCAAATTTAATCTTAATTTAAAAAATAATAATTTTAACCCAAAACCCTCTAGTCCACTCCGCATTGCCGCATTCGAAGCCGGTTTAGGATGTGGAGGGTTGCTCGGAAATAAAAGTCTTTAGCCGAGACCTTTATACTCTGTTAAAAAGTTGAACTTCTCCATTTTCTCGGGAAACAAACAAGTATGCTGTTTCATTGAAAATAAACTGCACACCAGGACTCGATGAAACACCGGCAGCCGTACTAGTTGCATAATAAGGCTCATTAAGATGATCACAAGGCAAATTTATTGTCGTTAAAACAAGATTGCCATCCGATTGAAAAACCAATTGAAATCTTCCCATTACAAAACTGGTCTCCTATTGGTTAGTTGAAACCACCATTCCTTTATCCAAAACCTGCTTCGGCAAAATAGTATCTACAGGAAATTTAAAGCTTTCCCAAAGCGTGGAATTGTTTCCTGAAACCATGAAATTCCCATTGTCATCCATTAAACAACATTTGACGAGAGCTCCATTCTGATCTCTGAACTCCATAGCTTTTCAACTTGAGAGGAACTAAGAACAAGCCCTTTATCGGCATGAAGTTGTAATTTTGATCCACGGGGTGCAGGGTTGTCGCCGTTGGTGTACCAAACTATAATTTTTTTCTGGGATTTTGTTGTACCAGATGGAGAGCAGGAAGAGATTCTAATTGGTGTTTAGTTGGTGGGAACCGATGGCGAAATCACCGGACGGTGAAATTCATGAAGAAGAGTTGTTTTCAGCGGTGGTAAGAGAAACGCCGATTATTATATTATCAACGATGGATTGGGCGTCGCTGAAAAAGGGTAGTAAAATTAGAGAGGAAAAAGAGGGAAACACATTGCAAGAGTTCTTTGGGTGGCCATTGAAATGACTGTAACTAAGCTTTGAAGATAAACAACACTCCATAAAATCAGCTTATAATTAAAGTCAAAGTGGAACATATTATTGTTAAAATTCCAAATTCAATATTTTTTACGTTAATTTGATATAAAGTTATATCCGCTTATGATTTAGGACTAAATTATTTAAATGTGCTAATGCGGAGGACTAAGCGTACTATTATACCAAGTATTTTAACGATTTTTAATGGAGAGTGGTAATATTGAAGCAAAACATAAAGTTTAATAATAACATTAAAACAATTGAAAGTTTAGTTACCAAATTGAATAATGGACCAAAGTTCAGTTATGAACTTCACCCAAAAAATATCCAAATTACAATGAGAGTTTAAAATTATAAACATAAAATAAACAAATAATTGTAGGGACAAAACTATGTTATGTAGGGAGGGGCAAGCCCCTCTCAAATTTTTTATTATAATTGTATTTGAGGTACCTTTTAGTTTAAATAGTTGTAAAATAAGGTTTTTGTCCCTCTTAATTTTTAAATTTAAAGGCTTAATAGACCTTTACCCCTCTCAATGTTTGATCCTAACTCTGTCCCTTATAATTTGGACATTTTCTAATAACCAAAGACATAATAAACTAGTCACAATGACCATACAATGAAAAAGATAAGACCCCAAACAAAAGCCTTGAACAAACCAGAGACAAGCGTGGTGAGAAAATCCACAAATGCATAACCCATATCCAAATTCAATTTGAGGTCCAAAGCATGGAAGATTAACATGATAACTAAATAAGCGTCATCTTGATCAGTCGAAGTAATACGAAATTCAACCTTAAGAAAATTAAAAAGAAATAACCAAACGAACGTCAACAAAGATAAAAACATGTCAAAAGCCAAAAAAAGATGTACCAAAAAGTAAAAAAAAAAGTACTATCAAAGTGGAAAAAATCGTACCTCAAAAAAAACATTATTCTTAACAAAAATTAAATAAAAAAGAAAAATATAAATATAAATATAATAAAACAAATTTAATTATAAAAAAATTATCTACTGTCGATAAACAATATAAAAATTAATACCGTTACAGACGGTCAAACAAGGTGAAAAAACAAAGTTATTGGTAAAGAAAATTTTTGAAAAAATCCTAGCGGCGCTGCCTAAAGGGGAAGCAACTTTTCTATGAGTGTAAAATTATGTTTTACGGATAACAATTTTATTTATATAAATTTCGTTTGGAGTTTCATGCAAACATAAATATAATTAAGAGTGTGTTTTCGGTTAATTCGATTGACATTAAACTGAATTAGTCAAAGTAAATTAATTAAAATTATTTTTTTAATTGTTAATCTAACTGATTAATTTTGAAACTTATTAATCGACCGAATAAATATCGGTTAATTCGGTCAGATTTCGAATTAACTGAAAATTGTTATAAGTTTTTGGGTAAAGTACAAATATGGTCACTAAACTACGTTAAAATGATATTTTTAATCACTAAACTTTCAAAAGTTACAAAACAATAATTAAATTTATCGACTATTACAAAATGATCATTGTACGTTATAAATTATTGATAAATTTTGAAAATTTTAATTATCATTTTGTAATAATCCAATAAATTTAATGATCATTTTGTGCTAATTTAATAAAGTTAAATGGTCATTTTATAATTTTTAAAAATTCAGTGACCATATATATATATTTAATATATACTAATTTCGATTAATTCGGTTAATTAAACTAGTTTCAAATCGAATTAACCGATAATCGAAGTTTGAAAAAAAAAAATCTTAACCGTTAACCTAAAATTAACCGACCGGCTAACTGATTTTTTTATTCAATCGATTAACTCAATTAAAACCGAACAATGCTCACCCCTAAATATAATCTCAATTAATACTATTTAGCTGATTATTATTAAAATCAATCATCATAAAACATACGGTCATTAATTTGTATATATATGAATAATTGACTTCTCGAATTGTCAAAGTATAAGGTAGAGTCTTATGACTAACTTAAACCAATTTAAGTAGAGTAGATACGAAGGACTTGTTTTGAACGGTTCCTAGCTAGCGGAAGGAGAGCCGAAATTTGTTTATAATGAGTATTAAACTCACGTTTTAAGAAAGAAAAAAAAAAAAAAGAGTGTCAAATAGTAGCTTAATAAATATAAAAAACTCATTGAGTGATCCCCGCATAAATTTTTTGAATTTTAGGTACTTAAAGTATTTTTTGTAAAAATAAGTACCAAAAGTTTTAACCGTTATAATTTTAGGTGCCTAAAATTTACAATGATATAACTTTAAATGTCTGACCGTTAAAAGGGTGTTAAAAAATTGCCAACCAATCAATGCTCGATACATGGCATTAATTTTATTTTTTAAATTTTTTTAAGGAAAAAAATTTAAAATTTTTAATTTTTCAAAAAATCTCGAAACTTTAGAAATTTTACAAAATTGTCCCCAAATCCTTAAAATTACCCAAACCCCCAAATCGTCGCAGCTTCCACCGCCGATCGCCGCCTCTGATCACACCCCTTTGGTTGCCGGACCAAGGCAGTCATTTTCCCCAACACAGCGTCGCCTATCCAAGGCGGTCATTTTCCCAACACAGCGTCGCCGAAAACGGCGACAGACGTGCAATCGAACGTCGAACATGAAATCTACGTCTGGCTGGCACGTTGTTCGCCGTTTCTAGCGACGTTGTGTAGGAGAAAATGACCGCCTTGGTCCGGTGACCAAAGGGGTGTGGTCAGACGGTGATTTGGGGGTTTTGTGTTTGGGTAATTTTAGGGATTTGGGGTTGTTTTGTAAAATTTCTAAAGTTTCGAGATTTTCTGAAAAATTAAAATTTTGAGTTTTTTTTAATTTTAAAAAATAAAATTAGTGCCACATGTTGAGCATTGATTGGTCAAAAAAATTAGCATCTCTTTAACGGTCAGACACCTAAAATTATAACTGTTAAAATTTTAGGCACATATTTTTACAAAAAAATACATTAAGCACTAAAGTTCAAAAGATATATACTTTGGACATATATTTTTTATTTAAACATTTTCTAGATGACTCGAATTTAAACAATATAAACTGTATAGTATACATTTTTAAAAAATAATAATAAGAAAAGATATTACCAGATTAATCGATCAGAATATAAAAAAAAATAGACAGGGAAAACAATTATATTTACAATTCGTATGTAAATTAAGTTGTGGTAGCCGTTTCCTTCATTTCTCTCAGGAAACGAGCTCCGTTTTTTTTTTTATAAAAAAATACTTATTAAAGAAAGTTTTTATATCTGCAATAAAAACCAGAGAGGAGAGGGTACTGTACCTTTAAAACGACACCGGAAAAGGAAAAGTTCAGTTTTAGTTTATTTGTGGGTTAGTTTTTGCTTTCTTTCAAACTCAAACAAGGATATACAAAAGAAAGCCTAACTCGCCGGAGCTCCGGAAACAGCTGAGAATCCGATGGACTCCTTGGCTCCAAATCGATTTGACATCTTCGAGATTTATCGGCGATTCTGTGGTAATTTTTTTTTCTGTTCTTTTTTTGTTCTTGAGATTTCGTTTCTGTATTCTTTCCCTTTTTGTTCTTAAGTTAATTCTTGGGGTGAAAATATTGGAAATTGGGTTAAGGGTTTTTGAGTTTAGTTTTGTTGTTTAGTAGTTGTGGGGCAAGAGAGTTGCAAATATCCTCTCCCTGTTTTTCTTCCTTTTCTTATTCAGAATTTGATTTAATTATGGAAATCTTTATAATCATTTAGTACCCTAAACACACTTAATGGAAAAATAGGCGAAAAGATAGGTATTGCAATTTGATTTTTTTAAAAGGAATTGGCTAAAATGGTCAAAGCTTTTAATTATTTTTTTTCTAATTTGCTGTAATCTAGTTAACTTCTGAACTATCTTGCAGAACTTAGAACAGGATATGGACATGTTTGTGGTGAAGAATGCTACCGACAAGATGAGGAGTCGCAAAGAGCTAAGTTCTCGAGGGATGCATTGAACCAGCTCTTAAAGATAGTGGAGTCAAGGATGCAGACAAAGTAAGTATACATGTCTTCAATCTGTATGTAGAAGTTTATCAATTCTGATTTGACATTAGGATGACTAGAGAATCTGTTAATGACTCTAAAGACATTTGAAACTGTTGGCATGAAAGAACCGGTTTGATATTATAGGGATGCCATGTGAACTTAGTGTCATTCTTTGGAGTTCTTGTCGAATATATTGTTAATTTAGTTTCAACAATCAAAATCTTTCAATCCCATCTTAAGGTTGAATTTTGAAGACTCCTGCTCAATCCTGAGTTGTTGCAGTCTCCTATACCAATTTTACACATGGTAAATGTGTAGACTACTACAGTTTCATATTTCTTTATGTCTAAACTAGTGAAAACTTTAATCTAATATTTAGTGAAAAAGATCGTATGGACTTAGACATAATCATATTTTCTGAATTCAGTCTTGTTATCCCATCACACACCAGGGATTCTTGCATTCATTTTAATATGTTATTATGTTTCCTTTGACAGGAATGCAGTCTTTGATGAACTTCTCAAGCTCATGTTACATCTGGACTTGATGGTGAGATTCCTCCTATTTAAGTCTCTGAGACTCTACTATGAAGTATATTTTCAGTTATTGATTATATGTTCTGGCAGTGTGTTATCGGTACTGAAATTTGACTTGCTGGTTTTTATTTTGTAGGTAGACTTTTCTGAATTCTCACGCTTCTATGATTTTGTTTTCTTCGTATGCCGAGAAAACGGTCAAAAGAATATTAGTAAGTTATTGTATATTACTTGGTTAAATGTAAATGCTTTTATTGATTTATCTTTGTAATAAATATTTCTTTGGTCTGGGATTTGAATATGTTCTTTCATCTCTTTTGGCATGATTGATAGCTGTAAGCAGGGCAGTTGCTGCATGGAGATTAGTCTTGGGTGGCAGGTTCCGTTTGCTTAACCAATGGTGCGACTTTGTTGAGGTATGAGTACGACTGATACTAAGCTACTACCCCTTTTTGTTTGTCTTAGGACTTAGAGGCATCTCTTGAAACTTTTGGTTATTGTTTTGATGTCTAGGCCCACTTTACTTTGAGCACCAAAATTTCATTTAAGTTGTGATATTAGTTGTTAATTATGTATTTCCATGAGTTTTATCTAGCTTTTCAATTATATCATCTAAGGAGTCACTCATCTACCGACTCAGATTCAATTGTTAGCTTGTAAGAGCGTTCTATAATTTTTAGTTTAATTTTTTAGCTTAACCAATGGTGCGACTTTGTTGAGGTATGAGTACGACTGATACTAAGCTACTACCCCTTTTTGTTTGTCTTAGGGCTTAGAGGCATCTCTTGAAACTTTTGGTTATTGTTTTGATGTCTAGGCCCACTTTACTTTGAGCACCAAAATTTCATTTAAGTTGTGATATTAGTTGTTAATTATGTATTTCCATGAGTTTTATCTAGCTTTTCAATTATATCATCTAGGGAGTCACTCATCTACTGACTCAGATTCAATTGTTAGCTTGTAAGAGCGTTCTATAATTTTTTAGTTTAATTGCCTTAATATAGCCTTTGAAAATCATTTGCATGCATGGTATGTGTATATGATGATAGTCATCACTTGGGCTGGACAAATGTTCTGTTACTGCACTATTAGCTTAAGTTGAAAGTATGCCTGCTAATGAACTACTGTAATCTCTCGATTAAGGCAAGCCACTGTTTTTCATTTTCTTTCAGAAAAATCAGCGGCACAATATTTCTGAGGATACCTGGCAGCAAGTTTTAGCTTTCAGTCGATGTGTACATGAAAACCTAGAAGGGTATGATCCTGGAGGTATTGAGTTTCTCGAAGTCTGTCTTATGGGCTCTCTCTCATGTATTTATGCCCCGTGAATCTGAGTTTGGTTATTTTGCAGGTGCTTGGCCTGTTTTGATTGACGACTTCGTTGAGCATATGTACAGGTTTGCTTTTGTATCCTCGGCACTTTGTATGATATTATTAAGTTCTAATTGCTGTTTCACTATTACTCGGTTTATTTTAGGCGGCAATTTAAAACTCTTACTGTAATTTTTTTCGTATATTGTTATTCATTGTTCTACATAGTAACACGTGTATGATCACTTCATATTTGTTTTTGCATTGACTGGTATTTGTTTTTGCATTGACTGGTAATCATACCTTGTGTTAGTTGTCGGTTCATTCATGCTCCCTATCCTCCTGAATGCTTTAAGCCAAATAATGTTCCGTTTTTGCACACTATGCCTAGATGTCTTAGACTCCCATCTGTTCCCTGCTCTCTTCCCATTGCAGAATTTCGGGGCCAAATAAAGAAAGAAATGATTTCTGTTGCTGTGGTGATTTGGAGTGCCAGTCATGCGCAATTGATGACACTTTGCCTGGTATGCCGAAATATTCATCTTTAGATAAGTTGGCTAATTTTATGGACTACGATAATTGATGTGTTATTATATTGACATCAAATGACAGGATTAAAACTAGTTCCTGGGTTGAAGAGGAAGTTGTGTGAATGTAACGATGATAAAATGGAGTCCTCAGAACCGTTGTCAAACTCTGCGAACCCAAATTGCACATCAAATTCCAAGAGAAATAGGTTGAACTCGTGCCAATCCGTTCACAGGTTAGATAATCTTTCCCCGAATTCATCTGATGACTGCATGGAAATCGTTAAACACAGTAATCCAATGGGTTGTTGCAAGTCTCCTTGTGCAGTCGAGGGTTGCCTGTCTAAGGGTTTTGCAGGGCTGTTATCAAGTTGCTCGTATATGCAGTTTGATCAGGAAAGAAGAGTTTCGTATACGTAGATGCTTCCGATCGAGGTAAAACCATATAGTAAAGAACATATGAATCCTTTACAAGTCTATGATATGATGGGGGAGGGTTATATAACAGTGTGCCATTGATTTTATTCCTTATTTTTGTATTTGGATGTTTGAAGGGGTGCTACCATTGGTTTGTAAGTGGAATCGTTGGGTTTCAATCCAGAAAGAATCATAATATAGATTTTTTCTACTTTATCACTGAAATGAAGTATCAACGCCCCACGGATATAGTTTGATCCATTTGCTTCGTGTACCCTGGGAGAACATAGTTATTAGTTTGTACTATCTCTGATCCGAAAATTCAATCGCTAACAACACCAAAACCTGTGTTCACGGGTAGTTAACTGTACCGGTACGGTTATCGGAATAAAAATTTGACATTTTTGTGAATAGTTAGTCTCATTTAAATTGATTACAGCCTAAACAATTAACCAGTTTATACTGTATGGTTATTCGATTAATTATGAACAGTTTTATATCTAGTATTATAAATAAATTTTATTTATTATTATTAATTTTAATAGTTTAAAAAATATCAACCAAAGAAATTTAAATAAAGTTTTTAATATTTTATTAAAAAATAGTTAAAAGTTTAAAATAATTTTTTTCTCAATAAAAATATATTATTTATTAATATATACCACTGCAATCAGTTAGAATATATTAAATTACAATCGAATCCAACGGACCATAACAGGATACTCATGACTTGAAAAAAAAAAAAAAACTGAACATCTTGAAGTAACATACACTTCAGTCAAAGAAAAGAATTTAAAAAGCAAATTCTAGCTAAATTCTCAAAACAATACAAAACCTACTATATGTAAGTTATATTAATTGTACAAATATTAATAATAATCAATAATTAAGTCAAATTTTACAAAACCCAGTTTTGGTACTATTACCGTACTATTTTGGTCTAATTGTACTGGTACCGTTTAACTCGATTTTTTAGATTTTGGTATGATATAACGGTTCGAGTCTTTACGAACAACCCTAATGATTAGGGATGTATATTTAATTAATTTGGTCGGTAGCCGAACCGAATTAGCCAAAATTAAATTAATTTATTTTTTTCTCTTTAATTGTTAACTGAATCACTTTCTAACTTATTAACCGAACCGAATAAATTTTGAGAATTCGGTCGGTTTTTGAATTAATCAAAAAATTTTATAAGTTTTTTAGTAAAGTACACAAATAGTCACTAAACTATGTCAAATTGATCTTTTTATTCACTAAACTTTCAAAAGTTATAGAATAATCATTAAAATTTTTGAACTATTACAAAATGATCATTGTACGTTATAAATTATTGATAAATTTTGAAAAGTTAAATGACTACTTTATAACGATTCAATAAATTTAATGATCATTTTGTACTAATTTGATAAAGCTTAATGACTATTTTATAACTTATAAAAAATTTAATGGTCATTTTAAAAGTTAAATAACCAAAAATATATATATATAATTAATCTATATAATAATGCGGTTTTATTTTACTGCTAATACTGGAGTTATCGTCATTGCTGCTACTGATCGGCCTCAAACTCTGGAAGATTTGATAGACGAATTGTGAGTGCGGTGAGGTATTGTTTGAATTTATTTGTTTTGATGGATTCTGTTAGAAAAATTGTGTAGTAATAATTCAAGTATAATAGAATACGTAAGAAGAATAAATAATAATAAACTAAAACAGAACTTGAAATATGACATAGTTAAAAATCAGAAGAAACTTGTTGAGGTATGTATGAACAGTTTCTTTAAGACATATTCGTTCTCTCCTCAGTGTTTGAGTAATGTTGGACGTCTATCTTTAAGATACAACAACAAACGTTCACAGCAAGTTCACAGCAATAGCACAATTGCAGTGAACAATCGAACTCAATCTTACCTTCTTCTATCACCGGAAAATAAAATGAACTTTAGAAGGAATTTTTCTAAGTCAAAAACTACAATGTTGTTTTTGTAAGTTGATGTGAAAATTGAGTCGCAACAATTCTTTATATAAAGGATGAAAAAAATTAAACCGTTTGATGAAAAGATTTGTAGATATGATTGAACAAATACAACTTTAAGCTAATAATTAATAAGTCTATTCACCAAGTGACACGACTTATTATTAACATGTCTATTTACCAAGTGACATGACTTAGCATCAATATTATTCAACCAATATATATTATTTTTTCCAACGATCCCCCACATGAATGAAATTGATGGTTCAAAAACATTGGCTCGATGTGGTGATAGATTCTATGTTCAATATTTGCATAGGATAGGTAGGCGTCTCCCTTTGAACCTTCCCTTGACTCGATGTCCTTGAACTATTCTGTCGTTTGTGTAAGCGATGACATACCTCACACATATACCTCACTAACAAGAATTTAGTTCTCATGGTTATGCCCATATAGCCTTGGACATCTCCTAGTTCCGCAAGAGCTTAGAGAACTATGCCCTAATAGTCTCCTTGAAGCGGCTCCACTTCACTCTCACATAGGTGACTTATGTTGTTTGGTTTATCGAAATGCACAATGGTCATTAAAAGCATTACTTAACCTTTTCCCGTTTTAGTCATTGTTTACATCATAGGAACGGACTTGGGGATGAGAACCCCCGTAGTGACCGCACAAAGCTTATACAAGTAGGTTGTCCCTTTGAACCTAGATCTTGGGATCTCCAGTAAACTAGGTAGGGTTTTCCTTCACATTAGCGCCTTAAATTTTCATGGACTTTAGTCACATTCCTTTCGATGTTTTATCAACTTAATCTCGATTCAACCCTTTAGTTAGCGAATCTGCGGTGTTATCTTTTGATTTTATAAAATCAATAGAGATAATTCAAGTTGAGATCAGTTGTCTAACTATGTCGACGACATATGTGTCTCGACTTACCATTATGTTATGTGCTCTAACAAAAGTTACTTGTTTATCACAATATATACATATTGCGGGCACATGCTTTTCTGGAATATCCTCCAAAAAATAATCATTCAGCCTCTAGCATATAGGTTAGAAAATTTGATCTAAAGGACTTTTCCATCATTTCCCTTGTACTTCTTTTTGGATTTATCACAACATTAATCTCTCGTTGAAAGTCTTAACAATTTTCATCAATAGTTTTTATAGTTCGTTTCTTTAAACTTGACCAACTTCCTTAGTCTTACAAAAGAAAGAGGCAATTAGTTATCAATGTCGTGTTCTTGTGGATTTTCAAGATCATTTGATTCATGCATAAGAAATCGTTATACATTGATATGACAATATAACCAATTATCACAAAAACAAACAAGTTAGGAGGATAATCATTGGTAACGAAATTCTTTCATTTTCACCACTAATACCATTACCATTGTTGTTATAGTAAGCATAACCGATAAAAATACAATCCATCGTTTTAGGATTTATTTTCATTTGATTCGGTAAAGAAGTCATTACTTTGGAAAGACACCTCCACACAAGTAATTGTAGGAATGTTTTCTACCATTCCATAATTTATATGATGTCTTCTCCTTTTTCTTGTGGGACACCTTATTTAAAAGGTTTACTGATAACACAGTTTCTCCCACATGTTCTATGATAACCCAGAACTTCTCCTTGTTCTCACAATATTGTGTACTTCATAACGTGCATCATATATGGTTTCGAGAATGTAGTTATAGTATAGGAAGTTAGAGTGCTTCCACTTGGCAACATCGAAGACGGTAGCAACATAAGTACTTCCATGTCTTGGCAACATTGAAGGCGATAGCAACATCTACATCATCCTCTCTAATAATAGGAGGAACAACATGGTCAAATAACACTTTCTCATTGCCACGTTTTGAAAATTTCTCTGCAAGCTTTTCATTGTATCTGTTAGGATGATCAATCAAAGTGATTTGGCCAAGAGAAGGTAAATTGGCAATTTAAAAATTGAAGGGTAGCAAATGGAAAGATAAAAAATGAGACACAAGGATTTATAGTGGTTCAACCTTCTAACAAGGTCTACATCCACTACCTTAGCTTCATACTAAGAATTTCCAACAAATTGACTAAGAATTTCTTCCCCTTTTCTAGGCTAAGGAGGTAACCGTTACACAATCAAAGCTTTCTACCCAAAGCTTTGATCTAACTCTCTCTTTTACAAGAAAAGAATGGCAAATGACAAAAATCTTCTCAAAGGTAAATAATTTGCCACAATACAAGTTCACTCAACCCAAACTTGAAATAAAGAATTAGAAATTTGCTCACTCAAGTGGGTTACAAGGGTTTGACTCTAATAGGCTCAAGAATGTTGGATTTGTGCTTGAATGCTTGAATGTTGATCAAAGGTTGTTGTTGTAGCTCTGGAGACGTGTTTAAATACCCCCTCATTGATTTTTAACCTTTTGGGTAATTGAGATCATCAATATAGTTGTTGAGTTGCTTTCTTCCAACAATAAATGCAGTCTGCCTACACTCGGTATCGGTACACGGGCTATCGTATTGGTACCTACCAAAATAAGAAATAGTCGTTGTACAGAGGGGCGTATCGATACGAGAAGCTTAATTTACAAAGGTGTACTGGTACTGTCCGTACAGTATCGGTACCATTTTTGCTCGCTAAAATCTGAAGAAAAAGTCCATGAAAAATTGTATCAGTACACCTAGGGGCGTATCGATACAGTATAACGATTTTTCAAACTTATGGTTCCAATAACACTGACAAAGTAACGGTCGAATAATAAATGCAAAAGATTTTTCAAATCTAAAGACCCTATATCGGTACGATTATAGTCGTACCCATACTCAAAGCATATTTTGGTTCCCAGGTATGAATGGCGTACCGATACGGCGATATGCGTATCGGTACCCAATAGCTATTTTGTAAAAAGGGTTTTTCCAGTAGCCAAAAATCATATCGATACGGCCAAGGGCGTATCAGTACTCCTGGACCAAAATCAGCTATTTGAGTACAAAAATAGTTGGAAAATATTTGAGGTTTTAGTTTTTGACTTAGAAATAATTTTGTGTTCGAATCCTTGTCATTTTGTGAGCAATTTTGAGTACTTAAAAATTTATTTAATTTTACAAATAAGTCCTTGAAACTCTTTGTTATATCAAAATCAAATTTAGTTTTACAATCTCCCCCTTTTTAATATAATAAAACCCAAATAAATTTTTAAGACTTTTTGAAAAATAACTCCTCTTTCTTTAAGGCTAAAAGATGTATCTTTTGAAAAAATTTGAAAAAAAAAATAATCTCATTTACTTCTCCCCTTTTTGTTAGATCAAAATCAATGTGATATAATTCAAAGCAAGATATAAACAATAAAGTGCTCCAAGCATGAAGGAAACAACATAGATATCATTAAAGTTCAAAGAAAATAATTCCAAGTGACAAAGAAAATCCAACTTGGACCTAAAAACATAATCCAAAACAAATAACCGTAAAGCATAGGAGTTCATAAAACAAATAACATAGGTGCATAAAATCTAATATGATATGACATGAATGAGATGTAAAAGCCTAAGGAGCATCCTCATCATCTTCCATGGCACCATAGGTGAATGATGAGACGCACGTAGTATGGCGATTTTGAACCAAATGAACAAGCTCGAAAAATATGATTTGAGCTAGGTTAGGAAGCTTACCCTCACGAAAGCAATAGAGCCAAAAGTCATTGACTTGGCATATGGTAGACCACTTACCACCGGATGGCCGAAACCACCAAGTGATGAGAAAGTGAAGAAAGCGCTCATGAGCATCGAGCACATTAACGGACCCACTATAACGCTTGGGAAAGTCATCTTCTTCAACCAAACTCGTATCATCCAAACCCAAAAGATTAGCTATAATGGTAGAATCAAGTAAAAACTTTTTGCCTATTAGGTATGACTCTAAAGCAACAACTTCAGTTCTATCACGGTTGTAAACACAACGGATATTTGAGTAAAAAGATGACAAGATTTTTATACCAAATCCCAGGATACTCAAAAAAACATAAACTTTCATTGAGTCATTAAATTGAGATGGTGAAAATTAAATTCGTCAGAAGTCATAAAAGGTAAAGAAGCCACACGTTCTCTACGGATTTTATAAATTTGAAATTGTTTAAATCGATCAATGGCTCAGGGATAACAAGGCTCATTAAAACACTTTTGAAAAATCATTGTTAAGTTTGGTTTTGTACTGTTGTTTTCGGGATTGGTTTCAGAAGGATTTGGATTTGAAGAACTACACAATCTCCTTTCTCATTATTTTCTTAGGACCCATAATAAAACCTGAAAACAAAATTAAAACACAAAGGCAATGTATGCATAAATATCATATTCAATTCAATAAACAATCCAATGATTAAGGTATGTTAAAAGAAAAACTATATTGTATAGTTTAAAATCATATACAAGTATAAAAAGAATTTTTGGTGAAAGAAAAATTGAAAAACAGTGTTGAAAAATATGAGTATAATTTTATATTTGAACCAAAAATTTTCAATTTCGAAAAGATTTTTGTAAAAAATTTGAAGCCTAATCTATAAACATCCTAAATATACAATTTTTGATGTAAAACAATATTCAAATATAAAGAAATCAAAAATAAAAAGAAAAAGAGTTTAAACCTTAAGTATGAGATTATGGATGAATGTTGAGATGATTGTGCACAAAGCTTGATAATTTTGCTTGGGTTTGTTGTAAAAACCAAAAGCCCCAAAAGATTTTGAGTAATTGTGTGAAAAACTAAGAGATTTGAGAGTGTAATCACTAATTTTGTCCGGGGTAAACCCGTTTTTATTTTTTATTTCAATAAAGGGGCTTATGTGTGTGTGTTACTATTATCTACAATATGTATTGTGGGATTTGTTTAATTTTAACTATTTATACATATATGTATGTGGCTATTATTAAAATCCAAAACATTACTAGTACTATTTTAATTAAGCATTTTTATATATATCTAAGTATTGTTATTTGCTATCATATTGTATTATCTATTTTATATTATATGTTATGTTTTTAAAATCCAAAAACACAAAAATATTAGTATTATATGTATGTTAGTATGTATTATATGTATTTACCTATTTGAAAAACCCCTAAATATTAGTATTATATGTATTTTAGTATGTATTATATGTATTTACCTATTTGAAAAACCCCTAAATATTATTGGTATATTATATTATTTCCTTTATGCCCAGCTTTATTAAATAAGAATCAATCCATATACATAGAGTCCATGTACAAACATTGAATAAATAAAGCACAGGTTTTTCTGTATACATATATATCGGCAGTCCATTTACATAAAAACCCTAAAAATATTATATTACATATTAAGCCCATTAGAGCCCAAAATCGAAAAACCCTAACCTGATATCCTTTTATTCCTTCTGCAGCCAAGCCTCAACCATTGGATATGGATGCAATCGGACGGTTCAGATTCAGCAAGCACACCCTTTGGTCTTCCCGTGACTTTTCACATGCCACAACAGGGTGTTTGCCAGTCCTCAATCGACAATGTTGCCAGCTGCCAGTCCTATGGTCCCAACCGACAGCCCCTCATCTATTGGCACCCTCACACGCACAAACAAACAGCAACAACCATGTCACAGTTTCAGATGAATGCAAACAAACAAAGGGTAATCAAGGGAATTTTGGCTGAAAAAAATACAACCAATCAAGAATTTTAGTTTCATTTTCTTTTTTGCTTTAATCATGTAATCTGGATATAAAGCCAGAAGGAATCAAATGTAATAGAGATCATTTTTCAAGAATCAATAGAAATAAAAGCATTTTCAGAATTCTCTTTCTCCAGTTTTTCCCTCTTTTTCGAATACAAGAAAAAAAGCATTCAAGGATATTTTTTTCTCTACTTTATTTTGGTTCAAAATAAAAAAAAAAGAAAAAGGAAGAAAGCTTACCCTCGGCTTTGACGGATTCCGGCGATCGGAGCAACCACTCGACAATCCCAACGTTGGACTGAGAGCCAACATCGCGGTGAGCAACATAGTTTGATTTCGGCTCAATCTAACGGCGGAGAGTGTAGATCGGAGGCGAGGAAATCGACGCGCTCAAAGGCTTACCCTTTTCAAACTTCCGACGTTTTCTGGCGACCGAAACCTCATCTCGACAATCCCAACGGTGGAGGTGTTTCATTCGACGAAGAGAACGACACATCTTGGTTTCGCGGCGATCTAACAGCGAATGGAGCAAATCCAGCGCGAAGAGGACGAACGGTTTAAGACCATTTTCATAAAGATCGGACGACGGTCTTGAAAAACCAATCCGATAAGTAGGAGGGGGAGAACAAGGCAGTTCCACCGGTGTTCTTGCATGGTCGGAATAACCACTGGAGCGACAGCGAGGGTCTGAGAGAGTGACGGCAGCTAGGGCTTGTTTTAGAGAAAGAGTTTGTTGTTTGGAAAGAAGAGTGGGAAATAAATGAAACAAAGGAGATAGAACCCCTTATCGACTGACCCGCAGGAGTCGGGCGACCCGACCCAGATTCGGATCCTCTCCGCGACCTGGACCCGCTCCAAGCAACAACAACCCAACAGCCTGCAGCCCAATTTTATTGGGCTTGGTACCTTCTTAACCTTTAGTTATATTTTGTGTATACCTATTAGAGATTGTATCATCATATGGTATGTATACATTACACAGCGTATTTATATTCTATTTGGGTACATGTGTGTATGCGGATTTATTTATGTTTATATGATATGATTTGTGATCTTAATATATATACAATGTATGGTTTTAATATATATAGTTTTAAATACATAATTGTAATCACTAATTTTGTCTGAGGTTGATTTTTTTTTTTGCAATAATGGGCTTATTTCCTATATAAATACATATTGGGCTTTGTTTATCCTCATTAAAACTAAAAAAATGAATTACTGTCTTGTTGTTGTCCATTTAAAAAAATAGTAGAGAAAAACTAAATATTACTAAGTATATTTGACGGTTTTATTATTGTTGTTATATATGTTTTGTTACTATCATTTATACCATATTATCGTCATCTTTGTTATTATTATGTGTATTTATAAGTCATTTATATGTGTCTATTAAAACAAATATGTCTTTATGTTTATATTGTATGTATGTTATGTTACATATGTATTTATTATTATTGTTAGTATTTAAATGTGAGTGAGTATGTATTGCATGTATTATTAGGCTATTAAATATAATGTGTATAAGTACTAACGTTTGAGTGTTTATATATGCGAGTATAATGTTATAAGTATGTTACGTTGTTATTGTTATTATTATTACTTACCATTATTATTAAAGCTATTGTGGTTATGTTATTATCATTGTATTTTGTTATCACATATTAATATTATTAGTTATTATTATACTAATGTGAAAGCCCAAACAAGCAATGTAAATAAAAAGCCTGTATATATTTCATAAATAAACAGCCCATATAAAATTACATCAGATAACTGAAGCCCATATATAAATAAATAAAAATGAGTCCAAGTCCATTTACAATCTGCCCATTTATTTATATCTATTACATAAGCCCATTCAAGCTCAAGTTTAGATTCCATTTACATATCCATTAAACAAAAAACCCTAAAAGAAGTCTGATCACCATCTCTTCTTCTCTTTTGCAGCCACCCCAAATCTAACCGTTGGATCAGATTAAACCGGAACCGACCATCCAGATCTTCCATTCGCGCCATGCGAAGACGCCCCAACTTCCACGCGCGTGAAGCCCATGCGCGGACGATTCACCTTCCACGCGCCTCTGCTGTTTCATCTCCCGGCCACGTGGCCTTGTCGCCGGTGATCCCGTACTATCACCACCGGCTCTCAACCACCATGCAGAAAAAAACAATAGAAAAATGAGGGGTTAGCAGAGGCTAATCCTAGACATCATCAGCCATAGTAATCTCATTTAAAGATTGCTTGTTATTGTAAACAAAGATTTGAGATATAAATATATGTATCAGATTGTAAAAGGGGCAGATTCGGATTCATGAATGAAAAAAGCACTTTGAGGAATTTCCAACTTCCTTCTGTTATTTTTGTTGTTCGAATCCAACACTCACAAAGCAAACAAAGAGATTTCAACCATCCATGTTCTGAATATTATTGTACTGGTCATTTAAATCCGAACCAAAAAACAAGACAACAAAGAAAAGGGAAAGGAAGAAGCGTTTAACGTTCGAAAGTGGTGATTTCTGGCGATTAGAGGCTCCAACCGTCAATCCCAACGCTGAAGAGCTAGGTCATGGCAAGAAAAGTCACATACTTCGGTTGCGGCTCGATCCAACAGCGGAACACCTAGATCAACGGCAAGGAAGACCAACGAACCCAGAAGGATTTCTCGGCATTGGGGGCTATTTTAGGAGAAACCAAGCCGGTAAAGAGGAAGAGGGGGCTGGGACGTACTCACCGGTGGCTTTGCATGGCCGAAACACCCTCGGGATCGACAGTGAATGGTGTTTGAAGACACCGACGGTTGAGTTTCAAAGGGTTCTCTGTTTATGTTTGTTGAGGAAGGATAGGTGAGAATGAAAGGTTAAAAGGGTTTTACCCTTTAATCAACTATAACCGGTAGAACTGGTTCATTAACAGGTCAAACCGGTTCACATACCAGACCCGTGAACCTGGCCCGCTTCAAATTCAATTTAATCAGCCCGAACCAGTGGGCTTGGTACACCCTTATCTTCTTTTGTTGATATTAGCCCATATATGGTGTTTTTTTTAGTATAACATGTTTCATATCTTTTTTATGTGATATTTGTTATTAAATACTGCATAATACATGCACCTCATATATGTTACATAGTGTTTAGATTATACATAAAAATTTAATATTTAGTTTATGTAACATATGTGTTAATATATGTTTCTCATCAAATATGTGATCCTTTTAATATTAACGTATATGTTTTATAAAGATCATGGTATATACACATTATAAAGGCCTTATATATATAATATAGAGTTCTTTTAAAATATATAATATACAGTTTATTGGTGTAATATACGATATATATGTGATGTTTATAAAATATATCACATAAAATTTTTATAAAACATAATATATGTTTTACATAATATAGGTTCCTTTTTATGTAATATATATCACATAAAGTTCTTAAATGTATAGTTTTCTATAATATAATATACTTTTAATATGATACATGGTTTAAAAATAATTGTTTATATTTTTTATAAACATGTTTTTTTTTAAATGCAAATTTTTATATAATTTTATAAAAAAGATTATAATGTATATATATATAACTTTCTTTTAATATAGTATATGGTTTTTGAAGGTATATAGATTTTATGTAATGTGTATATAATCATTATGGTTTTATATGAAGTATGGTTTCTTCCAAATGATATATAATCATTATGTGTATAATATATAGTTTTATGATTTGTACATGATATGTTTTACAATACACAGTTATGTTATATTATATGATTTTTATGATATTTATGTAATGTAGTTTTTTTTAAAATGAATATGATACATATTTTACAATATATATTCTTTCATGTAACATGTATAACACATAGTTTATGTAATATAACATATCGGCTTTATAATGTAATATTTGTTAAATACATATAGTACATGTTTTATAATATAAAGTTTTCATTACACAATGTACGGGTTTTACATAATTTATGTTTTTAAATAAATATATATAATATAAATTCTTCTTATATGTTATATATCGTATAAATTTCTTATGTATGTAATACATGGTTTTTTTAGTAATATATATACTTGTATATATATGGCTTTTCCATGAATAGGCTTAGTTTAGGGCTTTTTTTGTTTGGGGCCTAAGTTTAGTTTTAGCTTAGTGGGCCTTGAGCTTTTTGGTGGGTTTAGGGAATTAAGGCTTTAGTTTAAATTAGGCAAATTAATTCGACTAACGTAGATCGTGTGCTCGCCTCATAGGGGCACGATCCTCAAATTAATTAAATTAATTTAGGATTAGTTTTTTAAAAGCCATAGTTAGATTTAGGTTCGATTTAGTTTAGTGAATTTAAATTTACATTTGGCTCATTTGGGTAAATATTAAATTCATTAAATTAATTGAGCATTTCTTAATTAGTTTTAGGCTATAATTAATTTCAAGTTTTGATTGATATTAAATTTCAGATTAATTCTCATAATTTGTTAGGGTTTCTAGTTTTTTAAGGCTAATTAATTTATGATTAAATATTAGAATCACTTAACCAATAATTAGATCACTAATTGGGCTTTCCATAATTTGGGGTCTTTTAGGTTAAGACCTTAGGGTGGGCCTTGTGTGTTTATTTTCAAACCTTTGTTTGTCATCCCTTAATTGTCACACATATGTCATATTAATCTTGCATTAATTAATCTAAATCATGGAACATAAGATATTTATTAGTTCCAATATTTTTTTCATAACAATCTTATCTCAATGGATGTTGACTGAATATTTGGATTAATTCTTATCGAGTCCGGGTAAATGTCAATTAAAATTGGCAAGATCATTACATCATATTTTAACTATTTGCATCATGCATAAAGGCGGCGTACGTGATCCGAACCCTAAACTAACACGACAGTCAGCATTATTTGATGTCGGTTTAGTTTATGGTCCAACGTATCGTCACCCTTATTAATTAAATGCCTAATTAATTTGAACCCACCAATTTGAATAAGCCCGTGTAATTAAGGTCAATTTCTAATTAAGAACGCCAAGTTAAGGTTATTCAAATTCCAACAAATTATATCAATTTTAAAGGCAACGAATATTATGGTACCGATATCCGGGTGTGATAGGGGTGCTAATCATTCCTCACGCGTAACCAACTCCCATACCCTTTCACCGTGAATCTCTGGTTTTCTTTGGTATCCGGCCTACCTTATCCAAGTGGCCGGTGGCGACTCCAAGTTTTTAACGATTTTCAAAAGAATTAAAGTTTTCAAGAAGAAATCCCCACTTTAAAACGAAGATTTCAAAGAGATGATTTTGGGGATAATTAATAGCCGACTTCTTTTCTAAAAATACTTTGATACACTAGTATTAAAAGGGAATTTTAGAAGAAAAATATCGCTACAATAATATGCGGTTTGGATATAATATATAGCTTTTTTATAAAGAATATATCATGTAGCTTTTTCTTAAAAAAAACATATAATATAGAGCTTTAAATATATAATATATGTAGTTTTATAAAAGTATATAACATATATAGTTTTCTCAAAATATAATATGTTTTATTAAAGTATATAATATAATGTTAATATAATATGATTTTATAAGGTATATTTAGATATGTGGGCTTTATTCTATTAAAAAAAGATATGTGGGCTTTATGGGTTGAGCTTAATTTGGTTAGTTTGGGCGTAGATAGGTTTTTGGGCTTGGGTTATGCCTAGTTTAAATGGTTTTGAGCCCTTTGTAGTGCTTTTGGGCCTTGGGCCTAGTTTAGGTGAGCTTTAGGTTAGTTGAGGCTTTTAGATTAGATTAGGCAAATTAATTTAATTAATTTGGATCGTTTGCTCGTCTTATAGGGGTACGATTCTTCAAATTAATTAAGTTAATTTAGGTTTTGGTTTCTTAGAGCCTTAGTTAGAATAGGGTTTGAATTGATTTAGTGAAGTTAAACTTACCTTTGGCTTTCTAGGGCAAGTGTTAATTCACTAAGTTAATTGAACGTTTCTTAAGTACCTTTAGGATAAAATTAATTTCAAAGTTTAGATTAACATTAAATTTTAGATTAATTATCATAATTTGTTAGGGCTTTCTAGTTTTTAGGGTTAATCGATTTAGGGTTAATATTAGAATCGCATAATTAATAACTAGATCACTAATTGGGCTTTTTATAACTTGGGCCTTTTAGGTTAAGGCCTTGGGTGGGCTTTGTGTGTTTACCTTTAAGCCTTTTGTTTGTCATCCCTTAATTGTCATTCATGTGACCCTTTACTTCAGATTGCATGTGAATTAACCTAAATCATGAAAAAATGAGGTATCTATTAATTTTGATATTTGTGTCGTAACAATCTTGCCTTAATAGTTGTTGATCAAATATTTGGATTAATCCTTACCGTCCTAAGGTAAATGATAATTAAAATTTACAATAGCATAGCATCACACCTAAATGCTTGCATCATGCATAAAGGCGGCGTATGAATTTTGAACCGTAAATTAACACGGCAGTCGACCTTATTAGATGTCAGTTTAATCTATGGTCCGATGTATCGTCAACCTTATTAATTAAATATCCAATTAATTTGAACCCGCCAATTTGATAAAGCCCGTGCAATTAAAGTTAATTTTTAATTAAGTACGCTGAATTAATTTAATTTAAAATTCCAACAAATTCCATCAGTTTAAAGGCAACAAATATTATGGTACCGATATTCGGGCGTGATGGGGGTGCTAATCCTTCCCCACGCGTAACCAACTCACGGACCATTTCATAACAAATCTCTGGTATTTTATGGTGTCCGGCCTACCTTACTCAAGTGGCTAGTGGCAACTTCAAGTTTTATTGTTTTCAAAAGATTACGATTTTTACAAAGAAATCCCCATTTTAAACCAAGATTTCAAAGAGAAGATTTAAGGAATAATTAGTAGCCGATGATTTATCTAAAACAAAGACTTATAAAAAAAGGAAAAAATGTCGCTACAGAGAGGTTTATATAGAAGATTTGCGACCTAGGGTTTTAAGAGTTTGAATAGATTTAGAAAAACCTCTTTTAATGACATTTAAAGACCCTAGCGGCTACGCGTACCGATACGCCACTTGTGCGTCCTAACACCGCGTACCGGTACGGTTTTTATCCGTACCGACCCCTTGCTCGTACTGGTATAGGTTAGCCTGTACCGATCCTGCCTCATGAACATGTACCAACACGTGATACCCCATATCGGTACCCATGTGCCAAAAATGTTATTTTAAACAGCAAGGAGCCCAAAAATTCAATTTTAATTGAATCAAAATGCATGAGTATGATATGAGATTATCGTGTATAAGCAGAAACTGATGTGTATTCCCCTTAGCAACAAGCATAGATGCGTATAGGAGTAAAAACACATAAGCAATGAAATTAACCAAATTCAAGCAAGTTTTAGACACTAAAAAGACTCTAAGGTTCAAGGTAGGCTAGTAAGCCCTAACTCTCTCATAAGAGACCAAACACGCTCTTTGTCTAAAGGTTTGGTAAATATATCCGCTAGGTGGTTCAAAGTGTCTACATATTCTAGAACTACCTCATTTTTCATGACATGATCTCTAATAAAATGATGTCTTATCTCAATGTGCTTGGTTCTAGAATGTTGGATCAGATTCTTAGTGAGATATATGACACTAGTATTGTCACACTTCAAAGGGATGGTACCTACATCAATTCCATAATCTAAGAGTTGTTGCTTCATCCAAATGACTTGAGCACAACAACTTCCGGCCGAAATGTATTTCGCCTCGGTGGTAGATAATGCTACAATAATTTGCTTCTTAGGAAACCACAATATGAGCATACTACCTAGGAATTGACAAGTACCGGAGGTATTCTTTCTATCTATCTTACAACCTCCATAATCCACATCCGAATAAGCATGCAAATTAAACGAGGAATCTCTAGGATACCAAAGGCCTAAACAAGGTATGTCTCTAAGGTATCTAAAGATTCTCTTAATGGCATGAAAGTGTGATTCTCTAGGACTTGCTTGAAATCTAGCACACAAGCAAACACTAAACATGATATCTGGTCTACTTGCGGTAAGATAAAGAAAATATCCTATCATTGATCTGTAAAGCTTTAAATCAACACACTTACGTCCTCTATCTTTGTCAAGCTTTGTAGAAGAGCTCATTGGTGTGGCTTGAGGTTTCACATTCTCCAAGCTAAACTTCTTGAGTATGTCCTTGATGTACTTAGCTTGATTGATGAAGATGCCATCCTTCATTTGCTTGATTTGGAGCCCCAAAAAGAATGAGAGCTCTCCCATCATGCTCATTTCAAATTCACCTTGCATTAACTTAGCAAAATATTGACAAAGCAATTCATTAGTAGAACCAAAAATAATATCATCAACATAAATTTGTACTACTAAGATGTCTTTGCCTTTTCTTTTTTAATGAAGAGTGTAGTATTATTCTTTCCTTTGTCAAAACCTTTTTCAATTAAAAAATTTGATAATATTTCATACCAAGCTCTAGGAGCTTGGTTCAAACCATATAAAGCTTTTGAAAGCTTAAAAACATGGTTTGGATATTTGGATTTTCAACACTGAGTGATTGTTCTACATACACTTCTTCATTTATAAAACCATTTAAAAATGCATTTTCACATCCATTTGAAAAAGCTTGAATTCATGATAACATGCAAATGCAAGAAGCATCCTAATAGCTTCCATTCTAGCTACGAGTACATAGGTTTCATCAAAATCGATTCTTTCATCTTGAGTGTAATCTTGAGCAACAAGTCTAGCCTTGTTTCTCACTATGTTACCACTCTCATCTAGTTTGTTTCTAAAATCCCATTTAGTTCCTATGGTAGATTTGTTACTAGGTCTATCAAATAATGTCCATACTTGACTTCTCTCAAACTAATTTAACTCTTCTTACATATCCAATATCCAATAATCATTATTTAATGCTTATTTGATATTTTTAGGCTCTATGCACGAGATAAATGCAACAAAAGTACATGTATTTCTAAGAGAATATCTAATGGTTACCTTTTTGGATGGACCACCCAAAGACTCACCACCTTTGACATAGTTGAACTCTCTTGGGTAGGTCACCTCCTTTTCCTCTAGAGTCATGTCCTTCAATGCTTCTAGAGGTGGATCTTGTGCTTCTTTATTTGGAACTTCGTCCACCTTTAATGAAGTCGGGTGACTCGACCCAGATCCAGATCCTACCCGCGACCTGGACCCGCTCCAAGCAACAACAACGCAATAGCCTACAGCCCAATTTTATTGGGCTTGGTACCTTCTTAACCTTTAGTTGTATTTTGTGTATACCTATAAGAGATTGTATCATCATATGGTATGTATATATTACATAGTGTATTTCTATTCTATTTGGGTACATGTGTGTATGCAGATTTATTTATGTTTATATGATATGATTTGTGATCTTAATATATATACAATGTATGATTTTAATATACATTATTATATATAGATTTAAATACATAATATGCGGTTTTGATATAATATATAATATATAGCTTTTTATAAAGAATATACCATATAGCTTTTTCTTAAAAAACATATAATATAGAGTTTTTAAATATATAATATATGTAGTTTTATAAAAGTATATAACATATATAGTTTTCTCAAAATATAATATGTTTTATTAAAGTATATAATATAATGTTAATATAATATGATTTTATAAGGTATATTTAGATATGTGGGCTTTATTCTATTAAAAAAGATACGTGGGCTTTATGGGTTGAGCTTAATTTGGTTAGTTTGGGCTTAGATAGGTTTTTAGGCTTGGGTTATGCCTTGTTTAGATGGTTTGAGCCTTTTGTAGTGTTTTTGGGCCTTGGGCTTAGTTTAGGTGAGCTTTAGGTTAGTTAAGGCTTTTAGATTAGATTAGACAAATTAATTTAATTAATTTGGATAGTGTGCTCGTCTCATAGGGGCACGGTTCTTCGAATTAATTAAGTTAATTTAGGTTTAGGTTTCTTAGAGCCTTAGTTAGAATAGGGTTTGAATTGATTTAGTGAAGTTAAACTTACATTTGGCTTACTAGGGCAAGTGTTAAATTCACTAAGTTAATTGAACGTTTCTTAAGTGCCTTTAGGAACAAAATTAATTTCAAAGTTTATATTGACATTAAATTTCAGATTAATTATCATAATTTGTTAGGGCTTCCTAGTTTTTAGGGTTAATTGATTTAGGGTTAATATTAGAATCACTTAATTAATAACTAGATCACTAATTGGGTTTTCCATAACTTGGGCCTTTTAGGTTAGGGCCTTGGGTGGGCTTCTGTGTGTTTACCTTTAAGCCTTTTGTCTATCATCCCTTAATTGTCATTCATGTGACCCTTTACTTCAGATTGCATGTGAATTAACCTAAATCATGAAAAAATGAGGTATCTATTAATTCTGAAATTTGTGTCGTAACAGTCTTGCCTTAATAGATGTTGACCGAATATTTGGATTAATCCTTACCGTCACAAGGTAAATGAAAATTAAAACTGACAAGAGCATAATATCAAACCTAAATGCTTGCATTATGCATAAAGGTAACGTACAAATTTCGAACCGTAAATTAACACGACAGTCGACCTTATTAGATGTCAGTTTAATCTATGGTCCGATGTATCGTCAACCTTATTAATTAAATATCCAATTAATTTGAACCCGCCAATTTGATAAAGCCCGTGCAATTAAAGTTAATTTTTAATTAAGTACGCTGAATTAATTTAATTTAAAATTCCAACAAATTCCATCAGTTTAAAGGCAACAAATATTATGGTACCGATATTCGGGCGTGATGGGGGTGCTAATCCTTCCCCACGCGTAACCAACTCACGGACCATTTCATAACAAATATCTGGTATTTTATGGTGTCCGACCTACCTTACTCAAGTGGCTAGCGGCAACTTCAAGTTTTTATTGTTTTCAAAAGATTACGATTTTTACAAAGAAATCCCCATTTTAAACCAAGATTTCAAAGAGAAGATTTAAGGGATAATTAGTAGCCGATGATTTATCTAAAACAAAGACTTATAAAAAAAAGGAAAAAATGTCGCTACAGAGAGGTTTATATAGAAGATTTGCGACCTAGGGTTTTAAGAGTTTGAATAGATTTAGAAAAACCTTTTTTAATGACATTTAAAGACCCTAGCGGCTACGCGTACCGATACGCCACTTGTGCGTCCTAACACTGCGTACCGGTACGGTTTTTATCCGTACCGACCCCTTGCTCGTACTGGTATAGGTTAGCCTGTACCGATCCTGCCTCATGAACATGTACCAACACGTGATACCCCATATCGGTACCCATGTGCCAAAAATGTTATTTTAGACAGCAAGGAGCCCAAAAATTCAATTTTAATTGAATCAAAATGCATGAGTATGATATGAGATTATCGTGTATAAGGTAAAATGATGCGTCACGTACTCCCCTAGCAACAAGCATAGATGCGTATAGGAGTAAAAACACATAAGCAATGAAATTAACCAAATTCGAGCAAGTTTTAGACACTAAAAAGACTCTAAGGTTCAAGGTAGGCTAGTAAGCCCTAACTCTCCCATAAGAGACCAAACACGCTCTTTGTCTAAAGGTTTGGTAAATATATCCGCTAGGTGGTTCAAAGTGTCTACATATTCTAGAACTACCTCATTTTTCATGACATGATCTCTAATAAAATGATGTATTATCTCAATGTGCTTGGTTCTAGAATGTTGGATCAGATTCTTAGTGAGATATATGGCACTAGTATTGTCACACTTCAAAGGGATGGTACCTACATCAATTCCATAATCTAAGAGTTGTTGCTTCATCCAAATGACTTGAGCACAACAACTTCCGGCCGAAATGTATTTCGCCTCGGTGGTAGATAATGCTACAATAATTTGCTTCTTAGGAAACCACAATATGAGCATACTACCTAGGAATTGACAAGTACCGGAGGTATTCTTTCTATCTATCTTACAACCTCCATAATCCACATCCGAATAAGCATGCAAATTAAATGAGGAATCTCTAGGATACCAAAGGCCTAAACAAGGTATGTCTCTAAGGTATCTAAAGATTCTCTTAATGGCATAAAGGTGTGATTCTCTAGGACTAGCTTGAAATCTAGCACACAAGTAAACACTAAACATGATATTAGGTCTACTTGCGGTAAGATAAAAAAAATATTCTATCATTGATCTATAAAGCTTTAAATCAACACACTTACCTCCTCCATCTTTGTCAAGCTTTGTAGAAGAGCTCATTGGTGTGGCTTGAGGTTTCACGTTCTCCAAGCCAATCTTCTTGAGTATGTCCTTGATGTACTTAGATTGATTGATGAAGATTTCATCCTTTGTTTGCTTGATTTGGAGCCCCAAAAAGAATGAGAGCTCCCACATCATACTCATTTCAAATTCACCTTGCATTAACTTAGCAAAATATTGGCAAAGCAATTCATTAGTAGAACAACAAATAATATCATCAACATAAATTTGTACTACTAAGATATCTTTGCCTTTTCTTTTTTAATGAAGAGTGTAGTATTCACCTTTTCTTTTTCAAAACCTTTTTTCAATTGAAAAATTTGATAATCTTTCATACTAAGCTCTAGGAGCTTGTTTCAAAACCATATAAAGCTTTTGAAAGTTTAAAAACATGGTTTGGATATTTTGATCTTTAAAACTAAGTGATTATTCTACATACACTTCTTCATTTATAAAACCATTTAAAAATGCACTTTTCACATCTATTTGAAAAAGCTTGAATTCATGATAACATACAAATGCAAGAAGCATCCTAATAGCTTCCATTCTAGCTACGAGTACATAGGTTTCATCAAAATCGATTCCTTTTTCTTAAGTGTAACCTTGAGCAACAAGTCTAGCCTTGTTTCTCACTATGTTACCACTCTCATCTAGTTTGTTTCTAATAACCCATTTAGTTCTATGGTAGATTTGTTACTAGGCCTATCAACTAATGTTCATACTTGACTTCTCTCAAATTAATTTAACTCTTATTGCATGGCCAATATCCAATAATCATCATTTAATGCTTTTTTTGATATTTTAGGTTATATCATGAGATAAATCAACAAAAGTACATGTATTTCTAAGAGAAGATCTAGTGGTTACCCTTTTGGATGGACCACCCAAAGTCTCACCACCTTTGACATAGTTAAACTCCCTTGGGTAGGTCACCTCCTTTCCCTCTAGAGTCATGTCCTTCAATGCTTCTAGAGGTAGATCTTGTGCTTCTTCTCTATTTGGAACTTCATCCACCTTTAATGATTGTTCTCCACCATCATTGGCTTTAAAAATCCCTACATCATCATCATCACAAGAATCCTTCCTCGAAAGAAGGTTATCATCGAAAACCACATGCATAGACTCTTCAACTACTAAAGTTCTCTTATTAAATACTCGATAGGCTTTAAAGTTTAAAGAATAACCTAGAAAAATAGCTTCATCACTTTTTACATCAAATTTGCACAAATTGTCTTTTCCATTGTTTAAAACAAAATATGTGCATCCAAAAGGATAAAAATAACTAATGTTAGGCTTTTTCCTTTTAAGAAGCTCATAGGGTGTTTTCTTTAAAATAGGCCTAATCATTACTCGATTGACAATATAACATACGGTATTTGTGGCTTCTGCCCTAAAATACTTGGCAAATTGTTTTCACAAAGCATGGTAGTAGCCATTTCTTTTAAAGTACGATTTTCTTCTCAACAACCTCATTTTGTTGAAGAGTGTGAGGAGCGAAAAAATTATGGCTTATACTATTTGAGTTACAAAAATCCTCAAAACCTAGATTTTGAAATTCGGTTCCATGATCACTCATAATGTGAGAAATAGAGTGACCAACATCGTTTTGAGTTATTTTTGAAAATGTGATGAATTTTTCTAAAGCTTCATCCTTGGTACTTAAGAATAGAACCCAAGTATATCTATAGTAGTCATCTATTAAAACAAATGCATATAATTTTCCACTCAAGCTCATAGTTCTAATAGGGCCAAAAAGATCTATGTGGATCAATTGTAAAACTCTATTTGTAGAAACATCATTAATAGGTTTAACAGAAACTCTTTTGTGTTTGCCTTTTGCACAAGTATCATAAATTTTATCATATGAAAACTTTATTTTTGTCAAACCTCTTACAAGATCATTTGAAATCAATTTTTCTAAAACACTCATGCTTGCATGCCTTAGTCTTCTATGCCATGAATCATGCTCATCAGAAGCAACAAAACATGCATTTGAAATATGAATGTCATCTAAATGCACCATGTAAATATTTCTTATGCGATGACCAATAAGCACAATTTTGTTAGTTTCAATGTTGATGATTTTGCAACCATTTAAATCAAAAAGCACAGTGAAACCTTTATCACAAGTTATCTTATACTCAAAAGATTATGTTTTAGACCGTTGACATACAAAATATTGTTAATAAGAATAGAAGAGTGATGCCAATGGAACAATTCCTTTCTTCATAATTGTATAGGTTAAGAGAGACCCCATGAGAGCGTCGAGCTTCAAGGTCTTGAGGTCTTTGGCCTCGAGGATGGCGGTTCTCTTTCCATTCCATGACTCGAAAAGGGAGTAGATGAGCTTCTAGAAAAGCTTGTCTTTCGAAATGACTTATTCGAAGCCTTTGAGACCGTCAACAATGACAGAGAAATGATCGAACGACTTGGTGATGATCTCATCCGAAGTACTCATCCACTCCAAGCGCACAAAAAGGTATGTGCATAGATTTATCACTGGCTTGTAATCTCCTATGATCTCCATCGGTCATCTCTAGCTTGGACTTTGGGATCAACCGATCACATTCTCTCTTTACCAGAATTGTTTGTCCATCTTCCACTACATCCCATAGGAGGTAGTCGTTGGATTTGATTTAGTGCCTCATTCGATTCTTCTAATAGGGATAGTTATGGCCATTGAAATAAGATAGTTTGGTGATGGATTGAGACTCGTAGAGGTTTTTGGCAGAAGTGAAGGCCATGGCTTGACTTCTTATTGATTGAATCACCTTTGGACCGTCTCAAGGGGATGCTAATCCTTCAAATGAGCTAGGGCCTGATACCAATTGTTAAGATGATCAATCAAAATGATTTGGCCAATAGGTGGTGAATTGACAATTTAAAAATTAAAGAGAAACAAATGGAAAGATAAAAAATGAGACACAAGAATTTATAGTGGTTCAACCTTCTAACAAGGTCTACATCCACTACCTTAGCTTCCCAATAAAGATTTCCAACAAATTCACTAAGAATTTCTTCCCCTTTTCTAGGCTAAGGAGGCAACTATTACACAATCAAAGCTTTCTACCCAAAGCTTTGATCAAACTCTCTCTTTTACAAGAAAAGAATGGGAAATGATAAAAATCCTCTCAAAGGTAAATAATTTGCCCCAATACAAGTTCACTCAACCTCAAACTTGAAATAAAGAATTATAAATTTGCTCACTCAAGTGAGTTACAAGGATTTGACTCTAATAGGCTCAAGAAAGTTAGATTTGTGCTTGAATGTTGATCAAAGGTTGTTGTTGTAGCTTTGGAGAAATGTTTAAATATCCTCTCATTGATTTCTAACCGTTTGGGTAGTTGAGATCATTAATATAGCCGTTGAATTGCTTTTTTCTCGTAATAAATGTAGTTTGCCTACCCTCGGTATCAGTATACGGGCTATCACATGGTACCTGTCATAAGAGGAAATAGTCGTTGCACATAGGAGCGTATCGATACACGAAAGGGCATATCGGTACGAGAAGCTTAATTTACAAAGACGTATTGGTACTGTCCGTATAATATCGGTACCATTTTTGCCCCCTGGAATTTGAAGAAAAAGTCCATGAAAAATTGTATCGGTACGGTATAACGATTTTTCAAACTTATGGTTCTAATAAAATTGACAAGGTAATGGTCAAATAATAAATGTAAAAGAATTTTCAAATCTAAAGACCCTGTATCGGTACGAGTATAGTCATACCAATACTCAAAGCATATTTTGGTTCCTAGGTATGAATGGTGTACCGATACGGCTGTACGCGTATTGGTACCCAATAGCTATTTTGTATAAATCGTTTTTCCAGTAGCCAAAAATTGTACCAATATCGATACGACCAAGGACGTATCGGTACTCATAGACCAAAATCAGCTATTTGAGTACAAAAACACTTAAAAATATTTGGGGTTTTAGTTTTTGACTTAGAAATAGTTTTGTGTTCGAATCTTTGTCATTTTGTGAGTAATTTAGAGTACTTAAAAATTTATTTAATTTTACAAATAAGTCAAATTTAGTTTTATAGTATCTTATAGTCACTGTCAACTTTTGACTTTGGTTCAGAGTTTGTGCTCGAGTAGTAACTATATCACTAGACTGAGAACTGGACGAGTTCTTGAATTATGCCACTGCAAAATCACGAATTAAATGGCATGCCATAATTATGAATATGTTAATCATCACGAATTTAGTCATAAACTAAAAATAGAAACAAAGCACAATTAATCAACTTTTGTTAAATGGCAGGAATTTAGTAAAACTGAAAATCCAACACAACTCTATTCAACTCTAAACACAAACAAAGGTTAGTCTCAGAAATAATTTACTAATAGTAATAAAATTTTCTTATCTTTAATTTCTAACAGATCATGAGACTCGAACCAGAATTTGAGATTTATTTTTTGAAAAATCTCATTCCACCATCACCAAGTTCTTACTTCTCCAAAATTACATCCCTCCGTCTTGTTGACTTTATAATTTTTTCAAAGAAATTATTAGTACGAAAGAAATGTAATAATATATTTTAATGGCACAGTTGTCATAATCATTTAATATAAATGATAATTGTATAAGGATCATTAAAATAAATAAAAAAAACTGGAAAATATGATTAACATAAATGAGATCCTTTCTACTCGTTATTTGAGTTGCCTTGAAAGAAACATCGGAATGTTTAGAAGGGTATTGATTTTATCATTTCCTCCACCAATCCCAAACTTTGAATTCTCTTAAATAATTATTTGACCGAATGCACCAGCATTGACATAAGTCCATGTTCCTGAAAATATCCCAACATATATAAGACAAACTTCACAAATGTTAGTCATAATTTACAAGTGAAAACGACAGCAAATCAAAGGAGGGTCACCACTTTAAAGCCCTTTTCTCTAAATGGCAAGGAACTTTTTGTTCCATTAGTCCATTCTCACCGTGTCATATGGATACATGAAACGGTGCCATCTCTTCAAAAGATGTTGCCAAATATTTGTTTCTTTTGTTTTACTGATTCGAAATAAAGATTTAATCTTTATGTTTTGAAGACAAGATCAGCACGGACAAGAGCGATATTCATATTTAAATTATCAATTCAATTCTGTTAACCACAATAATTTATTTGTCTTCGATAAAAATTTATAATTTATCTTAAGATTGTTAGAAAAATAGTGCAGTAATAATTCAAATATAATAAAAAACTGTAAGAAAAATAAATAATATTAAATTAAAATAGAACCTAAAAATCGAACATAGTTAAAAATTAGAAGAAATTTGCTGAGGCATGTATGAACAGTTTTCTTAAAATAAATTCGTCATCTCTTCGGTGCTTGAGTAACATTAGACGTCAATCTTCCAGGATACAACAACAAACGTTCACAGTAGTAGCACAATCGCAGTGACCAATCGAACTCAATCTTGCCTTCCTCTATTACCAAAAAATAAAACGAACTTTAGAAGAAATTTTTTAAGTCAAAAACTCCAATGTTGTTTTTGTAAGTTGATGTGAAAATTGAGTCACAATAATTCTTTATATAATGAATGAAAAAATTAAACTGTTTGATGAAAAAATTAAGCATTTTGATGAACAGATTTGTTAAAAAATTAATAGATATAATTTAATATATGCAACTTTAAGCTAATAATTAATAAGTCTATTCAACAAATAATATGACTTATTATTAATATGTCTATTCATTAAATAACATGACTTAAGATTAATATTATTCAACCAATTTATATTATTTTTTTCAACAAATTCTATAGTTGGCGTTGATTCAGAATTATACATTTTATTGCAATACTCCATAAAGAAGACGAAGGGAAGCAACAACAAGAGAGTCGGTACTCGATGTGATCGCCATGAGAACACCAGCATTCAGTGGTGCTGATTTGGAAAACCTCATGAATGAAGCCGCCACTCTTGCCTGTAGAACAAGCAGAGACAGGATCTGTAACCCCAACTTCGTTTCCAAAAAGCATAAATGTCTGGTTTTCTTAACGCTTTGCTCTTCAATCAAACATCTTTCTCAAATCCACGCCCAAATCCTCATCTCTAATCTCCACCATGATTCTTTTCTTCTCACTGAGCTCGTTCGGTTCTCCTCTCTATCTCCTTTCAAAAACCTCAGTTACGCGCATTCCCTTCTCATTAACTCACTCAATTCAACTCCGTCTACATGGAATATGCTCATCCGAGGCTATGCTTCCAGCGATTCTCCCCAAAACGCTATCTGGGTACTTAAAGAAATGCGAAAACGTGGACTTAAACGCAATAAGCTTACGTACCCATTTGTTTTGAAGGCGTGCTCTGTGGCTGAAGCACTAGAGGAAGGGAGACAGGTTCATGGGGAGATTGTAAAGCATGGTTTAGATGATGATGTTTATGTTAATAACAATTTGGTCCATTTTTATGGTTGTTGTAAGAAGATAATGGATGCAAAGAAAGTGTTCGATGAAATGTGGGAGAGAACTGTGGTTTCGTGGAACGCTGTGATTACTGCTTGTGTTGAGAATTTCTGCGTTGAGGATGCGCTTGGGTATTTTGTTAAGATGAGAGATTTTGGTTTTGTTATGGATGAAACAACGATGGTGATCATGCTTTCAGCATGTGCAGAGTTAGGGTTCTTAAGCTTAGGGAGGTTGTTTCATTTGGAAATTATTCGGAGAGGTTTAGTTTTGAATATTCAATTGGGTACTGCACTTGTTGATATGTATGCGAAGAGCGGAGATGTTCGATATGCTGGCCTAGTTTTCAAGAGAATGAAGGAGAAAAATGTGTGGACTTGGAGTGCAATGATTCTGGGATTTGCTCAACATGGTTTTGCTAAGGAAGCCCTTGAACTTTTCACAGAGATGAAGAGAAGTTCTTGTATAAGACCAAATTATGTTACATTCCTTGGAGTTCTTTGTGCTTGTAGCCATGCTGGATTGGTCGATGATGGATTCCAATGTTTTCACGAAATGGAGGATGTTCATGGGATCAAGCCTATGATGAATCATTACGGTGCCATGGTTGATATCTTGGGTCGTGCTGGCCGTTTGAAAGACGCATATACTTTCATAAACAACATGCCAATCGAACTGGACCCAGTCTTATGGAGGACATTGTTAAGTGCATGCTGTGTTCATAGTGTTAATGGCACTGATGATATTGGTGATAAGGTGAAGAAAAGGTTGCTCGAGTTGGAGCCAAGGAGAACTGGGAATCTGGTAATCGTTGCTAACATGTATGCAGAATCTGGTATGTGGGATCAGGCTGCCAATGTTCGGAGGTTTATGAGAGATGGAGGGTTGAAGAAGATGGCTGGTGAGAGCTGTATCGAGTTAAATGGTTCAGTTTATCAGTTTTTTTCAGGGTATGATTCTCAATTTCATTTCAATGATATATTTCCGTTGCTAGATACACTGATCTTGCACATGAAAATGATTAGCCTTTCGTAGTTGAATTACTTGACACGTTAGCTTTGTTCATTCAAGAATATAGAAAATATTCATTGTGCAAGCTGCGGAGCTGCGGAATTTCATCATGTTTCATTGCCCCATTTATTTTTGCTTTTGTATCTGTTTGTCTGTTAGTAGTTAGATCCTGTTACTCTTGTTTCTTTATTTTCTTTGAAGTACTTGAATTTGATCTTTACTTGAGACTTAGGGCTCGAAATTTGGAGTGAGCTCAATTGATTTTTAATTTTAAAGCTTGGGCTTGATCTGAAGTGAAGATCAAACTGTTTAAACTCACTTGATTAGGTCCATTTATCTTAAAAGGTAACTTTGATTCTTATGCTTGACTTTAAGCTTGATGATTTATGCTCGAGCTCAAAATACATACATTCAAAATAAAGTTTGATTATGCGCCCAAGTTACTCATGTCAAACATTAGGCTATTGACTTAACAATGAATGTGCCAAATTTAAAATTTTCTTCTTTTTTTCTTATTTAAAATGGAACTCAAATAGCGTTGGATTACAAATGCTTGTTTACCCTAGTGAGACCTAAATTTAGTTCCTGAAATCCATATCGATGTCTCGTAATCCAATTTATCAAGCTAAAAAATCACACGGGCAAGCTAAAGTCTGAATAGAGGTTTTTGCTTACCAAAGTTTTTATTGAGTTTTTCTCATTGTATTTTGTGTGAAGTCTTCTTCTAAAGGGAAGGATAAAGTGGTGGAGTGAAGCTTTGGTTGTGTCATTTTAGTGCTTAAAGTTGAGTGCTTTTAGCCCTACTAAGTCAAGATGTGTTTTGAGACTAATTGAGTTGAGTCTCCTTTGCTAATGATGCCATGTGAAATGTGTTTATGCCCATCTGTATGTTTGACTGCTTTAGGAGGTATATGATAAGCTTAAAAAGCTTGCTTTTATGTCATGTGAGATGTATATATGCTTCCAAGTGTGTTTAAATGCTATATGAGGTGTGTATAGGATTACATGTGTGCTTAAATGCCGATGAGATTACTTACCTATGCCTATTTTGAGATGCTCTAATGTGTTGCATGGTGTTGTCTACCAAATGTGCTTGTAGTGATAGATGGGAATACATATATGTCATGTACGATATGCATAGTACTTAATTCCACAATCCGAATAGGCTTTGGTGATGCAATATGCGCTAATGATGCAATGGGTAATAAGGCTAATAAGATTAAACCTTCTACTAACTCAAGTGAGAGATGCCGGACACATCACCAGGATCTAGCAGTATTGCACTTCCTGATGGGGAGTGATAAGGATTGGTACGAGATGTTCGGGTTTAGGAATAACGACATTATATGTGTATGTGGAATGTAGGGTTGAGGCATTTGATGCTCTTTGGAGTGTAGGGTTGGGGCAATTCGCTATATCGAGTGCCTATTTCAATCTTGCATGAGATCTGCATATCCACCCTATTATTTTTAAGGTTATCAATACTAAAACATGATAGTTGTTTGCTATATTAATTGATGGCATGCTGTGATGTGACAAATTTGAGATGTGTTGATGAGTATAAGTTGCGTTTTATGTTAATGTTAATCTCGTATTCATTGAGGATTTTAATGTTTAGCTATGCCATGTACCATGATAGGTCATGCTATGTTATGTTATTTTTTGTTATGCTAAACTATGCTATGTTATGCAATGACTTGATGATATGCTGTTTCATAAGAATGATGCGGTGTGTGCATGGATTCTGATATATGTGTGTGTGTGTTGCAGTAAATTATTATTTTAGCACCATTAAGCTCATAGACAAGGGTATTCCAGGGGCCTTCAGAAACAGCTGATCAAATTGTTAAGCAGATTTGTTTTTAACGAAAGTAAAATTCTATTTCATCAAATCAAGCCATAAACAGCGGGGTCAACAGTGGGATCCCTTACCAAGGGAGAGGAATCAAGCATAACCAATAAATGTGGAAAACCAAAAGCCAAACACACACAAAATGCATCAAAATCCGCCACAAACTGAAGCACCCAACAAATACATAACAAGTGATGAAATTGGAATTGAACCTAAAAGCCAACGACCTTCTCGTAGGTGGAACTACTTCTGTAACTCTTTGATAATCTTGAAGATTTCTGGGTCAGAAAACACTTTCAAAGAGAGTTCTAAAGTTGGAGAAAGTAAATTTTTAATAATTATTTTGTGAAAAATATTTTTTTATGAAAAATAAAGATAATGTGTGTTTATTTAAGTGATAGGATTATGGATGAGATTACGATAAAATTTTTTTATAATATAATTAATTATGTGTCAAATATTTAATATTTTTAATAATTATTTAAAAATTATAAAATATATTAATAATTTTCAACAACGTATTACATTAGTAACGTTGAATAACGTGCGTCGTTTGTTTTAAAATTTAATCTCAAGCGGTCAAATGAGTAGGAATGACTTCGTAACGAAACTAAGAGTAGTTTATTTTATAATTATTATCGGTTATCACTCTCAACCATATCCTTATAGGTTTCACCCAATCTATCTATCACTTATATCGAAGTACGTGTCCAACCCGTAGACATCCCCACATTCCCTCGATTACACTTTAATCTAGTTCAATTATTTAGATATTGACCTACATATCTCCACTACTAGAAAATTTTAGGTGAGTTTAACTTGCAGTATGTTTTGAGTAGAGTTAAAAAATGGTAAGTTTTAAAATTTATTTTTAAACTGAAAATATTAAATTTTTTGATAATATTTCAGTCAGTTTTTTGAGTTTTCCTGTAAATATCAATATTTATTTTGTAAGTTTTGATATTTTGTTCTAAATTGAAAATTTTTCAAAAAATTAAGTCTCGATACTTACAAAATAAATATCGATATTTGCAGAAAAAAACTCAAAATTCAACCGAAAAATATTATAAAAAAGTTTAACATTTTTAGTTGGAGAGCAAATTTTAAAATTTATCGTCTTTTAAACTTACCCTAAACATGCCGCACTCTAAACCTACCTAAAAAAACTTTTTATAATAATAATAATAATAATAATAATAATAATAAATAATCATCGGAAGAAAATATAAGATTAAGAAAACCCAATTGTATTGGAAGCAATCCACAAAAGTAAATCAAAACCAAAATATAAAATCTCTGGTCCTCATATCAGCTGGGAATGACAACATGACAGGTCGTGACTCCGGAACTTGACCTAATTTTTTATTGAACTCGAATTCCATATGAAATTTAATATTAATTTATTCTCTCACATCTTTAAAAAATTACGTAAATTAGTATTAAATTTTACTCTCAATTTATTTTGGTCACTAAAATTTTAAAACATTGAATTAATTTACTGAAGTTTAGACATTAAACATTTTTTGACATTAAACTTTACTCTCAAACTTATTTTAGTTACTGAAGTTTATGCATTGAACATAAATAGTGGTCGTTCGGTCTCAAATCTCACTAGTCACTTAAAGAATACATTAAATCATAACAACAAGCTTACAAAAACTATTGTCATTTAATTGTTTCTAGGCCAAAATTTGAAGAGTCGTAGACATCCAGATTTTAATCTTAAATCTACCAAAAACGTTAAACCTTCTAATTTATAAATTGCCTATGATGTCTAGAACAGATGTGTAAGTACCAAAAACAACCAGACAAACACCCACTATTATTACAAGGCCAATACCAACCAGTTCACCATTGAATCTCCGGTAAATACCCGAAATCTTCAAGTAGCACAGGCATGGAAGTATTATAGATGCAGTGATACTTAAAAAGGCTCCAACCAGGGACATGAGTGAACCAAATAACGGAATGGCTAGAGCCACCAAGGCGGTGCTGATCAACAAGTTGGTTCCGATGAAGATGCTGAGAAACCGCGGGCTGTAATGGCACGGAAACCGGGTTTTAATGGCATTGGTGATCGGGGTGACCATCAATGCATATTTGGCTATGGGGTTCACCAGGGTCGTGTAGATAGCCACCTTGGAGCTGAGCTTGTTTGTTGGAAGATTCAACGTTACTTGTGATTGAAGGTTTGATCCGAACATTAAGTACCCTAAGATCGCCATTGATGCATAAGTGATTGTACACAATATAAAGCATACAACCATAACCTGAAAACCAGAGAAATTTCCCTCACAGCCTGCAATCCAAATCACTAGCTAAAACAACATAAACTTGGCAGAGTAGACACTTACATTGGAGAATTGGTGCTTTTTCTTCATTGAAGTGTAAATGGTAGGGAAAACTGGATGTGCACAATAACAGAAAGCATATAAACTGATAGCAGTCAGCATTCCGTCCCAATTGACAAATGTTCCCTTTTGTTGAAACCCAATCCCATCAAACGCACCACTCCATATAATCGAAACGAGTATGATTCCGGAAGCTAAAACCCCGCTGGCCGACACATACGAGAGGAGGCTCAAGTTATCTAACCAAACCGTAGGCAAAATCACGAGGCTTACAATCACAATAAACCCTGGTTTCCCACCAATCGTTAGCCCTGCAACTTCAAACTCCATGTTTGGGAACAAGTTGTGGAGATTATCCCCTTCTAGAATCAAGAATCCCGTGGCAACTAAGTAGAGCTCGGTGTACATGAAGATGGATACTATTACTCTCCCTTTGTTTTCGAACGCGAGCTTGCCTATGTCGGGATAAGTTCGGATGCTCGAATCCGAATCCATGCATCTTTGGATTAATAAACCAGAGAAGAATGCGGCAGCTGCAATGGCGAAAAGAAGAATTAAGCTTAGCCATCCTCCTGATGATAGTGCATATGGGGTTGATAATATCCCAACTCCTGCAAATTAGTTAAAAACAAAAACACACATCAGAACTGCCAAAAGAAATTCAAAAGCAGGAATCTTTTGGAATAGAACCTGAGAGAGCATTGAGTCCATTGAAACAGGTTTTGAAGAAAGAGTTAGTGGTTGAACGTGAAATGGAATGGGGTGAATCTGATTCTATTTCCTCTACTTTTCTCCCTAAACTTTGTTTATTCTCTTCATCTTCAATGAGAGGCACACTCAAGGATGGCTCCATTATTGGAACGAAAGAAGGAGAAAGGTTGAGAAAGGAATAAGTGGGGTCAATTAGCAAATCTGAAGATCACATTTCCATCCTTATATTCACACTTACGTATTTGAATTTGTATGTCGATGTTTAACTTAGGAGAATTAGGTTTAATTAATTTTATTTGTAAGGTGTGTGTTTTATGTTACAGGGCCATTATCTTCTTTTCAAAAGACATGTTTAATAGGATGTGCAGTGTTACCGCTTATATATTTCAATAGCTCCTTTTTTCTTTTCAATGTGGAATTAATGACCTTGTCTCTTCTCAGACGTGACATTCTTTCTCATTTAACCTCGTGATGCCCTTATCACGAGCTTCCGTTCTTGTGATTAGTCAATTATCACAGTTATCTACCTTATAAGGTTGTTTTAATACCACTTATCTGTTGGGAAGAGGATAATGGTCCGTAACATTTATTGGAGGTAATTTTTTTTCTATCTGTAAATCACATGAACTGACATTGTCTTCCAAATACTACATACTAATGTGAATCCGCCCATACTAATGTGAATCCGCCCATACTAACTACATGTCGACAAACAAGTAACTTCCAAAGCACAATTCTCCAAGTTTTGTTTTCAGTGATTCTGCAGCTGTAATACTTGCATGGATATTACGGTTTCAATATTTATAAATATTCCATTTAATTTTTGTGATATCCTCATATTTTGTTATTTATAAATATTTCATTTATGTCCGGGATTTGAATATTCAAATTCGTTATCCAAAACTATTCTCTTTATATAGGATGGATTTGGATGCTTTACTTTAGGAATTTATTTAATTTAATAAATTTAAATATTTTAATTCAGATCGGACGATAATATTTAGTATCAATGTAGATAATAATTATGTTTCAATCTTGAAAAAATCATGTTGATTCAGGTTTTTAAGGTTACAAGTATGAGATGTAAGCACGATTGCAATAATATTTAAAAAGGAGGACCACGCGTAACTTGCATAATATAAAAATGAACATAAAAACTCTATGACCTAATATCTTAACGTTTACCAATTCTATTAAAAATTTTATTAATTTTACATTCGATTTAAATATTATAAAAAATTAGAAATATTTGATCTATTGTCATTCTTAACGGTTGCTCCTTGTAATTCATTGCCTAGTCATCATATAAACCGGCCTTATCTCATATTTGGGGTCAAAGTCAAGCGGTGGTCTAAAAATGTTATAAACATTTTACGCTAATCTTATATTTGGCCCTGTTCAATTAACTATTCGATAAAATTCAATTTTATGATTATCTAAAATTTTATAATCAAACTAAATTTTTTAAAAATGAAACATAATAGAAAATAGTTTCCAACTTTTGTTTGAACACTTAAAGTAAAGCCAAGTGTTATTTGTCATTAGACTCCGCCTTTCCTTAGCGCTGAAATTATATGGGACTTTGCAAGTTCCCGGAAAAACGGTAGACAAAGAAAAGATTGGCAAAATATAAAAGATGATTACGGCTAGAGGCGGTAGCATATTCCATATTTTAAAAATTTAAAATTTATATGTAATTTAATATTTTTTTGTAAATTTTATTAGTTCGTGCCTACGCTTCCAAAAAATGTTTATGTAATTGTGACAATTTAGTGAATATTAAAATTTTGTTTATTGTATTTCACATATTTTATTTTTATACAAATCTTGAAATATTATTAAATTTTATTATAGTACATATTTAAGAATATGTAAGTATTTATATTGTATTATTTTTATATTATATCTTATTTTATGTTTTTTCACATCATGCAATCGTGTATAATATTTTTAGTTTAGGGGCTATGACAAAAGTGTATTCTCACCTTTTATGCCAATCTTGTTCAGATTAAGTGAATACTTCCTAGTCAAGTTTGGCTGTAAGATTAACGATTGGGACCTTAACCTATGTTTTATTTTAATTTTTCTTTCATTTCAAATTTAATTCTAATATAATGATTAATTTAGTTATTATTCTTTTGCGTGACAAATTTGAAAAAGGGTTGAATAGTAATTTACTTAATGAAAATATTTATTAAAAGGATAAAATTTTAGGGACGTTGATGTTGTATCTCACATGGTAGTTTACGTATACTTCATTTTAATTTTTTATTTTTATTTTTGTAAATGTTGCTTTTAAATATTTTTATACTTTTAAAAATATCTATTAGCATAACGTATAAGATAAATAATTTCATATCATATGAAAGTTATGTACATTTTCGGATTTTGACACTCAACTTTGGAGACAACTAAAAAACTTTTTAAGGGATTTTATATATAACACAAAGATAAATAATTTCATATCATAAGATAAATAATTTCATATCATATGAAAGTTAGTGCCCTTTACATAACACGTTGCAGTTAATGGATAATGATTTTAATATTGTAAGGAAAGAATTGAAATTTTTTAAATATTTTATGTGCCTAATGATCATTTGCAAAAATTTCAAAAGTTGAAATGATAATTTTCAAAAATTCAGATAGAAAATTTAGTTATTATGTTTCTTTATTATATAAATTCTCCTAATTTATTTATATTTTATAATAATTGGTATTTAATTTATTGGCCGACTAACTTAAATAAAATATTGTAAAGGTCTATTATGAAAGCAAGGCATAAAAATCATCTGCCCTTTTTTGGTGCCTCTATTTATGCCCACACTAAAAATTTAAGTTTAAGGTTGAAGTTTAGGATTAGAGTTTAAAAATTTTGGGATATGATATTTTATTAGGGTTTAAAGTTTAAAATTTAAATTTTAGGGTCAAAATTTAGAATTTAAAATTTTTAGTGTTGGACATAAAAAATGCACTAAGAAGGGAGAGGATTATATTTAAATGTCGATTGGAGAATTGTGAAAGTAATTAACAATGAATATCAATAATGAATTTCTCACTTGGCTAATTGTTGTCTGTGTATCTCTCACTAGTTATTAGGCTTAATGCATAACTTAGCGCTTGAATTTCACAACTTTTGTCAAACATGCCCTTGAGCTTTTTTTAGGATAAATTCAACCCTGGACGTGGTTTTTTTTGTCAAAACCCCCCTAAACTTTACTTTAATTTTTAGTTAATTGCATCAAACAACCCCAAACTCTAACTATAATTCTATATCCATCACTAACTCATCTTTGAGTAGCATTAAAGCATGGATTTTGATATATTAAAGCATACGATTTGTGTCTAAACCTAAATGGCTAACTTTCTTCGATTTTGAATAGCATTAAAGCATGGATTTTGACATATTATATAGAATGCAAATCCAAACACGTAAAGATGTTATGGACTACTTGGAGTAAAGAAGAAGAAGCCAAAAGAAGCAAGGCTCTACAAATCCACATTCAATCGTATCATTGAAAAGAGAGAGGGATATGAGAAAGGCATAATACTAAAAAAAATTACTCATAACGTTTAACTGATATTTATTTTAGTCTTTATTTTTTAATTAATTTAACCATAATATTTAATTTTAGGTCAAAATAATTAATCTGCGGATGAAAACTATTGACTTGATAGTATGACACATTAAAAAAATATTTTATATTTTATACATTTTATAAAAATATTTTTGATTGATGTGTCATTATGTAAAGTTAGTATATTTGTCTATATGATATTGTTATTGCGACATACTGTCAAATCATTTGATTTACCAGTTTTGACCCATAGAAGGGCTATTTTAAGCCAAAATTAAACGTTGTAAGTTAAATTAATTAAAAAAATAAGAACTAAAATGATTATTCGGTCATACGTTATGGGCATATTTTGACTTTATGGGTATGGGAAATTAGAGATTTGATTCCCTACACTAAGATAAAGACATCAGTTGTTTGATTGCTACTGCCTACAGAACAAATTCCGGCTACCAAAAAGCTTTTTCTATCAAGTTTCTTTCATCTTTAGCCACAGGAAAATCTTGGGTTTTACATGCATTCCATGTTTTCTTTCCTAAAAACGATTCCGCTTTAGATCTCTTTTCTCGGAACCAAATTAAGCAATTAGCAAAGTCAAAAAAACGAGAGGAAATTTGATGAGAAAGAAGGTACCTGATAGAGCATTGAGTCCAATCAAACAAGTCTTGAAAAAAGAGGTGGCCTCTTCGGTATGAACTTCGACGTGGTCCGATAAATCCTGTGATTTGGTATGAACATCAACGTGATAATGAAGCAAAGGTGCATCGATATCGGATCGGCCATTTTGGTCATCGGTCACCATTGCAAAAGTCTCTTTTAGAAGGAAAAGAAAATGAAGAAATGCGGCAAAGGCTGGTTTGCAGGTTCCGGCAGTGGAACTGATGGATCAAAGTAAAGAAAGTTTTCAAAAGAGGCAACGAAAATGTAGAATCTTGAAAGGACTTTTATTAGTAAACACATCTGGTATTTCACCAACAATACCCTAAATCTACTCTGCTAACGTTCCCCGTCTTTACCTCTATAGTTTGTTGCGACATTGTTATGCGTGTGTATATTTGTATATATGTACTGTGTTAGGGTATGTAAATTTGCCACTACTGTAAAAATTAGAATGTAAAAATTGAAATTTTAGAAGAAAAAGGAAAAATAACTTATGTTAATTTATTTTAGCCATCTTAAACATTTTAGAAGAAAAAGTCATTTTTTATCAAAGCTAATTCCACTGAGGTAAAAATTATACAAAATAAATATTTTCGTGTGCCTCATTAAAATGAGATGAATTTTTGTTTGTAATTAAAATGAGACGATGATGATTGTTAATGTATTTATTCCTTATAATTTGAGCGTAGAGAGAAAAAGATGAGTTAGAGAAAAAACAAAGTAGAAGACGATGAATAGTGGATGTTTCTCTTTCTCTAAATTCACCTGCAGGTAAAGTAAATTTTTTTATAAATTAATAATTTCAAGACCACATAATTTTATTAATTTAAAGATGTATTAATTAATCGATAAATTAATAATTTATTAATTTAAAGAGATTTTTTCGATTCAATGAATCTACATTATTCTTCATGAATAAAACATATGCATTGTATTGATTAATTGAATGATGTTCATGTACAATGTGACTAATTAAATATAATACATACCCCTAAAAAACAAAGTTTATTGTAGTACGTAGTACTAGTTAAAACATAATGCAAGTTCATGTATGGTAAGGAAATCAAGCACTATATAAACAACATCAAACATTCTTAATTAGTCAATCCAAATCAAAACCAATCAACCATGACTTCACATCTAAAAGGTGTCCAAAAATCAACAATAGAATCATATTTTAATAAGTTGTCCTAGTTATATTGTAATCTTATAGAATATTAATTTATAATATTGAAGGGACTATAAATTTATACTAAGGGTCTTTTAAAAAATTATTATCTTATTAATTTATTGAAATTATTAATTTAAATATTGAGCCCAAATCAAGACCAAAAAATTATTATTTTAAAAGTTATTAATTTATCGAGTATTAATGTATAAAAGTTCTATTGTATATATATGGTGTCGGATTTAATTTTGATGTCTATTGATGAACTGGCAGGAATACTTCAGTTTCTATTTAGTAGACATGAGTGAGAGACCAAACACATTGAATGCTATTTAGTAGACACGACTGGGAGACATGTTATCAGTGGCGGAACTTTGTAGAGACATGCAGACGCTATGGCCTGCCTAAAATTTTGAAAATTTAGAATTTAAGACTTTAAATTTAAAAAAAAATTAATTTAACCCCAATTTTTTTAAAAAAATTCATATTAAATTTCAAAATTTTTGAATGCTTTTAATTAAATTACTCTCACAATTTTTAAAAGTTCTCATTAAATCTCTCAAAATTTTAAAAATTTTAGTTCGCAATTCAGACATGTCTCTGGTTCGCAAGTCCATTCTTTCTATTGTACGCATGACTCCTTTGACAATATGTATCCTCCCTATTTGAACTCATCTACAGGTTCCCCTAATGTTGGTCACTCTGGTGATGTTGTTCAAGTGAATTCTCTGGTGGCAGCTCCTAGCCCTCCCTTCTCCAAGTGGTATCCTGATTCCGGCACGACACATCATGTCACGAACGACTCATCTCATCTTTATTCTAGTCAACAGTACACAGGTTAGGGTAAGTTTTATATAGGCCATAGTACTTCTATCTCTATTTCCCACATTGGACATTTTGTTTTGTCAACGTCACACAGATCACTGGTTATTGATCAGCTTTTTCATGTTCCTCAAATTACTCGCAACTTAATGAGGAAACAAGTAGTGTGTTGATGGAAGAAATGCAAGAGGATGGCTTGTAGCAGTTTACTTCTTCAGCAAATAAAGTGTCTGCACTGAATTACACATCAGACCATGGTACACATTCAAATTTTTGGCTATGGCATAGGAGGTCGGGCCACCCTTCTCCAGATGTTGTCAGTTTGGTGTTGAATAAGAAGGTGACAGTTGACAGAATAAATACATGTAGTGTTTGTCAGCTAGGTAAGAGCTATGCTTTTCCTTTTAAGAATTCCTCTACAGTTTATTGTAAGCCCTTTGAAATGGTTGAGCTGGATATGTGGGGTCCTACTTCTAAATTGTCTAATGGTTTTCGTTACTACATTTCTTTTGTTGACATGTGTAGCGAATGTCCCGCTAAATAAAGACGATGATTTTTGAAAGGTTTTTTTTAAAGGTGTTTGGATATAAAATATTTATTCCGTGGGATTTACAAAAATCTTATAAAAATGGAGTCGCCACCGGCCACTTAGGTAGGCCGGACACCATAAAACCAGAGATTCAAAAAGACAGGGTTCGGGAGTCGGTTACGGATGGGGAAGGATTAGCACCCCCACACCGCCCAAAAATTGGTACTTTAATAATTACCGCTTTATTAATATTGGATTTTCTGGATCAGAGTGACGATTATTTTAAATTTCGGTCATAATTGCGAGTGTATTTTAAGGGTCCCGTTTGCGAGAATAAACGCCCAACCACTATCACTACGCTTGATATCGCCCCGTTTACGCTCGGATAAAAGGACACCACATTAACAATTTATATCTCGATATGCAATCTTAATGGCAAAAAAAATATAAAACATGGTAAAATGTTTAAATGTAGTAAATATTGTCATAATGAATACTAATCTAACATAGATGATATCCTAGACTAAAACATGCATATACATATTATTCTAAATAATAGATAAAAACAACTATGATATGTCAAAATAACAAAAGAAATAAGTATATATAGGCGAACAAATATTTCAAAAGACATGCATATTGGTGATAAAACATATTTCAACATATACGGGTCAACACATCGTATAAAAAGGATAAATATACTAACATGTAGCCCTAAAAATAAGAAAGCACACACATACAAAATACAAAATATACCATGTACGAATCAATTAAAACATAACATGCTTGATATGAATAACCGAAAAAACATAAATATCATACTTAACACATATATACATAAAACCATGAAATACGAGTCATATACGAGGTCATAAAATAAAATAATATCAATACATACGATTATAATACGAACAATAATATTTACAAAGAAAACAGGATCAAAATGAAAGAAAAACAAAAGTCAGTAAGCGTAAATTAAAGAACAATAATATATAATTTGGGGACGAAATTGCAAAACAGACAAAACCTGAAAGGACCAGGATTGTAATTATACCAAGGGGCAGACCCAAAGTGAAAATTTCAAAAACGCGGGATGGTTAAAGGAGTAATTTTACCATTCGTAAACGGATTCGGTGTAATTTAGTGACATTGTGACTTTTTGAAAACTCGGGGACTGGATTGTGATTATACCATGCGGACAAGACAAAAATGAAAATATTGAAACGCGGTGGGATTAAGTGTGTAATTTACCCATTTCAAAAATAATAATAACTATAAAAAGCCCGTTTTTAGACCGAAACCCATTTTCCCCTCATTTCTTTCATTTTCAGTTTTTCCAGAAAATCCTTGTTCTTCGTTTTCTCTCAAATGTTCTTGAGAAACCCGTAATCCGGCGGCGCCGCCAGATTCTTCGCCCGCCGCCGCTAAACGGCGCCGGTGGACTCCCAAAATACACCAAAACATTCCCTTGTCGCCCTCTACATGAATCTGTGGTTGGATTGGAGGATCCCCTTTATTTACCCTAGATCTAAGAAATACGAACCCAAAAATATATTTTCTTTAGACCAAAACGAAACCACAAGGGGTCTTCCCTCCCTTTGTTCACTGGGGATCGGCGGCTTGTAGAAGCGAAAGGCTTGTCACAGAGGAAGGAAGACCCAGACACAAGCGGTAAGACTTCTTTACTTGTTTCTTTTTTTATTTTCTTTTTGTGTTTCGTATATGCATGCAAAGGAAACAGGTAAGAAAAAGAGACAAAAAATTACCACTGGACTGCCTTTTGATTATCTTGACTGGTTACAAGTTTCTGGTTTTTACAAGCTTTCTGTTTTTTTTTGTGTTACTACTCTCTCTGCTTTTTTTTGCTCGTTCCTCAAAATTAAAAAATTCTATCCGTTACAACAACCCCGTTTCATATATATTGTTGCCTCTGTATTTTGGTTGCAACTTGTATCTTCTTTTCCAGATCTGACATTTGCTTGTTGTCTTTGGCATAATCTGAACGCGGGGACTGAATATCGGCGCGGTGGCGGTGTGGTCATTCGCCGCGAGGCGGGGACGCATTTTCGGCCGTTAGATCAGATCTGATCTAACGGTCGAGATGGCTTGAAGAACGATCGGCCTGGATGAAGCCTCGATCTGATGAAACGGCTTCAGATTTCGCCACGTGGAGCTCCGCAGTCGAGGAGTCAGAACGCGTGGATCTTACGCGCGCGTGGGATGTTAAAGCGTCCGCGCGTGGACCACACGCGCGCGTGGCACTCGAACGGTCCATACGTGTGGAGCACGCGCCTGGCAGATATTTTTGACTTCCATTGCATCGTGGCCGTTGGATCAGATCTTGATCCAACGGCCCACAGTTACCTGCACATTGTAATAGATAGGATTCAGATTTGGGCCATACGGGCCTTGTAATTGGATTTGTAATTGGACTTGGATTTTATTTATTTGGATTTAATATATATTTAATTTTTCATTTTACTAGCCCAATAATAATAATAGTATACTTATAACAGCAATACATATATACTTATATTATACGATCATTAATTAATATACTATTCTAGTATACGTACGTATAATCATATGTATAATTAACATGACATCTACATACGCTTATACCCTAGATACATACGTGACATACATCGCCCCTAATACGTAAAAATATACATCAAATATTTTAAATTCATATAATAAATATACATCAATATTAATATATTTAAGTAAAAATGAGTGATTACAATATTTTCAATTGTTTTTCTTCTAAAACAAAATATTTAATAATGCTATGGTTCAAAATTAATTTTCTGTATATAAATTTAAATTAAATTTCGAAAGGTTGCTAGTTCAGTTAGGAATTCGACTCAGGATAACTTGTCTTAGGACCTCTCAATAGAATGCTGTTGTTGAGAAGAAGCACAAACATCTTGTTGAGACAGCTTTGGCTCTTCTTGCTCTTGCATCTTTCATTGATCTAGTCTTTTTCTTTTTTTTAGGTTGCCTACAAGAATTTAACAACAAACTATCTTATAGATATATATTAAATTTTGTAGTGCAATTAGGCCATTTAACAAACATAAATTGGATTTTCGTTCCATGCCTTGCATATTTTTGGGCTATACCCCTAATCATCATGGGTATCAGTGCTCGGACAAGAGTAGTGGTAGAGTTTTCCTTACCAGACATGTGGTGTTTGATGAGAAAATTTTTCCTGGTCATGTTCCTTCTTCAAAGCCTACAACATCCTCTTGTTTTTAGTTATTTCCCACGCCTGTTTCTTCTACTCTACCTTTTACTGGTTCTTCTTCCGCACCTTCTTTTGGGATTCCTACTGCTGCACCAGATCTTGTCCCCTCTGATGCTCTATATTCCTTTGATTCTCCAATTGTTTCTACTGGGATTCTTGAGTCTTCTTCACCATCTGCTTCTGGTCCTCTCTAACAACTGGAGTTGATCATTCTTTTTCACCAGCTGTTACTGCCACTCCAACACAGTGTATTGATGCTCTAATTTCTGATCGTGATGCTACTTCTACACATCATGTTGGTGCTCCAATCGCTGCTGATGGTGACTCACATGATGCTACTTTTGTCCTGATGATAATCCACCCTTAGTTGTCTCGAATGTGGTTGAGGTTTCATCCATAAGTCAAAATACTCATGATATGCAGACAAGAAATAAGTCAGGGATATTTAAACCAAAGGCTTATCATTTGCAGCTTGGAGAAGTTCCTGCGGATGTAAAGTCCTGAACGGAATGAAGCAGTTATGACAGAGTATAGAGCTCTTGTAGCCAATGATACTTGGGATTTGATTAAGCTTCCATCTGGTCGAAGAGATGCGGGTTGCAAATGGATCTTTAAGATAAAGAAGAATTCAGATGGTTCTATTGAGAGATATAATGCCTGATTAGTGGCAAAAGGGTACTCTTAATTAGCTGGCCCTGGTTTTGTTGAGACCTTTAATCTAGTGGTCAATTCATTCATTGTTAATGTGTTTCTCTCTCTTGCTGTCACAAATCAATGGCAGATACGACAAGCGGATGTGAATAACCCTTTCTTAAAGGGAGACCTTGCTGAAGAAGTGTATATACAGCAACCTGATGGTTTCTAGTTTAGGGATGCTGATGGCAATTTTTTGATTTGCGAGCTTAAAAAAGTCTTGTATGGGCTTTGACAAGCACCACACAATTGGTTCTCCAAACTTAGGAAGTTCCTTGTGTCTCAAGGCTTTCACTCTTCTGATGCTGACGTGTCTCTATTTGTGTGTAATAGTGAAGGAGTTCAAACCTATATTACAGTGTATGTCGATGACATATTGGTAACTGGTTCTTCACAGCTTCATGTTGAACAAGTTATCAAAGAACTTGATTAGACCTTCTTATTGAAAGATCTTGGTGATCTTAAGTTCTTCTAAGGCGTTGATGCCTGAAAGGTAAATGGAGGGTTGTTTTAACACAAAAGAAGTAAATTGTTAAACTTTTGGTGAGGATTGATATGCGAGATATCAATCCTTCTATTACATCCGTAGCTATTTTCCCTAAGCTGAGTAAGGATAATGGTCTGGCCTTAGCCGATCCACATAAGTATAGAAGTGTGGTAGGGGCTTTACAGTACATATGTCACACAGGCCTAACATTGCATACGCAGTTAACAAAGTGGCTCAATTCATGAATCAACCTGCAGATGTTCATTGGTTGGTTGTGAAGAGGATTCTTCCTTATTTGAAAGGCACTTTAGAGTTTGGCTTGTGGTTTCCTCCACAACAACCTAGTCTCTTATCTTTGTCATCCTTCTCTGATACTGACTGAAAAAGTGATGTGGATGGCTTTCGGTCTATTTCTAGGCATTGTACGTATTTATGCATGCATTTGCTTTCTTGGTGTTCTTGAAAATAATGTTATGTTTCTCGATCTACAGCTGAAGCAAAATTTCGTAGCTTGGCAGATGCTGCCTCTGAATTGATTTTAGTCTTGAAAAATATGATCGGATTGCTAGTTACAACATTTTAATCTATATCAAAATAAATTTAGACATAAATCAATCGAGATAAAACTTAAATAAGAGAAAGGCTTTTTATTGCAAATTTGAGAAAGGCATCAAATATATTTTTAGAAATTCAAAATTTGATGAAGTTGGAAAATTAAAAATTTTTGCAAAGATATATTTCTAGAATGTTATTAGTCTTGGATTATAAATGTAATGCGGCAATCAGCCGGCATTTGATTTGATGTAGTGGTTTAAGCTACTAATAATTAATATTCATTGACAAATGATTTTCCTATAAATATTTTATATATTATTAGCAAAAATAAAATGGCTCACAAAGGACTTAATTGAATAATATATTTAGACTACTACTCTCAACTTACTGCTTTAGTTTTTGTAAAAATTCGTAATTAATTTAGTTCAACAATCTTATATATATATATATATATATATATATATATTTATATATATATATTAAAGTTTATCATTAAATGAATGCATTAAAAATATGAACCTCAATCGTAATTTTTTATTTCAAATCTCATAATGATAAATTATTATAAATATTTTTAAAAATTTTAAAATTTAAAATACACAATACAAACATAGAAAGAATTTAAGAATTTAAATTTAATTTTAGAGTAAAAGTATTAAGAACCTAAAATAAATAAATATATATAGTATTGGGTTGGGTACTTATTTATAAAAATATTTTGGCTTAGAAAACTTTTTTCAAAAATCAATTATCATGTATGACGCCGTGGCATGTTTTATTTTTAAAAGAAATACTCAATTTTTAAATTATATAGTCTTAAAAAACCTCAAAGTTTTAATTGCTTTTAAACCTCAATTTATATTTGTTAACATTCTTATTTTTAACCACTTGTTTTAGGGATACTTGATGAAAAGATAATTTTTTAAATTGAGTGATAAAATATAGTTTTAGTAATTGTACCCTTTACTTTTTTAGTATTCAAATTCTAACGCGTTAAATATTAGTTTTAAAATATTTTAAAAATGTCATTGGGGCCAAATGACCAATTTGCCCTCCAACTAGTTTTTATTTACTAGTTTGCCATTCTTCTAAAAAATCAACTAAATCTAGTTGGGATCCAACCAAATACAATAAAATAATATTTTATGAATTTTTCCATGTCTTTTGAATGAGACTCCAAAATTTTCATTCGATCCAATATATCGATAAATAATCCTTTACTCAGAAATAAACTGTAGGATTCATCTTGAATCAAACTAAAAATATTTCCAACACTTGGAAATGACCTTATTCAATTCACTATCTATCACATGAGACCTTTAAACCTTAGAAATTTCCTTTCCAAAACCCATAATTAAAAAAAAATCAAGGTTGGGCATTTTTTTGTCATTTTAGTCACTAAGTTAGATTTTAAGCTATTATCTTAGTACTAAATGACCCTTAATCAGCTTAGTAAATTTTGGGGTATTACAGATTAAATATTCGATATAAAAATTTTAAATTAATTATTTTTTTAATATTTTAATAAATATTCGATTTAGTTTAAATATAAAAAGAAAAAATATTCAAATATTTTAAATCAAATTTCTTTTCTTTTAAATCAAATATTTAATAATTTTCAGATTTAAATTAAATTGAATGTTTGTGTGATTATACACATCCCAAGTGATCTAAATTTGAGTCCCCTTTCAACCATTTTTACTTTTTTATTCCCTAACATTTACTGTCTTATATATATATATATTAAATGGTGCAATTCATTACACTAAAGATGGGTTAGAGCAGTGACAAACATGTGGGTTTCTAACTTGGAGGATGCAGGTTTAATCCACGCCAAACTCATCCTTCATCTTCAATTTTCTTTTAACTGTCACCACCTGGTTGGAGGAGAAAATATATTAAATAAAAATAAATTAAAATTTGAGCAAACTTATCCAATTGGATGATGACACGTGTCATCATTTGATTGGTTGATTATTTTTATTTAATTAAATTAAAAGTATGACCAAATTGATATAATAGGTAAATAACATGGACTAAATGTGTAATTTTATAAATTTCCATTAATTGCCACGTCACCCCTCCGTTAGTTTTTTAACGGCAGTGGTCAAAATAGGTCAATTTAATAAGTTTGGTGGTCTGATTGACGATTTAAGTTTACACAAGCCTTTTAATTATAGGGTTTAAAATCGAATATTTAATAATTTTCAAATTTAAATTAAATAGAATGTTTGTGTGATTATACACATCCCAAGTGATCTAAGTTTGAGTCCCCTTTCAACCATTTTTACTTTTTTATTCCCTAGCATTTACTGTCTTATAGATATATATATTAAATGGTGCAATTCATTATACTAAAGATGGGTTGGAGTAGTGGTAAACATGTGAGGTTTCTAACTTGGAGGATGCATGTTCAATCCACAACAAACTTACCCTTTTTGTTTAATTTTCCTTTAACCAGGTGCTGACACGTGTCACCATCTGGTTGGAGGGGAAAATATATTAAATAAACATAAATTAAAATTTGAGTAAACTTATCTAATTGGATGATGACACATGTCATCATTTGATTGGCACCTGGTTAGAGGGGAAAATATATTAAATAAACATAAATTAAAATTTGAGTAAACTTATCTAATTGGATGATGACACATGTCATCATTTGATTGGTTGATTAATTTTATTTAATTAAATTAAAATTATGACTAAATTGATATAATAGGTAAATAACAGAGACTAAATGTGTAATTTTATAATTTTTCATTAACTGCCCCGTCACCCCTCCGTCACCTCTCCGTTAGTTTTTTAACGGCGGTAGTCAAAATAGGTCAATTTAATAAGTTTGGTGGTCGAATTGACGATTTTGATAGTTCGGTGGTCAAAATTGGTATCCCCAATTAATTCGGTGGTCACTGTGTAGTTTACCCTATTATTTATTATTTTATCGGTAAATTTATAAGTAGTCTTATTTTTCTATCACCATGGCACACCATGTGCCTTCAACTAATAATTATATGTTATGAATTAAAGCTTTGTGTAGAAATAAATAAAAAACTTCACTTTTATTTTATCAAATAATTATTTTTTATACCATATCTAAATTATTCTCATTTGCAAATTCCTAAATCAGAAAATAATATGTTTGAACATTTTCAAACCTACGCATCTTAGATATTGTAATATCAACCATGTCAATCGAGTTAAAACTTAATCAATAATGTATATAAATACTTAAAAACACACATATATATTCGTACATTGTAAAACGTAATAAAAACATATTTTTTGTTTTAGGCTGGCAAATCTTACAAAGAAGCACTTCTTAAAAATATTGTTAAACCACCGGTTGATCAACACGTTGTCCACCAGTTTGTTTCTAAAGACAATGTCGCAAGTCTCAGTTCTGATATTAAGACGGAGGATCATACGATTCCAGTTGACGTTCCGGTGAAGGAGATGGCTTGGTTGAACCATTGTCTTGTTGGTCAAATCAAAGGGATGTACGATGCGGATTTCATTTAACAAGTTTTGAGATCTGATGGTTTTAAAGTGCAAGTCGGTTTGTGGTCTGGATTCTTCGTTCTGATCCAATTTGAAGAAGAACAACAACTATCGATTTTAATTTGTCCCAATGAGGTTAGTCCTGTTCATCTGGAAGCAATGTTTAGTCCCAATGAATGTAGGGCGGTTAACTCCCCAAGCCTGGCGGATAGCAACGGGCAACGCAATCGACAGCGGATCAGTGAGATTCTAGTTGGGGAAGTGGGGTTCAATGAGGCTCCTGATGCCCATTTTAATTTGTCTGATTCGTCGGATTCTCCGTGTGGGCCTGATAGGCTCCCTCAGCCTGCATCAAGCAATAACATATCCATCCTTCATGAGGTGCCCATTGGTGCCATAGCTGAATCCATCTCTACATCTGAGAACAGTGTTTCATTAGAACCCATTTTTGATGCTGCCTCTGGTCTTTATTCTATCAAAACCATGCTTCCCAAAGCCCCCCAAAAATCAAAATCCCTCGACTTTTCGGTCAAAGTTTGACAGATTCCATAAGTGGGTATCCTCAGACCTTCCGCAAGCTTTTCTTCTTTGAATCTTCGGGGTTCGAAAGACAAAGTTTGCTCTGCCAAAGATTCACAAGATGGTGATGTGTCCTGTAAAGCTATCCACTCTTCCCCGCGAACTCAAACTGATTTGCATGCGTCTCAGCTGGAAGTGGAGGCCAAAGTGTCCCTTGGGTTGTGTAATAGTTTGGTTTTGCATTTTGAAGCCAGTAATGAGGATGTGATTCGGCGGTTTGTAGAAATTGAAGAGGAGGCTCGTTTAAAGTAGTAGGGGTGTCTGTGTATCCTATGGTGAGATCCTTAATTTTATTATTATAAGTAATCATTTATTTCTTTCTTGGAATGTCAGGGGGTTGGGAAGATTTGAGAAGAGAGCTTCTGCCAGAAGGGTTCTATCGTCCAGTAAGGCTCAAGTTATATTCTTACAAGAATCAAAACGGCAAGTTGTGGATGAGAAATTTGTCAATCAATTGTGCGGTAAGAAAGCTTGCTATAATTTCGCTTTTTTCTCCTGCTGCTGGTTGGGCTGGTGGTTTAATTTCGATTTGGGATTCCTCCTTTTTTTGCTGCGATACTGTTGAAGTTCATTCTAGATTTATCATCCTGGTGGGTAATATCATTCAATTGGAACTGTATGTTGGTTAATGTTTACGCCCCAAATGATTCTTTTGAGAGACAGGAGATGTTTAATGATTTGAGCTCCATTCTTGCCATATTTAATTTGCCTATTTTGATTGGTGGGGACTTTAACACGGTCCTTATTCCTGAAGAAAAGCTGGGCGTTTGTGTTAACTACAGTGCTATGGAAACTTTCAATAATATTATTGATTTGCTAGCTCTTGTGGACTTGCCGCTATCAGGAGGAAAATTCACTTGGTCAAACTTTAGAGAAAATCCTTCTTGCAGCAGACTTGATCTTTTCATGTTAAATTTGGAGTTCTTGGATCTCTGGCCTGATTTAGTGCAGAAGCTGCTTCCTAAGAGCCTGTCCGACCACAACCCAATCACGTTCTCTAATCCTGCAATTGATTGGGGGCCTCGGCCATTTAAGTGGTTTAGTTATCTGGATGAAGATATTGATTATGTTGAAAAAATTCGTAAAGTTTGTGAAGAAGCTAAAGGAATGGGCATTGGAGGCATTCTCAATAAGTGCAAAGTGGTCTCTATGAGTTGGGTCTCGAAGTTGAAAGCCGCAGATGGGGATATTGAAAAACGATGTTTTGATCTGGAAAGTACTATATCTTCTGGGGATAATAACCCTATTTTATTCTCTGAATTGGCTAATCTTCGAGCTCGGCTTAGAAGGGAAGAACGTGAGTGGCTTCAAAAGTCTCGTATGAAGTGGTTTGAGATTAGGGATCGGAACACAAGATTTTTCCACTCTATTGCATCTTGCAGAAGACGTGCAAACTGTCTCTCTAATATCAAAGTTGGGGAGGTGCAACTTAGTTGTCCAATTGAGATTAAAGATGCTGTTGAGAACCATTTCAAGTTGATATACCAGGATTCCAATACCATTCCTTTGAAGTATTTTGACTGTGATTTCATTGCTTTGAATTCGCGTGAGGCTGCAGAACTGGAAAAACCTTTCTCTCTTGAGGAAATTTGGCTTGCTCTCTCTTCTATAGATAGCTCTAGGGCACCTGGACCAAATGGGTTTAACATGGGGTTCCTGAAGACGTAATAACCGTATTTTTTCCGGGTGCCCATGTATATACATATATGTCTCTATAAATAAAACTAAAGTAATAAATAATAAGTAAATAAATAAATTGGGATCCAATGTTATAAATAAATACAGTCCCAAAATTTTCAAAAGTTCATACAATATCCATTTTACATAAGAAAATCCTTTTACAATACATTGGGCCCAAACTAAAATCCTAAAGCCCATTTATTTATCAGCCTTATAACCAAACAAACACAAATTTAAAGCCCAACCCTATTTTTTCGTCCAAATCTGTTTAAAATTGGCTAACAAAGTCCAAACTAGCACACACGTGCTTTCTCAGCCAGCCAAAAGTGTCACGTGGCGACTTCCCATTGGTCGAAACTAATTTTAGACGGATTTAACCCCGTTGGTGTCACCTACGTCAGTGGCTATAAATAGCCTGGAAGAGAGAAAAAGTCAACAATTATTAGGAAATAATTTAAGAAGAGAGAGAAGAAGTTGGAAAGGCTTATCAGAATACCAGATGTTGCCTATAAACTGTCGAGCTCACCAGAGAAGGAGGTCGGACTGTTGCTGCTGCTACCGGAAGGTAAAATCCTTCCTCGTCTTTTCATTTTCTTGCAAAGAAAATAAAATCGGATCTAGGTACACAAAATATAAAAAAACAGTAATCAAAATAGGATCTAAGAAATGTAAACCCTATATCTAAGTTAAAAACGAATTTGAGGAAGGATTAAGACTTATCTGGTCGTTGTCGAGGAATGATCTGGAGATCAGAAGGATTAGGTTTTTCGGCGGAGTTGAAAATGATAGAAAAAGTTTCTGGTCGGGTAGTTTTAGGGGGAAGTTGGGTGGTTCTAATGAACCAGGTAGATTTAGGTGGTTTAGGGCGAAAATCGGCGATTTTTAGAGGTTTTAGGTTTTGATCACGGCGGCCAGAAATCGCCCTACGGCGATGGACGGTGGGTCGATGGTCAGAGAGGCCAGATGATGGCCAAGAGATGAGGAGTAATCAGAGAAGATGACCGGAGACGACGGCTGGTGGTGGTCAGCGTCACCTTCGGCGGCCGGTGAACATGTCAGGGTTTGGTTGGGGTGGCAGTGGAAGATCAAATAGGGTGGTGGTGAAGAACATGGTTTGACTTTTGGATGAACTTTGGGTTTTGATATAAAAAAACAAGAAAATGGAGGATTTTTATGTTTGTGTGGATTGAAAGGGGAAAAATGGATGAACAATGTTTGAATCTGTGAAGAACAATTGAGTTAGATCCATTTTAGTTGGGAAAATCTGGGCTTTTGGAGTTCGAGTTGGGAGAAAATGGGAGGAGTGAGAAGGATGAGAGAGAGTGGGGATGAGACAAATGCCTGAGTTGGCTCGGTTTGAGCCCTTATATAGGCGGGTCAACACGACACCGTTTTTGTGTTGGGTTGGACTGGATCTGTGCTTTTTGACCGGGTCGGGTTGGATGACCTGCGCCCTACTCTTGGGTCTTCATACTTTGGAATATCCAACTTTGCTTTTCTTTCAATTCAGCCCCTAAATCATGTAATTTCACCCCTAAATTTCAATATTAATTCAATATGGTCATTTCTCCCCTTTAATTAATTTAATTTAATTAGTTTAAATTATATGCTTGCTTGCATATTTAAAATGGGCGTATAGTATAATTGTTTAGGTGACTAATTCACTTTGTTTAAATAATTAGAGCCTTTACACTTAGGTTCTTTAATTGATTTAAATAATTCAAATTGGTGAGATCGTTGTAGAAAATAAATGATCATTAAATGGAAACTTTAATGCTCTAAGTTGATTTGTGTCTCATTGTAATGGGATGTTAATCAAGGGGACATTTTAGTGAAGCATTTAATAATTCATTTAAACCTAGAATATGTAATCACATAGTTAATTTAATTAAAATTGAATTAAGTTTAGGTTCAAATAGATAGAATCATTGAATAATTAGGAATATTGTTTATTTAGGGCCTAATATGGATAGTACTGTTTGGGTGTTATCACATAAACCCCTAAATTTGATGATATTCATAGTTTTTTAATTAATTTAATCAATTGGAGCCCTAATTAGGTTTGAACTTAAAATTGACCAGAAAATAAATGAATATGCATTAAAAACCTTTTGTGTTGAGATACATTTTCGAATATAAATTGAAGTATCCTAAAGTAACCGGATGTTTCAAAACTTATATTCGCTAAAAATGTATTTTCTTACAAAATGATACCTCCATTCGGAATGAAATTCATTTAACGATTAAGGATTTAATTAAATTCAAATTGTTGTTCTAAACACCAAAATGCCATGTGAAATTAATAAGGTACCGATAACCGTTTGAGGGGTATTAATCCTTCCCCACACGTAATCGACTCCCGAACCAAAATTTAAGAAAACGAATCTCTGGTTGTTTTTATGGTGTCCAGTCTACCAAAGTGACCGATAGCGACTCCAAAAGTATTCTTCAATATTAAATAAAAAGAAAATCAATTTTATTGTTAATTAAATAAAAAACCTAATTTAATATGAAAAACCCTAATTTTCAAGATTAAACAAATAAAAGGCAAAACTCTTATTTCAAAACCATAATCGCGAGGCTATTTTTCATACTTCGGTTTTAAAAATGGTCGCGACAGAAGAAATTATGGCCCTCAATTAAAAATGAAATTCTTGGGGTTCTTCACCAAGTTTTTCAAGGGTGAGGTGGTGCATAGTGAGTTTAACCATTCCTTTATTGTTCTGATTCCGAAGTGTCAAAATCCAGAATCTATTGACGAGTATTGTCCAATTAGTTTGGTCGGGAGTGTGTATAAATTGTTGGCTAAAGTCATGGCTATCAGACTTGGGACTGTGTTGGAAAAATTAATCGGACTTACTCAATTTGTATTTTGCTCAGGGAACAAATATTGGACTTCTCTTTAATAGCAAATGAAGTAATTGACCATTTGAGAAAAAGTGGTCCTACAGGGGTCATTTTAAAGGTAGATTCTAGAAAAGCATATGATACCGTGGATTGGAATTTTTTGATGTTTATTCTAAGAAAAATGGGCTTCGGGTCACTTTGGTGCCAATGGATTTCTGCTTGTATCTCTATGGCCTCCATATCTGTTCTAGTTAATGGTTCCCCCACTAAGGCTTTCTCTATTTGTCGGGGTCTTCCTCAAGGCTGTCAATTATCCCCGTTATTATTCAATGTTGTTGGGGGAAGCACTTAGTGTTCTATTATCAGAGGCAGTAAATCAAGGGGCCTTTTGTGGTTTCGCTATCAGTAATAACTCTGATGAAATATCTCACCTGTAGTATGCCGACGACCTTTTTTTTTTTTTTTGCAGAGCAAGTGAACTGCAGATCAGAAATGTTGTCCACATTTTAAAGGGATTCAAAATCGTTTCGGGCCTCAAACTAAATCTTAGTAAGTCAAGGTTGCTGGGAATCAATGTGGATAACAGTCTGTTGGACAGTTGGGCATCTCTTCTCTATTGTCACAGTGATACTTTCCCTTGTCAATATCTTGGACTACCTTTGGATGCGGTAAAAAATTCATCTTTGTTGTGGCAACCCGTCGTAGAAATGTTCAAGAAAAAATTATCTGGCTAGAAATCCAAACTCTTGTCTTTCGGAGGTCGGATCACTCTTATCAAGTCAGTTCTATCCAACTTGCCCATTTATTTCATCTCTATTTTCGCAATTCTGGTGTCGCGACCATTTTTAAAATCGAATGTGAAAAACAACCTAACAATTGATTTTTGCAAATAGGGGGTTTGTCCATTTTATTTAATTTTGAAAATTGGATTTTTCGTATTAAATCTAATTTTTCTTTATTTATTCTTAAAAATCAATTTGAAGTCGCGACCGATTACTTTGGTAGACCGAACACCATAAAAATGACCAGAGATTCCTTTCTTTAAAATTAGAGTTCGGGAGTCAGTTGTGTGTGAGGAAGGATTAGCACCCCACAAGCGCCCGTTATCGGTACCTTATTAATTTCACATGACAGTTTGGCATTTCGAACAATAATTTAGATTTAATTAAATCCTTAATTGTTAACTGAATTCTCTTTCCGAATGGAAGTATCATTTTGTAAGAAAATACATTTTGTAAGAAAATATAAGTTTTGAAACATCCAGTTAATTTAGGATACTTCAGTTTATATTCAAAAATGTATCTCAACACAAAAGGTTTTCAATGCATGTCAATTTATTTTCTTGTCAATTTTAAGTTCAAACCTAATAAAGGCTCTAATTGATTAAATTAATTAAAGAGTCTATGACTATTATCGAATTTAGGGGTTTATGTGATAACACCCAAATGCTTGGGCACTATCCATATTAATCCCTAAATCAAAAATATTTCTAACTATTTAATGACTCTAACTATTTAAACCTAATCCTAATTTAATCTTAATTAAATTAACTATGTGTGATTACAATGTCCTAAGTTCAAATGAAATATTAAATGTTATACTAAAATGTCCCCTTGATTAACATCTCATTACAATGAGACACTAATCAACTTAGAACATTAAAGTTTCCATTTAATAATCATTTATTTTCTAAAATTATCTCCATATTTAATTATTGAGATCCTAATAAGAACATAGAATTAAGGTTTTCACAATCATTGAATCTAAATGTTTAATATTATCTAACAAATACTTCTATATGTATTAATTTAAATCATGCATCACACATATAATTAAGCAATTAAATTAAACAAACCAATTAAATTAAGGATGAAAATGAACAAATTAAAAGCTTTAGTTCTGATTTTATATTAATATAGGTACTGAATTGAAATGAATTACAAAGTCAGTGCACAAACTATAAGAAACCCAATAAAAGGGTGCTGGCCAAGCCGGGGACACGCGGGCTTGTCGGCCTGAATATCTTGCCTATTTAAAGGTATTCTCAGCCCCTTACATTTCATTTTTTCCCATTTTTTAAAATATCATTCTCTCTCTACCTCACACTCTCTCAAATTATCTCTTGACTTCTCTCTAACTACAAACATAATATTTCTGGAAACACACCCATTTTTTAGATCAAACATTCATGTTCTTCCAAGATTCAAACTTTGCTCTTCATAACTTTCCCTTCAATCCGCATCCACTCAACTCTAGCCACTCTTAACCGCTCGCTCCACCACAAGCGATGCCAACCATCGCATTTGAGCCCCGACCAGCGCGCGAGTCGGCGCCGGCCGCCGTAAGGCAATTTTTGGCTGCCGCTCGCTAAAACCCTAAAACCCCATTTTTGATCTTAAAGCCTAATCTAAACCCGAATTCGTCAGAATCCTCCAAGCTCCGACTATCCTAAGTTTAAGCTACCCAGAACCCTTACCTTTTCAACTTCGGCCATGACCCTAATCACTCCGGCCACCATAGAACATTCATGATTTGATTTTCATTTGTGTTTTATTTTTTGTTTCGATCTCATTTGTGTCTACGTTTGCAGGTAACTAAAAATGGAGAAGAGATTACCTTTTCGGTGGTGACGACGAGGCCTCGACGCTGATTCAGATCTTCAACGACGGGTTCAAGTTTCGGTGACGGTTCAGATTCCACGACGGTGCTTCCGATTCTGGTTGCTTCGAATTTCGAGGGTAATCATCTCTTTATTCTTTATTATCTAATATAGTTATTATTTTTAATGACTTTCATTAATTAGTGGTATTAATGTGGTCATAATTTTTATCTGAAATTTCTCTTTCCTCTATTTATAGTGCTGACCTAAGATGACATCAGTGGGGAGTTGATCCAAGTGAAGGGTAATGGACCAATGGCTATAAGCCACGTATCCTGATTTGAGCGGGAAAAGGATTATCAGATTTGTTTTTATGTTTGTTGAGTCATATGTATTGGAAATGGGCAGGAAAAGAATGTAAAATTGGATGTTGGGTTCTAATTGTGCTTTTAGGTGTTTAGAAGTGTAAAATGAACATTAGAATGGACATTTATTAATTTTTTTTGGATTTATTATTTATGGACTGAATATTTATTTATTTGTTATTATTTGGGCTTTATTTATAGAAATATAGTATATATACGTATTACCCGGACAAAATTAGGGTATTGCAGCTGCCCCTCTTTGCTCATTGTTGTGGAACTAGAATAGGGCAAAGACTGAAAAGACACGAATTTTGTCTGAACTTGTCAGCTGTTGCTCTAAGCTGCACGGTCTTGTTCTCACGAACTTTCTTTCCTTCTTCCCCTCTAGAAGCTTGAACAAGTTCTTCTCATTTGGAACATCTCAATCCTCATGTTAAGAGTAACCGTAGGGTCTGAACTAGCTCTTCTCATTAAGAATTCTATATTTGCTGGGCAAACTCTTCACATCAGGATTTCTTTCTTCGCTGGGGATGAACTCTTCACATTAGGAGTTTCTCTCTTCACTGAGGATGAACTCTTCACATTAGGAGTTCTTTCTTCGCTGGGGATGAACTTTTCACATTAGGAGTTTTTTCTTCGTTGGTGAACTTTTCACATTAAAAATTCTTCAATCTTCTTGAAATATTGATCCACATGTCTACAAAGGTGTTGAACAAACGAGCTCTTCTTATTGGGAACCCCTTGTTCTTCTTGAGAATGTTAATATGACCTGCAAAAGTTGAAACTATCATTAATCTTTTAGTATTAATCATAAGGAAAAATATGAATAAAACTTTGAAAACTCCTCCAACAAGCGACGGTGAAACTTTTTTGCCTTCTTTGAATCTTAAACAAGCTCTTCTTATTATGAACTTGACAATCTTTCTGCATAAGCTATCTGTCAAGTTTGAACCGGTTCTTCTTATTATGAACATCATTCATTCTTTTTGGAAGTGTTGGACCATCTCTAGACAACCAAAGCTTGAAATTGTTCTTCTAATTGCGAAATTCTCTAATCTTCTGCTAAAATATAGAGTTCGAACCAGTTCTTCTCATTATGAGTTTTTCATCTTCTGAAGTCTGGTATTGCTCCTTGAAATTCTTTATTTTTTTAGGTTTGAAGTTTTCTTCTTATTATGAAATTCTCCATTCTTCATTCTTTTGCTGGTCCATCTCTCTCAGCGAGTTTTTCTTATTAGGAACCCTAAATTCTTTATTGCAAACACGAATTCACCTCTCTTCTAAGGAACATCTAAACTTGAAGCACCAAGATTTTTAGTATCGCTATTCATCTTTCTAAAATGCCCTGATCTTTCAATCTGAAACTCATATAGAATCTCATATATTTGTTTCTTTGTTGATCAATTTTGTACTTGGAATTTGTTACCTCCTCAAAAGTATTGTTTTTCATGCCTATTTTGATATGCTTTTGCTTGTTTTCGAGTACATTTAGTTGCATTAGCTTCTTAGAATTATGCATTTTCATCAAGGAGTTAATTGGTTGTCTATGCTTGTGTGAAAGGTTGTTTTTATGGCCTTTTTGCAGGTTGGTAGGGTGTTTGGCAGGAGAAATGAACGTAGAACGTAGGGACGTAGTTAGGAATGCCAAGGTGAATGCCAGATGCTGTGGGCACGGAAGGACCAGATGAGTGCCAAGCATTTGTTGGCAGAAAGGTGTGCCAGCAACCATGCCAAGCGAGGAAGAACCTCTGAAAAAATAGGATACACTCAGGCTCCTTAAAAATCGCATTTGGATAGCCTCCAGAAAAATAACAAATAAGGTGATGCCAAGTTGTGTTGGCAAGGTTGTGCCAAGTTAGTGTGCCAAGACGGCCATGGCATGATGACGTCAGCCCTAGCTTGATAAGCTATCACACTGATCAGATGAGGCTTATCTTTTATCCAAGGAGCATTCAAATTTCAATGAATAGTTATCCTAATCCCTTCCCTTGCACACCTATATATACACTACCCGATCAAGTTTGAAGAGAGCGATTGATTGAAGAGGATGAAAGACCAGTGAAGGTCGAGGTGATCAGAGCGAGGTGTTGGAGCGATGAGTGATAGTCGGTGCAATCGAGGAATGGCGGTTTGACTTCTTGGCCGAGAGCTTGGTATGAAGGGCTACATCGAGAGACCCCTCTGCCTATTCCCTTGGCGCAAGTTGTTTATCTTTAGTTTTTTTACGATGGTGATGTTGAAAACGTTGATGGTTTTGATGGCTAACCCCTACACCATGAACTAATTTAATAGTTGGTGGGGGATGTTTTGGTTTTAAATGTTGGCTTTTATGCCTTAGTTCCTTTATAATAATTATGTTTTTGGTAAAGTTTGTCTGTTTTGCATACTTTAATTTTTCCTAAGTATTGTGCCAAAGCGGGAGCTGGCACAATTAGCTTATTGCCTTCCAATATCTTAACAGACTTGTGTTGGAAACGATCAAGTTGCTGAATACTTGGGAGAGAAGCTTTGAGAGAAGTCGTTCAAGTAGATGAACTTATTTCGGAAGTGAAATCTACCTTCACGGAGTATAGATTGGTTTTTAAATCAAATTGGTTTAAGGAAAACATACACTACAGAGATATAGGGGTTTTTACTTGGCCAGTTTAGGGAAATGACCATCGAGAGAGGCTTTTCTACTTTTGAATCTGCTCGGCAAACAATGGCAAGACAGTTTTGCCAATAACGGCTGTCATGAACCACGTTGAAACCAAGCATTCACTGCCAACAGTCATCATTCATTTGGAAACACTTTCCTTGCCAACACTTTACTTCAGTTTTTATTTTATTTTCTTAGTTTTAAAATCAACTCTTTCAAAAAACAATATTTTCTTCCAAAACAAGTAGCAAACTAAACAATCGAATTCCAAGTCAATCTCTGTAGGATCAATACTTAGCTTACCAAGCTGTATTACTTGTCGACCGTGTATACTTGCATGAAAAAGACTCTTGGCACAGTTTATCTTGCCCAAATACATAGCATTTATACCTTTTACCAGCATTCATTTTACACATCTCCCTGAGAGTCAACAAGTTTTTGGCGCCGTTGCCGGGGATTACAATGGATTTGATTATTTTTAAATTTTTACTTGTTTTGTTTTTGTTTTCATTTTATCTTTGTTTTCATCGGTGTATGACCAGAAACCACCTAGTGGTGGACGAGTGGCCATACGATCCAGAAATTGAGAGAACCTTGCGGAGGTTAAAAAGGCGATACCGAGAAATGAATCAAGGCAATCAGAGGAATGGTGTGGTGAATAATGATCTACCCATTCACAATCAGCCTAATAACAATGCACCACCGCCTCCTAATGTCCCAAATATGGTTGAAGAAGAAGAGAGGCCAATCCGAAAATATTCAGCACCTAACAATGCAAATCTCATGCCAGGACTTATTGGCACTGATACCGATGAGCCTAACTTTGAACTTAAACCCGTAATGTTCCAAACTCTTTTGAATGTAGGTCAATTTGATGGAGCACTTACTAGAGACCCGAGACAACATCTCAAACAATTCATGGAGATATGCCAACTGTTTCAACAAACGAGAGTATTTGGAGATACTGTGAAGCTAAAATTTTTTACTTTTACCTTGAGAGACAGAGCCAAGGCATGGCTCAATTCTTTGCCACCAGGATCAATTAATTCTTGGGCAGACCTTTGCTAGAAGTTCCTAACGCGGTTTCAGCCACTAACACTCACTGCCAAGTTGCATGGTGAAATCATTACATTTAAACAGGTCGAATATGAAACTCTTTATGAAGCCTGGGAAAGATTTAAAGATTTGTTGAGAATGTGTCCAATGCATGGGTTCCCAAATTAGACCCAAATACAAATCTTCTACAACGGATTGAATGTACAAACAAGGATTGTTGTGGATGCTTCAACAGCTGGATCATTGCTTGATAAGAAGTACACGGAGGTTGTTGATATCCTTGAGAGAATTTTGATCAATGACTTCGAATATCCTGTTGCTAGACTTGGGACCGGGACTAAATCCAGTGGGAAATTCAAATTTAATGAACTCACATCCATTCATGCCGAGATTTCCAACCTCACTAGCATGGTGAGAACGTTGCAAAAGAACAATAAGGTCTAAGAAGTCAAAGCACTGGATCCATTTTGCACCATTTATGGAGAAAACCACCATGTGGATGAATGCCCTGTTGATCCTGAGTCGGTAAATTTTGTTGGAAATGCTGGACGTTTTTATAATGCTAATACCTATAATGCAGGTTGAAGACAGCACCCTAACTTAGCTTGGGGAAATCAATGAGGCAATCACTACAATGCCCTACGCCAAAACATCCAATGGGGGAACAACAATACCATGCCACAGAAAGCTCAAAACAATTTCCAGCAAGGGCAAGGAAGCAACCAATGAGGAGATCTTACACAATATATGGAGCGAAATAAAGTAATAGTCCAAAGTTTGGCGGCATCAGTAAGAAACTTGGAAATACAAATTGGGCAGATTGCTAATGCACTTAGCAATCGACCCCAAGGCACTTTGCCAAGTGACACTGAAAATGCTCAGCACAAAGAAAATGAACAATGCAAGGCAATAACTCTTCAGAGTGGTAAGCTGTGCGAAATAGAGACAGCTGCCAAGCAGCTAGTCGTCAGACAAGATACAGAGCTTATGCCAGTAGACATACCTAGAGAAGTGGGGAATGAGAAAGTAGATGATGCCAGTGATCATGCTAGTAAGAGTGCCAAACAGGATGACAGTCCCAGTGCCAACAATGACGCCAACAATGATGATAAGTAGACTGATGCCAAAATAGATGCCAACACTGCCTCGACAAAGGCAGCAACGCCAACATATGTATATCCACCACCACCATTTCCAGCAAGACTTCACAAGCATAAGAAGGACCAACAATTTAAGCACTTTTTGGAAGTGCTTAAAGAGTTGCAAATTAACATTCCATTGGTGGAAGCCATTGAACAAATGCCCAACTATGTAAAATTCATGAATGACATCTTGTCCAAAATGAGGAAGTTGGGAGAATTTGAAACTGTTGCTCTCACTGAGGGATGCAGTGCCATAATCCTAAACCGATTGCCACCAAAGCTGAAAGATCCAGGGAGTTTTACTATTCCTTGCACAATTGGTGACAAGTTCATGGGGAATGCGCTGTGTGACTTGGGAGCCAGCATCAATTTGATGCCACAATCAGTTTTCAAGAAGCTTGGCATAGATGCAAGACCTACCATGGTGACACTTCAATTGGCAGACCGATCCTATGCACATCGCAAGGGTAAGATTGAGGATGTGTTGGTAAATGTAGACAAATTTATTTTTCTCTGCTGATTTTATCATTTTGGATTATGAAGCTAATATTAATGTGCCAATTATTTTGGGTAGCCGTTTCTTGTTGTTGTCACTTGATTTTCACCTTCTTTTAGTTGTTATATTAATTTAGTGTTGTTGTAGCGATAATATAGTTAAGTGACATTGATAACATAGTTAATATATTTAGTAGTAAATATTAATGTTACTGATAATATAGTTAGGTGTCATAGTTAATATATTATAGTTGTTAGTATTAGAATAGTTTAGGTGTCATGTAATGTATACTTAGTGTGTTATAATTAGTATAATTGTTAGTATATTAGTTAGAATTAACTTAGGTTATATATTAGTTAGTAGTTAGTATAAAAACCAAAGTAAAAGCATTCCACTAAATAAAAAATTAAGTCCATTTGCTTTTAATCATTAGATAGAGTCCATCAATTAAATAACATGCCCATACATAATAAGGATCGATCGACCCAACAAAATTAAACCCCTATTACCCTAATCCCGTCTCTATTCTTTGCGCAGCCGAAAGGAGGCCGGTCGATCAATCTGGGATCTAACGATGCAGATCGCGCCAGCTGGGGATGGTATAGCGCCTCAATTGCACAGCCGTTCGATCAGGATACAATCAGACGACCCAAATCACTTCGGGATATATCACACGGATGGACTCGACAGAGGATTTAAAGGAAGTGGTGCTTGATCTGTTTTGATGAATAAGAAAAAAATGAAATCTATTTGTTATAATTGATATATATACTAACCCGTTGACCCGACCCGAACCCGACTATAACCCACACCCTTCTTATTCGGTTCTTCTACCGCAACTCCTTTGTTTTCAATTGTTTCAATTTCGTCATTTTTCATTTCAATTCGGCACCTAATTTCAAATTGTTTCCAAAGTAACCCTCACATTTTGGTTTTCTTTAAATTCAGTCCATGATACAGATTTTTTAAATAAAAGTAATTGTTTTTTTTATTTTAATTACTTTGATAATTAATTTAGTTTAAGTATTTTGTTTCTTTATTCTTATATGTATATGCATGTGTGTGAAACCTTAGGATTAGGGACTTAAAACATAGATTAGAGACATGTATGTAAAACATTATTCATTTTCAATAAAACACACTTAATTATATTATAACCTTAATAATTAAAAGGAATATAGACATTTCCCGGGATTATTCACTACTTAGATTATAATTAAAAGACTTAAATATAAACATTCTTTAGGATTATTCACTACTTAGATTATAATTAAAAGACTTTAACACATTAAATTTTCTTGTTGATTTACTAAAAAAGTGAAAACTTAATTGATGCGGTGTCTTATCAAACGGGAATGACGAGTTAGCGCTAGGAGTGTTGGCGGTGATTAAAGTTCATTTCCCAGGCAATAAGGCCGTTAAATATACTTACATTCATTTTGCGGACAAATAAATCAAAATTTTGTGAACTTGTAGATTCCAGTTTTAAAAATGTTTTTTTGAAACCAATTAGGTACCAATTTTTGGGCGTTGTGGGGGGTGCTAACCCTTCTCCATACGAACCGACCCTCGAACCTTCTCTTGTTTTCATGGACCAAAAATGTTATTTTGATAAATAAGATGTTTTATTAAAATAACCCTTGTTTTAAAAAGTGATCCAATCACATTTTTTTTCAAAAAAAGATTGGTGGCGACTCCGTGATTTTATAAAGTTTTCTAAAACGTCAAAACCTTCCTAATAAGGGTTGCGACACTTGCTACTGGCAGAGCTCTTATTGATGTTCATAAAGGGGAACTAACCATGAGAATAAATGATCAACATGTTACTTTTAATGTGTTTCAAGCTTTGAAATATGCAGATGAACCTGGTGAATGTCAAGTCGATGAAATGATGGAGTCCATCTTTACTTTGGACATGGCACAGTTGTGCCAAGATATAGCAAGTGATGAATGCATGCTTGATGGTATAGCTAAACTATTTGAGGAACCTGTGGAATCAACCTTGAAGGCTAAAGATGCGAGTTACTTCGAGCCACTCTATTTGGCCGACAGAGAGATAAAGAAACTGAAGCCGTCTATTGAGGAACCACCAAAGTTTAAGCTTCTACCCCTGCCAGAACACTTAAAGTATGCTTATTTAGGTAAGAACTCGACTCTGCAGTGATTATTGCCACTGATCTCACTCATGATCAGAGGTAAGACTGTTGGCAATACTAAAAGATTATAAGCAAGCGTTGGGTTGGACCTTGGCAGACATCCAAGGTATTAGCCCAACCATTTGCATACACAAGATCACACTAGAGGAATACAAAGACAGGACCATTGAAGGCCAAAGGTGGCTAAACCCAAGCATGAAAGAGATTGTAAAGAAAGAGATCATAAAATGGTTGGATGTCGGGATCATTTATCCCATTTCCAACAGCTCTTGGGTTAGCCTGGTGCACTGTGTGCCAAAGAATGGTGTCATGACTGTGATCCAAAATAGTAAGGCTGAATTGATTCCCTCTAGAACCATCACTAGATGGAGGGTGTGCATGGATTACAGAAGGTTGAACAAGGCTACAAAGAATGACCACTTCCCATTGCCTTTCATTGACCAGATGTTGGATAGGTTGGCAGGTAAAGCTTTTTACTATTTTTTAGATGGTTATTCGGGATATAATCAGATTGCCATCACCCCTAACAACCAAGAGAAGACCACGTTCACGTGTCCATATGGGACATTTGCCTTTAAAAGGATGCCATTCGGACTGTGTAATGCGCCAGCAACATTTCAACATTGCATGATGGCCATTTTTTCAATATGATTGAGCATAACATAGAAGCGTTCATGGACGATTTCTCAATGTTTGGTGTAACATTTGAGGAATGCATCCGTAGTCTGGAGTAAGTTTTGAAGAGATGCATAGAGACAAACCTCGTGTTGAATTGGGATAAATGCCACTTCATGGTGAAGAAGGGCATTGTTCTCGGTCATAAGGTAACCAAGAGAGGACTAGAAGTTGATCAAGCCAAAGTGGAGGTAATTAAGCAATTACCACCTCCAACAAGTGTTAAAGGTATAAGGAGTTTTTTAGGTCATGCCAGTTTTTATCAGCGATTTATTAAAGATATTTAAAAAATTGCTAAACCTTTATGCTCATTGTTGGAACATAATGCCACTTTTGCATTTGACGATTCTTCTTTGAGAGCATTTTAGGAGCTTAAAGACAGATTGATTAATGCCCCCATAGTTGTGGCACCGAATTGGAATGAGCCCATTGAGCTCATGTGTGATACCAGCGATTATGCCGTTGGAGCAGTTCTGGGACAACGGCGTGGCAAGGTGTTCCATGCTGTCTACTATACCAGTAAAACCTTGAATGAAGCACAACTAAATTACTCTACAATCGAGAAAGAATTCCTCGCAGTTGTATTTTCTTTTGATAAATTTAGATCTTATCTAATTGGTAATAAGGTTGTGGTTTATACAGATCATTCAGCGTTGAAATATCTCCGGGCAAAGAAGGATGTTGTTGTGTGTTTAGAGTGTTTCGCAATTTGTGCAAGTATACACGTTGCAAGTAATAAAGTGATATGATAAGTATCAAGTATCGTCTCCATAGGGATTGGTGCTACTTCAAGAATTTGTCTTCCTGCACTTAGAAAGTAAAAACATAAGTGATGATAGTTTGTTTGAATAAACAAGTAAAGTAAAGAAAGCAAGTAAACTAAAGAGAAGTTGAATGATTGAGAGAATAGGCCGGATTAAAGTGCGTCGTGGTGTGGAAAATTGAATGGACAATTTCAGTTTTGCATGCAAAGGCAGCTTGATTGCCTCAGCAACAGGCAACATGATTGCCTGGGCAACTGACGATACGATTGCCTGGGTAATTAATGAAGCGTCTGTCTGGGTAATTGGTAAGGCGATTTCCAGGGCAACTAGTGAAACAATTGCCTGGGTAATTGTGGCAGCAACCTTTAAGGTTCGGCAAAATGTTCTTCAATGGTTTCTCATTATCCCTAATTTGAAACTCTAGTCAATGTGCATGCCTTGATAATACATCCCTGTGTTAATCATGGGTGAACATCAACCTATCTTGCGCTTCTTTTAGCTGTTGAAACTCGTAACTTATTCCTAAGCCGAATTAGTCTTTATCGACTTGGACAAAAACCATGTTCATCCGTTTCTTGAATCTAACTCTCTCAATATTAGATAAATGGATGCATTCACGAGATCCTCTCCCGATTCAATCGCAAGCAAAGATAAATACCAAGAATGAACAAACCTTGAACTTAAATTGCAAAACAAAAAACCTAAACAATTCCAATCGTTTTCTCACAACCACTAAACACAATACTCCTAGCCAAAAGAGTTTAGTTCATAGTCGGGTGCAAAATAACCACAAAAGTAAAATCCTTAAACATTAATCTAATGGAAGCAAAAGAAGAAGAAGTTGAAACAACCCCTAATTTTCTCTCTCTAATCGCACATCCTTGTAGTTAGTGGCTAGGGCTTTATATAAGAGATGGCTAGGTCAAAGTCTTTCTTGAGGAGGAAGTTAAGTTAGAATTAAATACAATATAATAAAAGAAATAGATCTCTTTTATTTTATTATTTTATTCCTCCTAAAAATCCTCCTAAATCTCTTGGAATTTGATCTCCCTTTAATCTCCTCATAGTACTTCGACTCCTCTAGGATTCCTTGGAATTTTTGACTATATATAGGGCTAAATCCATGGAGAAATCGACAGCTTCCTTGTTTCCTTCATTGCCTTGGCAATGCTTGCTCAGGTAATTAACCTGCATACACAAAAACACACACCAGAAATACCTTTTTCCACAAAATCAACTAAATTATGAAATCAAGCATGACGGTGAAGGAAAACATGCATGAATGCCTAATAATACAACTAAAATGAGTCTAAGTCTAACAATAATATGAGTAAAAAGGGTTATAAAAATAGTACTTTTGAACACTTAACACACCCTCAAACTCGAACTATTACTTGTCCTCAAGCAATGCAAATCTAATAATTACCTGCCAAGACTTCAATTATCAAAGATATGCTTTAAATTTGCCTTCAAACCTCAAAACTGTGGCACAAAGTACGATCACCTTTTGAATTTTTTGGATGGCACAAAAATTTCCCAGAAACAAACTATAATGCTTGTGACAATGTGTGTGCGTAGTTGTGTACAAGTTGATTTTCAAGATTCTATGTGAACAATAGGCTTTTATAAAGTTAATTACCAGAGCCTTTATTCACATTTTTACTAGAGCCAACTAGTGATATCTTTAACGTGCAACTACTAGTGCCGGTTTCGGGCACCTCTAGCAAGAAATTAACTTTTAATTTTAAATTTACCTAAATTTTAAGCAACCTAAGTTCAACAAGTTTCTTTCAATCAACAAGCCACAACCGTGATCATAATATTTAGCATCATAGTAAAATTCTAAGTTCTTTTCATGCAATCCTAAAATTTAAAGGTTATTTCAATTAAGTGCAGTGGCAAAAATTCATCATTGGATATTCAACAAAGTTCAAGCAATTAAATCCAATCAAAGGCATGGCAAGTAACATATGCAACCTATATGCTATTACTAAAGATGATTGCAACTAAGAATGAAATTAACTAGAAACAAGTACCCCCCCAAACTCGAGAGAAGCATTGTCCTCAATGTATATAAAAATTAAAATAAAATGCAAATGAGTTAGTTGGAAAGGTCGTCACCTTGAATAATGAGTTCTTTCGGGATGTTTGCTTGATTCTTTGTCCGGTTCGTGGTGGTTGGATGCGGGTGGTTGTTGTTGCAGCTTGATTCTTCATCGTGTGCTTTACCTTTAGCATGTGTGGCAGTTGCCGAGGCATCTTCGGGTGCAGTGGATTGTTTTGATGTTTTGGGCCATGGATGATCTTGTGGTTGTGGTTGGAAACAAAAACAAAAATAAAAAAAATCCTAAAATCGAGAACAAATAAATCCAAAAATAAAATAAGTTCAAAAATAAAACTGAAAATAAATAATAAATACTAAAGGAGAGCAGGGTCATGCTTCTCCTAAAGTAACTACTTCCTTGTCGCGCTCAACATGGTTGCCAGTATAGTGCTTTAATCTTTGTCCGTTAACTTTGAACTCATGATTGTCGGTTGTTGACTTGATTATCACGGCACCATCGGGGTAAGGTTTGACCACTTCAAATAGTCTAGATCATCTCGACTTCAGCTTTCCTAGGAATAGTTTTAGCCGAGAATTGAAGAGGATGACTAATTGCCCGGGCAAGAATTGCCTCGGCAATAACTTCTTGTCATGCCAACGCTTCGTTTTCTCCTTGTAGATTTTTGCATTGTCGTAAGCTAAGGCACGAAATTCCTCTATCTCGTTAAGGTCTAGTAGACGCTTTTTTCTAGCACTCACCCAATCTATGTTCACAGTTTTGATTGCCCAATATGCTTTGTGCTCGATTTCCTCCGGCAAGTGGCAAGTTTTGCCGTAAACTAATCGAAAGGGAGACATACCTATGGGTGTTTTAAAGGCTGTTTGGTATGCCCAAAGTGCATCATCTAACCTTAAAGACCAATTCTTTCATGAGAGATTTACAACCTTCTCAAGTATCCCCTTTAATTCCCGGTTAGAAATTTCAGCTTGCCCGTTGGTCTGTGGGTGGTATGCCGAGGCAATTTTGTGTGACACTCCGAGGCGTTGTAACATATTGGGAATGAGTTTGTTGTCAAAGTGTTTTCCTTCATCACTAATGATTGCCTTTGGCATTCCGAACCGTGTGAATATATTTTTTTGTAAGAAACGTTACATGGTTTTGGGGTCATTCTTGGGAGTTGCAATTGCTTTGACCCATTTAAACACGTAGTCGACAGCAAGTAAGATGTAAAGGTTCCCACATGAAGAAAGAAAAGGCCCCATGAAATCAATCCCCCACACGTCGAATAGCTCCACCTCTAGAATGTTCTGAAGTGGCATCTCATGTCGCCTAGAGATATTGCTCGTTCATTGACAATGATCGCACTGCTTGTAGAAGTCTTGGGCATCTTTGTAAAGTGTTGGCCAATAGAAACCGGATTGCAAGACGTTGGCCACGGTGCGAGTGCCTCCAAAATGACCTCCATATGGTGATGAATGCCATTGTCGGAGCACCTTTTTCTTCTCTTCCTCGGGGATGCATCGCCTAATAACCTGGTCTGCACATTGTTTAAACAAAAGAGGTTCGTCCCAATAATAATGCTTAGCATCATGTCAAAACCACTTCTTTCCTTGGTGAGTAAGATCATGAGGTAAAATGCCACTAACAAGGAAATTCACTAGGTCTGCATACCATGGAATTGCCGAGGCAATTGCTGCTGCTGTTGCCATGGGTATTGCCGAGGCAATCCTTACTGCAGTTGTCTGGGCATCGCTAGTTGGGGTTGCCTAGGCATTTAACAACTGCTTGTCTAGGAATGCATCATGGATTTCCACGTTTGTGTTATCGTCTTTTCCTCATTCTAGGCGTGACAAATGGTCTGAGACTTGGTTCTTGGTACCCTTCATGTCCTTAATTTCAATGTCAAACTCTTATAAAAGTAAAATCTAACGAATTAAACGAGGTTTGGAATCTTTCTTGGAAAAAAGGTACTTAATTTCCGAATGGTTAGTATGAACAATTACCTTGGTCCCAATCAAGTATGAACGAAATTTATCAAAAGCGAAAACTACAGCTAGTAACTCTTTCTCTGTAGTGGTGTAGTTCACTTGAGCTTCATTAAGAGTTTTACTAGAATAGTAAATCACATAAAAGATTTTACCTATTCGTTGACCTAGTACTGATCCTATTGCAAAGTCATTTGCGTCACACATAAGTTCAAAGGGTAATGTCCAATCTGTTGGTACAACAATAGGTGCCGAGGCAAGCTGCTTCTTCAAGGTTTCGAATGCTTGAACACATGAATTATCAAAATTAAAAGCTTTGTCCTGTTCAAGCAAGTTACACAAAGGTTTAGAGATTTTTGGAAAATTATAAATAAACCTCCGGTAGAAACCTACATGACCGAAGAAACTTCAAATTCCCTTGACCGAATTTGGTGGTGGCAATTTTTCGATCACTTCCACCTTGGCTCTGTCGACTTCAATTCCCTTGGAGGAGATCTTGTGACCGAGCACTATACATTCATCTACATAAAGTGGCACTTCTCCCAATTGAGCACTAGATCAGATTTTTCATCTTACCAACACCTTCTCCAAATTGCCGAGGCAATTGTCAAAGTCATTGCTGAAGACAAAAAAGTCAACCATGAAAATCTCAAGGAAGACTTCTACCATATCAGAAAAATTGCCATCATACATCTCTGGAAAGTTGCTGGAGCATTGCATAATCTAAATGGCATCCTTCGAAAAACATAGGTACCATACGAGCATGTGAAAATGGTCTTTGCCTGATCATCTGGTGCTATGGAAATTTGGTTATAACCTGAGTAGCCATCAAGAAAATAGTAAAAAGATTTACATGCAAGTCGGTTAAGCATTTGGTCAATAAATGGCAAAGGAAAATGATCTTTCGTAGTAGCTTTATTTAACTTGCGGTAATCCATATAAACCCTCTAACCGATCACAGTCCTAGTTGGGATTAGTTCATTATTTTTATTGCTTACCACGGTTATACCTCCCTTTTTCGGTACACATTGTACCGGGCTTACCCATGTACTATCGGAGATAGGATATATGATACCGGTGTCAATCCATTTGAATATTTCCTTCCTCATGGCTTCATTCATAGAAGGGTTAAGCCTCCTTTGTGCCTCGATTGTCAGTTTATGATCATCCTCCAATAAGATTTTGTGCATACACACCGTCGGGCTAATTCCCTTCAAATCGGCAATTATCCATTCTATTGCCTTCTTGTGCAACATCAACATGTCGATCAACTTCTTTTCCTGTTCAGACTGCAACTTAGAAGAAATAATTACAGGAAATGTATTATTGATTCCTAAGTAAGCATATTTTAATTGCCCTAGCAATGGTTTCAACTCAAGAATGGGGGGTTGTTCAATTGAAGGTTTCTCGAGTTTTACCTTCATTACCCGTGTACTCCAATGGTTTGAAATATGTACCTGGTCGGCTTACCATCCAATTGGCTTCCTCAGGTTCGTTATCATTCAGCTCTTCAAACTCCTCACGTTCAATTGCCTAGGCAATGTAATTGCCTAGGCAATGTAATTGCCGAGGCAATGTAATTGCCGAGGCAATTCTCCTTGGCAATGTTATTACCGAGGTAATGTTCTTCCACGTGAAAATCAAATTCTGTTGCAGTGTGGATTAATTGACATTCTTCTAGATCGTCGGCATGCTTTAAGGTCTGGAATACATTCAGCTTGACTTACTGTTCATTCACCCTCATCGTGAGTTCTCCATTTTCAACATCAATCAACGTTCTTCCTGTAGCTAAGAAGGGTCTCCCAAGAATAATCGGGGCGAACTCATATGCTTTACAATCCAAAACAAGCGAGAAAAATAAATTTATCAACTTTTACTAGTATATCTTTGATTTTTCCCTCTGGGTACACGTAGGATATGTCAGTAAGCTGTAGCACGACTGTTGTTGGTCTTGCCTTCCCGATTCCCAATTTCTAGAAAACTGATTTTGGCATCAAGTTTATGCTTGCCCCAAGATCACACAATGCCTTCCTGACATAATGGTTTCCCATTGAACATGGTATGGTGAAACTGCTGAGATCTAAAAGCCTGGGTGGCATGTGGTTATGTAGCATGGCCATGCATCCTTCCGTCACAACAACTGTTTCGAATTCTCCTAGCCTTGTTCTCTTAGAGACAATGTCTTTAAGAAACTTAGCATAGTTCGGCATTTGCCCTATTACTTCAACCAATGGCAAGTTGATATGGACTTGCTTCAAGATGTCAAGGAACTTCTTGAACTGGTATTTTTGCTTCTGTTGTTTCAAACTTTGTGGGAATGGTGGTAGAAGTCGGATGTCCTCAATTCGTTCTTTGCATTAGAATTTGATTTGAGGAATTGCTGATGCATCAGGACTTGCCGAGGCATGCTTGGTTGCTGAGGCGATGGCATCGGGCATTGCCAAGACAATGGCTTCAGGACCTGTCAAGGCAATGTTATCGAGAATTGCTGAGGCATAGGTTTCTAGTATTGCCTTGGCATCAGGGTTTGCTGAAGCATGAGTAGTTGAAATTGCCTTGGCAATTTTTGACTCGTCATTTTTATTAGAGGTTTTGTTGCTGGATTCATCTGTCTGGATAAGGGGTGCTACCTTGGTTGAGTGTTCTCTGTTGATTGAGCTTGGGTTTCCTTAAGTTGTCGGCCACTCTGAGTGGTGATTGCTTTACATTGCTCATGGTTTGCTCCTTTTGCAACTTCAGTATCGCTAGGTAAACCACCTGGTGGTCTCATATTCAAGTTCTAAGCGAATTGCTCGACTTGTGTCTCCAAGGATTTCAAGGCTGCCTCTTGATTTTGCAATCTCATCTCTGTCCTGTTCATATTATTTTTGTGGCATCTTTGGCATCTGTTGTTGTGGTAAATTCTGCTAGAATCCTATTACTTGTGCATTCTGACTGATCTGGTTGAGGGCATTATTAGGATTACTCCATGATAAGTTGGGGTGCTTCCTCTAGGCTAGATTGTAAGTGTTGGATATCACATTGTTGTTCCGGTTGTCGTTTCTAACGTAAAAACTAGATTATGGGTTCTGGGACAATTAGAAAAATCATGGTTATCGTTACATAACTCACAAAATGAACCAACTACCTTGACCTCCTGTGGGTTTCTAGGTCATTGCATGTTCTTAACCATATTGGTTAAGGCGGGCAATTGTGCAGAAATAGATCCCGATGAATCAAGCTCATTTATTGTGGTGTTGCATCTGACTATTGCCCTTCGGGTGGTTGGAAACTGATAGTCGTTTTTGGCAAGACGGTTCAGAATCTCTATTGCTTCCTCAGGTGACTTGTCGAGGAGTATGCCATTTACTGAGGCATCTAGCATCATCCTTGTCGGCGTGTTCACTGAGTTGTAGAACATCATCACTTGCGTCCACAATGGGAATCCGTACATAGGATATTTGTGTAAAAGCTCTCTGTATCGCTCCCAATCCTCGTACATGGATTCATCGTCTGCTTGCCGAAAAGAAGTAATATCATTACACAGCTTATCAGTCATATTTATAGAGCAAAATCTAGCAATAAAATCACGACACAAATCTGTCCAAGATCCTATAGATCCGTATGGAATACTATTCAGCCACGTTTTTGCCCTAGCCCTCAGTGAATAGGGAAACAATTTCAGCCTTAGGATATCTTTATGGACTCCTTGTAGCTTGAATGAATTGCAAATCTCCAGGAATGATTTGAGATGTTGTTTGGAATCTTGAGTTGCTGAGCCGCCAAATTGACCAATTGTGTTGATCATGTTGAACATCACAGGTTTTAATTCAAAGTAAGCAGCTTCTATCTCCGGTGCGACAACCCCTAGATTGAGACTGTTGAGATCTTCCTCTAAGTAGTCTCGAATGGGTCTGTTACGAACATGTTGTATGACTTGATTTCCTCATTCTCTTACTATGATGTTCTGGTTACCATTGGCATTCAGATTGTCGAATGGGTTATCTTGTTGTTCTGCCATTGCTGCTCGTTGTTCTTATCTTCTCTTATAAAGAACTCGTTCTATCTCGGGTTTGAATGGTTGTCTTGTGTTGTTGGTCTCGTCTGGTCATACACAGATGCAAAAGCAAAGTTATAAGTCCCTTGAAACCGATTAGAAATAAAACAAGAATAAAAAGAATTAAAAGTGCAAGAAAATAAAAACGAAGTCGCTATTGCCAATCCCCGACAACGGCACCAAAAACTTGTTGCGTGCTTAGAGTGCTTCGCAATTTGTGCAAGTATGCACGTCGCAAGTCAAAAAGTGATATGATAAGTATCGAGTATCGTCTCCACAGGGATTGGTGCTACTTCAAGAATTTGTCTTCCTGTACCTAGAAAGTAAAAACGCAAGTGAGATAAATGGGTTGAATAAACAAGTAAAGTAAAGAAAGCAAGTAAACTAAAGAGAAGTTGAATGTTTGAGAGAATAAGCCGGATTAAAGTGCGTCGTGGTTTGGAAAATTGAATAGGCAGTTTCAATTTTGCATGCAAAGGCAGCTTGATTGCCTCGGCAATAGGCAACACGATTGCCTGGGCAACTGACGATACAATTCTTTGGGCAATTAACGAAGCATTTTCCTAGGCAATTGGTAAGGTGATTGCCAGGGCAACTAGTGAAACGATTGCCTGGGTAATTGGACGGCAACCTTCAAGGTTCGGCAAAGTGTTCTTCAATTGTTTCTCTTTATCCATAATTTGAAGCACTAGTCAATGTGCATGCCTTGATAATACATCCCTGCATTGATCATGGGTGAACATCAACCTATCTTACGCTTCTTTTAACCGTTAAAATTCGTAACTTATTCCTAAGCCGAATTAGTCTTCATCGATTTGGACAAAAACCATGTTCATTCATTTCTTGAATCTAACTCTCCTGATATTATATAAATGGATGCATTCACGAGATCCCCTCCCGATTCAATCACAAGCAAATATAAATACCAAGAATGAACAAACCTTGAACTTAAATTGCAAAACAAAAAGCCTAAACAATTCCAATCGTTTTCTCACAACCACTAAACACAATAATCCTAGCCAAAAGAGTTTAGTTCATAGTCGGGTGCAAAATAACCACAAAAGTAAAATCGCTAAACATGATTCTAATGGAAGCAGAAGCAGAAGAAGAAGAAGAAGAATAAATCAAAATAGCCCCTAATTTGCTCTCTCTAATCGCACATCCTTATAGTTGGTGGATGGGGTTTATATAGGAGATGGCTAGGTCAAAGTCTTTCTTGAGGAGAAAGTTAAGTTGGAATTAAATACAATATAATAAAAGAAATAGATCTCTTTTATTTTATTATTTTATTCCTCCTAAAAATCCTCATAAATCTCTTGGAATTTGATCTCCCTTTAATCTAGTCATAGTACTTCGACTCCTCTAGGATTCCTTGGAATTTTCGACTATATATAGGGCTGAATCCATGGAGAAATCGGCAGCTTCCTTGTTTCCTTCATTGCCTCGGCAACACTTGCCCGAGCAATAAACCTGCATACACAAAAACACACACCAGCAGTACCTTTTTCCAAAAAATCAACTAAATTATGAAATCAAGCATGACGGTGAAGGAAATCATGAAAACATTCATGAATGCCTAATAACGTAACTAAAATGAGCCTAAGTCTAACAATAATATGAGCAAAAAGGTTATGCAAATAGTACTTTTGAACACTTAACAGATGCCAAACCTAGACTAATTCGATGGACACTCTTACTTTAAGAATTCGACCTGGAGATCAAAGATAAGAAAGGTAGCGAAAACTTAGTAGATGATCATCTCTCTCGATTGGAGCATCACATTGAGGATGGTAAGTCCACTATAATTAGAGACGACTTCCCTAACGAGTATTTGCTTGTAGCCGATGCTATACCATGGCACGCTGACATAGTCAACTACCTGGTAAGCAGTATTCTGCCATCAGACCTGGCATATAATGCCAAGAAAAGATTTTTACGAGAGGTAAGGCAATACTATTAGGATGAGCCAATGTTGTACAAGTAGTCTGTCGACCAAGTGTTTCGCCGGTCTGTGCTAGAGAATGAGTAGCAACATATATTGCATCTATACGATGCTGCACCATATGGAGGACATTTTGCTGGGATGAAGACTGCTGCCAAAGTTTTGCAGTCAGGATTCTTTTGGCCCACACTATACAAGGATGCCCACGAGTATGCCAAGGCTTGCGATCGATGCCAACGAATAGGGAACATCTCTGGCAGACACGAATTACCGCTCAAGAACATTCTGCCACTGGATTTATTTGATGTGTGGGGGATTGACTTTATGGGTTTTTTTTCCCATCGGTCGGTAATGTGTACATTCTCTTGGCTGTTGACTATGTGTCAAAGTGGGTAGAGGCTATTGCCTTGCCAACAAATGATGCCAAGGTTGTTGCCAAGTTCTTGCACAAAAACATTTTCACTAGATTTGGTGCTCCTCGAATAATTAGTCATGACGAGGGTACTCATTTTAAATGTAAATTAATTTCTAAAGCATTGTGTAGGTATGGGATTTAGAAGCGAATCGCCATAGCATACCATCCACAAACAAATGGGCATGCTGAGATATCCAATAAGGAGATTAAGAACATTTCAGAAAAAACTGTGAATCCAACAAGGAAAAACTGGTCCTTGAGACTAGATGAGTCCTTGTGGGCTTATAGGACGGCATTTAAAACTCCTTTGGGTACTTCCCCATCCAAACTTGTCTTTGGCAAACCATGCCATCTGCCAATAGAACTTGAACATAAAGCCTATTGGGCCATCCGGAAGCTTGACATGCCATGGAGAATTTTGGGAGGAAAGAGGTTGCTTGACCTTAATGAATTGGAGGAATTTAGATCACAAGCCTATGAGAACGCTAGGATATATAAGGAAAAGGTGAAATGTTGGCATGATAGTCGGATCCTGCCAAGACAATTCGAAATAGGTCAGCTTGTTCTATTATTTAACTATTGCCTCAAACTTTTTCCAGGTAAGCTTAAGTCAAGATGGACGGGTCCTTATGAAGTTGTGAAGCTATATGCTCACAGGGATGTAGATATCAAGAACTTACAGACCGGAGAAATTTTTAAGGTGAACGGTCAGCGCCTAACGCATTACTTGGAAGGTAAACAAAGTCATGCCAAGGAGGTAATCCTCTTGGCAGAATTGGAATGAAGCATCCGCAGGTTTGAAATTCTTTGTAAATATTAGGATTTGTTGTTTTTGTTTTCCTTTAGGAATTAGGTTTTGTTCTTATTTTCTTTTTATTGTCTTTCAATTTTTATTCCTTTGATGCTTTGCACAATTTTCCATTTAGTGTGTGCAGGAATTTTGCCAGGAATACTGCCAAAAACATTGCCAGCCAGAGCACTTGCCAAGGGTTCTGCCATGCCCCATGCTAGAGGCATGCGCAGGCTTTCGTGTGAAGGAAGAAAAGAAACCCTAACTTGCTTTAGAAGAAAGAGAAAAATCAGGAGATTTACCCTTGCCGCCCATATTTATGATAATTAATTTTATCATGATTACCCTATCACTTCAAAATCCTTTCCATATCTTATCCTTTATCATTTCCCATTTAAAATTTAAACTATTTTCACTTAAAACTCTCTAAAACCCATCATTATCCCATTCTTTTCGGCCACCATCATTAAAACCCCTTAAAAACACTCCACATTCTTTATTCTTTCTTTACCCTAGCCGATTTCCCAAGAACCAAAATCTCTTAATTTTTTTCTCAAGCAAGATTCAAAAAACCATTCAACTTTTCTTCTTCTTTTCTTTATCACCGATTCAAGCTCTTATTCTCTATGGCGTCGTCATCTCTTCCCTTCAAAAGATTCTTCAATGAAGATATTCAAAAGAAGTTTGAGACGAGCTTTGCCTCAAGATCCTTTTTGTACGAGAAGTACATCAACTTCCAAACCAACACCACCGTTGGATTCCCACCGGAGTTCATGGCCGTTGTCGACATGTATGGTTGGAGTTATTTTTGCCAACAAAAAGAGGAAATCTATGCTACTATAGTGCGAGAGTTTTATGCCCATCTCACACAAAATTCTCCATTCTTGATGATTAGAGGTAAATGTGTGCGTTTTGATGAAGGGTATGTGAACTCACTTTTTTCTTTGAATGTTATGGAAGATGAGCACTTCGACTATGTTGCATCTATGACTGCAGCCAAACGTAAGAAACTATTAGCAGACTTGTGTGAGCCTGGCATAGATTGGATAGTTTCATCGATAGGCCACCGAACGGTGAAAAGGTTAGCGTTGAAGCCACAAATGTGAGGATGAAACCATTTCATCAAGGTAAATCTGTTGCCTACATCTCACAACGAGATCATCTCGGAAGATCGGTTGATTTTTGCTGTATTTCATCATCAAAGGACGCAAGATCAACGTTGGCAAAATCATTACCGATGAAGCTTATAAATGTGCTAAGAAGGGTAAGGGCATTTATTTTTCCCTTTGTTAATTTCTAACATTTGTTTGCGCCATGAAGTGCCTAGGATGGATGAGGATATCGGCCAAACAATCAAGGGAAACGCCATTACTACCATTATTTGGAAAAACCTCACGACTTTTGAGCCAAATGAGAAGGGCAAGGGAAAGGCCAAGACAGCCACTCCAAATTCCAAGCCAAAGTCAGAGGCAAAGCCCAACAGTGTGCCGAAAACTATGCTAGCAAGCTCATTAGCAGTTCTGTCCCAAGTGTATTCCTGCCAAGATATTATCCTCAAAAATTGGAGGCAGCAAAGGAACTTAATGTAAAAACGAGGCATTACACCAAGGAGAGGGATGCCATCATTCGGGAGGTACTTGTGAAACTTTCCCTCGATGTGGTGTCGGCATTTCCACCTTTCCCTGTCGAACCTGCTGCTAGTGACCCTAAGCCAACCAGTCCAACCAATCATGCCAGTCCAGTCAAGTCTGCTAGTTCAGCCAGTCATACAAGTTCAATCATTTCTGCCATTTCTGAATCTGAAGTAACAGTTCCACTATCCCAGTGCACGTTAAGACTACCAGCATCGATTCCTCCTCCGAGTAAGAGGATATTCATGGCAAGAAAAAGAAGCCAGCACCAGTCACACCACCAGCTGAGTCTGCCAAGAAGAAGGATGATCTCGGAGCCTCCACTGCTGCCTCAAAGAAGGGCTAGAAAGGAAAGAAAAGAATGGCCCCTGAACATGGGAGCCTAACCATAAGGAAGACCCATGCCAGAAAAGAAGAAGAAGCTCGTGCCAAGCGAGATGAAGCCTCATCCGAAGGGGAGTCTTCTTCTTCCTAACTCCTTTGCATTATATCTTTGCATTTCATTCTTGCATTTTCATGATCATGTATTTTTATTTTGTCATGTATATATTATTTTCATGCATTGAGGACAATGCACATCTTGGGTTTGGGGGTGTGCATTTTCTCACATTTATGCACATCTTGGGGTGTGCATTTCATGTTTAATCTTTTTGTTCGCCATGTAGTTCATGTAGAGTAGTTGCATACTGAACCATTAATAAAAAAGTGAAAAAGAAAATTTTGTCTCAGCTTAAATTTGAAGTTTGTTAACAACTGTTAGGCAAGCTTATTTTGATCTACTTGTTTGCCCCGATAATGAGTTTATAATTTTCAGTTTGCCATGCCAGTAGAATTGTTTGCCATGACAATTGATCTCTAGTTTAGGGAATTGAATTTACACTTAACACGTGCTATGTATCTAGTTTCCTAGCAAACTTAGACTGTTTGAAACTATGCTCAGATTGAAAAAAAAAGAAAAAAATGATGCATGGGTAAAAAGAAACTAATAAGGTAGCAATGTTCTGCCAAGACAATAAAAAAATATAGAACTCTCCTCTACCTAGGGATAATAAGTTACTTGGGGCTTCGTGGTAGCTCCCTCTTAGTTCTCAAGTCCAAAACCCTATGGTATGAGTTGAAGAGAAAGCCTAGTGATGTCTGGATTAAGGTGGGGATTCGTGGTATGCTCTCTCTTATCACTCACGCTAAACAGTGTCACAAAGCAAGCATATATTAATGCCAACAAAACCCTCGGCAAGAAAAAAAAGATGACAATAAATAATCTGAGTTTAGGAAGTAAAATTGGCTAAGGGGGTGAACGGACACTAGATGCATACTACCCACACTTTGCGCACAAATCACGCACTTAGACAAACGTTATATTGTTGCACTTGAATTACTATCTGCTTGGTATTGTGCACTGAGATTTCTAAGGGCAGCATTAGAATCAAACTCTGCTTGCAAGCACTTGTTAGCATTCCAACCAAACTTTTGTCGAGGTACTATTTTCACCGTTTTTTGTTTTCTTTTCTCTTGCATTACTTGAGGACAAGCAATGAGCTGGGTTTGGGGGTGTGTTACCTCCTCAAAAGTATTGTTTTTCATGCCTATTTTGATATGCTTTTTCTTGTTTTCGAGTATATTTAGTTGCATTAGCTTCTTAGAATCATGTATTTTCATTAAGGAGTTAGTTGGCTGCCTATGCTTGTGTGAAAGGTTATTTTTATGGCCTTTTTGCAGGTTGGCAGGAGAAATGAACGTAGGATGCAGGGACACAGTTAAGAATGCCAGATGTTGTGGGAACGGAAAGAACATATAAGTGCCAAGCATTTGTTGGTAGAGAGGTGTGCCAGCAGCCATGCCAAGAGAGGAAGAACCTCTGAAAAATAGGATACACTCAGGCTCCTTAAAAATCGCATTTGGACAACCTCCGGAAAAATAACAGATAAAGTGATGCCAAGCTGTGTTGGCAAGGTCATGCCAAGTCAGTGTGCCAGGACGACCATGGCATGATGACGTCATCCCTAGCTTGATAAGCTATCACACCGATCAGATGATGCTTATCTCTTATCCAGGGAGCATTCAAATTTCAAATGAAGAGTTATCCTAATCCCTTCCCTTGCACGCCTATATATACACTACCCGATCAAGTTTGAAGAGAGTAATTGATTGAAGAGGATGAGAGATCGGTGAAGGTCAAGGTGATCGGAGTGAGGTGTTGGAGCGGCGAGTAGTCGGTGCAATCGAGGAAGGGTGGTTCGACTTCTTGGCTGAGATCCTGCATGGAAGGCTACATCGAGAGACCCCTCTACCTATTCCATTGGCGCAAGTTATTTATCTTTAGTTTTTTTACGATCGTGATGTTGAAACGTTGATGGTTTTGATGGTTAACCCCCACACCATGAACTAATTTAATAGTTGGTAGGGGATGTTTTGGTTTTAAACGTTGGCTTTTATGCCTTAGCTCCTTTATAATAATTTTACTTTTGGCAAAGTTTGTCTATTTTGCATACTTTAATTTTTCCTAAGTACTGTGCCAAAGCGAGAACTGGCACAATTAGCTTATTGCCTTCCAATATCTTAACAGACTTGTGTTGGCAACGATCAAGTTGCTGAATATTTGGGAGAAAAGCTTTGAGAGAAGTCGTTCAAGTAGATGAACTTATTTTGGAAGTGAAATCTACCCCCACGGAGTATAGATTGGTTTTCAAATCAAATCGGTTTAAGAAAAACATACACTATAGAGATATAGGGATTTTTGCTTGGCCAATTTAGGGCAATGACCATCGAGAGAGGCTTTGCTACTTTTGAATCTGCTCGGCAAACAATGCCAAGACAGTTTTGTCAATAACGGCTGGCATGAACCATGTTGAAACCAGGCATTCCCTACCAACAATCATCATTTATTTGAAATCATCTTCCTTGCCAATGCTTTACTTCAATTTTATTTTATTTTATTATATTTTCTTAGTTTGAAAATCAACTATTTCAAAAAACAATATTTTCTTCCAAAACAAGTAATAATTTAAACAATCGAATTCCAAGTCAATCTCTATGGGATCGATACTCAGCTTACCGAGCTGTATTACTTGTCGACTGTGTATACTTGCACGCAAAAGACTCTTGGCAGAGTTTATCTTGCCCAAATACACACCATTTATACATTTTGCCAACATTCATTTTACACATCTCCCTGAGAGTCAACAGAATGTATGTGACTGATGAAATTCATTTTTAAAGTCTGTCTCTGTGAAAGAAATATTTATTTAAATCCGTCTTTGTAAACGGAGAGTTTAAAGAAATTCGCCTATGCAAACGGAATATCTTGAGATTTTTCTCTGTAAATGGAATGTTTGAAGAAATCTGCCTCTGCAAACGGATTTTCTTGAGATCTGCCTCTGTAAACAGAATGTTTGAAGAAATTTGCCTCTATAAACGGATTGTCTTGAGATCTACCTCTGTACAGAATGTTTGAAGAAATATGCCTCTGCAAACGAAATATCTTGAGATTCGCCTCTGTAAACAGATTGAAAACTTTGTTGTAATCTGCATCTTCAAACGGGTTGATGTCTTTGCAATTCTTCGTTGGATCTACTTCTCCAATCTCAAAGCTGTAGATTGAAATCTTACTCGTTCTTTGTTGATTCTTGTGAATTCCTCTTGGATGGTTCTTGATGTTCGTTGCTTTGTTAAATTTTCTGCTTCTATTGCAATGGTACCTCATCTCTTGAAAATTTTCTTATGGAGTATTGTTTTGCTTGATCTTCTTGAGTTTGGTCTGAAACTCTCGTTGTCTTCAGGCAAAATTTACCCTAAAATCTTGTTGTTGAGCTCTTATTCTTCTTGTGCAAATCCTAACTTCTTTAGTAATTAAATTCTTTTTAGGCTCTACATTCTTTCTTTTCTATTTTGATCTACACTCTTACGCACAATGATGCCCCACTAATCTTCTTGTTTCTGGCTTCAACACGTAGAACTTGTTCCTCTTTCATAATCTAGGGTGAGTAAATGCCTCAAGTCCCTGAACCTCCTCAAATCCTTGAACCTCTATCAAACCATTCTTTAATATCTTCAATTTCCTGAGATCTTTCGCTCCTCTTTCTTTGTGCATTGATCGACTTTCCTTTTTGCTTGGAATACATGTGACTAGGTTTATTCCTCCAAATCCGAAGTTGTAAGTTGCGATCTTTTCTCGTTTCTTGTTGTCTCTGCTAATTCCTGCTAAAATATGCAAAAGCTCTGAATGTATGAGTTAGCATGCTCCTATCTTATGGATGCCTAACTATGTATGATGTATGAATAATGCCAATTGAGGACCACTTGGGTAAGCTTTTGTCTTTATGGAAGTTCAAAATTTCTTTTCTCCATTTTTTAGACACTCATTTTGCTGACAAGGTAACACATCTCACATTCAGGTTCAACCTTCAAGATCTCTGCATCTTTCGCTCTAAAGAACCTTTTCAGGTTTTCACTTTAGATTGCTTTTCTCAAAGCGCCCTTTTAGGTTTTTCACTTTGTTTTTTCTCTTTCTTTTTTTCTCAAGGCACCCTTTCAAGTTTTCACCTCAGTTTTCTTTTTTCTTTATCTTTTTCTTTTTCTTGTCCTTTTCTTTTTTTCTCTTTCTCTTTTTTTCTTTGCAGTGATGTTATCCTTTTGTTCCAAATAAAACAGGTTTCAATTCTGATGGAAGTCATACTTTCTTTTCACATATTCATCACATGAACTCGCACTTTACATCGGAGAAACTCGAGTGCTGATGACAATTCCTTTCTTGTAATGCCATTCTTTCTACGTCTTCATTCAACTTCCTTAGCAACATTCTTTCTCATGGTTCCAAAAAGGATCATCACTTTCATTTTTCCAACTTGTGAACTTTATTCATTGGATTTGCATCATACTCTTGTGTAATGTTCTTTATAGCATTTCACTGATCTTCAACCATCATCTTTGTTTACTCTAACATTCACAAAGCTTTTTCGTCTTGCAATGACTCAGAAGTAATGATCCTTTCTTTTGAATAGGATGAACCTTCAATTTATCGATCTTGCTGCAACTTTTGCCCCAAAAATATGACTCATGTTCTCCCTCTGCCCTAGAGTTGTTTGTGTCACTTTCTTCAGCTTTGTTTAAATATTCTTGACACTCAGAGTTATGTCATTTCCTCGACATAATTTTCATCATTAACCAAGTACTGAGGCCACCTCCTGTTCTGCCTACACTTAAAGATTAGTACATCATGATAATACCCACAAAATCCTTTGTTTTTTTATATCTAATCAATTTATCTACAAGATGCTTGTTGAAATGATAAGTGAAAGGATTAGAATATTATTTAATAAATTTGATAAAATGGAACAATTTGATAAGTCATGGAAAACATGAGAAAACAAAAACAAAAATTAGACCCTTTAAATACCAAATGCAATAGAGCCCTTGAACCAAACTGGCAGAGATCAACTCAAATGTGACCCCTTCCAAATTATCAGACTTCCGAGAGAAACATTTCCCATATTCCTAATTCTATCCCATTTAAGTGGCTCTCTTTACCCCACTAACTCACCAACCCAGTTCTTCCCTCTTTTCTGATCTCAATCAGGCATTAGAAATCTGAAAATCCTTGAAGAAAGGTTAACCCTAATAAGCGGGATGTATTTTGAAGACAAACTTCCCTTACTCCGATACTCGTATATGATCAAAATAGCCTTTTGAGGCTTGTAATGGGGCTATGGCTCACGGCCATGAAAAAAATGATATATGGGCTCAAAATAATGTTTAAGGGTGATAAAACCAATGATCATTTCTTCCTAGTGAATTCTTATTTCTGCACTCTTTGATCTGAACATACTTAGATGAAACTCTTTCTTCCCATTATTTTGGATCACTCTAGACTGCTCATTTCTGGGTTTTCACCCTAGAGTTCATTCCCCTTCCTCGAGTACAAGGATGATCAATCCTCCACAACTTCTTTAGATAGAGATTTATTGGAATGGAAGATCTTACATTTGTCCCTTGCTTTTCCTTGCACTTTTCGAATTAGTGCTTCTCTTTCAATTATTTCAACTTTCATGTCAACAATTTTTAACTTGATTCAATTGACTTTTTGAATACAAACTTTCCACTTTTCTTCTTTCTTCTTTCTACTTTCTCTTTCCTATTTCTTTTTTCTCTTTTATTTTCTTCTTTTTCCTTTTGCTCTTTTGACTTGATTTTGAATATTTTTCTTCATTCAACTTGACTCTTTTGCTCTTGTACTCGAAACATCCACTTTTTGTTTCTTTCCCCAAATTCATAAGGCATCACGATCATAGCATGATCAAAACCAAACATATTTCACTTGTAAACAAACTCACATCCTCTTTGCCCCTAGTGTGAGGGTGATCCTTGGTTTGGGTTGAATCAAAAGAAAATTATCAAGCACAAAGAGGACAACAAATGATATTTTCCTATTTTCTTTCTTTGTAAAGGGAGATGAAGGAATGCCAAATTTCCTCCCATATACAGATATCTTCGAAGAAAAGCAGTCTTGAGGTGGTAGATATTTTGGATTATCACTTCATTTAAGGACCTTAGTCAACAATGTCTGAGAGGAAAATTCACTCTGAGTTTCTATTTACGATCTTCTTGTGATTCCTGAACACTCGTTAATGTCTTCTCGTTGGCCTAAATAATTTAGAAAAGGGTCACATTTCGAAATTGATCTCTGAATTTAATTCTTGGTCACTCTTACAGCGGATATTCAAGGACCTGATAAAACAATTATGAAGATATATACATATATGCATGGGAGAACAAAAACTAACTCATGACAAAAAATAAATGAAATATTAAAAGAATAAACAAATGAAAATTGTTTTCCATTTGAGAAAAATTATGTAAGAAACAAGCATCTAATGCAAATAAACCGATTAACCTCCCTTACAAAGGACCCCCAATGCTCACGGGCAAAAGCTATTGGGATGGTTCAGGGTATTATTCTATAACTGTCCTAAAAGTGCAGACAGATCTCATGCGGTCAAACTGTCAATCTTTACTCGAGTGAATTTTAGCCTCAACAATTCTTCAATTTTCCTCTGCTAGTACAAAGACATGCCCCTCCTTGCTTATGTTCTGACGTTCTCATTGAGTCTAAGATCAGCCCATCTATGAGTCTTTTTTTTTCAACCAATTGTTTGCTCTTTTCTATGGAATGTTCGATAATTTGCATGTGGAAGTTAACAACTTCTTCTGGTCGACACCTAAATGAACTCTGTTTTTTCTGCTCTTGACTAGATGTGTTCAGGCCTTCATTGGTCATGTCTGTTCGAGGTTTCTTCATTGTCGGCTGCTGGTTCTCAATTAATTTCACCTTGCTCTTTCTTCTCTTTCTTTTCTTTATGTCTTTCAGCATTTGACTTTCAGGTATTCACAAATCTTAATGGACTGGCCGTTAGTGTCAACCACTAAAACCACCTGGTTTAGAAAGTTTTGAACTTGTTGCTTGAAAGTATAGCAATCTTCAATATCATAATTATGGACTCCATTATGATCATGGATGATAAGACTTTGAAAATTTGACATGATGTGGCGAAGCTTCACGCAACTTGAAGTACAGCTCACGATATGAGTCATGACTGGCAAGAGCACCTTGAGCATCTAACTTCGAGGTATTCTTCACTAAGGAAAACTTTGAGGAGGTAGGTGTCGAAACATTACCCTAACTTTAGTAAACCTCAAACTGTAGCGGGTTGCCTCTAAAAGCCTATTGTAAATTTTGCCTCTTTTCTTTTATCTCGATTCTTCTGGCAAATGCCGGTCTTTTGTAGAATCGGGGTTCTCTATTCTCAAAACATAATTGTCCATTCCTGATGAGGCCACTAACTATGTGTTTCAGAAACATACAGTCTTCCACAGAGTGACTAAAGTCTCCACAATAATAACCCCAAGCATTTCTTATGCCATAGAAAGACTTATAAAACTTTGATGGGACCGTCATCAACAAATGGTTTTGTACAAGGTATGGCAACAGATCTGAATATGGTATTGGGATAGGAATAATCGTCTTCTTTTTCTTGCTAAACCATTCAACCTTATTGTCTTTTGTTTTTGTGCTTGTTGCCCTTCTTTTCTTTGACAGAGGCAATTCCGTTATGGGAAAATTCCTAGTACCCACTAAATCCTTGGCTTTCATCTCTTCGGAGAAACATTTTGGAAGTGTGTGCGGTCCTGTAACTATATTGGAATCATTTTGTTTTTTATCAGTCTCACAAACCCTATGCAATACATGCATAGAGCAAACATCAAAGTTTTGTCTTTTGCTTGGACCTCCTGTGTTTGTGTTCTTGATAACATCCAGTTTAGCTCTGTCAAATCCTATCAGCACACCAAGGCTAGGAACATCATCTCCAAAATTTGTTTCCAAACTCTCTAAATCATTGATTGTGCTACTCTGAACCTTTTTCGGAACTAATCTTTGAGGTTGAGCTCTTATGTGAGATAAGTTTTCATTTTGAACATCAATGTTGGTATTTCTGGCTAAACTATTTCTTTTTTAGCTTCCCTAATTCCAAAAAATGTGGTAGCTCAAGTTACTACCTCAGTCTGGGATCGACAATTCTTTGCTCTATGCTACCCAAGCGATCCCCAATGACTTTCTGAGCATGCCTCACCCTATCAAGCCTATTGCCCATGTTTCTCAAAATATTAGTTTTCAGCTTTCACACTATTATCTGAAAATAATGCAATATGATGTAAACAAAATACAATATTATGATGTTCTTAAAAATGCGATGATTTTTCTAAAATGCAATATTTAGCAATGCAATGTATGAATGCACGAGGTATCAATTTTCAAGGACTAATCTTTAAAGGAACATTCATTAACCAAAAGGTCAAATACAAGAAATAGACAATCTCATTACAAAAATGTCCAACCTCTATTCCTGGATAAATTATTTCGTTCAGCATCTGAGTTAGCGTCTGTCCTAGCCCAATGTCAATGTCAAGGTACTGCTGCAGGTTCATGGCTTCAATAAAAAAATTATGCAAACTGGGCAATTCTCTGCACTTGACTTCTGAAATTAATCGTTTCATGATTATGCCTTTAGATAGTCTGGGTAGCCACCTCAAGCTTGCCTCTCAATGCCTTGTCTTCCATTTGTAATGTCCCTTCTAAAACTTACAGACTGTCTCTTCAAGTGTTGTATGACACTTTTCAATTCTATCATCTTTTTCATCTCTTTATCTTCTAACTAAAAATTGACTTTTCTTGTTATTGTACCCTTTTGATAAGTTTCTCCAGCTTTGTAACTTGTGATGTCAATTCTGAATTCAAAGATTTCCCTTCCTCTAATATCTGTTTGATCCAGCTGTTTAAATCCGTCAATTCTTGAATCTCCTCTTTCGTTGCCCTTTTAACCTATTTATACAACTTTTTGTAACTGCTTGCATCCCGACACATCTTTCCCCTAAATATTGCTCCTTTCTTGAACTGAGTCTTCTCTGACGGGGTCCACACCATCGTATTGTCTTCTCCTTGTTTATCAGACACCTTGGCCATTATGAACACTGCTTGACTTGACTGATCCTCAAATCGATATCTCTAATGAATGCAAGATGATGTTGAATGTATGAAAAGAAGACAACAAAAGAAAAACAAAACAAAAAAACAATGTCAATATGGTAAAATAATATTGAAGGCAAAAATTTAAATTGATACAATAAAGCATTTTATCGGGCAAAGAAAATAACCAGAGAAGTGTATTTAAACCGACAGCCCCCTGTCCTAGGTCCCTGTTTGGCTTTAGTGGGGTGGGTTTCTAGATAACAAAATGTGGGTTGTGTTCTAGACTCTGGGTTCCCAAACTATCGTTATTGTCTACTACGATAGCAAGACATCGATTCGGTAGCATAGGTCCCTTATAATAGAGGTGTGAACCCCACAATGCATAAGGTTAATATACCGGAAGAAGACAAAATTCCAAACTCGGAGGTGGAGAGCCTCACGTCGGATAATGCCTTTCTCCCACTTAAGGGTGAAAAGCCCGGGTCGAGGGCTTATGCATGAATGACAGATATATCATACACAAAAGCTACCTCAATTCTTCTTAAAAATTCATCCATCAATTCATGGAAAAATTTAAATTCAAATTATTGCCTAGAATGCCAAAATGCCATGTGAAATTAATTAATTAGGCCCGACTCTCAATTTTATATCCCCAGCAGGTCGCCAAGCTGTCTCGACTATTTTTAAAACCGAGTGTGAAAAATAGCCTGACGATTGATTTTTGTAAATAGGGGTTTGTCCATTTTATTTAATCTTGAAAATTGGGTTTTTCGTATTAAATTAAAATTTCCTTTATTTATTCTTAAAAATCAATTTGGATTGGCCACCAGTCACTTTGGTAAACCGGACACCATAAAAATGACCAGAGATTCATTTCTTTAAAATTAGGGTTCGGGGGTCGGTTACGTGTGGGGAAGGATTAGCACCCCCACAAGCGCCCGTTATCGGTACCTTATTAATTGCACGTGGCATTTTGGCATTTCGAGCAATAATTTAAATTTAATTAAATCTTTAATTGTTAACTGAATTCTCTTTCCGAATGGAGGTATCATTTTGTAAGAAAATACATTTTAAAGCGAATATAAGTTTTGAAACATTCAGTTACTTTAGGATACTTCAATTTATATTCAAAAATATATCTCAACACAAAAGGTTTTCAATGCATGTCAATTTATTTTCTTGTCAATTTTAAGTTCAAACCTAATAAAGGCTCTAATTGATTAAATTAAGTAAAGAGTCTATGAATATTATCGAATTTAGAGGTTTATGTGATAACACTCAAATGCTTGGGAACTATCCATATTAATCCCTAAATTAATAATATTCCTAATTATTTAATGACTCTGACTATTTAAACATAATCCTAATTTAATTTTAATTAAATTAACTGTGTGTGATTACAATGTTCTAAGTTCAAATGAAATATTAAATGTTTTACTAAAATATCCCTTTGATTAACATCTCATTACAATGAGACACTAATCAACTTAGAACATTAAAGTTTTCATTTAATAATCATTTATTTTCTAAAATTATCCCCATATTTAATTATTGAGATCCTAATAAGATCATAGAATTAAGGTTCTCACAATTATTGAATCTAAATGTTTAATATTATCTAACAAATACTTCTATATGCATTAATTTAAATCATGCATCACACATATAATTAAACAATTAAATTAAACAAAACAATTAAATTAAGGAAGAAAATGAACAAATTAAAAGCTTTAATTCTGATTTTATATTAATATAGGTACTGAATTGAAATGAATTACAAAGTCAGTGCACAAATTATAAGAAATCCAATAAAAGGGCGCGGGCCAAGCCGGGGACACGCGGGCATGTCAGCCCGAATATCTTGCCTATTTAAAGGCATTCTCAGCCCCTTACATTTCTTTTTTTCTCATTTTTTAAAATATCATTCTCTCTCTACCTCACACTCTCTCAAATTATCTCTAACTTCTCTCTAACCACAAACATAATATTTCTGGAAACACACTCATTTTTTGGATCAAACATTCATGTTCTTCCAAGATTCAAACTTTGTTTTCATAACTTTTCGTTCGATCTGCATCCACTCAACTCCGGTCACTCTTAACTGTTCGCGCCGCCGCAAGCGACGCCAACCATCGCATTTGAGCCCTGACCATCGCGCGAGTCGGCGCCTACCACTGTAAGTCAATTTTTGGCCGCCGCTCGCTGGAACCCTAAAACCTAAAAATCCCTTTTTGATCCTAAAGCCTAATCTAAACACGGATTCGTCAGAATCCTCCCAGCTCTGACCATCCTAAGTTTAAGCTACCTAGAACCCTTCCATTTTCAACTCTGGCCATGACCCTAATCACTCTGGCCACCGTAGAACTTTTCTGATTTGAGTTTCATTTGTGTTTTATTTTTTGTTTCGATCTCATTTGTGTCTACTTTTGCAGGTAACTAAAAAAATGGAGAAGAGAATACCTTTTTGGTGGTGACGATGAGGCCTCGACGCTGATTCAGATCTTTAACGATGGGTTCGAGTTCCGGTGACGATTCAGCTTCCACGACGACTATCATCCTCTGGTGGCGCTTTCGATTCTGGTCGCTTCGAATTTCGAGGGTAATCATCTCTCTCTTTTTATTATCTAATATAATTATTTTTTTTAATGACTGTCATTAATTAGTGGTATTAATGTGGTCATAATTTTTATTTGACATTTCTCTTTCCTCTATTTATAGTGCTGACCCAAGATGACATCAGTGAGAAGTTAATCTAAGTGAAGGGCAATAGACCAATGGAATGCAACCACTTGTCCCGATTTGAGTGGGAAAAGGATTATCAGATTTGTTTTTGTGTTTGTTAAGTCATATGTATTGAAATGGGCGGGAAAAAGAATGTAAAATTGGATGTTGGGTTCTAATTGGGCTTTTAGGTGTTTAGAAGTGTAAAATGAACATTAGAATGGACATTTATTGTATTTTTTGGGATTTATTATTTATGGGCTGAATATTTATTTATTCGTTATTATTTGGGCTTTATTTATAGAAATATAGTATATATACTTATTACCGGACAAAATTAGGGTATTAGAGTTAACTGTGTTGTCTCGTTTGGTCTCAAAATTTTTGTGGGGCTCTTTAGAGCGCAAAGCAATTCTTTAGGTTAGTTGGGAGACTTTATGCTTGCCAAAGTCATCCAGTGGTCTCGGATTAATCCATTTCAAAGCTAAAAATCGGGCACTTCTAAATAAAAGGTTGTGAAGATTTGGTACGGAGCCGGGAAGCTTATGACGCAAAGTCATTGCTGCTAAATATGAAGGGAACTCTATTTCTGTTTTACCTTTGAATTTGAGCATGTCTAATAAATCGTGGATATGGAAAAAGATTATTTCTCCTTTGTCCGATGTTGATAATAACTTTTTGAGAAATGTAAGGCTGGTTATTGGTGATGGCTCTCGTATTTTGTTTTGGACTGATTGTTGGGCAGGGTCTATTTCTCTCATGGAAGCCTTTCCGAGAATTTTTGCTTTGGCTATCAAGAAAGTGGGAACTGTTGCAGAATTTGGGGCTTTTGTAGAGAAATATTGGAATTAGAATAGGAATATTCAGTTGCGTCACAATCTTTTTGATTGGGAAATTGAGGTCTGGGATTATTTCATGGCTATGATCAATGGCTTTAGGCCTTCGTTGGCAAAGGAAGATAGCTTACAGTGGGTTGTCTCATCTAATGGTATGTATTCGGCTAAGTCTTATTGTGACTTATTGGTTCCTAGCAATGTGGCTCAAGATGCAATTTGGAAATCTGTTTGGGTTAATCTTGCACCCCCTAAGGTGGAAGCTTTTGTCTGGAAAGCCGTCCATGGTCGTATTCCCACTTTGTGTGAGCTTCAAAAATGCGGGGTAGCTCTTAATCAGGTTCTATCTTGTCCCTTGTGTAATTCTAATGTTGAATCTATTTGCCAGTCTTGGAGTCTTTGGTCTAGATGGTGTGGTATTTGGGGCATTGAGTTTGTTATGCCTGTTGATTTTAAGTCTTGGTTATCTCAATGGAGTTCCTTACCTAAGCCTTTTAAATCAAACTCTATATGGCGCCTGAGTTTCTTCAGCATTGTGTAGTCCATTTGGTTACAGAGGAATGAGATTGTTTTTAAAGATTTCAAGGCTGATTTGAACCAATTGTTCGAGATTTGTGTCCTTCAGTTGTGTAAGTGGAGCAAAGCGAAGTGGCCTTTTTTGTGTTTTTCTATCAATGAATTGAGATTGTGTTCTAAATTATTTCAAGATCTCAGTACTGATAGGCCTGCTTCCCAAGTGTGTGTGTGGGTAAAACCCTGTCCGGGCTTGATTAAATTTAATGTAGATGGTGATGTGTGTGGTGGCTTTGGCAAAGCAGGCATTGGTGGCATTCTTCGCGATTCCTTCAATCACACTCTTATATCTTTCTCAAAGGCGGTAGGTTGTTTGGGTGCAATGGCAACGGAATGCTTGGCTGTTCTAGAAGCATGTTCGTTGTTTAGTAAATCTCCTTGGTTCAATTCTTTCCATCTCTAATTGAATGCGACTGTTCCTTGGTGGTCGAGTGGTTGCTTCATCCTGCTAGAGCTCCTGTCATATTTAAGTAGTACATTTCAGAGTGTCGAGCTTTATGTGATAATTGCTCTTGAAGCATTCAGTTGGTTAATCGTAATCAGAATGTGACAGCTGATAAACTGGCTAAACAAGGGCTGTCTAGAAGTAAAAACCATCTCTTCTCGTGGCCTTTCATGATAACTAGTAAAAGCTTCAGTTCTCTTGGTTCGGAGCAGCATTGAATCAATCTTGTGTTAGGTGTTCTCGATTTGAATGTTTTTGTTCTTTGCTTGGATACTTATGTGGCTTGTGGATTTGTTGTGTCTAGCTTGATGGTTGTATCGTTTATAGACGTGTTGTTTGTTTTGCTCCGGTTGAACTCTCTTGGCTCAGATATGTAGCACTCTTTTTCCTCCACTTAGGTTGTAGGGAGGTTTTTTAACGAGGCTCGTGTCATATTATTAATAAATTATTTCCTTTAAAAAAAGAGAATTTGGATATTACAAGTATTATATCAAATTGTATGTTAAAAATGATTAAAAACTAAAAAATGTTCAATTAATTATTCGATTTGTAAAAAAAAAGAATGAAAATTTTCAAAATAAAAACAGATATAGAACTTCAAAATATCTTTCAATCAAAATGATTTATATTTTTTCAAAACTATTGTTTAAATTTCTAATTAAGTTGATAAATTTCATGTATGAATGAATTTCTACTAGTAATCATCATCATCTATAGAATTGTTTTTTAAAAGATTTTTGTAACGTAAAATTAGTAATGTATTAAAAGAAGGAAAATTAGCTGATATATAGGAGAATTAATAAGAAAAAATAACATGGAAGAAAAAAAATTAGTTGGTTGATTTTTAGTAGATGAGATCATAAATGACGTGGTGAACCAAAATCATATAATAATTTTTTGATACGTAGGCTTTTGTATACTTTAAATTATATAACCTTATGTATTTTAAGATTGAGGGTTCTATTTAGATTTAATGGTTTAGAGATTCATTTTTGAATTTAAGGTTCAAATAAATAAAATTGTGTACACTAAAATTTACACAATTGCATATAAAAAACCAGAAACTAAAATTTTAAATTATACAGTGTTTGACCATGCACACATTGCAAACCACATATTTGGTCAATAATTTTGAACAATGGTTGTTTCTTTTATTCAAAATAAAAATAATATTAAAAGATCTAACTTCTTATAGTAATTTAAGTAAAAACAAATATGAAAATAGTAAAGGACAAATTAAAAAATAAATTCGTACAATAAGAAAAGGACTTTCACTTATTTTTTTAGGTAATCTCCAACCAAAGAAAAGAATCAAAATCATAATATATATTATATATTGACTAAGTTATACATTGCCTTCTTTTACAAAAGGGGCACATAAATTAAATAAAAATGTAAATTTATTTATTATTGTATTATTTTAATATTTTGTTATATTTATATAATATATGCTATGTGGTTAAATTTATTATCGCATTGCTAAATTCTATTATTAATCGGCCGCAATTCGTTTTTTTTTATAATAGTTTGAATCCTATCAAGCCTAAACGGATTAAAAATTATATTTATTTTTAAAAAATATTAAAAAGATAAAATTGTTATATTTTTGTAATTAAATTTAAATAAATCTTTGAACTGAATGGATCAAAATTCATAAAAATTCGCCTTTAATACAACCTACGTTCAACCCCTTAATAAGTCTACGTACAACATATTTTAGAATTTCTTTTAGGAATCTTATATATAATGACTAGGGATGTAAAAAGGGTAATCGGATGAGTTTCAGGTCGGGTCCTGTCATATCGGGTCCTGTCAGGCTAGGTCAAATCGGATACAGGTCATTTTAGGTCGATTTGATGTTTTGACTCGATTATGGTCGGGTGCGGGTCAGTTTCAGGTATGGTTCATTTCAGACCGGGTTCATTTCAGGTCGGATTCATTTCAAGTTGGGTCAAAATGGTTCGGGTTCGAATCAGTTAATTGACGGGTTAATTCGGGCTCAGGTAGACTTCAGGTCGGGTTCATTTCAGGTTGAGTTCATTTTAGGTCGGTTTAATTTTAGTTCGGGTTCATTTCAAGTCGGGTTCATTTCAGGTCGGATAATTTCAAGTCGGTTTCATTTTAGGTCAGGTTAATTCGGGTTTTGAATTCGTATTAAGTTTGAGTTTGGTACAAATAGTCGATAGACTTTGGGTTGGGTCATTTCGAGTGAATTATTTAACGCCTTTCACGAACACGAATCACATTAAAAATAAATATTAGGCACTAGAATGAACAAAAATATCATCAAATGATTCATATCTAAAATGTTAGAGTAAATTACAAAAATTAGAAATTAATAAGGGTCAATTTTGGTAAAAAAAATTTAGGGACTAACATGAATAAAAATATCATCATATTAAAAACACTGGACTAAATTAAAAAAATGAAAAGGGGTCAATTTGGAATAAAAATAAAGTTTTAGGGACTATAATAAACAAAAATATTAAATTAAAATTAAAAACAATAAACTAAATTACAAAAAAATGAGTAGGGTTCAATTTGGACTAAAAATAAAGTTTTATGAACTATAATGAACAAAAATATCATCATATTAAAAATATTGGACTAGATTAGAAATTTTTAAAAATAGTGGTGAATTTGAATCCCTAAACCTCAACCCCTAACTCTAACAATCACTAATAATTAAAGTGCAAACTAAATCCCTAAACTAATCTCATAACCCCAACCAACCACTCAACTTGACACATTTACCCCTAAACCCTAAACCTCAACCCTTAAATAATACATAAAGTGCAAGCCTAATCCTCGAATCCCCTAATCCCTAAACAAATCCTATAACCCCAAACACTCAACTTGAAATATATAGTATACCCATAAACCCCAAACCTCATCCCTAAATCTTACAACCACTAATAATTAGAAAGAGATTGAAAGAGCTATGCACAGTAATATTCTTGAAGCGGCACCACTTCACTCTCCCATAGGTGGCTTATGTTGCTCGGCTTATTGAAGCACACAATGGTCATTAAAAGATTTTGCTTAGCCTTTCCCACTTTGATCACTGTTTACATCATTTGAACGGGCCTAGGGATAGGTACCCCTTACAGTGACCGAATAGGTCTATGTAATTAAATTGTCCCTTTGAACCTAGATCTTGGGATCTCCAATCAACTAGGTAGGGTTTTCCTTCACATGGCACATTTACTTTTCATGGGCTTTAGTCACGTTTCTTTAGATGTTTTCTCAACTTGATCTTGGTTTAACCCTTTGGTTAGCGGATCCACAATGTTATCCATTGATCTTACATAGTCAGTAGAGATAACCCCATTTGAGATCAGTTGTTTAACGATATTATGTTGACAATACATATGTCTCGACTTATCGTTGTACATGAAATTCTGTGCTCTAGCAATTGTTTCTTGGTTGTCACAGTATATGTATATTGTGGGCACAAGTTTCGGCCATTTAGGAATATCCTCAAGAAATTGTCGAAGCCATTAGGCTTCTTCTCCGGATTTATCCAGAGCAACAAACTCAACTTTTATTGTGGACCTGGTTATAATAGTTTGTCTTGAGGATTTCCATGACATAGCTTCTCCCCTAATGTGAATACATATCTACTTGTACCTTTGGTATCTTGAATATCATATATCCAACTGGCATCAAAGTATCATTCTAATACAATAGGGTCTTTGGAACAGTGCAATCCATAGTACCGAGTATATCTGAGATATCTTAGTATCCTTCTAAGACGCTGAATCTTTACGGGCAATATAGGAAATTTACAATAAGAAAAGTTTATTTGCATTCTCTAGAAGAAGAAGAAACAAAGAGTTCATAATGAAAAGAACTCGTCAATATTTCTGGAAGAACGAAAGATTCATACTGAGAAGAACTGTTTAGAATTTGATTCAGATTTTCAAGAAAAATAAGAAGTTCAAGATGAGAATAGCGTGTTCGACCTTTTCAGATAAGGAAAACAGATCAACCTTTAATGGTTGATAATTCGAATTATCAATAAAGTCTCCAGTGCTCAACTTTAATTTTAGAATCATTAGCCTTCAGTGCATGGTAATTCAAAATGTCAGTAAAGCTTTCAGTGCTTAATTTCAAGTTTTCCAAGCAGTTAGCCTTCAGTGCATAATGATTTGAAATATCAGTAAAGCCTTTAGTGCTTGATCTTCTAGGTCATCAGTAAAACCTTCAGTGTATGATGATCCGGACCGTTAGAAAGACTTACAGTGTTTCCCTTTAATTCTCTGAACGGCTAACCTTCAGTGCGTGACAATTCGGATGATCAGTCAAGTCTTCAGTGCTTGACTTTAATTTTCCATGCTGTCAATCTTCAGTGTATGATGACTTGGACCATGAGTTCGATTATGAATCTTTCGTTCGTGATGATTTGAACCATTAGTAAAACCCGCAGTGTGTGATAATTCAGGCCACCGCTTTTAGAAATTGCAGGCCACCGATTATTATTATTATTATTATTATTATCTCTAAATTAAAATCAAAAAGCAAAAAATATATATTAAGTAAATAAATAGTCCAAAATCCATTTCAGTATCTATTTACATGATAAAAGCTCAAAGGCCAAATCCTTTGTTTTTTATAGGTTCGGTTATAAGCAAACCAATATCCATTCTTATTATTCATCCATTATTACTATCTATTATCATCATCTTTCGTATTATTATCCACTATTATATACTATTATCATCCTTCACTTTCGGTTCACATATAAAGCTATACACAAATACACCATATATTATAAATAGTTCATCCACATTAAAGATCCAAAATCTTTAAAGAGTCCACATTACAAATCCAAGTTTAAAATTAAAAGCCCGGTTACACCCTTGGCACAACTACAAATCAAGCCCAGATTTCTTGATTCTTCTCTGCCAAGTTGTCATGCACTGGTTGGCAGATTTGAAGTCGAACTGCCGTTCAAACGCTGAGAAGGTAAAATCCTTTTCATTTCTTTCATCCCCTGCAAAAATAGGAACAAAGATAGTGTTAGCATGTTTAAAATGAAATGGATCTGGAAAAGGTGAATCGGAAAATGCAAATGGTAGCCGAAACTTAGCTTGCATGTCGAAGTCCAAGAGAAAGTGGGCTGGGTAGATAGGCTAGGTGGCGGAGAAGAATAGCTCTATTGAGTCAAGGCTAGATTTAAGGTTTTAGGCTTCGAAATGGGAAAATTATGAAATTTTTTAAAGTTTTGGCGACGGAAGACGACGACCGAAAATCGCCTGATGGCGTTTGGCGACGCTTGCGACGACCAGAATTTGAATCCCGATAACCGACTAACACTGGAAGGTGACTGGTGAGTGGCGGTTGAAAATCGAAACAGTGGAGGCCACGATAGAGTTAAGCCAGAAAGGATGAAGTTCATCATGTTCTTGAAGAAGGATGAACATTCATCTAAAATTATGATGTTTGATCTGTTTTGGTGAAGGAATCTGGGCACGGGGTGTTGGGCTCAGAGAGTTTAGAAAGAAAAAGAGAGTAGGGTTAGTGAGAGAGGGGGGGGGGGTTTTAAAAACGAGAAAAAAATGTCGTAATTCGACTAAGGCAGAGTTTAAATACACCTTATAAAACGCGGTGTTTTGTGTCGGGTTAATCAGGATCCACACGTTTTTAAAACATGCTGGATCTTGAATCTGCACATGGATTCTTGGATCTTTGCGTTTTTGTCCCTTAATTTGAAAACTTTCCAATTTGGTCCCTTTATCCTAAATTTGGGCTTTGAGATTGTTAAATTTGGTCCTAATTCATTAATAGAACTTTGATTTTAATTCAATTTAATCCATGTTCTTTTAATTTGTGTATTTATTTTATTTGTTTGCTTGTTATTAGATATTAGATTTTAGATTTGGTTAGCTTAATTTAATTTAATCAAATTAAGATATGCTTTTAACTTAATAAAGCGTATGCTTAGTTTAATTAAATTAGATTTAAATATGATTAGGTATGATTTGTATTTTATTTAATTAACTTAAATATATTCTTAACTTAATAGAATATATATTTAAATTAGTTAAATAAAATTAAATATTAAATTAGCAAAAGCCTTTAATTATATTTAGTTAAAATTAATTTAATTGAATTAAAATATGCCCTTAATTTGATAGGGCATATTTTAAGTTAATTAAATTGATTCTTTCCTCTTAGTTATACTAGGATAAAATTAATGTTTGGCTTAGTTCACAAAATTAAAATTTTAATTTATTAATTTATTTGTTTTTAAGTAGTTCCCTTAACTTAATGGGACACAACTTAAAATTAATTAAATCAATTATCAAAATTTAAGATAACTTATAAAATGTTAGCTTTAGGTATTTGGAGCTTTAATTAATTTAAGATTAATATTAGAATAATTTATTTAATAGATCACTTATCATATTTTTTATAATATGAGCCTTTTTAGGTTAGGATTTGGGTGAACTTTTATGTGTTTATTTAAAGTTCTTTCATGCCATATATTTAATTGTCATTCACAAATTGCCTAATAATTAATCAATTTTAATTATAAAAAGGAAGTATCTATTAATCTCGATATTTGTGTCGTAATATCTTAACTTAATGGATATTGATCAAACATTTGGATTAATTTATATTGTGTAAAGATAAAACCTAATTTGGATAAAAATGGCAATTCATGACATCATACATAAATGTTTACATCATGCATAAATGTGATGTACTTGATTCGAACCATGAATTAACGCGCCAATTGATCTTATTCGATGTTGGTTTAATCTGTAGTCCGAATGTATAGTCACTTTTATTAATTAAAAATTTAATTAATTCAAAACCATTAAATATTAATGCCCACTTATTTAAAGATTGTATTCAATTAAGCACGGTTAATTAAAATCAATTTTAAGTTTAAAATTTTAACCGAAAAGAGCAACAAATGATATGGTACCGAATTCGGACGTTGTGGGGTGCTAATCCTTCCTCACACGTAATCAACTCTCGAACTCAATATTTTAATGAATCTCTAGTTGACTTCACTCTCAAGCCACCATTCCCTTGGGTTGGAGTCAACCAGGCTGACTTCAGATATCACAACGTATAAATCTACATCCTCCACAACATGGCTTCATTGGCTTTTGGCTCTCTTTGAATGTATGGATTTAGAGGACTTGTGCCCCACCTTGCCATAGTTGTAGCACGTTCCCTTGAATTTCTCCTTCTTAAAAATTTTACCATTAAGTACCAGTTTCGACCTATTTTGGGGTTGTTGGGGTTGTTTTTCCTTATTGACTTCAACAACGTTTGCCTTAGCTTCATTGAAGGTTTCTCTATTGAGCTTTCTGAAATTATCTCTGTCGTCTTCTTTTATTCGAAGTCTGGTGAGCAATTCTTCCATTGACATCTCATTTCTTTTGTGCTTCAGTTAATTTTTGAAGTTATTCTATTCGGGTAGTAGCTTTTTAGTGATAGCTTTACCTGAAAGGTTTGCTTAAGATTATTCCCTCAGCAAGGATTTTGTGAACAATCAATTGGAGTTCTTCCACTTAACTTATTACTGGCTTGAAATCAACCATAGTAAAATTTAAAAATTTTGCGACTAAAAACTTTTTAGCCCCAGCATCTTCAGCTTTATATTTGTGATTCAATGCCTTCCACAGCTCTTTAGCTGTTTCATAAACAGAATACACTAGATACAAATAATTTTGTAATCCGTCAAGGATGCAGTTCCAGCATAATAAGTCGAAGTTCGTTCAAGCTTTAACAATATTGAAGGCAGTGAGATCATCCACCTTTTTTTTCTCTTTCTTATGTTTTAACAACTGGAGGATCTTCCTTCAAAAATTTCTCCAATTTAAACATGGTAAGATAAAATATCATATTATGTTGCCATGTTTTAAAATTCTGTTCACAGAACTTCTCCAGCTTCTCGTTGTGGCTCATTTTTACTACATAATTTTTAAAATTTTCAGTTTCATATATAATGTTTTAAAGTCGTCTACCATTTTATCCACTTTCATCACGAAATTTGACGTGACATGTACAGACAAATCAAAAATTGACGCATGGCATTTTTGAAAAAAAAATCACCATTTACTTAAAGTACATAATAACAGAAGTAGTGCTTCGTATTTTATAATTTCTAAATTTCAATCTTAAAATTTAATATTTAAATATTTATTTAAAAAATTATTCAAAAAAATTATTTGAACAAACCAATAATTGACACATGGCATAATATAAATCTTAAAAAAATCAATTTCACCCTAATTTCACGCCATATATGAGTGAAGATGCCCTCTTTCCCTAAAACTTTTCACCTATTCACATTCCTTCACCGTACGACACTTCCCTCTCATCTTTCACCGCCTGTTCACCTTCTTCCTCACCGTTTGTCTCTCCCTAAAACTCAAGGCGATGCTATCATGTTTGTAAATCGTTAGACCACCACCCTTTAACTGTCATCTTTATTTTTAGCATCCGTAAACACCACCATTCCCAAATCCCACCACAATGTAAACCCATATATTCTAGGAAACGCTGTCGTCGTTAAATCTCGCACCCATCGTGAATCCTCCATCTGATTTTAAGGGATTAGCTTACCACTGCAACTTTAATCGCAGAGAAGACAAAAACACTAAGGCTTAGACCATGGGTGAGATTCGAAAGGAGCTTACCAAGAACAACACACAAATGAGAAATTAAAAAGAGTAAAAAGATACATAAAGCTCAACTATCTTCTCGCTCTTATTTTAGTCATTTAATTTTTAAAAAATTTAATTTAATGACTGAATTTTACAGATTAATTTTAACTTTTTAAAATTTTCAATTTAATGATTTTCATGGTTATTTTCTCCTTGACTCAATATCAAGTATTTACATTAAATTTTCCTTCTCTGCGACATCAAATTTTTACCGAGATTTCCTTGAATGTACAAAAAATTTTATTACTTTTAAAATTCTAGGACTCTTCGGTGGCCGCAATAGTCAATGTGGTGGCCAAACTTTTTTGGAATCTTTTTATTTTTTTTATAGTAGCAAAAACATTACTAATTTCATCAATTTTTTTATGTATTGTCCCAAACAACTCCCTCTCGAAAAACCCATCATTGCTCTTCATAGTTAGAGTTATCTCAAAACCCCTTTCCGACCAATCTATACATTTCACTGTCTCTTAAAGTAAAATTTGGGTTTTTGTATAAATCCTCTTTGAAATTCTCCAAGTGCATCAATTTCAAAACCCATGCTCAAAATATATTTACGAAAACTATCTTAGAAAGCTTCGAAGAAGAATTCAAAGAGAACTCGAAATTGATGGTCAAGTAGAGACGGGCGTCTCCATGTTTCACCGACGTCGACATTAGTTATATCTTCACCTGACTATCCTCACTCGTCAACGGTAACTATAGTGATTCGAAAACAAGTATCTTGACAACCATGGTCCATAGTGTTTTAAGAAGAAAATGGTTTATTTTGGAAAATTTTAAGAAAAATCACTTTGACTTTTCTTAATACCTTTTTTCTGATGTGAATTTTTAAAATGTTAAAAAATATTATTAATATGTGACTTGGATTTTAAAGATTAAAAAATCATTGTATTAGGCCACGTCACAACGGTGTTACAAATTTAACAGAGAAGTGACTAAAAAACTTTAATCTATAAAGTTTACTTATTAAATTAAAAACTTTAAAAGTTGAGTGACCATAATAAGAATAAAAAATAGTTGAGTGAAAAAAATGCTCCTTGTTAATAGAGTTTTACGGAAGACTCATTCGATAAAGAACTTCTTTTGCGTACGCGACATAAATTGTAGAAGCCATATTCCAGGAAATGTGTTTTACTGTTTTTCGGTTTTGCATTCATGTAAAGGGTAAATTGTTTAAGTCACTACCAAATTATTTAGGCGTATTTATTTTAAATATAGAATTAGTCAATTTATTAATTAGATTATTAATTTTTTAAATTAATTTTATTTTTGACTACTGTCGTTAAAAAATTAATGGAGAGGTAATGTGACAGATAACGAGAATTTATAAAATTACATATTTGATCTCTATTATTTACTTATTATATCAATTTGGTCCTAATTTTAATTTAATTAAATAAAATTAACCATTCAATCAGATGATGACACATGTCATCACCAGTTGGATAAATTTACTCAAATATTAATTTATTTTTTAATATTTAATATATTTTTCCTTCAACCAAGTGGTGACACTACTTGATTAAAGAAAAAATAAAGAGGAATGGAATTAGGGATGCCAATGGGGCAGGTCAAGCTTAGTTTTTGGTCGACCCGAACATTTAAAACTTTAACCCAACCTGACTCGAGTTTTACATATCTTTTATCCTTGACCTGATATAATAAAAATATAAACCGATCCCAACCTTGAAATTTTAATAAAAAACCTGATTAAATCCGACCAGACCCGAAAAAAGTAATAAAAATATTAAATATAATATATAAAAATATAATAAATATATATTTATAAATAAATCGAGACGGGTCGAGTTGAGGAATTTATACCATAAACTCAAATCCAACCAAACTCAAATTTCTTTAAAAACCAACTCGACTCAAACTTTTTTAAAAATCGGCCCGATCCGAACCGAAAATAAAAAATCCAACCTCATCCGGTCGGGTCAAAATCCGCTGATTTTAATTTTTTGCCATCTCTAAATGAAATAGCCTTGGGGTAGATCTAACTTAAGACCTATATAAGGTATATTAAAATTTTTATTAACGTACCAAACTTTTGATAATATATATTATAATGCAGTAAATATTGAAGGCATGTTTTGCGAAATATGCCGCGTAAATAAAGTTTTAACCTTTCCCTCGTCATTAGCTCAGAAACCGCCTCTATCCGGTTAAATATTGACTTTGCGCGCATTGGAAAATTAACAAAAGGTTGTAAAAATTAGGGATTTTGAAAGGGAGAAAAAAGGAAGAGAAAATTGGAAAACTGATACGATTTGGGAATAGCGATGGAGATGCAGGAGCGAGGAAAAGTCAGGACTTTGATAGATGCCGAGGTTGATCCACACCTTCTGAAAGCAATCAAATCGGTGGTCTGGTCGGCCGATTCGGAGCTCCGACTGGCCGCCCATACCGTCATGGACCTCATGAAGCGCGATCATTCCCAGGTCTTCTATCCATCATTCTTCAATGAGTTCCTAGATAAGCATATTTTGATTTCAGCAACATTTTCGGTTTTTTTCCCTCGGTTTAATCAAATTTTAAAAATTGTAATTCATATCAAGAGTAGGTTGATGCGGTGGTTAAGGTTTTGATATGTCCGATAGGTCCCAAGGTCATTCTATTTTTTTATTTTTATGTGTCATTATTTGATTAATTGATTAATTTTATTTAATTAAATTAAAATTAAGATCAAATTAATATAATAGTTAAATAATATGGACTAAATCTATAATTTTATAAATTTTCGTTAATTACACGTCACATCTTCATTAGTTTTTTTAACGGTGGTGGTCAAAATAGTAGTAATTTAAAATTTTGGTAATCTGATTGACGAGTTGTTTAAATCGGTGGTCAAAATAAGTTGGCCCAAATAATTTAGTGGTCACCTGAATAATTTAATATTATGTTAATGGTTTAGGGTTTGGTTTAGAATTTTTCATCTAGGTTATGAGGAGTGATTTAGGGTAATTATATTAAAGTAATTGAATTAGGATTTTTGGATTTGAGTTTTTGAATTAGAATTCTTAGATTATGGTAATTTAATTAAGATTTTGCCAGGAATATTGTTAAGGATTCCGTACAACAAAAGTTGTGACGATAAAGTCAGAGCACAAAATCTATAAATTTCATAAGAAAAATGAACACAACATAATGGGTTGACACAATTGCAAAACTTTGCAAAGGTCATAAGCATAAGCATAAACATAAACATACGTTGAAGAAATAAAAATTAGTATTATTTTAAACATATAGAAATAAAAATTAGTATTATATAAATAATGCATCAACATCAAAGATCAAGCAACCCGGAAAGAAACTATACTTCGATGACCCAATAACAATTTGAACATACGAAGCGACTTTTTTGAGACTCGAGTGATTGTGTTATCCATAAACCTGCAAGCATTTGCTGGGTAAGTAACCCACAACGCAATACCAAATTTAAAAAGTCAATTTGGTATTACTTTTAGAAAATACAGTAAAAAAGTAATTTTAAAAAATATTTTTAGACTTTTTTGTTTAAAATAGAAGTGTTCAATAATATCGTCAAAAAGTGTTTTTTTAAGTAAATAAAATATTTATTTTAGATATTTTTTTCAAAAAATGTAATATAAATAAAAATATGAATAAATTTACTTAACAGTAATTTTGAAAAATTAAAAATTTTAGCTTTTAAAAAATACTTTTCAAACAAAGCTAAAAATCACTTTCGACTTAAAAAATTATCTATTTTTTTATTATTTTTAGTATGAAACTAACTTTTAGCTCCAAAAGTTAGTTTAAAAAGCAACGGAAAACAAATCTCTTCATACCTGCTTATTTGGAGAGAGGACAAAACTCGATAGCCCTCAAGTTTCCATTCCCTTATACCCAACAACCGTAGGCCTAAGGCATAGGTGGCCTCGACGAGCATGCATTCTGAAGCTTGACGCAACAATTGTAAATCTCCTTATATGACTGACAATATTGTAGAAAAACACTTTTGAAACCCTTCCCACCATAAAAATAGACTATCAAGATTGAACTTGATACTTTAGGAAAAGAAATCTTAACACTCAACCACTAAGCTAAGTTTGAAATTTTGTCATATTTTGACATAATATTATATTTAAGTTATATTATGATAAAAAAATAAAAAAACACATAAAGGATTTAATATGGATCAAACCTAAAATCTTATGGAGAAGGTATGTAACACCTAACCACTAGGCTAAGCAAGAGTTTTGATATTTTTTATAAAAAAAATAATATTTAAGTTAAAACTTTTGCATGTAAATTAATTTAATTTATCTTAAAAAATTATATTATTCATAAAATATATAATATAAAAATATATATTTAACATCAATTAAAATATATTAATTAAACATTATTTAAAATTTATATTATAACAAAATAAATAAAATTAATTTATTTGCCACAATCTAAAAATTATTTATTTATATTATATCAAACTCAAATATTAATATACATTTAAATTCTAAAATGTTATAATTTATTTTATAAACATATTATTATAATAATATATAATTTATATTTTCTTAAAATAAATTAATTAATTTCATAAATTAATCTAGATATTGCTTATTTATATAAATATTATATGAAACTAAAATATTAATGTTTATTTAAATTGTAAAACGTACAAATTTATTTTAGTAATATATTATTATAATATTTTGAAATTTAAATGTATATACATATAACAGTTTATAAATATATATATATATATGTTATGATAAATCCTTAGTATAATTATATAAGATAAGTGAAATTGGTTTATCTGTCAAAATTTATCTTAAATACTATTTCTATCAATTTATATGAAAAACCTTTATTCAGCCTAGTGATTAGGTGTTACATATGTTCCCCTATAAATTTGTTTTTTGTATTCTTTTCTGGTTCTCTTCTCTAGTATACCCTAAGTATGATATTTTATTAAAACATAATAAAATCTCATGCTTAGTCAAGTGCTCCTTAAGCTTAAAATGTAATTTAAGAGCTTACTTGAGAAAAATTGAAGTTAAAGGAATAAAGTGTAAGTTTTTGAAGGGGTACTTTTATGAAAAATCTGAAAGTGTGATGGGTAAACCATGGATTGTAGCATAATTTGAAAAGTTCGATATTACTTCTGAAAACTCTAGAAAATAAAGTGAGTCAATATGTGATTTACCCAATTTCAGTGACGTGTTAGTCAACCGACATCAACTGTTTAAAGGTTTGGTGATCCAAATAATTTTTTTTAACGACAATGGCTTTCAATTCAACTATTTTTACTTAAAATCTTAAATAATCATCACGGGTTGGTATAGTTGATTTAATTCTCGTTAATTCTGAAATAATAACCAAAATTCGATTCTCAACCAACGACACTTTGAAGAAGAAGAAAAAATTGAATACTAGGGGAGAGTATTGCAGCCGCCTTGCTAGTAAATGGTTGTAACGCAGGAGAGGTTGTGAGACCTAGGGGGTAATACTACGTGGCGTAAGCCTCTCTCGGGCTGGATAGTACGGTTATGTCAGTAACGGGTGCTGCGAAGTGCGGAGGAATTGTCCGGCTGGTTGATTGGTTTCTCGAAAATGATAGGTGTTTGCACAGCCATTGAAAGTTGAAACCGAACTTTGGGGATATATGAAGGGTCTCTTGTCTACGTGGTCCATTGGAATTAGAAAGATGATGGTCGAATCAGATTGCTTGGATGCGATTCGACTTATTCAGAATTTTAAGGATGGCGTCATCATCTTTTCTCTTTTGTTTCACATATAGTTGCTGTGATGAATTGCTAATGGTCGGTTACGAAGAAGCACGTGTTACCTAGCAGACGGTATGGCCAAGTGTGCATCGGTTGAAGACTTTCTGTTTCATCTGTTCTTATCGCCTCCGCCTGGTTGCTTAAGACAGTTACAAGCCGATTGCTCAACTAGTGTTCAAGCTGACATTGGATCCGTTCTGGGATACGTTTTGGGAGGTTATTTTGCTTCTTTAGGATCGTTCTAGTTGTATTTTCCTCCGACTAGGTTTAGAGAATTTTTAATGAGGCACGTGATAATATTTCTCTATTTACCGAAAAAGTTATGTAAATATTCTTTAAATCAAACGATTCAAACAACAAATGATTGCTTATACCCAAAACACATTCTTTCATTCCATTAACTTCTTTCCTTCTCTCCCATTACACAATCAAACATTTTTTTTTCCTACTGATTTTTCAATGGTTAAAAATGACACATTCTGCCTTAAAAACAAAAACAAAAAAAACAATCATGATTTCGGAAGGGGTTCCCCTCTCAAAAATGATTTGAAAAGCTGAAGTGCTGCTCTTGGCTTGAATAATGGCACTTCATGGCCTGCCCCTCTCACTGTTGCAAATGTTATCCCTTCATACACCTCTGTCCATCCCCCCACCTTCAAAACAATACACCAAAAATCTCGTTTTTTACATGTTGGATCATTGAAAGTTCTAGTTTATGTATGATCAACAAGTAGCGATGATAGTATCGATGTATAATGTCAACGTTGCGCAAAAATCGTTCCACCGCAATCAACCATGATCATCGCTTGTTCTAATATGGGTTTAAAAGTATAATATCTCAAATACCAAATAGCAAAACTGTCTAATCCGAAAATAGAGAGAATTACAGAGATATATGATGCTTACCTGCTTCTTGACATACCAAGGATACCAGGGAATTTTGGTAGCTAATTTCAGCTGCGCAAGGGAGTATCTTGTTGCTGTAACCGGAACCACTGAGTCTACATCACCACTGTTCTCATCGAAAAATAAAACAAAAAACTAGGATTTAATGAAAAATTTATAAGATATAAAGGGTAATTCAAACTTCATATCACTTTAGATATACACTTTGCCAACCTGAAAACCCAAACTCTCAGACCACCAGCAATCATCTCTCGGTAAATCGGTAGAACAGATACATCTGTATCGTTCCAATTACGATTTAGGACTTCACTGCATGAAGGAGAAAACAAAATTGCGTTAACCCGAACATCGTGTTGATCATGCATGCCATAATCAAAGTACCTGCAAGCGGTCCATTTATATCGGATTCCAGTTTTGTTGGCATGGAGTGCCTTCTGGACATCCGGCCTGTTGTAGTATATCTCAGCATACTTTTCGGTGCAAGGATCATAGCCTGCTATCTGCCTGAAAATCTGAAGAGCTTTCATTCTCAGAATTACAATACATTGGTCCTTATACGAGATGATTGCATGTTTAGGATATATAATCTAGAGGTTGGTACCCGATGGGGTCGATGAGGCAATCGCATACTCTGCCTGGTAAACAGGCTACCATCCGAGTTATTGCAAGGAGGTGCATATATGTTGTACTGATCAATGTTTCCAAACTCTTGATCCATGGCATAAGAATACAATGACTCACATTCGTCCGTCTCTTTCTGCCGACGGAAATCACAAGTGTTGATGAGTTGCTGATAAGTTTTATCAGAGATCATGGCATGGCTCCACCAGTATGTCACCGTCCCAAGGTTATCATAATAGTTGTCTGTCACTGCATTTCCCACCTGCATTACATTTTCGATCAACTACACCATCCCATTGACGAAACATTAAAAGAACACAAAAGTTTGCAGACAGTTGCAGATGAAGGAGTTACCATTATTCCTTTGAGATTTATTTGGTGCTTGGACTTCTTGTTGTAAACCATGATCTGTCTGGCCAATTGAGGCACATAGTGGCCGGCATAGCTCTCGCCCGTGATATAGACTTCACGATTCTTATATCGTGGGAACCGACCGAGCCATCCAATCAAGAATTGCAATGAGTCCATCGCTGCAACCACAACCACCAAATTAGATCAGAATCAATGAAGTAATGCATTTACAAATAAAGTAAACTGCGACTCAAATTCAACATTTTTAACTAAAACTGTAAACTCTACTAATCAGCCAAGCTAGCATAAGAAATGGGGTTTTAGAGCCCCACCGGTTCGCCGATCACCCGTATCGAACAAATCGGAGCTGTGGTTGCTGTAAGAGAATCCGACACCAGCAGGAGTCTCCAGGAACAAGAGGTTAGCCACATTGTTCCAGGAGAACTTGTTGAGGTATAACCCTGAGGCTGATTTGTTGATTCTGAATGGACCAATCTCTTCTGATGCACCATACGCCACTGATGAGCAACCGGGACCTAAATTAAAATCACAAAAAATAAAATTTAAAAAACCCTTTTCTAGGATTTTATTAACACACCACAAAGATAAATTTTACTTAAAACGTGTACAACTTTTCTTGGACATTGAAAGTCCCAAAGGAAAGGTAAGGTAAAGCTGAACGGGAAATGCAGGTGTAATTTATTGTATTTGCTGAACCATACTGCTGCTATGTGGAGTAATAAATGTAACCTGTTTTTTCTGGCATTTATTTTTGATATTACTTCAATGTAAGAGGAAGAGAGAGAAAGGGAACGAGTTAACTGTTTTTTTATTTTATTTTGAAGTTTTACTTATTTTCTGGTAGTTGTTGAGTATTACTGCTCATGAATTCTAGTCTTTCATGGTAGTTTGGTCATCATTTCTATCTATTCAAAAGTTTGGTTTGTTTAACTTTTATTTTTTTTATGTATATTCAAATATTAATATAAAAATAAAAGTTTTCTAAATGTATAAAAAATACACATTATAATGTATAAAAGGACATAGATTCAAACGTGTTAAAGTCTATAATATTTTTTATTTATAGGCAAAAAAAAATTAAATGTTTAAATATTTAGCAAATTAAAGATGGGATTTGACTATTTGACAGTTTTATAAACAAAAATCAAAAACCTTAAAAGTCAATTTTTTCTTAATGACTTAAAGTGAGAAAAATTGATAAGAAAGAGGGGTAAAACTGAAAAAAGAAAACACAAAAGGAAAACTTCAGTACACAACATCTTTTATGTACACAGAAAAATCTTATTCATCAATTATGATCATGTCGGCAACAAAGAGTCTACTGAAAATCTGTCGGTTCAAAGACAAAACATATATAGTTTGAGCATATTAAGAAACAAAAAAAACAATATAACAGTACTGGAAAAAATGACAGAAAAATCTCTGTTTTTTTTTTTTTTGGGGGGGGGGGTATAGGACTTAAAAGACTAACCTCCATTGAGCCAGATGACTAAAGGCTTGGACAAAGGGGAAGTGGGAGACTCGGTGAGCCAGTAAAAGAGTGCTCGACCAGCAGCTTTGTTGACAGTGACATAGCCAGAGAATTGTTGGAAAGAGACTTTGGGTTGCCCCGGAAGTGCTGATATTCTGTCAGCTTCTTCTTGTTGTTTCACCGAGTACACTTCACTTTGAATCATTACTGCAAGAGCGAGTAACGCCATGGAAATCGGGTGGAGGATCTGTGTTCTGGCCATGGTAAATGAAGGAGGAGGAGGAGAAGTAATAAAGGAAGCAGCAGTGATGGTTGTCTGCTTGATGGGAAGTATGAAGAGTGGTAGCTTGGAGAGGTGAGTGTGTGATTAAATAGGAGAGAATGAATGAGAGATTAGATGATTTTATGGTGTCTATGGATAATAATGCCTATGCCTATGCCCCCCATGGCCATTACTCATCACCTATAAATAATTTTTACTATTTGTGCACCCTCTATCTCTATTTGGGATTTTTTTCTTTGTATATTGACAAGTATTTTTTTAACTATCGGTATTCAAACTATGAGTTGATTAATTTGAATCGAGTATTACATAGGCTCATTATGAATATGACCCTCTCAATCTAATTTTCTCTATTCAGAACATTAGGATTTGAATCTCTCAACTTGCTTAAAGAATCTCGTGTCTCATCGCATTAGACCAACTAATTGTTGGTTATTGAGAAGTATTTTTAATTCCACATACCAAAATAATTATTAGAGGCAGATCTTAGTATAACAAGTTGAGTGAGCTAATTTAAAATTTTGATTTAAAGGTTTAAACTATTTTTTTTTAAATTTTAAGGATTAATGAGAAATTTTCAAAATTTAATAGGGAAATTAATTAAAATATTTAAGCCAATAAAAACTTAACATAAATTTTAAAAATTTTGAAGAAGACAAACTAATTTTTTTAAAAATTTAAGATTAAAATATAAAATCTTCAAAATTTTACCGAGGCCTTCGCCCTCTGGCCATTACCACCATAAGCCCCCGATAATTATCATGTCTTGTTAGGTATTTTTTTTAAATTTTTGCATGCAATCTCGTTATAGAGTTTAAGAACAAGTTAATTAGGTCTTAAATTTCATCTTTAATTTCAAAAAATAATTATTATTTGTGACGAGATAACGATAAATTTAATAATCATACAATTAAAGAAATACTAAGATTTAACGTAAAAAATCATCCACAAAACAAACACATAGGAAGGAAGAGAAATTCAATTTCGTTATAATGTGAAAAATTGCAAAAAAAGAAGAAGAAGTTTGTGTGATTAAACTTAAACGTCACTCAAAACAACACATAATTCGCTCTCATTTTGCAGTCTTACTACCTTAAATAATAACAAATTATTTTCAATTTATCCCCGTATGTAAGTATGACCATGAGTTGGGTTTTTGGTCGATCTTCACCTGACTCAAATTTAAATTTTAGAATAAAAACTCGAACCCAACATAAATAAAAAATTATCAATTTTTATTATTATAAAATAGGGAGCTGATTCAAACCAATATGCTTTTGTTCAAGGAAGGAGCATTATACGCAACACGCTCCTAGCTCAGGAGCTTGTACGGGGCTACTCCAGAAGTTTTATGTCCTCGAGATATACTCTGAAAGTTGATCTACCTTTGACTCGGTAAGCTGGGATTTTATTCTTAATGTGTTAAAAGTTATGAGACTGCCTGATACTTTTGTGAACTGAATAGTGGATTGTTGTGTGTACCACTTCTCGGTTCTCAGTCTCTTTTAATGGGAGTCTTGTGGTTTTCTTTAAGGGTGCTAGAGGGGTTAGGCAGGGTGACCCTCTTTCCTCTTACCTCTTTGTGCTTGTAATGAATGTCTTATCAGCAATGTTGAATATGGCAGCAACGAAGGGGATTTTTCAGCATCATCCCAAATGTCTAAAGGTGAACCTGCCTCACCTTTGCTTTGCTGTCGATTTGTTGATTTTTTTGCAAAGGGTCCATTGAATGTCTCCTTGGTGTGCGGATAGTCCTTGACAAATTTTATGAATTTTCTAGTCTCAAACTCAATGCTGCAAAATCAAAATTATTTACTGCTGGTGTTTCAGCTAGAAAACTTTATGAGATCCATTGCATTACTAGTTTCAAGATTAGTAAGCTTCCTGTTAGGTATTTGGGGTGCCATCGGTAACTAGGAAGCTTACTTTGAAAGACTGTGAGCCTTTATTTGAGAAGATCCAAGCAAAATTGAGACTTTGGACCAATAGGAATCCCTCCTATGGGGGAGGACTGCAATTGATCCATGCCGTTTTGTTCAAAATTATGAACTATTGGTGTTGGCAATTGATCTTACTGAAAGCAGCCATACAAAGAATTGAGCAGATTTGCAGCCACTTTTTCTGGAAAGTATGTGATTCTGCAGCAAAAGGGGCTAGGGTGAGCCAGAAGCAGATTTATTTTTCGAAATCTGAGGGTGGCCTTGGTCTTAAAAGCATTGCAACATAGAACAAGGCTTGTTTGATTTCCCTGCTTCGAGATCTTCTAGCTAATGAGAGATGCTTGTGGGTGGCTTGGATAAGGGAGTATGTGTTTAAGGGCTCGGACTTTTGGCCTTCTCCTAGTGAAGACAAAGAATGTCTGGGAGGAGATTCGAGAGAGGAAGAGTAAAGTAGACTGGCATAGATTGGTTTGGTTCTCCATCTCTATTTCGAAGCATGCCTTTATTTTTTGGATGGCATTGTTTGATAGATTACCTACGAAGGACAGATTGAATAAGATGGGAATCCAGGTGAATGTGCAATGTTGTCCGTGTAGTGCAACTGGGGAAAACCGAGACCACCTGTTCTTGGAATGTCCCTTCTCAGTGAGCATTTGGAGGAGAGTCTTGCAGCTATGTAGGATTGATAGAGAGATTTTCAGGGTTGAGACTTGGAAATTTGTTGGGCATGTGAAACATGAAAAGGTAGATCGCTGATTGTTTCCATTCTAAAGTTGGCATGGAGTGCATACCTTTATTGCATTTGGGAAGAAAGGAATCGGAGGCTCTTCTGAGGAACTTCTAGAGATTGTTCTTGCATTTTTTATACTGTACATGGCATAGTGCGTGATAAGTTACAAGGAAAATGTATAGATGTTGATTCGATTAATTCGCAACTGTGTAAAGATTGGGGGATTGCTTTGTAATTACCCTATAGTTTTCTTTGGTTTGATGTAGCAGCTTGCTGCTTGGGATAAATAAAAACATAATATTTATCCAAAAAAATAGGGAGCTGATTGAAAAAAACACAAATAGAGAGGGAGCATTATAATAATTATTTTATTTTTATTAGACAAAATAGGGATTATACTTAAATATTTAGAATAAAATTAAACTATTATTTCAGGTCGAGTTGGATATGGTATTTTCACTTCAAACCCAAATCGACTCAATCACATCTTGAAAAAAAATCAGACTCGAACTTGATCTAAACTCAAAATTTTCTTTAAAAAACCTGACCTTATAAAATCGGGTCGAATCAAAACCCGTCGGGTATCGATTAAATGACAATCCCTGCCTATATGTCTCTAATTCAAATTTAATTTTGTATCCTTATTAATTAAATTGGATCAAAATAAATTTTGAATCACAAACCCTAACATTATTAATGTGATGAACTGAAACTTGTTGAGAAATATCGTTTACCTAGTAATAGTATATGGTCCTAAAAAGCACATGTAGACAATACTCGATAGCATACTATTGTCCTTAAGGATATCTTTTGATACTTTTTTTATTGTTCAAATCAATAATAATAAAATAAAATCTCTCTTCTTGAATTTTATCCAGCTTTACTAATTAGAGCATATTTTTAATAATACTTTCATAAAAACATAAAAAGTAAATTAAATTGGGTTTTGAAAAACAAAAATTTCATATTTAAATTATTTGATAATAAATAAAAAAGTTAATGAAATGTGAATAGATTGGGTCCATGAACACAATTAATATAGAGAAGTGGCTGCGTGCCATGAGATCACATGGTTTTCACTCATCCGTCAAACAGTCCCTTCAATGATCCATTAATTTCTCGTTTATTCATATACCAAAACTTTGACTATCTTTCTTTTCTTCATTTCCATTTTTAGTTATTATTATTATTTTCTTGTCTTTTCCTTTGTTTTATTAGATATAACTTGTATTCCCTGTTATAAGTTTCATTTTTTATTTAAATAAAATTTGTTTATTTTTTATTAAATGAAGATATATTACATTTTTATATCGAGATTTAAAATCATATAAACTGAGACAATATAACCATCTTTCACCACTAGGTCAATTAGTGGCAAACTCTTTGATTTCTATATTATTTGTAGAGTTATTTTTACACTCAAATTTTATTTGAAATTTTTTCGAGTCGAGTTGAGTTATTTGAGTTTTTGTTCAAATTTAATAGCAGATATTTATATAATGTTATAGTAGTAATTGATTTCAATTTAAGCGACTTTCTATAACCATATATGATATACACATATATATTTCTTCATATTTTTCATATACGATATAAATATATCAGACGTAGTTGTGGACTCGACTCGAACATGAAAATTAGTCCACTAATTACTAAAAAATTCGAGTTATTCGATTCTCATTTTGTAATTCAAAATTTATTTGAAACTTCCTTTAGTCGAATTGAGTTTATGAAATTACGACTCAAGTTTAGTTTATTTGAGGTTTGATCACCTCTACTCGAACAACATATTGAATCAATTAAGCCCTTCGGCCAATTTTGACCCTTGGATCTTAACAATTTTTTTACTTCAGATATTACTGTCAAGTGAAACACTATAGTTTTAGTACATGACACTTACATATTTTTTTAAAATATTTTTATTCATTTTTATTCATTTTTTATATTTTTAGAGCTTTCAAGTGAAAATATTCTGATACCAACTAATTTTAAAAAAAACTTCATTAAATTAAAAAGTCAACATTGATCGGAGAAATGAAGTAATAAAATTATAAAATACATCACCTTAATTGGTTGAAAAAGAAAATCAAAAGCTAAATCATTTTTTCCTCAAAATTTCAAAGGCTTAAATCACGCTTGAGCTTTTTTTAGTTTGTTAAAAATCAGCTAAAAAGCTAGCCTAAGAAAGGAGAGAAAAAAGGCTATAACAAAAGACACTTTCTTGCATGTTTTCAGCTCATTTATTAAGCTATCGTTTGTTTGCTTATTGATAGCTTAGTTTAGTTTAACCTAACCAATTAATTACTAAATTGCATGGAGGAATTAGAGGTCAATTTTGACTAAAGGAAAAGAAGGTAATCGTTTTCTATGATTTTGTATTCAAATTTTATATATTAGTGGTAATTTATTTACTTCACAATTTTTGTTCTCAAGCATAATAATTTATTAATATAATAAAGGCACCACTTTGCCATATAACGTACATCCTCCGAGGAATTTAATGAATGATTTCAGTGGAAAAAAAATGATGGTTTTCATTTAAAGAGATTTGAATTTAAGTATATGTGTACAAAATGTGTATACATTGTCAAAATATTAAAAAATATATAAACAAATACTATCATAAAATCACATCAATCTATTAAAAAACATGCATACCACAAAGAATGTAAACCGAGCTGCACCAAAACAAGAAGCCAAAAATTTGACATCTTAACTTTATCGACTAATTATTTTAGTTCTTAAAATTTTATTGTGTTCTTTTTTATCTCAAAATTTTATTTTTATCAAATTGACCAAAACATGCCAGAACAATGATGTTACTTTATCTTTGTTAAAAGGCTTAACTATAAAATAAATGCTTAAATTATGTCTTTTTTTACAATATGTGCCTTAAGTATTTTTGGTTGAAATAGGTGCCTAAAGTTTCATTTTTGGCTAAAATAGGTGCCTAAAGTTTCATTTTTTTGTTAAAATAGATGCCAAAGTATGTGTCTCAGTTGACTTTAAAACAAGCCGAAAATGAAACTTTAGGCACCTATTTCAACCGAAAAATACTTTAGGCACCTATTGTAAAAAAGAGACATAGTTTGGGCACTTATTTTGTAGTTAAGCCTTGTTAAAATGTTGAGGTCAGTTATTTTTTCCTTTTTGACATGTTATTAAAAATAGCTAAAAGAAAAGTTGATATCAACATTTTTGTAAGAACGAGATAGCAAAATTTTCGGGTAAAAAAAGGAAAAATAGTTGACATCAACTTAAAGATTTGTTACTATTCTGTCCCATTTGGATCAATATGATAAAATAAATAAACGTTCGAGGGCCAAAGGGAATAAAATAAAAGTTTAAAGACTAAAATGACTAAACTTGTAAAATTTAGGAGCCAAAAAAGTATTTTGCCAAAAAGCAAACCACACCTCAAAACTCATATCCTAAGCAACGAGAGGAAGCGCAAAAAATAACAGTAGACGATGCAAAACAAAGCTCATCATCACCAAAAATATAAAGACGAATTTATTTGACATCGCATCGATCGCATACAATAAAATTTCTATAAATTAATAATATTTAGATCACATGATTTTATTAATTTAAAGATGTATTTGTAATAATTCTTTCCCGTATTCATAGCTGAATACAAGTCAGAAATATCACAAAACATTTGTAAAACCCTCTACATTTGTAACTCGGTAAAATTTTATTTCTTTAAAAATGTTACAATGTAGTTAGTTTTTATTTACAAATCTAGTTATTCGCGTAAAGTTTAAAAATAATATTTCATCTTCAAATCGAATTTATTTTCAGGCAGCAACTTATCAATTTAATTTGTCTTGATATAATTAATAAAACTGCCTGATTTAAAATTCATCCAAATACCAAATAAAATACAAATTCTATCAGAGCAGGCATACCCTTTTAATATACATGCCAACTAGTAAATATCAAACATTATCAAAAGATATCTTACTGATACTGATGTACATGTTATTGATTGATGATGTCCGTATATGCTCCTTACTCCAACCATTTCTTCTTTCCTATGTGTAAAACAGTTACACGCTAAGTATTTACTTAGTGAGGTAATAATTCAAATTTAAGTGCAATTGTCATAATATCAATCTCAATATTAATTATTAATTATTAATAATGCATATGATCACCTTACCATTACATGCTCATTAACATAATTAAATATGTAATAGCATATATGTATATCAAAGTGATAAGATTAGATCTTACCAATATTGGTGCCATTTCCATCCGTAAGCTTTCAATGCTTACCAATACCTTTTTCCAACTCTGTCTACAAGCTTTCAAGCTTATCATTCTATTTTTTTTATTTCAATTCAGTTTACTTAGCCCAAGGTATCGAATTAAGAGATTCTATGTACACGAGTCACCCCCCATACCCAACCTTTCTTGAGTATGTATATTATTTGCACTCTACCGGGAGTGCTTAGCACCGAAGTGCTTCTGTATACTTACCGGAGTATACAATATATCTCTCATTGGGTTTTTATGAAATTACTCTGAAGTGCTTAGCACCCGTAATAAGTCCGTATACTCAAACCATGCACGAGTATACTCCTCAATGAGTATTTATAAAATTTGTACTTTACCTGAAGTTCTTAGAATCTTTATACAGCTGTTTATGACTCTATCGGTAGCCAACTATACCTTTGAACCTCTATATCATACTTGGGCTTTATATCATCAAATATTTCATCCATGGCAATGTATATCAATTTATATTAACATGAAGCAGTTCATAACCGAATAACATTAATAGTAAATCATCATCAATAACTAGTGATCAATGCATTTATTTTCAACTTTTGACATATTTAAAGTATGTCAAATGTATGATCAATGACATAATTATCATGACAATATATAAACAAGGTAGACTCATCGCAAGTCTTACAGGTGATGTATAAAACATCTATGTATAATGTTATGTATGCATTGCACTCAACTAGGCCATGTATTAGTATGCCTCACTATGTCTTCTTCGATCCTTTCATTCATTGTACCTTGAACCTCCCTTGATTCGAACTTTGTTAGATCCCAATCTAACAATATGTTACATATTGTCCAATATAATCATTCGAATGCAAAATCTCCAAACATTTTATTTTCTTCCTTGTATTGTTCAAAAACTCATTATGGTCCTTAGTGACCAATTTGAACTTCCATTAACCATTTTCAAGCTTACTAATCAACCTTAGATACAAAGTGTATCAATTCTCATTTTCTGGCAGTTTGCAGTACCTCCAAAGAAATATTTCTATAAAATAATCTACAACTCGGAATTTGATTCCGTTTGTTATTATAGAAACTAGATTCAATAAGCTTTTCAACCATATAAATTAATAGCCCAATTTCAACTTGTACGATTTATGGAGAATTTTCAAAGTCAATTTCCAATACTGAATTTCGGAACAGCCTGCTATACTGTTTTCTGACATTTCACCACTTAAAAATTCATATCTTTTTGCTCAGAACTCAAAATCAGTTTCCGTTTGATGGAAACGAAACTAGACGAACAAATATTTACGTCGGTATAAAATTCATCTTCTAACCATTTTTTGTAGAATTTATTCTGAATTTTCAAAGTTACTGCCATAAACCAGTTTTTCTACACAACTTCCATAAACAACTTCAACTTTTATACTAACTTCTCCTTACTTCTCTACTTTTCAATTTAGTCCAATCACTAGCTTTAAACCACCAAATCATCACATTCTTCACCAAATAATTATTCACAATAATTCTCCCTAATTTTCCTTATTTACCGAAATAGGTACTAAAATGCAAATATAAGGATTCATGCTTCTTAACTTTGCAATTTAGTCCTCAATTCAACATTACTACCTTAATTCCATCATTGCAACTAAAAATCAGATTTAGCCCCCATACAAAACTTCCATTTCGATTTGGTCACTTAACTTTGACAAATTGTTAAAATGGTCACTAATTCAATTCAACATCAATTTGGCATTCTAACTTCATTTTCTTATCTCTAACATCATTAATAACATAAATACACTCCAAATTATAAAAATTCAGATTTGGTCCTTCAACTTTTCAATTTACCAAAATGGTCCCTACATAATTTAACTTAGGGTTTTGCTTCTAAACAACAATTCAAGCTTACTAGATCATTATTTCAACATCATAAACCCTAAATTAAACTTGAATCCATAAATCCTAATCATCTTCATAATAATCAAAACATGTAAAACTTAAATCCCAACTCAATATCATGATTTTTAACATCATACTAGCTTGATTTCAACTTGAATTCAATCATGGAATCATAAAATCTCAAAAGCCCCAATTTGATCCATAAACCCTAATTTATTTCTCATGTAAATTCTCATCAATCAAGCATGGATTCAATGAATTATTGATATCAAAAGATACAACTTGAAGAGTAGAACAACTTTGTAGTTGAAGAGATTACCTGAAAACTGAGTTTCAGGGCTTGAATCGAGCTTGGAAAATTTTTTCGCTTCCTTTCCCTAGACCTCACGTTTGTTGCTGGAAAAAGATGAACATTTACCATTATTTTACACATATATCTATTAAATGATTATTAAATTTATTTAATAGTGAAATTACAATTTTGCTCTTTTATCTAATGGTTGAGATTGATTTTATCATCAATCAAGGGACAAGATTTAATATTCCATTTCCACTTTCCAAAATTGCCCTTATAACTTTTTAAATATTTCAAAATTGCCATTGGGGCCAAATGACCAATTTACCCTCCAACTAGTTTTTATTTACTAGTTTACCATTCTTGTAAAAATTCAACTAAATATAGTTGGAATCCAACCAAATATAATAAAATATTCATAAAGAAATATTTTATGAATTTTTCCATATCATTTGGACCAGTCTCCAAAATTTTCATTCGATCCAATATACTGATAAATAATCTTTTACTCGAAAATAAACTGTAGGATTCATCTTGAATCAAACTAAAAATATTTCCAACACTTGGAAATGACTTTTATAACCTTTCTCTATAATATGGTAAAATTTCAAAATTTTCTAGTTCGATCCGGGTATACGAATTCCACTTAAACTTTAATTGCGACTTTCCCAATAATCGAAGTATCAGATCGAACTAAAAATTCCGCATTCGATTCACACCCTTAGGTGATCTATTTATTTATGAAATAAAACCCTTAACTTTTGGAAAATTACAAATTTAGTCCCCAAACTTTTCCAAAGTTTATACTTTAGCCATAAAATTTTCAAAATTTACATTTTGGTCACTAAACTTTTAAACTTCAATTTCCATTCCAATTTTCATTGGTATTCAACCAAACTTTAAGAATACCTTATTCAATTCACTATCTATCACATGATACCTTTAAACCTTAGAAATTTCCTTTCCAAAACCCATAATTAAAGAAATCCCAACTTTCGTATCTTTGTCATTTTAGTCACTAAGTTAGCTTTTAAGCTATTATCTTAGTACTAAATGACCCTTAATCAACTTAGTAAATTTTGGGGTATTACAGTATCAATTAATCGATAAATTAATAATTTAAAGAGATTTTTTTTTAATTCAACGAACCTACTTTATTCTTCGTGAATAAAATATATACATTGTATTGACTAATTGAATGACGTTCATGTACAATGACTAATTAAATATAATACATGCCTCTAAAAAACAAAGTTTACTACGTAGTACTTGTTAAAACTTAATGCAAGTTAATGTATGGTAAGGAAATCAACCGCTATATAAACAACATCAAACATTCCTAATTAGTCAATCCAAATCAAAACCAACCAACCATGGATTCACATCTAAAAGGTGTCCAAACATCAAACATCCATAATTAGCCAATACTAATTCAAGTTCATTGTAAGGGGTGTACCATTGGAGATTCTAATGTTATAGCAGAGTAAGAAGAAAAAATTGGTAGTAATCCGTTTGATCCTTCACAAGCCTAGTGGTACTATGACTTCCTAAACAACTCTGGAATGCTGGAAATCCATATCAAAGGGTGGATCTTTCACATGGTCTAACCAAAAGTGTGAAGAAGAGGCAATTTTTGAGAAACTTGATAGAATTCTTTCATCTAGGGAATAGAGCATGACATTCCCTAAAGCTATCAGAGTGTTTGACGCGGAAGTTGCTTCGGATCATACCCCAATTATCCTTCTCCTAACAAGTTTCAAAAAGAAGAGGAAGGACTTTAAGTTCGAATCTAAATGACAATGAAACTGAATCCTGATAAGTGTTCAAAAGTACTATTTTTATTACCCTTTTTACTCATATTATTGTTAGACTTAAGCTCATATTAGTTGCATAATTAGTTATTCATACATTAATTCATGTTTCTTTCCACTGTTGAGCTTGATTACATAACTTGGTGATTTTTGTGGAAAAAGATGCTGCTTTGGTGTGTTTTTGTGTGTGTATGTGCAGGATCACTTGCCAAAGCAATGCCGAGCTAGTTGCCAGGGCAATGCATGAAGGATATGCCGAGCTAGTTGCCAGGGCAATGCATGAAGGAGACGCTGAGCCAATTGCCATGGCAATTGTCGACAAAGAGAAAATGCAATAGGGATGTCGAAATTGATGACTAGACAAGCCCAAGATGACGTGGAGCAAAGCCCAAACCCAAATGAATTTGATTTCCATGTAGAGATTAAAGAAGAATTAAATTCCAAGAAGATAGGAGAAGTTCTAGTAGGAATACAATTATAATAAAGAATTATATTCTTTAAAGATAATTTAATTCCAACTTAAACTCCTCCTCAAAGAAGGACTTTGGCCTAGCCCTATAAATAAGAAGGAGATTTCGACAATTCCATAGAGAGCAAGAGGAGAGGATTTTCGACAACTCCAAAGGGCAAGAAGAAAGAGATTTCGACAAGATAACAAGAAGGGAGAGAGTTCGATTTCTTCTTCTTCTTCTTTGCTTCCATTAGATTCATGGTTTGGGGATTATTCTTTGTATATCTTTTGAACCCAACCATGAACTAACTTGATTGGTTGGGGTTATTGTGTTTTGTTGTTGTGAGAAACAATTGGATTTTGTTTAGGTAATAAGAGTTTGCACTTTCAATTCAAGGTTTACTCATTCTTGGTTCTTATTCTTGTTTGCGAGTGAATTGGGATAGGATCTCGTAACTTCATCTATTTATCTAATATCGGGAGAGTTAGATTCAAGAAACGAATGAGTATGGTCTTTATTCAATCTATTGATGGTGAAGATTAATCCAGCTTATGAATAAGTTAAGGATTTCAACGGCTAAGAGGAGCACAAGATTGGTTGTTGTTCACCCTTGATTCACGTAGGGATGTATTATCAAGGCATGCACAAGTAGCTAGAGTTTCGACTTAGGGATAAGAAGAAACCATTGAAGAACACTTCGCCGAACCTTGAAGTTGCTGCCCAGACGCCCAAGTAGTTGCCCAGGCAACCATCGATTAGTTGCCAAGGCAACCCCGCTGTGCAAGTTGCCCTTGCACTCTTTTACCAAGACGATCCAATCGGCTATCACACCTCAACTCACGATAAACTGGCCTATCTCTCTCTTTTTCTTTCATCTATTCTTTTAGTTTATTGCTTTTACTTTTCTCGTTAATTAAAACCTCTATTATCAATTGTGTTTTTATTTTAACAGTGCAGTAACTTAAGCAAAGTGGCCCAAACCAATCCCTGTGGAGACGATACTCGATACTCATATCACTTTATTACTTGCGACATGTATACTTGCACATTTGCGTAGCACTTATTACACGCAACAAGTTTTTGGCGCCGTTGCCGGGGATTGACAATTGGTGTTAGTTGTTTTTGTTATTGCATATTTTTTTCTCTTAGTTTTACTAACTTTTCTTTTTGTTTGTTTTATTAAAAAAAAATTTAGGTGCGCTACAAGTTAAGGGACATCAACATGTCGGGAAATAAAAGCCAATCTATTCGAGAGATAATGTTGGAAGATATGAATCAATCCAATCAAGAGTTCCTTGCACCCTTTGATGATTACCTATACCAACCGAGAAAAGCCCAAAGAACTTATACCATAGAAAAATCTTGTGCTATGTGTGGAGAACATCATGTGTTTGAAAATTGCCCTCACATTTTCGGTGCATATAACTACATGGAGGACCATAGAGGGAACCAACAGCAAAATTCTTTATGGTATGGTCAAAAAGCTCAAATTTTTTTTTACCATAACAATTTTGCCGCAGCAACAGATATGCCATGGCAACGTAGTCCTTTTCAAGAGCATTCCAATTCCTTGGAGGAAACGTTACTAGCTTCCTTGGCTAGACTTGACGGATCAATTGAAGAGATTCGAGAGCTATCAAAATCTATGGATACGAGGATAGCTCAGTGGGATGCAACCTTAGGGGATTCAGAAGATCAATTGGGGAGATCCACATATGTCATGGATAACATGCACCAACAATTCACTCATAGGGATACTGACGTCCCAAGGCAAGAGGATAAGGAGCAATGCAAAGAAATCTCTCCGATGTGTGAGGAACAACTAGAACCTCAAAGTCAAGAAGATGTCAATGAGAGAGACTGCCCAACACATGATGAGCTTGAACAACAAATTGCCTCGGCAATGATTGAGGAGACTAAACAGAGCAATGCCGTGACAACACTCGGTGAAGCTGAGAACAACAATACTACAACAAATTCTGAGAAACCTGATGCCCAGAAAGTTATAACGTTGATGTTGAAGCAGGAATGTATAGATTGCTCTCATATACAATTGCCACGCAATTACACGACAACATGCAAGATCAACGAGATGATAATACTTTGCCAATGGAATATGAACAGGTAATAGTTGAACCTTTTGAATTCTTTAAAAACTCACCTCGTCCATTGCATGTATGTCTTGAGGAACCGAGGTTGGTAGATTTGAAGCCATCGAAATCTCTACTGATGGAGATGTTTGAGAGGCCAAAAGAAAAAGGTGTTTGGATTCATAAAGCTCTTCAGAAAATTGATTCTTCCCTTGACTTAAAGAAAAATTTGACAACTGATTGCCACGACAATTGGCTTGAGCAGCAATTGCCGCGACAACAAAGGCTACATCCAACCATGATAGAAGTCGATAAGAATGAGGTAATTGAATGGTTGAGAATGGATATAATATTTCCTATTAATATATTTGTGCCTTCAGGAATAGTAGCAAGGTGGAGAGTATACATGGACTACAAGCGAACAAAGAAGAAATACACCTCCGCCATGGTAATGAAAAAGGGAGTAGCTGGGAGCACATTGGCCCAACTCTTTTTGGGCAATATTGTCACCCGTTGGAGGGTAAGGATGGACTATAAGAAGTATCGGAAACGACTCTCCTCAAGTTTTCTCAAATATGCAGTAACATTAGAAGTGGTCACTTTAGGAGATGCCTGAGCATGCTCTCCTTTCAATATTTTCTTTTTCTTTTTATTTTTAGGAGATATTTTATTTTTCTTCATTATCTTTAGTTTCCAGGTTTTCTTTATTTTCTTTTCCACAACAAGACTCACAACCACCATGATAAGGAAATTTACTGCCGACTACTCGCCACAGCAACCACAACAGAAACTGGCGATGCCCAGGCAACAACAATGGCTTCGGCAACTACTAATGCACATGCAAGTAAACCTGCATCGGCAAACATGGACCAAATCAAGGCAATGCTATTCACGCGGTACCAGCCACAAGCATTCAACCACTGACCGGAAATTGAATCAAGCAAACGGCATGAAGGAAACTTATCACTCGAGGTGACGACCTCTCCAACTAACTCATTTCATTTAGTTTCTTTTAAATTTTATTTCACTCTTACATGCATTGAGGACAATGCTTCTCTCGAGTTTGGGGGGGTGTTGGTTTCTAGTTAGTTTCATGTTTAGTTGCATTAATCTTTAGCAAGTAACATATGCAATCACATATTGTTGCATATGTTACTTGCCATGCCTTTAATTTGATTTAATTGCTTAAGACTTGTTGAATATCCAATGATGAATTTTTGCCACTGCACTTAATTGAAAGAACCTTTAATTTTAGGATTACATGAAAAGAACTTAGAATTTTACTATGATGCTGATTTTTTTTGTGTACACGGTTGTGGCTTGTTGATTGCAAGAAACTTAGTGAACTTAGGTTGCTTAAAATTTGGGTAAATTTGAAAATTAAAAGTTAAATTCTTGATAGAGGTGCCTGAAACTGGCTCTAGTAGTAAATGCACTTTCTTGCTAGAGGTGCCCGAAACTGGCTCTAGTAGTTAATGCACATTAAAGAATCGCTAGAGGTGCCCGAAATTGGCTCTAGTCGACTAAAATAAAATGAGAAATTGCTTACTTTACTAGAGGTGCCCGAAATTGGCTCTAGTGAAAATTAAAATAAATGCCCCAGTAATTAAATTGATAAAAGCCTACTATTCACATAGAATCTTGAAAATCAACTTGTACACAACTACGCACACACATTGTCATGAGCACTATAGTTTGGTTCCGGGTAATTTTTGTATTATCCGAAAAATTAAAAGGTGATCATACTTTGTGCCACGGTTCCGAGGTTTGAATTCAAGTTTGAAGCATGTCTTTGATGATTAAAATCTTGGCAGGTAATTGTTAGTTTGCATTGCTTGAGGACAAGCAATAGTTCGAGTTTGGGGGCGTGATAAGTGTTCAAAAGTACTATTTTTATTACCCTTTTTACTCATATTATTGTTAGACTTAAGCTCATATTAGTTGCATAATTAGTTATTCATACATTAATTCATGTTTCTTTCCACTGTTGAGCTTGATTATATAACTTGGTGATTTTTGTGGAAAAAGATGCTGCTTTGGTGTGTTTTTGTGTGTGTATGTGCAGGATCACTTGCCAAAGCAATGCTGAGCTAGTTGCCAGGGCAATGCATGAAGGATATGCCGAGCTAGTTGCCAGGGCAATGCATGAAGGAGACGCCGAGCCAGTTGTCATGGCAATTGTCGACAAAGAGAAAATGCAATAGGGATGTCGAAATTGATGACTAGACAAGCCCAAGATGACGTGGAGCAAAGCCCAAACCCAAAGGAATTTGATTTCCATGCAGAGATTAAAGAAGAATTAAATTCCAAGAAGAAATGAGAAGTTCTAGTAGAAATACAATTATAATAAAGAATTATATTCTTTAAAGATAATTTAATTCCAACTTAAACTCCTCCTCAAAGAAGGACTTTGGCCTAGCCCTATAAATAAGAAGGAGATTTCGACAATTCCATAGAGAGCAAGAGGAGAGGATTTTCGACAACTCCAAAGGGCAAGAAGGAAGAGATTTCGACAAGATAACAAGGAGGGGAGAGAGTTCGATTTCTTCTTCTTCTTCTTTGCTTCCATTAGATTCATGGTTTGGGGATTATTCTTTGTATATCTTTTGAACCCAACCATGAACTAACTTGATTGGTTGGGGTTATTGTGTTTTGTTGTTGTGAGAAACAATTGGATTTTGTTTAGGTAATAAGAGTTTGCACTTTCAATTCAAGGTTTACTCATTCTTCGTTCTTATTCTTGTTTGCGAGTGAATTGGGAGAGGATCTCGTAACTTCATCTATTTATCTAATATCGGGAGAGTTAGATTCAAGAAATGAATGAGTATGGTCTTTATTCAATCTATTGATGGTGAAGATTAATCCAGCTTAGGAATAAGTTAAGGATTTCAACGGCTAAGAGGAGCGCAAGATTGGTTGTTGTTCACCCTTGATTCACGCAGGGATGTATTATCAAGGCATGCACAAGTAGCTAAAGTTTCGACTTAGGGATAAGAAGAAACCATTGAAGAACGCTTCACCGAACCTTGAAGTTGTTGCCCAGACGCCTAAGTAGTTGCCCAGTCAACCATCGATTAGTTGCCAAGGCAACCCCGCTGTGCAAGTTGCCCTTGCACTCTTTTACCAAGACGATCCAATCGGCTATCACACCTCAACTCACGATAACCTGGCCTATCTCTCTCTTTTTCTTTCATCTATTCTTTTAGTTTATTTATTTTACTTTTCTCGTTAATTAAAACCTCTATTATCAATTGTGTTTTTATTTTCATAGTGCAGTAACTTAAGCAAAGTGGCCCAAACCAATCCCTGTGGAGACGATACTCGATACTCATATCACTTTATTACTTGCGACGTGTATACTTGCACATTTGCGTAGCACTTATTACACGCAACAAATTCCACAAGGGTTAAGCTTCGGAAATGGAGCCAAGCTAAATAAGACCATAACAAAAGATCTATCGAGGTGATAAAGAAACAGTTAGCTGAACTCCAAGATTGCCCTCTAACAGAGTCTACTAAGGAGGAAATTGGTCGCCTAAAATCAGAGCTAAATAAACTATAGGAGAGTGAAGAAAGATATTGGCACCAGAGAGCAAGAGTTGATTAGCTACGGTTTGGTGATAAGAATACTAAGTTCTTCCATGCTAGCACTATTCAAAACGTAGGAATAATTCCATTTGTAAACTCAGAGATAGAGCTGGTAATTGGCTTGGGGAAGAGTCTAATATTGTGGATCACATTGAAAGACATTTTAAAAGGCTTTTCACCAAAGAATCTTCCATTAATGTTGAAGGATTCTCTTCCTTCATCCCAAATCTTATCTCTCCGAAAATGAACCGATCTCTCTGTCGAGTTGTTGAAGAAGAGGTGATTCGCAAAGCGGTTTTCAGTATGGGAGCTCTCAAAGCTCCAGGACCAAATGGCTTCTCAGGCATTTTCTACCATACCTTCTAGTCAACTATCAAGAAGGACCTTATCAAGATGGTAACATATTTTTTCTCTACTGGGATTCTCGACAAAAACTTGAATCGTACCAACATCGTCCTTGTCCCAAAAAAAAGAAAAATCCTTGTGATGTTACTCATTTTTTACTCACTAGTCTCTGCAATTTCTCCTTCAAAGTCATTACCAAGATCCTTGGATCAAGGCTGAAGAGTTTTCTTCTAGATATCATTCTTTCCATGCAATTGACCTTCATGAATGGTCGTATGATCCACAATATTATCATTATTTCCTACGAGGCCCTCTATTCCATTAAAAAAAGAGGAAGGGATCTTCAGGGGTTATGACACTTAAAATCGATCTTGAGAAAACTTATGACAAAATGGATTGGGATGTCCTTCACTTGAGTATGGAGAATACAAGATTTGATGAGTGGTGGGTCCAAAGGTTATGTAGTGTGTGTCTTCCCCTTCTCTCTCTATGGTTGTTAAAGGAGAGAGGCATAACAAATTCTCCCCTACCTATGGAATTAGGCAAGGCGACCCATTATTTCCGTTTCTTTTTCTTCTAATCTCGAATATGCTCTCTTAGCTCATTGAAAGGGAACAACGATTCCAAGCATACTCTGGCTTTTGTATCAACAGAAGGTGCCCGATTATTAGTCACCTCATGTTCGTCGATGACTGTATTATCTTTACTAAGGCGGACAAGAATAATTACGATGTGACCTTATGTATCCTGCATGATTTCCAAATTGCTACAGGCCAATCAGTGAATCCAAGTAAATCTTTGGTCTTCTTCTCCCCTAATGTGAGCATGAATGCTAAGAACTCTCTCACCAACCTCTTAGGCTTCTGTCCAATGGAGGAAGACAGTAAATATTTAGGCCTCCCTTCTATTTAGGGTAGGGGAAGAAATAAGCTATAGGCTTTATCTTGGAGCGTGTTCGCAATAAACTTTAGAGTTCGAAATCTAATCTCCTTTTACAAAAGGGAAAGTAAGTTCTTATTAAAGTAGTCGCCATTGCTATTCCTTCGTATGTTATGCACTATTTTTTCTACCAGTTTTTTATGTGACGAGAATTTCTTTCTTATTGGCATGTTTGGGTGGAATAACTCGCATGAAAATGAGAGAGGGATTGCAGAAACTATGTAGAACTAAAAGCCCCGGTGGCCTCGATTTCAGAGACTTGAGAACCTACAACAAGGCCCTTGTGGCAAAACAAGCGTGGAGAATTATTAAAAACACGAATTCCTTCATTGCACGAATTCTCTGTGGTATTTACTTCCCAAATGGGAACATCTTATTTTCCCCTAAGTGTCAGAATCCCTCTTGAACATGGGTTAGTATTCGAGATGGAGTTGATATGATCTCTAAAGGCTCACTTTAGAGAATTGGGAATGAGAAAGATGTGTCAATTTGGGAGGATAAATGGATCCCAAAGCTCCCATCCCTATCGGTCCTCTTTCCATGGCCCCCTTCATGTCAGGATTTCTTTGTATCCAAGCTTATTGATGAGGAAAATAAGGAATGGAGATGCGATAAAATCTGTCAGCTTTTCTCTTCTGATGAAGCTAATGCTTTCCTTGCTATACCTATCGGTGGCCCTTCTTGCAAAGATGAGCTTGTCTGGTATGACAACAAGAATAGAGAATATTCAGTCTGGATACCACTTTCTCTTTAACTCCAAGGACTTGCGACCATATGCTTGCTCAAGTGAGGAACTGCCTTGGACTTGACACTTTGGAAATATATCTAGGGACTTAAAGTCCCCCCAGAATTGAAAAACTTTCTTTGGAAGGCCTGCTACAATATTTTGGCTACAAAAGGGAACTTGAATGCTCGAATGCATGGAAAGTTCTCATCATGCTCCAATTGTCCTCAATGCGGAAAGGATTATGAATGTATTGAACACATACTTTTCTTTTGTCCGTTTGCCCAAGCGGCCTGGCGATCTTTCAGTTTTAACTATTCCCTAATTGGTTTTTCGGGATTCTTCAAATGGTGGAAAAAGCTTGATCTTCTACGGGTTAATGGAAATTTCGATAAGGGTTTGGAGCTTATTTTTTTTCTTTCTTGGCACTTATGGAAGTCTAGAAATGCCTTTCTCATCTCAGGTTCCAATGATTCTCCTATTGAGGTTTGGCACAGAGTGATTCTCATAGTCCCTCACTCTCGACTGTACCATAGTGGACTTTTCTTGATCCCGCTTTATAAAAATCAATTGTGATGCGTCCTATGATTAGGTTACATGGAAGGCAGGTGCCTCCGCTATCATTCGGGAAGAGTCTGGCTGCGTGATTGGTGGTAAGACTAAGGCTTTCTCTGCTCCATCGGCTGTAGTGGCCGAAGCGATTATGGTAAGGTTAGGGATTATCTTAGCCATCGATGTTGGTCATCATAAAGTGATCGTCGAATCCTATAACGCGAGTGCCATTGATCGAATTAACTCCAAACAACTTTCAGCTTGGGAGTCTGCCACTATCGAGGGCGATATTCTCTTTCTTTCTTCCCTGTTTTCCCTTTTTATTTTTGCTATTCTTAATTGTTTATGTAACAAAGCTTCCAACTAGGTCGTTAAAGCTGTTCGAATTTATTTCTGTCATTGTGACTGGTTTTCTGATCCTCCCTTTAAGTTGAGGACTCTTATATATCCTTTTTTTCCTTTTAATGAAATTTCTTATTTGATCCAAAAAAAAAAATCAACCATGATAGATCAAATACGTAAAGTACTATGTGAGTATAAGAATCATATTTTACTATGTTGTCATAGTTATATTTGTAATTTTATAGAACTATTAATTTATAATTTTGAAGGACCATAAATTTATATAAGGGTCTTCTGAAAAATTATTATCTTATTAATTTATTGAAATTATTAATTTAGACCTTGAGCTCAAGTCGAGACAAAAAAAATATTATTTTAGAGAAATTATTAATTTTTTAAGTATTAATTTATAGAGTTCTACTGTGCTCATACAAAACCCGCAAAACCTTAATAGATAATCACAACCATAAGCTAAACAACACTAATCTCGAAGAATAAAAATATGTAACATCCTAAATATGTCTCGATAATTTGAAGATTCTAAGATATCACATTATGTCATTGAAATTATCGACCAAAATTTCAAAATATATTTAGTCAATCAAATTGTTCATAATTCAACTAACTAGTAATGGAATCATAATTTAAAATAAATAAAACCGTGTAAAAAAATAAGGAGCTGTGTAATGTAAATCATCGTATGTAAAATTTATAATAACAAGAGTTACAAACCAAAAATAACAAATTTTCTATGAATACATAATCCAAATAAATACAAGTATTATACTCTATGATAACAAAAGTGCTAGAGTCCTACATGCACGGTGCTCCCCTAGACACATCCTAAATCTATTGACCTACGAGCAAAAACCTGAGTTTTACAGCTTAGTGACACACTTGTACTCTACTATAAATCATGCAATTTGTCACGGGGCTAGATTTTGACTCTAGCGGATCCGTGCGGCCTTAGACGCCTTCGACGCAAATCAGTCGATTCCTACGCCTAAGTCAGCCTTCAACCAGCCTTGTGAGTACTCCTGCTCGACAACGGCTTCGACAAGCCCTCCAGGTTTCGATGGATCTTGTCACGGACACCACTTGTGTCGCGGGGCTAGACCTTTGCCAGACGAATCGTGTGAACCTTAATCGCTTTCTCGGTTGAAACGTCGGCTAAGTCACCCTGAAATCCCTTGTCATGGCCTTAGGTGAAGCTCTCTCGACAAACACCTAACTCTGCCAGGATTCTCGCTCCAGAAGATCAAACACTTCCTGAAGCCCTCGAAGAAAGATCGTTCTAAGCGAAAGCTAATCAAAGAACAACGGAAAGAGATTGGCAACACGAACAATGAAGAACACTCAAGAATAATGAAGAACACTCAAAGAGTTTAGAGTAAATGCTTCTTGTATTACTCAAAGTAAATGAATAAGTGAAGTAAACTGTGAAGTGATTTACAAGTGAGGAGGGAGCCTCTATTTATAGTTGAACTCCCCTACATCCAACGACTCAGTTTAAATTACATCGACGGACGAGATTGATCTTATCTAATCAAATCTCAATTTCAAATCTCTAATTACCACAAACATTATCTACAAATTATATTTCAAATAAATAGATGATGCTTTGACCAAATTACCCTCCTGAATCCTCCATGGATTTGGCTAAGTCCTGTGCGCTTGCGGGCTTTCTAGCATTCTCCAAGTTCCGGGCCAAGTGTGATGGTCTTGGCAAGCCCGTTACACCGCACAAACTCTCTTTAGCTGATTCTTGCGCTAATGCCTCGGTTCCAAAGGTTTGGTCCACGCCTTTCTCCAAGTGCTGGGCCAAGTCTAATGGTCTTGGTAAGCCCGTTACACCGCGCAAACCTTCTTTGGCTGATTCTTGCACCAATGCCTTGGTCCCAAAGGTATGGTCCACGACATTCTCCGAGTGCTGGGCCACATTTGGCAAGCCCGTTGCATTGCGCACAACCTCCCTATCTGATGCTCGCGCCAATGTCTCGATCTGAAAAGTTTGGTCCGTGACATTCTCCCCCACTTGACTTAGCGACGCCCTCGTCGCTGCACTCGAACGATCTTGGGCAGGGTCAACTTGATTACTCGTCGATGCCTCGACTTCATGCAATTCCCCCATATGAACTGCTCGCCTCAATTCAAACTGTCATTGAACATCGCGTGCTAACACGCCTCTTGATACATCTCTCTTGTAGGAGCACTCTCCCACAAACTCCGATTTACCTCGACTCAGACCCACTTAGTCCTGCGGCAAAGACTTGGAAGTTGTCACAACATTGAACACTGACTGAACTCTCAGATTCGTTGACAACTCTGGCTTGCCCCTTTGAACTCTGAAAGGTCTCTTCCAATCTTCATTTCCCCACACTGAAGACTAGGTCTTACTTGACCTACGCTCATCAACAATGGCAAATCAAAACCAAAAACACTAGGAATGTGTTTGAGATGTACCTTCTCCTCGATCACATTTACTCTAAAACAGGTCAGCCCTTCTTTTTCCTTGAAGTCTGGCCCCCTCTGCATTGAACCTTCTTCATCGAAGTTCTTTGCATGCATCAGCACTTTCGCCACAAAGTCCGTTGCGCTACTCTGCATCGGCTCTTCTTCTCTGAAGTCCGTTGCTTCTAGTTGCATCCGCCCTTCTGACTTGAAGTTTGGTTCTCTCTTGTATCGATCATTCTTCCTTGAAGTTCGGTGCTTTCTCTTGCGTCGACACTTCCTACCTGAAGTTCGTCGCTTGTTTCCCATCTTGCCCATTGGTGGTGTCTCCACGGTTACTATGTCCCTTAACGGCTTGGCCCCCTTCGACTCTCTAATGGTCACAAAAGCGATGCTCTTACCCCGAACATCCTCGGTAGCCTTCTCAGACATGGTCACCCCTTTCTGCTTTCGGTCCCCCTTGGCCTTGGCAGAACTCGACATTATCGGATCAAGCGATACAGCCTCGCTCTCTTCGGGCTCACCCAACTCTTTGGATGGCTTGACTCGATCCAGGCACTCTCGCAATTTGTGAGGCCCCTTACACTAGTAGCACTCTAGTTGCTTAATCTTGCGTCGGCACTAAGCAATATCGAAGTCATTCGCTTCTTTCCTACCTTGCCCATAGGTGGCATCTTAACAGTTGTTATGTCCCTCAACGGCTTAGCCCCCTTCGACACTCTACTGGTCTCAAAAGCAATGTTCTTCACCCGAACATTCTTGGCAAGCTCTTTCCCAGCCTTCCCGGACATCTTCAACCCATTATGCTCATGGTCTCCGCTTACCTTGGCAGAAATAGACAACTCTGAACTAAGTTTCACAGGCTCTTTACTCTTAGCCTTGTCCTGTCCCTTGGACCACTTGGCTCGAAACGGGTATTTCCGCAACTTATGAGGTCCCTTACATTGGTAGCATCTCAATCGCCTCTTCTTTACCCTCGGCTTGACAACTTTCACACTTGCTATCGCACCAAATCTCATCACTGGCTGAACTACTTTGGCACTCGTAGTCAAACCACGACTCTCACTTCGCTTGGCGGCATTGACACACACAATCGCCCCAAGTCTCGCTACTTCACCCTTTGACTCGTCTGCTGTCTTTACCATGGCAGCTAGGCGGTTCTTCTCGGGATATCCCCTTATCAAATGAGGACCATCACAGAAGTAGCACTTCAACTTCTTGTTCCCCTTCTTTTTTGGCACGGACTTAGCCTCACCATTCCCTTTGTCTCTCGAACTGGGCTTGGTTGACTCAACACTCACCTGCTTGCATTCTGCGGGCTCGGTCAGAGGTTCGGCAACAACAAAAGCCTCTAAAAGTCTCTGGGTATCTCCCTGCTCTACTGTGAGCTTCGGCCCCGGTCTAAATCCCTCTAAGAAGGTCTTGAGCGCATTACATTCACTCATTGCCGTCTTGAAACTGAGCAGCTCTCTCTTGAGCTCATCCACTTCTTTCCGCAAAGCTTCCATCTCAGCTTCACTAGCATTACTCCCTCGAACAGTTACCAACTTGTTGAGAACTTCTTGTGTCTCATCCTTGAACCGATCATCTATGGACTCTACTTCGTCAAGACGGGACTCGAAAACACCTTGGGTCTGCTTGGCCTCCTCTTCGGATTTCTCAAGTCTAAGAACCCTCTTTCTCAACGACTCCAATTCTGCCATCATTACCTCCACTGCATCTTGAAGGGAATTATCTTGTTGGTTCAACTTTTCGTACGCCGAGTTGAGAACTTCTTGGATCTCCTTTGCAGTTTTCTCCTTGGAAGAATCATCCGCTTTTTGCAAATCCCCCATCTTGGCTTCACAAGCACAACTCTCTCGAACTACCTCCAACTCGTTGAGGATGCGTTGCGTCTCGTCATTGAACTTGCCCTCCATGGACTATAACTTTTCAAGACGTGACTCCACAACACTTTGGGTCTTTTTGGCCTCATCTCTTAGAGTTTCCACTGCAGCCTCTAAGGAATCGCCATGCTCATATATCTTCACATCCAAGCCATTAACAGCCGATTAAACCTCCTATTGGATCCCTTCTAGAGACTCTAACATCTCGATATCCAACGAACCCAACTTCTCAAGGTTTACCAACTCTAGCTGTTCAAACACCACCTTGGCCTCCTTCTCGAAGTCCAAGAGTTTATCGACCCCAGCCTCCACGACTGTTATGAATTCAAGATTCGATTGTACCTTATTTTTAAGACGGTTGCTCCTCTCGTCAAATTCATTCAGAGTCTTTCTTACATCGTCCATTGTCAGTGTCTTCTTCTTTGGTGCCATCTCAATCACCACTTTGCCACGAACTAGTCTGATCCCTGATCACTTTGACTAACTCGAACGCAAACCACCACCACGCTTAACTGCAACTACAAGCTGGAATCTACCACACTTGACTGCACCTGCAAGCTGGAATCCACCACACTTGACTGCACCTGCAAGCTGGCTTGAACACAAGTCACCACCACGCTTGACTGCAACTGCGAGCTGGCTCGAACGCAAGTCCCTTCCTCGACTCGCTCTGATACCACTTATCACGGCACTGCTCTGATACCATTTATCGTGGCACTACTCTGATACCACTTGTCACGGGGCTAGATTTTGACTCTAGCGAATCCGTGCGGCCTTAGACGCCTTCGACGCAAATCAGTCGATTCCTACGCCTAAGTCAGCCTTCAACCAGCCTTATGAGTACTCTTGCTCGACAACAGCTCCGACAAGCCCTTTAGGTTTCGATGGATCTTGTCACGGACACCACTTGTGTCGCGGGGCTAGACCTTTGCCAGACGAATCGTGTGAACCTTAGTCGCTTTCTCGGTTGAAACGTCGACTAAGTCACCCTGAAATCCCTTGTCACGGCCTTAGGTGAAGCTCTCTCGACAAACACCTAACTCTGCCAGGATTCTCGCTCCAGAAGATCAAACACTTCCTGAAGCCCTCGAACGAAAGATCGTTCTAAGCGAAAGCTAATCAAAGAACAACGGAAAGAGATTGGCAACACGAACAACGAAGAACACTCAAGAATAATGAAGAACACTCAAAGAGTTTAGAGTAAATGCTTCTTGTATTACTCAAAGTAAATGAATAAGTGAAGTAAACTGTGAAGTGATTTACAAGTGAGGAGGGATACTCTATTTATAGTTGAACTCCTCTACATCCAACGGCTCAGTTTAAATTACATCGACGAACGAGATTGCTCTTATCTAATCAAATATCAATTTCAAATCTCTAATTATCACAAACATTATCTACAAATTATATTTCAAATAAATAGATGATGCTTTGACCAAATTACCCTCCTGAATCCTCCATGGATTTGGCTAAGTCATGTGGGCTTGCGAGCTTTCTAGCATTCTCCAAGTGCCGGGCCAAGTGTGATGGGCTTGGCAAGCCCGTTACACCGCACAAACCCTCTTTAGCTGATTCTTGCGCCAATGCCTCAGTTCCAAAGGTTTGGTCCACGCCTTTCTCCAACTGCTGGGCCAAGTCTAATGGTCTTGGTAAGCCCGTTACACCGCGCAAACCTTCTTTGGCTGATTCTTGCACCAATGCCTTGGTCCCAAAGGTATGGTCCACGACATTCTCCGAGTGCTGGGCCACATTTGGCAAGCTCGTTGTATTGCGCACAACCTCCCTATCTGATGCTCGTGCCAATGTCTCGATCCGAAAAGTTTGGTCCATGACAAATTCATGAAAATAAATATGCACACAAGTATGAACATAAAGGCAAGAGTATGAACATAAGGCATATAGAATCGACTACCTATACTATACGTGTTTTTATTCAGAAAAGCAATAATAACTGCACAAGAATACAATCCACACATCAATAATAGTAACCCACACAACCATAATACTTTGGATGTAGCCTGATGTCACATAGCGTTCGGAGCGTACATCCAACTAACTGATCATACTCGATATCCCATCATATCAAATATTTACATATTAGGTATGGTGTCAAATAGCGTTAGGAACGTACAATCAACTATCTTAAGTAACAATGCGTAGATGAGACATGTCACATAGGTTAGAAACATACATCCATCAACTTAACCACGCCAATGTTGCAACATGATCATCGAATATCTGGATCCCCACATCACAAAATAATAGTACCATCAACAAGGCCCACAAGGCCACATAATTAATACATATCTCATAGTCGAATTAAGCAACTCATGTAAAAGAAAGAAAGCACAAAAAAAAGTAAGGTGACTAGAGTTGCTAAGATTGATCTAAAGTTCAACAAAAACATTTTATTTATTAGTTTGACAAGGGTTGTTAGGGCTACAAGTTATTGTTGATGCAAAAGGACTGAAGTGGGCTTGACCGGGTAAAGTAGGGGCTGAAATCAGACAAAAAGGAGTCTCTAAGTTTTTCTTCTAATGATGCAGTTTTCTTTCGTGTCGGTTTTAGACCCCTACAGGTGTGATTTTGACCATGAGTCGTATGTTTTTATGCATATAACTCAATTCCCTTCTAATCGATATATTATGGGCCCAAAGAGGAGTTTTCTAGTTCAAGTTGGGATCAAAGCTCAATTACCGTTGTTTCTAGTCATAGATTTATTAGAGATGGTGTACGGGGTCGGTTTGACGTTGTTTATAAAAAATATTTATTTTAAATATTTTTTAAAAATATAAAAGTATAAATGATATAAAGAAAAATATATGAGTAATTTTACTTTAAAGTACTTTTAAAAAAATTGAAAGTTAAAAATTTTAGCTTTTAAAATGTACTTTTTAAACTAAGCTTAAAATCACTTTTTAGCCTAAAAAACTATATTTTTCATTGTTTTTGTCTTATATTCTAGAAAGTTCACTTGTTGAAAGAGTTTTACTTTCAATGCTCTCAGGTTCTCAGCCTAATAATGATTACTCTCACATAATTAAGCTCACTTGGAGGAGCAAGGAGTTCAAAAAGAGAAAGAAAAAAATCTTGTGGTACAGCTAAGCCATGGTCAGCACACAACACCTTTCTTCTACACTATAATGGCCAGTATGGAATTGAAAGACTTGAATTTTGAGAGAGAGAAGGTGAGAGTGATTGAGTGATCAATTTCAAATAGCCAATGCTCTCTGCACAAACTTGGAATGTTTATTTACAGTTAAAAGAGAAATTATATCATGAGTCATTCTCATTACGTTATTTATGATATTAACCAAGTAAAATTTATTTATTTTATTAATTTTTCTATACCATCTTTCAATAGAGTGAATCTTCACTCAGTAAAAATTATTTTTAAATTTAATTTACAATAAATATGAGTGAAGATTCACTTGGTAAAAAGATGAGATGAAAAAAATTAATGAAATAGATGCATTTTATTTGTTGGTCCCATAAATGACGTGGTGAAAATGACTCATAATATAATTTCTCCCGTTGAAAGGTTTCTTTTTACTCAAAATTCGGTTTGTTAAACTTAATTTTTATTAATTCTTTTAGGTCTTTTAATGTTTTATGTTTGAGGTATGTGATTTTTCCTCCTATTAATATCATAAATAATATATTGGAAAAGATTTCAAATAACATAATCAAATTTGATGTAAACAATCGTTAAAGCAAGTGGTTAAAGTTCTCAGTTGACACACTCTCTTCTCTCTTATATTGTGAGTTCAAAATCCAGTAAAAACAAATTCCCTAACTCTTCCCCAAAATAGAAATTGCTCAAAAAAATTGAAAAAATATTTAATAACATGAGAAATAGAATGTTTTTTTTAGATTTTTTTTTGGGAGAGTATAAATAAGAGGGGAAGCAATTTTGTATGGTGGATGATGGCAATAGTTGAATAGACGATAAAAGTACTCAATGGCTTACTTATGGGTGTTTACAGAAAGAGTCGATCACAAGTTGAGTAGTTCTTGACTTGTGCTCGATAAAGAATTATGTTGCTTAATTCAACTCGTTGCTTGTTAAACTCGATAAAATTTTGCGCGACGCATGCTCGTTAAAAAATTCCATTGCTCGACTCGACTTGTTGCTCGTTAAGCTTGTCAAAAGTTTTACCTTGTTTTTTAAATATAGGTAAAATCTAATGATACTATTAGAGCTTAATATAAACATTCAAAGTAAAAAAAATATGAGGAGTGGGGAGATAATAAACGAATTTATCATGACCGAATTAGAGATGGAGTCGATATTTGAGTGTGAAACTCTTTTTAGTTTCTCATCAATCTTCGAAGAACAAATAAAGAGAGAAAGTCTTAGGGATTTCAAGGTTTTAATTTTTAATAATATTTTTTATACGAGAACTAAAGACTTTCTTCCTTTCTACTTTTTTTAGTTTCTCATTTCTCGATTTTGTTTTTTGTTTAAAAAACTTTATAAATTCTCAAGAAATACAAAACGTTTTGAAAATTTCAAACCAAATGTTTCATGGGTAAATTACCTAGCAAGTCACTGAACTTTTCTAGAGTTTTCAACTAGCATGTAAACTTCTCCGAACATATTTTTTTTGTAATAGACTCCAAAAAAGCATAAAAATGTATTAAAAAATAGCTAGTTGCTAACGAACTTATCAAGACGAGTTGAATCTTGCTATACTCTCTAAAAACTCGAGCCGAACTCAAGTCGAGTCAATTCGAGTCTAACGTTGATCGAATTTTAACTAAATCAAACTTGAGATATTTGCGAGCTGGTCAACTCAATTAGCATCCCTAGCCTTACTCTTCTTAACTCAATTTGTTGCAAAATTGGGCCACAAAGGAGTTAGTCAATTAAGAAATTCATTATTTTAAAGAAATTTATTCATATTTGATTGGAAATTTGTTTTTCCCCCTTTTCAGTCCGGAAATGTTTGATCCAAAATTTTTACTTCCAATTTCAAAGTTCAGCACATGATAACAGCAGAAAAAAGGAAAATGCATCGTCATACACAACATTGCACAATAATCATTACAAAGTTGAAGAGGGTGTTTTTCCCTCTTCTAATTGTTGGAGAAAAAAGAAAGAAAAACAATGGTTGAGTTTCAAAGTGAAGTTGGACCGAATATAAATAGTAGAAGGCACTATCAAGTCTCTCTATGAGTGGGGAAAAACAAGGGACGAAATCAACACCTTTTTTTTTGTTGAAAAAGAAGAAAACGACAATTCTTTTAAGCAAATAAGGGAAAATGGTGAAAAATAGGAAAATGGTACATATGAAAAATTATTTAGGGAAAGTGTAATTTCTATGGTAGTACTCAAAGTTACAGGCAGCTGAAATTGACTTTGATGAAGTCGACGATAGCTACCTATGAATATGATCCTTTCTTTTTAAGCGATTGGAGGGACCAAAATGTATTCAATTTTTGCAAAGCAAAAGTTATTTTATTAATAATTAACCTCTAACGAGGATCCTTACAAAAGAAGAAAAAAATCAACATTCATCTAGATCATGTTAAATCGATAGAAGCAAAACTGTTAACAACCAAAGGTTTATCAACGCTAAAAAAACAACTAAAGATATCAAAGTTATTTTTGGCAGGGTAACCTCGCACCTTAAACATGGACTGTAAAACAGACATGTAGATTACAAAAAAACATCCTAAATATACGACTAATCACCCTCGCTAAACATACTAAGATCATTGTTATAAAAAGTAGCATCAACAATCACACAATCTGCTCCAACACAAAGCAACAACGCCAAATCTCGTAGCACTCCCCTGAACACGCCCTCCCAATGAAGACAACTCAACCATTAAAAGAGTACATCCACACACTCCAAAACGACAAAAACGATAGCACATCTAGTGAAGTAACAATATTCATCACCGAAACAAAAGAAAAAACATCTCAACAAAAACCAAACACAATCTAATGTGTGAACCTCATCATCATGTGACAACCAAATACTTTTAGAAGCAATCGATCACCTTCATATTGGATTACGCGAAAATCATAATGTCAATCAATCACCCAATACATATGTCCTGTGGCATTCCCAAAACTCAAAACTATAACGATTAGGGATTTAAATTACGGTTGCGACTGTATTGCGTTTATTGCGGTTGCGGACATAACAAATGTTATTGCAGTCATTATGGCTATCGCGGTTGTGAATTTAAGAAAAAAACAAATTCTATTGCGGACATAACAATTACAAACATCGCGGTTTCGAAAAATGTCAAAACCTTTAAATAACGGTCACGATAGCCGTAATGACATTGATATAATATATAAACTATACCCCAAATCTCTTTTAGTATATTTCATATCCTTTTATGATTCATGTTCAGGATTTGTGGCTCTCCCTCTCAATAATATCGTCTTCAAAGTTCAAACCTGGGTTTTGTCATTAGAAGTGCAATGTGCCTTACCAGGCGGACTTGCGTGCAACAATGATAACAACTGAACTAAAATTATTTGGCTAAAGGGTCAAATTTGCCCTTGTAGTAATCTGAAATCAGCAATGTCGCCCTTACTTTTTTTCCTGTGATTTTGCCCTCAAAGTTAGCCAATTGCAGCAATGTTGCCCTTTGACCGATTTTGATCGTTACATGCTGACGTGACAGTTAACGGTGCTGACGGAGCGATTTTGCACTCGAAGTCATTCATGCAATTTTGCTCTCGAAGTCATTAATTGTAGCAATTTAACCCTTGGTTTATTTAGTTTTTGAATAAAATTGGATAAATAATTTGATTTTTCGAGTTGAACTTTAACAAACAAAATATATGAAAAATCAATTAACAAATTGGTGTAAATATCCTTTGGGTCCTTGGTAATTTTAAAAATAAGCAAAGTGAGAACTCTCACAAAAAATCAAAATATTCTTTACTTTTTTTAAAAAAATCTATAAACTTAATAAAAATAAATAAGATATTCAAAAAATTATTGAAAATAAAAATTAATATAAAAGTATATTAGAAATTATAAAATGATAAAATGTAAATATAAAATTAAAAGTATTTATAAAGTATTAAAAAATTGAACAACTTCATCAAATTTCTTTCTCTTTTCTACATCAAACTGATGCTCATTAATATTTGATAAGTTTTATCACTACTCTAATGAATGAACGATTCCATTAAAAATATGTTCAATGAATATTAGTTGGCTTAGCATAACCGGAAACAGTCGAAGACGTTTTCAATGGGTTTTATAAATATTTTAAAATTTTGATTTTTTATATTTATAACTTTATATTTATAAATATTTTTATATTAGTTTTTATTTTCAATAATTTTTTTGAATATCTTATTTATTTTTATTAAGTTTATAGTTTTTTTAGAAAATTGAAGAATATTTTGATTTTTTGTGAGAGTTCTCACTTTGTTTATTTTTAAAATTATCAAGGACCCAAAGGATGTTTATATCAATTTGTTAATCGATTTTTCATATATTCTGTTTGTTAAAGTCCAACTCGAAAAATCATATTATGTATCCAATTTTATTCAAAAACTAAATAAACCAAGGGTAAAATTGCTGCAATTAATGACTTCGAGGGAAAAATTGCTTTGTCAGCACCGTTAACTGCCACGTCAACATTTAACGGTCAAAATTGGTCAAAGGGCAACATTGCTGCAATTGGCTAATTTTGAGGGCAAAATTACGAAAAAAATAGGGACACCATTGCTGATTTCGGATTACTACAGGGGGCAAATTTGACCCTTTAGCCAAATATTTTTTATGTAATAAGAGTAATTGATATTTTCTGAATAATATGCTAGCTAAATTTATTAAAATAATAAAATAGAGAAACATTCAAAATGAAATGAAAATGTGGTAGAAAAATAAAAAAAAAGTAAAATTAAATTGAAAAAAATTAGAAAGCGAAACATCATACCATCAAAGCACATGTCTAGTAAGCTGCAACGACAGAGATGAGATGAAACACTAAAGAAATGAAGCATGAAACATAACTCTTTGTCTCTATCCACCTACACACTTAAGAATTAAAGGATTCATGAGCAAAACCATCAATCTTGCAAGCTACTTCGTAAAACAGATTTGGCTACTTTGAAAAACGAACCACAAAAGAGAATTATACTACTGAAAGACCGTCGACAAGTGCAAATCAGAGCTGAGCGTCGTAAGAAAACTATACACGAACAGAAATCTATCACAAAGATAGGTGAAAACGTGACATAAGGCAGAAGTTGTAACACCCCTAAAACAGGTCTAGTTGTAAACAAGATTTTGGTGATAAGAAATTTAAATTCCGACAAGTCAAAGATGATCACTAACCATTAACCATATGGTTAATTTCACATGTATTGGTGATCAAATAGGCATTTTAATAGATATTGGGCTACATTGCAAGCATTGAAAACTTAAGGAACATTGTATAGTGACTAAAATGCAAGAATTGAGTTTTAAGTGTCCAAAGTACAAAAAGTAGAAAGTTAGAGGACTAATTAAGTGATTAACCCTCAAGGGATTAATCACCACTACACGTGGACGTTGAAGTGGAGATTCCTTCACCATTGGGTTTGTTCAATTGAAATTATCAATTGAAATTACGATAAGAAAAAGGGAAAAGGAGATAAGAAACTTACCGTAGCCTTAAGCTAGCACCTCCCCCATTTTCTTCCTCCCATTTGAACAAGCAAGCACCTCCATTGAAGTTGTGGAAAAGCTTTGATTTTCTTCGATTAATCAATCCTAGTTAGTTTCCATCGATTAAGCAAGGTAAACCCATTGAATATCTATTTATTTCCATAATGAATTCATAAAGAAATCATGAAACCGGACCTATCGAAACCCTAGCTAATTCTCATAGATCCTTAAGCTTATGTATTATATTTTTATAATTAGAAATAGCTTTGGACAATTTTTATAACCAAATAATCCATAGGAATGGATTTTGATAAATTTCCATGTTTTCTATATAGCTCAATCCATTGGTGGAGAGGATTCACCAACACCTAACAAGCCTCCTAGTAAGGGAACTGTAATCCGAGAGCCCCAATAGCTTCAGAGCCATCGGTGAGTGTATTTTTGTTATGGGATTGGTCATGTGTCATCCATTTGCAATGTCTATTGCTTTGGTAAGAATTACTCATCATTGTGGTAAGCATTGGTAAGATATGTGCCCTATCTTTCATTGACATTAGTAATATCGAACAAGGTAAAAATTGATTTACATGGATGTTATTGACCTACATATTGAATCCTTGGATACGGGTAAATATTAGATACAATTAGTGTAACGCCCCGGTTTTGGGCCTAGTGGTTTTAAGCGAGTAAACGGTCTGATGGACCGGATTAAAGATTCGAGTTAGAATCAGGATTAAAATCGGATTAAATATTTTTGAGTGAGAAAATATTTGGAAAAATATCTAAAAACCATTATTTAATATATGGATATTTTTTGTAAAGTCAATTTTGAAAAATGGGTTTTGGAAATCGGACATTTTGGCTAGTGACCAAAATGTAAAGAATGAAAACTGTTTTAGTGATTGTTTTGCAAAAGGATCAAAACTTAGAATCTTTGAGGAGCTATTCTACCTAAATTTTGTATCAGATTTTTCTCTCAATTGGGATTATTTTAATGGTTTTTAGTTAAGGATTAAAGGGATTTAATAAAAGACGAGGTGTTTATTTCTTTAAAACCAATTTTGACGTAACTTTCTTTCTCTCAAGTTTTCTCTCAAAATTCCCTCAGCCAATCACTCTCTTTTTCATCAAAAATTTCAGATAATGCTCTTGATTTCTTAAACTTTTGATGTCTAGTGGATTCTTCAATCTTGTTTTCCAAAATCTCATAGATTTCCTTTGTTTTTCAAGAGTAAAACATCCAATTGAGAGGGAATTCATCCATTAGAGGTAAGGTTCATTCTTCTTCTCTAATTATTGGTTCCTTACTAAAATTCCCAAGTTATTGACCCTTTATAAATGTTTTCTATTGAGTTTTAATGATTTAATTGTGGAAATTGGTTAAATCAATGTTTAATTGATGAGATTATTTGATTTTTGAATTGGATCTATTTTGATGAGTTCTTGATTGATTTCAATTATGATTTTGATGTTTTATAATGTTAATAAGATGGATTTAACATTGGAATCCCGAGGGTAGATAAATCTCTAATTTTCTAGGTTGTTAGTTATGTGTTTTTGAGGAGTTATGGAGGTTTAATGTATGCTGGAGGTATAAGGTTGTTGTTAGGTTGATTTTGAATGTTAATTGAAGATAATTGATGGATTAAATCTTTATGTTTGGCTGGGTTAAGTTTGTAAGATGTTTGATGTTGTTTTCGGATATTTTGGAGAGGTTTCAGCTAGAGTTTTAAGTGGAGTGTAGTGGGTTGATGTTGCTGGTTTTGTGAATGCATTTTGATGCATTTAATCCTCTATTTTTGTATGGTAAAATTAGGGTAGGTTGATCTTCAAGCTTGTAGCGTTGCGTCGAAATCTTTGGAGGAGTGATTCACATCGGCGAATGAGGCTTTGCGTTGTCGATGAGTGAGAAAGTTGATTTCAGCTTTGAAATGTTTTAAAAGTTCCTCTGGGAGTTTAAATTTAGCCTGAAATGCTGGTTTAAAGTCAGAAGTAAGTATTGCGACAATTCTCTCTCGGTCGTACTTTGATGAAATTGATTTTATGCACTTGTTTTGAATTACATGGTACATACTATTTAAACATGTTTTCAAGTATGTTATATATTGTTTTTGATCATATTTTGATGATGGATGCATTGGCAAATGATCCATGTAAGTATCAAAAATACTTGTGAATGTATTAGGTTAATGCATTGGAAATTATTTTGATATGTTGCTTTAAAAACAGTGAGGTACATGGTTAATAATAAATTATATTGGCAAGTGATGTGGTTTAAAATGTTATCGAATATGGTTGGCCGACCATAGGATTGATAGTGCACTACAAAGAGTCGCCTCGGGTGTTGAGGGATTTATGTGTACCGAATACTCCACCATGAGTACTCTAACGATTGAGGGGTTATATGGTACCGAAAACTCTGTTAATGGATTATGCGTCTAACCGATGAGATGGGTTGTGATGGTACCCAATTGTTAATGTACCTTGAATTCCGGTTGAGATGGCAATGAAGTGTTGAGAGGAAACTTGTTGAATTCGTGTATCTGATGTAATATTTTGTAAAGTGGAACTTGGTTTATAATCACTTAGAAACCAATATAATTGTTAATGTATCATGTTGATGGATGTTGATGTATAATGTTGGTTTATACATGTTTACTCTTTAAGCTTTGCATATGGGTTGTTATGTATGGGAAGGCTTAAATTGAGGGTTAGCAAATGAGATTTGTTGTTGATCCATGATACATGTTGCATATTAAAATGTGTTGGTTTTTGAAAGTGTTAAGTGCATGGTTCTCAAGGCATGATGTTTTATGAGATAATTGAAATGGTGTTTTCAACGTGTTTTTGGAAAAATAGTTTTAAAATGCATTGCTGGTGTATTGTTTGAGCACTTCTCACTAAGACTAATGTGATTACGCTCTTTTGAAAGTATGGTTTCAATCTAGATTAGTAGTAATAAGGGCAATGGGGTTCTTTGTTGTTTTGGCAAGCTTTTTGCTAAACTTCATGCTTGAGCAAGTTTGTTATGTTGTGTTGGAGTTGTAATTGGCCTTATATGTTTGGTTGTTGCTTTAGATTTATGTTTCGTATGGTGGTTGGTTTTTTTTAGGAAGCATGCCTCTAGATTTTTATTTGAAGTATGATGCCATGATTAGACCACGTCTCTACGATGTTTTAACATGGTTTGATCTTCAGAATTGTTGTGTATATGTTTGGGTTTTGATAAAGAATGTTTTGATTCTTGATTGTACAAAAAACTAGCAAAATTGTATAATTTCAAGTCCAGATGTATCGGTACAGATAAAGGTGTATCGATACAGGTAAGTGTATTTTTTGCCTGAGTATCGGTACGGGTAGAGGTGCATCGATACAGTTTTGAGCTACTGGAATTCTGGGAAAATGGTTTGTAACCCGCATATCAATATGCCTAGGGGCTGTATCGATACTCCCCCGCGTATCTGTACACTTTGTGACTGTATTTGTACGCCTGATTGTTATGTCTATTATTATTTGATATTAATGGTTTTAGATTCTTCCGTTTTGATCCCTGATTGTTATGTATTGCAATTGGATGAGTTTGGATGGTCATTTGAAACTGGTTTTTGACATGTGAGCATGAAACTTGACTAATTAAGGATCAATAACTTTAAACTAGAATAAGTCCCTGTAATTTTCTAGATTTGCAACTTGGTCCCTAAATTACAATTACGTGCAATTGGATGTCGATTCGTCGCCCGATTGAGTTGATATTTCACCCGCTGCCCGTATGCACACCATAGGTTATAATGTTGCATCTAAATAAGATAAAAGAAAAAATAAACGTAATTCGAGTTAAATTTTTACAGGTTAGTTTTGGCAAACCCAATGTAGCTCGCTCGGTTTGGTCTTGCGACTAGACCGAGTCAAGGGGGTTACGATTAGCATGCAATAGAATTCATTGAGCTCACGTATGGGTGGACTATGGTCATTGTGTTGAAACCCTTATTGGCAATGTTGGCGGGATGTATGTGTATTGGTCATTAACGATGTGGGGGGGATAGACCGTTTATTGACTTTTTAGCTTGGCAATGTTGGATGGGAATTCACGTATCCATCAGTTACTTTAATCCAAGGAAAATGAGAATTTTGAATATGAAGTTCATAGTATGCATATACATTGCTTGATTATTTTTATTGCATACCTAATATGTTATAATATGGTTTTTCCATTGACACTTATAACATTGGACTCATTGGTATGCATTACCTTATAGTTTATTATTGTTTATAGCTACCAAACTAGGCCATGTAAGCCTAAGATAGTTCATTGCATACATTTTCAGGTTTTATAGCTTCGTGAAGTGGATCGTGGATAGCCGATTGCAAGTCACCTATGAGTCACTCTTTTGTAATGTACATTTACCTTTTGAACTCCTAAAATGGTGGCATATAGCTCTAGTATGTTTTGAATGATATAATGGACATGTTTGAATATGTAAGTTTGGTTATGCATATATGGTATGTTTTGGATTTTGGTGTGGCAATTGAGATTGCATATATGGTTAAATTATACTTCCATAGCTTAAACATTGTTAAAGAGGTTAAAATGTGACATGGGTATGAAACACATGCCATAAAATATGCTGGAAGTCATAGATATTGGTTAGGGAGTCATGGGATAATTTTAGTTGGGTAACTAGCAAACTATAGAATTGTAGAATAGGACGTACCAATACAGTTAGGTGCGTATCGGTACAGGTGTGCATATTTGGACCAATGGCTAAAGGGAGTACCGGTACAGTGCTGAGAGTATCGATATGAAATTTTTTAAATAGCCGGGGTACCGGTACAAGCTGACCCCATATCGATCCATATTTTCACTCTCAGCCCGGTACCAGTACGGCTTAGTCCATACCGATACCAAATTTTGCTACTGGAATTTGAGAGTTGCATTGCGTATCTGTATCGATACCCACATTAATCCCAACAGAAATAACAGTTAGGCATACTGATACGGCCTCTCGAGTACCGATACCAAGGTAGGTAATTCAGTTACTGGTATGAACTGGTTTTGGGTAGACTTTATAAAATAGTCTTTAAAATTGATTGGGTTAATTGAATAGGTTTTTGACCTCAAAACTCAGTGGAATTCGGCATGCTCGTGTAACATGACTTTAATTTAACATTGGTATTGTTAATTTTTTTGATAAGGTCCTTAATTTGCTAAGTTTTACAATTTAGTCCTTGAACACTAGATATATTGCATTTTAGCCCTTAGTGACAAGTTGATTAATTAATTGAATTCCTTATAGTTATGTTTGGTGAAATTTTCCAGCATTGGCAACTATTGATTGTAGCATCGCACTTATAGCATCAGTTTTCACTGTAAACTTTTTGATATTGGTCTTTGATGACACTTCCGACCCGATTCTCTACTAGACCGGGAAGAGGGTGTTACATTTGTGGTATCAGAGTTAGATTTCAGTTGATTCTAGGACTAAATTGGGGATTTATTGCATTGTTTGCATTGCATATGCCACTTAAGAGTTATTTCTGTATAGTATCTATGACTTGCAACTAACACAATCTTATTTCTTTCTTATAGTATATAAGATGTTCGATCAAGATCAAGGACATAAGGATATAGACCACTCTACTAGCTCCTCCACTCATTGAGGGGAAATTAGGAGGGATGACCCTTCGATTCAACAAGAAGCACAAAATGATCCACCAAATCCACCATCGATACATCATGCCTAACAAGGATGCTTTGCGAGTATGGCAGAGATGTTTAAACAGTTCATGGTCTCTATGAGGCCTGAAGAAGTAGTTCAACCTTCTGTGGCTACTTTATTGACTCTTAGAGCCCTTATTGATAAGTTGGCCCAACATCGGGCCTATATTTTTATTGGCAAAGATAATGATAACCCTAAGATAGTTGAGTATTGGTTAGACTATACCCTAGAAATCCTAAATAAATAACTTCAATTATCTGATGAACATAAGCTCGAATGAGCATTGGCCCTAATTGCGGATGGAGCCCAATATTGTTGGGAGACGACTATACTCACTATTCTCGAGAAAGCAATCATTTGGGAATTCTTTCTAAATGAATTTCATAAAAAATACATTAATGAGTATTATCTTACTGAAAGGAGAAGAATATTTCTGCATCTGAAGCGGGGTGGAAGACTAGTTGACCAGTATATACACGACTTCTAAAAGTATTGCAAATACAGGGTTGAATATATAAAAACTAAAGAGAAGAAGTGTCGCGTGTTTATTGATGTGTTGTATGATGAACTCCGCCCTTTGTTCACTGCATTGGGGATCACTAATTTTCAAAATTTGGTCAACCGAGTTATTGCTACCGAAGCCACTCAAAAGGCTAGAAGATTTGGAGGGTCGCACAATCTGACAAGAGGTCCTGTGATGAATCTCATCCTCCTTTACACCTGAAGAAGGCGAGATATCAAAGATCTAGACAACCTACTTTGCAACAACCCACTAGATCCGATTACATTACAAAACCTCAAAGTATGTGTTATACCCCAAAAATCGATCTAGTCAGAATTAGGTTCTGATGATCAGAAATTTTGTGTTGGTTATGCCAGAATGATGTAATTGCTCAATCTTGTACCCAATTTTGAAGTAATAAAAGTTATTTGGGCTTAATTGAAGTTGTAGGACCTTTTTGTAAAGAATAGAAATTAGGGGTTTCTTTAAAAATACTGAATATGGGCAAGGTGTATCGATCCGGTTGGACCTGTATCGATATGGCTTAACTGTTTTTAACTAACTTACCCAATTCAGTCTAGCCGTATCGATACGGGCATAAGGTGTATCAATATGAGTCTATGTAGTAAAATTTGGGAATTGAGGATGACTTACCTACTTGCTTACCACCCCTCCACGTGAGAATGATATGAAAAGGATGACAATTGGCCATCAATTGTCCAAAGTTTGAAAGGATTGGGAAAATATATTAATTAATGGGTTAAGCAAACCTTTTGCTAAGGGAAAGCTTCCCGTTGGCTAAGGGTGAGGTGGGGAAATAATTATGGCATGGGCATTCTTTAAAATGGATAAGAAAAAGTCTTCCCCTTTGTTTTTGAATCTCCCGAAACCAAACTAAACCTTTGATTGAAGAAAACCAAGCACACACCTCCATTGTCATCTTCCTCCCTAAGCTCAAGCAAGCACCTCGATCCAATCTTTGACCTTTGCTTGATTTCAATATGACAATTGAAAGCTTGTGAATTGGTAAGTAAAACCCCTATATCAATTTCATGATTCCATCAACCCTTAGAGTTTAATTTCAAGATTTAAGTCTTGAGGGTTCAAGTTGAGCCCATATGTTAGAAAGCCAATTTCTTCGTTTCAATGTTGTCTACAAGCTTTGGTAAGCTTGAAAAATGTTAATGAATCATTAGTTTCAATTCTAATGGAATTCCCTAATTTTTGAACTAGCTCAAGTGGTGGCAAACAAGCCATCTTCACCATCGGCTATTCTGTACTCTTCCAACGGTAAGGGGATTGCTATCTGTGAACCTTGAAGTCTCCAAGCACTAGGTGAGTGTAGTTGTGTTATGGGATTGGCTAGGTGCCATCCCAATTGCATTTGTTTTGTGCTTAGAATCTTGCATCTTGGTAAGGGCTCAAGTAGAGCAAATGTATGTGGATCCTATGGTAAGTGTGGTAAGCCCTTCATATTTGAATATGTTATATGTGAACTTATGCATGATATTTGAATATGTTATTTGTGGAATTGATATGAACATGTTATGATATGATATGATATTTGGAGCCAAGGCTCAATTTGCAATCCTATATGGCCTAAGGGCACAAAGGTAAGTCTTATGATGAAATATGTAACATTGGACACTTATGGACATTGGATACAATTGGCATGCCATAGGGTTATTTGAGCTCATTAAGTAAGGACTGGACTACGGTCCGGGGCTACAGCCTATATGTGGGGAGAAAAGGTTGGATTGTGTAAGGGATTCCGGAGCTACGGCTCAAGGCTAAGACCTATCTTCGATATGTGTGGCGTACAAGGGAATATGCGTATCCATTGGCTACTATGTCCAATGAAATGTTATGAATCTAGGCTTTGCATTTGACATATAAAATATAAAAGTTGGCCTTGAATATGATCGATATATGATTAATGGTGTACTTATGTCATTCAAGCATGTTTATAAGTCATTTATGCCAAATAAGAACTTGGTTACATTTGTTATAACTACCTCACTAGGCTATGTAAGCCTAACATGTGTGTGTCTCATGCATTTCAGGACCTTGAAGCAATCTGAGCTTCAATCGTGTTGTTGAAGTTGCAAGTCACTTCCGCCAATTTCATGTATGCTTACATTTTGTTTGAACTCCTAGTAAGGTGGCATAGGGCTTAGATGTTTTACATTGGTCTATTTTGATATGTATATGTCACAACCCTTTTTAGGTGGTTTGACGTTTTGGAAAACTTTAAAAGATCACAGAGTCGCCACCAATCTTTTTTTAAAAAAGTTTGATTGGATCTCTTTTAAAACAAAGGTTATTTTAATAAAAAATGTTTTATTTATCGAAATAACATTTTGGTCCACGGAAAACAAAGAAAACAGGTTCGGGGGTCGATTACGTGTAGGGAAGGATTAACACCCCCACAACGCCCAAAAATTGGTACCTAATTGATTTTAAAAAGTGCTTTAGAAATTGGAATTTGCAAGTTCACAAAATTTTGATTTATTTGTCCGCTTAATGAATGTAAGTCTATTCTAGCGGCCTTATCGCCCGAGAAATGAACTTTAATCACCGCCAACACTCCTAGCGCTAACCCGTCATTCCCGTTTGATAAGACACCGCATTAATTAAGTTTTCACTTTTTAGTAAATCAACAAGAAATTTAAATGTGTTAAGGTCTTTTAATTAAAATCTAAGTAGTGAATAATCCTAAAGGAATGTCTATATTCCTTTTAATTATTAAGGTTATAATATAATTAAGTGTGTTTTATTGAAAATGAAGAATGTTTTACATTCATGTCTCTAATCTATGTTTTAAGTCCCTAATCCTAAGGTTTAACACACAAATATATACATACAAGAATAAAGAAACAAAATATTTAAATTAAATTAATTATCAAAGTAATTAAAATAAGGAAAAGGCAATTAATTTTATTTATAAAAATTCTGCATTATGGACTGAATTAAAAGAAAATCAAAATGTGAGGGTTAATTCAAAAATAATTTAAAATTTAGTGTCGAATTGAAAGGAAAAGGACAAAATTGCAACAATTAAAAACAAAAGAGTTGCGGTATAAAAATCAGATAAGAAGGGCGTAGGTTATAGTCAGGTTCGGGTCGGGTCGGGTCAAACGAGTTAGTATATATACCAAATATTACAACAGATTTCATTTTATAACAATCCCTCCAAATGGATCAAAGCCGGTTCTTATAAAATTCTCTAAAGACATTCATCGTGTTCTTCATGAATTGAAGAACACGATGGTGGTCCGCTGTGCCAGCCGCCGTTGTCGACGGAAAAATTCCCAGAAAAAACCCAGATTTTCCAGATTCCAGCAACCCCAAAATCGTGTTTTTTCACTGGATTTCTGTCAAAGCCAAATCTCCACCGTGTTTCCAATAAAAATAAGGTAAAAACAAACCCTTTTCCTTTATTTAATTCAAAGCAGAAAGTAAATATATAGAAAGCATTACCAGAAAATTCTTTCTCTTATTGCTCTTGAATGCCGATTACAACTGTTTGCTCCTACAACTTCCGAATGCTAGTATGTTTTCTGTAATTGCTGTGTGTGATTTCTTGTGGAATTCTTGTTGTTTTTTTACAGGAATTACAAAGTGGTTTATATAGTACAAAATTGTTTGAATTTTAAGCATGAATCCCTAATTTCTTCCCTAGATTATCTCGAATTGCTTGATCTTTGCCAGAGGCTTCAATTTAGGGATTAACCCTTTCCATTTTGGTTCTGATTTTGGTTCTGAATTGCCTTTTGCATATCCGATTGTAGCTTGATTCTTGCTTGGGCTTTGAATTAAGGATTATCTCTTCCCGTTTTGCTTCTAATTTTTCCAGCTAGGGCTTTGAATTAGGGATTTAGTCCCTTTTGATTTTATCTTGAATTGTTGGGCTCTAATTTAGGGATTTAACCCTTTTTGTTCTTCTATTTGTATGTTTCTGATGACTCGAATGTCGTCGAAAAAGAAAAATCAGAGTGAGTGGAGTGTCGGAGAAGATGAAGAGAACAACCGGAGCTAAAACGTCGTGCGCGTGGCTGCCACGGGCGTTTGATAATCCGTGTGATATATCCTGAAATGATCTGGGCCATTGGATTGCATCCTGATCAAATTGATGGGAAGCGCAACTCTTGGTAATCTGTGTGTAGGCCGTGTGCGATCCTGTACCGTGGGATCTATTCTTTCTTGATCCAACGACTCTTCATTACCTGCGCATATAAGAGTCAAGCCCTTTAGGAAATAATAATCAAGCCAAATGAGCCTTTGTGTAATGTACCTTCTAGGTATTATTATTTTTAATGGATTCTGATCTAAATTAAATCCAATAGACCTTTTATTCATTTTTAATTACAATTGGGCTATGCATTTTATATTTTTTTGGTTTTTTTTTTCATATAACTTATGTTATTTCTAACTATCACAATATATTATTATAACACACTAAGTATACATTACATGACCCCTAAACAATTCTAAATACGACATTAACACTAACAACTATAATACATCAACTATGTTACTATATACTATATGACACCTAACTATATTATCAATAACATTAATATTTACTACTAAACATATTAACTATGTTATCAATGTCACTTAACTATACTACAACAATACTAAATTAATATAACAACTAAAAAAAGGTGAAAATCAAGTGACAACAGCTGCCCCTCTTTGATCATTCCGGTGAAACAGGAATAGAGCAAAGAAAAGAAGACACTGATTTTCACCAATTACCAAACCGTTAAGGCCTAAGAAGATATGCAGGTTCTATTCTCCTCATGCTTGAATAGATAAGCAGGTTTCATTCTCCAAATGCCTGAACGGATAGGCAGATTCTATTCTCCTTATGGTCGAATAGATAAGCAGGTTCCATTCTCCAAATGCCCGAACGCATAGGCATGTTCTATTCTCCTTATGCTTGAATAGATAAGCAGGTTTCATTCTCCAAATGCCCGAACGGATAGGCGAATTCTATTCTCCTTATGCTCGAATAGATAAGCAGGTTCCATTCTCCAAATGCCCGAACGGACCATCTTTAAGTGTTCTTCTAGAGACTTAGCTTGCCCAAATATAGGTTCTATGACTTTTTCATTCATTCTCGTATGCCTCTAAATGTCATAGTCCGGGGTGTACATGCAGTGACTATCAGATTCTAGTTTCATGTGATAACAATGGTTCCATGCATCGCTGATTATCTGAACCTTCTATCTGAACTCACCTTGGAACTCGAATTCTGATGAGCCAAGACCGGTAGTGAATGAGATGAACTACCGAGACCCAAACTGACGAGATACTAGCAAAGGGGCACATCCAATTCCTCCCCACAAACCTAGCAGCATTAGGAAGTTGAAATCTCCACATTTGTATAGGACTTTGGTGTGACCCGTCCAAGGAACCCTCAATCTGATGTCTTCGTCACGACGATCCCTGAATATATCAATCTATTGGTTCTTCTTAATAACAAGGCACTCATTTTCCAAAAATTCCCGAAGAGGTAGAAGTTCGGGGAAAACACATTTGATAAAGCTAATATCGGGCACTTCCAGAAGTAACCGAGGGCCCAAACTTGTAGAAGCGGAGCACATCCTCCAAAACAAACACCATCAACTTTTCGGCAAGCATTAAGGGAAATGAAGGTTTCAACAAGTATGGCTGGTACCAGATTGACTCCTCTCTTTAGTTGTTCTAGGAAATCAAGTAGCGCCACATCAATGTTTCCTAGAACCGTCGAAAAGATGACTAAACCATAAATTGCAATGGCTAGGAGATCAAACCTCTTTTCTCTGTCGGTGTGGATTGAAATTAAACTTCTGATGCTTGACCAAGGGAAATTAAAAGTCCCTCCCCTCTTTTGTATCAACCCCTTAACCCAACCATCACTCATACCAGCGAACGCCTAAAGCTTTGCATATGGGTTTTTGTTTTTAGGAGGCTTGGCATAAACCCAGTTATTCTTCACTTTGTACAAGTTGAAAAGGGCTAAGTACTCCTCGAATGTAAGCATCATATCTTCTTTATTAAAAGTGAAGTAGTAATATCCTGGATTCCAGAATTGAACCAAGGCTTTCAGAAGCTGTTCATCGACCTTCACGTACAAGAGATAGGCTATGTCACCGTAGACTTCATGGAACAACTGCTTTGTCTCATAATCAAAGTGCTCCCAAATTTCCTGCAATTCTTGCACATTGTTCTGTTTAATGCTGATGTGGGCATATTCTGAAGTCTCTGTCTCATGATCAACTACCAAACTGTCTCCAAATGTTCACTAATTAATCTCGGACTAATGTCGAACCTTTGCATTCTCATCTTTACTTTTCAAAATTCTTTCGTCCATAACAAGAGCTTTTCAAATTTGAGTAATAATTTTGAGAATCAACCACTTCTAAATATGTAATGATGTGGCATGAATGGTTATGCAAAACTAAGGACAAGGAGAACAAATATTATAATCAAGAAAACACAGAGTATTCACAAACAATTATGGGCAACACATTCCAATACTCTAGGATATGTCTCCATTTATTACCTAAAACCCTAAGTTTTCTGCATGGCTCTATTAGGGTGGGCTCTAAGTTCTTAAACGGTTGAGTTCTAAAAGGTACCCGAGTTGTCCTTGTTGTCCCTTACTAAGGGTAGCAAGGTCCCCGATTCTCACCCATTATAGGCTTCAAACGAACCAAGTTCAACTCAGGAGGACTCACTTCCTATGTATTCTCGAAGAGTCAATATCCTTACGATGACATAATGCATATGAGTCCCGAAGGTACTTGCTAGGCTCATATGGAGAATCAGTATTCTGACATAAGAAAAGTATTTTCCCCTCACTTAACAATTGGGTGGAGCTCGAGAATAGAGCTTTTGCAAAAAAAAATTAAATTCATAAAATAGAATTGCATTCATTAAGCGGACAAATAAATTGAAACCTATGTGAACTTGCAAATTCCCTTTTTTAAAACATTTTTAAAACAATTTGTGGCCTGATCCTCTTTTGGTTTTTTAGAAAAACAAAATTTCCCAGCAGAGTCGCCAAGCTGTCGCAACCCTTTTTAGGTGGTTTTGATGTTTTGGAAAACTTTAAAAGATCACAGAGTCGCCACCAATCTTTTTTTTAAAAAAGTGTGACTGGATCACTTTTAAAACAAGGGTTATTTTAATAAAAAAAACATGTTATTTATCAAAATAACATTTTGGTCCACGAAAAACAAAGAAAACAGGTTCGGGGGTCGATTACGTGTGGGGAAGGATTAGCACTCCCACAACGCCCAAAAATTGGTACCTAATTGACTTCAAAAAGTGCTTTAAAAACTGGAATTTGCAAGTTCACAAAATTTTGATTTATTTGTCCGCTTAATGAATGTAAGTCTATTCTAGCGGCCTTATCGCCCGGAAATGAACTTTAATCACCGCCAACACTCTTGGTGCTAACCCGTCAATCCCGTTTGATAAGACACCGCATTAATTAAGTTTTCACCTTTTAGTAAATCAACAAGAAATTTAAATGCAAGGTCTTTTAATTAAAATCTAAGTAGTGACTAATCCTAAAGGAATGTCTATATTTCTTTTAATTATTAAGGTTATAATATAATTAAGTGTGTTTTATTGAAAATGAAGAATGTTTTGCATGCATGTCTCTAATCTATGTTTTAAGTCCCTAATCCTAAGGGTTAACACACAAATATATACGTACAAGAATAAAGAAACAAAATATTTAAATTAAATTAATTATCAAAGTAATTAAAATAAGGAAAAGGCAATTAATTTTATTTATAAAAAATCCGCATTATGGACTAAATTAAAAGAAAACCAAAATGTGAGGGTTAATTCAAAAATAATTTAAATTTTGGTGTCGAATTGAAAGGAAAAATGATGAAATTGCAACAATTAAAAACAAAAGAGCTGTGGTATAAGAACCGAATAAGAAAGGCGCATGTTATAGTCGGTTTCGGGTCGGGTCAAACGGGTTAGTATATATACCAAATATCATAACAGATTTCATTTTATAACAATCCCCCCAAATGGATCAAAGCCGGTTCTTATAAAATTCTCTGGAGATATTCATCGTGTTCTTCATGAATTGAAGAACACGGTGGTGGTCCGCCGTGCCAGCCGCCTTCCACTGGCGCCGACCGCCGCTGTCGGGGGCAAAATTCCAAGAAAAACCCAGATTTTCCAGATTTTGGCAACCCCAAAATTGTGTTTTTTCACCAAATTTCTATCAAAGCCAAATCTCCACCGTGTTTCCAATAAAAATAAGGTAAAAACAAACCCTTTTCCTTTATTTAATTCAAAGCAGAAAGTAAATAGATAGAAATCATTAACAGAAACTTGTTTCTCTTATTGCTCTTGAATGCCGATTACAACTGTTTGCTCCTACAACTTCTGAATGCTAGTATGTTTTCTGTAATTGCTGTGTGTGATTTATTGTGGAATTCTTGTTGTTTTTTACATGAATTACAAAGGGGATTATATAGTACAAGAATTGCTTGAATTTTAAGCCTGAATCCCTAATTTCTTCCATGGATTATCTCGAATTGCTTGATCTTTGCCAGAGGCTTCAAGTTAGGGATTAACCCTTTCCATTTTGGTTCTAATTTTGGTTCTGAATTGCCTTTTGCATATCTGATTGTGGCTTGATTCTTGCTTGGGATTCGAATTAGGTATTACCCTTCCCATTTTGTTTCTAATTTTTCCAGCTAGGGCTTTGAATTAGGGATTTAATCGCTGTTGATTTTATCTTGAATTGTTGGGCTCTAATTTAGGGATTTAACCATTTTTGTTCTTCTATTTGTATGTTTCTGATGACTTGAATGGCGCCAGCGAGGAACAATCAGAGCGAGTGGAGCGTCAGAGAAGATGAAGCGAACGGCCGGAGCTGAAACATTGTACGTATGGCTGCCATGCGCGTGTGATGGTCCATGTGATATATCCCGAAGCGATCTGGGCCGTTGGATTGCATCCTAATCGAATGGATGGGACGCGCGGCTCTTTGTAATCCGTGTGTAGGCCGTGTGCAATCCCGTGCCATTGGATCTATTCTCCCTTGATCCAACGGCTCTTCATTACTTGCGCATATAAGAGTCAAGCCCTTTAGGAAGTAATAATCAGGCCAAACGAGCCTTTGTGTAATAGACCTTCTATGTATTATTATTTTTTAATAGATTCTGATCTAAATTAAATCCAATAGACCTTTTATTCATTTTTAATTACAATTGGGCTATGCATTTTATATTTTTTTTGGATTTTTTTTCATATAACTTATGTTAATTCTAACTATCAAATATATTATTACAACACACTAAGTATACATTACATGACCCCTAAACAATTCTAAATACGACATTAACACTAACAATTATAATACATCAACTATGTTACTATATACTATATGACACCTAACTATATTATCAATAACATTAATATTTACTACTAAACATATTAACTATGTTATCAGTGTCACTTAACTATACTACAACAATACTAAATTAATATAACAACTAAAACAAAGGTGAAAATCAAGTGACAACAGTATGTAATGGCCCTAAAGTGTCTAAGTACTAAAATGGAATATGGTGTGGTTGTAAATTTAAGAAACTAGTTAAATTGGGCTTAAAGGCACTAAATGGTAAAAAGATATTAAACGGATTCAAATGGACCTAAAAATTGACATGATAGTAGGTTTTAGTGTTTAAATACTGTTAGTAAAATTTGGTAAAGTTTGGACATCGTTATATCTGTTAATTCGAATAAAACCCAGATAAAATCTGTTATTACAGGACAGACGTATCGATACGAGTCAAGCTGTATCGATACGGCCTTGTATATTTGGACTTGGAAAAATAGAGCGTATCGATATGCAAGGGGTTTATCAATACGGACTTGGGCAGTAAGGTCTGGGAAATAAATTATATCGATATGGCTGTACCAAAATGGGTTAACCTTGGTCAATGCGTACCGATACATGCTTAGATGTAATGATACATGCTTGTTACCCTTGAACTTGGAATTGAGAAATTCGGCTTAGTGTACCGATACGGCCTTAAGTGTATCGGTACGGTGTTAGTTAATTCTGTTAAAAGACTTATACCACAGTTTTAAATAGTTACAGATTGGTCACTAAACTTTAAATGGCCTAATCAGATAGGTAAATGATCTCCGTTGATGATGAAATTTCACAGGCTAATAATTAATGAGATCAATTGAAGATTTGTAAAAAAATTCTGATGAAGACCCTTAATTTGTAAAATTTATAATTTAGTCCCTAATTTTAAAAAAGTTTAAAATTAACCCCAAATTGAGTAAGCTATTAATAAGTTAGTTCAATAGGTCTTAAAAGAGATTAATATGACATTCTGAATAAGATTCTAAACTCTGAATAAGTTTTTGGTAACACTTTTCGACCCGGTTCTCTGCCATACCGGTAATAGGGTATTACATTTGTGGTATCAGAGCCAGAGTTTAGTTGATTCTAGGATTAAATCGAGGCCTATCATGAGTCTGCATGTGCATATGCCACCTAGGAGTTTATCTGTATATGTTATCCGTGACTTGCAGCTAACACGATCCAATCTCTTCTATTTGAATAGCTTTAAGGATGTATGCACCTGGTGACAGACGTGGTACGGTAGAACCACACCCCGGTTCCTCCTCGACACATGGGAACAACCTTGGAGCTGAAGTTCAACTAGAGCAGGTGGGACAAAATGACCCGCCTAATCCCCCTCCGATGCCTCCCACTCAGTAGAAATATCTGATGTCTATAGCTGAGATGATCAAACAGTGGTTGTATCTCTTAGGCAAGAGCCGCCACCGCAGCCTGCTGAAGCATCTTCATCTGTCTCGAGAGCTCCCATTGATAAGCTCAGATAGTATCCAGTCTACACTTTCACCAGCCAAGAACAGGACAACCCCGAATTAGCAGAGTGTTGGCTGGAAAATACTCTCAAAGTCTTGAACAAACAGATGAAGTGTTCTGATGAATACAAACTGGAGTGTTCTTTGGCACTGATTTTGGAAGAGGCTCAGAGTTGGTAGGACACCGTGACACTCACCGTACCTGAGCATAGAGTTACATGGTACTTCTTCCTTCAGGAGTTTTGTAAGAAGTATGCTGACGACCATTACATTGCAGAAAGGCACAATAAGTTCCTCCATTTGAGACAAGGAGGTTGACTCGTGGAGCAATATATCCACGACCTCTACAAGTACTTGAGGTATGGCGCAAAGATCATACACACGGAGAAGGAGAAGTGTAGAATGTTTATCGATGGCATGTGTGATGAATTACGCCCCCTCTTCACTAGTTTGAAGTTAGAGGACTTTCAAAACCTACTCAATCGGGCGATCGCTACTAAAGTCACCCAAAAGGCTTATAAAAGAAGGACGGGGAATCAAACTAGATCTGATAAGATATTCTAGGATGATTCTAGACCTTTCGTGCCTCAGAAGAAAGGTAGATAGTGGGACCAGAGGTCTGCCACCTTTTAGTAACAACCAAGAATAGGATACGTGTCACAATCCCAATCTCCAGGAATATATGTCGCTCGTACAACTTCAATAGATAGTACGAGTGGTTCTGGGAAAGGCTCATAGATCCCTTTATATAGCTTTTGTCAAAAGAGGCATCCTTAGCAATGTCGCAGACATGCCAGATCTTGCTACCTCAGTGAGGAATCTGGTCACTTCATCAGACAATGTCCGTAGAACCTGAATGCTCCTACCTTAGTGGCTTCTTAAAACAATCATAATAAGGGAAGAGGAGCGAAACCAATGCAGAATGGATCAGCAGGAAAGCCTCGCAACTCAAATCCCCCTTCAGTTGGGCGTGACCCTCAGACCTCAGCTCAGATGTACCATGTTTGAGGTCGAGAGCAAGAAGACGATCATAGCGTGATTGCAGGTATGGTGGAATTATGTTTTGATCTTGTTTATACGTTGGTGGATCCCGGTTCTAGGCATTCCTTTATTAGTAAACCATTTATTGAAAAGTATGTCCTAGATCCTAAACTAGTTACTTCTAAAATAGTTATCTCTAGCCCAATAGGAGATAGTGTGTTGTACGGTTGATTTGTAAAGCTTGCCCTCTAAAGATCCAACAGATCCTATTTCCGGCCAATTTGATGGCCTTGACTTTTCATGAGTTTGATCTTATCCTAGGCCTTGATTGGTTAAATAAACATCACGCCTGGGTAGATTGTTTGAAGAAGAAGTTGTATCTCCGCAGACTCGGTAAGGAGAGCATAACTTTGATGAAAACTAAACTCGAGTCTAATGATGCCATTGTGTGCGCTATGAAATCTAAAGAATATGAAAATCTCAAAGATGTACTAGTGGTAAAGGAATTCCTTGACGTGTTCCCTGATGAACTTCTAAGACTCTCTCTGACCCGAAAAGTGGAATTCAAAATCAAAGTGAAATTGGGGACTACACCAGTCTTTATTGCTTCGTATAGGATGGCTCCGATCGAATTGAAAGAGTTGAAGGCCCAAATCCAAGATCTTTTGGATAAGGGATTTATTCGACCGAGTTCCTCACCTTGGGGAGCACCGTTTTTTTTTGTCAAGAAAAATGATAGATCGATGCGACTATGCATTGATTATCGCCAGCTAAATAGAGTAACAATTAATAGTAAGTATCCGTTACCGAGGATCGATGACCTTTTCGATCAGTTGAAAGGTGCTTATGTCTTCTCTAAGATAGACCTATGATTCGGATACCATCAAATTCTAGTGAATGAGTCTGATGTTCCAAATACTGCCTTCCGAACTAGATACAACCACTATGAGTTCTTGGTAATGCCTTTTGGGCTTACCAATGCACCTGCAGCCTTCATGGACCTGATGAACTGCGTGTTCCGGCCCTATCTAGATAAATTTGTGGTTGTGTTCATAGATGACATCCTGATCTATTCCAAGGACACTGCCACTTATGAAGAACAACTCCGTATTGTGCTTCAGACTCTTCGAGATAAACAGTTGTATGCTAAGTTCAGTAAATACAAAATCTGGCTATCTGAAGTATCATTTCTGGGATATGTGATTTCTTCTGCGGGTATTCAGGTAGGCACAAAGAAGATTCAAGCGGTTCTTGATTGGATCCCTCCGAAGAATGTTGGAGAAGTACGTAACTTTCTAGGCCTTGCAGGCTACTATTGTAGATTCGTTAAAGTGTTCTCGATGATTGTTGCACCCTTGACGAAGCTTCTCCGTAAAGAAACCCCTTCGTGTAGGTAGTGGAGAAACAAAAGAGTTTTGATCAGCTTAAGAAAGTTCTAACACATACCCCTATTTTCGTGTAGGCAAGGACTTCACCGTATACAGTGATGCATCCTACCTAGGATTAGGCTGTGTACTTATGCAAGAAGGAAAAGTCATTACTTTTGCCTCACGTCAGCTTAAACCACAGGAGTTGAAATATCCGACACATGACCTGGAGCTAGCTGTTGTTGTGTTTGCCTTAAAGATTTGGAGGCATTATCTTTACGATGAGAAGTGTTACTTGTACACTGATCACAAGAGCCTGAAGTATCTTCTGACTTAGAAAGAGTTGAATCTCCGTCAATGACGGCGGATAGAACTTTTGAAGGACTATGATTAGGTCATTGGTAACCATCTCGGTAAGGCCAATGTTTGAATGCCCATTTTTGGCTCAAGAAATATGGCAAGTTATTGGCTAAATTGAAAGTTTAGTCAACCATCGTGTCTCAGATCAAAGCACTCCAAGAGTCTGATGAGGAGTTGCAAACTCTTATTGCTAAGATCAAAGGATAAGCCGGATCTTGATTTTGCTATGGATTCCAAAGGTTTATTGTGTTTTCAAAATCCTATTTATATCCCTGACGATGATGATCTTTGGAACTAGATTTTGAGTGAAGCTCATTCGAGTCTTTTCTCTGTTCATCCTGGAGCACAAGGTGAAATCATAGATTTTGAGCTATCAAGATGTATAAAGACTTGAAAGAGCTGTATTGGTGGTCTAGTATGAAAGGTGAGATCATAGACTTTGTGCTAGGTGTTTAACCTACCAATGGGTTAAAGCTGAGCACAAGGTGCCTACCGGTCTCTTGCAACCTATTGAGCTTCCACAATGGAAATGGGAGCGTATTATAATAGATTTCGTAAGCGGTCTGCCAATGACACCAAAGAAAAATAATGTTGTATGGGTCATTGTAGATCGATTCACCAAGTCTGTTCATTTTCTTCCATGAGAATAAATTTCAGCTTGCCTAGACTCGCTGAGTTGTACATTCACGAAGTCATCCGTTTGTATAGAGTTCATGTGTCCATCATCTTTGACCGCGATATGCATTTTGCATCTCGGTTTTGAAAGTCTTATTCAGGTAACCTTATTTCTATTTTATCTATATGTATAAGTGTTTTGTACCAATCCCAATTCTTCCTTGTAGATTCTAAAAGATATGCTATGAGCCTGTCTTATCGATTTTAGACATACGTGAGAGAAATCCCTACCGTTAGTGGAGTTTGCGTACAACAACAGTTACCAAGATTCGATTCAAATGGCTCCTTATGAAGCTCTTTATGGTAGGAGATGTAGAACCCCTCTATGTTGGACTGAGTTAGGTGAAGGCAAAATGTTAGGCTCTAACTTACTTCGGGAAACCAAAGAAAGCGTAATCATCATTTGTGTCCGGCTCAAGGAGGCGTTCGGCCGGTAGAAAGTTTATGCTAATTTGAAAAGAATGGACATTCAGTATAAAGTTGGTGAGAAAACCTTCCTTAAGGTATCTTCGTTGAAGAAGATCCTACGTTTTGACAAGAATGGGAAGCTAACTCCTCGCTTTATTGGCCCATTCGAGGTGATAAAGCGAGTTGGACATGTTGCCTACCGATTAGCCCTCCTTGAAGAGTTAAGTCGAATCCATAATATCTTTCATGTATCTATGCTACAGAAGTACCGATCTGATCTTTCTCATGTGATCAAACCGGAATCCGTGGAAATCCTATCTGATTTGACGTACGAGGAAGAACCAGTACAGATCTTCATACGAGAAGTCAAGAGACTTCGAAACAAGTCCGTGCCCTTAGTGAAAGTCCTTTAGAGAAGTCACTCAGTGGAGGAAGCAACCTAGGAGCCAGAGGAAACGATACAGAAGTAGTATCCTCATCTCTTCGGTTAGAGTGAAAATTCAAGGATGAATTTTCTTAAGGGGGAGAGTTGTCCCACCCCAAAAATCGGTCTAGTTAGAATTAGGTTCTGGCGATCAGAAATTTTGTATCGGTTATGCCAGAATGATGTAATTGCTCGATATTGTACCCAATTTTGAAGTAATGAAATTTATTTGGGCTTAATTAAAGTTGTGAGACCATTTTATAAAGAATGAAAGTTAGGGGTTTCTTTGAAAATGCTGAATCTAGCAAGCCGTATCGATACGGTTGGACCTGTATCAATACAACCTAATTGTTTTTAACTAACTTACCCTATTCAGTCTAGCCGTATCGATACGGGCATAAGATGTATCGATGCGAGTCTCTGTCCAAATCGATTTAGTGGTCAATTAGTAAAATTTGGGAATTGAGGATGACTCACCATGTTGCTTGCCACCCTTCTATGTGAGAATGATCTGAAAAGGATGACAATTGGCCATCAATTGTCTAAAGTTTGAAAGGATTAAGAAAATATATTAATTAATGGGTTAAGCAAACCCTTTGCTAAGGGAAAGCTTCCCGTTGGCTAAGGGTGAGGTGGGGAAATAATTATGGCATGGGCATTCCTTAAAATGGATAGGAAAAAGTCTTCCACTTTGTTTTTGAATCTCTCAAAACCAAACTAAACCTTTGATTGAAGAAAACCAAGCACACACCTCCATTGTCATCTTCCTCCCTAAGCTCAAGCAAGCACCTCGATCCAATCTTTGACCTTTGCTTGATTTCAATACGCCAATTGAAAGCTTATGAATCGGTAAATAAAACCCCTATATCAATTTCATGATTCCATTAACCCTTAGAGTTTAATTTCAAGATTTAAGTCTTGAGGGTTCATGTTGAGCTCATATGTTAGAAAGCCAATTTCTTGGTTTCAATGTTGTCTACGAGCTTTGGTAAGCTTAAAAAATGTTTATGAATCATTAGTTTCAATTCTAATGGAATTCCCTAATTTTTGAACTAGCTCAAGTGGTGGAAGACAAGCCATCTTCACCATCGGCTATTTCGAACTCTTCCAACGGCAAAGGGATCGCTATCCGTGAACCTTGAAGTATTCGAGCACTAGGTGAGTGTAGTTGTGTCATGGGATTGGCTAGGTTCCATCCCGATTGCATTTGTTTTATGCTTAGAATCTTGCATCTTGGTAAGGGCTCAAGTAGAGCAAATGTATATGGATCCTATGGTAAGTGTGGTAAGCCCTTCATATTTGAATACGTTATATGTGAACTTATGTATGATATTTGAATATGTTATTTGTGGAATTGATATGAACATGTTATGATATGATATTTGGAGCCAAGGCTTAATTTACAATTCAATATGGCCTAAGGGAACAAAGGTAAGTCTTATGATGAAATATGTAACCTTGGACACTTGTGGACATTGGATACAATTGGCATGCCATAGGGTTATTTGAGCTCATTAAGTAAGGGATTGGACTACGGTCCGGGGCTACGGCCTATATGTAGGGAGAAAAGGTTAGATTGTGTAAGGGATTCCGGAGCTACGGCTCAAGGCTAAGGCCTATCTTCGATATGTGTGGCGTACAGGGGAATCCACATATCCATTGGCTACTATGTCCAAGGAAATGTTATGAATCTATGCTTTTCATTTGACATATGAAAATATAACAATTGGCCTTGAATATGATCGATATATGATTAATGGTGTACTTATTTCATTCAAGCATGTTTATAAGTCATTTATGCCAAATAAGAACTTGTTTGCATTTGTTATAACTACCTCACTAGGCTATGTAAGCCTAACATGTGTGTATCTCATGCATTTCAAGACCTTGAAGCAATCCGAGCGTCGATCGTGTTTTTGAAGTTGCAAGTCACTTCCGCCAATTTCATGTATGCTTATATTTTGTTTGAACTCCTAGTAAGGTGGAAAAGGCTTAGACGTGTTACATTGGTCTATTTTGATATGTATGTAATAGTCCTAAAGTGTCTAAGTACTAAAATGGAATATGGTGTGGTTGTAAATTTAAGAAACTAGTTAAATTGGGTTTAAAGGCACTAAAAGGTAAAAAAATAGTAAACGGATTCAAATGGACCTAAAAATTGACATGCTAGTAAGTTTTTGTGTTTAATTGCTGCTGGTAAAATTTGGACATCGTTTGATCTGTTAATTCGAATAAAACCAGATAAAATATGTCATTACAAGACATGCATATCGATACGGGTCAAGCTGTATCGATATGGCCTTGCATATTTGGACTTGGAAAAATAGAGCGTATCAATACGCAAGGGGGTGTATCGATACGGACTTGGGCAGTAAGGTCTGGGAAATAAATTGTATCAATACAGTCTTAGGTTGTACTGAAACGGGTTAACCTTGGTCAACGCGTATCGATACGGGCTTAGATGTATCGATACGGGCTTGTTACCCTTAAACTTGGAATTTTGAAATTTGGCTTAGTTTACCGATACAGCCTTAAGTGTATCGGTACGGTGTTATTTAATTTTGTTAAAAGACTTAAACCACAGTTTTAAATTGTTACAGATTGGTCACTAAACTCTAAATGGCCTAATCGAATAGGTAAACGACCTTCGTTGATGACGAAATTTCATGGGCTAATAATTGATGCGATCAATTGACGATTTGTAAAAGGAATATCTGATGAAGACCCTTAATTTGTAAAATTTATGATTTAGTCCTTAATTTCAAAAAAGTTTAAAATTAACCCCAAATTGAGTAAGCTATTAATAAGTTAGTTCAATAGATCTTAAAAGAGATTAATAAGACATTCCGAATAAGATTCAGAACTCCGAATAAGTTTCTGGTAACACTTTTTGACCCAGTTTTTTGCCAGGCTGGGAAGGGGTTTTACAATATGGTCAATTCTGCTTCGAGGACTAATTCTATTGAAAACACTACTAGATCGGGTCGAGAATCATAGTATCCTATGTGTACTTATTGTCAAACAAGGCACCTGACTGGTCAATGCCGTAAACAAGCTGGAGCATGCTACTATTATAAAAAACAAGGCCATTTCATTAAAGATTGCCCACTGAATTCTCAGAGAGCACCTACTACACCGGTTGCTTCCGTGTCACCTACCCAATCATCTAGGTGCAAAGGACAACGACAAACTCTATCGGGAGCCTTTGGGAAGACCCGTGGCTCTACGGGTGCATTGAACATGCAAGAATCAAAAGCCTCTACTCAGGTATATAATGTGAGGAGCATGGAGAAGGAAAATGATCCTGACGTCATTGCATGTACTGTTGAACTACTTTCACGTTCAGTTTATGCATTGATTGATCCAGGGTCAACTCATTCTTTCATTAGTACTACTTTAATTGAAAATTTTGAATTGAACCCTGAACCAACTACATCAGAAATTATAGCTACGAATTCTCTAGGTGATAATGTGGCTATTAACCTAGTTTGCAAGAATTAGCCCTTATTTATCCAAGGGATTCCATTTTCGGCTAATTTGATGGCCCTACCTTTTCATGAGTTTTATTTGATACTGGGCTTGATTGGCTTAGCAAACATCAAGCTTGGGTAGATTGCTCAAAGAAGAAACTCTATTTACATGGTCTTGGTAAGGAAATTATCACTTTAATGGATAATAAAATTGGAAGAGGAATTCATTGCTATATGCCACTGCGAGTGAGATTAAGAATGATCCAAAGCCCGAGGACATCAATACGGTAAATGAATTTTTGAATGTTTTCCTTAAAGAACTTCTAGGTTTACCACCAACACATGAAGTAGAATTCGGGATTGAGGTGCAACCTAGAGTTACCTCAGTCTCTATTTCACTATATAAAATGGCTCCACTTGAACTCAATGATGAAGTCCCAAATACAAGAATTACAAGATAAGGGTTTTATTCGACTAATTTCCTCACATTGGCGAGCACTGGTGCATTTTGTCAAGAAAAAAGATGGCTCGATGCACTTATTCATTGACTAAAGGAAACTAAATAAACTTACCATCAAGAATAAGTATCCTTTTCTGAGGATAGATGATTTGGTTGATCAATTGAAAGATGCAGATGTGTTTTCCAAGATCGATATTTGATTGGGGTGTTACCAAATGAAAGTTAAAGACTTTGATGTACCCAAGACTGCCTTTAGAACATGGTATGGTCACAATGAATTCCTAGTGATGCCCTTTGGGTTAACCAACGCCCCTACTGCCTTCTTAGATCATATGAATCAGGTTTTTAGAACTTATCTAGACAAGTTTGCAGTAGTATTCATTGATGACATATTAATCTGCTCTAAAGATGAAGCTGAACATCGGGAACATCTTCAAATCGTGCTCTAAACTCTTCGAGAGAAACAATTGTATGTCAAGTTTAGCAAGTGTGAATTTTGGCTACCGAAAGTTTCCTTTTGGGGACATATTGTATCATCAGCGGGTATTCAGATTGATTCAAAGAAGATTCAAGCTATTATTGATTGTAGACCTCCAAATAATGTTGGAGAAGTTAGAAGCTTTCTTAGTCTTGCTGGCTATTGTAGAAGATTTGTTAAATGAATTTCTATATTAGCAGAACCATTGAACAAACTACTCCGTAAAGAAACTCCCTTTGACTAGACCGAGAAGAAACAATGAAACTTTGATCAATTGAAGCAAGTGTTGGCATCATGCTCTCGTCTTAACAAAACCTGAGTTTTAGAAAGACTTCACCTTATAAAGTGATGCATCACATATGGGATTGGGATGCATTATCATGCAAGAAGGCAAATTCATTGCTTATTCTTCTAGACAACTTAAGCTATACGAACATAATTATTTGACTCATGATTTGGAGTTGGTTGTAGTTATCTTTGCATTGAAAATTCAGAGGCATTATCTCTACGGGGAGAAATGCTACCTATTCACCGATCATAAAAGCTTAAAATGTCTCTTAACACAGAAAGAATTGAATCTTCTTCAAAGAAGATGGATGGAACTTCTAAAAGATTATGATTTAGTCATTGATTACCATTCAGGCAAGGGCAATATTGTAGCTGATGCATTCAGCCGCGAACCATTACCTGGTAAATTTCTAACTATAGTCTTTGAATCTTAGTTGAGCCAATTATTGAACTCGCGAGTAAATTTTTCATTGTAGCTACTTGTGCTATTAATGCTCATTTCAAAGTCAAACGAAACCATAAGTTTGTAGCTGAACTGCAAGTCCAGTCTACCATTGTTTCGAGGATCAAAGAACTTCAAGAATAAGATTAAAAACTCCGACTCATTGTCTCTAAAGTTCATAATAACTCTGATCTTGACTTTTCAATTAATTTTGAAGGTCTTTTGTGTTTTCGTGGTCGGATTTGTATACCAGATAAAGAATCCCTCAAGTCAGATATTCTCAAAGAAACTCATAGTAGTCATTTCTTTACTAACCTGGGGTCGGGAAGATGTAAAAAGACCTTCGAGAACTTTATTGGTGGCGTGGTGTTAAACAAGCCATTACCGAGTATGTTTCCAAGTGTTTGACTTGTCAGCGAGTCAAAGCTGAACATCGTGTCCCCACAGGACTTCTGCAACCTATCGAATTGCCTCAATGGAAGTGAGAACATATTACCATGGATTTTGTGAGTGGTCTACCTTTGACCCCCAGGAAAAATGAAGCCATATGAGTCATAATTGACCAATTTACTAAATCGGGTCATTTCTTATCAGTAATGATGGATTTTTAACCTCTCAGAACTCGTTGAGTTATACAGAAAACAGATCATCAGACTACATGGAGTACCTAAATCCATTATCTTCGATCGTGATCCACGATTTGCTTCACGATTTTGGAGAGCCTTACAAGAAGCCATGGGGACCAAAGTGATGCTTAGAAATGTGTTTCACCCCCTAAACTGATGGACAATCATAAAGGGTGATTCAGATTTTGGAAGATATACTCCGGGCATGTGCTATTGATTTCGAAGGATCTTGGGAGAAATTCTTACCTCTTATTGAGTTTGCTTATAACAACAATTATCAGGCATCAATCAAAATGGCTACTTTTGGGGCACTATATGGTAGAAAGTGCAGAACGCCGCTATGTTGGCCAAAACTTGGTGAGGGCAAAGCATTAGGATCAAATTTACCTTGGGAAACCGAAGAAAATATTGCCATCATTCATGATAAACTTAAAGCAGCCTTTGACAAGCAAAAGGTTTATGTTTACCTCAAAAAAAGAGATATACAATACTCCATGGGAGAAAAAGCCTTCCTTAAAGTCACCCTATGGAAGAAAATTCTTCCATTTGGTAAAAAAGGGAAGCTTAGCCCCCGTTTCATTGGCCCTTTTGAAGTCACTGAAAAGATAGGTCTTGTAGCCTACCGTTTAGCATTGCCACCAAAACATATTAAAATCCATGATGTCTTCCATGTATCGATGCTTAAAAAGTATCATTTAAATCCATCGCATATCATTGAACCAGAATCTGTGGAGATTCAACCCAATTTAACCTATGAGAAAGAACCTGTACAATTATTGGCTCGAGAAGTCAAGAGATTTCGAAACAAGATAGTTCAATTATTCAAAGTACATTGGAGAAGTCACAAAGTTGAAGAAGCTACCTGGGAACCAGAAGAAACTATGAAGAAGTAGCATCCTCATCTTTTTCCTTCATGTAAAAATTCGAGGATAATTTTTTCTTAAAGGGGATAGTTGTAACACCCCTAAAATCAGCCTAGTTGTAAACCGAATTTCGATGATCAAAAATTTAAATTCTGGCAAGTAAAAAGGGACAATTGACCAAGTGGTTAATTTCACATGTATTGATGATCAATTAGGCACTGTCATAGATATTGGGCTACATCGCAAGCACTGAAAACTTAAGGAACAATGTATAGTGACTAAAATGAAAGAATTGAGTTTTAATTGGTTAAAGTGTAAAAAATAGAAAGTTAGAGGACTATTTAAGTGATTAACCCCTCAAGGGAGTAATCACTACTACATGTGGGCATTAAAGTTGAGATTCCTTCACCATTGATGGAATTTTAATTTGAGAGCCCCAATAGCTTTAGAGCCATCAGTGAGTGTAGTTGTGTCATGGGAACAACTAGGTGCCATCCTTTTACATTGTCCATTGCTTTGGTAAGTATTACATATCATTGTGGTAAGCACTGGTAAGATATGTGCCTTACAAGTGCCTTAGCTTTTATTGACATTGGTAATATTGAACAAGGTAAACATTAATTTACATGGATGTTATTAACCTACATATTGAATCCTTGGATATGGGTAGACATTGGATACAATTGGCGATGTTGGCGGGACGTATGCGTATTGGTTATTGGCGATGTGGAGGGGTAGACTGTTTATTGTCTTTTTAGCTTGGCGATGTTGGATGGGAATTCATGTATCCATTGGTTACTTCAATCCAAGAAAAATGAGTATTTTGAATATGAAGTTCATAGTATGCATATACATTGTTAGATTATGTTTATCACATACTTAATATGTTATAATATGGTTTTTACATTGACACTTATAACATTGGACTCATTGATATGCATTACCTTATAACTTATTATTGTAGATAGCTACCTCACTAGGCCATGTAAGCCTAACATAGTTCCTTGCATACATTTTTAGGTTCTATAGCTTCGTGAAGTGGATCGTGGATAGTCGGTTGCAAGTCACCTCCGAGTCACTCTTTTGTAATGTACATTTACCTTTTAAACTTCTAGAATGGTGGCATATGGCTCTAGTATGTTTTGAATGACATAATGAACATGTTTCAATATGTAAGTTTAGGTATTCATATATGGTATGTTTGGACTTGGGTGTGGTAATTGCGATTGCATATATGGTTAAATTACACTTCCATAGCTTAAACATTTTTAAAGAGGTTAAAATTTAACATGGGAATGAAATATAGGTCATAAAACATGTTGGAAGTCGTAAATATTGATTGGAGAGTCATGAGACACATTTTAGTTGAGTAAATGGCTTAAAAACCAATAAACTATAGAATTGCAAAATAGGACGTACCGATACGGGTAGGTGTGTATCGATACATGTATGTATATTCGGACGAATGACTAAAGGGGTACTGGTACGTTACTAAGATTATCGGTACAGAATTTCATTAACAAAATTTGGTAAATAGTCGGGGTACCGATACGGGCTAACCCCTTACTGATCCCTATTTTCACTCTTAGCCTGGTACCGGTAAGGCTTAGTCCGTACCGATACTGAATTTAGCTATTGGAATTAGAAAGTTGCATAGTGTATCGATACGAATGGTTATGTATCAATACCCACATTAATCCCAACAAAAATAACGGCCATGCGTACCAGTACGACCTCTCAAGTACCGATACGATAACATCTAAAGCTGGGTACGGAAGTTCTGACCTGATCCAAGAGTTACGATGGGTTATAAAATCATTGAAGTAAAACTGTTGATAACATTTAAGATAAATTAGACAAGATTTTCGAAACATCATCATTCATCATTAGTTAAGGAAACCTTTGATTAAACATCATGACACTTTCTTAAATTTCGAAGCATAGTTGTACATAAAACCATAAAGCATAGACTCAGTGTTACTAACTCAAAACAACATAAGGTGTCATTACTACATGTCCTCTAAATAAATAGTACAATACTCTATCAAAAGAAACTGGTGGAATCCATAAGTTGATGCCAAGGTTCCCAACTGCTCAAAATACTAACCTGCGGTATAAAGAAATTTGAATATAAGCTTGGAAGCCCAGTAATAAAAAACTACCAAAATGAACTAGTAAAGCAAGAATGCAAGTAAAATAAACATAAAGATGATAACTATGATCGTTACATGAACAAGAGCTAACAAGTTATGAATTTTCATTTATTCTTTAAACATTGACAAGATATACACCATCATAGTGGTACAAGATCATACATATGTGTATAATCTTATATATAATTAATATGGTGCAGGATGCATGCTTACCTCAATCGATCAGAACGGGATGTCGGCACTAATATGCTACGACTATATATTCAAGATGTCAGTGCTATTACGCTACAGCTAGAAACGCATGATGTCGACGCTATGGAGCTACATCAAATATTCAAAACAACCACCAAAAAGATGTACATACATCTATCGATTTATTTAACTATTGAATGTATAGAAACTAATGAAATTCATCGAATAATCTCTCTAGGGTAAAGTTCATCCATACAGGAAAAAATCGTTAAACAATCTAAAACCACCCAAATCGCATCATGATGTCGCTGCATCCTCGGCAACCCAGTGATAAAATCCATGGTTACTCGATCACATTTCCACTGTGAAATTTGAATCAATTGAAGTAATCTTAAAGGAACTTGGTGCTCAGCCTTAACCTGCTAACAAGTCAAACACTTAGAAATGTATTCAGAAAATCTCTCTTCATCCCCATCCACCAGTATAAAGTGATGCAAGTCTTGATACATTTTGTTGCTTCCCAGGATGCACGGAAAAATGACTACTATGAACCTCTCGAAGAATTCTTCGCTTCAAATCGTTAACATTTGGTACACATAGTCTACCTTTAAAATACAATATCCTACCATCACGTAGCTTAAATCTAGGTGTTTGACCCTGCCATACCAATTTTTCCTTACGTACCAATTCCTCGTCATAAATATAACTATTCTTAATGTAACACCCCATTCTCGGCCTAGCAGAGAACCGGGTCGGAAAGTGTTACTGAAGGCTTGTTCAGAGATCAGAATCTTAACCAAAGTTCAGAATATTATTCGAAAAGTCTCATTTATCTCTTTTTCAACTTATCGAACTAATCTATTAATAGCATACTCAATTTGGGGTCAATTTTAAACTTTTTTGAATTTAGGGACTAAATTGTAGATTTTACAAATTAAGGGTCCTTATCAAAACTTCTTTTTACAAATCTTTAATTGATCTTATCACTTATTAGCCTGTGAAATTTGTTATCAACGAAGGTCATTTACCTATCCAATTGGACCATCTAAAGTTTAGTGACCAATCTATAAACTATTTAAAACTGTAGTTAAAGTCTTTTAACAGAATTAACCAACACCGTACCGATACACTTAATATTGTATCAGTATGGTAAGCTAAATTTCTTAATTCCAGATTCAAGGGTAACAATCCCGTATCGAAACATCTAAACCTGTATCGGTACGCGTTGACCAAGGTTGACCCATTTCGGTACAACCTAAAGTTGTATTGATACAATTTATTTCTCAGACCTTACTGCCCAATTCCATATCAATACAACCCCTTGTGTATCGATACTCTTTACCTTACCAGGTCGAAATATGCAAGGCCGTACCGATACAGCTTGACCCGTATCTATACGTCTATCTTGTAATGACAAATTTTATCTGGTTTTTATTCGAATTAACAAGTCAAACGATGTTCGAACTTTACCAAATTTTACCAACAATATTTAATCACTAAAACTACTAGCATGTCAATTTTTAGGTTCATTTGAATTCGTTTACTATGTTTTTACCTTTTAGTGCCTTTAAGCCCAATTCAAGTAGTTTCTTTAGTTTCCAACCACACCATATTCCATTTTTAGTACTTAGACACTTTAGGGTCATTACATACATATCAACATAGACCAATGTAACATGTCTAAGACCTATGCCACCTTAATAGGAGTTCAAAATAAAACATAAACATACATGTAATTTGTAGGAGTGACTTGCAACTTCAACAACACGATCGAGGCTCAGATTGCTTAAGGGTCCTAAATTGCATGAGAAACACACATGTTAGGCTTACTTAGCCTAGTGAGGTAGTTATAACAAATGCAACCAAGTCTTGTAATGGCATGTATAACATGTGAGCATGCTTGAATGACATATACATAACATTAACATATACAAATCATGTTTAACATCAACATATAGTAGTTCCATATATTAAATGCAAAACACATATTCTTCATTTTCCCTTGGACATAGCAACCAATGGATACGCAGTTCACCTGTACACCACACATATCAGATATAGGCCTTAGCCTTGAGCCGTAGCTCCGAAGTCCCTTACACAATCCAACCTTTTCTCCCTACATATAGGCTGTAGCCCTGGACCATAGTCCAATCCCTTACTTAGTGAGCTCAATAACCCTATAGAATGCCAATTGTATCCAATGTCCACAAGTGTCCAAGGTTGCACATATCGTCATAAAACTCACCTTCGTGCCCTTAGGCCATATCAGATTGCAAATTGAGCCTTGGCTCCAAATAGCATATCATAACATATTCATATCAAGTTCCACACTTAACATATTCAAATATCATACATAAGTTCACATATAACATATTCAAATATGAATGACTTACCATACTCACCCTAGAATCCACATACATTTGCTCTACTTGAGCACTTACCAAGATGCAAGTTCTAACCATAAAACAAATGCAATCGGGATGGCACCTAGCCAATCCTGTGACACAACTACACTCACCTAGTACTCAGAGACTTCAAAGGTTCACGGATAGTGATCCCCTTGCCGTTAGAAGAGTTCGGAATAGCCGATGGTGAAGATGACTTATCTTTCGCCACTTGAGCTAGTTCAAAATTAGGGAATTCCATTAGAATCGAAACTAATGATTCATAAACATTTTTCAAGCTTAACAAAGCTCATAGACAACATCGAAATAAGGAAATCTACCATCTAACACATGGGTTTTGCTTGAACATTCAAGGCTTAAATCTTGAAATTAGACTCTAAGGGTTGATAGAATCATCAAATTGACATAGGGGTTTTACTTGCCCAATTGTAAGCTTTCAATTGATGTATCGAAATCAAACAAAGGCCAAGGATTGGATCGAGGTGCTTGCTTGAGCTTGAAGAGGAAGATGACAATGGAGGTGTGTGCTTGGTTTCTTTAATCAAAGGTTTAGTTTTGGTTTTAGGAAAGCAAAACAAAGACGAGAGCTTTTCCCCTATGCATTTTAAGAAAGCTATGGCCTTAGTCATAATCCATATTACCAAGGGCCAATGAGGAGTTTTCCCTTAGCAAAGGGAAAGCTTAAACAATGAATTTCCATCAATTCATGCCTTTTTACAATCTTTAGGCACTTGGTGCTAATGGTCATCTTTTCTGGTCACTCTCACGTGAAGGGGTGATAAGCAAGGAGGTGAGTCATCCCCAATTCCCCAAACTTTACAAAATGGTCACTAAATTAATTTGAATAGGGACCCGTATTGATACACCTTATGGTTGTATCGATACAGCTAAGCTAAGTTGGATAAGTTAGTTAAAAGGAGTTAGGACATATCGATACAAGTCCTACCATATCGATACGCCTTGCCCAGATTCGAAACCCCTAGCTTTCATTCTTTACAAAAAGATCCAACAACTTCAATTAAACCCAAAATAACTCCCATTACATCAAAATTGGTTACAAGGATCAAGCAATTACATTATTCAAACATAATCGGTATACAATTTCTTATCATCATAACCTAATTTCGACTAGGCCGATTTTTGGGGTGTGACACTTAATTTTAAAAACCAATTCAGACTCAACCCGAAGCTCAACCAATAAACCACAATTCTCTACTAGACTTATACGAGCAAACAATGCTCTCAAATATGAAATAGATTTCATGTTCAAAGCATCAACTACCATATTCGTCTTACCTAAAGCTCGATCTAGCATCGTTGTCTCAAATTTAACTCATTCTGAGTAAGCAGGTACTTATGACTTTTGTGATCTATGTAAATATAGCATTTCTCTCCATAGAGATAATGTCTCCATATCTTCAAAGAAAAGATCACCACTACTAACTCTAAGTCATGAGTAGGTTAGTTACGCTCATGCGGTTTCAATTGTCTCGACGCATAGGCGATTAACTTATCATTTTGCATCATAAAACAACCTAGCCCATTCAATGAAGCATCGCTAAAGACAACATAATCCTTACCAGACTTTGGTTGAGTTAACACTAGTGCCTCCATCAAGAAATCCTTAAGCTGTTCAAAACTTATTTCCTGTTTCTCAGTCCATTCAAACTGAACTCTTTCTGAAGTAGCTTTGTCAAAGGTGCAACAATAGTCAAAAATACTTTTACAAAATGTCGATAATACCCAGCAAGACCAAGAAAACTACGAACTTCTTGAACATTCTTCGGGGGTTTCCACTCCAAAATCGTTTGAAATTGTTGAGGATCAACTCGGATACCATTGACCATCACAACATGACCCAAGAAGACAACTTCAAACAACCAGAATTCAAACTTGTTGAATTTAGCATAGAGTTATTTGTCTCTAAGAGTCTAAAGAATAATACGAAGATGCAAATCATGCTCGTCCTCTGACTTTGAATAGACCAAAATATCATCTATGAACACCATAATGAACTAGTCCAAGGTTGAGAAATGCGGTTCATCAGGTCCATGAAAGGTGGAGGTACGTTCTTAAGCCCAAACAGCATCACCAAAAACTCGAAATGACCATACCTCGTTCTAAAAACTGTCTTTGGAATATAAGTTTCTTTAACCTTGAGTTGATAGTATCCGGACCGTAAATCAATATTTGAAAACACTTGGGCACCCCTCAACTGGTCAAACAAATCATCAATCCTAGGAAGCATATACTTATTCTTAATGGTCACCTTATTAAGCTGTCAGTAGTCAATACACAATCTCATAGATCCATCTTTCTTCTTAACGAACAACTTTGGTGCTCCCCAAGGTGATACACTAGGGCGTATGAAACCTCGATCATGCAACTCTACCAACTGACTCTTGAGTTCCTTAAGTTCATTTGGTTCCATGCAATAAGGAGCAATGGATATCGGTGTCATACCCGGAACTACCTCAATCTCAAATTCAAGTTCTCGATCGGGTGGTAACCCCAGTAACTCCTCCGAAAAAACATCTACAAACTCACAAACTGCCCTCAAATTCTGTCAAGTCTCTGACAAACTTGAATCCATCGCACAAGTTAAAGCTTCTAAATTCTGATCAACTTGTCTTTGTGTCGTACTCGAGGAATTTTCATCATAGAAAGGATCGACGCCCAAACTTTCTATCACAAACTCTGAACCATCCCACATTCAAAGCTTGACACACTTATCTTAGCACCCCACTTGTACATCATGCTCAAATAACCAATCCATCCCAAGAATTACATCAAACTCTCTAAATGGTAACTCTATTAGATCTGCTGGAAAATATTGATCCTGAATCTCTAGTGGACATCTACGATATATTTTATCAACTAGGACGTCAAGCCCCAACGGGCTAGACACTAATGCTTATCTCAAGATCCTCAATCGAAAAACCCATCTCTCAGATAACCTCACTACAAATGTATGAATGAGTAGAACCTGGATCTATTAATGCAACAATAAAGGTAGAAAATAAAGTAAAAGCACATGTGATGACATCAGTGACATCACAATGGTCCTTAGCCTTAACTGCATACTGGCGTGACGAAGTCCAATCCTTTAGCTTGACAGCGAAGCCCATAGAACCCTGGCTTCTCTGGACCAAAGCAGAACCGCCACCACTACGTCTGAACCCTCTACCAAGTTTAACGGCCGAGAGAAATCTATGAACTTGAGTTGGTGCAGTGTTCTCCCAAGTTGGACAATCTTTAAAAAAATGGTCAAATGAAACACAACCAAAACATGCTCCAGTCTTCTTACGAACACACTAGTGCAACTAGAGTTCAGGTTGAACCCCCAAAACTCATCATGGAAGAAGATGACATATGTCTACCTCAAGCTGATGGCCCGTTCTCTGGCCAGTTTTTTTTTACTATGTCAGAAAATTCCTCCCTGAGTATCTGCTATCACGAGACCTCTTTGACGCGATGTACGAGATGACCTAGCTGAATCTTCAATTCTCAATTTTTGGACATCAATTTCTGCATCTTTTCTCATGAAATTAGCCCTCTCGAACTCCTTAGCTTGTCTGGTCAACTCCAAAAAGTCGTTATTTTTGCCACCAGCCATGTACACAAATATACCCGGATACAACCCATCAAGAAACTTCTGGCATTTAAGAGCTTCGATAGATACAAGTTCTGGTGTAAAATGACTCAAACTTAGAAATTCCCATTCATACTCTGCCATTGAACGATTTCCTTGGACTAAGTGCATAAACTGCAATCACATGTCCCTCATATGAGCTGCACCAATATACTTCTTGAACTCAGACTAGAAAAAATTCCAAGTCGGAATGGTTGGGTGCATAGTCGCTTTGATGGTTTCCCACCACTCAATTGCATCATCAACCAGTAGAGCAATAGCACACTCCAACTTATCCTCATCAAAATAGTGCATCCGTTTCAAAGTTCGTTGTGTACTTTAAAGCCATCCGTTTCAATTGCATCATCAACCAGTAGAGCAATAGCACACTCCAACTTATCCTCAACATCAGATCCATGAAAGTAAGAGGTAGGGTACCGTCTAAGTTGTTCCACCGGTGTCTCAGGTTGGGATCTTAGAATAGCCCTTACTATCTGACGTAAAACAGAGTTAACATTATAGCGACACTTTTTCTCATCATATTCAGAGTTTTCAGAATTTTCCATATCATTCGTACTGGGAACATATTCATCATCTGAATCGTTAGCCATAGAGGCATAACTTTCAGCTCGACCCTCACGACTATTGCCTGGATTGTTAGACATTGAAATCTACAAGTTCAAAAATCAAGGTCACGTTTGACATCAAAATTCCAGCTTAAAAGTACTCTTATATTACAAAGAGCATGTATTCATGAGACACCTTAAAACAACGATCGACCAATCTACCTAGAAAAAACTAAATCATAAGCTCTGATACCATTAAATGTAATATCCTAAACCGAGTACGAAAGTTTCGACCCAATCCAGGAGTTAATATGGGTTATAAAATCATTTAAGTAAAACTGTTGATAACATTTAAGATAAATTAGACAAGATTTTCAAAATATCATCATACATCATTAGTTAAGGAAACATTTGATTAAACATCATGACACTTTCTTAAATTCCGACACATAGTTGTACATAAAACCATAAAGCATAGACTCAGAGTTGCTGACTCAAAACCACATAAGGTGTCATTACTACATGCCCTCTAAATAAACAGTACATTACTCTGTCAAAAGAAGCTGCTGGAATCCACAAGTTGATGCCAAGGTTCCCAACTGCTCAAAATACTAACCTGCGGTATAAAGAAATTTGAACATGAGCTTGGGAGCCCAGTAATACACAACTACCAAAATGAACTAGTAAAGCAAGCATGCAAGTAAAAAGAACTTAAAGATAATAACTATCATCATGACATGAACAAGAGCTAACAAGTTATGAATTTTCATTTATCCTTTAAACATTGACAAGATATACACCATCATAGTGGTACAAGATCGCGCATATGTGTATAATCTTATATATAATTAATATGGCGTAGGATGCATGCTTACTGCGATCGATTGGAATAGGACGTCAGCACTAATGTGCTACGAATATATATTTAGGATGTTGGCGCTATTGCGCTACAACTAGAAACGCAGGATGTCGATGCTATGGAGCTACATCAAATATTCAAAACAACCACCAAAAAGATGTATATACCTCTACCGATTTATTTAAACATGAATGTATAGGAACTAACGAAATTCATCGAATAATATACTAAGTTTCCCTGACTTTTTTTTCTTAAATTCTCATAAAACATAGATTCCAGAACCATTTCTCCTAATTTGTACTAATAGAATTTTACATAAATATTTTATTTAAAACCCACAATTCTTTCAACTAAATCCAAAACTAAGCATATCCCACGTGACTATTTAATAGTTTTCCAGGTGTTTAATTTATAACAATTAATCCTACATCAACAAGGTTTACAAGAATTTTAGAACTACACTACAAAGCACCTTAGTATCGAATCAAGGCTATTGGTTTCGAGATCTTCACCTCCTCCCTTACTTTTCAGTTCATAATTTGTACGAATCAACTCAGTAATTTACCTAAGTAAGTTCAACCATTTATGTTGGATTAAAATTCAATAATAGTGGGCACATATGTATAATGTACGTTGCTATTATAAAGTTTAACACGTAATTAAGTGACCAATTATGTTACACGTGTTATAGGTACTAAATTGTCATGGAATTAAAAGTGTAGATACCATAAGTTAGATTTATAACTCAATGAGGGACAGAGTTGTAAATATTAATAAACTGTTTTAATTCAGTTTATATAAAAGGTAGTGGTCCCGAGATATAGGTTAACTTGCAATATCTCTTTTCCCCGTCTGAGAGTTGTGTGGCAAGAGGTAATCTATCATCTCGAAAGATCAAACCCTCTCTGGAAAATCTCCATCGATGGATTCAGGTACGCTTCCGCAAATCTAGTTTTTTTTATTCTTAATAATTTGACATACATATAGATCTTGGGTTTATATTCGTATCGAATATATATTTGGTTTCTAACAAGTGGTATCAGAGCCAGGTTATGTCGAATCATTAAGATCGTACATTTTTGTGTTAATATTTTTTCATCACTATTTTTTTTTCTGATATGTAATCTACGATCTTTGGATGAATTTGTTGAGTTTTTCCGTTAGCTGCATCGTTAATCGACAGATTGGAAATTGAAAATTGAAAATTTTGTTTTCATGCTTTTGTTTACTTTGCGACAACCTTTATCTCCAATACCCCTAATTTTATATAGAATTTAATTTCGGTTGTATTAGGGTTTGATATTTCTACGTTACTAATTGAAAAATTGGATCTTAAGTTTTTTTGTTGGTTGCGTCAATAATGGGCATTGAGAATTAATTGACAATTTAGGAACATCATGAAGTTTGGTTTCTGTTGAATTTGTGATAAGCCTAATCTTATGTCTCTTTTAATCGGTTAAAATTTGTTTTTTTCATAATTATGAATATTCGTGCCTAAATCAAGTTTTTTTTTGGGAATTTATTAATTACAGTAAATACATATGGATTGATTTTAAATTATGATATTACTTTTACTTGTTTAATAATCTTATATAAGAACTCAGGTTATGGAATATATATTTTATTTAAAATATATATTTAATTCGGTTGGATCAAAATTTTAGTTTTGATCATTAGGTATAAAGACAAATATTTAGAAACAGATAAATTCATGTTTTGGCTATGTCTGATATTTTAGTGGGTTAATTGAACCACAATGTCACCAAAGTGACCGCTTCTGCGTAGATTAACTTATTTAAAATATTAAGATGTTTGTGTTTTTGTAATTCATGCGTTTATTAATTGGCCCAAAGGAAAATTAATATTTGGCCGAATTTCAAATAACACCTGTGGTGATAAATGTGTGACAATTATAAGGTAATTTATGTGTGCAATACGTTAGTCCAAAGATTAACATGTTGTTCGACATAGTTTATTGTCAATGTTTGATTGCTACAACAAGAGTACCGCTTACAGTTAATATTATTGTCCAAAGACTTGATATTAATGTTGTGTTTGGTATCTTGAGGGGAGGAATTAGTCATTATTTTGAATTTATATGTTTACTTATGAATTATTGGTGTGAGCATATTTATTTATTTATTATTCTTTTGTTCTATATTCAGCTAGTTCTTCTGCTGCCACAATATCTGCTAATGTCAATTCTATACTCATGCTTAATGGGACGAATTTCAAGTAATGGAAAAGGCACTTACCGATAGTGCTTGGTTGTATGGACATAGACCTTGCGTTAAGGGAAGAACAACCTGCACCTCTCACTGCGGCAAGCACCCCTGATGCAAAAAGGGATTTTGAGAGGTGGGAACGTTCTAATCGCATGAGTCTGATGATCATGAAACATAGCATTCTGGAAACCTTTAGGGGTGCAGAATCTGAGGAAATTATTCAGGCTAAGGATTTCCTTGACAATAGTGAGCAACGTTTTGTTAAAAACAATAAGGTTGAGATGACATCACTTCTGAATTCTTTGATGTCTATGAAGTACAAGGGTCAAGGAAATATAAGGGAGTACATTATGGAAATGTCTCATATTGCTTCAAAACTTAAGGCACTTAAGATCGAGTTTTCTGATGATTTACTCGTCCTTATGGCTTTGATATCGCTTCTTGCACAGTTTAACCAATTTAAAATTAATTATAACTGTCAAAGGGAGAAGTGGACTCTAAATGAGCTCATTTCTCATTGTGTTCAAGAGGAAGAAAGGTTGAAGCGTGAGAAAACTGAAAGTGCTCATTTGTCTAGTGCCTCTAAAGACAAGGGCAAGAAAAGGAAATATCAAAATGAAGCTGCTAAGGGTCCAGCTCAAAAGAAACAAGAGAATGTTCCAAATAATTGTTTCTTTTGTGACAAGCTTGGACACATGAAGAAAGATTGTACCAAATATCACGCATGGCGTGCAAAGAAAGGTATGAATCTTACTTTGGTCTGTTCTGAGGTTAATTTAGCTTCAGTACCTAGAAACACTTGGTGGTTAGATTCTGGTGCTACTACTCACATAAGTGTTTCTATGCAGGGTTGCCTGAGCTACCAAAAGCCAAGTGATGGTGAAAGAAACATCTTTGTGGGCGATGGAAAATCGGTGGAAGTGGAAACAATTGGGCATTTTAGGTTGTTATTAGGAACTGGTTTTTATTTGGATTTGAAAGACACTTTTGTTGTTCCGTCTTTTAGGCAGAATTTAGTTTCAGTTTCTTTGTTGGACAAATTTGGTTATTATTGTTCATTTGGAAACAATCAGTTTACTTTGTCTTTAAATTCAAGTATTGTTGGAACTGGTTATTTAAATGCTTATGACAACCTTTATTTGTTAGATATGATTGCATCCTATAATGAAACCTTGCATGTGGAATCACGTGGTACTAATCGAAAATTAAATAAAGAAAATTCAGCATCATTATGGCATAAACGCTTAGGTCATATATCAAAGTGTAGGATTGAGCGTCTTGTGTCTAATGGTATTTTAGAGTCCCTTGACTTCATAGACTTTAATGTTTGTGTTGATTGCATCAAGGGAAAGCAGACCAAAACTAAGAGATTAGGTGCCAATCGTTCTACAGACGTCTTAGAATTAATTCATACTGATATTTGTGGGCCATTCCCTACGGTATCTTGGAATGGTCAACAATATTTCATAACATTCATAGACGATTACTCACATTATGGGTACCTATATCTCATTCATGAAAAATCTCAGTCTTTGGACGTGTTCAAATCCTATAAAGTTGAAGTTGAGAATCAACTCAACAAAAGGATTAAAAAAGTTCGATCTGATCGTAGTGGTGAGTACTACGGTAGATATGATGGATCAGGTGAACAACGTTCTGGACCATTTGCAAAGTTCCTAGAGGAATGTGGTATTGTCCCACAGTACACCATGCCAGGATCACCTAGTATGAATGGTGTTGCTGAGAGACGTAATAAGACTCTTAAGGATATGGTAAGAAGTATGATTTCTCATTCTACCTTACCTGAGTCACTCTGGGGAGAAGCATTAAAGACAGTAGCGTACATTCTGAATAGAGTACCCACTAAAGTAGCTGAAAAGACACCTTATGAGCTTTGGGTGGGTAGAAAGCCCACTCTAAAGCATTTTCACATTTGGGGATGTCCAACTGAGGCAAGGCCTTATAGGCCACTTGAAAAGAAATTGGACTCCAAAACAGTAAGCAGCTACTTTATTGGTTATTCTGAGCGATCTATGGGCTATAAATTTTATGATCTCATAATTAAAAATATTTTTGAGACGGGAATTGCAATATTTTTTGAGGATGTTGAGTTTGGAGGGAGAAATAAGGTAAGAGACATTGTCTTTGAGGAGGAATTGAGTTTTAACTCAGTTTCTACTATCACTTTTGATGATGTTCAAGTTTCTATACCGATCATCAATCAAGAAGTGAATTCAGAACCTCAACAAGACAATGTCGAACAGCTCCCTCTTATTCAGGATGAGGTAATTGTTCCAGAAGAACAAACTCAGCAACCTCAAGAACAAGTGCCATTAAGGAGATCCACGAGAGAAAGGAGAAATGCTATTCCGGATGATTATATTGTATTTCTCCAAGAAAATGAGGATGATAATGGAATGATGGAAGATGATCCGATCAACTTTCATCAGGCCATGCAAAGTATTAACTCTCAAAAGTGGATTGATGCCATGCAAGAAGAGTATAAATCCATGCAAGACAATAAAGTTTGGAAACTTGTCCCATTACATGAAGGTGCAAAACCAATTGGTTGTAAATGGATTTTTAAAACCAAGAGGGATGAAAATGGTAATGTGGAGAGGTATAAGGCACGACTTGTAGCTAAAGGTTATACTTAAAAAGAAGGCATTGACTTTTCAGAGACTTTCTCTCCAGTTTCATCGAAAGACTCATTTAGGACAATCATGGCACTTGTAGCTCATTTTGATCTTGAGTTACATCAGATGGATGTTAAGACTGTGTTTCTCAATGGAGAAATTGAAGAAACAGTTTATATGGAGCAACCAGAAAACTTTGAGTCGGGAGACCCAAAGAATATAGTTTGCAAATTAACAAAATCCATCTATGGACTCAAACAAGCTTCTCATCAATGGTATCACAAATTTCATCAAGTAATTGTCTCGTTCGGTTTTGAGATGAATATTGTTGATGATTGCGTGTATCACAAGTTTAATGGGAGTAAGTACATATTTTTGGTTTTATATGTCGATGACATTTTGCTTGCCACAAATGATATAGGCTTACTGCACGAAACCAAGAGATTTCTATCTAAGCATTTTGAAATGAAAGATCTTGGGGACGCTTCTTTTGTTTTAGGAATTCAGATACATCGAGATCGATCTCGGGGTATTCTTGGATTGTCACAAAAGAACTATATCGATAAAGTACTTAAAAGGTTTGGCATGCAAAATAGTAAACCAATAGACACCCCTGCCACTAAAGGAGACAAGTTTTGTCTTGCCCAATGCCCTAAAAGTAATCTTGAAATTCAAGAAATGCATAAGATTCCTTATACATCAGCTATTGGGAGTCTAATGTATGCTCAGGTATGTACGCGTCCGGATATTGCGTACATTGTTGGGATGTTAGGCAGATACTCAAGCAACCCTGGTATGGACCATTGGAAAGCAGCCAAGAGGGTTATGAGGTATCTTCAGAGAACAAAAGATTATATGCTCACATACAGGAAATCAGATCATTTGGAGGTCGTAGGGTATACGGATTCTGATTTTGCTGGGTGCCAAGATAGCAGAAAATCTACATCAGGCTATATTTATCTGTTAGCTGGTGGAGCTATATCCTGGAAAAGTGCCAAACAGACACTTGTAGCTTCTTCCACTATGGCAGCAGAGTTTGTAGCATGCTACGAGGCATCTAATCATGGAATATGGCTGCGAAATTTTGTCACTGGGCTGCGTATTTTGGAGAATATAGAAAGACCACTTAAATTATTTTGTGACAATAAATTAGCAATGTTGTATTCCAACAACAATAGGAACTCGTCTAAGTCAAAGCACATTGACATAAAGTTCCTAGTTGTGAAAGAAAGAGTGCAAAGTGGACAAATATCCATAGAACACATTGGGACAAACTCTATGATAGCGGATCCGCTCACAAAAGGTTTACCACCCAAGGTCTTTCATGAGCACACTGCTCATATGGGTGTTACATCATTTAAGGATATTATTGTTTGAGTGGGAGTTTGTTATTTGTTCACTTTATGTTTATGTTTATTTTCAGACATTTATGTATTTGGTTATTTTCTGATCAGAAATAAAGTATTCAGTTAATTCACTCTTTTCTTATTTGGATAAGGACCTCACTTATGTTTAAAGAGGAACAGTTGGAAATAGGCATGTTCGGTTCACATTTACATGTAATTTCCATGCTACGCATCCATGATTTATCTATGTCATTTGATTATGTTTGTATACGTGACCATTGATGGGTCCAGTCATGATTGATATGGCAAAGACCGCTTTGATCCTATATGGATATAATTGATGGACGAGATTGTTATAGAATACCTATTACATGATAGCAAATTTTTGAGCTCATAAGGTCGTACATTTTTCAGGTAACATATGTTGCACAAGTGGGAGATTGTTGGATTAAAATTCAATAATAGTGGGCACATATGTATAATGTACGTTGCTATTATAAAGTTTAACACGTAATTAAGTGACCAATTATGTTACACGTGTTATAGGTACTAAATTGTCATGGAATTAAAAGTGTAGATACAATAAGTTAGATTTATAACTCAATGAGGGGCAGAGTTGTAAATATTAATAAAATGTTTTAATTCAGTTTATATAAAGGGCAGTGGTCCCCGAGATATAGGTTAAGTTGCATATCTCTTTTCCCCGTCTGAAAGTTGTGTGGCAAGAGGTAATCTATCATCTCGGAAGATCAAACCCTCTCTGGAAAATCTCCATCGATGGATTCAGGTACGCTTCCGCAAATCTAGTTTTTTTATTCTTAATGATTTGACATACATATAGATCTTGGGTTTATATTCGTATCAAATATATATTTTGGTTTCTAACAATTTATACTTCAATTTAAGACATTCTTAAAAGCATAAAACAGCCATGAACTCACTGAAATTTGCATCTACCACAAAAGGGTTTTAACGTTCAACCTTAAATCACAACCATCAGTAAGACCATTAAACCATCAGAGACACGACAGTGAATAAATGTTTCTTCAAAGCGGGTGGATTTCAAGGTTAAAATTTCAAAGAAAGAAACAAGAAAATGGAGAAAGGAACGAAAATGAAATGAGGAGGTAAGGGACAAGGAAATCGGCAGCATTAAAGGGGAAAGAAAGGCAGAATTGAGAAAATAATCCATTTTAGGATTATATTTAGGATTATAGGGATGTTTAAACAAAAATTTGGCATTTAGGCCAAAATACACAGGACCTCGCTGTTTGCTCCTGGCGTCCTTGAACCTCGCCACCTCCACATGGCTAGGTGCTGTGAAAACGAGAAGCCGGATAAAAAGCCACTGCCATGGCATGCAAGCTGTTTAGGCAGCTTTATTAGCTCAGTCCAGGATGCCACCTAGAGATGGCGAGGTGTTGTCGGGTTGCATGCATGCACAGACCAGCTTTCACGTGAAAGCTGGTCACGGTAGATTTAATATTTTTTTACATTTGTATAGGGTGGCTATATAATAGTAATAGTTTATAGAGAAAATTTTGAGAGAGTTAGAATTGTATTGTATTTGAGAGAGGTTGAGACATCAATTTGGGTGATCGTTTTTGAACATATATTCGAAGACGGTGAAGATTATTGAAGTGTTTTTTTCTGTAGATCTTCTCGGTTTCTCGGAAGTAAGTAAGTGTATTTTTTTAATTAATTTGTTGTTGTTTTTTTAATTGTAGAGGTTTTGTAGAGATTTTTTTGTGTGGTCGATTGAAGGTATATTTGAAGGCTTTTGAGCACATTTACATGGTTTCTTGTAAGATTCGGTATTTTGCCAACTTTTTATATTTTTTAATTTATATTCGTATAGATCAAAATTTTTGAAGATAATACATTTTTGGTTGTATGTATATATATTCGAATGATAATTATTTTGCAGATCTGCAAATAGAAAATGGCATATGGAGGAGTTTTATTGTACCGTGATCATGAGCACATTTCGTCTCATATTCATGAAGAGTATGTAAGTAATTTTGTTGTAATTTAAAATTTATTAGGTCATGTGTAATAATATGAAATAATTTATTTTAATAAATTAATTATAGGATGTAGAGCATAGCATCTGCCGTCAAGGAATAAAGATCAAGGAACCTTATGATCTCATAGTTTATTACCTACAGCTTGCCGATTTTTATAATGCTTCATTTCTCAGTGGATTTAAGATAGTCCCCGGGTTGATTACCGCATTGATTGAACGGTGGAGACCAGAGACTCACACATTTCATTTTTCATTTGGCGAATGCACAATAACTCTGGAGGATGTAGCAGTATAGCTTAGTGTCCCAACAAATGGGAAGCCGTTGGTTGGAGAGAACAAGTATAATGCATTTGAGCTTTACAGGCAGTACCTGGGTAAAGCTCCTCCCGAGTCATGTGTGGATGGTTTACGTCTCAGAATTTCATGGTTGCAGTGGGAATTTATGATAACAGATGGATATGGTCGCCGAGAACTTGAGTGTGCAACTCGAGCGTATATACTGCAACTTATTGGTGGGGTAATGATGCCAGATACATCTGGTAATATGGTTCACACACAATATCTACCGTTCTTGGCTGATCTTGACACAGATGCTACATATAGTTGGGGATCTGCAATATTGGCATTCTTGTACCATGAAATGTGCAAGGTCGCAATTATGAATGGTGAGAAGAAGAATTCAGATATGGGTGGATGTGAAATCTTATTGCAGTCGTGGGCATGGTACAGGCTGTCTTATCTAACGCCCATTGTAGAAGTACCCGTACCATTTGAGTTTCTGCCTGCTGGAAGGTAATATTGCGACTACAGTCGTATATGGGTATTTTACTTATCTAATATTTATTTGCAACAACTTAAAAATATAAGTTCAATATCTTTGCAGATGGAGACATAAGTTGAGGAATGCGGGGGTGGTGCACAAAACTGCCAGAGATATAAGACTGAAGATCCAAACAATAGGAAAAGACCAGATATCATAATATTATTTTTAAATTAAATATTGACTTTGTATTTTTTTAAGTAATATATTTGTTTTTGTATGAATATTAATATTTGTGTTTTACAGTTTATTTGGCAGCCATACGCGAATGACACAATCAAGGCTTGTCTACCAAACATTGTGCTTCAATGTTCATCATTCTGGGGTACAATTGTGCTTTTGATCAATTTTTCTATTGTTGAGATTCATTGTGCTGACCGGGTGTTGCGGCAGTTCAACTTCCATTAACCCATTCCTAGAGCTCCACATGAACCTATTCATATCGTTCGTAGAGGTAGATTCAATGAGAATTAGACTCTGAAGCAAGTTGATTTCATTTAACAGTGGGAGGAAAGATGGACTTAGTGGGATCATAATTTGAGTCCACTCCAAGCCTGTGATTTTGAATTTAATACAGAGTACTATTTGTGGTTTTTGGAAAATAGAAAACCATTCATAGTATCTCCCGAAGATGCGAATAAATGGCTTGACGATCTGCGGTGCTCAAGACACGTACACTTCTCATCCGAGTTTGGTCAGAGCTATCAAGAACCAACAGACGAACCAAACTTGGAAAGTTTTTTGGGTTGGCCTTCTTCGTGGTCTCAGGTGCAATCCCAATCCCCCCTAGACATGTAAGCATTAATCCTTGGGAAGAAGCAATACAACACGGGTGTCCACCATTTGGTAATGTTTCAGAACAACCAACAGTTGGAGAAAGCTCGTCATTTCATCAAACATTTGGATTTGGTAATGTTCCGGAACAATCATCAATTAATTTTCCATTTGGTGCTAGCTCATCTTCTCAGCTGGCTTACAACGATGATGGAGGATACATACCACAATTTCAATATCCTCAAACATTCGTATATGGGGAAGGTATGGATGTTGGTAGTATGACAGCTCTATTGTCGACTACCACCATTAGCAGCTCATCATTCCATCCGGAAGATATGTATGGTCCACCACCTTCTACACAAATTTCGGATAATCAATTTGTGAACAATGAGCAAGCTCTGAATCAACCACGAAGAACTCATCATCCCCCTAAGTGGTACGATCAAACTTTATCCTTCCACCAGCATGATTTATCGACAAGGAGGAGGAAGTAAGAAATAGGGTTTCTTTATTTATTTGTAATTTATGTTTCGATTTTGAATATTTATGGTCCTCGGGTATTTCATGTTATAACACGTATTTTATTTCGATATTTAAGTTTCTTATATTTCGGTATCAAAATTGAAATTCCAACTACAAATTTCAAAAAATCAAGATATAAATAAATGGTTAAAAAATCAAGAAGGTTAAATTTGGTTCGAATATTAACTGTAAAAAAGGAAGGTTAAATTTGGTTCAAATATTAACTATAAAGAAATGGTTAGTTTTGTTTGAATGAATAGTAACTATATATTTAAGTTCATTCTTTAACTTCAGCATTCAAATTCCAAATCAAAATGCAAACATGAACGACAAATGTATTTATATTACCATAAAATGTACGATCAAACAAAATCTAGGTTGATGGTCCGACACGATAGTTGGAAAGATTAGATTTGTTCAGACACTTGTTTCTTGTATGATCTGGTCCCCTACAAATAGTACAATGTCTACCTTGAACCCCCCTCTCTATCATTCGGATCATCCATATTAGTATGAATACGAGTGGATGTCGGCCCACCCTTCAGCTTTCTACGAAGCTCTAGATTTGGTAACCATTCTTCGTATACTGGCTCTACCGGCCAATAGTCTTGGTTCGGGATTATGTTGAACCAGATTCTGTATATATTTGCCATATTCTCCAGTTTATAACACTCATCCGCAAACTCGTAAGGGTCAAGACGAAAATGCAAGAATGTGGCGTGTGCGTGAGAGCAGGGGTATCTAAATGCTTGGAATGCACCACAATCACACCATCTCTGAGGAAGGTTTACGGTGAACATTCTTTGCTCTCCTCGAACCTTAGCTTCAACAGAAAATTCAAAGCCATGTGGGTCGAATGTTCTGACTCACATAGAGGTTGTTTCGGCTTGAAGTTCTATCATTCTATCCTGCAGGGTTTTAGACCAATGTTGTCCGTTGTTTATCTTGGCGTTAACTTCATGCCCTTTGTCGGACCACACTTTACCCAATCTAAAGTAAGTCTCCCACACAATACTTGCAATTGGGAGATGGTGTGTTCCTTTAAGAATCAAGTTTATAGCCTCTGCAAGGTTAGTTGTCATATGGCCATAACGACGACCTTCATCATAGGCTTGTGACCATCTTTCACTGGCATGTCATTTGCAAAATTAAATATATTATGACTGTGCCACTTCAACATGTTTATCCTCTGTTCGAATTTTGGTTGAAGTAGTTCATACCCTATTTTAAAAAATTAAGTTAAATAAGTCTATAGGATCAGCTCAAAAAATACTAATTTTTATAAACAACGAATAACAACTTACTCGCGCCTAAAATTTCTTTTCGGGTCTGATTATTTTCGAAATGCTTCTTTGCATTTTCCCCAATATGAATATGCATGTGGGGGCTTCCATAAACTCCCATATCCGTCAATTACTGATAAGAGCGTAGTCCCCCTATCAGAAATCATGAAAATCCCATCTTCTTTTACTACATGGTTGCGTAGATGCTTCAAAAAGAATTCTCATTCATCCGCGTCTTCCTTTTCAACTATGGAAAAGACAATTGGGAATATATTATTGTCTCCATCTTGTGCAACAGCTACGAGTAATATATAACCGTACTTCTCATACAGCCAGGTACCATCCACTTGAATCATGCGTTTGCAAAATGGGAACCCTTCAATGCACTCATTGAACGCCCAAAATAACTTACTAAATATTCTTTTACCAGGAATTAATTCACCTTGTAAGTTGAACGCCGGTTTTGTTTTGTATTCTACCATGGTTCCCAGGATGAATATTTGCATTGCTCGTAAAAAAGTTGGTAGCTCATTATACGATTTATCCCAATCACCATACAGTTGCGTCATCGCCTTCTGCTTTGCCATCCACGCCTTGTAGTAAGATGGAATATATCCAAGTTGAGTTCGAATGGAGGCTACTAACACTGCAATCAAAATTCTTGGCTCTTGTTCAACCAATGCCTTGGTGTAAGCACATATTAAATCATAGTCTAAATTAATATGGTCATGTGATAAAGCCATATTGGAACAGGTGTGCTGCTCAATGAACAGTGACACCTCCCACATCTGACTCCTCTTCTTGTATGAAATTCTTACCCACCAAGGACATTTTCTCTTCCAATGAAGACACCTTACACAATAGGTACTTCTATTAGACTCAACAACAGAAAATAACGTATGGTGTTTGATGCAGTGCTCCTGAACTGCCAGCTTGGCAGTTTTTTTTGTTTTGAATTCAACCTTCAGTACCAATTCTCTAAAGTTTGATGATGATGAATAACCAAATACACGGGCTTGATGTTATGGATCTCGTATTGCAGTATAGTCCACCTCATACATGCGGGCTGCTGGAGGTTTATAGGCTAGATAAATGGGTTTCGGTTGCTGGGGCCCTGGTTCAACAAAACCCCAAACTGGCTGCTATTTTCCCAATTCGAGCCTAGCAACAGCCGTAGCCCAAACATCATCTTCAACATCGATACCATTACCCTCAGACACATCTGTCATAAAAGCCTCAACATCATCAGCATCGAGTAAGTGCACGTCATCATCGAGTAAGTGCACGTCATCATCTTTCGTAATAGGCACAATGTTTTCTTCATCCTCACTGAAATCATCAAGCGATTAGCCCCAACGACTAATTGTGGGTTCGAAATCCCAATATGGTGATGATTTCATTCTCTGTAAATATTAAAAAAAATATAAGCAAAGATTAAAATCTAGTTTTCTTATTAAAATTTTAAAAATAATAAACAACAAACGAATTACAATTAAGAAAACAAATCTTCAAACTCTCTATAATTTAAAAAAACAAATTAATTAAAAAAATCTACAAACCCTCTACAGAAAAAATCTTCAATCGATCACAAAAAAAATCTCTACAAAACATCTACAATTAAGAAAACAACAATAGGTTAATTAAAAAAATACACTTACTTCTGAGAAACTGAGAAGATCTACAGAAAAAAAAAACACTTCAATAATCTTCATCGTCTTCGAATATATGTTCAAAAACGATCACCCAAATTGATGTCTCAACCTCTCTCAAATACAATACAATTCTAACTCTCTCAAAAATTTCTCCATACACTACTACTATTATATAGTCACCCTATACAAATGTAAAAAAATATTAAATCTGTCGTGACCAGCTTTGACGTGAAAGCTGGTCTGTGTATGCATGCATACATGCAACCCAACAGCACCTCGCCACCTCTAGGTGGAGACCTGGACTGAGCCGATAAAGCTGCCTAAACAGCTTGCATGCCATGGCAGTGGCTTGTCATCCTTCACTGAGCCGGCTTCTCGTTTTCACAGCATATTGCCATGTGGAGGTGGCGATGTTCAAGGACACCAGGAGCAGACAGCGAGGTCCTGTGTATTTTGGCCTAAATGCCAAATTTTTGTTTAAACATCCCTATAATCCTAAATATAATCCTAAAATGGATTATTTGCCCAATTTTGCTGGAAAAAAAGGCTAAGAGCCTATATATAATTTAAAAAATAAAACCCTACTTACTCTCTGCCCAAAATCCTGAGAATTTTGGATCATAATCTAATTGGAAAAGTAATTTGGCTAATTCCAACTAAAGTCCTTTAACTATTAAACTTAAAACAATTGGCAATTCCTCCTTAATTGGGTCAAGTCTCAAAAGATATCTAAAGCCCAAACTAAAAAGTTATTTAAGACACTTTAAGAATTCAAATCCCAAACCAAAACCCGAATTTTTTACCCAAATTTCTAACCTGAAATTTGAGTCGTTACAAATATCGAAGTAGTAATTTCGTTACTAGTCTGAACTGGTTTTGGGTAAACTTTATAAAATAGTCCTTTAAAATTGATTGGGTTAATTGAATAGATTTTTGACCTCAAAACTCAGTGGAATTTGGTATGCTTGTATAACATGACTTTAACTTAATATTGGTATTGTTAATTTCTGATAAGGTCCTCAATCTGCTAAGTTTTACAATATAGTTCCTGAACACTAGATATATTGCATTTTAGCCCTTACTGACAATTTGATTAATAAATAGAATTCCTTATGGTTATGTTTGGTGAAATTTTCCAGCATTGGCATATATTGATTGTAGAATCATACTTATTGTCACATGCCTAAAATCGGCCTAGTCAAAATTTGGTTTCGGTGACCGGAAATTTTGTATCGGATATGCTCAGAAATGTAATCTCTCAATCCTTGTACCCAATTTTGTAACAATGAAAGTTAATTGGGCTTGATTTAAGTTGTGAGGATATTTTTGTAAGAAATTCAAAGCTGAGAATGTTGGTTTTGAACTAGGCGTATCGGTACGGCTGGACCGGTATCGATGCGGTTTGAAATAGGCATTTCGATACAACAAGACATGTATCGATATAGCCTAACTGCCATAATGAACTTACATATTTTAGCCTAGCTGTATCGATACGGCCATAAGGTGTATCGACACGGGTCCCCTTTTTGAAGCTATTTTAATAGCCAAATTGAAAGAAATGGAAAGTAAGGTGTTGAGTCACCTATTTGCTTGCCTCCACTCATGTGAAAGTGATCAGAAAGGATGACTTAAGTTATCAAATTGTCAATTGGCAAAATGGTTTCTGAATGGGTTAAGCAAACCCTTGCTTGGAGGAAACCCTCTTATTGGCTCATTAGGAGGTGGGGCAATCATTAGGGAGTTGGTCACTTAAAATGAAGAGGAAAGATATTCTCTTCATTGTTTTGAAACTCCCCAAAAGAAAAACTCAATTCTTATCTTCCACCAAGCTAACACCACCATTGTTGTCTCCAACCTCAAGCTCAAGCACACACCTCCCTTATTGACTTCTCTAAGCTTAAGCTTTCTTTGATCCAATAACCCTATAACAAAGCTATCGATTGGGTAAGTAAAAGCCCTCAATCAATTGTTGAATTCCATGGATAATTGGAGTTTAATTTCAAATTGAAATTCTAAGCATAATCCTTAAAATGAGTGTGATGTCATTATGTTGATTATAATAATTCTTTTTGTTTCTTCCTAGCTCGAAAGTTGGAAGGAAACAATCCGTCATCTTCAACCAAGCATAGAAGAAAAGGAATCGAAATCCGGGAATCCTAAAAGCTTTTGTGAATTAGGTGAGTGTAGTGTCAAAGGATAGGCAAGGTGCCATCCTATTGCATTCGTTTTATGTTATAATTTGCATTTTGTTTAAGGGCTCAAGTAGAGCAAGCTTGTGTGGATGCTAATGGTAAGCATGGTAAGTTTCTGACATGGATCAATATATGTAAGTCCATATACGATACTTGAACTTTGCTATATATGAATTTGATATGATATGCTATGATATGATATGTGGAGCTAAGGCTCAATTTGGCATCTGATATGATATGGCTTATGTGTACAAAGGTAAGTTTATGTTGTAATATGTGACCTTGGACATTTGTGGACATTAGATACAATTGGCATGCCATAGGGTTATTTGAGCTCACCAAGTAAGAGATTGGACTACAGTTTGGGGTTACGGCCTATATATGGTAAGATAAGGCTGGTTTGTGTGAGGGATATTTTCCAAAGCAACGGCTCAAAGCTACGGACTATTTCCGATATGTGTGGTGTACAAGGGAATCCACGTATCCATTAGTTACCATATCCAAGGAAATTATATGTTTATATGATTTATAATTGCTACATGGAATCATGACTATTGATTTGAACATGATCTTATATGATTGATGCTATATAAATTGTTAACCAAGCATGCCAATATGTCATTCATGTATTTGATGAATTTATTGCGAATTTGTTATGGCTACCTCACTAGGCTATGTAAGCCTAACATTTGTGTGTCTCATGCATTTCAGGATCTTGAAGTATTCTGAGCTCTGATCGTGTAATTGCAGTTGCAAGTTGCCTCTACCAATCATATGTATGCTTAAATTTTGCCTTGAACTCCTAGTAGGGTGGCATATGGCTTAAACATGTCATAGATGCATAATTTGATGTGTGTGTAATAGCCTAATAGTGCTTATATGTTGTCTGTGAAAAATGGCATGTTTTGGAATGATTAAACTAGCTAAATGAGCCTAAAAGCACTAAAAGGTGAAAACTAGGTAAATGGATTAGAAATGCTCTAAAATTTTGTATGCTATTAAAAATATGGATATTAGACTTGCTGGTAAAATTTGGTTAAGTTTGGACAACGTTCAACAGGTTAAATTGATTAAAAACCAGCTAAAATCTGTCATTATAGGGCAGGCGTATCAGTACGGATGATGGCGTATCGATACGGCCTTGCATAGTTCGACTAAGTAAAACAGGGCATATCGATGCGCAAAGGGGGTGTATCGATACGGATTTGGATAGTAAGGTCTGAAAATTAAATTGTATCGATACAGCCTTAGATTGTACCGAAACGGGTCAACCTTAGTCAATGCGTATCGATACGGGCTTAGTGGTATCAATACCGTCTTGTTACCCTTGAACCAGGAATTTGGGAAATCAACTTAACGTACCAATACGGTCTTAGGCGTACTGGTACGGAGTCGGTTAATTATGCTAAAAGTCTAAAATTACAGTTTTAAACAGTTTATGAATTGGTCACTAAGTTTTATATGGTCTAATTGGATAGGTAAACGATCTCTGTTAGTAACAAACTTCACAGGTTAATAATTGGTAAGTTTAATTGTAGTTTAGTGAAAATAAATCCCAATAAGGACCTCTAATTTGTAAAAATTACGATTTAGTCCTTAAGTTTGAAAAAGTTCAAAATTGACCCTAAATCAAATAAGTAGTCAACAAACGGACCTGTTAAGCTTTAAAAGAGTTTAATAAACTTCCCGAATAAGTCTCTGAACTCTGAATTCAACTCTGAACCTCCGATATGTTTCCCGGTAATACTTTCTGATATGGAATCTACCAGACAAGGAAGGGGTGTTACACTTATAGCATTAGTTTTCACCGTACAATTTCTGATATTAGTCTTCGGTGACACTTCTGACCTGACTCTCTATTAGACCGAGAAGAGAGTGTTAGAGAAGCGTGCCACAAAGTAGAGGAAAAGCATACCGCAAAATTAGATAAAAACTAGAAGAAAAACAAAACAAAAAAATAAGAAGTAAATATAAGAAAACAAGAGTGAGTTATACCGGCGGTCGGCAACCAAAACTATGGCTTGTGCCACCGTCGACCAGCAAACAAAACTTATAGTGTACTTTTCAATCATTGGTATTTAATTTGTTGACTAACTAATCTGAATTAAACTTTACAAAGATCTATATCTTAAGCATCATTTAAAATTTTTAATAATTTATCCTATTAAACCAAGTGATACTTTAATTATATTTATTTTATTTTATCGTATACATATTATTGTACTAGTCTAATTATTAGAGGTGATAATCAGTTCGGGTCGCATTTGGTTAAGGTTCAATTCGAGTTGGATCGGGTTTGATTCGGGTTTATATCGGATCTATGAAATTTTGGATCGCGTTGGGTATTGGGTCAGATCAATATTGGATCAGTTGAATTTTGGGTCGGATCAATATTGGATCGGTTGAATTTTAGGTCGGGTCAATGTCAGTTCAGTTGATATTTTGAGTCAGGTCAATATCGGATCGTTTTCAGTTCGGGTCAATATCATATAGATCAATTTTTGATTTTAGTCAATCTTTGGATCTTTAGGTTAATTCGAGTTGAGTTGGGTATGTATTCAATTGAGTATATATAGAACCATTGATATATTCACGTAAAATATATATGTTTTTGTCAATCTTATCGAGTTTCAGTTGATTGTTTTCTATTTTCTAAAATAAAATTTTGCATAATTTCTAAGATGGAAATTTTTGATTTTATGAAATTAGAATTAGAATATTTGAAAATTATTTAATAAAATATAATTTTATCATATTTATTTATTATAGATTAAAATCAATTTAGGTATGTTTTAATTGTTTGAGATTTAATTCGATATTTAAATTTTTGACTTGGATATTTAATTAATATCATAAATTAAGTAATAGAATAAACCAAATAAATAATTAAAAGTAATATATATATATATATATATATATATATATTAAAGTTAGCGTGAAATCAGGGATGGACCTAGAGGAGGCTGAAGGGGGCAGCCCTAAAATTTTAAATTTCTATATAATTTAGAATACTTTTAGAAATTTTCTATATATTTCCTATTGAAAATCTATTTTCGCCCCCCTAAAATTTTATAAGTTCTCACCTCTTAGAATTTTATAGGCTCACCCCCTGACATAAAGTTTTGTGTCCGTCCATGCGTAAAATAAAGTAACTTTATTTTACAATCTTGCATATCAAATACATTTTAAATGAAAAATCAAATAAAAGACATATTAAACCATTAAAGTTTTACAGAAGTTGGTTGATAATAAAAAATATTATAAAAAGAATAACGTATACATATTTACTATTTATCATACTACTAAAAATAAATAAAAATAACTTATCTGTTCATTTCGGCTCAAATATCTTGTCAAAATCAGGTTGATGTTTGGTTTGGATTAGATTTGAGCAAATTAAATTCAAGTTATTTTCAGTTAGGATTACTTTCGGTTCGGGTTGTTGTCGGTGTAACAACGGCCCCGCCTGCGGTTGTGCTTGACGCGTTTTTACGAAAATATTTGGGATAGAGTCACCACCAATCTTTTTAATTTAGGTGAGATCGGATCACCTAAAAACCCGATTATTTTAATAAAACATGTTGTTCGTTTTTATTAAAAACAATGAGTTTTAGTGTGCGAAAACCAGGAAAAAAAAGTTCAGGAATCAGTTGCGTGTGGGGAAGGATGAGCACCCCCACAATGCCCAAAATTGGTGTCTGGTCGATTACATGTTGTCTAAATGATCGGAAATTAAGAATTTGAATTTGAATTTAATTTAAAATTTTTGATCCCTTAAAATATTTAAAAGAATATTTCTTTGTATGAAAGGAATTTACATCCCTACACCCGGGGCATAATTTCCGTTAGATTCCCGAATAAAAGGAATCTATTTTGAAAATTATAGTATAGAATTAAAAATGGTATTTTGTAATAGAGATTAACAGAAAGCGGCATCCTTTACGTTCAATGTACGCTTTTCACGAGAATCCCTAATAAAAGGTTTTGATTTAAATTTCGATTAAAACAATGTACATGATATATATATATATATATATGTTAAATTATAAATATTACGAGTATAATAATAATAATAATAATCCTATAAATATTGATATTATAAACATAATAATAATATAAATATTATAATGAGATAAATAAATAAATAAAACAGAAACAATGACCAAAATATAAGGGAATGCAAGTTGAAAGACAAAAATGTAAAGGAGACGGAAGTAGAAGGGGCAAAAATGTAATTATCCCATTCATCAGAAACGCACGAATCCTTCTCTCGGTCGGGTCACCGCGCGGATCACAATAGGGGCAAAACGTCGTCATTTTGTATCCCTCTAAATACAAGCCTTTGCCCAAAAATTTCATTTAGGATAATGTTTCTAAAATTTTTTAGAATCCTCTCAAATACTCTCTGTTTATCCTCTGCCCAGCTCGTTTGTCGGCCACTAGTCTACCGTGTGCTGCCGTTCATCGGCGACAGTGAACCACCGCGAACATCGCAAGAAGGCTAAGGGGTATGTTTTTCATCCTAAGGCCGAATCCAAGGTCATTGTTTTCTCAAAACTCCTCCTATTTGTATCAATCTATGAAAAACTGAATGGGTTTTATATATTTTTAACCTTTTTTTGAATCTGTTTTTCTTTATTGTTTTCTTTTTTGTTTGGTTCGAACTCTCTTTTTTCACTCCAAATTGGTCTCTTATCTCCCTCTTGTTATGTTGCAGATTGGTGGATTTAAAGGGCAAGGGAGAGGCTCTCATTCGGCCACGTAGAAGGTGACAAGGATGTTTATGGGCGGTGGTGGCAAACGACTTGGCAGCGGCAACTCAATGTTAGAGTAGATTAAGGTTTTTTAGGGTTAGGTTTAGGTTATTGGCTTGGGTCTGGTTATCAGGCCTGGTTTGGTTTAATTTTGTAATGGGTAATGGGCTATACTGGGAAAAAAAGGGCCTGCTTTTATTTGTTTATTGGGTTGTTGGGTTAAGCCCGAATGAAAATGGGCATCTACAGCTGCCCCTTTTTGCTCATTGTTGTGCAACGGCAAAGAAGCAAAGAAAAAAGAAGACCATTTTTGTTCGGTCAGGTTAGGGCTCTTTTCTTTGGCCACCGCTTCTTCTTGAGCTTCACTTGATCTGCTCGGCCGCTCTTGTAGGCAAAATCTTCAAAATAGGGTAATCCATTAGTGAGATAAAATCTTTAACAAACTATGGTGATCCTATAGAAGAGCAAAATGAGTTCAGCTTGCTACGGCTCTGACGACGACGTAATGCCTTGAGAAAATTTGACCTAGCTGTAACACTAATTAAGAGGCAAGGTTTGTAAAGCTTGATCTAGCTGTAACATTGATGAAGAGACAGAATCAAAGGATGAAGGCTCTGATGTTTGATCCGAATACAACACCAATGAGGAGATAAAATCTGATAAGATCGAATGATGAAGGCTCTGATGCTTTATCTAGCTGCAACTCTGACAAAGAGACAGGATCGAAGAATGAAGGGTATGGTGTTTGATCCAGCTGCAACACCGACGAAGAGACAAGATTTGACAGAATTTTATTTCTCTTTCTTCTTTATTTTTCTTTTATATATTTTTCAAACTGCGAAATTAAAAAGGTTGATGATAAGATGGTTCATCCACTTTGACCAATCTTGGAGAAGTAGAAACAGGAAATTTGGATAATCTACTCCACCACTAACGATGAGGTAGAATCTAAAAAAGTTGATCCGCTACAACACTGATGAAGAGGTAGGATCTGAAAGTTTGATTTTGATCAAGCTACAACCCTGATGAATAGGCATAATCTAAGAGTTTGATCTGCTACACCATGTCACGGGTAAGATGGAACCTGCAAAAGTCAAAAGAGTGGCTGGTCAAAATGAGCCATAAATTAACTACTTTATCGTAAAACTAAAAATTTGATCTGAATATTTGATTTTGTTGAATCACTCCTTCATATAAAGGATGTTGAATCTTGTTAATGATCTTCTATTCCTTTTCGGTTAAAGGCGCCAAGCAATATTTGCCCCACTTCTTCATGTCAAGGGTACTGGAAATTGTTGACAACTATCTGCTCCTTCCTGTTTGAGGATGTCAGACCTGTAAAAAAATTTGTCTTTTAAGAAATTCATGTTTTGAGGAAAATATCCTTGTGGAAGGATTGAATTAAGGAATTCATGCTTTGATAAACGTCCTTTTGAAAGGATAGAATTAAGAAATTCTGATTTTAAGAAAAAGTATCCTTATAGAAAGATGGAATTAAGAAATTCCTATTTTGAGAAAAAATATCCTTATGGAATGATGGAATTAAGAAATTCATGTTTTGAAGAAAATGTATCCTTTTGAAAGTATGGAATTAACTTGTTTTGAAGAAAAAGTATCCTTATGGAATGATGGAATTAAGAAATTCCTTTTTGAGGAAAAAGTATCCTTTTAAAAGAATGGAATTAAGAAATTCCTGTTTTAAGAAAAATATTCTTATGAAATAATTGATTTTAGAAAATTTCTTTGAGTAAAAGGTGCAAAGTTACTTTCTTGTAATACATTTATGAAAAGGACATGCATGTGCATGATTTTGTGATGGTGCAAAGATGCATGGAATTTTTGTCAGAATCATCAAGTTATGAATGCTAGATGTCATGATGTATGAACATGTTTGATGATGCAACGATGCATATGCTTTCATGTATGTCCTCATGATGGATGAAGATGAATGAAATTCTTGTAGAAGTTTTCTTCTTCTAGCTCAGTTTTGTCTTCTAAATTATTTTTGTTCAAAATCTTCCCCAGCAAAAATTTGCCCCCCAAATTTCATTGTCCTCATTCTTTTATGAATTTGAACTTTTGAGCTGAATAACCTTGATGTTGTCTCTTTTCTTCTTCTAAAGGGAAATTGACTTTATCATTGGTCGAACCTTCTTAAGATCTACTTTGATGCCCCATCATTTTCATTAAATACATTCGAAGGCTTCAAACTTTTGATCTGATTAGACATCTACTTTAGGTCCTTGTACTTTAAATTTTATAGAGAGTAATGCAAGGAATCTTTTGTTTCTTAACAACGCAAGATGTTTATATGAATGAGAAAATAATATTTATTCTTTCAAAAGTATGATGATTCTTTTCAAAAATAGGGGCCTCATATACTCTGTAGGAGCGTCTTTGAACCCACTTGCCAAGGTTTATCCCAACCATAGCTTGTGTCTAGAAGACCTCGAATGTTGTACCGATGTCTGAAGATGTGAAGTGTCTTCCAGGCTATTAGGATTTCAAGAAGGCTATTTCCCATATGCCTAATTTCTAACTAATTTGGGTGGCTCTCTTTGACTCATGAAATCCACCCATTCTATTCTTCTCTATTTTCTAATCTCATTCAAGTATAGGAAGTTTCAAATATTTGAATAAAGGGTAACTCCGTAAGGCAAGATGTAGTCTGAAAACAAACTTCTCCAACATAGATATCTATGTATGATCAAAATGGTCTTTGGAGACACGATGTAGGCCAGAGCTTATGATTATGAAAGAGATGGTGTTTCTGCAGTGCTTCATTTGGATCTGCTTAGATGCATTATTTTTTCTCTTTATTTTTTTGGATTGCTCTAGACTACTCATTTTTGAGTTTTCACCCCTAGAGTTCATTTCCTTTCTTTCACTTGGAAACTTGTCGTTTAAAAAAATTTGTACTCTAACTGAACATCGATGCCTGCTTCAGATTTTTAGATGAACAGTCCTCCAAATTTCTTTTAGGTATGGACATATTCAGATGAAAGATTCTACATTTGTTTCTTTCATGAAGGATTCAGTCTTTGATTTGGTGCTTTCTATTTCTATTTCTATTTCTCTTTTTTCTTTTTTTCCTTTTTTATCTAAAGCGCACTTTTGGATTTTCGCCCTAGATATTTTCAAAATTTTCTTCCCAAAGTGCCCTTTCAGGTTTTCACCGTGGTTTCTCTATATTTTTATTTTTCTTCTTCTTATTCTTTTTCTTTTTTTCTCTTTTTTCTTCTCTTTTTTCTTCTTTTTTGCTTGATTTCGAGTTCAAGATTCTCAATTTAACTTGGCAGGCTCTTCGAGTACAGATTACCTCTTGCACTTGATGCAGATCATTTCATTGCATACTCCTTGATGGACAACTCTTCCTGGAACAATCAAAATTATTCATCTCCCACTTGAAGAAGCTTATCTTATCTCTTACCCTAGTATGGTCGTGATCCTTGGTTAGGAAACGTCAAATATCATGTCATACACAAACATCATCGACGGAGAGTAGTCTTCAGTTGGATAGATGTTTGGAGTTAACACGATATTCAAAAACCTTAGACTACAATGCTTGAGAGAAAATATTCACTCAAAATTTGTGTTTGGGAACTTTCCATCGCTTCCTAGCACACTCAATTATCCTTTTGTTGGCCTAAGTAAATTGGAAGATAGGTTACATCCCCCTTATTTTCACAGCTTTCGATTTCCTCTAGACACATGGTTGCTCATAATCAACCGTCGGATTGGAATCGATGTCGCTCCTAAAAATAGATATACATATATGTATGTGCAACAAACTCATGACAAATGCATGAACAAATTAAATTTTGAGGAGAATATTTTTAGAAATGCATCAATCATTAAAAACAAACAGACACACACCCTTACAAAAGATTCTCTTTTGCCTTCGGGCCAAGCAAAAGGTTTATTCCAGGCATTACTCAAAAAGAGATTTAAATTGCAAAGACTTCCATAGACATCCGAAATTATCCCCTTTTCAGATTATCTTAGGGACTCCATTATTGAATTTCAAAGTGTCATTTTCAATCAGATTTTGTACCTTGTTTCTTAGAGCTCCACAGTTCTCGGTAGTGTAACATGTACTTCCCATATGGTAATCACATACAGCATTAACATCATAACCTTCTGGTAAAGAGGCTCCTTTGGTTTAAACTGAACTGGGGTTAACAAGTTTTTCTCAACAAGCATCAGAAGCAACTTTGTATATGTTATCGGAACTAGGTGGACAACTTTTTGAGACGTTATAGGTCATTGTGGGTACGAATAGTTTGATTAGCCTGAGGACCAAAGCCGGTTGAAAGGATAAGACCCCACCACATGAACTTCTGATCCACTTCTTCCTCTGATGGTTGCACTGTTGGGATTTATGATTTTCCCTTGTCTGATGGCTTCTTTTATGAGTTCACCTGATATCACAAGGTCTTCAAAAATTTTGGTTGCATTTCCTAGCATATACTTTAGGAATGGATCTTCCAGAGTTCTAATAAAAGTAAGTGTTATCTCTTTCTCAAGTAATGGTGGTTGTACTTGCATTGCAACATCCCTCCACCTTTGTACATACTATCTGAAGCTCTCGTTAGACCTCTTTTTCATGTTTTGTAGTGTCAAGCAGTCTGGGACGATGTCTATTATATGTTTGTACTACTCTGTGAAGGCTTTAGCCAAATCTTTCCATGATTGTATCATGTCTCAGCTAAGCTTATTGTACCACCTGGCAGCAGACCCTTTTAGATTTTATTGAAAGTAATAAATTAAAAGCTCATCATTATCGATATACCCTGTAATCTTTCGACAAAACATGATGATGTGAGCGGATAGAGAGCTTGCTCTATTGAACTTTTCAAATTTCGGCATTTTAAACTTTGGAGGTACCACCAAATTAGGGACCAAGCTTAATTCTCTTGCATCAACTTTGTAGAATGCATATGCCCCTTCTACAACTTTAAACTTTTGCTCAAGCCATTGGAACCAATCTTCAAACTGCTTGGGTAGTTCGATCTTCGCTTTACCCACTTCATTAGGATCATGGACAATATGCTTTCTAGGATTATTAAATCCTCCATGCGAAAAAGACCCGGTCTAAAGACCTTGTTGGTTTTCAACTGAATATGACACTTTCCAAGGTGTCTTGTCAAAAGAACTTTCTGGCTTTTAAAGAGCACTAGAGTCAATGACCAATCTTTTTCCCCTATTAGGATTCTTACCTGCCAACATCACAGCTATCTTAGCTAGTAGATCTTCCTGTGACTGTGAGATATGGTCGTGAGTTGCTTGTTGCGCCTTTTCCAAGTTTTTCTCCATATTATTCTTTATATCTTTGCATGTTTTTTCAAGTTTTTCTAAACGACCATCCATTAGCTTTGCTTCAAGTGAAAAACTGATGTTGACTTGGCTGACTCGGGTGCCCTAAAATCACTGTGATAGAAATTCTCTCGGAATTAGAAGCTCGATCCATAAATGATTATGCAATATGATGTGATGCAAATGTATGCAAAATGAGATGTTAATGTGATGAAACAATAAAACAAGTTAGTACGAATAGAATAATCAATAATTTATTGCAAAAAGATATAGGACCTATGGGTTAACATGCTTTATTCGAATAAAAGCAATCCTACCCATTCATGCTTTTCTACTCTCATACTTTGAACAAAAAGTGGTTCCTACCTAAACATGCTTTCTACCCATATACTTTGCTGCAACAAATAAGCGATACTCGTAAGGTATCTAGTTACATGCTTTATTTTGCAAAAAATAAATGATACTAAATTAAAGGGAATAAATTAAAAGAAATTAAATTAACCTCATCTCTCTCTACTATGCACCTATCGGGTGACACTCTAAACGGGCAGAGGTTCACTATGGTTCTAGAAAAGGTAGGCTCTTAAGGTTCACTACATATGGTTTTGGTTCTAACAAAGGCACCCGAATTGTACTTACTATCCTACTAAGTTTAGTAAGCACAATTCAAGGGGATACATCTCCCTAGATCTGTACGGATACAAAAATCTCAAGAAGACAAAGGGACATATATCACAGAAGTGATCAACTATCCTGCACGGAGGCGGTACCTCACGAAGGAGTAGCTTCTCACTCCCACTTAAAAGGGACGGAGCTCGGGTGCAGAGCTCATGATATGCAAAACTAGGGAAACAAAATTTTAGAAAAACTTTTTTTGTAAAAATTTTAAAAGGAAAATGGATCACAAAATAAATTAAACCAAATTTATAATTTCCTCTCATTAGAATAAAAAGTAATCGGTCGGTGGCTCGACTCTCAAAAGGTACTCTGCGACAGAGTCGCCAAGCTGTAACAACAGTCCCGCCTGCGGTGGTGCTTAACGCGTTTTTACGAAAATATTTGGGATATAGTCGCCACCAATCTTTTTAACTTAGGTGAGATTGGATCACCTGAAAACCCGATTATTTTAATAAAACTTGCTTTTCGTTTTTATTATAAACAACGAGTTTTAGTCTCTGAAAACTAGAAAAATAGGTTCGGGAGTCAGTTGCGTGTGGGGAAGAATGAGCACCCCCACAAAGCCCAAAATTGGTACCTGGTCGATTACATGTTGTCTAAGTGATGGAAATTAAGAATTCGAATTTAATTTAAATTTTGTGATCCCTTAAAATATTTAAAAGAATATTTCTTTGTATGGAAGGAATTTATACCCCTACACTTGGGGCATAATTTTTGTTAGATTCTCGAATGAAAGGAATCTATTTTGAAAATTATAGTTTAGAATTAAAAATGGTATTTTGTAATAGAGATTAATGGAAAGCGGCACCCCAACGTTCGAGGTACGTTTTTCACGAGAATCCCTAACAAAAAGTTTTAATTTAAAATTCGATTAAAACAATGTACAAGATATATATATATATATATATATGTTAAATTATAAATATTACGAGTATAATAATAATAATAATAATAATAATAGGGTAAAACTTTGATACACGGTCTGTGTAAAATTTATTTTACACTCGCATGTATTTTTGCCTTATAAAATACAAATCTTAAATTCCTAAATCTAACGCCCTAAACCCTAACCTTAAACCTTAAATTTTAAACACTAACATTAAATTCTAAACCCTAAACCCCTTACATTTAAACCCTAAACTATAATCCTAACCCCTAAAATTAAAAGGACCATATAACTTTAGTTTACACAATCTGTGTATTGAAATTAATAATAATAATAATAATCCTATAAATATTGATATTATAAACATAATAATAATAATAATATAAATATTATAATGAGATAAATAAATAAATAAATAAATAAATAAAATGGAAATAATGACCAAAATATAAGGAAATGCAAGTTGAAAGGCTAAAATTTAAAGGAAACGGAAGCAGAAGGGCTAGAAACGTAATTATCCTATTCATCAGAAACGTGCGGATCCTTCCCCAGGTCGGGTCACCGCGCGGGTTACAATAGGGACAAAACGACGTCATTTTGTATCCCCTAAATACAAGCCTTTGCCCAAAATTTTCATTTGGGATAATGTTTCTAAAAAATTTCAGAATCCTCTCAAATGCTCTCTGCTTATCCTGTGCCCAGCCCGGCCGTCGGCCAATTGTCTGTCGTGTGCCGCCGTTCTTCAGCGATGGTGAACCGTCGCGAACGTCGATCGAAGTACATTTAAGAAGGCTAGGGGGTTCGATTTTTCATCCTAAGGCCGAATCCAATGTTAGTTTTTTCTCAAAACTCCCCTATTTGTATCGCTCTATGAAAAATCGAATGGGTTTTATATATTTTTTTACCTTTTTTTCGAATCTGTTTTTCATTATTGTTTTCTTTTTGTTTGGTTCGAACTCTCTTTTTCACTCCAAATTGGTCTCTAGTCTCTCCCTTTTTTATGTTACAGATTGGTGGATTTAGAGGGCAAGGGAGAGGCTCTCATCTGGCCACGTAGAGGGTGACGATGATGATTATAGGCGGTGGCCGCAAAGTAGGGCGGTGGTGGTAGACAGCTCAGCGGCGGCGGCTCAATGTTAGAGTAGATTAGGGTTTTTTAGGGTTAGGTTTAGGTTATGGGCTTGGTCTGGTTATCAGGCCTAATTTGGTTTAATTTTGTAAATGGGTAATGGGTTATATTGGAAAAAATGGGTCTGCTTTTATTTGTTTATTGGGTTGTTGGGTTAAGCCCAGACGGAAAATGGGCATTTACAGTCGGTTCAGGTTGATTTTCGGTTTGGGATACTTTCGGTTTGAGTTGATTTCGGTTCCAATTATTTTTCGGTCCCGGTTATTTTTAGTTCGAATTGATTATCAGTTCAGTAAATTTCGTGTCAACTTTGGTTCAATTCGATTTTAGTTCAAATTTAAATCAAATTTAAACTATAATATTCAGATCTATATTAGATCTCGAGTCAAACAAATATATTTAAATTTTAAATCTCAGATCAAGTTTGTCGCGGTCTAGTAATTATCTACAAGGGAAATGGTAATATATTGCTTCTAAAAGTTGTCACTCAAAAGGTTTGGTTTGATATCTGATGATAGGTTAGGTGTGTGAGCAGATCTACTACAGTGGCCGGTGGTCTGATAGATGTGATTGCGAGTGAAGAGAGTTTGCTAACCACACGTGCCTTTGGTAGACATATAGTCAATGACCAATAACTGCTTCCCAATCTTAAGTTATTACTATTTTTTCAGTTCTTTTCAGCTTTCACTTATTATCCAATTCCACTGTGGATTAACTCAGCTACAGTTTGGTAAATAGCCATTTGAATTAAAATTAAAGATTTAAGTTTATATTAAAGGTTTAATAGTTTAAATTTGTTAATTTAAATGTTTGATGCATAATAAATTGAAATAAAGAATTATGGTGAAACCCTTAATTTAAAAAAAAACTGCTAATATGAGCTTTTTGAAATTAGCGATTTGATATAATAGTTATAAATGTTCTTTTACCCTTAACAATTATCAAAAAATCTCCAAATAACATAAATTTGACATTTCCTATTTTAATTTTTCACCCTCACATATTTATATTGTAACATTAATATTTTTTCTTTTTATTCTCACACATTTATATTTTATTTAAATTTAATAATTAATTAAATTATATTAAAAATAATTATATAGATAATAAATTAATATATATCTTTTAAATATGCTTAGTATTGTTATATTAAAAAATAATTTTTATAATCTAATTAATATTAATTGATACAAAATAGTTTTTTGAACGGTAATACATACAAAATATTGATAACTAATAAATTATTTAAACAAACATTGATTAGAATCATGTTCTTATATGTCGTTTTGCTTGTTTAAATAATTAAACAGCTATAAGCTATCAGTTAATTTTACTAAACACTTTTATACAATCAGTTAATACAATTTGTTAGTCAAATCAGCTAATGCAATCAGCTATTAGCTAACGTAATCTGCTATTAGCTATCAGCAATTCGCTAATTGCCAAATAGGGCCTAATTTTTTTTAAATAATTTAAAATTAATTACAATGTACTATTTATTTATATATACTTTTAATTTTTTATAATACACAAATATTTTACAGATATTTCAGTTAAATTCGAGTCTCCTAAAATTAACCAAAATAAATGTAATAATGGATCAATGAGCCTAATAATACAAACAATTTTAATAGTTTTTTAAAGGGTTTTGCTATACACAACTTAAGGATTGTATATAAGAACTACTAGATTCTTATAATTAATATTTTACTTTTCAATATAATCTATTAGAGTGTAATTAATGACATTCCTAAAAAAATAAATATCATTAATTTATGGTGTAATAGAATTAAATCCTAGCATCCTAAACCCTAACTTTAAACCCTAAATCCTAAAAACCATAAAAATACAACAACACTAAAACCTAACCCCTAAAATTATAAATCATGGACCATAAACACAAAAACCTTAAACCCTAACCCTAAACATAACCCTAAAGACATAAACTTTAAACCCTAAACAATAAAAACCCTAAAATTACAACAACACTAAAACCCTAAAACAATAAACCTTAAACCCTAAAATTATAAACCCTAAACACCTAAACTTTTTTACATAATTATTAATTACATTAAACACCTTGAATTAATAATGTTTAATATTTTAAGAATATAAATAATTATACTCTAATATATTCTACTAAAAAATAAAATAACAATTAATGATAGAATTTTAATAGTTATTATTGATGAGGAAACACCCATTTATATATTAGTTCCAAGCGGTTCAATCATAAATAAGTCAAAGAAAGTGGTCAGGTTTGTCGGTTCTTGATGTAACTAACTGATCCGATCTAGTCTAACAACACAGGGATAGGTTTAGAATTTAAAATTTAAAATATAAGATTTTAGGTTTAGGTCTTCTCTAGAAAAAAAAATTATATAATTACGATTAAATTAGATTAATCATAATAGTGTCTCGAGGCAACACGCGCACTGCGTTCGCCAATTTTATGAAATTAATAAATCGATGAAAGATTCATAGTTATGTCTTATGAAATTAATAAAACATTTTAGCTAATGAAGAAGATGAAATTAGGGTATGGAGAGCTGAAGGTGGGAGACCCCATTTAAAGGTATTAAAATCTGTCATTAATTTTTGGTCTAGGATTTGACTATTATTTCGGGTTTTACTTACAAATTTTGAATTAATATCAAGAAAGAAGAAAGGTAGTGGGGGATTCGAACCTGGGAAACAAAATATACTAGTTTATACTTACAAATTTTTGGTTAGTCTAACAATTTAAAATATTATAGGATATTTAGTTAGCGGAAAAGATTATTGTTGGGTGAATTTTTTTTAAGATCATATACCCACATTAGGTTTGAGGAAATTCTCACTAGGATTAATGTCATATTTTTTAAAAGGTAATCGGGCCTTATTAAAAATTCTTAAGCACCACTTTTTAGGGTCGTAGGGTTTAGAGTTTAAAATTTAGAGTTTTTTATTTTTTTCTCTAAAACAGTAGCATTTTGGGGGACAAATTTTGAGAATTTTATTCTATTTGTTCTCATAGGTATTATATATTTTTCTATTGATTTGGAGAAGAATGACTCTGCATGTTAAATTTATACCACTATAAATTAGTTATTGTTCATGTAAATTTTGCACGTATGAAAATAACATATCTAGTTTAATTTTGCATTTTCGAATAATATAAATGAGATTAGAGAATATAATTTTAATCTAATTTCTATTGAGAGGGGGGAAACTAAATTACACCGGTTTAAATAAAAACTAACTTATTGAAAGGAAAAATAAAATAAATATCCAGAGAAGAAGAACTAAATTACATTTGTGTAAATAAAAGGCTTATTTGTTGAAAAAAAATAACAGAATATGAAAAACTAATTTACAACTGAAGATAAAAATTATCACTTGAAAAACTAGATCTTTGTGCACTTAAGACCATAACATATTATTTTCATATTATATTATATCTCATATATAAATAAATATAATACTTATAAAAATTATTTAAAAATATACATTTAATATAATAAATATATTAATAATATATTAAATATAATTTTTTTTCTTTGAAATTTCGATAGTGTCACGTCAATATAATAATTAATAATATGTTAAATATTATATCTCATATATAAATATATGAAAATCATTTTAAAATATAGGTTTAATCTAATAATTATATTAGTAATATGCTAAAAAAATTCTTGAAATTTAGATAATGTTAAATGAATAGTTTTATGATTTTCATGCAACTATCTTCAATTTAATATTAAAAGTGTAATTTGTTGTAAAGAAAATATAACTAAGAAAATTTTGGTTAAATTTATATTCGAGTAATCCTATATTCTCTAACTAAACACTGGCATTTTAAATTTCTGCCAAATAAATTAAACAATGTAATATAACATTTACCGCAATAAATCATGTAATGTCATATTGTAAGAATTCTATTATTGAAAATATTTTTACATTCCGTAAATTAAACACCCTCAAACTCTTTTATTTTTTACATGCATAGTTGGTGTATTATTTTATTAATATATTTACGTGTTATAGTTTTGTCACTGTTTTCTGACAAAATTAAGTAGTTGTACTTGTTTTACAACGGTGTATATAATTTGGAGATCAATTTTGAGTAGCAGGTTCTCAAGGCATATTCAAAGAATTTGACTTCAAATCATAATTTTCCACTTAATTATATAAGTCTTAATTTCATACGAATCTTAAATTCTAAGAAAGCATATACATGAAAACCAAGTACAAAAAGTAGGGCACGAATATGGTACAATTATACTATTTATAAATAAAAAATACAACTACGATATATATATAAATGGGTTAGAATCCACTTACATGGTGTAAAACTTAATTACTTTTATACTTTCTTTGGATCGTTGGATGATGGTAATTAATGGTTAAGATTATTCTTTTTTTTTCAAGTGATAATCTTCACATTTTTTATTGTTAATCTCATCCATCCATTTTACTCATCCAATGACCATGAATTAGTGTAAAACTAAATGACTTTTACACCATATAATTAGATCTCATCCCTATATATATATATATATATATATATATATATATATATATATATATATATATATTCTATCTAAAAGATCTTGGTTAAAAGGGCTATGACTTTTTAGCGTTTCATTTTTTTTATAAAAGTTATTATTTTTAGTAAAAAAGTCCAAATATACAATAAGAATTTACAATCATAAAAGTAAGTTATAATCTAGACGTTTTTTATAACCATTAAAACAATAAACTAGTTACTTAAGATCATAAAATGACCATACAAGAGAAAGTTTAAAAATTCAACCAAAAGTCTCAAACAAAACATAGATGCAGACAACATCATTAATTGACGATGAAGGATAAAAAAATGTCAACGCTAAAATAAAAATGTATACGACAATGAAGGCATGTTGACAGAACGATCAATACCACAACTCAATCTCGAACAAAAAACGATGATCGTGAGCATGTATTCAAATCCAGCTCGAGATTTCAAAGCAAGAAAGATCAACAGGATAATTAAGAAAGTATCATCTTATCATTTGATATGACGTTAAATTCAACCTTAAGAAAAAAATGAAAAGAACGATCAAACGATCGAAAACTAAGACAGAAAACTTGTCAAAATGTAAAAGAAAACGTAACACAAGTTAGAAAAAATATGTCACAAAAGTAAAATTATTCTTATTAAAGATTAAAAAACAAAGATAAGACATATTAAAAAATGAAAGATTACTTAAAGTCATCAACACTAAAACTGAAATTATCGTCGACCAAATATAGATTGAAGAAAAGATTATGACGTTTGGGTTTGAGAGAAAAATCATAAAAGTTTCCTTCCTAAAAAGATAAATTTAAAATCAGTGAATTCATTATTAATAAAAAGGATGAATTATATCAAACTTTTTAGTGTCTCAATTTAAATCATAATGTACATAATTAGTTATACCCTAACACCTCATAATTTTTTTCTAACCTAAATATTTAACTTTTTTTCCTTTATTTTTTTGCCGACGACATAAATTTTATTATTAATCGACGACCGCCGACAATCTTTTTTTCTTGTTTTACAATATCATATGCTTACTTTTTCTTTTGTTTTTTTTTCTAGTTTCAATAAAAACAATTATGCTTTTATGGTACATTTTTTTGGCCTTTTGATATTTTTTGTCTTCATTATCGATTGTTTGGTCGTTCTTTTTATTTTATGTTTTTTTATGTTAATTTGACGATGCTACAATTAATCATGATGACGTTTATTTGTTATCATGTTAATCTTTTCTACTTAGGACCATCAGGTTAGATTTGAATACACGTTCACAATCACTGTTCGCGATGGAGTTGTGGTAACGACTATTTTGTCAACGTGTCATAAGAGTTATATGTATTTTTTATGTTAATGTTGGTGGTTTTTTAATCGACGATTATGGTGTTGTTCGTATTTATCTTTTAGTTGAATTTTTAACTTTTTCAGTATATAGTTTTTGTATGAACTCAAGTGACTAATTTTTATTTTATTGATTGTAAGAAAATATCAAGATAAAAAGTGTTTAGTTTATGCTTATAGTCGTAAACTCTTATTATAAAACGATTGGTTTTATTAAAAAAAATCATAATACACGTAAATTTGTGTATGTATTAATTTTTTTCGTATTATTTTGCATGAATTGTTTTATGTTATTTTGATTTAGATCGAGATTTATATTGTTCTTCAATGATCACTTTTTATTATTATATAAATCTTGTTTTCACATGTTCATTGCAATCGTCTTCGTAATTGTATTTGTACATGGTATTTATAATTTTCTTTTTATAAAGATGATTAACAATTTAGCCAATTGACTAAATATAATTATTTATATTCATAATTTTAAAACATTTAATAAGTTACAGAATTCATCTTTAAAATTTTTTTTTAATAGTAAAAAAATCGATTAAACACCATATAGTATACAAATTAGAAAAGTCTAAGATGTAGGGTTGAAAAATCCCATCAAAAGCAACTTAAGTTAATTATTTATTTCGTCTTTTACGTAAGTTTGGTGTTTTGTTGGTTAAATAATGCGATAAGTGAAGTGGGAAAGTTGGCATTTCCCAAGAAGCCTTGACCATATTCAATGTTCTCTAGTCATTATCACACATAATGAATGCAATGATGTAACCTCTTATCCATAGCTTTGATTCAGTGTTTCTCATGCTCAAGATTTAATTTCGTGGGGAAACGCCTTCCAGTGGAGCCCACACTTCGATTCTTTAAAGCTTTATCCTGAATAATCTAAATGACTCATATCGTTCACATGAATATAATAGATAAGTCATCAACAAAGATTTTTTGTACACAAATCTTTAAATTTGAAATTTATTTAAATATTAAATTATTTATTATTTGAATCAATTTCCGTCGATACACCTTTTTTACCTCCCCAATTAAAAGTACTAATCTAAAGTATGTCATAATATTTGTATTATTATTAAGTTTTTAAATAAATTAATAATTATTGACTAATTGTCTCCGATCAGCTGAAAATTTATTAAAATATTTTTTTATTTAAATAATAATTAATTTTATTATAATAATTTTTTCATGTTTTATATAATCTCATTTGGAATGATTGTCCTCAATTGACAAAGTTAACCTAATATAAAAGGTTTGTGCAAAAAAAATTTAGTCTTGTGTTTGAATCTCCGGATATAATTCTTAGCTGTTTTATTTGAAGATATATAAAAGGCTTAAAATACACATACAATAATATTTATGTTAACTCATTTCAAAAAAAATTATGTTAACTCTAAAATAAAGATAATATGATAATTTCTCAACTAGTGTTAAGTCGACTCATAATTCAACTCGGCCGAAGATTTAATATATGTATAGATATTAATATGAGATAATATTTGATGTACTCTTAATTCATTGAATCTCATTAACAATATCTAAAGTAGGTGGTTAAAATTATCAAGTTGACACCCTACTCTCCCCTTAATTTGTAGGTTCAAGACCCAGTAAGAGTAAAATTCTCCTTCCCCTCCACTAGGTAGAAATTGTTCAACAAATTTTCTTGAATCTCGTGTATAGTCAATGAATCGCATCATAACAGAGCAAAATTAATTTTTTTAAAACTTATAAATAAATATTAGTAAATTTATTTAAACCTAATTAAAATTATTAATGTTTATAATTTTCCTATCCCATCCTTACTATTACAATACAAAGTTCTCAAAAATTTTGAGAAAAAAATTTATAGTGAACAAATTTTGTTCTTCCTCGTGTGGTTTTTACTATTGGTACAAGTTAAACAATAACCATTACATTTTACAGGTTAATCAATCAAATCGTTCAAGGTAAATGGTTTTGGTTAATTCAACGACTAAAAGAGGTGGTTAATGGTTGACCTATAGGTTAATGGCGTTGTTGCGTGCTGTGATGTACTATAAATGTTACGCAAACGGTGCAAGTATACACATTGAACAAGTAATAATAGTGATAAGTAAGATCGTCTCCACAAGGATTGGAGGGAATTCAAGTAAAATTTATGCACTCAAAACAAAGACTGAATATTGAATGAAAGAGTTGATATAAGCAATTAAAAGAAATGTTGTAGCAAAAACTATATTAAAAACTGGGATTAAAAGATAAGACTACGAAATGTCCTCACACGTGTAAAAACTCTCAACTAGGATGAAAGGCTGAGTTTATTGAGGAATCCTATGCCATGCTATCTTGAATGATTAACATTTTTCAGCTTATATGATGCTCAACAGAGTTTTAACATGTGTTTCTTGTAGTAACCCATTTCGTCCGAGCCTCTTAAGCCCAATAATATTATATTCTATTACAATAAATAAATGATCTATTACAACCAAACCCAAATTTAAAATCCAAACTAGGCTCATTTCCCATAACCCAAATTAACCCTAAAAAAATAACCTAAACCCTTTCTTATCTGCAGTTGCCGCCGTCCCTTGGCTTTCCAGCTCTCTTCGTGTGGCCATCATGCACGACCCCTCAGTGCCCCGTGACCACCACGCGCGAATCTATTGGCCTTCCACCGCCCAATCTGACCAGCCGTCTGGCTCCATCGCCCTGCTCCACCGCTTCAGACCTGCAAAAATGGAATCATTATATGAAAATAAAGTATTATTTTATATGTAAAATGGGTTATAAAAACCTGAATAGAACAATGTAATGGGGGACACTCTCTCTTTCTTTTATTTTGGAAATACAAAAGATAGTTTTTCAATATCATCATCATCCGAAATCAACCACAAAACAAAAAATATAAAAAAAGGGAAAATCGCATCAAAGAATAAGATCGGAAAAGGTAAAAAAATATATAAAACCGTTTAGTTTTTACCCGATTTGCTTATCTAGGTTTAGTTTGGGAAGAAATCGAGGGTAGATCCAGCTTTAAGGGAGTGAACCGCGCTGATCCGTGCCCTTGCATGTTTATTTCGACCACCGTAAACGGCGGTTGTCGTCGCTGGTGAACGGCGGCCCACAGTGGACATTAGCCGGCGTCCGGGCTAGGGTAGAGATGAGGGAGAGAGCATTTGAGAGGGTCTAAGATTTTTTTTAATTATCAAAAGCAAGTGAATTTTTGGTCTAAAAATAGATATTTAAGGGGCGTTCGAAACGACGCCATTTTGGCACTGGATGACTTGCGCATAAGACTCGACTCAGCCTAGGATTCCCGTGTTTTTAGAAGGATGGGAAAATCGCACTTTCGGTCCTTCCACTTTAGTATCCTTTACATATTTGCCTTTTAGTTCTTGTTTTATTTCATTTCGGTCATTTTTTAGCCTTTATTATTATTATTATTGTTATTGTTATTATTATTATGTTAATTATTATCATTGCAAATATTATTGTATATTATTTGCATATATTCAAATAATATGTTACTGTATATATATCTATATCATATTGAGTACATATATAGTTACCATATATATAATACATAGTATAGTCGTAAGTTATATATATTAATAATATATAGATACCTTACATTTAATATATAGTGATACATATCATATATATGTGTATATATAATTATTGTACCATATATAGATACCATTACATATTATACTATATGATATATATTACACTTATTATTATATAATATGTAATTTATATTATATTATATTATATAGTTGTATACTATATGTATATTATTGTCATATATAAAATTTATGCCATTATTTTCAAGTAGCACATATTTTTTGTATTTATTTCTACCATGATATTTAATATTTAAGGGATATTTTTCAATCTATTTCGAGAAATGGCTAGGAAGTGGTATCCTGACTTATTCAGGTGTCATCTTCCTCGGTTGTCATAAATAAGAAAATATTCTCCTTAGACTTTTTTTTGGGATTAAATTTTAAATTCAAATTCAAATTTTTATTTTCTTGCAAAGATAACACTAAATCAACACAGTACCAATTTTGGGTGTCGTGGGGTGTTAATCCTTCCCCACGCGTAATCAACTTCTGAACCTAATTTTTAATGGTGTCTGGCCTACCAAAGTGGCCGATGGCGACTCTATCTCCCATTTTCAATATGTTCAAAAAAAATTCTTTATTACAGTTGGCGACTACGTTGGGGACTTTTTTAGAGGGTCAGACCATTATTGATTTTGTGTTGTCTTGTAAAAAACTAAAAATTCAATTTATTTAATTTTTAATCTCTTTGCATTCATGCATGAGCGATTCGAGCTCCGTAACCGCTAAGTGGGAGTTATTACTTTGTCTCGTGGGGTCTTCACCTCCGTATGGCACTGTAATTCACTTTCGAGGTACCAACCTTATATTTTGTGGGGTTTTCACCTCCGCATGGTATAAAGGGAAGTATCCTCTCGAATCGATGTTCTAGCGACAGTTCGGGTACCATTTTTCTCTACATCCTAACCGCATATAGTGGCCCATAGAGCCCATATTTTAGAGTCATACCGATACTCTACTTGTTTAGCAGTAACCCTATTAGGCCTTACTTGCTTATTTGATGTCTTTATTTGCTATTTATGTACATTTTTCTACCTATTTTAATATTTACTTTATTTACCATTAATTTATTTATTCATTTTAATCTGAACTGACCTATTTTCTCTTTTTGATCATATCATATTAAACCCATTCATTTTGCATTAATTGCATGACACTATTATCACATTCTAATCTTTGCATTTCACAAGCATGAAATACTGATTCACAACTGGTTCTCAATTAAAAAAGATTTGTCATCAGAAGAAAATCTAGTACCCTAGATGTCAATGCAACATTCAAAGTTGCAAATGAATCTCGTGAGTTCAGGATTGTGTGCCACGAGAACTATTTTTGAATCAGTACCTTCGCATCTAGGACATGCACCTTGCATATACATGCATTCATTGTTGAAAATTTAAAACTGATTCTTGGGATGCCCCATGACAGTGATACTGAATAGAATGAAAAGCCAACCAATTCAACACCTTTACAAAACTCGACACAAGACCAAAATAATGAATGAAGATAGATTGGACAAGATTGAGCAAAATCAAAGGGACATGGAAGCAGATCTGGCTAAGAAGCTGAAGGACCAATTAGCTAAAGCCCAACAAGTCATGAGGGAACAAATCAAGAAATGCCAGCAAGATATACTAAGCCAAATAGCACAAATGCTAGGACATAAACTTCCTAGGCAAGAAAAAACTTTTGTTGCAAATCCTACAGAAAATCCCGCTGATGGGAACGAAGGCCATGTGTATCCTCCGGGGTTTACTCCTACTTATGCGAAGCTTCGACCTGACCCTCAAATAATACTTTCTTGAGGGAAGTCACTACTTCATCAGGCCTCCGCCTCTTCCCCTGTGAATGTACCCACTACATCGGAAGCTAAGCCCTAGGGAAATTAAGTTGAAAAATTTGTCTCAGAAATGGATCAGTTGGTCGAGATCGAGAAACCAAAAATGAAGACTTCAAAAGAGATCAAGGACCGTTGCAAGTGGCTCGGGGAAAAGATGGAAGCCATGGAGGTAGTGGACACCTTCAGCGGGTTTGATGCTAATGAACTTAGCCTCGTCCCAAACTTGGTGCTACCCCCTAAGTTCAAGGTCCCAAAATTTGAAAACTACGATGAGACGAGTTGTTCACGTGCTCATCTTACCATGTTTTTCCGAAGGATGACGGGTTATGGTAGAGATGACAAGTTATTGATCCACTATTTTCAAGATAGTTTAACTGGATCTGCCACTAGATGATATAACCCATTGAGTCGTTATTAGATAAGATCATGGAAGGACTTGGCCAAAGCTTGTTTAGAGCAATACCGATATGTCAGTGATATAGTGCCAGACCGTTGGACTTTACAGCACATGAAGCAAAAGTCTAATGACAGCTTTAGGGAATATGCACAACGCTGGAGGGACGTAGCGGCACAAGTTTAACCCCCGCTGGGCGAAAAAGAGACAATGGTCATATTTATCCAAACATTGGGAGGCCCAATTCTAGATCGCCTTATAGGAAATGCAACTACCAATTTTGCTGACCTAGTGCTATCTAGTGAGCTTATCGAGAATGGCCTTAAGAACGATAAGATTGACGCCCGTGGAAGTTTGTCCCACAAGAAGCCATCATATGGGGAAGAGAGACAATGAAGTGAACTCTTCAAAAATTTATAATATGGGTTTTTCAAAATAAGTAACAGTGACACAACCTAAAGCTATGAGTTCGCAAAGTTCCTCAAGCCAAGATTTTGGGCAAAAAATGAATACAGAAAAGATGGAGTTTACGTCGCTACCAGTTTCCTATGTAGAACTATACAAACAATTGTACGACAACCATATGGTGGCACATTTCTATCAAGCTCCAGTACAACCTCCTTTCTCGGGATAGTATAACGCTAATGTGAGATGTGATTATCACGCAGGGCAAATAGGCCACTCGATTGAGAACTGTATAGGCTTTAAAAAGCCTGTAGAAAAATTTATTAAGCTTGGGTGGTAAGTTTTAAGGACTTAGCTGAGCCAGCCACAAACAAAGACCCCTTACCGAAGTATAGAAATGCCTGAGTATGCTAGTGATGCCTTTTTGAGAATGACCTGAGCCCATGCTTAACGGGCTTAGATATTACACTGTTATGATCATAGTAGGTATCCTTGTAGTTTTCATCTCTTTCAAAGCGGTGTTTTTGTATATCTCACTTGTCTAAGCCCAATAGTAGTGGGGGCTTCTGTAAGGGCCAAAAACTACAAGTTTCAATGAATGATACCTTTGTTCATCTTAATCTGATTATACCCGTGCATAACGTAAATCAGAAGCTATATATGACGTACATCCTGATTTAATATGACCATGACATGAGCCATCATAATTTTCAAGCAATAAAGTATGAATTTGCTACAAAGCATTTTTGAGGGGCACACCCTTGATGGAGTAACTTCAAAGAAAGACAATTGAACCCGAGAAAGGCTAGGGGCATCCTTACATACAAGGCATCGATCACTGTTTAATCAGAAGAAAAGATCTAACCACCATAGAATCAGGGGTATCCCTTTGAAGGAAAAACGCAATTTTTCATTCACATATTCATTGAGATCATTCTTCATTAACTGCATACATCGTACATGCATTTAGGTCATCATGCATTTAGGCTAGACACATGCATTAAGCAAAAAGTTAGGTGCATCCATAACACATTTATTTTTGGCTTAAACATACAAATAGGTCCAGGAAAGAGACCAAAGAACCTCAACTGTAGGGGCAACAACATGATGATCAACCTTTAGCCCCAAATGAGGCTGAATACGTCATGACTCCCCGCCATGGAGTAGTAGAATCAACTTTTTCTTGATCTCGCCTCTGTTAGTGGTAGTGGGTCAGTTTAATCTAGATCATGTCTCTCCTTCAGTGGTTTGGAAGATCAAATTTTTGAAGATCTTGTTTCTCCGTCAGTGGTATTCAGATCAAATTTTCCTTTAGATCTCATCCCTTCATCAGTGGTGTAGTGGATCTCATATTCTCTAGATCATGCCTCTCCGTCGGTGGTATAGTAGATCAAGCATTTTGTGGGTTATGCCTCCGTTAGTGGTGGTAGACCAGTTTAGTTCAAGATCCAGTCTCTCCGTCAGTGGTGTAGTGGATCAAACCCTTTTCTGGTCTTGCCTCTTCGTCGGTGTTGCAGCTGGATCAAAATTATCAACCTCAAACCCTGCCTCTTTGTCGGTGTTGTAGCTGGGTCAAACTTTACTAACTCCTGGTCATACCTTTTATTCAGTGTTATAGTTGGACCAGATATGCTAAAATTTTGATCTTGCCTCTTTGTCAGTGTTGTATCTGGATCAAACCTCAAACCCTGCCTCTTCGTCAGTGTTGTAACTAAGTCAAACCTTACTAACTCTTGGTCTTGCCTCATCGCCGGTGTGGTAGCAAGACCAAATGCACTAACTTTGATCTTTCCTTTTCGTCAGTGTCGTAGCTGGATCAACCTTACTAACTATAGACCTTGCCTCTTCGTCGTTGTTGTAGATGGGTTCAAATTTACTAACTTTTAAATTATTCTCTTCGTAAATATCCTAGCCAGTAAAAAGCAGAAAAGAAAAAAAAAGAAGAAAAAAAGAAAAAAGAAAGAAAAAAGGAAAAAAAAAGAAGAAAGAAGGAAAAAGAAAAAAGAAAAAAAAGGAAGAAGAAAAAAGAAAAGAAAAATATGTCAGGTCTTGTTTCTTCGTCAGTGTTATAGCTGGGTCAGACATCGAAGCCTTTATCCTTCGATCTTGTTTCTTCGTCAACGTTACAACTAGATCGCATGTTAAAGCCTTCATCACCTGATCGTACCTCCATACCACTGTTGTAGCTAGATCAAACATCAGAACCTTCATCATTCGATCATGTCTCTTCGTCAGTGTTACAGTTGGATCAAGTTTTGCAAACCTCGCCTCTTTGTTAGTGTTACAGCTAGGTTGAATTTCTTCAACAGATCCTTCATTTTGAAGATTTTGCCTCCAAGAACGGCCGAGCAAATCAAGTGGAGCAAAGGAAGAAGAGTTGTGCCAAGAAAGAAGAAGCCCAACCAGACCGGACAAATGGGTTTCTCTTTGTCTTTGCTTTATTGTCGTTATACTGCAATGAGCAAAGAGAGGCAGTTGTAGTAACCCATTTCGTTCGGGCCTCTTAAGCCCAATAATATTATATCCTATTACAATAAATAAATGATCTGTTACAACCAGACCCAAATTTAAAATCCAAACCATGCCTATATCACATAACCCAAATTAACCCTAAAAAATAACCTAAACCCTTTCTTATCTGCAGCCACCGCTGCCCCTTAGCTTTTCAACTCTCCTCGCGTGGCCACCACGCACGACCTCTCAATGCCCCGTGACCACCACGTGCGAATCCATTAGCCTTCCACCGCCCAATCTGATCGGCCGCCTAGCTCTACCGCTTCATACCTGCAAAAAAGGAATCATTATCTGAAAATAAAGTATTATTTTATATGTAAAATGGGTTATAAATGAAACAATGTAATGAGGGTCACTCTCTTTTCTTTTAGATTGGAAATACAAAAAAACTTTTCAGTATCATCATCATTCGAAATCAACCACAAAACAAAAAATATAAAAAAAAAGAAAATCGCACCAAAGAATAAGATCGAAAAAGGTAAAAATATATAAAACCGTTCGGTTTTTACCCGATTTATTTACCTAGGTTGAGTTTAGGAAGAAATTGAGGGTAGATCCAGCTTTAGGGGAGTGAACCACGTCGATCTATGCCGTTGCATGTTCATTTCGACCACCGTAGAAGGTGGTTACCGTCGCCGGTGAACGGCGGCCTACAGTGAACATCAGCCGACGACCGGGCTAGGGCGAAGACGAGAGAGAGAAAGCATTTGAGAGGGTCTAGGATTTTTTTAATTATTAGAAGCAAATGAATTTTTGGTCTAAAAATGGAAATTTAAGGGGCATTCGAAACAACGCCATTTTGGCACTAGATGACCCACGCATAAGACTCGACCTGGCCTAGGATTTGCGAGTTTTTGGAGGATGGGAAAATTGCACTTCCAGTCCTTCCACTTCAGTATCCCTTACATATTTGCCTTTTAATTCTTGCTTTATTTCATTTCGGTCATTTTTTAGCCTTTATTGTTATTGTTGTTGTTGTTGTTGTTGTTATTATTATTATTTGCATATATTCAAATAATATGTTACTGTATATATATATCTATATCATATCGAATACATATATAGTTACCATATATAATACATAGTATAGTCGTAAGTTATATATAGTAATATAGATACCTTACATGTAATATATAGTTATACATATCATATATATGTATATATATATATATAATATTGTACCATATACAGATACCATTACATATTATACGATATGATATATATTACACTTATTATTATATAATATGTAATTTATATTATATTATATAGTTGTATACTATATGTATATTATTGTCATATATAAAATTTATGCCATTATTTTCAATTAACACATATTTTCTTGTATTTATTTCTACCATGATATTTAATATTTAAGGGATATTTTCTAATCTATTTCGGGAACTGGCTAAGAAGTGGTATCTTGACTCATTCAGGTGTCATCTTTCTCGGTTGTCGTAAATAAGAAAATATTCTCCTTAGACTATTTTTTAGGATTAAATTTTAAATTCAAATTTTTTATTTTCTTGCAAAGACAACACTAAATCAACACGATACCAATTTTGGGTGTCGTGGGGTGCTAATCCTTCCCCACGCGTAACCGACTCTCGAACATAATTTTTGAATCTCTGGTTAATTTTTAATGGTGTCCGGCCTACCAAAGTGGCCAGTGGCGACTCCATCTCCCATTTTCAATATGTTCAAAAAAAATTCTTTATTACATTTCTAAACTATCTCTAGCAAGAAACTGACAGTAAGAATGCTACAACAATACCTCTCAACATGAACCCAAGCATAACAGTATCCTTGAAGTTCTACTCATTTTAGTCATTGAAACCCTTTTCCTTATCTCTAAGGCGATTTATGGTTTAGCCTCCCAGCTTAACCCCATTGTTCACGTAGATCTAATCTTAACTCTCTCGACCATTAAGCATCAAACAAAGGTAAAGGCTAACTCTTGAAAGCACTTACAAACCCTAGGCAATAAAATAGTGAACAAAGTATATATAGAACTGAAAAATGCTAAAACATTCATTCAAACAATAAACATAATCATCCAACAATAAACCCAAGCCACTTAAAGTTAGTTCATGGCGGGGTAAATAACATCCAAAACCATTCGTTTGATACAACCCATTTCAGGAAAAGTATAGAAAGATAAGAGCAACAAAGAGTAAAAAGGAAACTCCCAAGCCGTTGTGGACTGCCTTGAACCACCTCAAGCTTGTTGCTTCTCTCAAAGGCCAACAAGTTCTTTCCTTGAAGCTTCAACAATGGAGGACACAATGAAGGAGAGAAGAAGAGTGGTCGCCTCTTACTTTTCTCTTTCTTATCTCATAAAAGCCTCCCTTATAAATATGGGTGTCCTATCTTTTATATAGTGGGGGCTCCTAGAATTTTGTGCCTTTAATTCTTTTCGTGCCCTAGAGAATATTCCCTTCACGTGTGGGGGCTTAACTGGCTAGTGGAATCACGTATGAGGGCTACAAAATATCTTTATTCTTTGTCCTTTTGTGTGCCCAGAAATGCCGTCTAAAATGCCGCAGCATAATTTCCTTCCCAACAATGCTCCTTAACTCACCTGCACATCATCATACCAAAACAACCCTTCATCTCAAAGCAACACCAATTTCATAAAAATATAAAATCAACCAAGCAAACACCACCATATGCAACTATATGAACTAAATGCATGAAATGAGTTTAAAACCAAACAATAATCTAAGTAAAAAGGCATGAAATGTATCCTTTTTACAAGGTTAACAATTAACTATTATTAAATTATTTAGGCTTAATTCCAAAATAAGTGCCTAAACTATCTAATTTTCCGTTTTAGGTGCCTAAACTATTTTTTGCCCCTTTTAGGTCTCCAATTTATCATTTTTTATCAAAATAGGTGCCTTAGTTTGATCTTAAAATGGGCAAAAAATGATAGTTTGGACACCTAAAAGGGCAAAAAAGAAAAAAAATTAGGCACCTAAAAAGGAAAAACATAATAGTTTGGGCACCTAAAAGGAGAAAAAAAGTTTAGACACCCAAAAGAGAAAAAAAATTATAGTTTAGGCACATATTTTGACGGTAAGCCAATTATTTATACATATATTTTGTTTGCAAGACTAACTATGTAAATCTCGAGACTCTCTTATAATATAATATTTATCGGAGAGATAATTTCATTATTCTAAAAAGAGCAATGACCATGCAAAAAAAATTGTAATAGATTACAAGTTAACTGTTAGCAGTTAACACGATTAATCGTTTCTTAACGGTTATGTTACGACTAGCAAAATTCAATAACCGCTATAACGGTTAACAAATTATTTAAACTAAATGGTACGATTAACCTACCATGAATATTATTGTAGCGATGTTTTTTGAAATTTAAAGAAGTTCAGGGTTTCCCACTTTTATTGAAAGCATTTTATTAAAAGGGGAATTTTTCTAAAAAAACGTGTTTTAGAAATAAATAAACTGGAGTCGCCACCGGTCACTTGGGTTAGGTAAACCAGACATCAAAAATAAAATCAGAGATTCAAATGAGTTCCAGAGTCGATTACGAGTGGGGAAGGTTTCGCACCCCCACTACACCCAAACTTGGTACCAAATTAATTACCGCCTTGTTAATATTGGATTTTGCGAATTAAAGTGACAACTTAAATCAAAATTTGGTTATATAAGTGAGTATATTTTAAGGGCTCTGTTATTCGAGAATGAACGTCTGAACCACCACCACTACGACTGGTACTGGCCTCGTTCGTTCCCGAATAGAAGGACACTGCATAACAATTTATATTTCGGTATACAAGAATAACAACTAAATGAACGATACAAGGCATAAATGAATATGACAAACAAAAAGGCTTAAATGAAAACACACAAAAGCCCGCTTGAAGCCCTAACCTAAAAGGCCCAAGTTACTCAACTAAGCCTAAGGCCCAAAAACACAACGTGGGCCAAAACCACTAATTAAGCTATACCTATATAAAATCACATGTATATAGATATAAATATATTTACTATACATATTCTATACTATATATATATATATTATACGTTTAAAAAAAACTCTATATTATACTAAAAACTATATGTTATATTTTTCTATAAAAGCCATATTATATATACAACATATATTATATATATATAATATATTGTATATAAAAAACATACATTATATTATATAAAGAAAACTATATATATTATATAAAATAGGTAAAATATATAATAATACATTAATACTATGTATTATATATTTGTGTGTATTCCCTAAAAACATATGTAACATACCTTATATAAAAACATTTATTATATACCACATTATATGATTAAATATCACACATGCATATACTGAAATTATATATAAAATATAAGGATACATAAAAACTAAGTAAAAACACCACATAATGTACATGGTTCTATGGCAACTAAATTAAACAATAATATTAAAGTTGGGTTAAAACAAACATAAAGGGGAAGAGGGTACCAAAGCCCATTAATTTGGACTCACCAAAACAGATCCGGGTTAGTGTTGGGTCTGGAGCGGGTCAGCGGTGCGCGGGTCTAGAGGGAACCGGCTCATCCGGTTTTAACCGATTAAAGGGGTAAACCCTTTTATTTTTTTTACTTTGTTTCTTCTTCAGCAAAAATACTCTCTCAAAGATGGAAACCCTAGCCCGCCGTCTCTCCCGCTCACTGACGTCGCTCCAGCGCGTTTCTCGGCAAGGCCAGATGGCCGACAGAATCTCATTGTTCTCCTCTTCCTCTTTACCGGTTTGGATTCCACAAAAGACGGCCGCGAATGCCCCAAATCTGAATCGAACTCGAGCGACTTTGGAAGCGCGATTCGCCGCCGTCCGCCGTTGGATCGTCGTGGTTTTGAACTATGTTGCTCACCGCGACGTGGGCTCTCCGTCCACCGTTGAGATTCGACGTTGGAGTCGCCGGATTTAACAAAGTTGGGCTTTATTTATCTGATATATTTTTATATATGGACTGACAGAATTGAAATATAGATGGGCTTGTATTTATTTTGTTTAATAATATTAATAATAATAATAGAAATAATAATAATAATTAAAACAATAATAATATAACATACGTATATAACACTGAAACATTAGTACATATTACCTATACACATGCACATATAAACCTAAAGACATATTTGTCTTAATAGATAATAAACACACATACTGATGACATATAACACACACGTGCATAATGTAACCACTTAGCCGTTTTTGCGGTTTCGAAATAACGTAACATATAATAAGGCAAGGGATAAAACACTAAAACATAATACTAGTAATTTTTTTAATTTTTTTCAAGTAGCAACACACATATATAGATATAGTTAATAATTAAACAATATCTTATAAGTCCATTATTACAAAAGCGAAAATAAAAAAGCGGGTTCACGCTAGACAAAATTAGTGATTACAACCATATATGATTTTGCCCATGTATATAACCGCAATTTATATGAATATGGCTTCAATTAAGAATTTTAGTTCCAAAAACAAAGAAATTTTGCACGGTAATAAAAGTATAATAGATTACGGGGGAAGGATATAGTGGACAATGATACTATTAATATTCAATTGCGTAGCGATTGTGGATCATCATTTGATCATTCTTCGATATTGCTAGCTTGCTGCCTTTAGATAATAAAAATAACATGATTATCAAAAAAACTATAATGATAATAATTATTATTCAAGATAATCATTAATATTAGATATATTGATCTACTAATTCAGATTGAGTACTATAAAAGTCAATTATAAAAGACGATTCTTTTAATCTAGCTTAATCGATTGATAAAATTATAAATCTTTGAGTTTGTTTAAAGAATATAACGTCATATCTTACTAAATCAATTAGTAATTGATAATAATAATAACAATTAATTTTAATTAGTTTAAATAAATTTATTAATATTTACTTACAAAAATATTCAAATATATTTCATTCTGCTCTTTGATTATATTTTTGAATAGCTCTTTGATTATATGAGTTAATATTCATCAATAATATATAAGACATACTCTGATTGGAATTAAAAGAAACTTATGACCTTAGTGGACCGTTGCATCCGAATTAAATTGGCCCAACTACAATTTTTGTGGTCCACGTGCTTAAAAATAACCAAATTTCATGAGCTCACATGTTAACTCCAAACTTCATATCTCAACGGCCAGTAAGAATTTTGATGGTTTCAATTTTGAAGTCTTTAATTTTTTTTAAGAGAATAATTAAGTTTTTAGATTTTTTTACGCCCAATTAAACCATCGAACTAATAAATTAGATCAATTAAATTATTTGATCAATTTTGACCATTAGTTTTTGACGATTTTTTCCCTGTGATATTATTTTCACGTGACACACTACAGTTATGTCATATGACATATATCGAATTTTTAGAAAACTATTTTGTTATAATTTTTATAATTTTATTTAAAAAATTTAGAACTTTTAAATAATTCTTTAAATGAAATTAAATATTTCTGAAAATGCCAAGTGACAACATTATAACACGACACGTTGTACCAATTGATCTAAAAAAATTATTAGATTTAATAGTTTGAAATTTAATAGTTTGAAATTTAATTAGCTGCAAAAACAGGTTCATGGTTTAATACCCTTGAGTCTATTTTTTTTTAACTCGCAACATTTGTAATATCAAGCTATAGATGTGTAAGGTTATAAAATTTTGAATGGAAAAATATTTTTTTTATGATTCATTATTATATTAACATTAAAAAATTGGTAAAAATTGTTCCAAAAAACCATTTGATAAATATAAAAAAATTCAAAAAATTGTTCAAAAAAACATTAAAAATAATATTTTAATATTTTGTGAATGTTATGAATATTTATCTATGTGGATGTCTATCATGATAAGTACTTTATCTAGAAGATTTGATTTATCTTATCATTAAGAATATTATCTCCATTAATTAGAGTTCAATGTATTATATACTTCTTATGCCTATAAATAGATGATTTGATTAAGACATTCTGCACTCGTGTCAATATTGATAATAATACAAATCTCTCTCTTTCTCTCATCTCTTTGTTCTTTTATTCTTGTTCATTGTTCTTCGTTATTTTATTCACAACACGTTATCAACACGATCTCGCTCAAGTACAGTGGTTATTATCGGTGATTTTCGAAAAAAAAATCAATTTGATATCAATGATTACATCCGTTATATATTCAAGTTAATTCGAGAAATTCGATATGTTTTACTTATTTATATATCATTTTATTGGTTGAGGTTAGTATATTATGATTATTATTTTTATAATTTCATTATAATATTTGTACTTCTCCTTGATATGTATTTCTTTTGATTAATAGTTTTATTTTCTAAAGTATACTAATGAACAAACGTGTCTCGCGTTTATGTGAAGGTTTCAATATCGGAGAGCATGAGAATGGAATATGATAATTAATAGCGAAGCTAAATGTTTGATCGCTCTGAGGAATGAGTACTTTCCACAAGGGCACGTAGCTACACATGTTGAGATATTTAAGCTTTAATTTTCTGCTTAAATTCTATAGAAAATTAGCATTTTTCTCTATTAAAATGAAGTCCATCATGTGTCTGATGTCTATCACTGAACTGAAAAATGTTGTTTGAGGTTCCCTTCTAAGTGCGCTGAAACTATTGTTGATGCTCTCATCTTTTGTTGATATTAGGATTGAAGTTATTGTATTGGACAGGCAGAACTATTTATTTTGACTTATATGTCTTTGTTATGCTATATTTAGCATGTCTATTTTTTTTTTTTTTTGTCGTCCATTGCTTCTCTCATCGGAACTTCTCATGGGCTTCGTTGCATATTCTTTAATTATGGGAGTAAGAAAATTATAGTGGTATACTTACTAATATATTCTTATAATTAAGATCAATATTTATTTATAATATTTTATTGATTAGAGTTGATATTTTTAACCGTGTTTTGAGTTTTACATGTATTTAAATGACTTGGAAAGAGACGTGATATAAAGGGGTTATGAGAAGCTGTATCGGTCATTTGCTATGTCTCCATTGTCCTCGAGAGGAAAATCATTATCGGTAAAATCTATTTTTTCCCTTAAACTACGATTTAAAGTGCGATAAATCACGGTGATTTTGAATCTACAAGAAGACTGCTATAAAATCTATATTTGCTCGAAAGCAATAATTCTCATGTGTCAAAAAACTCGACTATTGACTTCTCCCAAGTTCAAGTTACGAAAATTCGTCTTGATCCAAAAAGTTTTATGGGAGCCATTCCCTGGAGTGAATGCAAGCATGATGTTTATTCTATGCGATTATTGGATCTGTTTCATTCCCTGGAGTGAATGCAAACATGGTTAATCACTATTCAATTGGTAACATAACTTCGATATAATCCAAGTATATTGGCTGGACATCCCGTTCTACGAGGCTACTAGTTTCAAAGAAGGTTTTTAAAGGACCTTCTGAGCTGGTTTAACAATGCCGTGTATGAGGATTAAATCTTTGTTCTCTGTGATGAGGATATGTTAGTAAAAACATACTCCATTTTCACGCAAATAATGTTGTCCTCAGACACAATATCGTGAAAAAGATTTTAAAGGCCCACTGGTTGTACTCCATTCCTTGAAGTGAATGTGAGATTTTATAATAGAAAGAATAAAAGCCACATTAGAAGTTGTGGTCATGGTCGAGGCTATGAATATACACATGGAAAATATGATCATTTTAAGAATACCTCTACCCACTGGTAATGAGTTATAAGGATGACAAGAGTGATAGAGATCATTCTAAGAAAGTGAAATCCTTTTTATTACCAATGTGACGTTATAAACCATTGGTCTCGTACTTATTGTACGTTGAAAAATCAACAATCATTGAATGATAAAGGAAAGAAAATAAAAGCAAATTTTGTCTGCGAAAATGACGAAGATGATATTGGTCCTACTCATTTGGACGTTATTGGTCCAACTTATTTGGACGTTGTTGATTTCTTTATAAACCTTGAAGGGAATGAATCATCTTCTAATTATTCTCATAACTTTGAAGAGAATTATTTAACTTTTTATTTATTTTGCTTTATGTTTATTTACTTTACACATTAATTATTTACGTTTTATATTTATATTTATATATTATGATATTTATTTAGTTTGTTTAACATGGTTACTTATCAAATATAATTTATGGTAACGATTTATGCTTAGCAGAAGCATAGGATATATTTTCCCATTTAAATGCAAGGGAAAATGTGAGTATTATATCTCAAAGAACTGAAAATATTGATGCTCCAGAAGAGCAATAAGTTCTTGAGAGAAAGCACATTTTGAAAAGTGCAGTATTGGAATATTGTAATAATTACCGCTAATGGTAATGATATCGTCATCACTAGAAGTGGAAATTTAAACAGAGCAATATGAGTTCGCAAAATAATCCTTCGGGAATTATAGATAACATATGTTATCAATTGGCATTTGAAATAAGGCAATGTGGATATAAGCTCTGGTAGCCAAAAAGTCAGTTGAAAGCTCTAAAAGAGTTATATATTGCTACCAAAAGAATAATTTTCATTGAAAGCTTCGAAAGAGCTAAATATATTCCTATTCAAATGACCAATTTTTGGTAGACAATATATTATCAAATTTCAAAGAAAGTTGTATTTCAAAATTTGTACCACACATGTACAAATGAGATTGAATCACATGTTATGATAAACAAAAAGCTTACAAATTCATAGATATATACACATGTATATATAGTTGGCATGATCGGTTAGACTATCCTGATCAATAATGATGTGAAAGCTAATGGGATTTATATGCACATTTATTAAAAGAACATGAAGTTCTTATGGTGCATGTTCTCAAAGGAATTGATTAAATTCCACTTACTAAAAGAACACGAAGTTCTTGTGTTGCTTGTTCTCAAAGGAAATGATTAAGATCCACTTACCAAAAGAACTTGAAGTTCTTGTACTAAAGTTGAGGCTGCATGTCTTGCATATCTGAATGAAATATGAGCCCATTTATCTATAGATGTGGAAAGTTTTATATGATTTTAGTAGATACATCTACATTGTTTTATCAACTTACAACCAGAAGTTTGTGATATTGATTATAAAAAGATTCAGATTATGCAGTTAGACTATTCGTCTTGCAAAAGCTAGTGGGTTTATATTTTAGGCTATATCAGTTATTACAAAGCCTATTGATTATGAACAAAACAGTTTAGCAAAATTTTGATTGGATGCCTCCTCTTTGATAGCTAAACTATAAGAACAAAATTATCTAAATGATATTTCACATATAGCAGCACTTATACCCATCAAGCCAACGAGTTATAATAAACTCCCCGTTATGATTGGTTTTGGTCAGAAGCCATGCATTTCCCTTTTTATAATTTTTGAATGTGCGATACGAATTGCTCTACCACAACACACAAAATGGGTAAATAAAAAGGGTTGAAAATATATATTAAGTACGAGTCTCCTTTTATGTTTAAATTCTTAAACATTAATTGGAGAATCATTTATGAGATGATTTTTTCCTCAACATCAGGGGGAGAGAATAATCAGCTGGATAAAGAAGGAAATGAATTTTCATTATTTAGATCATCGAATATGAACTAAAAGTTCATAAGATAATTCAATTTACTGTATGTCAACTGCCAGACATATTTACTGACCTAATGAGAGTAATCAAGTCTCATATACCAGCTGAAAATGCTCTAAAATTTGAATACATGTTAGAGCGAATGGATGTAAATCATGCCTGGAGCATGATAGTTGAAACTGGTTCCAATGATCAAACTTCTCGTAAATGGAAAGTAGTATGAGATAATCATATATTGGAGGCAGGTGCTCCTGAAGAGACCCAAGACATAACTAATAGTAAAACTCTTGAAGAGTTTCAGGTACTTGAAATAAAGATTGAAATCTTGAAGAGATCTCGATAAGTTATGTCGCTACGAGAATGGAACCGAAATAGAAAAGTTGTCGACAACGATTTTTCAAACAATATTTCTATAAAAGTAAAGGAACAAAATGAGGATCGTGTATAGAAATCTATTAAAAAATATAGATATTGAATTAGCCAATATAGAAAGACGCTTTGAACTTCTAAAAGAGAAGTATTTGGACCAGCAGTCCAAACACCTAAAGGTGTAATACAAGTGAGGCACAGATAAGTAGTCGTAAATACGACTTGAATTATGATTTATAAAGAGTTTTAATTACTTCATGGTGGATGTAATTACTTTGGCAGTTATGAAATATTTTATAAGCGTCTAATTATTTTATGGATCCATATTTATCCTTGAAGGATTTAAAATGCTAGAAGCATTTGAAAATTTTCGAGGAAATTTATTTAGACATGTCTCATTGGATATTTATATTTTGGCGCAATTGGTATAATCGCCTTAGTGAGTACTGATTAAGGAAATATTGTAAGAATGGTCATAATTCCTTATGTATTTTATAAAGGAGTTTGAATCAAGATTCATTATGATAATTTGAATATCATTAGAACTCCTGAAGAGCTTCAAATTGGAAACTCATGAAGAGCTTTCAAAGTATTTAATGAAAGTATTCGAGAAAAAGAATCTTGAGATGGGGTTTTGTCTCGAACTAAAGATCGAGTACTTAAATATGCATTTTTGTCTATTAATGGACACATGCTGAAAGATTCTTAACGAGATTTAATATGAATAAAGCATATCCATTGAGTATCCTAATAATTGTAAGATTGTTGGATGTGAATAAAGATAATTATATCTTTTCTTGGTTTTGAAGCACCATATATTATTTGGTCAAGAAATATCCATGGATATACAAGATCATTACCTCTAGATCTTCAAACATTCATTGATGCCTCCTCAAATCTTGTAGAAATAATTATTATGCATAAGGCTAGCCAAAAATGTGTTTGGCTAAGACCATTGACCCAACGTATCTAGAAGATATGTGATTTACTTTCACAAGATATGATACAAATCTATCTTGTGCAGAAATAGTGCAAGGTTTATATCTCAATCGAAAGATGGATACATCAAGGATGACAAAATGGAACTTATTACTCCAAAGTTTCATCCATCACGATCTTTAGAAAAAATAGTATTCAAGATTGAATTATGAAGATTCAAAGATCTTATGTGATGTTTTCATGAGGGCGAGTAAATACGCGTTGCACTCTTTTTCCCTTAACTGAGGTTTTACCTCAATGGATTTTCCTGGTAAGGTTTTTAATGAGACAACATATTATGCGTATCAAAGATGTGTGTACTCTTTTTGCTTCACTAAAGAAATTTTTTCCCCATTTGGTTTTTATCTTAGTAAGGTTTTTAACGAGGCACATTATCTTCATAGACATCCAAGGGGGAGTGTTATGAATATTTATCTATGTGAATGTCTATCATGATAAGTACTTTATCTAGAAGATTTGATTTACCTTATCATTAGGAATATTATCTCCATTAATTAGAGTTCAATGTATTATGTACTTCTTATGCCTATAAATAGATAATTTGATTAAGGCATTCTACACTCATGTCAATATTGAGAATAATACAAATCTCCCTCTTTCTCTCATCTCTTTGTTCTTTTATTCTTGTCCGTTGTTCTTCGTTATTTTATTCACAACAGCGAACTATTATATAATTATAAAAGTAATTTAATTTGAGAAAAATATTTATTTTTAACTTTGTAGTCACATTAAAAATAATTATTTTGACCTTTGAAGTTGCACATTATTATCACTTGGTGCTTGAAGAAATTTTTAGTTCAGTTTAACCTATAAACTTTTCAACAGTGATTCAAATGAACCCATCCTATTATTCATTATAAACAAAATTGACATGACATTCTAAGAATGTGTCATGTAGCACATAATATATATTAAACTAAAAAAAATTAAAATCCAAAAAATACATTTTTTCGATTTAACAAATTGGGATTTTTTTCTATTTTTAGATTTTTAAAGTTTTTATGAATATTTTGATGAATATAAATTAAAATTATATTCATCTTAAATTCTATTTTTATCATAATGTAAACTATTCAAATTTATAGATAATCTGTTTATTTTTTGTTAAACTTCGGTATCCAACTCATTGGTTGATTAATCCGGATCGGGTACTATAGAGACCGATTATGGGGGCGACCCTTTCAACCAAATTTTCTCCATTCACAACTCTAGGACTTGAACCCCTGACCTTGCTTAAGTTATATAGAGCTTTATCCCACTAGACCGACTGATTGTTTTTATTTGGAAATGTTTCTTACTTAGACATAAAAAACGTTTATAATTATCATCGTCATTAAAACTGAAAATTTTAATGTTGCGAAATATGATCGTCAGATAGAGCAAAATCGCAACTGGTAATTTAAAAAATAACAATGAAGATAAAGAAGATACAAATTTTATATGCAAATCCCTAAATAATATAGCGTAAAAACTACAAACAAAAGGTAAAAGAATTTCACTAAAAGAAGAAAACAATAACAATTATCTCTTAATAAAAAAAAGAAAACAACTATATAAGAAAATTCTCTAATTTCTTTAGTATTGGGAGGAATTTAGAATGATTTGAGATGTGGCGCACGAAACTTTGGACTTGGAAAAGTTAATTGGAGCAAAGACGATTGGTAGAGAAAAAAATATCGGTCAAGATTTAGAACGAATTATCGAGGCTCGGGAGAGGGGCCAATAGTTTTTCGGAGATGCTTTTGGCGAATTATCCATGCTGGGCAAGAGGCGTACTAGTGCCTTCCTTAGGAGATCACTTCGCTTTTTCGGAGAATAAATAATTGGGCGAGAATATTGTGAGTTTTTGGCGATGGGTTGTGGAAGATGTGAGGTGGGATAAGATAAGATCATGTAGTTTGATGTAACAATTTGGACAATGTATTGGTCGGTGGGTTACTCTTACATTTGGTGATTTGATTGTTATGTATTGTGCTATGGGTGCAATAGTTTCACATAGTTTGGTGTAGTAAATTGGACAAGGCATTGGTCGGTTGGGTGTTCTTATTTGGAGATTGAATGATGGTCGACAAGGAGTGATATGTTATTTTTCATCGTCGGGTCATAATGTATTTTTTAAAGTGAACAATCTTGCAGGCATTTAGCGAAGGGGGTGTTGATCGAAGAACATGGTATCAAGTGTTGCTTTATTGTTGGGTGTGTGAGCGTTTTGCACTCCTCATAGGTGTTGCGTGTTGAACTTCTTGGATTTATTTCGACGGTGTTTTTTTTTCTTGTTTTAATATTTCTTTGGTATTTTTCTTCCTCTGATATCTACATACTATCATGTGTACTCTTTTCCTCCAACTAGAATTAGAGGATTTTAACGAGGCACATGATAATACCTCTTACATTATTTTTTTATCTCAATAAAATCACACTCTATTGAGCAAAAAGAAAAAAGAAATAACACATGGCTAAGCTATTTATAGTTGAGTTTTGGGGACTAACTTATAAATAACCTAAAGTTCAAGAACCAAAAAATTAATTTTTTATGTCATTTTTCTTTCTTGGTTGCAGCACCCTTTGAAAATTTTCATTAATACCAAACGGTGCATTAATGCACCGAAAGTGCATTTGAATTTCAACAATCTCCAACTTGAAGATTTGATTAGAACAATCATATCTCCACTCCATTCTTTCTACCATGTACTTCCATGTTGCTTATGTTTCTATCAGGCCACAAGAGGATTGACACCAAGCAAACTTATCGGTATTAATTGCATTTGTCATGAAATCTGTTATGGTGTCAATGGTATGAATCTTCTGCATATCTGTTGTCCCTTCTTCCACTTTCTCTCGAACGAAGTGATACTAAACCCGAATGTGTTTTATTCTTGAGCTTCTCCAATAACATTTTCAACTATATTATTTATTTGCTGGCTTGTGTAGCTGCTATATATTCTGCTTCTGTCGTTAACGTAGTTACAACCGACTGCAGTTTTGAAACTCAACTTACAACTCCACTAGCAACCGTAAACACATATCTTATTGTGTTAATATTTAACTAAAATTATGTTAATTTTATTTTTAATATTATTTTATATTAAATTTATAGAAAAAATAATTTTTTTCAAAAAAAAAATTGGATATCATGTGGCATCCCTCGACTAAGAGTGACTCTTCTCATACGTACAATGAGGTGAACTCTGTGGTGAGATAACAATCACGGGAAACCCCAATTTTTAAAATATGTGAATGTAATTTGGAGCAAAAATGTAAAAATTACAAGCTCTTACAACCAAATGAAACAAGTTCATGTTCGAAGTCTTATCATTAACCATATTAAACCAGTGGTGGAATTCAACTTGATTTATAGTTGGGGCCATTAAAAATACCTAAATTTATAGGGCAACAATAAATTATAAATTTTTTAAGGAATTAAATAATAATTTTATCATTATACCCGCTTATAATTTTTTTTAATTTTTAAAATTTCTGAATAAAACAGTTTTGTGTCTTTTGCAAGAACTTCCTTGATTGAAGGAATACCTGAACTGATCATTGTAATCATTTGACAGCGATAAATATTATTGCAAGAACTTCTAAGTTCTAAGGTTGTAAAACAATATACATTAAATAAAATTTTAGTAAAAATTAATCAAGATCTAATCTAGCCTAGTGGTTAGGCTAATAAGTGGTGCAAGAACTTGGGTTTAAATCTTAATTAATTTACTGAACTTAAATTTACTCTATATTATTACCATTAATATTAAACGTTTGCTGCATAATGTCATTACCATGCGTTGGAATTGTTATCTCGTTAATTAGCCGAAGCCCGAATTAATCATAAAAAGTTTAAATCTTAATTGTCACGCCATGGAAGTTCAGACTCTTTTTCCTCATCAGCTTCATCTCAGGAACTTTTTGATTCCCTAGGAGATAATGACACCAACGACCGTGACGAAAAAACCGAACAATCCAAGCTCAATTCATCGAGAAACCTTCGTGTTTCGTTTGCGAGTTCTTCTGAAATGCGTGTCAGTGTAGCGAATCGGATACCGTCGTCGGTTTTCAGCACCAAGAATTCAACACAATGGATTGGAGCGCTGCTTCAAATGAATTATTGTTCAGCATTCATTTCAACAATTGCAGCTACTCAAAGGATCAGTTCATTATGCTATACAAATCCGGAGAATTGACCAAGTTAGATGAGCAGATAATTGCTCAAAAGAACGTGTTGCCATCTTTGAAAGAGTTGGACGACATGGCTGCAAGGGATGAACATATAGACGAAGGTTCGGGAAATGCAGCAACGGCGGTCGAAACCGGTGAGGTTGCGGAAGATGAGAGTGATCAGCCAAAGGTGGTTCAAGCTCTGAGGAGGCTCAAAGTTCAGATAGCAATGGTCCGATGGTGGATGATGGTGCAGTCGTGGTCAATCTTAGCATGGAAAAGAAACCCACCGATGAGCCCCATAATAAGCCTATCCATAGCCTCTCTAACCTTTCTGAGGAGAGCAATATCAGCATTTCGTTTACTTTCCCTGTGTAAGTTTTTTAATTCGTCCCTCTTTTGAATTTTGATCTTATACACTCATGGATTAAGAAAATATAATGTTTCTAATGACTATAAAGCACGAGTACTTCAATTTAATGTCGTACCACGTATTTGATATGTCCCTGTAACGAAGATATATTTTTTTATTCTTCTATTCTTTTATACTTTTTTTGTCTTTTTTATTTTTTTATTTTCTCTTACTCACATGATTCAAGTATAAGTATATAGGTATGTGTGATGTCATGCTCACATAATTTTTTTCATAATTTTTTATTTTTATATTTTTTAGAATATAAAATTTATTTTATATTTATTACCTTTATCGTACCTGTATACTATAATCTTAAGAATTGTCGTTTCTTGTTTCGATTCCGTACTCGTATCTGTATCTGTATCAGTACAACATAATATGTGATGCTTGGGATTATTTGTTCTAATCAGCCGTTGAAAGCATTGCAATAGCTTGTTTTTGCTTTCATTTCAGGTTGACAGCCGTTGATGGTTGAAGATTTAGCTCCGCTTGTGCTTGGGATTTTTTTATTTAGCTCCGTTATGGTTATAAGGACAGGTACGATGACAGAGACGGGGACAAAAAACAATAATTTTAAAAATTATAAGGTACGAGTACAATAAGGGTACGGTAAATATAAAATAAATTTTAATATATATAATAAACAATTATTAAAATTTATAATACAATAAGGACTAAAATTATAATTGTATTAAATAATAATTATAATTGTAGTTATTTAAATTTACTTCTAATAATTTTTAAATTACTTTTTAACACTTAAATTAAAAGATTATTAAAATTAAATGACTAAATTGAACGAAAATTTAACTTTACATTCTAAATAAGAAAATCGATGACTAAAATAATAAAATTAAAAGATGACATGGCTGAAATAGATATTTACCCATCCCTATTTAAAGCTTGGGTGAAGAAGCCTTAAAACAAGTTACAAATACAATACACATCTGATATCTCACATCCTTATGATACATAAAGCAATGAGAGAAAGCAGCATATATATAGGCACTTATCAAATAGAACAAGGAAGCAATCTAATCTTGGCCTTTTGGTTGAGATTAAGTGTACGTGGGTCATTTGACAAACATAATTAAGCTTATAGGTTTTAGGTGGATTGTTCAATTTAGTATTTTTTCAAGGATAATTTTTTAGTTTAACTATTTAAGTTTGAATTAGTTTAATGGTTTTTAAAATCCTGCTTACAAAGAAGATGGGAATTTTATTTCTTATTTTTTTATATAAATATATTTAGGTATGTCCTTGGGTATGTCCCCAATAAGTATTAACCGTACCTAATATATGTTTGATCGTCCTTGGTAAAATTAGAACGTCCCCGAGATCTCTCCTAGCTGTCCTCGCATTGTCCCTGTCTTAGAAACGTATTGAGAACGCGGGACGGCCTTAAGGTGGCATATCCGTGCTGATCAAAACAAGGGATTTCCGGCACAGCAGCAGCCGCCACAGAGGCAGCCACATGAGGAGGAAAAGCAGGCAGAAAGAAATTACGGGGGAAGTGGAACCAGAAAGCTCGTTTTCAGCCCAAAATGATTCAAGTAAAAGCTGGTTTTCTTTGTTTTGTTTCTGCCGAAGTTCATGATAATTGAACAATGTTTTGGCCATCAATTTTCCCATCTCTTGTTGTAGAATGCTAAATGTCCCCCCAAAGGCAAGATTCTGTTTAACAATGTTGGCCTAATTTTATACAGTTTCTTGGTGTAAGATTACAACAATAAAATTTTCTTCATTTACAATGATTATCCATTAGGTTTGATTCGATTCGATAATTTTCTTATATTTTTTTTTGTTTGGCTAATGAAATTTTATTTATAATAAAGTCAAAACCTATATTGTTTGCCTCGTTAAAAAAAATTTAAACTTAAATGGAGGAACAAAGTACACATAATAAGGTATAATACAAATCCGAAACTTCTCCGCCGAAACAATGACTAATTTCAACTAAATCATTCTTCAAAAGCAAAATACACTTAAAGCACACACACTACTCGTGCCTATATTACACTCAACCCAACCATATCACACCTAAACACATACTAAAACTCCCTTAAAACCTAACCCCAAAAACAACAATAGATCACAACAAATACCCAACAACTACAATCAACACACTGAATCATATTTAAGTCAAATCTAAACAATCACAAAGTCACACCTTGCAAAACAACCCATAATGACAAAATGCTTAATCCATTAAAGCTAACCAACAAAATACCAAGAGAGATGACAAAACCAAGTTGTCATGACAAAATGCTTAACCCACATAAACAAAACCAAGTATAAATAATCATATTACTTGCACCACCAAACTTCAAAACACAAAGAAAAACAAAAGTAAAAATAAGCAGACACTGCAAAACTCCTAACTAAGTTGTCATGATGCCACACCGATATACCATGCCAAATAAACAAGCTTCTAATACACTGACCCTCTGAACCACCGTCAATCTAAGGTAACTCCAAAAACATCTACTTCACCACATTATAAACGAGTACTTAAGAACCAAAACAAAAATAACCTCTAGTTTTACGGCCCCAACAAAACTCGATTTCGAAACTCGTTTATTCTTTGAGTAGCTCTAATCTAACCATTTCTTATATTAATTATGGGTTTTAAGTTTTTCTAACTTTATTTCGAAAAGAATGGGTTTTTTTTATGATATTAAGATATTATTTTAATGAAATTTTAAAACTTTCTCATAAATAATTTTTAATATTTATTTCGGGAAGAAACTTTGTTGCTGGAAAATTAAGTTTTGTTTGGATTTTGAATTTTTTTTATATTTTTAGAAAAGAATGGTTTTTTTATATGTTCGTGTGGATTCAAACCAAGATTAGTGTTTTAATATTTAAAATTTATTAAAAAGAATTTTTTTTTATTTAAATAGATTAAACTGAGATCAATTAACAACAACCGGTTGGTCTAGTGAGATGAGACATTAGGCCCTTTAAGCAAGGCCAGAGGTTCGAATCTTGGTATTGTGAATAGAGCAATTGGGTTGGGAGGGTCTTCTCACAATGAATCTCTGCAGTATTCGATCCAAATTAGTCAACCATTGAGTTAGAAACCGATGATTAAACCCAAACAAATCGAGATCAATTCATTAAGTTAAAAATGTCACCACTTTCATTTTTTATTTTGCAAAAATATTTTTAGTAAAAACATTGAAAACAATTTTTATTAAAACATATATTCATTTTTTAAAATAATTTTCAAAATTTTTAATCAAATACCTTTTTTTCTATGTTTTTTATTTTCTAAGAAAATAAAAACAAAAATCATATTATTAAAGCAAACAAAGCCTACTAAAGAGATCCACTTATTGGCCTTGTGGCTAAGGATGCTCATATTGTCTCATCTTGTATAGGTTTGAATCTCGCCATGGAACATAAAACCTCTCTATTTAATAAAAAAAACTAATAAATCTTTTTATTCTTTAACAAAGAAAAAGAGGTTAATTCTAAACTTCATCCCTCTACTTTATGAAAATTAAAATATCAGTCTCTATATTTTATTATATTTATCCTCACTTATTTTATGGTAAGAGCATAGTCTTGGTCTAGATGGTATTAAGTAAAGCTTTTTTTTTGGATAATTTGTATATCTTTCATTACGCAGAAGTAAGGACAGTTTGCTACAAAGAATATATCCAAAAATTTATACAAACTCCCAGGCTATACAAATAGGGTCATGAATAAACGAAAATCTATCTATATATTTTTTTCCTATCTTGGTCCTTACAACCTCTTTAATTACAATTAAAATAGCCTCCAAGCTACAGGTCTCACCCCTAAACTGCCTACGATTACGCTTCTCCCAAAGATGATAAACAGTAGCATTTCATGAAACACGCATCACAAAAGAATGCAAAGTTCTACCTTTCTAACGAGAAGCCCAAGCCATATCTCTCTCTCCCAGCTAGCTATATCATGCACAACACCATTCAACAAGAAAATTTTCTTCTACAACCGTGAAGCAAACTGACATTCCGAGAAAAGGTGCCCATGAGTTTTTACACCATCCTTACACAAAACACAAGCAACTGAGTTAATCACACCCCACTTTAACAATCTATCTTTAGTCGAGAGACGACCCAAGATTGCAAGCCAAGAGAGAACAGTATGCTTAGGAACATGCTGAGGGTACCACACAAAGTGCTGACATGTGACCTTAGCCTTTTTCACTCGTATCGCCTTCCAAATAATCCTTGCACTCAGTTGCTCAAGTGCAGTCACAGTTGCAAAATAAGGTTCTGCTACTCCATGCAACTTGAGAAGTCTTTGCAATGTCTAGCTCATCGAAGCCTGAGGCACCACTTCCCAGAAATCAGTGCCCTTGAAAGCATAAGTTTTTATCCACGCCACCCACAGAGAGCCATTATCAATCAGTATGTTTCAAATAAGGTGGAATGAACATGCCTTGCTCCAAACAACAAGCTCCTTTAAACCAAGCCCTCCTTCAGCTTTCAAGCAACAAACATGTTGCCACTGAACCTTAGCACCCTTGGCAGGAGTGTAAGCCCCTTTCCAAAAGAACCGGGCACAAATTTGTTCGATCTTCCTAAGAACACCACTTGGTAAGACAAGTTGTCTACACCAATAATTTGTGATCCCCATTAGGACAGATTTGATTAATTGCAGCTTGCCTGCAAAACTAAGGTTACAAGTAGATCCTTGTCTTAGCTTCCCCTGACTTTATCAAATAGGGCTTGACAGTCACTCTCAGTGAGCTTTCTTGTAACAAGGGGACACTCAAATAACGAACAGGCAATGTTCCTAAACAAAAGCCAATTCTCTCTTTAATAGCATCAATGACTCTCTCAGAAATTCTTGAGGCAAATAGCTCACTTTTTGAAGCATTAAGCTGCAATCCTGATATCTCAGAAAACTTTACCAACACACACTTGATCCCCACCAAAGAATCCAGTGACCCCTTGCAGAAGATAAGCAAATCATCAGCGAAGCTTAAGTGATTCAATCTCAGTTTATGGCACTTAAGATGATATCGAAAGATGCCATTCTGAGCCGCCATGTCCAACAATCTTGATAACACGTTCATTACAAGAACAAAAAAGTAAGAAGAAAGGGGATCACCCTGACGAATTTCCCTTTCCCCTGAAAATAGCTCACAAGGTTTCCATTAAAGGATATTGAGAACCTGACAGTTGTCAAGTAGATTTTGATCCATTCTCTAAACTGAAGAGGCAAACCCAGAGCTTCCAATAATACTAGGATAAAATTTTAGGACACACAATCAAAAGCTTTTTGAAGGTCCACTTTGAGGGCACAAAAAAATTTAATATAGTAAAAAGATAAAAATCATAATTACACCAAATAAAAAATACTAATACCGTACGTAAGTAAAACCGATAACAGAATTTTATTCATTAAGAAAACAACAAAATTCACCAGAATACAATGATATGTTGTTGGAACAGCTTAATCTCAATATGTAATAAACGGTTTCATCACCTCTCCCCAATTTTCCCAATATATTTATTATTTAACGTGTCTTAATCCATCATAAAATAAAGAAGCAAAACTCCTCATTTGATGCATTTCTAAAGCCAAACTAACCTCAATCCCCCCGTCCCCATCTCTACATTCCGCCATGGAAATAGTTTCATCTTTATCAATGGACACCATCTTCAGCTCCATAAGCATTGAACCTGGGCGAACCGGTGGCTACAATGAGTTGCAATCCAGGCAACTTGGGCAGAAAGAAATGGAACATCTTCTTCTCAGCTTCTTCAAGAACACCCTTTTTGATATCACTAACCAAATCGCTTACCGTTTTCACAGCAAATGCAAATCCGTCTTCTTCCATGAAATACCTTGCTTTCGCAGATTTGTTGAAACAGATAACGCAATCGCCGCAGTACGTCGTCGGGAGTGGAGGGTTTAAACGAGACCTGCAATCCACTCCGAAGTCAATGAACACATGTCTTTCGTTGTCTCCGCCTTTGGATTTAACCACGCATGTTGCTGTATAAGCAAATGTGAGCACGAAGCTTGAGAGATGAAGCTGTTTGCTGCCATTGGTAGCATCCAGTTCAGACAAAGCTTTCTCTCTGAGTTTCGTTATGTCTTCTCTAGTGAAAACGAACGTGCCTCGAACTATGTCGTCGGAGACCGGTTCCGTTTCTTTAAAGATTCTCAAGCTTCTTTTGGTTGGGTCCTGGTATTCTCCATTGAAAGCTTGCCAGTGGTTCAAGAAAAGCATGTCGAGTCTCGCTTGATCTTCGATGCAACTCTGGTCGAAAGACGGCGTTAACTCGAGTGGCAAAGACGGGTTTTCAGCATCATCAACTTGTTTGCACAAATGAGCCCACGATCTCATGAACATAACTGCAGTTCTCCCGTCGATTACTGCATGGTTCGTTGTTCCCAATGGTGAACCCTTGGCGGGGGAACAGTGTTATCTGCAACGATAATATCTCAGCTCTTTCATCCGAAGAAATCAACTGAGGCACAAAAGGATGCAATTCGTTAGCTTTATGAATGTCATTGCTGGACAGGATGCGGAAGTTGTCAACATGGGAGAGGGCAGCGGTGAGAGAAACGGCGTCGTTTGGAGCGTATAAAATGACGGGTTTCGAAGAACCTGACGGCCATTTAAGGTTGCCGGCGAGAGGGAGGTAGTGGAGGAGTGTGAGGGAAAGGGAGTGCTTGAGTTTGGGGATGATTTTGGAGGTGAAATAACAGAGGGTGGAGGTTGACTCGTTGAGTTGGTAGAAATAGAGGGTTTGGAGAGGAGGGAACTTGAACCAGTATGCGTCGAAGAAAGTGAGTGGGAGAGAGAAGTCGTGGGATGATTGGGGTGACTCAGTGGAAGGGGCGACTCGAGTGATCTCGAGGATTTCAAGTGGTGCCATGCCCATTGACGACAAGTTTAGAGGTTTAAGATCAAGGCCTTTTTGGTGATTGTTTGTTTGTGGATGCCAAACTTTACTTGAGATGAGGTAATTTATAGTCAGAGTTCGCACAATCCAACCCGCAGATCCTGAAAACGACGAGTTTTGTTGGATTGGTAGTCCTATTTGGTTTGAATAGTGGTTAGTCTCAGCTTAAATCGTTATATGAATAGGTGGAATACAAATCTTCCTATCTTTTTTTCTATTTATGTCCTATACAAAAAAAAAATTAATTAAGATTAGAGTTTAGAGAATTAAATTATATATAATGTGTTTTAGAGTTTAAGGTTTAGGATTTAAAATTTAGGGATAGGCAGAGAATTTTTGTTCGAATGTGAGGGATACTTGAATTTATGACTATTATTTGATATATATATATATATTTAAATTATCCATTATTTTTTATAAATAAATTATCCATTATTCGATACACTAATAGCAAATAATAATAATTTTATGGGTGGTAACTGTTGTCCGTTTTATTTTTTATTTTTTAAAATTGTCTAATACGATTACAAGATAATATTTGTTTATTAATTTTCGTCCTTTCATAATACACATACTGTACAAATAAATTTTCACGTCACATAGAAAATTAATAGGTTATAAAATTTAAAAAAATCGAATTTAATTTAAATTTTAAAATTTAAGAATAAGAATTAAACTCGATAGATCTAACTAACATTGGTATCGAAATTCATTCAAAAATAGAACCGACCTGGGTGAAGCAAATGCTGCAAGTGTACTGCGTACAACCCTTATGTTGTGACCTGCCAACTATTATGCTGTTGCTTAATGCTTACAAATTACTCCTCTGGTGAGAGCTAACGCATTAGGAATGTATTATTGCTACATCACCCCATTTAATAGCATAGCAGAACTAATTAACACTAGAGAATTAAGGATGAAGAAAGCCATATAAACCATGCCTGTCAATATCACTCAACTTTACCTTCAGATTGACTTTGTCTAAATTTTATTGAGTATAACTTGGATGATTTCATCATGTCAATGTGTTTAATTGATATATTATTTTAGGTTATGCATTTTCACGACAAGTTTCAAAACTTGTCATAAAACTACCAACCAAGTTTCGAAACTTATCATAAAATTACCAACTTAAAATGTTGTTGAAAAGTATAACATTTTAAGTTGTGTTGTTTTTAACCTTAAATTAGACCGTTGTACCCTATATTCACCCCTCCTTATTCATCTTCTTTTGTTTTTCCTCAAAGTGTAGTCTCCCCTGATGTTCAGGACCATGTTCAGGTCTGCGTTTGGCGATGTGGGTTCGGCGCCTTGCCTTTTGCTCTGTCGGGCTCCTCTGATGGTGGTTCTGCACCCCGTCTCCTCCTTTGGCGGTTGTCTTGACTCCGTCATCAATTTCGCCCGTCTCCGATCATCGACGATATCAGATTCAGACGCGATGACTTAGGTGGTTTTCTTGCTGCATCGCCATACCCGCCTTCTTTCCTTCTGTGCCATCGGAAGTGACCATGCATTTGTAAAATCAGTAGCTGGCTTGGTGTTTTTCTCTCTCTCCCTCGTCGGTCCTGATTTCTCCCTCTATGATGGGTGTTCCCGTTTCTGTTATGTTATGCTATTTTATGGTTGTTGTGTACATGTTTGTATATAAAAAGTTGAGAGTTTTATCACATTTGCGAGATGTATTAGATAATAAAGTTAGTGGGTCGTTAATGAGCCAGCTAAAAAGTTTGTTGCATTGGCTTGATTAGTTACTGTGGGTTGTTAGGCCATTGCTAAGTGGGCTACAGAATGACTAACCATGTAATTGGGCTAGATCATGTAATCTGTTTAGTCTCTATGTATATTTCAATAAAAATACCATACAAGATTTCCTCGGTAGGTTTCTATCCGCAACAGCATTCACTATTAAAAAATTTAACGAGTGTGATAACCACAGCGACTACAATAACATTTATTATGTCCGCAACTGCAATAATCACAATAATATTCATATAAATTATTATACAAAATTAATATATTAATACCATCTTTTTATATATAAATATATATGTATATATTGCACAAAAAGGCTACAAGGTAGGTCCCTCAAAGAAGGCGACGGAAAACAGGTATCCAAGGAAATCATTAGAGCAGTTTCCTAAAAGTCTAAAATTCGAATTTATTTGTGTGGGTGTTATTTTGGTGGGACGGTTTTATTATTTTAAATATCATAAAAGTTTTAAAATTTTGTATATATCTACTTTTACTTTTAAATAAATAAAAGTTTAAATTAATTTAAATTATGATCAACTATTCTCTAGATTACTTTGTTTTCAATTTGTCTTATTTTAGTAGTCAATTTTAAAAAAAAATTACGTTTCAGACAACTCCATTATTAATTTATTACATTTTAATTATCAAACCGTTAAAACATTAGTTAATTTTAAATAAGATAACATACAAATTATCATTTTCCCTTCCTCTCCACTGTTTTTAATTGTTGTTGTTTTTTACTGCTGACAGACTTTGCCGAATGAATGTATCGATTACAGAAGAAAACCATTGCTGTTTGATGCATATTAACAAATAAAAATTCTCTACCTCTTTATGATGTGCATATCTATTTCTACGTTAAAAAATAAAGTTTATAATTAAGATTTAAGGTTTAAAGTTTATGATGCAATGTTTATTTTTTAAATTTTAGGATTTAAGATTTAAAAATTAAGATTAAAGTGTAAGGTTTAATTTTTAATGTTGGAACAAAGAAATAAATTAACACTAAAAATGAATCGAAGATTTTTGTTAGTAACTAACCTCATGTTTTTGTTTCTCGTTAAAAATAAGGGTAAAACTTTGATACACTATAAAAACCCAAATTATAAATTCATAACCTTAACCCTAAAAAACTAAACCCCACACTCTAAACCTTAAACCCTAAATTCTAAACACTAACCTTAAATTCTACCCCTACAACTCAAACTCTTAAACCTTAAACACTAAACTAAAACCCTAAAACTAAAAGGCACGTGTAAACTAAAGTTTACACGGCCTGTATATCAAAATTTTTTCTTAAAAAAAATACTTAATTTATTAAAATGATGGTATTGGTTTGAGTAATTGTTATTATCAAATTTTTGGGTGTAGGATTTAGCTCTTTCTTCTTATACAAAAGACGATGCATATCGGTGCCATACTACATTAGACGGGTTTGCTTTTGACGATGGAAATCCCCAAAGACAAAATGATTTACCAATACAACAGTTTGATCGGGAATATGATGTGACAAAAGATTTTTTAATAAAATAATAAAAGTTTGAAGAATAAATTTAAATTTCTTTAACATATTACGTTATAATCTAATGAGAATTAAAGGTTTCGTAAATATAACATAATAAATTAATAATGTAAGTGATCGAAATATTATTTATTTACTAGAAATTTATTTTCGTTTTCTTAAAATTTAATAAGTTTGTTTGTCTTTAAAATTTTATAAGTTCGTCTCCTCTAACATAAAATCATACGTCCGTCTATGATTAAACATGTGTAATTAAATACAATGAGTGGAGTGGAATTAGATGCCTTTGCCAATTTCCATGCAAATGCAATGAAGCTTTTGTCGGTATTATTAGTGTTTAGATTTATAAGTATGGGTAGGTTTATGGTACGATATAATCGCAGTACGGTTACGATGTGATACTATCCGAAAATATTAATTATAAAATATGAAATTAAAAATATTATATTTTTTTATAATATTTTTGGTCGATGTCTCGCAATAGTATCGATATTTAGAGACAAGTTTCGATACTTACAAAACTTAAAATGTTATCAGAAGTGATAAGTATCGATACTCGAAGCTAAGTTTCGATACTTAACTACCAACCTAAAATGTTATCAAACAGTGTAACATTTTCAATTCAGTGTTCTGTGTCTTGTAACATTTCCGGTTAGTGCCGCACAATAACCGCACCGCCTATGGCTTGCGTTAGACACGCCCTATAAGTATAGTACTCTCTATGTCCCACTATTTGTGTCACATGTTGACTTTTTACGGAATTTTAGGAGGAAAAAGTTTATATAAGATGTGTAGTGTAAAATAATTTGAATGACAAGTTTGCCCTTAAAAAGTTAACTTTTATTTTTGTTGGGAAACTAAAAAATGATAGAAAAGCAAATGTGTCTTATAAATGTTGTTGAGTTTTTCAAAGTGATATTTTGACTGGACAATCTTAAACACAAATGTAATAACTTTACTGGGACATAAGGAGTATTTCTCAAAAAAAAATTAATAAGTATAGTAGGTAGGGGCGAGCGTTCAATCGAGTCGAGTCAAAAAATTTTGAGTTATTCGAGTTGATGCATCATATTTTACAACTTAAACTTAATTTGAAAGTTTTTCGGTTCGAGTTGAGTTTATGAAATTCGAGTCGAGTTTTCGAGTTCCTATATAAATTTAGTTGTAATTATTTACCATGTTATAGTACGGTTTGATTTCAATTTAAATGACTTTCTCTAATCATATAAAATATGCATATATATATATATATATTTCTTTATATTATTTTTTACATGTATAAGTAAGATTTGTAATGTTATTTAATAAAAAATATCATCCAAACTTTTAATATATATTTATAATATTATTTTTAAATAAGAAACTTTTGGGGATAAAGTATTGATGGGAGTATAAACGAGTCAATGAATTGATGTGAAGAAAAAAAAATACAAAAAAATTCAGTTGAGTGATCAAATTAAATAAAATATAAAGTTAAAGGACTAAATTGCAAAAAAAAATTGTTAAAAATATGAATTGAAGTTATATAGATATTATATAATGTTAGTGAATCATGTGGTTTAATTTTGGTAAAAAATATACTTAAAGAGAAAGAAGAATTGAAGAAATAAGAAATCATTCAAAGTTGAAGTGCTAAATTGAAAAAATATAAAATTTAATTTAAAAATATGAATTGAAGCTAAATAGGTATTCTACAGTGGTTTAAGAGCATGTGGTTCAAATTTGATAAAAAAATTGACTTAAAACGAAGAGGGATCGAAGAAATAAGGAAATCATACAAAGTTAAGGGGCTGAATTGAAAAAATATGAAATTTGTTTTCAAAATATAAATTGGAGATAAATAAGTATTCTACGGTGGTTTAGGAATATGTGGTTCAAATTTGGTCAAAAATAGACTTAAAATGAAAGAGAAATTTTAAAAAAATAAAATCAGGGATTAAATTGAAAAACTGTAAATTTTAGTTTTTTGATTTGGACAAATTTCAACTCGAATCAAACTTAATTTTTTTTGAATTATTCGAGTTAAATGGAATAAATCAACTCTTTCAAGAGTTGAGTTTTGCTCCCTAATAGTAGGGGACAAAATAAGCCACATAACTGCGCTTGATTCTCCATTAATGTAGTCAGGTAAACACTCACACCAGCGGAGCTAACGTGATTGGACTGTCACTTTACACCTTTATTTATTTATATATATATATATATAAATTAACATCCTTTAAAAAGGTAATATTGAAACTGTTTGAAGAAATAAATTCATTTTTTACAATAAGAGGATTGAACTTTATTAAAAATAAAATAAAAATTGAAAAATATGAAATTAGAGCAGAAATAACAAAAACACAGTAAATTTAAATTGAAAAAAAATTAGAGAACAAAAATATCATACTAGTAAAACACTTCCAATAGGTTGTAAAATAGTGATTAAGATGAAACGCCGGAGAAATAAAAGTAGAGAGCAATACTTCTTGTCTTTATCCACCTATACACTTCAGGCTTGAAGTAGGAGTGGTAAGAAAAAATAACAATCCTGGAGGCTGCTTTGTAAAATAAATCTGATTGAATCAGCAAACGAACCACAGAAGATGATCAAATAACTGAAGACCACCAACAATCCACAAATCAGAGCCGAACGTCTTGCAAAACGTATCTACAAACACAGATCTGCCACAACGTTAGACGGTAACGTGTCATAAGGCAAAAGAAAAGCGTGCCACAAGTGAGAGAAAAGAACTTGCTATAAAGCAAATAAAAACTAAAAAAAAAACACCAAAATATATATAAAAAAAACTTATTATCTTTATCCACCTACACATTTCATGCTTGAAGTATGAGTGGAGATAAAAACCAACAATCTTGGTGGTTGCTTTGTAAAATAAATATGATTGCATTAGCAAACAAACCACATAAGAGGATCAATCAATTGAAGACCACCAGCAATCCGCAAATCAGAGCTGAACGTCTTGCAAAACGTATCAGCAAACGTAAATCTACCACAATGTTAGGCGATAACGTATCATAAGGCAAAAAGAAAAACGTGCTACAAGAGAGGAAAAAACTTACTATAAAGCAGATAAAAACTAAAAAACGCCAAAATATAAAAGAAAAACAAAAACTTGATATGAAAATAATAAAAAAGACTACCAACAATAACGACTATCATTAAAACTGACGTTACCATCAATAAAAAAAATATTGGGCTAAAATCGGAGGGCGGCTTAATACCAATACGAATCTAAAAGCAAAAGACGTTCACTTTAATCCCATTCATTTAAAAAAAATATTAATAATAAAAAATTTATATTCTAAGACAATAATTTTGATTTTATTACTTCGTCTCTACAAGTATATTTTTATTTTTTAATAATAAAATGTTTGATTGCGATGTGAGTGGCATAAAATAATTTTTTATAATTCAAATTTAAACTTTATTGTCTATGTCACGATACTAGCGTTTCGATCTAGCTAACCGTGTGACCTTAGTCGATGTAACTTAGACAAACAACTAAGTAAGCCTAATTTCTTACTCCGGAAGATCAAATTCTTTCAAGGCACTAAGAACGATGAATCGTTTTAAGCGGAAGCAAACTATGAGAATGACCACTCAAGAACAAAATAAAGAAAACCAAGAACGACACAGAGAGTTTGAGTGAATGCCTTGATTACTCAGAAGATGAATGATTTACAAATGAGGTGGGGAGCCTCCATTTATAGTTGAGTCCCCTTACATCCGACGGTTACTACTTATTTACATCGACGGCCTAGATCAAAGTCCACCAACCACAATGGCATAATATCAAAATATTCCCTAGAATCAATCTGTTATCTACGGAAACAAATCTTATATTTACAAGGAAAGTTTACTTAGGTCAAAGTGGTTATGCCTTCTAGAATTTCACCATTGATCGAGCCAATCTGGTGGTCTTTTCAAGCCTAGAGTTTACCTTTAAACCTCTTAGGCAGCTTGTTGCGCATGTAACTCGGACCTCAGCTCGCGATCTGTGACATTCTCTCCTACCAAACCTAGAGATGATCTCGTCACAGCTCCGAAATGAAGCTAGAAACGATCCTGGTGTAGCGACGTTTATTTCTTTCTTTTTATAAATATATGCGTGGTTTTCTTTTAGAAAATCCGTCGATACGAATTATCCCATAAATCACTTTTGAAATCTTAGTTTAAAGGGATTTCTTTTAAAAAATCGTAATATTTTGAAAATAATAAAAACTTGGAGTCGCCATCGGCCTGTCACATCCCGAAAATCGGCCTAGTCGAAATTAGGTTTTGATAATCGAAAATTTTGAATCCGATGTGTTAAACGTTTGTAATGTTTACCTTTGTACCATCTCTTTTGTAATGCAATTTCATTCTGGTCCTACTTTGAATGGTTGAACTCCCTTGTATGAAATTAAAAGTCAAAATACAAGTTCTGAGCTAGCCGTATCGATACGGTCCTGCCAGTATCGATACGGTCCAACTGCCAATAACTACCTTACCTGTTTTGGCGTAACCGTATCGATACGTTATAAGGGTATCGATACGGATACCCTGTTTCGAATTTGTTTAAAGCCTAAATTAAAGGAAAATTAAGCAAGGTGCTTACTCACCTCTTTGCTTGCCTTTCTTCACGTGAAGGTCATCAGAAAAGGTGGCTAATGACATCAAGTAAAGAGGATTGAAAAGTATTTGACCATTGGGTTTGGGAAACCCTTGCTTAAGGGAAATGTTCTCATTGGTTGCTAAATAGGTGGGAAATGATTAAAGTAGGTTTAAGGGGCTTAAAAATAAGGAAGTTAGCCTCATCTTTTACATTTGAACCTCCCAGTAAATTAAACCCACCTTGTTACCAAAATAAGCACACACCTCCATTTCCATCTTCAAGCTTAAGCTAAGCAAGCATCTCGGTACCATCTTCTATCTTCGTTCAAGTTTGATATACAAAAAAATATTATTTTTTATATATAAATAAGGAAAATATTTTGATACACAAGCTTGTGTAAACTTCAGTTTATCAAAAAAAAAGAATGTTGATTTTCAAAATACTTGATATTCTTATTTTTTTAACAAATACTTAATATTTGTTATCCTATAAAAATATTAGCTATGAAGAAAATAATTAAAAAAAATAAGAGGACATTCTTTTTCTTTTTGAATAAACTTCGGTTTATTAAAAAAAAGAATGTTGATTTTCAAAATACTTGATATTCTTATTTTTAACAAATAGTTGATATTTGTTATCCTATAAAAAATATTAAGTATGAAGAAAATAATTAAAAAATATTATTTAATATAATAAATAATGGGAAAATATATGATGCACTGGCGGTGAAAACAAAATGTTTCCATAAGCGCCCTAATTTTAGGGGTTATGAATTTAGTTTAGGGATTTAGGTTTAGGAGTTTAGAATTTAGAGCACGTGGTTAGAATTTAGGGTTTAGTATTAGGGTTTAGAGGTTAGGGTTTAGTATTAGGGTTTAGAGGTTAGGGTTTAGGTTTTAGGGTAATATAATAGGGATTTAGATTTTTACCTATAACCCCTAAATTGTAACCCTAAACTTTAAATTCAAACCATAATCCATAAATTCTAAGCACATAAACCTAAACCCCTAAACTAAATCTCTAACCCCTAAAATTTGGGCGCTTGTGGAAACAAAATGTTTCTACCGCCAGTGCATGGTATAATTATCCATAAATAATTTAGTATTATTCAAAAAGAATAAATTAAAATGTTTAACTATGTGATTACATGAAAGGCACATCGTTATTTTGGAATAAATAAATACTTTAGTAATGAAAATAAATTCTAAAACTTATACATATTATTATTTTAAAAATGATTAAATGAAAAATAAGTGTCTAGTATATTTTTTTTGAACTTTAGGTTCTTAAAATATTTTTTGCTAAAAGTAGGTGCTTAAAGTTTACACCATTAAAATTTTAGGTGTCTAACCATTAAAGAGTGTTAAAAGAATTTGTTAATCAATCAATGCTTGACACGTGACATGTTTATTTTATTTTTTTTCAAAATTTAAAAACTTAACACAATTTTTTTGTAAAAAATAATTTTCATAAAATCCCAAAAAAATTAATTTTTACAAAAAGTCCCCAAATCCCTAAAATTTCCCAAACCAAACCCCCAAATCGCCGCCGATTGCCTCCCCTGAGCACTTCCCTTTGGTCACCGGACCTAGGCGGTCGTTTCTCCCAACACGACGTCACCGAAAATGCCAAATGACTTGCCATTCGAATGTCAAATATCGAAGGCGAAATTAACGTTCGACTGCCACATTGTTCGGCGTTTTCAGCGACGTCGTATTGGGGAAAACGACTGCCTAGGTCCGACGACCAAAGAGGTGTGCTCAGGGGCGGCGATTTAGAGGTTTGGGTTTGAAAAATTTTAGGGATTTGAGGATTTTTTGTAGAAATTGAAATTTTTTGGGATTTTTTGAGAAATTGAAAATTTTGGGATTTTTTTTAAAAAAATTCAAATTAGTGTCATGTGTCAACCATTGATTGGTTAACAAAATTTTTGTAACACTCTTTAACGGTCAGACACCTAAAATTCCAATGGTGTAAACTTCAGGAACCTATTTTTAGCAAAAAATACTTTAGTAAGGGCATATTTAAGTGGAGTTTAGTGGGGTCAATTGATCCCACTTGATTCTAGAGAATTGTTGTAAAAGTAGAAAAGTTTGAGGGTAGAGAGAGAAATTATATATATTTAAAACCACTTGACCTCACTTAATTCGTTTAACTTTGATTTTATTGAACTCACTTAATACGGAGTCTATATCTGCCACTGTGTGCTTAAAGTTCAGAAGAGGTATATTTTAAACACCTATTTTTTATTTAAGCCTTTTAAAAATTATAAATTCAGATGTTTTTAATAAATTTATAAACGTGTATGCATGTACACTACTAGATGGAAAGTTTTCATGCCCAACAGTAAAAAATCTAATTATAAATCTTAACTTTAAATTTTAAACTATATACTCTACAAATATAACTTACCTCCAATTCTCTAAATCATAAACTTTAAATCTTAATTTTAAACTCCCAAAATGAGGCCACGATTTTTATTCTACACTAGTAAGTAAGTGGTGTCTAAAAATGTAAAATAAGTGGAGCCGCCAGGTCCCACCTACCAACAATGGGGGCAAAACCGGGAAAACAAAGTATCACTATTGCAGCAGCAGCAGCCGAGTTCTATATGAGTTGAAGAGTCACAAACCCTGAAATATGCAGTGAGAGAGTTTTCGATACAACAACAACAACAATAATGGTGGTGAAGGTTTACGGCCCAGCTTTTGCTTCCCCAAAGCGTGTGCTTGTATGCCTAATCGAGAAGGAGATCGAATTCGAGGTCGTCCCTGTTGATTTGTTAAAAGGAGAGCACAAAGACTCTGAATTCCTCAAGTTGCAGGTTCCCTTTTATCCTTGTTCTAAACCTCCATCTTCTCTCTCAAATTTCATGTTTTCCTGTCTTCTTTGCAGCCTCTTGGAACACTTCCTGTCACTCAAGACGGAGATTATGTTTTATATGGTAAGTTATCCCCTTTTCCCAACCTCTAAATTCCGATCATATGTACCTTCTCCCCCAAGTTTTTTTTTTATGGTTTCTGAGAATTTGCCTAAGATTATAAAAGGGGTCAAAAAAGTTTTCTTCCTGATAGAAAAAGTCTAAGAATCTGTCTTTGTTGTATATTATATATAACTGCAGGAATATGATATGATAAAGTATGTAGCAATAATATAATTCTTGAGTGCTAAATCTTTTCTGAGAACAAAACCCCTTTTACTCTAATGTTGATCACAATTTGGGTGTTGCAGAATCCCGTGCAATCATGAGGTACTATGCAGAGAAATACAAGTCACAGGGGACTGATCTGCTGGGAAAGAACATAGAGGAAAGGGGTCAAGTGGAGAATTGGCTAGAGGTAGAGGCACACAATTTCAACCCACCAGTTCTGAACTTGACCCTCCATGTCATGTTTTCTTCCAAGCTGGGGTTCCCTCGGGATGAGAATCTGATCAAGGAGAGCGAGGAGAAGCTGGGGAGAGTGCTTGACATTTACGAGGAGAGGCTGTCGAAGAGCAAGTACTTGGCGGGTGATTTCTTCAGCCTTGCGGACCTTAGCCACCTGCCGTTTACTCAGTACCTGGTTGGTCCAATAGGGAAGGAATACATGATCAAGAGTAGGAAGTACGTGAGTGCTTGGTGGGACGATATCAGCAGCAGACCTTCATGGCAAAAGGTTCTCCAACTCTATCCTCCTCCTTTCTAGGAAATTGAAATCGAATAATGCGAAATCTCGGATGGGGTATTTTCTATAAATGTCTACTTTGTTTATCAGTCTAAGCAAAAGAACTAGCTATGGTGGCAGAGGGTGTTTTCATAGTTACAGTTGTGTTTGATGTTATGAATAAATAAAGATGAACTTGTTTTCACTGCTATTGATTTCTTTGGCTCTCCGTTTCCCTACTTTCTCGGTAATGACCTCAATTCATTTTTCAAAACAAAGGTACGAATACGATAAACATCACAATTTATTTATTTGAAGAAAGTAAAAAGAGACTCATTTTCTTTGGATTTATTGATTGCAGCAGTGAGGAGAACAAAATCATAATCTGAAATCTCACAGTTAAAGTGAAACATACTGCTACTACTACAACAACAAAAAAGGACCCATTTGTTAAATGGTTACAACTCAGTGAGTTTATATGTCATCTTTGGAGCCTACAGCAAACCTGGCTATGAAAAATCTAATTGAATCAAGTGGAGATGAGGAATCAAACCTCTGAACCAATTCCTCCTCTCCTGGCCTTAGCCATTCTCTGTATTTGTATCAGTATTAGTATGTATTCACTATGTACATAAGACCCATCTCTAATATATTCAGAAAAAAAGGTGATAAAAACCCTATCATTAACATTAAATATCACGCTCTGAAAAAAAGCTCTCCTTTTTCCTTCTCAAAAAACTTCAAAGATCCACTCACCCCCGCGGCCAACTGCTTTTGAACCAAGCGGCTGGCCTCTCTTCCTCCCTTCATCTCTTTTCTTACTTTGTTTAAGATGTCTCTCTTTCACCCTTCTATTTCGGTGTCATCTCCGTTGCTCCCTTCTGATCGGTTTGGTGGGAATTGGTTCGCTCGGAGCACACTTATATGTATTGGTTCGTTGCTTATATGTATCCAAAGCATATCGGACCGGTGCTTCATTCTCACTAGGATTATTGCTGTTAACTCTCTAAAAAGAGTATATTTTATGTCTCTAGATTGATTATTAATTTGAAATTAAACATATTTAGTTACATTAGTTGCATTTCATAATCAGTTTAGAAGCTTATACTCGTGCTTAACTAATATATCATTTATTCTTTGTGGGGGGGAAAATGACTTTTTGGTGGTAAAGATTGTTAAGACAACTGACCAAGCAATTACCATGACAATGCAAGAGCAGAAACAAACGATGACAGCTGACCCAATACAATGGGTCCCCCTCTCTCATTTATCAGAGCAGTAAGAGTATATTTATTCACTTTAAATTATTTTATTAATATTTTAATATGATTTGATATATTTTATTATTATTAAATATAAAAATAATTTAAAATAAAATATATTTTATTTATTATTAATTACAAAAATTGCAAAAAAAAAAATAAAACTCAAACCCTTCAAATTTCTCTCACCCACACCAGCGTCACATTCATCGGCGTCACCACCCATTCACCGACGCCACCTATTATTTCTCCAATTGTTTCTCGAAACAAAATAATCAAATCATACGATGCTCTCTTCTCTTCCAATCTCCAACTCCTCTCTCTCAGTTTCTTTAATTTTTCCATCGTCAACTTTCCGTGTCAGACCTCGGCCATTCTTGCCCCTACTTCCTGCGCCAATACTTACACTTCTCAACAAGAGAAAGGATCTACAAGCGGTTATCTGAGTCGTCCAGGAACGGCCGTGTGCACGTCGTTGTACGAGGTTCTAGGGATTCCAATCAGTGCTTCGAATCAGGAAATCAAAGTAGCGTACCGCAGATTAGCTAGGGTTTGTCATCCAGACATGGCATCGATTGATCGGAAAGATTTTTCGGCAGATGAGTTCATAAAAATCCACCTTGTTGACTTTGAATTTTAGGTTTTCGCTATATAGGAAAGGAGCTGGGAGACCAGTCAGTGCTGGTGAACGGGTCAACTATACCACTAATACTACCGAGTTAGAAGTCGGAACTTAATCAAGGATTTTTAATCTCCAAAAAATCTGTACAATTAACCAGTTAAGTACATATCTCAGAAAAAAGAAAGATGACCTGCTAACGAGAAAAAAATCAACTGAAGAGTTTAGTGAGAGAAATCAGAGTGAAGCTGGTAAATAAGTGGCGACATCAGTAAGAGTGATGCCGACCAAGGTGACATAAGTGAATTCTCAATTTATTTTTATAATTTATTTTTATAATTTAGATTAAAATATAATAAATAAAATTATATGGTAAAAAAATAATTTAGGTTTTTTTGTATTTAATAATAAATAAAATATAATTTATTTATATATATATTATTTTTATATTTAAAAATAATAATAATAATATATTAAATCATATTAAAATATTAATAAAATAATTTAGAGCAATAAAAATAGATTAAAAAATGAATAAGAAAAGCATAAATTACATATAATTTGCGTAATTTAACCGTATACATAAAACAAAATCTATGGTCGTCTCCACTCTCCGTTCCTATTGAAGATCTAATAAAGATCTCAGAATTCTCAATTTTTAAATTTCTCCATCTTGAACCCTAATTCCCCAAATGTTTGTCTCCATTCTTCAACCGAAATAAAATCTAGGTAAGGGCTCTTTCATTTCCTTTTTCGATTTTTTCCCTATTGATATGAAGAGTTGTTGAACATGAAAGATGGTGGCTTGGAGAATAAAAATGAACTAGAAAATTCCAAAAAACAACCAAACCCTTCCAAATTCTATAGAAAAAGTGTTGATTTTTCCCTTGCAATCGCCAAGGTTGCCGTTGCTCAAGTATGCGACAGCGTAGGTTTTCAGAGTTTCCAACACTCTGCTTTAGAAACATTGTCAGACGTTACTGCTCGGTACATTTATACCCTAGGAAAAACTTCGAATTGTAATGCTAATTTGGCTGGGAGACTGGAATCGAATGTGTTCGATATTATTCAAGGGTTGGAAGAGTTAGAATCAGGCTTAGGGTTTGTCGGTGCATCCGATGTTAACCGCTGTCTTGCTAATTCGGGGGTCGTTAGGGATATTGTTCACTTTGTTGGTGATGCAGCGGATGTCCCATTTGCTTATGATGTTCCACGGTTTCCGGTTGTTAAAGAGCGGAGGGGAATGAGGAGCTTTTGGGGAAAAGGAGAAGAGCCTCACGGGGAGCATATACCCTGTTGGTTGCCGGCCTTTCCTGATCCCGAGACTTATGCTGCTCAATCGACTGCACGGATTGAAACAATGAGCGTCTCCAGTGGAGTGAAGACTGGGTTAGTGATGGTTGAAAGGAAGATAGAACGACCGTTGTTGAACTTTCAGCAGCAGTTTGCTCGTAATGGGGATGTAGGAGGTTCTTCTCGTGTTGGTGGAGATTCCGATAAAGCGAGGGAAGCTTCTAATAGCAATCCTTATCTTGCTCCACCACTGCATTTTGGGGAAAAAGAAGTGGATGTATCACCTGTTGTTCTTCCTACTAAGCTTTCGAATGAAGTGGCTTCAAGAGATCCGGTTCCAGAAAATCGTTTCGTGGGAAATCAAGTCTCTGTGCTGGAGACATTTGCTCCTGCTATTGAAGCAATTAAGAGTGGGATATGTGAATATGGCAGTGGACAGAAAAATGTCCTCTATAACCAGAGGCCTACGGTTCGTTTTAAGATTGGAATAGGAAATAAGTCTTTAAACACTGCACCGAATTTTATTTCCCAGAACAAGGATCTCGAGAAGATTGAAAATGATAATCAGAAGGATGACAGGAAAAGGAGCAGAATGTTTTTGAAAGAATCTATGGAATGCTCTCACGAGCCAGGTTAGTTGTAAAATAGGGTTGCTATCATTCTCTATGGATTTTTGTAAGATGGTCCCTAGAAATGGACAATGAAAAGTGAAAACTACCAGATAGAAGTCTTTTATTTTGACATCTTTCTTAAGGTATGAATCTTTTTAATTGAAATTCTTGTTTCTTCTTTGGTGGTCTTAAACTGATCATGGATTCATCGGTTTCTGTTTCTGTTTCAATCTGAACTCTATATGTACACTACGCTCACATTGTTGAAGCTTTACACAATATTGTATTAGCATTTGTTATTAGTGAAGGCAGATTAATCTAACATCACTTGCTTTATGAATTTTTTTAAGTTGAGACCAAATTTGGAGAACGACGATGCTTTCTTAATACTGGGAATTTCAGTATGCATTAGTATTTGGCCGGAGATAGGTTTCAATGGCCTTGAACATTCCCAGGGCCTTTTCTTTGCCTGCCTTGAGTCCCTCTTGGTGTAATACGTGGTTCATGGTTAACCGTTGTAGTATTTTGGTTAACCATAATGAGATGAACACATTATCTTTAGACATTATCATCTAATTACACTAAGAACAAAACCTACAGGTTAACCATTGTAGTATGTGGTTAACCATAAACACCCCTACGTACTAGTAGTCCTACATACAGATCACTCATCAGAAGAGGCCTCTAACTTTGTCTCGTAAGTGATTTTCAAGCTTGTTCATCAACGATTCACCTTTGATCACACTGTAAATGTACACACAATTTTCTGTCTAGTGTTTTAACTTTCCACTTCATGTGATCGAATTGGCTTCCTGCATGTTAAAAACACATAATTTTCACTTTCCACCGTATAACTATATATGTATATATCTGAAGTAACCTTCTCCAAAGGTGACCTTCTGATGCTTCCATTCTCACCATTGCCCTGAATGTACTTAACACTCTTCAAAGCCTGAGGGACAATCTTGGGAATGAGATTTGTACATCAAGAATACAAGCCTTAAACATCATGGCTAGTGAGTTGGAGAAATGTTTAAAGAGGTGTTTAGCTATGGGCATGTAAACAAGAAGATAGTATTTTTAGACTCTGATAATAATGAAGAGAGCTTGCAACTTCGATTCTGGTTTTGCTCAAGGACCCTACGATTTCCTCGATCTGAAGCAGATAAACTTACAATGAAGGACAAAATCAAGGATCTTGAATGCGGTCAATATCAGAAGAAAGAACTCTAATGTTTTAAACACATATAAGACCTTGAATTTAAATGCCTGGACTATTAGGAATGTGGTAACTTCTACTTACAGGTTTGTATTCGATACATTGCCTGTGTATAAAATCGAGCGCACCATATCTTCGCTACAAAGTTGAATGCAGTCAATAGTATTACAGGTTTGTATTGATAACGTCGAGTCATCGATAACTTTGCTACTTCAAAGATTTGCCCACCATATCCTCGTAATTAGAGGTGGTTTAAAGGTTTACGGGTTTTGTACAGTTTATTAAAACGAAACCCGTTAATTTATAATTCTAAAATTATATAAAGTTTTTTTAAAAAGTATTTTTTTCTTAGTAAATAATATATTATGAGGCCCTCTTTAAAGTCATTTTTTTATTTTTTTTTGAAATTTATTAAACTAAAATCTTTTGTTTTCTCCATATATGCATTTAATTCAATTCATTTGAGGCTCCTCTTCTCTTAGGGGCTCTGTGTGGTCGCTCACATTGTATATGTTCAAAAATCTCACTGTCGTCGTTAAAACTGATCAATGTTGTTTGTGCACGAAAGTAATGAAGAAGATGCAAAGAAGAAGAAACAAAGTTTTATCCTTCGAAGATTTGCCCACTATATTAACACTCAAACGTTTTGAGTATATGAGATACTGTTGTAAAAATTTTACAGGATAATATAAATTAATAATTTCATTATTGTAATCTCTACATTTATTCATTAAAAATATATCTCAAAGTTTCTAAATTACCATGTCCCCCAACATGTATTACTTTTGAAAAGTATGACATAAAAATATCGTGAGAAACTACTTTTAAAAAGTGTTAAAAATAGATCATAAAATATGGTGACAAATATGGAGTGTAATGGCAAGTATATTGCTCCCCCAAGAAGAAAATCTAGGTTCGAACTTTGAAGATAATACTATTGAGGAGAAAAAGTCACAAATTTTGAACATAAACTATAAAATAGATATTTTTTCATAATAAAAAAAAGTGCAAAAGTGCCATGTCAATTTTTCAAGCTAGCAACATGTCACATCAGTATCTTACATTGACCGTTAATCAACTAATAATTTTCATCTAACTAGTGTCATTTTGAATCAATAAAATGGTAAAAGTAAAAGTAAACAAAAAAATAAAGACTAAAATGATTATTTAGTGAAATGTTAAGAATATTTTTTTGCCATTATACTTTTTTTAAAGTATAATTATAGTATCTTATAATGATTGGAGTATTATTTCGTATATCAATTTCTCATTAGTTATGTTCTCTTGATCAGCTTGGATTGCTGAACCGCCAAAACCATCATATATTAAGTTCTCAAATACGTCCGCTGGCGTGTCAGGCTAACAAGAACATAAATTTTTCGCCTTTTTTAGTATCCTTTTTATGTCTATCATTAAAAAAATTAGGTTTAAAGTTTAGTGTTAATGTTGTAGTTTAGAGTTAGGGTTTAAGGAATTAGAGGTATCGTATATTTTTTAGGGTACATAATTAATAATTTAGAATTTAAAATTTAAGGCTTCAAATTTAATTTTTTTAATATTGCAGCATAGAAAAATAGGCAAGTAATTTTTATCCAGCTAACAAACTAACGCACAAAATTTTATTGAGCTTAAGAAGCAGAATAGAGCAAAGATAGGAGAGAATCAGAGAAAAGGGGAGAGATTAGATTTCATTCATTCCAAAACGATAACTGCTCTAAGGAGCAAAACAACCCTTAAAACTTAGAGTTGACAAAACGACCGTCACTAAATGCTACGTTTCATTAATCAGCCTTAAACACACACTAATCCAGTAATTAAAAACAGATAACTGTAATTCAAATCAATTCTCCCAACGGTCGACTGCAGTTTGCATCCTTACATGGCACAGATTGATCCGAGGCAGCAGTCAACTTCCACATCAAATGTTCATCTATTTCCGAATTTTGTAATGTCTCTCGCTGTTAGTCCGTTACTGTTACAACTTTCAAGTCTGTTGAGTTAGCAGTTACCATAGTGCAACTTTTTTTTAAATAGCCACCAAGTAAGAATGTGAGTATGAGATTTCTCTACAAAATCAACTTTAGAAAAATATTATAATACATTATTAGAAACCATACTTCGGAAACAGTTGCCTGCAATGGCTACGACGCCGCTGTTGTAGATTTGCTACTTCACTACTGATAACTTCACATATTAAGTCTTTGAAGATCAACCTCTCCACATCTAATACCATCCATGGAATTTCACTCTGGCAGTCTGTCCAATCCATTGATCCAATCGGAAAATCTCCCCATATGATGCTGTTGAGATTGTTATCTTCTATATTCGAGGTAGTTTGTAGTTTATCTATTTCTGAACATAGATCCCTTACCAGCTGCTGTGTTTTTCGTCTTCTATCATCCCGCGTACTTGGAAAGGTCCACCACTTGTAAGAGCCTTTCTTCACTGATTTTATGATTAGAATTTCATTGACTGCATCAAATATTAGTTGTCTATGGCTCTTCTGAATAGGGTCCATTTGGTTGACCTTTCTGCCACTCTGTTTTGTATTTAGAGACCAAATGCTTGCCTTGATTTGTTCTAGGGTAGGGAACAAGCTGGGATTGAGTAGATGGCCCGATGGATGAAGCTGGTATGCCACGAAGCTGAAGTCGAGTTCGTTGAGGAGACCTGATTCCAACATTACTTCTGCAATGTATTCATGGTCTGGATTTGGACTTTTGCAAATATGTTCGATTTCATGGACAGAATCTAAACTCATGAATCTCTGAACCAGCTGCTGGATGTTTTCTGATTTCCTGCAATCTGTCTTGAACTTGGGACTGGTTTCTGTGCTGGCGGGCAAGTGATTTAGACCTATGAAACTCCAGTCTGCATCATTAGGGATAAGGTCCTCATCACCTGTCATAAAATGCGAAGAGCTCAATAATGAACTGGCCAGGCCTTCTGTAACAAATAGTAACTTCCTCAGTTTTCTTGTTTTGTATAGCTACTAACTTTAAGCAATGCTTATGATGAAAAGTGTGCCAAAAGATTTAAGGTTGTCCGAATCCAAAATGGTGTATCGGATGTGATATGGAAAGATGGTGGAAAGAATAATTATCCACCATGGGCACACTATATAAGAAAACAGCTCTTCTGTAAACGTACTGTTGGTACAGACCCGACATTCAATTTAGGTCATGCAAGCAAATGGGGCATATAACCAGTGGCGCATAAACTTGGATTTCTGAAAACAGACAGCAACTAGAGGGTCATATGCCTGTTGCAGCATGTCATGCTAGCTGCGGCAAACACAGAGTTTATGCATCACATTGTTTATACGAGGAAACCTAGAGTGTCATAAGGTATTTTTAAGATATTAAATGCAAGACTTATAGAAACTTGGTTGGTCTTGTGTTGTATTTGACAGCAACAAGGCCTGACATTATATGTGCTATTAGTTTGCTCTCTATATTCATGCATTGTGCAAATATGATGCACTTTAAGTAAGTTAAGAGGGTACTAAGGTATGCCAAAGGCCCAAATAGATGCTTTGAATGAAAGCTTATTGTCCATGAGCTCGTAAGCTTTCTTGGTCTCTCTCCTTGTGCTAAATGTATTTTTTGTTAATCTAAAGATCAACATATAATTTGCTTTTATGATGAATTGAAGTTTCAGTTTAGAACAATTAATGCATATAGGATGCATGATCTTTACCTTCAAAAGCTTTTGATTTTTTCTTCACAGGGGATGGTGATTCATCTCCATAAAATGTGGCATCTAGAACTGAGACAGGACTAGGCTGTTCTATGGCAGTTCTTGGAGGTTCTGCTTTTGGACCACCTTCAACTAACCTTGCTGCTGGATTCTGAACGAAAGAAATTTAAGTTTGTTTAAAAGATGATAAAAAATACTATATGAATGAAATGAAGGAAGAAGGCTTACTTTCTGATACATTTCCTGTTTTCGGGAAAATGTACCCTCTATCTTGTCATAACTTTGAGCACTTGTGACTTCATTGTCACCATAGGAGCCCGTGCTCATATTGCTCTCAGATTGCATCGAACTATCATCTCCTTGGTAACTCAAATCTCTCATGTCACTACTGATATCACTCAATTGGTCATTACTTTGCCGCATACTGTGAGATTTATTCCCAGGCTTCCGATGTGGCAAGCCTGATTTTGCTTGTATACTGCTTGCTTGCCTTCTGCTCCTGCTCTGGTCCGATCCTGGATCAGTATGATGAGATTGCTTTTCCTTTACAAGCTTCTTCTGGTGCAGTTTAAGGCATGTGGTCTCCCAGCTCACTGCCATCTTAGGATTTTCTCGAGCAGTAAGTGAATGCCCTTTTGAAATTTGGTTGACTTTTAGAGTTCTAGCAGTATTATCTCTTGAATGGAGTTGATTGGAAGGACCCCTAGGAGTATTAGGCCTTTGAGTTAAATCTTTATATGATTTCTGGTCAGCCTTTTCATATCTGGTATTTGCATGGCTGCTAATCGGGAGCTTGCTTAAACTGCCGGTTGCAACTACCGATGAAGTGGAATTGCTGCCATTTTCCTTAACTGCATTGCTACTGATTGGCAATTTAAGGCATGTTGGAGTAGTAGTTCCCTTGATTGTGGCTGAAACTGCATTGCTACTTTGTAGCTTTCTCAAATTTGGTACTTCTGAGTTCTGTCCAAGAATGCTGCTTGTGTGAGATATAAAACTTGAAGTTTTCTCTTCTTTTCTGGTACCTGAAATCTGTTTAGACTCCTGCATTGCTTCAAGTATTTGCTTAAGGGCTCCGAGATCCTTTCCGGACGTCGTGAACTCAATTTTTGCCAACCTTTTCTCGATTTCACCATAAACAAGTTTCTTTGATTCTGCATTTATCATACGGCGTGAGGTAAGTTCCTTTCTTGAATTTCTCGAACAACCAAATCTCGATGAGGATGAGAGGGGATCGACTTTCAACCCCATCAACTTGGCAACAACACTCGACGGTCCTACGTAGCTTCCAGCTTCTTGTTGTTGGCTTCTTATGTCATTGGCGTTTATGCTACTGCTGTCTAGCTCTCCTAGAAGAAAATTCGATTTCATGCTACTATCTAGTGATAACCTTGGGAAATAGTTGGGCTTACTTCTATGTGCATCTTGTGACCCCCTCCCATCATACGAGAACCGACGAGCATCCATTGGTGCAAAAGATAGAGAACCATCCTCACATTTGTTGGACATTTTAGATGCCCCTTTAAGCTTAACAACACCACGACTTGGTTCATTGCGACTGATATTCCTTGTTGTTGAAGGTTTTAGTGACTGCAAAGGCCTCGGGGAACCTACGTACTTGAAGGTTTTGTGCTGCCCTGCTTCCACTTTCGTTGCAGTTTTAATTGATAATCCACAGGCTTCTCTATATATGGAATCTTTAACCACATTTCGGAGGTGAAGGGAGTTTTGGCTTGATTGCAAAGAAGCATTTGATTGATAGCTGAATATTTCCTTCCTCAGGGTTTCACGGAAGGCAGTTCGGCTAGAAGATCGGTCTACATGAGATTCTTTGCTGCAGTGAGCAGGTGAGAAACTAGATGAGCAAGAGGAAGACGACAACGAGATCCGGGGTGATTCAGAGGAGAAGCTAAGTTTCTCCTTCGAAGTCTTCTTTGGTTTATTCCCCTGCAGGTGTGATGCAAGTAACATTAACATTAATTCTTATCTTTTTCATTTTCCTCCACAGATTTGAGTGATTAGTATTATTTCTTACTTTTATCTTGTCTGAACCAATCTTGGCTTCTGTTCTATGCTTGCCATTTGGACCTATACATACGCTGAATGTCAGACATAGAAGGTAGCAATACGTATGGTTTTAGACATTTACAAGGTTGTAAACATGGAAAATTTATAATCTTTAAAATCTATGTTATGTGTCTATCATATTCGAACACAATTATGGTGTATGATCTTCTAAGTATGAGAAAACTTAGAAAAATCATAGTTCGAGTCGGGTAACATAGCCTAAAACATTAATGATGGAAATTCAGACACATTAAAATGAGGTAAAACTTCCTTACACCCTAGAACAACTTTAGAGAAATTGAGATAACTGAAATACCTGAGGGAAGCCTTCTGTGGCCGGGAAGGGCAATGCGTCGGCTACCGTAGAAAGGATGGCAGTCAAAGAGCTGGAATAGTCCATTCATGCACCCAGTCTGCTTGTGCAAATCTGGGTTTTCATCTAAAAGAGAATACATAAACTTTGTAGACATTTTCTCACTTTTTCTCCTCAACTTTCTCAGCTTCCAAACAAAACTCTGGGAGTAGTTTCAACGTCTCCTTTTCACTAACAACAAAGTGTAAGAGAAACCTAAATGACACAAAACAAGTTTGTGGGGTTTCACAAGGTTAACATGCCACATGCATTGCCAAAAAACCCTTTGTAAAAGGGTTCTTTTCCAAGTGTAATAATATATATTCTTTGGTGAGGTTTCAGAGAATTGTGTTAGTAATGACAGAGAAGAAAGGAAGGGACAAATTTAAAGATACAAAGAGAGGTTGATATAACCCCACATTTCCATTAAACCAATTTGCACAGAGATAAAAACTTCTAAGGACTAATCTCTGCCGGGGAATTTCTTCTGCACAAGAGATGTTTTCTTTTTAAAAAGTGATGTTTAGTGCAACATATGTAGGCAGGAGAATGTGAAAAATCCTTCTTCTCCTCTAATATAAAATATTTTTGATCTGTTTAGTGTGATTATAAAATATGAACGTATATATAATGTTAATTCATGTTAGTACGTTTTATTCAGGTTTAAAAGTCATATATTCAGATTATTATTTTTGTATAATCATAGTATGGTTTTACATATTTTAATCATGTTGGAAGTCATATATATTTTGTGTACAAAATTATTATTATGTTGACTGAGTAGACGTGGCAAATGAGTTATTTGGACCGTTTTCAGTTTGGGTCATTTTCGGTCTAATTATTTTTGGTTCAATTTCGGTTCGGGTCTTGTTCGATTTTAGTTTGAGTTTGTGGTGATTTGGTTCGGATATCGAGTCATATTGGGTCGTTTGATTTCAGGTCGGGTCAATAGGAGATCGGTCGGATTCAGTCGAGTTTTCAAGCCAGGTCAATTTTTACACCCCTAATGGCTTTATAAAGCCACTATATTTAGCTTTTTGATGAGTTGTGCGAAAGTTCACATCTCATATTTTTTTATTTTTTTAATATATTTTGTTTGATTCAGGTTGCCTTCGGTTCGGGTCCATTTCGGTTCAACTAAAATTTAATTCGGTTCAGTTTATTTCAATTTCGAATCAAATTCGGATCATCATGTTCGAGTTGATATCAGATCTCAAGTCGAGTAAATCATTTGGAGTCTCGGGTCAAATTTTCTCTGTCCAGTTGAGGGTAGAGGTGGCAAACGAGTCATTCGGGTCGGTTTCGTTTCGGGTCATTTCAGGTCTAACTACTTTCGGTTCGGTTTTAGTTCGAGTCTATGATGATTAGATTCGGGTATCGGGTCGATTCTGGTCATATCAGGCCGGTTGATTTTGGATCGGGTCAATAGAATATCGATTAGTTTTCAGGACTTTTTAGTGAGTTGTGTGGAAGTTCACATCTCATCATTTTTTATTTTTTTAATATATATTTTTTAAAATTTTAGTTTGTCTTCAAGTTACTTTCAGTTCAGGTGAAATCAATTCGAGTTCATTTCGGTTCAACAAAAATTTGGGTCGATTTATTTCGATTTTCGGATCAAATTGAGAGGTGAATAAATCGTACAATGGTAAATTTTCTCCTACTTTTGATGTGGACAAAATAAAGTGGGTGGGTCTGCAGTTAGGACCCTCCCCCATAAGCATGTGGAGTTTGTCAGAAACATCAACCTATAACAAGGTAGTGGATTTGTGTACTGGATATAATCATTCTCATTCTTGGATTTAAGTCCAGATATTCGATTATTGTTTACTGTAATCTAAGCTTTTCTATGCTTGAATTTGATTAAGTGTGTGTGTATATATATCAAGTTCATCATGTGTGGAAGAATATATATATATATACATGTTTACTTAACGAACGTCTATAGACAGAGTGATAAGATATTTGTATAAATTCGTACCATTCACATGTTTGATCTTTAGAAATTAATTTCTCAAAGTAGTGGTTTTTATTTATATGATTTAAATATTATAAAGTATGAAAATAAAAAACTCTTATAATAATATGTATTACTATTTGAAATATGATTTTTTAATATTTTTCCCGACTAATTTGATACTCCATTTGTCCCACCAATTTTATCCAGTATTAACTTTTTAAAAGTCAAAATTTTTTAACTTTGACCATAATTATTTTAAATATTTGAATTAATTAAATTTTATAAAATATATATTTTAAAACTATTTGATATAAGGTTTTTAAAACATATTTTTTTCATATTTTTACCAATAATACATTTAAAGTGATAAATAGTCAAAGTTTAAAAATTTTGACTTAAAAAAAGTCAATACTGGACATTTTCAGTGGGACGGATAGTATTAAATTGGAAAACACATACACAAGTTTGTATAAATTTCAGTTTATATAAGATTTTTAATTTTAGGGTTTAGATATTTATGTTGTGGTTTAGGGTTTAGGGGTTTATGTTGTAGAATATGAGATTTAAAGTTTATGGCTAGAATTTAGGGTTTAGGTTCATAGCGTAAATATGAAGGGTTGTGTATATTTTTTACACAACTTGTATATCAAAATATAACATATTAAATTAATTCATAATACCAAATCAATCACTAATTAACATTAATATATGCTCATAATACTCATACGGAGCTTTATGTATTCTTAAGCAATGTCAATGTTTAAATTCTAACGTTGTGAATAGAGAAAATTGGGTTGGAAGGGCCGCCCCCATAATTGACTTCTTCAAAACCCGATCTGAATTAGTCGACCAGTAAATTGAAAATTAGTGGTTAAACTCAAAAAAGAGTATTTAAGGTTAAGGTTTAAGGTTAGGGTTTAAGATTAAAGTTAAAGAAATTGGGATAGGATGTATTTTTAAGGTTTAGGGTTTAAGATTTAGAATTTAAAATTAAGACTTAAAATTTAATTTTTTTAATGTTGAGATATAAAAAAAACCCGAAAATGAGCCGATGATTTTTGTCATTGAGATTTGGGGAACCGATTATCATACGCTTCTCATATATATGCATTGCAGTTTAATTTGTCTATACTAAATTAAGGAATGGCATGTTCATTGCTCCCAATCGCTTATAAACCAAGAAAGCATTTTTTTTCTATATAAAAATTACCTAAATAGAATATCTTGGAAAGCTTTGTTTGACATAATTCCCTTCGTGAGTATATTTGTCAACTGGTCTTTTGTTAAGACGAATAGTGCAAATCGGTCTACTATCCAATTTCTCCTTAATGAAATATCTATGAACTTTAATATGCTTGTTCGATCATGTTGAACAAGATTATGAATAATATTGATAGCTGATTTATTGTCATAATAGAGTTTTATGTACTACTCTTCTCTCTTAATTTTTAAATCGTCTAAAATTTTGCTCGGCTAATCATATTTAATTTTATATAGTATGAATCGTTATGTATCAAAATGTTATACAAATATATAACACTTTAATCATGATTATGACATGGTAAAATAATATGAAATTCGAGTTTGCAAAAATTAAGATTAATACACATCAAAAGAACAAAGAAGCAATTCATAAGGTAAAGGATGAGTGATTTTGAATCCAAATTCGGATCAATCAAGTTGATTAGGTGCAAAAGAGTTTAGCTATACTGCAAGTGCAATGTCAACTTTTTAGTATACTCACCATATCTTTGATAAAATTAGATATGGTTAGAGAGCCCTAATCTTTCAGAATTCAAACAATCTATGAAAGGCTCCAAAGCAACTCTCTTTCTCAAAACTTGTTTGAGTCTTTAATGAGAGATTCCTGTTTTGGGTTGGTTCATACGGAGCTTCCTGTTGGGTGGGTTCAGATAAGTTGATGTGTCACTATTGTAGTTGCCATCCATGTCACGTTTGAAATATGGTATAGTATGGTATGATGAGCAGGGATCCCTATGCAATGTTATTGTCACTCTTTTATGATTTTAGATTATTATTTTTAATTATTATCTGATTTATTGACTAACTAATTTAATTTTGGGCTTTGGAAAGGTATAATATGAGGGCGATCCTCTTAATTTAATTTTCTTTGTTGACAATATCAAAATTTAAATTTTTATTTTATTTTATTTTATTTTATTTTATTTTAAGAACTTAGTATCTCATTTAGTTGAACCACCTGATATTTTAGGTTTTCTTTTATATGGATGTTTACTGTGATAGGCAATGATGATAAAGACTGTTGGGTAGAGTTGGTTTGCAGGGAGTGGGCAGTGGGCCTTATAAAAGTTTGTAAAGTGAATAGCAAAGGAAAAATTGGGAGTTTGAGAAAATGATGTTGTATTGTATTGTATGACACAAAAGTCATGAGCATGCAGCTTTAACGAGTCCATTGCTTGTAATGCTTACTTTGAAATATGGAAAATTCACCTTTCTTTCTTTCTCACTCACTGTCATGTGGCATGGCAATATGGCATCACTAGGTAACTGCACCATAATATATCACTTTCATCCAAATTTATTACACATATATATCTTCATGCATGCTGGGTATTTTAGAATGGAGATGGTGTCGAAAGAATATCATTACACATTCCTCATGCGTATACTTCAATTTTCGGAACAGCCTTCCAGACATATCTGTGAGAACCAAAACCAATCGTCGTTGTATAACCAACTATATACCATTGTGTGCATGTAGGGACAAAACTAGGATCAAACATTGAAAGCGATAAAAAATTTATTAGATCTTTAATTCTAAAAATTACGAAAGGTAAATATCTTATTTAATAATATTTACTAAAAGGGACCTAAATGTCATTATACCAAAAATTTTGAGAGGGACAATAGCCCCTCTCACATTATTGTAATCACTAATTTTATCCAAGATTAACCCGTTTTATTTTTGCAAATAAGAGCTTTGTTTACTTACCTTAACGATATAGTCAAAGAAACAAAAACTATTAGTATTTAATGTTATTGTGCTATATTCATATCGAAAACCCTCAAAATATTAGTGTTATTATTAGTATTATTATTATTGGTATTACTGTCTATACATTATCATCATTGTTATTACTTTTGTTATGCTGGTATTGTTATTATTAGTTGTATATTATTATTGGTATTACTTTTATCTATATTATTATTCTAAAATAAAAGGGAAGCCAAAAAGATTAATTAAATAAAAAGCCCAATATATAAATATAATAAAAGCCCAAATTCATTATCAGTCCATTTACATAAAAAACCCAAGAAAGCTATTATTATTAATTACACCCGGCCTGATAAGGCTCAAAGTCAGATAACCCCTAACCCTAATGCCTCTTCACCCTTAAGCAGTCAAATCTGGACCGTCAGATCCGACTGTTGATCCAATGGTCCAGATCAAGCCGATGAAATAAAACCCTAAGGAACCCTACTACAAGCCTGCGCCGCAATGTCTCGCCCGTTGGATCAGAATCGTCATCAACGGCCAGGATTGCATCTGTCGCGAGTTGGTCTATACGCGTGACTCTTCGTTTATCTCACGCGCGATGTTCTAGCTCTCATCATTCGCGCGTGCATGACACCGCCTGACCCTTCATCTCCCCAGTGTCACCACCGTAGCTCCACGTCGGCAGGGAGAACCACTAGCCCGATGCCACCTCACCATCGCCTAGCCACGTCAACGGCCACGCCAGTAGCTGTTCTGGTCCACTCCATCTCACAATAGGCCATCACATGAAAAAAAACAAGAAAAAAACGATGTCAGATGCAAAACAGATTACAGGGAATTAGGGGACAGTAGCAGAAATGCACCAACATTTCAAAATTGGCAGAGAACCAATGAGAATTTTCCTTCCTTTTATTTTCTATTTTCTATGTATGAATATTCAGTGTATATAAACAAGGCCCTAAAACGATTGTAAAGATCATGGGGATTTCACTGGAGCAATAGAGAACAGAGAAAAAAAGCATTTCAGAGGTATTCTATCTCTTTTCTTTTTTTTTTCCATTCCAACGCATATACATATAGGGATTAGGGTTTCGGGTTTTACCTATGACGTTTGCCTTTTCTTCACCTCTGCTCATCTGCCTTTACCGGCGATAAACCTCCCAGTCTTCTCAAGATTGCGTATGGTGAGTCGGATGGAAGAGAGACTAAAAGGGGTTTGGTTTTGGCTTTTTTTTCTTCCCAAAAGGGGTTTTCGAATTTTTTTTTCAAGTTTTTAAAAGGAAAAAGGCCGAGTTTTGAGAAAAAAAGGGGTTAGATTTGAGTTTAAATCTGGGAAAGGTTTGCTTTTTGGGGTTTTTAGGTTCGCCGGCCACTACACGGCGGATGGACGGTCATATTCTAGGAATCACGGCGATACGGTTGAACATCGTGGCGGCGTGGATGAACACCATGGCGGTGTTCATCTACGTTCGGAGAAAAATGAGAGAGATAGGGCTTTTTTTGGTAATCAATTTTTTTGGATTGAAAAAGAATGGCGTTTTTTTCCCAAAATGAATTTTATACCAAGCCCCTTTTGAAAATAGTTTATTTGCAACATAAACCCTTTTGCGTCTTCCTTATTACGCGCGGGAGGGTCTCCGCCTTTTTAAATTACGCCCCTGATCCCTCTTTTAAAAATGGAAAATTCTCGTTTTAAATCCCTCCACCCCTGTTTTATTGCTCTATAAGGGCTTCTGCCTTTTTAAATTATGACCATGGCCCCGAATTTTTCAAAGCTCTTGCTGATTCGCCCTTTCTTTTACGCTTTGCTTAAATTTTGCATTGTCTTTCAGTTTCTTTTTATTTCAGTCATTAATTTCAATAGGCATAAGGATATATAGGTTACGAAATGATGGAGGAAAAGGTCCCATGAAGTCTATTCCCTATACGTCAAATAGTTCTACTAGCATAATGTTCTAGAGTGACAATTGATGTCTGCCAGAGATGTTACCCATCTGCTGGCTTCGATCGCATGTGTTGGCAAAATTATGGACATCCTTAAATAGCGTAGGCCAAAAGAATCATGACTGCAACACTTTGGTCGCGGTTTTCATCCCAGCAAAGTGGCCTCCATACGGTGTTGCGTGGCATAATTGCAATATGTTGTGCTGTTCATCTTCTGGTACACTACTTAAAAAATTTGGCTCGTCCCTATAATATTGCCAAACATCTCGTGAAAATTATTTCTTGGCATTATCTGCCAAATTTGGTGGCAAAATTTTGCTTACCAGGTAATTGACTATGTCAGCGTACCATGGCATAGAATCGATTGCAAGTAAATACTCATCAGGAAATTCGTCCCTTATGGCAGCAGCTCTACCATCCCTAAGGTGATGCTCTAATCGTGATAAATGGTTAGATACCAAGTTCTCACCCCCTTCTTATCTCTGATCTCGATGTCGAATTCTTGTAGCAAGAGTGTTCATCAGATTAGTCTAAGCTTGGCATCCCTCTTTGCCAAGAGATATTTTAAGGCCAAATGGTTTGTGTACACCACAACTTTGTTGGCTACCAAGTAAGATCTGAATTTGTTGAATGCAAAGACAACAATGAGAAATTCTTTCTCGGTTATGGAGTAATTAAGCTGGGCTTAATTTAGCGTTCAGCTGGCATAATAGATAGTATGGAAAACTTTGCCATGCCTCTATCCCAACACTGCTCCAACGGCATAGCCGTTTGGCATCACACATGAGCTTCAATGACTCATTCCAATATGGTACCAGGACTATCGGGGCATTAATGAACCTTTCTTTAAGTTCCTGAAACGCTTTCAAACAAACATCATCAAATGCAAAAGCGGTATTTTGTTCCAAAAGCAAGCATAAAGGTTTAGAATTTTTTTGAGAAATCTTTAATAAACTGACGATAAAAACCTACATGTCCCAAAAAGCTCCCAATACCTTTTACGCTTGTAGGAGGTGGTAATTGTTTGATTACCTCAACTTTTGCTTTGCCTACTTTCAGGTATCTCTTGGTAACTTTATGTCCGAGAACTATGCTTTCCTTTACCATAAAGTGGCATTTTCCCTAGTTCAAGACCAGGTTAGTCTCAATACATCTCCTCAACATGTTCCAAACTCTAAAGGCATTACTCAAATGTTTTTCTAAATACTAAAAAGTTATCCATGAAAACTTCTAGATTGTTCTTGATCATATCAGAGAAGATCGACATCATGCAATGTTGAAACGTTGCCGGAGTGTTACACAATCCAAAGGGCATTCTTCTAAAAGCGAATGTTCTATATGGACAAGTGAATGTGGTTTTCTCTTGATCTTCTAGAGCGATGGCAATTTGTTTGTAGCTTGAGTATTCGTCTAAGGAACAATAAAATGCTTTACCTGCCAACAAGTCCAACATCTAGTCGATGAAGGGCAATGGAAAGTGGTCATTCCTAGTGGCATTGTTTAGCCTCATATAATCCACGCACATTTTCCAACATGTGACAGTACTAGAGGGAATCAACTCTTCTTTGCTATTTAGTACCACGATCATTCTACCCTTCTTTGGCACATATTGCACCGGGCTGACCCACGAGCTACCAGAAATGGGATAAATTATCCCAACATCAAGCCATTTTATGATTTCTTTCTTCACTACCTCTTTCATCCTTGGGTTCAATCTTCTCTGGGCCTCAATTGTTTTGCCATGATACTCTTCCAAAATGATTTTGTGCATGTAAATAGTTGGGCTTATTCCTCGGATATTAGCCAAGGTCCATTCCAAAGCTTGCTTAATATTTCCAATAAACTTTCCTCCTAATCATTAGTGAGATCAACAACAATGATTTCTGGCAAAGTTGAGTTATTACCTAAATAAGCATACTTAAGGTGGTCTGGCAATAGTTTCAGCTCTAATTCTGGTGGCTCCTCAATAGATGGTTTGAGTGCCTTAAATTTCTCTGCCATCCAACTCTAGTGGCTATGGTTGTCCAAAATAACTCACAACTTCAGTCTCCAAGGTTGGTCCTTTAGGTTCTTCACCTATCTCATCTTTATCATCTGACTTTCTAGCATCGACATCTAGGTCTTGGTAAATCTGTGCCACGTCCATACTGAAAATGGACTTCATTATCTCGTCAGTTTGCATTCCTTAGGTTCATTTGCGCATTTAAGAGCTTGAAACACATTAAATGTAGCATGTTGATCATTCATGCACATTGTGAGTTCACCTTTGTGAACATAAATTAGGGCCCTACTTGTGGCAAGGAATAGTCTACATAATATAATTGTGAATTTAGCATCCGCCTCATAATCTAAAATGATAAAATTAGCTAAAAATATAAATTTGTCTACCTTCACCAACACATCTTCAATCTTACTCTTAGGATGTACAAAAGATTGGTCTGCTAGCTAAAGTGTTACCGTGGTAGGCCTTGCTTCAATTCTAAGCTTTCTGAAAACTGACATTTGCATCAAATTGATGATGGCTCCTAGGTCACATAGTGCCTTACCCGTGAATCTATTGCCAATGGTACATGGAATAGTGAAACTTCCCAAATCTTTCAACTTTGGTGGCAATCGACTGAGTGTCATCGCACTGCTTCCTTCAATAAGAGCTACTGTCTTGAAATCACCCAATTTCCTTTTTTTGGTTAAGATGTCTTTCATGAATTTGACATAGTTGGGCATTTGCTCGAGACCTTCCACTAATGGTATGTTTATTTGCAATTGTTTAATAACTTCCCAGAAGCGCTTAAATTGCTGGTCTTGCTTATGTTTCTAGAGTCTTTATGGGAAAGATGGCGGTGGATAGGCAAATGTTGGCTCCACTAGCTTTACCAAGGTGGTGCTTGCATCAGATTGTTGTCTGGCATCAAATAGTGGTCTGGCATCAAATTGTTGTCTGGCATCATCATTTTTTGCCTCGTCTTTCTCAGCTTCTTTAGTTTTATCTGATAGCATCAACTTCTTGTCTTGGTAATTATTTGACTGTTTAGCAAGTGTCTCAGTCTCGCATTGTTTGCCACTTTGAAGAGTTACTGATTTGTATTGTTCTCTACCTTTTTGCCGAACATCTTTCGTATTGGTTGGGAAATTTTCCTAGGGTCTGTTACTGAGTGCGTTGGCAATCTGGCCTAGCTGAACCTCCAAGTTTCTTATGGATGTTGCTAAACTCTAGACAGCTACATCATTTCGCTCCATGTAATCAGTCAAAATGTTCCCCTAGTTAGATCTTTTCCCTTGATGGAAATTGTTCTGGGCTTTCTGTGGCATCACATGTTGGTTGAAACTTGGCGGTGTATTATTGCGTTACCGTTGGGCATTGAATTGATTACTGTCTTGGTTTGCCCAAGAGAAGTTGAGGTGTTGCTTCCAACCTGCATTGTAAGTATTGAAATTAGGATTATAATTACGATTGAAATTTCCAACAAAATTTATCGACTCAGGGTTTGTTGCGCAATCCTTCATATGATGATCCTCTCCACATATCATGCAAAATGGGTTTAATTCCCCTACTTCTCACACTTTAGTAGGTTTTTCAATGTCTTCACTATATTAGTGAGATTGGTAATTTGAGCATTGATTGATAATAATGCATCAAGCTCTAAATTTCCACCAGTTTTCATTCATGTTCCCAGTCTGGCAATATGATATTGAATTTCATTGGTGGAAATCCTTTTAAGGATGTCAACTACCTACGTATAATTCTTTTCTAACAGCGAACCATTTGTTGAAGCATCAACAACAGTCCTGGCATGAGCATTGAGTCCATTATAAAAAGGTTTCTATTTGGGTCCAATTAGGGAATCCATTTATAGGGCACCTCCTCAACATGTCCTTGAATCTCTCCCAGGCATCATATAAGGTTTCATCATCAGCCTGCCTAAACAAAATGATTTCACTCATCAGCTTGGCATTAAGTTTAGGTGGTTGGAATCGCAAAAGAAATTTCTAGCATAGTTCTGCTCATGAAGTAACGGAACCAGGTGGCAAAGAACTTAGCCACAGTTTTGCTCCATCTCTTAGGGAAAATGTGAATAATTTCATCTTCATTGTATCTTCAGATACTTTAGGTTGCTGAAATAGTTGGCAAACTTCCATGAGTTGCTTCAAATGTTATAATGGGTCTTCAGTAGGTTATCCATCAAATTGTCATACATTCAAAAGAGTCTGTATCATTATCAGTTTAAGTTCGAAATTTGTTGTATTTACCTCGGGACCAATCAAGCCTGGCATCAAATTGTTCATATTTGGTGTCAAGTGTTCTCTAATAGGCGTTTCTTCGGTATTATCAGCAACAGCAGCACGAGCGAGAAGAATATCATCATTTAATGGTGGATCCTTATGGTTATTTGGGATACCATCTACTCCATTTCTATTAAAAACCATCTCTTGTAGTTTCTTTTTCGATCTTCGTAGGTTTTTTCAATTTCTAGATCGTATGGCCAATCTTCCGTCGCAGGGCGGTTCCTAGTCATACACCAAACAAAACAAATGAGTAAAGTAAAACAAAACAAGCAAACCAAAACAATAAATTCTGTCGCAATCCCCGACAACGGTGTCAAAAACTTGTCAACTTTTCTAATGCTTGGCAAAAGATTGAGAATGTAGTGTAAATATATAAGAAATAATGCCAAGAGTGAGTCTATTGCGTGAAAGTATACATTGTCAGCAAGTAATGTAACAGTAAGTTGAGTATCGTATCCACAAGGATTGACCAAGAATTTAAGTGTTTAATGGTTTACTTGTTAAAGGGATCAAGAATATTGAAATTGATTTGGATTTCAGATTTAGAAAATAACTTGAACAATGTACTGAAAGTAAAAACAATTTGGCAAGAAGAAGTATTCAAATGGATGATAAGCGTTAGCAAGGGATGTCTAGATTTTACGCTTGTTATGTTAGTTATTAATAATGCCCTACCTTGGATTTATTACCGAACAGATTTCAAGATTAGTATTACCTCTATCGATGACAATACCCTGAGTTAACTACGATAAAACTCATATATGTCTATAGTGTTGTAACCCCCTTGACCCGGGCAGACTCTAAGCCGAACCGAGCGAGCTACATTGGGTTTTGCCAAAACAAAATTGAAGCGATTAACTAAGATTAAGTCTTTTTTCTTTTTATCTTTTCTAGATGCAACGTTATATCCTAAGGTGTGCATGCTGGCAACGTGTGAAATCTCAACTGAATTGGGCGTTGAATTGACATCCAATTGCGCATATATGCAATTTAGGGACCAAATTGCAAATCTAGAAAATTAAGAGGATTTAATTAAATCTTGGGTTACCAATCCTCAATTAATTATATTATATGCTTTCTTGCCAAATTTCAACTCAAGAAAATCATCCAAACTCATACAATTGCAATCACAAATAATAGGGACAAAAATGAAAGAATCATAACACAACAGGGACCTATATGAAATTGAAAGCACCATTTTGAAATTAAACAACATTTAGATCCACATGTAAATTTTCAGCTCAAAAGGACGCTTAGAGCTCATTAAACTGATAAATTTATGCTATAAGACCAAAATATAACTTTTTAAACTAATTTTCAACTTTGCAAAACAATCCCCGCGAAAGGTATCAAAACCTCTCTAAGTGGTTTCGAAACCTTTGCTCAAGTAGCCAAAATTGCCCCTGGTTTCGAAAACATAGGGTTGGTTTCGAAACGTTCATACCCTTTAGTTTCGAAACTTTGTGACTAGTTTTGAATCTTTCTTTGGAGCTGTGCAGAAAACGCATATTCAAAACACTTTAGAACCTCTTTAAAAAATCTGAACTAGCCCTAAATATCCTCTAACACTTAAAACAACATGTTTGGAACTTTTAACATACATCATTCCAACAAAAAACACTATGGCATGAAAGCATAGACATTACAACAACAAATGTAATCAACAAGGTAAACATATAGCCATGTTTCCTAAAAACCCAACAAACCAAAACACGAAAGATAAATCCATAGCAATAACCACCAAATAAAGCCTCAAACAAATCCGTAATAATAATATAAACTTGAACAAATAGGGAGTTTAGAAAAACCCCTCCTCAAACAACAATGAACATATTGCCTTTATTACTACTAGTCTAGTTTGAAACCATACTTTCGAATAGCCGGAGTCCTTGGATTTCCTTTGCTTGCTTGCTGCCTCTAACCTTTAGTTCTCTACATTGATGGACAAAAAGAGCGTAAGCAAACTAGGCTTAGTGAGGAGTGCTCAAACAACACACCATCAATGCATTTTAAAACCATTTTCCAAACCACATTGAAATCATTGTTTCAACCGTCTTATAAAACATCATGCCTTGAAAACCATGTACTTAACACTTTCAAAAACCTACATATTAAACCATATGCAACATGTATCATGGATCAACGACAAATCCCATTTGCTAACCCTCAATTTAAGCATTTCCATGCATAATAATTCAAATGTAAAGCTTAAAGAGTAAACATGTATAAACCAACATTATACATCAACATCCATCAACATGGAAAATTAACAATTATATTGGCTTTCAAGTGATCATGAACCAAGTTCCACTTTCCAAAACATTACATCAGATACACGAATTCCACAAGTGTCCTCTCAACACTTCATGCCATCTCAACCGAAATTAAGGTATGCTTACAACCGGGTACTATCACAACCCGTCTCATTGGTTAGACACATAATCCACTAATGAGAGTTTTCGGTACCATACAACCCCTCGACCATTAGGGTACTCGTGGTGGAGTATTCAGTACACATAATCCCCTCAACACCCGATGTGACTTTTTATAGTACACTATCAATCCTATGACCGACCAACTATATCCGATAACATTTTAAACCACATCACTTGCCAATATAATTCATTATTAACCATGTACCTCACTGTTTTTATATGGATCAAATCAAAACCATCTTCAAAGCATTAAAATATGCTTTCACAAGTATTCCACATACTTACATGGATCATTTATCAAATGAATCCATCATCATTATATGATCAAAAATAGTATAAAACATGCTTAAATAATAGGTACCATGTCGTTCAAAACAAATGCATAAAACCAATTTCATTAAAGCAAGACTGAGAGAGAATTATCGTCGTACTTACTTCCGAGTTTAAACCAGCGTTTCAAGATAAGTTTAAACCCCTAAAATAACCTTTAAATTATTTCAAAGCTGAAATCCACGTTCTTACTCACCGACAACGCAAAGCCTTATTCGCCGATGCAAATTACCCCTCAAAAGCTTCCAAAGTGACGCTACGAGCTTGAGGATGAACCTCTCATGATTTTACCACACAAAAACAGAGGATTCAATGCATCAAAATGCATTCACAAATCCAGCAACACCAAATCACAACAATCCTCTTCAAACTCTAGCTGAAACTTCTCTAAAACAACCAAAATCAACATCAAACATCTTTCAAACTTAACCCAGCCAAAACCTAAAGGTTTAATCCATCAATTACAACATCAAAAAACAACCTAACATCAACCTTATATCTCCAGAATACATTAAACCTCCATAACTCCTCAAAAACACATAACTATCAACCTAGAAAATTAAAGATTCATCTAACTTCACGATTCTAATGTTAAATCCATCTTATTAACATTATAAAACATCAAAATCATGATTAAACTCAATCAAGACCTCAACAAAATATATCTAATTCGAAAATCATATAATATCATCAATTAAACGTTGATTTAACCAATTTCCATGATCAAATCATTTAAACTCAATAGAAAACATTTGTAAAGGATCAATAACTTGAGAATTTCAGTAAAGAACCATACATTAGAGGAGAATGACGAAGGTCACCTCTAATGTTGACTTTCTCCCTTAATTGGGTTGATTACATGAGAAAACAAGACTAAAATAATAAGGTTTTGATAGAAATCAATTAAGAACTCATTGAAACCAAAAGATTGATGAAATCAAGAAGTTACCTATAGATTTTGAAGAAGAGAAGAGTGTTTAACTGAAGAGAATTTGAGAGAAAATCTTTTAGAGAAAATGTAGTTACATAAAGTTTGCTTAAGAATTAATTATAAAATTAATTCCCCAAATCTATTTATATTTTCCCAAACCATTTTAAAATATCCAATTAAGAAGAAAAATCTGATATTAGACTTTGGATAAATAGCTCCTTAAAGATTCTAAGTTTTGACATTTTTACAAACCAGTCACTAAAAAAGTTTTCATTCTTTACATTTTGGTCACTAGCCAAAATGTCCCATTTTCAAATTCCATTTTTCAAAATTGACTTTACCAAAAATATCTATATATTAAATAATAATTTTAGATATTTTCCAAAATATTTCCCCACTTAAATATTTAATCCGACTTGAATCCCGAATTCGACTCGAATATCTAATCTCGGCCCATCGGACCGTCTACTCAGCCTAAAAACCACTAGGCCTAAAATCGGGGCGTTACAAGTGCAGCTTTTCAAAGATTAACTTGATTAAGTTTTAATCTATAATTCTAAGGGGTAGATTCACTTCCAAAGTAAGCTCATCTACTTGAACATTTTATATCGAAGTTTCTCTCCTTAGTATCTGGCAATTGATCGTTACCCCTTAAGTCTGTTAAGATATTAAGGTATAATATGTAGATAATGCCAACTATCGTATGGCAAAGAATTTAAGGATATGAAATGCAAGCCAGATAGAAAATAATGTCTAGGCATTCAAATTATTAAAAACCAAAGATAAACTGAGCGTTAATCGCAAACATCCTCAACCAACTATAAAAGCTTAGTTCATGGTTAGGGGATCCATCTACAAAATATCATATCTCAACACCACCATTTAAATAAAAATTAAACTAAGAGAATAGGCAAAGAAGGAGGTCCATCGATACAGCCCTTCAAATGATCTAGAGCTCTCGGTCTAAGATGGTCGAACCACATAGCCTCTAGCTTCCTCTTCCGCCACAGTGCTCTTTCCGAGTTAGTTGATCGATCTCTTCTCTTCCTTTAAATAGGCACATGTGGAAACCCTAGAGTGGGTTTAAAATTTAAAATCTGATTACACACTAAGATAGGCGCGTGTTGTCATCTTTTGAATTTTAGGGCTGACATGTACTAGGTTCAACGGCTACTTTGATCGGCCATTGGATGTCAATTGTTTTCCAACTGAGCTTGACAATCTCTGGTCCAACTTTGCCAACTACGACTCGGCAATTCTCTTATATTTTTCCTACTTTTTGCTCTTGTGCTACTCTGTCAAACCTTCCCTGCTCCTGTCCTGCATCAATACCAACAAAACAACCCTTTGCAGTGGCAAAATAACAACTCTCTAACTCCTTATGCAAATGCATGATTTTAACAACTAAATGCAAACATATATAACTAAAGACAAGCAAAAGGATTGTGAAATATGCATAAAAATCAGTATTTTCTAGGAGTTAACATGTATACATGTAAATGAGAGTTAATTATATATATATTAAAATATTGTAAAATATCAGAGATCCTTGTGGATACTTTTCGGGATCTCCACAGTTATTTATACGGTTACGGTTCGGTTATCCCCACGATTTGGATATAGCAATCCCCATCCTCATCCCCATTTGAGCCTTAGTGATAAAACTTTTCCCGTCCCCATGTGTGAAGGTTTCGGTTATTCCTCATCCCCGTCAGTTCGGATCTACACAGTTTTTAGATATTCCCCACCCAATTCCCACCCCTACAACCAATACACTCCAACTCACAAAGCACATCAAAACTTCTTACACAAATCATGATAATTTTATGGTACACCAACTATATCCAAAAACTTTTAAACTTCTATACAAAGGACATTAGTTCATTAATGAAATATGTTGTTTAGAACTATCTTGGACATCTTTGGTGCACTAAGCAAAAACTCAAAAATAGGCCCCTATATAACAAAAGTTTATGTCATTACTTTGAACAATAATTTAATATTTCATTAATAAATCATAGAAACATAATCAAACTTTGATGAACACATTATTTTCATTCTTTTGTTAAGAAAACATCTTAAATATAACTAAAACAATAAGATACAATCATTAAATTACTTGAGCTATAAAAGTAGAAAGTGAAAGCCTTGAACGGCTGCTCATGTTGCTCTCCCTTTTGAGGAAACACTGATTTTGCTACATATAAAACATTCGTTTAATCACTATCATATGCAACATACCACAATATTTTCACTTAACATCAACTACTCATTGACAAATATCCTTCATTTTTACATAGTCCCACAATCATCATCATTCATGTATTATTGCATAAATTCAACATTTCATTCGTCATGTGACAGTAGTATCATAAATTAAAATATGGAACACTCACCATGTTTACTCTTGCTCATGTTGCATTAAAGCAAATTTGAACCATACAATTATTCACACCCAACATTATCCTTACTTAAGTGAACACACAAATTTAACACCAAACCAACATCATGTCAATATATTAAGGAGACACACCAATACAACCGTCGCTTCACTTCTTGATAGTCTTACTCCAAAATTTCCTTTCTTTTGTCTTATCGGAAGACGCTTCTGCAATGTACATTTCTTGTAAACAAAATTACAAATCATCACTAGGAACCTTTACAAATATAATGAAGCAAGAATTCAAATTATAAGACATCGATAAACTAATTTTGTCAAAACTTGCCTATTTTAGAATCGATAACTCGTTAATCTCTAGTTCTAGTTTGACCTAATCATCTTCTTATTGATACTAGAACTATTAAAACCATTAAATCAAAACCTAACCTTAGTAGCAAAAAGATCCCTAAAAACTACCTATTTCTAAACCAAGATCTCTCTTGATACACTTCAAACCTTCAACCATTATTTCCTTTTCACTTTTAATAACTCCTAAACATCTTTCTAATCCCAAATATATTCAAAAACACCATTAAAATAGCACATTATAACCATTACTCAAAATTTTCCAACAAGTTGCTCAAACTTACTTTTAATCCAATATCTTGTTTCCAAATGTTTCAATAATGATTTAGAACTTTAAATAACTCCAAATAAACATTAAATCAACATCTTACACCAATGATCTCTGAAAATTCAGAAATCAAGAATTCCCTTTTGTTCATATTTTAGAAAACTATATGAAAGTGAAATGGATTGAAAGAAAATGATGTGATTTAAATGAAAATTTAAGGAAAAAAATGATAGATTTGGGTTTGATTATGTGAAATCTTAGATTCAATGAGTTTTAGTTAGAAATTAAGAAATTTGAGAGAATTTAGTGTAGATGAAGAGAATGAAAGATGAATTGATACCTATCTCCAAAATGTTTATTTTTAAATCTTGGTATTATTGCTTCACAAAATTATTCTACTTTAATCCTTTTTCATTTTGGTCTTTCCTCTTTTTACTCAATTTTCAATTTCTACTCAATTTAATCCTTGATTCGACCTTCCTATTCACACTTGATGCTAATTAATCCCACTAATGCTTAATACCAGGCTTGGCTAATTAATTCCCATGTAATAATTAATCAGATTTAATTATTATTTAAATTTACGATAATCTAATCTGTGAATTTTCATCAAAATTTCGTGCAAATAATTACGAACAAAATTTGAGGCGTTACAATTATTATAGTATCTATGTATCTTCATTTATTGATTAAACACTTATAAACAATGCTTTTTTATATATATAAACTTATAAACAATGCTACGCTAACACAAAAAGCCATAATAATACTCTTTTGTAAAGAGGATTTCTGCGGGTTATAAAACTCATAGTTTAAGGAGTGCTCTTCTCGGGACTAAAATCCAAGACGTAAAGTGAGGGAGAAGGAGCACGTGAAGATGCTCTGGCCACTCGATCATTATTATAAATTTAAATCATAATAATACTTAAAATGATAGTTCATATACATAAATTATTAATAGTGTTAACATAAGTATCATAATGTTACATAAAATGATAGTTAAAATATTATATTGGATATTTTGATAAAATATAAATACCACTTTAAACAATTTAAAAATGAGGAGAGAGTAAAAAAAAACGTGCATATAATACTCCACTCTCTTTTTCACTTCTCTCATTTACTCTGCGGCGATTACAAATTTTTTTCTAAGTTCTTCTTCTTCTTCATTGTATTTTTTCTTCACCAACGGCAACCTTTGGCTATTTTACTGGTTTTGTACATAAATAAAAATTTATCTTTGTTGATGAATATTTTATTTTCAAGTTTTTTTGCTTCTTTTTTACTTTTCTAGATTCTTTTCACATCTGCTTTTATGACAGTCTTTCTGTCTGCTTTTATGGTAGTTCTTTCGTCTACTTTTATAGCAGATATAGTTTGTCTTTTGATAGTTTAGCGTTTGATTGACGAGCATCAACGAACATTTTTTTTAGTGAAGGAGGCCGGCCTGTATATGCTTATGATTCATTTTTATGGTTGTGTCGATATGCCAAGAACAAGTAGCGGATGAATTGCTTTCTTCATAGAGCACTCTGGTCAAAGTAGTTGTTTGTCGGATTTCATTTAGAAGATAATTTAAGTCATTCTGTAAGTTATAGGTTTTGTATTTTAATGTCTTTCACACCCTTAGAATTTTATTGTATTTATTTTTTCGCATTAAATTTTCAATGTTTGTGGTGTGATATCTTTGTAATCCTATCACTTTGAATATAATCCAATTTATTTAAAAAAATGGGTTCTGTAAAAAATAATAATTTAAAAATGAAAAAATATCTCATGCACTGGTGGTGGAAACGAAAAATTTCTACAAGCACCTTAGTTTTAGGGTTAATGAACATGGTTTAGGGTTTAGGCTTTAGGGGTTTAAGTATATGAGTTTATAATTTATGGTTTATGGTTATAATTTAGAGTTTAGAGGTTAAAATTTAGGTTTAGGGTAATATAATTAAAGATTTAGGTTTTAGCCTATAAACCCTACAATTTAACCCTAAAACCTAAATTATAACTACACCCCCTAAATTCAAAACTCGTACACTTAAACTCATAAACACTAAACCCTAATGGTAACCCTTAAACCCTAAAATTAAGGCATTTGTGGGAACTTTGTTCTCACATGCGCTCGTGCATAGAATAACACTGGGTAAACTACTCAGATAATTACCGAGCTATTTGGGTGTATTTTCAAGTTCTCCTCCTATTTTTTGTATTTCTTTTTTTTTTAAAAAAAAACTATTTAGGCGTACTTATTTTGACTACTAAACTAGGTAACTCGTCAATCAGACCATCAAAGTTTTAAATTGGTCATATTTTGACCATCACCGTTAAAAAACTAACGAAAGAGTGATGTGACAGTTAACGAAAATTTGTAAAATTATATATTTGGTCCCCGTTATTTACCTATTATATCAATTTGGTCCTAATTTTAATTTAATTCAAAATTTTAAGGCTTCAATACGATGATAAAACGTGTCACCGTATAATTAGACGATTTTTTTATTAATTTAATATTTTCCTCCAATCACAAGGTGACATGTATCGCCATGTGATTAAAGGGAAAATAAATAGAATGATGGATTGCATCCAAAGGAAATTGAACCCAAAACATTTGGGTTAAATTGCCACGCTCAAACCACTAAACTAATGCCACTACCATTAAGAAGGTGACGCGTGTCGCCATGTGATTAAAGGAAAATATTAAATTAAATAAATTAAAATTAATAGAAAAATTTTGCAACTTTAAAATTTTGAATCAAATTAAAATTAGGATCAAATTAATATAATAGGTAAATAATAGAAATCAAATATGTAATTTTATAAATTTTCGTTAACTGTTACATCTAAGTCAAAATAAGACTAATTTAAAAATTTTAATAATTTCATTAGCGAATTATTAATTCGATAGTCAAAAATAAGTATAACTAATTACTTCGGTGATCACTTTAGCAGTTTAAATTCATTCCTTTTAAAACGAGACAGAGAAAGCTAATAGACGGTAATATCCCTCTATAAGACTATAACAGTAAGTTAAAAACTGAGTACATGTTTAAACAGCTAGGGTTTTCTCTATTTTCTCTTTCTCTCTGCTCGGCTGCTTAACCAAATCGAAGCTAGGGTTTTGCAGGGAGATTTTAAAACGAGAATGACGACTGTTGTTCCCACCTCCGAAGAAGATCCCGTGCTTCCCGTTGTCCGATTCACGGCCGAACTCTCGTGGGCTGATGCCGGTCCTGAGGTGAGCTTAATTTTATCTTCCTAAACCCTATTGTGAACTCGGAATTTTCAGTTTTTCATTAAAGATTTTTGTATACTTATGGTGAAAAAGGTTGCGGAGCCGCAAGTGATGAGGCTTTGTATGGAAGCGCAAGAGTGTATGGCGATGGGAAGATGGTTGGATTTGGTTTCTTTAATGCTTACTTCTGCTGAGATAGTCTTTTCCAAGGTCTCCGATAAAGGTATTATTTGAATAGTTTTGGAGATTTATGAATTGAGATGATTATACTTTTCTTAGCTGATTACTTGCTTCGATGGAGTTTTTGAAATCTTAATTTAAGTTGGAATTAGTTAATTGGAAAATGATTTTTAGGAACTGCTCTGTTGTTGCGTTTGCTAACGCGTTTGGATATAAAAGCAATGAATGCTTTGAATAATTTACAAACTAACGATTGAGCTTTTTGGGAGGATGATCCGTTGATTTTAGTTTTACGATGGAAAATTACATTGGAATTGGATTTACGGTTGGACTCATTTTTCTCCTTCAATCAATTAGGGTTCTGCTTTTCTTTTTAAATTTTTTTTGGGTTAGTTTAGCATGTGAAAAGAGAGTAGCAACATCAACAGTTGAAAATGGAGTCTTATTACATTGTCATGTGTAGTTCCAAGATTATCAATACTTTTGAAATTATGATCTTCTAACAGTTGGTATTTCTGCAATTTGTTTTCTTGACAAAATAGTTGAGATTTCATTCTTCAAGACAGCATTTAGTTCTTGTGAATAAATTATGTGTAATTAGTGTAGACAATACATACCGAATGCTGTCTAGAATTCCCTTGTTTTATTTTTTTAGAATTTTTCTACTTGAGTTGCAATGGCAAATTAGAATGAGTTGAGCTGATACTATTTACATTCTGGGAGGTTACTCGGGACTTGTATGATTTCTACAATGCTCTGATAGATAATTCATAAACTTGCATTGAAGTTCTTGTTTGTCAAATAACTAATTTCTTTTATTATATTTCTTCAGATCTTGAGTGCATCTTCACTGTCATCTGCAATCTAGTCGTAAAGCTCGAAAATCCAAATGAAGAACTTGAGGTGGCAAAACTCATATCAACAAAAATTGCTCAGCAACAAACTGATAAGCCTGGAATGCGTTTAAAGATGTAACATCCTATGATGGCCCATAAATCTAGCTTATAGAATTTTCAATGTCTCTCTCTCTTTCATGTTTCTTACTTTTTATTTCTTTCCAGCTTGTTTAATCTCTATAATTTGTTGGAGGGCCCAGATAGCCGATTCTTTGTGTACATGCAAGCCTTAAATTTGGCATTGAATGGAAAGTCACTGATCATATTGTTCCATCTTTCCAAAAGATTGGTAGTTTCTTAAAGGAGTGGAATATTGAGGTCAAGGATCAAAGGAACCTCTTTCTTACCATTGCAAATGTACTGAAAGAAAACAGAAGGTATACAAGAATCCCAAAGCATATATTTAGATGCCCTTACCTATGTGTTTATAAGTTCTATCATTTTGGTTGCACCCTTGCATATACTTCAAATCCAGCTCAGGAAAGGATTCTTTCAAATTCTTGACCAAGTATTTGGCAACTTTCACTGGTGAGGACTCGTATGTAATGAGTGAAGCCAAGGAGGAAGCTGTGCGTGCCATCATAGAATTTGTGAAGGCACCAGACACGTTTCAGGTAACCTAATCTTACTAATGTTGCAGATCCTAGCTGATCTATACATAAATGCACATATTTTCATTTTAAGCTTATTTTATTCTCACCGTTTCTTTGCGCCTTCAGCCCCCATTCTTGCTTTACACTTTCTCTTGGCATCCCCTAGAGCTTTTCTTGTCTTGTTCCTACATTGCAGCTGAGTATGTGTACTAGTGTTTGTTGCCCATAGATTAATTTTTGTTCCTTTTTTTTCTTTTGCAGTGTGATCTCCTAGATATGCCTGCGGTTGGGCAATTGAAAAAGATGCTAAATATGCATTGGTCTGTCAGCTTCTGAAGATATTTTTGACTCAGCGATTGGATGCCTACCTGGAATTTCAGGCTGCAAATTCTACCTTATTGAAAAGTTATGGTAATGCTGTCTTCTGTTTCACCTATTGTGCAACATGAGCTAAAGTTCCTGGTAATTTTTTAAATTTCAATATTGCCACTTTCCACGTTTCAGGTATTGTTCATGAAGATTGTATAACAAAGATGAGGTTGATGTCATTGGTCGATCTTGGGTGTAGTGAATCCAGACAAATTCCATATGCCCGCATCAAGGATACTCTCAGGGTAAAGCTGCTTAGCTTCCTGTTTACTGCATTTGACACATAATATAGGGTTTTTTTCATTCCTTTATTTCTCTTTGCAGATCAATGATGATGAGGTGGAATTGTGGGTTGTTAAGGCAATAACTGCAAAGCTAATCGAGTGTCAAATGGATCAAATGAATCAGGTTGTGATTGTGAGGTAAGCTGTTAGCTCTCTCTCTCTCATAAGATGTATTATGTGCAATTTTGGTTTTATATGATTTCATTCCTTTGTCCATTAGATTAATATGGAGCCTCTTTTTTCTAATTGAGAATCAAATCCAACTCTTTGTTTAACGTGCAGCCGCTGTACCGAGCGCCTTTTTGGACAGCAACAATGGCATTCGTAGGAACATGGAGGGTAATGAGTTTCACCCAATTGATGCATTATTTATTCACTCGTTCCTTTTGTTTACTTAATGTGCCTTAGATAGGTAGCAGTTGTCAAGGAAAAGAATATAATTAGTTATGTAGCTATTCATCTGTTTTGGTTTGATTTGAGTGAGCAGGGGAATGTTGCAAGCCTCATCAGCACCATTCAAGCAAACAAGGTGGTTGAAGAAGGCTCACAGGGGATGGCAATTCGGTAGACCCATTTTTGTTATGGCTATTTTATGCTTGTTGGAAGACTTAGTTTATCCCAACAGATTTTAGCTTATGGTTTTGGTTGATTAATGAATTGGAGATTTTGACGGTGCACTTCTTGATTGTCTTGGCCACGAGTCTAGCTATATGCTAAATTTGGAAATACAATTGAGTATATAAAGAATTACAACAGGCTTCAAGCGATAAAATAATGATTATTACGGTTCCCAGTTCCATGTTGATCGTTGTAGCTGTATGTAGGGGTGTAAAAAGCTGACCCGATCTGAAAATTTGAATAAAACTTATTCGAGTCAGAATTTGATTTGACCTGAAGATGCAATGACTTAAAATTGATATGTATTTGACTATTGTTGACCTGAATTCAAGTGGGACTTGTTACTATAGTAACCAAACTTTACTTGCATTCGATCGAGAATGACCCGAACTTGAATTGAACATGTTACTGTAGACTTGAAACCTGACTTGCACCTGACTGAAATGAATTTGAACTTGAGATTGACTTGGCAAATAACTAATATTATTCGATTGAATTGACTCGAAATTTGATTTTACTCGACTCATTTTGAACTTGATCTGTTAATTGACTCGATTTGTTTTGAACTGACTTGTTGACCTGAATTGATATTTTGACCTGGCTTGATATTTACTTGGCATGTAATTGAAGAAGTCTATTTAATTGAGGAAATTTTGTTAAATAATTCAATGTTTATTAATAATTTAATATGCTTAGTACTAACTTATTCAATATAAATTATTTGTGAAGTTAATAAAAATTAACATACTTAAATTTATTTTTAATGACATTATATTATGCTTTTATTTTCACGCATAAAAGACAGTTATTTTTGTTCATTATAGTCTCTAAAATTTTATTTTTAGCCGAAATTGATTCGTATATATTTTTATTTTTGATAATTTAGTCTAATAATATTTTTATTTATTCTAGTCCTTATAATTTAATTTTTAGTCAAAATTGTCTCATATTTATTTATATTTTTTTTGCAATTTAGTCTAATTTATTCTAGTCCTTAAAATTTATTTTTTAGTCCAAATTGACCCTTATTCATTTTTTTGTAATTTAGTCTAAAGTTTTAAAAAAAACTCGCCCATTTTTTTAAGGATTCGGCCCGCCTAAATCTCAACAAACCAATCGGTCCAATCTCGTATTTCAATTTCAAAAGAAATTGAAACGACAATTAAGTTAACAAATGGAGGGGAAAATTCAGCCACTTTTAGGAGTTATTTGCACTTTAGGTCATTACAAGTTTAGGAGCTTTATGCTTAGATTTTTTTATTCTTTAGTTTTAATTTGATTCATTTTAGTCTCAATTTTAGTCTAGTTTTCTTAGACCTTTACGTTTAGATTTTTAAATTAAATCCTCTTTCATAAAATTATTTAATAATTAAACCTTTTAAAGGCCCAACTTATTTCGGCCCGAAAAAAATGTAGGGGTTGAAGTTTGAGGTTTAGGGGGTAATTGTGTCAAGTTGAGTGTTTAGATTATGGGGTTAGTTTAGGGATTAGGAGATTATGCTTGCACTTTAATTATTAGTGATTGTAAGATTTAGGTGTTGAGGTTTGGGGTTTAAGGGTAAATGTGCCAAGTTGAGTGTTCGGGGTTATGGGAATAGTTTAGGGATTAGGGGATTATGCTTGCACTTTAATTATTAGTGATTGTAAGATTTAGGTGTTGAAGTTCGGGGTTTAAGAGTAAATGTGTCAAGTTGAGTGTTTGGAGTTATGAGATTAGCTTAGAGATTAGGGGATTAGGCTTGTACTCTAATTAGTGATTGTAAGATTTAAGGGTTGAAGTTTGGGGTTTATGGGTTAATATGTTTTAAGTTGAGTGTTTGGGGTTACATGATTTGTTTAGGGGTTAGGGAATTCAAGGATCAGGCTTGTACTCTAATTATTAGTGAATGTAAGATTTAGGAGTTGAGGTTTAGGGGTAAATGTGTCAAGTTGAGTGGTTGGTTAGGGTTATGAGATTAGTTTAGAGATTTGGTTTGCACTCTAATTATTAGTGATCGTAAGATTTAGGGGTTGAGGTTTGGAGTTTAGGGATTTGAATTCACTACTATTTATTTTAAAATTTTCTAATTTAGTCCAATATTTTTAATATGATAATATTTTTTTTCATTATAGTCCCTAAAACTTTATTTTTAGTCTAAATTGACCCCTATTCATATTTTTTGGTAATTTAGTCTAATATTTTTTAATTTTAATTTAATATTTTTGTTCACTATAATCCCTAAAACTTTATTCTTATTCAAAATTGACCCTATTTATTTTTTTGTAATTTAGTCCAGTATTTTTAATAGAATGATATTTTTATTCATATTAGTCCCTAAAATTTTATTTTTCACCGAAATTGACCCTTATTAATTTCTAATTTTTGTAATTTACTCCAATATTTTAGATATGAATCATTTGATGATATTTTTGTTCGTTCTAGTGCCTAATATTTATTTTTAATGTGATTCATGTTCGTGAAAGCCGAAAGGCGTTAAATAATTCACTCAAAATGACCCTACCCAAAGTCTATCGACTATTTGTACCAAACTCAGACTTAATATGAATTTGAAACCCGAATTAATCCAACTTGAAATGAAATCGACTTGAAATTATCTGACCTGAAATGAACTCGACTTGAAGTCCATCCGAGTCTGAATTAACTCGTCAATTATCTGATTCAAACCTGAACCGTTTTGCCCCGACCTGAAATGAACTCGACCCGAAATGTACCCGACCCGAAACTGATCCGCACCTGACCCAAATCGAGTCAAAATATCAAATCAACCAGTATTCGATTTGACCCGACCTGACAAGACCCGACTTAAAACCCATCCAATTACCTGTTTTTAAATCCCTAGTTGTATGATTAATGCTTTATAATTGTTCTACATGTCTTCGGAATATCATATTCTCCAACCATGTCATATGCCGCTTCTTTTGTGGTATTTCGTTATAAAAAAATTAGCGTAAATTACCTTGTCGGTCACTAAATTATTGGTGGTTCTAGTTTGACCATTAAACCATGAATTGTTAATGAGTTATATTTTGATATACAAGTTGTTTAAAAAAATGACATAAAATCGAGTAATCCCTAAAGATTCACCTTTTGGTCACTTTAGCACTTATTTTTTTTTTTGTGTGCAAACAACTACCTAACCTTTGCAATATTTACCCGAGTTCGATGAAAACCGTTAGTCAATTGACGATCAGCTATCTTCGATGATGTGGCGATGCCACATATATGGAGATGCTGATGTGGCACTTTGTTGACGTGGCACCTATATTTTTTAGAAAAAATAATTATTTTTTATATTTATTTTATATTAATTATTAACCAACCAGATGGTGACATGTGGCACCATCTGGTTGGTTTAAAGTCAAAGGAAAAAAAATAAAATTTAGTGTTTGAAATAGTTAAAAATTAAACCCAAGCTTGGTGATTGAAAAGCATAATGTCTAACCACCAAGTTAAACCATTAACTTATCAACTTTTTACGAGATATTTTATTTATGACATCCAAACAAAACAAATCTAATCCCACATTGAACCCTCAATTTAAATTCCATTTCCATTTTGATAAACATCTTAAAATTTGTAATATCCTCCTCCTCTAATTTTAATATTTTCTAACGAGAAACATCTGTTAAAAGGTATATAACTTCTTAAAGAAAAGCTTTCGTTAGGCTCAGTTGATACTTGTTATACAATAGATTTTTGCTTGGAAGAAAATATTAGATGCTAGATTACCTGATCAACCAGCAGGCAAGATAAGTTCTTTGAAAGTGTGTGGTAGTCAACACAATTTTGGGTCAGAAAAATGTGAGACTATGATTGTTGAATCATGTTTCTCAAGAAAAGCTCGAATCTTCAAATCACCATCATCTGGCATGTATCTGCTCAACACAGAAATCATTCAGATCTCACATTTTATTTAAAAGTGTAAAAGCCATATCCTTTTCTACTAAATAAGGGGAATGAAATGTTGGGGAATAGTTATAGACCTTTTAAGTTTTAATAGTACCACTCCCATATCTTTTTACTAAAATCACTCGGTCTTAATTTCTGCCATTTCTAAAAAAGAAAGAAAAAATGTTAAATTTCTGGAAACTGAAGGGAAATAAAGCTAGGTAAAATGACAAAAGATGCTCCCAACGTTTGCATGTTTTGTTATCTTTTGTCATTTGGCCTCCTATTCTTTTTTGGAGTAAACAACCCAACGTTTCAATTTGGTCCAAATATGCCCTTGTTAGATGAAAAATGTCAGTCAACGGCTGATGTTGACTGGGCTTGCCACGCGTTAAGATCTATTGACGTGTCAGCATCATATTCACAACATGTCAACATCATATTCGCCATGTCACCATCTGGTTCAGCCACGTGTCATCATAAAGAAGGGTATAACAAAATAATTTTTTTTTTAAATCTAACGTGGCATGTGCCACGTCAGCCGATCTCAATGCGTGGCAAGTCCAATCAGAATCAGTCTTTGACCGTCAGTCGACTGACAGTTTTCATCCAACAGGAGCATATTTGGACCAAATTGAAACGTTGGAGTTGTTTGCTCCAAAAAAGAACAAGGAGCCAAATGACAAAATATGCAAACATTAGGGGCATTTTTTTGTCATTTTGCCGTAAAATTAGGGGTTTGGATGAAGGAGCAAGTACTTGTCGTTTTTAGTGTTATGAAAACATTAAATTTTAAAGTTATAGACCTTTTAACAATTATTTCTTGGTGGAAAACATTAAAATTAGCGGAGGGGGAGATTACAGATTCTAAAGGTGTCAAGCAAAATGAAAATGGAGTTCAATTGCGGGTTTAACGTGGGATTAGATTTGTTTTGTTTAGATGCGATAAATAAAATATCTAGTAAGAAAAAAATAAGTTAGTGTCTTAGCTTGGTGGTTGTAATCACTAATTTTGTTCGGGATGAATCTATTTTTATTTTCGCTTTTGTTTTTGCAATAATGAGCTTATGGGCTGTTGTTTATTTACTAACCATATATGTATGTGACCTGCTAAAATCTAAAAGGAATATATATATATATATATTGTTATTAATAGGTGTGATTATTACATGTTTAGTATATGTATGCATCACTATCTCTTTTGGCATAAAAGTGTTTATATGTATATGGCACGCATGTGTGTATATTTATTATATGCAATACATGATTATATGTATATTGTATGTATAGGTTGCTTGTATATATATATTTATTAATGTCATTTATGTTATGAATGTGAGTATGTATTACACGTATCATTGTACTATTATGTGTAATACGTACTATTTTCGAATGATTATTTACATATATGTGTGTATGCATATTATATGTTATACTACATATTACTTGTATTTAATATTATTATTATTATTGTCATTATTATTATCATATAACTATTTTTAAGATCATGATTAATATAAATTAAGCCCACTTTATTTAAATAAAAAAACAGTCCATACATAGAGTCCAGATACAAATAATCAGCCCATCTTATTACATAAAACCCTAATATGATAATAAAGCAAAACCCCTAATGCCCTTATCCTTTTGCAGCCGCCTAACCTCGACCGTCATATCTCCAGATTCAAGCAAGGAGGACCGTTCAGATCACCCACGCGCCGACGCAAGGCTTTCGATATTCCCCACGCGCGCGTATGGCTCACGCACGCCGGTCCAACTTCTCCACGTGCGGCCTTCCAGTTCCTCCATGCGCCCGTGCAGGGATGCCGTGTCTGGCCTTCCAACCATCGGTGAACGTGCCTTTCCCGTCCCAATCTCCAGTATGTGATCAGCCCCGGCACCATGCATGCACAAAAAAGACAAAAAGACAATGAGAGCCTAAAATAGCAAAATAGAGGAAAAGTAGCCAAAGATAATCAGGGCATTGTCAACTAAAGCAACTTATCAGAAGCATTCGATTAGGATTTTGACCAGACATGTATTCAATCCATGTAATCGGCTATATAACCAAAAGCCAAAAATAATTGTAAAAAGGGGAGATCACTGGATTTTCGAGCAATAAAGCAAATAACAAATATTTTCAGAGGTAATCCCTACTTTTTTTTCTTTGCATTCGAAACATATACGTAAAAAAAGGGATCTTAGTTTTTACCTTCCTTAGCCAGTTTGCCTCCCGTGGTGGTTTGGCTCCTGGACGACAATAAGCCCTCCGATTCTTTGAAGGCCGTGAAGGGTGAGTTGGACGGAGTAGTAACTAAAAGGGGGTTTGTTTCGGCTTTTGTCAAAAAGAGGATAAACGATGCTGTTGTAAAGAAAAAGGATCTTAGATCTGGCTTTTGGATTCAAAAAGGAGTCTCTGGGGGTTTGATTTTAAGTAAGCCGAGCGGCAGCGGCGACGGCCGACACGGCGGAACGTCGCCGGAAAATTGGGAAATGCGGCGGCGCGCGGCTGAGCACTCGCCGGTTTTTGGGTTCTCATGAACCCTAGCAGAGAAGAATAAGATTTCAAAGGGCTGGCTATTATAATAACCAAAAGGGGTTTAATTTTCGGTTTAAAAGATGATTTAGAATGTTTTTGCGTTTTAAAAATAGGGAAATTGCGTATTAAATCCTTCCGCCCCACTCTAATCACGGTTATGATCCTCCCGCAATCTTAAATAACCCCCGCAGCCATTGGACCTTTAAAATGTTTTACGATTTCGTCCCCCATTTTAATTAAGTCTTCGATTCTTTTAATTTCGGCCTTCAAATTTCAGCTTTGATCGATTTAGTCCTCTTTCCAGTGTTTTTTCTCCCTATTATAATGTATTTTTTAAATTCGATCTTGCATTTTAAATTTCTTTGATTTCAATATTTACTTTGATATGTTATGATATGGCCTTTAATGAATGTATGTCATATTAGTATGTTAATTGTTATATTTGTAGTATGATGTATAGTTTTTATATAGCACTTGATTTAAATAGTATGCTTTTTGTGTATGGTTTATATAATATATGATGTATATATAATATGTGGTTTTCCATGCATAATGTAATTTACACATATATATACATATGTAATGTGGTATTCCATACAATATATAGTTTTCATATATAATGTAATCTATGTATGACATCGTTTTTATAACATATAATATGTATGTTTTTTATGTAGTATATAATTTGACATACAATATATAGTCTTGCATAATTTAATATATATATATATATAATTTTTTTATATACATTACATAACATATAATTTCATATATATATATATATATAATAAATACGCAGTTCTTATAAAGTACATAATATATTTTTATTTATAAAGTATAATATAGAAGTGAAAAGTATTTAATATGTAGTTTTATGTGCAATATATTGTTTACATGATATATATATATGTGTGTGTATGTATACACATAATATGGTATTGTATTAGTAGTTTCTTTTTATTGTTCATCTTTATTCATTTATATCTTGTGCCTTAGTGCTTTATTATATTGTTTTGCATTTAGAATATAATTTGTTATGTGGTGTCCTTTTATTCGGAAATGAACGAGGCCAGTACCAGTCGTAGTGGTGGTGGTTCGGACGTTCCTTCTTGAATATTAGGGCTTTTAAAATATACTTGCCTGTATAACCAAATTTCGATTAAATTGTCACTTTAACTCGTAAAATCCAATATTAAACAATCGGCAAAATTTTTGGTACCAATTTTGGGCGTTGCAGGGGTGTTAATCCTTTCCCACACGTAACGGGCTCCCGAGCCCTAGAATCTCTGGTTTTGTTTTTCGGTGTCCGGTCTACCTCACCCAAGTGACCGGAGGCGACTCTATTTTTACTTTTAAAAGCTCATTTTTAAAGAATTCACCTTTAAATAAAATGTTTTTAGTAAAATTAGGAAACCCCGAGTCTTTCGAATTTAAAAAAACGTCGCTACAACATGGTGACTCCGTTGGGGATTTAAATTTTTTGTTTTTTTACAAAAAGAGAGTTAGGCATAAATTTTTTACCGCGTATCTAATATTGGAAATTGTGAATTAAAGTGACAATTAAGTTGATATTGGTTTATAAATGCGAGTTTATTTTAACGCATTTAAAATCTGGCATCTAAACCCGTCCGTTTAATTGGGGGGAAAACGCTAGTGCTTTCGTGGGGATATTGTTCCTCCGATGGGCCTAGTAAGTACCTTCAGGGCTCGATTACCCTATGTTTTGTGGGAATATTGTTTCTCCATATGGACATAGCAAAAGGGTCCCCCTGAATTAAACTCGGTTAAAATGAGCCTATAATGGGTGATGATCGGGGGCCTTGCTACTCTTAGTAGGGGACAACAAGAACAATTTGGGTACCTTCTTAGTACCAAAATTGCATGTAGTGAACATAGAAAACCCACCCCTTTTAGAGCTATGTGGTTAACCTAGGTGTTTTAGACGGGATATAAATAGGGTTGTTTGTTTTCTAGCTCTTTTTTTCCCTCTATTTTATAACTTTGTTATTTATTTTACCCGCTACTAAATTATTTCTTTTGTGTTTGGTTTTTGTCTTGATTTTCCTTCGTTCTGCATTCATTTCACGACATAGAGGTGTTGAATCAAGGTGGTTTGCCCGATCAGAGAACTATCATTATGAATGGGAGGTTACTTAAGGAGGAAATCAACTTGCAAGTTCGACACTGGTCTGAGGTCAACCAAAGGGTTTAGGGTGATAGTTTGCCGAGTGAGCGCATAGTACCGGGGTATACTTACGTGAGTCTACAATAAAGTGATTTCTACGAGTTGAAAGAAATAAGGGAAAGTTGGGATCGAAGATTGAAGAATATGTTTCGTGAGAATTATGTTGAAATAGCCGACTTGATGTATGTCAGAATTAATGAACCTTTGTTCCGAGCCTTATTTGAATGTTGGAGTCCTGCATTTTGTTGTTTCACCTTTAATGGGGAGGACATGATGCCCATAATCGAAGAATATACGACACTACTACATCACAAAGGTGTCAAGAAGGATTGGATCTACTCTAAACACCCAAAGTCTTAGAACTACCCAGCCAAGCTCAGGGACATCGCCGAAATGAGTAAGGATTGGGTAAAAGGATTGATCCAGCATCGATGAGACATTGTAGCCTTTTCGTGGGAATGCATTCGAGATTTAATACCCACACATCCGGATGAGGTTATGAAGATGGACTTGTTTGCTATTGAATATATGGTTTGATAATTTTTTGAGGGTTTTGAATGGCATTGATGTGGCTGTTTTGGATGTGCTAGAGCGCTTGAAGAGGAGAGAAAACCTGGTACCAGCAATCTTGGCAGAAACTTTTATTTCTCTAAATGTTGTCCGAAGGCATGAAGATGGGCGTTTTAGAGGTTGCGCATAGTTGTTTCAGGTCTGGATCCAAATTCATTTTTGAGAAATGCCAAAAAAGGTTTTTCCTGGCGTTTTGTTTGAGGATTTCTCTCCCTTGCAAACGTTTGTGGCCAAGGAGTGGCGAGAAGACATCAAAAAGGTTAAATGGGCTACGATTCTGAAGAACTTCCAAGATAATAATATAGTTTGGTGGGTACCTTGGTTGGGCAGTATCCTTTATTTCTTGTATCGGTGCGAAGATTACATTTGGCTAATGTTTCTGGGATTGTACGGAGGGATTGGTTGCGCCCCTTTGCTGGTATCCAGGTAATTTGGGTCTCGATAGTTTATTCCTGTTACTTTAGGATTAAACTGTACTGAATTTTCTTTCAAGGGTGAGTTCAAAGAGAAAGTTCAGAATATATCTCGGGCTTGGGATCATTGCTACCGTATAAGGGTTGAGGAAAATCGCACGTGTAGGTTCACCCCCCCGATTACGATTTTTAGAGACGTTGGAGGATCAATGATGAGATTCCAAGGCCATATCAAGGACCAACCATGACATTAGAAGAGCACATGAGGATAGTCCATTCCGAGTCTGACATTTTGAGAAGTGAGCTCGAAGAGGTTAAGAAGAAGATGGAAGCTTTGCAAACTGAGCATGCGAGCGAGCTCTATAAAGTAAGTTTGGACGTAGACATACGTGATGGAACAATCAAGGACCTAAGAAAAGAAAACATGGATCTAAAACAAAGAAATACCCTTTACCAAAATGATACTGTCAAGCTTCTGGCTTTGGTACAGAACACCGACCAGAAAAGATTTATAGCGGTTGAGAAAGAAAAAGAAAATGGTTTATGTTTGATCGAGGAAGAAAAAAGGAAATGCAAGCAAGAAATTAAGAAAGAAAAGGAAAGCAACAAGTTGATCATCGAGAAAGAAAGAAAAGCCTTTGCGAAAGCAATCAATCAGGAAATAGAGAAATCTAAGTAAGAGAAGGAAAAAGGTAAACAAGCGGTAAGTTGGGAGAAAGAAAATAGTACCGCGTGGAAGAGAAAAGCACATGACAACAAGAATCGGCTGCAAGAGATACAAAATCTGTATAACACTACTTTTGAGAGTCTGAATCAAAGCCAAGCCCATAATACCCATTTGGAAGCGATGATAGCAGAGTTAGATCTTTCTTTCCAAAAGTACCGTTATAAGAATGGTTTCTCTAAATTTCAGGCTAGTCAGCAAGAGAATGGGACGCTTCGAGCTCAGATTGAGACACTAGAGGCTACAGTTCAAGACTGCTTGGGTCGAATTTTAGTCCTCGAGGAAGCTGCGGAGGGTGGAGAAAATTATTGGCTAAGGCAACTTTGTGATGTTACTCGAATGATTCAAGACCGGGACGACTACAATACGACTTTGATGGTTCAGGTGCAAGAGGTAGCCCATCATGTAAGAACTCTAGCCGTAGAAGCTGAGGCTCTTCGCTCTTTTATTGTCCTAGAGATGAACGAAGCACCAAGATTCATTCAACTACTTTGAGCTATCGAAGAACTAGAAGTTAGCGCTGGCGCCTATCTATAGGAATTTGCTTTATTTTGTAATCAAGACTTCTTTATTTTCAATGAAAGTTGTTCTAGGGCGATCGCCTATAGGATCAACACCTTTATCTGCATATTTTTCGTGCATATCTTATTTAATCATATGTTCCATGCATTACATTCCACTGCATATATCATGCATTAATCAATTAATCGATGAAATTAATTGTGAGAAATATCCTGACAGAAAGAAAGTGAAAGTTTAAAAATCTGTGACCATTTTGCGCTTGTACGGTACCCGCTCACAAATAAGGGCAATGGAAGAAAGGATGGCCAAGATGAAACAAGGTCAAAGGGATCTCAAAACACGTTTAGACGGGGTTGAACAAAGCATGAGGGATCAAATCACCCAGTTACAAGTTTCAGTTGTCGCTCAGTTGACCGCTCTGTTAGACAAGAAGCTTGGCAAATAAGGGGTCTCTGTTGACAGCTTGAATGATGAAGAAATGGAAGAGATCACACTTCATGAGAAATCCCAACCAGAAATACTAAACCTGAAAAAGAAAGTATCCATCAATCTCGCATGAGCATCTCTTAGCCACCATTAGGGAGTTTCTATAAATCAACCCATTGATGTAGAGGCAGGTCTAGATAACGAAGTGTCGGATCTGAGCGTGATGAATGAGGTAGAGGAGAGGATCATGGCTGAGGTGGAAAAAAAGTACGATGAGAGGTTTTGTTTCTTTGAAGAAAGGTTCAGGACCTTGCAAGGGATAGATGAGCGAGGGAACGACGCTAGTGACTTGAGTCTTGTAGCATATTTGGTGCTTCTGCAAGTTTAAAGTTTCTGATTTCGATAAATATGATGGAACCACTTGCCCCTCGGCTCACATCACCATGTATTGCTGAAATATGGCAGCTTTTGTCAAAGACGAGAAAATACTCATTCATTATTTTTAAGATAATTTAACCGGTTCTGCAACCCAATTGTATACTCAGCTTAGTCGAGTTAATATTAAATCGTGGAAGGATCTTTCAAGGGCCTTTATAGAACAATACAAGCATGTGACCGACATGACGCCAAATCAAATCATGTTAGAAGGAATGAAACAAAGGTCAAACGAGAGTTTACGTCAGTATGCCCAAAGGTGGCACGATATGGCTGTTCAAATTCAACCACCAATCCCCGAGTATGAGATTACACCAATGTTTGTGAAGACCTTGAGGGGCACGTTGTTTGACCGATTGATAACCAACACCACTCAAAATTTTACTGACATGGTAAGAACCAGGGAATCAATTGAGATGGCTATAAAGAGTAGGAGAATTGATAGAGGAGAAAATTCCCGAATGAACTACAAAAGGAAGGATAATGAGGTAAATGCAACAAGCACCTACACTACCCCAAAGAATTTCACTATTTCTCAACCACAAGGTGCAACCGGAGGTGCACAAGGCCCGAACAAAAAAGAGACAAGACCACCAAAGAAGGAAAATGAGAAGATGTCACTCACTCTTCTGCCAATGTCGTACGCTGAATTATACTCACAGCTACACAAGGCTGATTTGGTTAGGCCATATTATGTCACCCCATTTGAGTCACCCTACCTCGCGTGGTATGATCCCAAGGCAAACTGCGATTTTCATGCCGACGTCCCAGGGCACTCAATTGAAAATTGCATCGCATTCAAAAAGTTCGTTCAAAATATGATCAAGACCGAGGTATTGCAATTGGATGAACCAAATGTAGGTGCCAACCCGCTACCGAACCGCAGAGGTCATAGTGTGAACGTCATCGATGATGAATATACTAAGAAGGCAAAAGTGAGTGTGGATGAGATTAAATCCCCTTTAAGGTGGGTATTCCAACAGCTATGCACAGTAAGCCTAATTGAAGGGGGCATGGAAATAGTGCAAAAAGAATGTGGCCCTTATTGTGAATATCACCAAGAGAAGGGACATGAAATCCAGCATTGTGAAGATTTCAAGCAAGAGGTTTAGAAATTGATGGATAATAAGGAGATCGAGTTCTTTGAAAAGGTCAAAGGAAAGAAAGAATCGGATGTATGCACGTTGGATGACCCCAAGGTCTAATATGGGGTGGTTAGGCCGTTTAGGAACTCACTTAGGCCAAGAGAGGAAAACCCACCTCAAGAAGGAAGTTTTAAGGTGGCCCTTAAGATGGTAATTTCAGCGCCAACATCTTTCCCTTTCAAGGACACTCAAAAAGTTCCTTGGAGCTATGCCGCCAACATCTCTGTATCAGATAGTCAAGAGCCCCAAGGAAATAAGAAGTCACCCGAAGAGGTGAAACCTACGCAAGTGGAGGAATCGGCGGATCTGAAGGCCGAGACAGTGAACGAGGTGGGGTAATTCATAAGAAGCGATAGGTGTTATTCACCGAAAACATCAAATGCGGCAGAAGTGCTAAGGGATAATGGCAAGGCTATAGTGCTCGATCCCGAAAAATTGTTTGGAGAAAAACCTCCTCCAAAGATTCATGAGCCAGTGACATAGGCACAAGCACAAGAGTTCTTGAGATTCTTGAAGCATAGTGAGTATAGCATTGTCGAGCAACTTCGGAAGCAACAAGCTCAGATTTCAGTACTGGAATTATTGTTATGCTAAGAAAAACATCGTAGCGCGTTGTTAAAGGTATTGAACTAGACATTCGTCCCAAATGACATCTCGATAAACAAATTAGACCGAATAGTGGGCCACATTGTAGCAGATAACTATATCACCTTTAGTGATGATGAGATTCCAGATGAGTGTATGGGATCAGCCAATGCCTTAAGTATTACGACCCATCGTAAAGGGCATGTTCTACCGGGAGTGCTCATTGACAACGAATTTGCCCTGAATGTGCTACCAATGGCGACTTTACAAAGGTTTCCCATCGATAGTTCACACCTGAAACCTTGCCATAACTTTGTCAGAGCTTTTGATGGAACCCAAAGGGATATGATCGGGAAGATCGAAGTACCTTTATTAATCGGGCCTATCGAGTATATGGTTGAGTTTGTGATGATGGATATTAGGCCGACTTACAATTTCCTGCTAGGAAGGCCATGGATTCATTCTGTCGGGGCCGTACCTTCATTACTGCACCAAAAATTAAAATTCATCATCGAAGGAAAGTTGGTAAGCATTGGGGCCGAGTAAGACATTATTGCCTCGGTAACAACCGATGCTCTTTACATCCAAACGGACGAGGAGTCCATTGAGTGTTCTTTTAGAGCTTTAGAGTTTGTGAATACTACTTCTGTGGCAGAATAAGGTAAGATCCTAAATCCTAGACTATCAAACTGCGCTAAAATGCAAGTTTGGCAGACTTTGGGACGAGGAGCCAGGAAAGGGAAATGACTCGAAAAGAATCTTCAGGGATGTCTACGCGCCAAGGGTGTCATTGACAAGAAATACCGAAGCGTGCTAGGTCACAAGCCCAATTTTCAACAAAGAAAGACAGAATGAAAGAGGAATGCGGAACAAAGGAAGGCCCGACTCAGGGGTGAGGAAATTATGTGGGAACCCATAACCTACTCCGACGTGAAAGACATCTTCGTGTCGGGTGGGATAGGGAAAAAGTACATGAGGCAAATCTGGAGGATGAAAAACTCAAGGAAGAAGAAAGGTTCAACGAGGCGTTAGAAGGGATGGATGTTAATATGATAACCGAAGGAGGAAAGGATGGCAAATTTTTGTCCAGAATCCGCCCTTGCTTCTAGGAGAAAAACTCAACAATTGGATCAGTGTGGACCTACCTGTAATTTTTAAGTTTGAATCAGAGTAATGGTCAGAACCAACCCTACTTGCTTTTGCCCGCGAGCAGTAGGGATCTTTTTGTAAGGGGCTTCTAAGTTAACTTGCTTGCTTTCAATAAAAAAGGGCTTTCCACATTATTCTCAAATAGCAAACTTCATATTTATTGCACTCTTTATTACATTTATTATTTATTATTTCATTCATTTCATAAGAATATTTATTTCTCTTCCCAATACCTATTCATTTCCAAAACCGTTTCAGGATCCCTGTTATTAACTGTATGAATGACTCTGAATCTGATCCTGAGATAGATTTTGAGCAACCTTTATACTTGGCAAAAATCGATAAAGGAAAAGATGGGTTAGAATGGGAGGTCCCGGATGAATTGCTCAGGTTAATAGAAAATGAGGAAAAGTAGATCCTACCCCACCAGGAAGAGGTGGAAGTCCACAATTTGGGTACTGATGAAGAAAGAAGAGAAGTAAAGATTGGCACCACTATCTCACCCAAGACTAGGCACGAGTTGATAGATTTGTTATCAGAGTTCAAGGATATCTTTTCTTGGACTTATTAAGATATGACAGGGTTAGACACAAATATTGTGATACATAAGCTGTCGATAAGGTCAGAATGCAAGCCAGTTCAGCAAAAACTAAGAAGAATGAGGGCGGACATGCTGCTAAAAATCTGTGAGGAAGTGAAAAATCAGTATGAGGCCAATTTTCTAAAGGTTGCCAAATACATAGAGTGGGTGGCAAATATAGTCCCGGTGCCTAAGAAAGACAGGAAAGTTTGAATGTGCGTGGACTGTAGAGATCTCAATAAGGCAAGCCCTAAGGATAATTTTCCCTTACCCCATATCGACACTTTGGTTGACAATATCGCGGGGCATTCGTGGTTCTCTTTTATGGATGGTTTCTCAGGATACAACTAAATAAAGATGCATCCAGAAGACATGGAGAAGACTACATTTGTAACCATGTGGGGTACGTTTTGTTACAAGGTGATGCCGTTTGGGCTAAAGAATGCTGGGGAGATTTATCAAAGAGCCATGGTGACCCTCTTCCACGACATGATGCACAAAGAAATCGAAGTATATGTGGATGACATGATTGCCAAGTCTCGAACTGAAGGGGATCATATTCAAAACCTGAGAAAGCTTTTCCAAAGATTGAGAAAATACCAATTAAAACTTAACCTGGCCAAGTGCACATTCGCTGTCACATCTGGAAAGCTCTTAGGTTTTATGGTTAGCCGAAATGGGATCGAGATTGACCCTGATAAAGTAAAATCTATTCAAGATCTTCTTCCACCTCAGACACAAAAAGAAGTTTGGGGTTTCTTGGGGAGTTTAAATTATATATCCCGGTTTATTTCTCAGTTAACCAAAAAATGTGACCCTGTCTTTAGATTGATTTAGAAGAACAACTCGGGAGTATGGGATGAAGAGTGCCAAGAGGCTCTAAACAAGATCAAGAAGTATTTGACCAATGCTCCGATCCTAATGGCACATGTGCCAAATAGACCATTAATCATGTATTTAACAGTCTTTGAAAATTCAATGGGTTGTGTGTTAGGGCAACATGATGAGTCCAGGAAAAAAAGAGGGCTATCTACTATTTGAGCAAGAAATTCGTCGATTGTGAAACTCGATACCCACCAATTCAAAAATTTTGATGTACACTAGTATGGGCTGCCAAGAGACTCAGGCAGTACATGTTGTACCATACCACTTGGTTGATATCCAAGTTGGATCCGCTGAAATTTTTGATGGAAGCACCAACATTGACCGGGAAGATGGCTCGTTGGCAAATGTTTTTGTCTGAATATGACATTGTCTATGTAAGTCAGAAAGCGATAAAAGGAAGCGCTATAGCAGATTTCCTTGCCAGTCGTGCTTCAGGTGATTATGAATCCTTGAACTTTAATTTTCTCGACGAAGACTTGATATGCATAACCGTGGAAGAAAATGCTACTTTAGAAGAAAAGTTGTGGAAGCTTTATTTCGATGGGGCATGCAATGCCTTAGGCCATGGCATAGGGGCGGTGTTAGTCTCTCCAGAAAATGTCTACTACCCTTTCATAAGTAGGTTGGAATTCTTTTGCACAAACAATATAGCTGAATACGAGGCTTGTGTCATGGGCTTATGTGCGACCATTGTAAGAAAAGTCAAACTGCTTCAAGTTTTTGGAGATTCATCTATGGTTGTCTATCAACTCTGAAAAGAATGGGAAATAAGAGACTCGAAGTTGGTTAAGTACTATGATCTGATCCAAGAGTTGGTTAAAAGCTTTGAGAATATCAGCTTTGCTTACCTCCCAAGGGAAGACAATTAGATGGCAGATGCTTTGGCAACCTTGGCTGCAATGTTTGAGGCAAGCATCGAAGCAGAAATAAAGCCAATTGAGATGCAAGTCTTTAAAATACCAGCTCATTGCAATAACTTGGAAGAAGAGATAGATGGCAACCCATGGTATTATGATGTCCTTTAATATATCAAGTTCCAGACATACCCCGTTGTGGCCAATGAAAATGATAAAAGGACCATTAGGAGAATGACAGTAGGATATGTACTAGACGGGGAGATTTTATACAAAAAAGGAAAAGACCAAATTTTGTTGAGATGCGTCGATGCCCAAGAAGCTAAAAGTATCCTAGTTGAGGTACACGACGGGTTATGTGGGACACATACCAACAGTTTCTCAATGGCCTGAAAAATTATGAGGTACAATTACTTTTGGTTGACCATTGAAGGGGATTGTATCGACTATGCAAAGAAGTGCCACAAATTCCAGATATACGCCGATAGGATCTATTCCCCACCCTTACCGTTGCACACCATGAATTCTACATGGTCGTTCGCTGTATGGGGACATGAATTTCATTGGTCAAATTCACCCAAAGGCATCCAATGGACATCGTTCCATTTTTGTGGTCATCGACTATTTCACTAAGTGGGTAGAAGCAGCTTCTTATGCCAATATCACAAGAATGACGGTTTGTAAGTTCTTGAAGAAAGAAATAATTTGCCGGTATGGTTTGCCAGAAATGATCATCACCGATAATGCTTCCAACCTGAACAACAAGATGATGACTGATGTGTGTGAGCAATTCAACATAGTACACCATAACTCCACTATCTATCGCCCCAAGATGAATAGGGCAGTAGAAGCAGCAAACAAAAATATCAAGAAGGTCATTGCAAAAATGACTGATACTTTTAAAGACTGGCATAAAAAGTTGTTGTTTGCCCTGCTCACTTACTGAACGTTCGTTCGTACATCAACAGGGGAAACGCCATATTCCTTGGTTTATGGTATGGAAGTAGTTCTACCTATAGAAGTGAAGATTCTGTCACTGCGGATATTGAATGAGGTAAAGTTGGAAGAGGCCGAGTGGGTACAATCACGATTTGATCAGTTGAATCTCATTGAGGATAAGAGACTAAAAGCCATTTGCCGTGGTCAGATGTACCAAAGGAGAATGAAGCGAGCTTACGGCAAGAAGGTTCGCCCAAGGGAATTCCGAGAAGGAGATCTACTACTTAAAATGATCTTGCAAATTCAAAAATATTTCTGAGGAAAATGGATGCCTAATTGGGAACGGCCTTACGTCGTTAAAAAGGCCTTTTCTGGAGGAACATTAATTTTAACAGAAATGGATGGGAATGAGTTAAGAAATCCAGTGAACTCAGACTCGGTAAAGAAATACTATGCATAAAAGAAAAAAAGAAAAAGGAAAATAAGAAGGAAAAGGAAGAAGACATGAAAAGAAAAGAAAAAAAAAGGAAAGTTTGAGATGAAAACCCGAAAATGGCGTCTCGAAACCAAAACAAAGGTCTGAGTTGAAAACCTAAAAGGGCGGCCCAGACAAGCCTTCAAGATCAGGCATCCGACAGGCAAGATTTACCAGGATATTGAGCGCTCCAGTGAGGAACCTCAAGCAAGCAATATGTTTCGGTCGATGGGTTCTCGAATCATTCATATAGTCATGTTTGGGGCATTGCATCATGTTTTATTTTTCCTCTTCTTCCATGTTTTCCATAACTTTTAAATTATTCCAAATTTTTAAGCATTAATTAAGTATTACTTTAAGCCTCCTATTATCTCTTCTACCAAACGTCCTGCAAGGAAGTTAATATAGATTTATGATAAGTAAGAGATTTCTATGTATTATTGTGTTCTGAATTTTTCAGGTACTGTTGGTCCTAGGGAATAAATGAGTCTCAAACTTTTCCTATATACCGAAGTCCAAGCGAATGGAAGGCTTCAAGTAAGGAGACGATCAAAGTGAAAGGCTTGCTAAGCTAAAATAATTTTAAAGTGAAAACCTGAAAGGTCACTAAAAAGGAGAGATGAAAAAGAAAAGGGAAGAAAATAAGAAAATAAGAGAAAATAGAAAATAATAATAATATAAAAAAGAAGAAGAAAAGAAAGGAGAAAGAAAGTAAAAGAAAAAAAGAAAACAAAAGAGAAAGAAAGAAAGGATGAAAGATCAAGACGACACTAAAAAGAGAAATGAAGACCTGAGAATGCACTTTAGAAAAAGAGAACCGGGAATTTGAGAGGAAGGCTAAGATGGTTGAGCCTAAACATCAGAGAGGATACCGTTAGCACAAGGAATTGAGAAGAAGAAGAAGAAAGAAACAAGAGGATGGATGAAGAAAGTTTGGCCAGTACGAAAGAGCTTTCGCGTAACGATACCATTTTTCATGCATCATGTATAGATAGGCGTCCCTAAGTTAGGTGCATGCTAATACATATCATCGAAACATTATATTTGTTTTGGAAGGTGCTATATATGCTGCTACAATAAGAAAGCAGGATATTACCATCTGGTCTTCCAGCCTTCGGCCTCTTGGGAAGCAATAGGGAAATTCTTGGTACTCGTGCCATCAGAAAATATAGTATCATCCTAACATTCTATATAGGGGAACTTCAAAGCACAGAGTTTTATATAGAAACTCATAAGCAAAAGAGGTCTCATATAGAAATGATTTGCAGCTCTAGGATCTTGAAAGCGAAAGGTCATGCACAGTAGGGACTTGTAGATCTGAGGGTTCGAATGAGAGAGAAGTTCTAGAGGAAGATAACTTATAATTCGAAGGATTGGCCAAAAAAGGAAGAGTTCTATGTAGAAAGAACTTATGGCTCCAAAACTTCGAATGGGGGGAAGCGAACAATCCCATATAGGAAGGACCCGTTGCTTCAAACTCTCGAACATGAGGTGGAACAAAATTAGTGTTTATAGCCTTTGCTCTATCCTTGTTTTACAAGAATGAGCAAAGAGGGGCAACTATAATCACTAATTTTTTCCGGGATGAACCCATTTTTATTTTCGCTTTTGCTTTTGCAATAATGGGCTTATGGGCTGTTGTTTATTTACTAACCATATATGTATGTGACCGTTGCTAAAATCTAAAAGGAAATATATATATATTGTTATTAATAGGTGTGATTATTACATGTTTAGTATATGTATGTGTCACTATCTCTTTTGGCATAAAAGTGTTTATATGTATATGGCACGCATGTGTGTATATTTAATATATGCAATACATGATTATATGTATATTGTATGTATAGGTTGCTTGTATATATGTATTTATTAATTTCATTTATGTTATGAATGTGAGTATGTATTACACGTATCATTGTACTATTATGTGTAATACGTACTATTTTTGAATGATTGTTTACATATATGTGTGTATGGATATTATATGTTATACTACGTATTACCTGTATTTACTAGTATTATTATTATTATTGTCATTATTATTATCATATAACTACTTTTAAGATCATGATTAATACAAAATAAGCCCACTTTATTTAAATAAAAAAACAATCCATACATAAAGTCCAGGTACAAATAATCGGCCCATCTTATTACATAAAACCCTAATATGATAATAAAGCAAAAATCCTAATGCCCTTATCCTTTTGCAGCCGCCCAACCTCGACCATCAGATCTAGATTAGATCTGACGGTCCATATTCAAGCAAGGAGGACCGTTCGGATCACCCACGCGCCAACGCGTGGCTTTCGATATTCCCTACGCGCACGTATGGCTCACGCACGCCGGTCTAGCTTCTCCATACGCGGCCTTCCAGTTCCTCCACGCGCCCGTACAAGGATGCTGTGTTTGGCCTTTCAACCACCGGCGAGCGTGCCTTTCCCGTCCCAATTTCCAGCATGTGATCAGCCTCGACACCATGCATGCACGAAAAAGACAAAAAGACAGTGAGAGCCTAAAATAGCAAAATAGAGGAAAATAGCCAAAGATAATCAGGGCATTGTCAACTAAAGCAACTTATCAGAAGCATTCGATTAGGATTTTGATCAGACATATATTCAATCCATGTAATCGGCTATATAACCAAAAGCCAAAACAATTGTAAAAAGGGGAGATCACTGGATTTTTGAGCAATAAAGCAAATAACAAAGATTTTTAGAGGTAATCCCTACTTTTTTTTCTTTGCATTTGAAACATATACGTAAAAAAAAGGGATCTTGGTTTTTACCTTCCTTAGCTGGTTCGCCTCTCGTGACGGTTCAGCTCCTGGCCGATGATAAGCCCGCTGGTTCTTTGAAGGCCGTGAAGGGTGAGTTGGACGAAGTAGTAACTAAAAAGGGGGTTTTTGTTTCGGCTTTTGTTAAAAAGGGGACGAACGATGCTGTTTTAAAGAAAAATGATCTTAGATCTGGCTTTTGGATTCGAAAAAGAGTCTTTGGGGTTTGATTTTAAGTACGCCAGCCGCCGCCGGCGTCGGTCGGGAAGGCGGAACGTCGTCGAAAAACTGAGAAACGCGGTGGCGCGCGGCTGAGAACTCCCCGATTTTTGGGTTCTCATGAACCCTAGCAGAGAGGAATAAGATTTCAGAGGACTGGCTATTATAATAACCAAAAGGGGTTTAATTTTTGGTTTAAAAGATGATTTATAATGTTTTTGCATTTTAAAAATAGGGAAATTGCATATTAAATCCTTTCGCCCCACTCTAATCACGGTTCTGATCCTCCCACATTCTTAAATAACCCCCGCAGCCACTAGACCTTTAAAATATTTTATGATTTCGTCCCTCATTTCAATTAAGTCTTCGATTCTTTTAATTTTGGCCTTCAAATTTCAGCTTTGATCGATTCAGTCCTCTTTCCAGTGTTTTTTTTTCTCCCTATTATCATGCATTTTTTAAATTCGATCTTGCATTTTAAATTTCTTTGATTTCAATATTTGCTTTGATACGTTATGATATGACCTTTAATGAATGTATGTCATATTAGTATGTTAATTGTTATATTTGTAGTATGATGTATAGTTTTTATATAGCACTTGATTTAGATAGTATGCTTTTTGTGTATGGTTTATATAATATATGATGTATATATAATATGTGGTTTTCCATGCATAATGTGATATACATATATATATATATACATATGTAATGTGGTATTCCATACAATATATAGTTTTCATATATAATGTAATCTATGTATGACATCGTTTTTATAACATATAATATGTATGTTTTTTATGTAGTATATAATTTGACATATAATAAATAGTCTTGCATAATATAATATATATAGTTTTTTATATACATTACATAACATATAATTTCATATATATATATATATAATAAATACGCAGTTCTTATAAAGTATATAATATATTTTTATTTATAAAGTATAATATAGAAGTGAAAAGTATTTAATATGTAGTTTTATGTGCAATATATTGTTTACATGATATATATATATATATATGTGTGTGTATACACAAAATGGTATTGTATTAGTAGTTTCTTTTTACTGTTCATCTTTATTCATTTATACCTTGTGCCTTAGTGTTTTATTATATTGTTTTGCATTCGGAATATAATTTGTTATGCGGTGTCCTTTTATTCAGAAATGAACGAGGGAAGTACCAGTCGTAGTGGTGGTGGTTCAGACGTTCCTTCTCGAATATTAGGGCTTTTAAAATATACTTGCATGTATAACCAAATTTCGATTAAATTGTCACTTTAACTCGTAAAATCCAATATTAAACAATCGGTAAAATTTTTGGTATCACTTTTGGGCGTAGCGGGGTGCTAATCCTTCCCCACACGTAACCGGCTCCCGAGCCCTAGAATCTCTTGTTTTGTTTTCCGGTGTCCGGTCTACCTCACCCAAGTGACCGGTGGTGACTCCAGTTTTACTTTTAAAAGCTCGTTTTTTAAAGAATTCCCCTTTAAATAAAATGTTTTCAGTAAAAGTAGGAAATCCCGAGTCTTTCGAATTTCAAAAAACATCGCTACAGTGGTTAGGCCTTATGCCTTTCAATCACTAAGCCTAGGTTTGATTCCTATCAATTTTAAAGCCCAAATTTTAATTCTTAACTTTGAGTTTGAACCAACCAGATAGTACCACATGTCACTGTCTGGTTGGTTAAAAATAAATATAAAAAATAATTAATTTTTTTAAAAAATATTGGTGCCACGTCAGCATCTCCATACATGTGGTCATGCCACATCATCGAAGGGAGTTGACCGTTAATTGACTAACGATTTCCATCCAACGATGGAGAAAATTGCACGAAAATGAAACGTTAGGTGATTGTTTGCACACAAAAATAGATGCTAAAGTGACCAAAGGTCAAACGTTGGAGGGCTATTTTTGACTTTATGCCAAAAAAATTAACACAACCTTTTTAAGTTATAAAATTTAAAACCTAAATCCTTAGTCCTAACACTGTAAAACCTAAACTTTAAACTCTAAATCTTCTAACTATAAACTTTAAATTTTACACCATACACACTAAACCCTAAACTTTAACCTAAAACCTAAACCCTAAACTTAAAAGGCTTGTGTAAATTAAAGTTTATACAAACTTGTGTATTAAATACTTTCCATTATTAATTAGATGATTAAGCTATTAAAATGGTTTCCATTCAAAATCGATTGTGGTATGTAACAGATAAGAAATCTAGGACATCAACTTCTGAAATTAGTCCTAGCAAACTTCACCCGAGACTCAAATTGATTCATTTGACTCGAGATTCGATATTTACCCAAATATGATGATTCAAAAATCGAAATAAATCGAACCAAATTAAAATTGACCCGAATTTTAGTTGAACTAAAATGGACCCGAATCAATTTTCAACCGAACAGAAAGTAACCCGAACCAAAGGCAGCCCAAAATAAAAATATATATATTAAAAGAAATAAAGAAAGATAAGATGTGAATTTTCGCACAACTCACCAAAAAGTCAAATATATTGACTTTTATAAAGCCATATAGTGGTGTAAGAAACATGTCCTACCAGAAAACTCGAGTGAAACCGACTGATCTCCTATTAACCCGACGGTAACTCGACTAGAAAGGCATCGATCCGACCTGATACCCGACCCAAATCACCGCAGACCCGAACTAAACTGAAATGACGCGAACCGAAATCAATCCAAATGCCCATTTGCCACCTATAGTTAAAATACTGCAACATGGAACAACGGAAAAACAGCAAGAGGGAAAGGGATGATAATGTTACTTTTCCACCACCGGTTGGTCCAAACTTTGGAACTAGGTTTTAGTTGTGCCGACGTGTGAGCACAAGTATATTGCAATATATCAAGCATGATATTTCCCTTTATTTTGTACTAAAAGACTTTATCCTAGTTTCTCAATTACTTAAAAACAAAATGTACACAATTTACTTTACTCCTTTATTTACATATTACCTCTTTTTTTTTCTTTTTTTTTTGTACCAAAAGGTTCTATCGCAGTTCTTCAAACACTTCAAAACAAAATTCACATAATTTGCTTTAGTCTTTTACTTACATATTACCCTTTTTTTCTTTATTTGTTGAATGATTGTTCCAAAAGATTCTATCACAGTTTTTCAAAATTTACAGAATTTACTTTAGTCGTTTACTTGCAAATTAAAATAAAACACTTCCTTTTTCCTTTATTTTTTATTGATTGTATCAAGAATTTATTGTAGTATTGTCTCTTTTTTTCTTTATTTTCTAAATGATAGCAATAAGTTGCTCCCATGTTGATATGGTTTCTTTTGAGAAAAAGCTGCAATAGGTGGATGACTCTTCGTTAATTTATATCATGTAAATTAAATGATGAAAAATGCTTGTAATAAGACATTATGGACTAGTTCTAATTTGAAATTCTGTTTACATATTCTACCATTAAAATCCTAAAGTAGTCATAAATAAAGCTATAAAATGAAATTGTAAGTGGTAACACGAAACTTTTTTTTCTTTGATCCAGTGTAACACAAAACTTAAATGTAGAAAAGTATGTGTGTATATATTTAGTGTGTATATATTTAGTGTGTATAAAAGGAAAGTGATAATCATTGCTAAGAAAAAAAATAAAAATCTTCGGCACTTTTCGATGTTTTTTTTATGTCTCAATATTAAAAAAAATTAAATTTTAAGCTTAAATTTTAAATTCTAAATCCTAAATCTTAAAATTTAAACCCTAAAACGATACATCCTACCTCAAATTTTATAAACTCTAATCTTAACCCCTAACTCTAAAACTTAATTATAAACTATAAACTTATTTTTTTAGTGAGGGGACATAAATATAAACGTAAAAAAAGGGCGAGGGTTTCTATTGAGAAAATAATAGACATGCAATTTGTTACTTTTATGGAAGTATAATGTTGGAACTCTCTTAAATGTTCTAATGATCAAAGATTTTTCATAATGCTCCAAGGATCAAACAAGGATGTTTCATAAGTTAAATATCGTTAATATCCGATATCATTTTTTTTCTTTCTGTTATGTCTAAAAATGTCCGAATGTTTCACCTATGTGCTTTTATATTGGGAAAAACTTCAATACATAGACTGTGTAAATTAAAGTTTACACAGTCCTTTTAATTTTAGGGGCTATGATTGTAGTTTAGCGTTTAAATGTTAGGAGTTTAGAGTTTAGAATTTAAGGTTAATGTTTAAAATTTAGGGTTTAGTGTTTAGGGTGTTAGGTTAGGAATTTAAGATTTGTATTTTGTAAGGCAAAAAAACAAGCATGTGTAAAATAAATTTCACACAGACCGTGTATCAAAGTTTTACCTTTTTATATTTCAGACAATCTGAAAGTCTGTTCTACCGTTGTGGTACGATATATTACATGTTGTGGTGCTACATAACACCTCTAGAATGTAAAAGTTGTGATGCTGTCCTCAAACCGCATTGTGTTAATATTGTATTGCAAAAATTTTTTAAATTATTATGATGCAGCCGTTACACTATGTTGCCCTCGTAAGTTAATACTTGCAGCACGCGGTGTAAATGTTGTACCGAGCTGTCCGCGGTGTGGCGAGACTGAGACTATCGATCCTGTTTTCCTGGAATGTGCTAAAGTATACAAAAGAGGGCTGGGCTTTTTCTTTTTAATTTTATTTTTCGGGTTCAGCAAGGAGGGGCTGGTCGTCTCTAATAAAGAAATTAGAGCATGTATAATGCATTTGTTGATTAGAATACTTTATATTAATCAAATGATTAAACAACTCCAAAGTATTCCAAAGTCCAGACTTTTAATGTTATCTTCTCAATATTAAATCTGAAGCAAAAAGACGTTCTGGTGAGACGAGAGAATCAAGGAAGAAAAACATTTCCCATATGTTCTTTAGCCTGGAAAAACAACAAACCAATTTGTTTGGTTGGATCCTAATTAAGCGTAAAGCAAAGTTTAATATATAAGAAATAGTTGTAAAGGAGAAATGTTTCTAAAATTCACCGACCGTTTAATCATCTATTATTAAAGTTTCATATCCATCCGTCATCTTAAAAAAGACATTTATCATTATACGCCTTTTAAAAAATTCGAGCAAACACATTTGGTTGATTGATCAGGTTACTCATTTTTGTTCCTTACATTTTCTTAGGTAAGAGTAGGATTTGTAAAAAAAATCACCACCCATCCTTATGGATAAATACTTTTTAGGTTAAATTTATATTGAAATTAATGACATTATTTTTTTGATAAGAAATGACATTATTTTTAAAAAATTATTAATTAAATGTATTAGTTTTATTAAAAAATATTTATAATGAATTTTATAAAAGTAATAGAAAAGATATAAAAGAATAATAATAAAAATATGTGTCTCAACCATGACCCATTCTCGATTGGTAGCTACTAGGGTTTTAGAAGAAAAAAATTCAATCCCAATCATTCGATTTGAAATTTTGAATATCTTATCTATTTTTTTTATTTTTGGATAATTTATATAAAATATATGGGAAAATCAAATAATCGAATTGGATATTGATCACAGTTTTGAATTATCCAAAAATTTGAAAGGACATGCTTGGTCGCGTGATACATTTGCAAATGTGGCGGTGATTTGGGGTACGTTGGCTCGATTGGAGGAAGGGACCTTAGATTCTGTTTCGTTTCATCGTGGTCGAATGTTGGTGGAGACAGATTGTGTGCAGCGGATAGACGAGTTGGTGAATCTCGATGTAGGAGGGTTAGTATTTCACATTAGAGTGTGTGAAATGGAGGTGGGACGAGAGACATGTGATCAATGCTAGCGAGATGACAGTATTGATACGGGGGAAGAAGAGGAGTGGGATGAAAAGGGTGAATTGGCTAGGAGGGAGGAGATGATTGGTGAGGTGAGTGGGGTGATTAAAAATGTTGTTGTGGATACGAGGCGGGGTGGAGAGGAAGAGGATAGGTCGGGGCTTGATAAGGAGGCAAGAATAAATGCCCCGGAGCAGCATGAGAATTGCAGATGGTCTGAGAATCAGTTATGAGAAGAGGAACATCGTATTGAGGATCGTGCGCGAGAGGTTCAGATGGAATCTAGTAAAAATTGGAAGACTGACGAGGAAGTTGGGATGGTTTAGTGTGTCGGAGAAATACAGTCTGGTCCAGCGGTCCTCTATGAAGCACGTGATAATAATTTGATCGATTGCCCTGCGGGCCAACTCTCAATATTGATAGCGTGTAATAATCAGGTGGTTGGGCCGTGTGTGGTTGAGCTTGTGGAATTAAAGGTGGAAGTTATGAAATATAAGGACTCTAACAAGCAAGAGAGTCAGATAGTAGATCGAATACTAAATTTTGTACAGCCAGGTGAGCGAGGGACTATGGCATGTTGTTTGGGGAAGGGTCGTAAGGTGCAAAAAGTGGGGGGATTGACAGTGCTTGCTGCTTACAAAGATAGGCAACAAGCGATTCTCCAAGAGGCAAGGGAAACTGTGATTTTGGAAAGACTTATAGGCGCAAAAACGATTGGTAGCGAGGAAGCTATTGTGAAGGATGTTGCATGTTTAATTGAATCGAGAGAGCGAAGGGCTTAGAGGGACGATGATGATGCTGTCGTGGAATCAGCAGGGTCTCGGGAAGAGAAAATCGGTGCAAACTTTACTAAGACAGCATCAATGCGAGATGTCCCTCATACAAGAGTCTAAAGTAGAAGACATTTTAGTTCATGTGATCAAGAAGGCATGGCATACGGATAATTTTGATTTTATTTTTGCAACAACTGTAGGTCGATCTGGGGGAGTTGTTGTGGTTTTGGAAGTTTCAAGATTTTGTGTTGTATCGTCTTGGATTGAAAGGAATTTTGTAACAATTAAGGGAACATGGGTGAATGAGGGATGGGATTGTGGCGTGATTGTTGTTTACACTCCTTGCAAGCGTGAGGAACAAGCCATTGTTTGGGATGCAATTGTCGCTGTTATATCGAATAATCCAAGGTCGTGGTGTATGGGAGGAGACTTCAACACAGTTCGATCGCTTCAGGAAGTACGAGGATATGTAGGCGAACCTCAGGGGATCTTGAATTTCAATTTTTTGTAGAGCATGTAGGGTTGATTGATCTTCCTTTGATTGGATAAAAGGTTTACGTGGTATGGTTCAGGGAATAAAAGTAGCCGCCTAGATCGTTTCATGGTATCGTATGAATGGGTGGATAAATTTCTCAATTTCTCTCAACGTTCTTTGCCCTGAGGCTTGTCAGACCATACCTCTTTGGTGTTGGTGAATGGTGAGGGTGATTGGGGACCTCGCCCTTTCTGAATTATGAATTGTTGGCTAGAGCGGAGAGAGGATGTGTTGATGTTGGCTAAGCAATAGGATGCTATTTCTGATCAGGGAGTGGGAGATTGTAGACTATTGCACAGGTTGAGAGAGTTGCGCAAGTTTCTGCGAGTCTGGAATCAAACCTCTTTTGGGAAGGTGGACCATCAAATTAAAGTAGTGTCTTTGTTGATTGGAGATTCAGATGATCGGCTTAATATTGATGGGGTTTCGGATGAAGTTAGTGAGGAGAGACGGTGTTTGCATGGGGAGTTCTGGCGTTTGTGCCATTCTAGAGAGTCAATATAGAGGCAAAAATCATGAGCTTTACGGTTCAAGGTGAGTGATCGCAACACTAGTTATTTTCAGGCACGGCTAAAATTCGAGGGATGCGCAACTTGATTAGAAGGTTGAATATAAACGAAAGATTGATTACGGAACCTGCAAGACTCAAACACCATGTTTATATAGAATTTTGTAAGCATTTTTTGTAATCTAAATTGGCTGGTACTTTTGAGACGGAATTTGGTTTTCAATCTATTTCTGTAGCACAAGTTCAGATTTTAGAGGTGTCTTTCACAAAGGAAGAAGTGCAGACAACAGTCTGGAAATGTGAGGATGCGAAGGCCCCGAGACCGGATGAGTTTAATTTTGACTTCTATAAGAAACGGTGGTTGTTTATCAAAGAGATCTGGTGGATTTGTTTAATTCATTTTTTGAACCTGGACAGTTGCCAAGGGGTCTAAATTCGAGTTTTGTTGTTCTCATACAGAAGAAGGATCAGCCACGTGTTATTGGAGATTTCAGGCCAATTTGTCTACTTAATTCCGCATATAAAATTGTGGCAAAGGTGTTTGTTCTGTGTTTTCAAGTAGTGTTGGGTGAGGTAATTAGTGACACTCAATCCGCTTTCATTGGGGACAAATTGTCGATGGAATTGTTGGTAAACAAGGTGGTGCATTCTTTGCGAAGTAAGCAATTTGGGGGAAGGGGTGTGTTACTCAAATTAGATTTCGCCAAGGCATATGACTATCTCAATTGGGATTTCCTTGATTTAGTATTAGTTCGAATGTGGTGTGGGGAGAAATGGAGAGGGTGGATGCGGGCATGTATACAGACTGCACGCTTGGCGATTTTATTGAATGGTAGTGCAACGAAGGAATTTGGTATGCAGCGAGGGGTTTGTTAGGAGAATCCACTGTCACCGTTGTTATTTGTTGTGATGACCGAGGTATTACATCAGTTAATGGTGTCAGCTAAGCAGGTAGATTTGGTTAGAGGGATTCTGTTCGCACCAAATTTCACTATCTCCCATTTGCAATTTACGGACGATACTTTGTTATTCTTACAAGGGAATGTCAAGTTTGCTTAGAAAGTTAAACGATTGTTGACATGTTTCTAATATTGTTTGGGTCTTGAAATCAATTTTGCAAAATCATGTTTGTATGCAATAGGCGTGGATGATGCTTGCAAGTATGAAATGGCGAGTGCGTTGGGTTGTGAAACATGTGATCCTCCTTTCAAGTATTTGGGATGTTCGGTGAGGGTTAATCCTCGATGTCATGCGATGTGGGAACCTTTATTCCAATGTTTTCGTATGCATCTTGCAAGGTGGAAACGAGGATCGTTATCTTTTGCTGCAAGGTTGATTTTGGTTAGCTCAGTGCTATCGTCACTACCTTTGTACTATATGGGAGTTTTTGTAGTCCCTAAGGGCAAGATTGCTAAACTTGACCGCATTCGTCAAGCGTTCTTGTGGGGTGACTTGGATTTAAAAAGAAAGATGAGCCGTGTGAATTGGACGATGGTGTGTTGACCGAAGAGGTTAGGTGGATTGGGCGTTGTCGATTTACGTTGTCGTAACTTGGCATTCTTGGCAAAGTAGGCATGGTGTTACGCAACGAAACCAGATTCCCTATGGCGTTCTTTAATTGCTACCAAGTATGGTGCTTAGAATTGTTCCTGGCGTTTCAATTGTGTTGGGAAGCAGCGTATGTCGATGGTTTGGCAAACAATCGTAGAGGTACATGAAGATGATAGGGTGATGCATTTTATGGGCTTTAATAAGTTTAAATGGTTAGTGGGGGATGACTATACGGTGTTGTTTTGGCACGATTTGTGATGCTTTATGGAACCATTATGTGCGATGTTTCTGAGGATTTATCGATTGGTTAGGGACAAGTTAGCTTGGGTGGCGGCTTATGTGGTGGACGGGTCATGGGACCATGATGGATGGTTTGATTTTTTTAGCCGATCCTTGCGCACCTAGGAGGGGTTGCAGGTGCTCGAAATTCAATCGTTAGCTAGGGGCATCCCTTTATGTGTGGGGCAAGATACAAACTAGTATGGTGCCCGAGCTTGCTTGGGGAGTTTTCGGTTAAGGAACTTACGAGGCTAATGTTTTCTTTTGGAATTGAGCGAAAAAAGGGATGGATGTTTTTGTTATTTGGAAGTTGGTTGTGCCGCTTAAGATACAATGTTTTTTGTGGTTTGTTCATTTTCAACGTTGTGTATGTTGAGGGATTGCGACATTGATTTGCATGGGGCTTCACTTGCTTGCGTTTGGTGTGGCGAAGGGAAAGATGAAGTGGATCACATTTTATATTCGTGTAGGGGGATGGTGGAGTTATGGTCCTTATTTTTTGATTGGTGGGATTATGTGTTTGTTTGTCCGTGTTCTTTAATGGAGATGCTATGGCAATGTTTCCATGAGAACTTGTATGGTACTGAGCACAAGTGGTGGTTAGCGGGATATGCGGCTTCGCTTTGGTCAGCGTGGTTGGCGAGAAACGAGTTGATTTTCAATAACAAAAGGTTAGAGGTGAGGGAAATTTTCTTCCTTATTAAATTACGAACCCTCAGAATCAACACATTTGATCCTTAAATCGGGGTGGTGGGACTATCCGCGATTGTGCATGTCGCAAGCAAGGGTTGGGGGACCGCGTCTTGGGGTTGTTTGGACTCCATCGTTGGCTGGCACATTGAAGTTCAATGTGGATGGATCTGCGAGAGGTAAGCCAGGTCCTGCATGGTGTGGAGGGGTGCTACGTGATGAGGAAGGGACGTTGTTGGCACTTTTCTTAGGGCCCCTAGGGATAATGGACTCTAATATGACTGAATTGTGGGCGATTGATTATGCTTTGAAAGTGCTGACTCAATCCCTATGGAAGGATATGTTAATCGTTATTGAGTCGGACTCACAAATTGTACTTGATTGGGTTCTTTAGGCATCGAAACGTCCATGGCGTATGTGGTATTAGTTTAATCGGATTGATGAGGCTTGTTGCTTATTGTCGCGTGTATGTTTTCATCACATTTTCTTGGGAGGATAATAGTATGGCAGATGCGTTAGCTAAAGAGGGTGTGGATCGGACGTCATGGTTTCATGTGGTTGCTTGATGTTTGGTGGTCCTTGGGGATGCGATCGGGACAGTGTTGGGTGTGGGGAGTGTTGGAGCTGGGTGTTGGCTACGGGTGCGAGTGTTTTCCTTTACATAGTGGTTGTTGCTTGGCTGGGTGTTTTTGTGTATGGGTTTTGTTTGATTGTTGGTGACTATAGTCGCGGGCTTGTTTCGCTTTTCGCGTGACGTTATATGCGTCCATCGTTGTAACATTGTCAAGTGTACTCTTTTCCTCCGTTAGGTTTAGGGAGTTTTTTAACAAGGCCTTTAGTGATGTTTTTTTGTATGATTGCATCGCCTACCTAATAAAATCATACATCTTTTGATCAAAAAAATAAAAGGCTTTTTGCTATATCAAGGTTAATTGTTATCTTGGTCGTTACTCTTCTGACTATAGTCTAATCTCACATAACTACTTAATATTTGACCATTTCAAATTCTATTTTTATTCAATTTGAACCCTCAATGTGTTTATTTTTATTTAATTTTTTTCTTTTATTTATTGTATTACATATTTATTATGGACAATTATTCTATACACAAGTGTTGTAAAAGTTTTTTTACACAAGCATGTCTAATCTAAGGCTAAAATCCAAAATTGAAATCCCTTACCCTAAGCCTCTAAGTAATAAACCCTAAACCATAAATTTCAACCATAAACCTTAAATTCTATACCCTACAATCTAAACTTTAAACTAAAACTTTAAATCTCTAAACTAACCTGCTTGTGGAAAATAAAGTTTTCACCGTTGATGTATGAGATAATAATCCATTCATCAGCATCATCATCATTATATGGGAAAATATTACATGCACTCGCGATGGAAAACTTGTTTTACACAAGCGAGTCTAATTTAGGGTTTAGGGGTTTATTTTGTAAGGTTTAGAATGTATGGTTTATGAGTTTAATTTATGTTTCAGGTTTAGGAATTAGGATTTAGGATTTTAGAACTAAGGTTTAGGATTTTAATTTTTAGGCTTAAGGGTGCTTGAAGCCCTTGAAGTTTTGAAAAAAAATCAATGAAGCCCCTAAACTTTTTTTTGCACCCAGTTAGGCCCTTTGATCAATTTTGACCATCAATTTTTGATGATTTTTCTTGAGATATTACTATCACGATGAAATAAAAAAATCTGTGAATGTTAAGTGACAACACTGTAACACAACACATTGCGTCAACATGTCCAAAAAACTGGCAACGTTGGTAAAAAAGGGTGAATTGATGAAATTTTAATGTATAAAGGCTTAATTGGATGCAAAAAAATTCAGAGGCTTAACTGATTTTGTTTGCAAAAGTTCAAGGGCTTATGATACCCTTAAGCCTAATTTTTATAGTGAAATTAGTCATGCTTGTGGGGGAAAATTCCACTGTCAATGCATGGTATTAATTACCCTTATTATATTTTTATTTTATTGTGTAATTATTTGATGCACCACCGTGGAATGTTTTTTTCCACAAGCGGGCTGCTAAAGTCGTCACGTTTCCTTTTTAGGAGCTTTAAACTCTAAACTTTAAACCATAAATTCTATTCTCAAAGCTTAAAACCTAACCACAAACGCTAAAATCCTAGCTCTAAACCTTAAACCACAACCTCTAAACCTAAAAACTAGGCGCTTGTGAAAAATAAATTTTCCACATCTAGTGCATAGAATATTTTCCTTATTTTATTATTATAAAATATCATTATTATTTTCTTGGTAGTTTGTGTACTTTTTATTATAATAATTATAATTATTATATTATACTATGGTCATGTTTGACAATTAGCAGATAGTGGATTACATTAGGTGATAGCGGATTACATTAGTTTATTTGACTAGCGAATTGCATTAGTTGATTGTATAAAAGTATTTGGTAAAATTAACTAATAGATGATAGTTATTTGATTATTTGAGCAAGCAAAATGACATATAAGAATATAATTATATTAAATATTTATTTGAATAATTTTTTTTGCTCGGCAATAGTATGATATTATTGAAGAATCATATAAGCCCTCAAAACCATAAGCCTCATTAAAAACGTCCTACACTTAAATGAAGAAAAAAAAGTAATTATGGTAATGAGATAAATACTCAAATATTACATCCCATGCACGACAATCTTACACCAAAAAGGCAACTAAGACCAACAAGTATCACGACAACTCATCCAAATCTTATATTAAATATTTATTTGAATAATTTATTAGTTATCAGTATTGTGTATCTATTAATATTAATCATATTATGAAAATTTAATTTTTTCTAATATAACATTATTAAGCATATTTTAAAGACGTGTATATTAATTTCTTATTTATAAAATTATCCTTTTAATATAATTTACTGATTATTAAATTTAGATGTATATATTAATTTTTTATTTATAAAATTATATTTTTAATTTTATTAGTTTACATAATATCAAAAAATGCTCCTAACGTTTGACTACTGAATAGTCATTTTGACCTCTACTTTTTTGAACCGATTTAACCACTACATTTCATTTTGGGTCAAAATAGCATTTCTCCGGATGAAAAATGTTAGTCAACTGACCATAAATAGCTTGAAATGTCGTGACAAACTTACATGGCAGTGTACGACGCGATAATAATGTCATACAGACAAATATACTAACTTTACACAATAACACATAAGTCAAAAAATATTTTTTATAAAATTATATAAAAAATAAAATACTTTTTCTGATACGTCATTCTGTTAAGTTATTTTAAGTTGTTTATTGCCAGTTGACTAATAGTTTTCATCCGCATAGGGTCATTTTGACCCAAACTGAAACGTTAGGGGTTAAATTGGTTCAAAAAAAGAATAAGGGCCAAAAAGACTATTCAGTCAAATATTAGGGGATTGTTTTGGCTTTATGCTTTATTAGTTATACAAATTTAAGTTATTTAAAGAAATTTTTTTGTAATTGTGAAGGTTAAAAAGGACAAAATGTGTCTTTACAACTCTTATAGTCAATCCTTTAATCTAGAACTCCTAAAATGAGCTTTTTCAGCGTAAGTGGTTTCACCCCAATTCGATATTATAACCTTCTATTTATCAAACATGTAAATTAACAAATTTGGCTTGTCAAACCTCTAAAAATAGTTCAAACATTTAACTTTAGCTCAAAAATTGTTTATCAAACATAACCTATATATTTTTCTCTATTTTATTTTATTTATTATGATTATTTTTATTATTTGATTTTAGTGGATGAATATAGAAGTTTGATAATAGATGATGGGTGGGAATTTGAAAATAAACAAAAATATGGTGGGAAAGAGCTGATTAACCTAATCATTATTTTGTTAATGCACCAATGAAAGTATCATTTTGTAGATAATTTATCTCATCAAATAATTTAAATTAAAGTAATACAACTATTTTAATTGCATCGTGTTTATAGTTGTTCTGTTGTTGACCATAAAAGCTTGGGTGGTGAACCACTAAGGCTGCCCACATATGGGTAAACATTACCATTGGTCAATAAATTGTTTGTTCTTTCCTGCTTTGGTCACCAAACTATTATTTTTTACAAAATCATCACTAACGTAGTAAAGTTATGTTTTTTTTTTCAGTCACCAATTTACTGTTTTTTTCTATTTTGGTCACTAAACCATTCCCGTTTTCATTTTTTCCTCAAGTTTTTTAAAGGCATGTGACTAAAATATGAAAAAACGAAACATTAATAATTATTTTGTCAAAATAATCGTTTTATGACCAAAACATAAAGCGGGAATAGTTTAGTAACCAGTAGTAATGTTTAACCATGATAATAATACTTCAAGACAACAATTCCAAGCTTTAAAGACACAACTTCCCCAGCTCCAACATTTCATGAAAATATTACCTTCTTTATCCTGAATTAGTACTGATGTTGCTCTTGTTGTTGTTTTTGCTTCAGCACACACTTGTGCACAAATTTATAACCCAATTGAGAATATTGCTCTAGATTGTGGTTCTTCAACTTCAGGCAACTCTGCGGCACCAGATGGTCGTCAATGGACCGGCGACAAGGCCTCACCGTTCTCCGTCATCGACGAATATGGTAGCAAATCGGTATCGGCTAGTGTCCAAACACACAACAGCTCATTCCATTGCGTCCCTTACATGACCGCCATAATATCAAAATCCGAATCCACCTACATGTTCCCAGTTACTGCTGGCCAAAAATTTATCAGACTGTATTTCGACCCTGCTCGATATCACGGCTTCGACAACTCTATCTACTTCATCTCTGTCAAGGTAGGCCCCTATACATTGCTCAATAACTTCATTGTTTCCCTTCTGGCCGAGCACTCGAGACAAGCGTCGTCAATTAAAGAGTTTTGTGTCAACTTGATGCACAATCAAACTCTCAATGTAACTTTTGCTCCATCAACACTCGATTCCTATGCTTTTGTCAATGGAATCGAGATTGTTTCAATGCCTACTAATCTCTACTACCACTCGAGTTTAGATCATTAGGGCATTCCTATCATATGCCAAAATGCGCATTTCTCAATCGATAACTATACCGCACTCCAGAATGTTCATCGGTTAAACATAGGAGGGCCATCGATCTCCGCAGCAAATGATATCGGCATGTACTGAAACTGGTATAATGACATAGATTATCTAGTGGGAGGTGGTGTTGTTCCTAGTAATACGAGTATTAAACTTGACTATGATACTATACCTGAATATACAGCTTCTAATAATGTGTATACAACAGCCCGGTCAATGGGAATTAACAGAACAGAGAACTTGTTGTACAATTTGACATGGAGGTTACCCGTTGATTCCGGATTTCGGTACCTTGTTCGACTCCATTTCTGTGAATTTGATCCATTGGTGGAAGCGACCAGCGATAGGCAATTTCTGATCTTTGTCGATAACAAAACTGTAGACGCATCATTTTCTGTGATCGATAAAGCTGACAATAATGCAAAACTGACCTACATGGACTGTGTGGTAATGATTGGAAACTTTGGTGATAAGAGTGAACATTTCCTCTTTATAGCTTTGCATCCTAATGATGAATATAGCGGTTATACCGATGCTATCTTGAATGGACTTGAAGTCTTCAAGTTGAATAACTCCGATGGCAATCTTGCTCGACCGAATTCCTTGCCCAATCCGCCAACAGACGGCACTGAACGAGCAAGTCCGAAAGCAGATAAGTCGAAATTGCTTTTTTCGACCGATTTTGGTGGAATAGGCCTTTTTGTTGTACTTGTGTTATTATGTTCTATCATCATTTGGCGACATAGAAAGATGAAGCAGCATTGTTCGCACTATAAGCCATCATGTTTTTGCTGCTTGGTGAATAGTTATAAAGGGAATTCATCAGCCGGGGCGAGAAACTCATTGTTACCGGATGAATTGTGTCGACGGTTTTTGCTAGATGAGATCAAAGCTGCCAACAGATGCTTGTCAATAAATTTTCTCAAAAAAATATAAAAATAGAGAAATGATGAAACAAAATGAAAAGATTCAACAAGATGAATTCACAGAAATATACTTCCCTCTTGTAAAAACAAGAGTGCCACAACTAGTTTCCATCCACATTAAAAACCAACTTGATGGGCAGTGTGTTATTTTCCATATTTTTCATATAAGCCCCTATCTATATCTATTTTTCAGATAAGAGTTATGTAAGAAATTTGAGAAAGTACAAAGGCTTTCTAGTAGCCCAATCAAAATGAAGGAAAGCAAAAGTTTATTCCGAACAAATCCTAAAACAAGTCCATGTAGATATTTCCTCCTATTAAGTTGAAGGGATATTGCTACCGGGCATAATGTATTGGCAAATGTCAATAGAGTAAGAGTTATCAGCTAAGTTTTCTTGGAATTTAGTTATACTACTCATGAGAATCAATATACTATAAAGGCTTAATTTGACAAATAAGCTCCCTAAGTTCAGCTGTTCCAACTTGACATGCTCCAAGTGAAACATTAACTGCTAGATGGTTCAAGAAACATAATATAGCCAAACCACTGATCAACTTCAAGTGAAACAGGTATGTCAATTACTTATTCAGTAAGCAGGCCAAGCCTCACGGCCATGAAAAATCACAGGGACACAGGATGAGATTGTACGTTGATAGTGTATGAGACTGAGCTTTTAATAGCGAAATCCCAATCAGAGTGAAAATGTTTGCTGTATGCTAGCGACGTGTGACAAGGGACATTTATTTTAATGAGTAATCTTCACATCAGAGGTGAATTCAACATGGGTCTGATTCTCCTTCATGGCTTTTCGATCAAATACATTCCTCAACCATAAACACAAGTATGTCTTTCACAAATCTTAAATGAGTCCTGCTCATGTGAATGGTAATGATGCATGTATTGAAAAATAATAGGAAAAAAAATAACAGACATGATCCTAATCCATTGAACCAAGCCTAACAAATCCCTAAGAAAATTGAACCCAGCTTACGATAAAGTTTCAATGAAAAAGATTGATCATTAGTTCAAGAAATCCTTGTCTTAAGCTAAAGTTCAGTTTGTTAAAAATTTGCAGAAAGGAGTTAACATTAATGCATATTTTTGCACCACAACTATGTTTCTTGTTTCGCAAGAAAGCAAGAGTTTTGACTAAGGATATATGTTGCATTCTGTCGGGGACAGGAAACCAACTGACCTTAGCCACATTATAACAAAAAAAATTGCACTTGCAGACAAAGACCAAGGATTTGCATATTACATAAATAAACATATGATACTTCATTGCTGTCCCTGGAAAATGAGAGGTCAATTTCAGCATGAGAAATCAACAGCAATTCACGGAAGTTTTTTGAATCAATGGTAAATATCACCCCCCATAGTAATTTTTTTCATTCACTGGATATTTAAATATCCAATAAAGAAACCTAACACTTCATTGCTTCTTCTATAGGATACAGTAAATATGCACAAAATAAACCATTCAGGAGACATTTATGTACCATAGCGCATGACTGAAACAATTACGATGACATAATTAAAGGCAGACAGATCATCCTCTTACTAATACCCAATATTATAAGTCAATAATAAATGACTAGACCCAAATGATCAAATATTAACTCAGTTCCAAAAGTTTCCATGCAAGATGAGAAGGAAAAAAATATCCTCACCCCCAAACTGAATGTAGACAGTGCAAAACTGCGGAATGTAACCAGAGCAGCATATTGGTTGTCAGAATAGAGATTTGATCAAAACACAAAGTATAAGGACATACTCGTTATGAAAATGGCATGAAAGGTTGATATGGACCTACATGAACATTCCAGACATTAATTCTGTGTAGATAAAAGTAGATAGTAATAACAAATTCAAGCTAACTACAAATATAAGTCATCGGTTGCTCCATTCAATGCGTTGGACTTTTGATAAGCTAGGATAGCTCTTAAAGTAAAAACTGCTAAACAGTTGAGTAAGATCATAGACCTGTAAAGAAATAAGAATCAAAATTGAGAGGAAGAGAAAGAAAAGGAAAAGTTAATAAAAGGGAAATAAAGAAATAAAAAAAAGGCTTAAACAGAAACAGTGAAAACGAACAAGAAACTAAAGCTCAATGAAAAGTAATCATCATCATAGAAGAAACATAAAAGTTAGCTTCATGTAGCTGCAAATCGTTTCTTTTTCAATCTGAACAGCAAAACATAATTTGTTAGGAAACATACCATCTTGCAAGCACAAATGCCACAAATAATTGATGTGTATGGGATGAAGGAATCTGCTAGCAAATATTCCTTTACCAGCAGCTCAGCAGGATTCTGGTAAGATTTTTTCTCCATAACTTCCGTTTCAGAAAACAGTAACAGAGCACATTCCTTAACCAATCAGTCAGGAAAATGAAGTTTCTGTTGCCTCTTTGATTCCGTATTCCGCTCGTTCTTCATAATGAATAAAACATATCACAATTTAATTTACATCAGAAAAAGATTTAAAAAGGAAAAATTCTATGTTCCAAGTATAATTGATTTTTTTAATTATAATCCGCCAGAAATTCAAATGTAGTTCGCACCACTTTGCATTCCGCTCCAAGCTATAAAAAAGTAAGAACACTCTGTTCACCATATATGAAAGACAATAAAAAATCATTATAATATTCACATCCCAACCATCTAGGAGGATGAGAATAGGGGAAAGAGGAGGATTAGCTATGATGAAAAACCAGAAAAGGTACAGAATATGCACTCAAAAAAGGGAGTTAGCAATCCGGACTTGAATTTGTGACGGGCAAATCCTCAAAGTCATCTTTGAGGCCGCATTGCAGACATGCAGTAAAGTACATCTAATATGTTTTATGAAGAATCAAGGTAAGGTTTCTTATGTTCTTAGGTCTCATTATGCTGCTGAAATGAGAGGTTCTGTAACAATAAATTCAACGATCCTGTGTTTGAGATTGTTAGCTAGAAACATACACATAAGGTGGAACATTATTATTAGGAATTCAAAGCTTTTATTAATCTTTTGTAGTTGCCTGATGACTCTCTGCCTTGAGCATTTTTACTAGTAAACTCAAGCCTGAATTTTCCAAGTATGTTCGCCTATTTTATCCCAAAACATTTACACACTTATAACCTTGCAAAACAATTGGAATCCTTGATCTTTAATACTCCTAGGAAACCATTAGTCAGCTATAAGAACCCTACATTTCATACCCATCACCAAAAACATCCAACAACCTCCCCCAAAAATTGGCGTACCACCATTATTACCTACACTCTGAAATACATTCCCAATATACCAAACACAACAAAAACCAACTACTTATTCAACCACCTTGGTTCAATGGCTCAAGGAATTAGGGCCAATCTTGTGGATTTCAAGTTTCAACAACATTACGATGCAATTTGGTGAAAAGAAAGTACAATATATGTTGTCAGGGTTGGCTATTGGTTCTATGAATTTGGCGACAAGGAAGCAAGCTAATAAACTACCTAATTGCTCAAGAAGGGCATGTAAATTGTTGATGTCAGAAATTTTTAGGGACCAAAGGAAGGTGGCAACAACAACACAACTTCTAGAGGCTAAGCTACACGTTTATACACATTACCTACTATCAAATTATGCCACAGTCTTCCAAACTCCTAAGGAATTGCCTCCTCATAAAAGCTAAGATCACATGATTATTTTGAAAGATGAAACACAAGTAATTAAGCTGAGGCTTTATAGATATTCGTTATTACATAAAAATGAAATTGAGAAGTCGATAGCTAAATTGAAGGAAGTAAGGGTCATTCAGGAAAGCAATAGTCCTTTTGTCTCGCTTATTGTTTTGGTTAAAAAGAAAGATGGGTTTTGGTGTATGTGTAGAGACTATAAAAAGCTTAACAAACTCACAATGAAGGATAATTTTCCACTTCCTTTAGTAGAAGAGTTGTTGGAAGAATTGAACGAAGCGAATTTTTTTTCTCTAAATTGGATTTGAGATCCGGATATCATTAGGTCAAGATGTACCAAAATGATATACATAAAATTGCTTTTCAAACTCACAATGGGCATTATGAGTTCTTAATAATGGCATTTGGGCTTACTAATGCTCCTTCCAGATTCCAAAGCATCATGAACAAGGTATTTCAACCATATCTCAGAAGATTTGTTTGTCTCTTTCTCACATTTTAGTCTATTTGACTACATGGGAATTGCATCTACAACATTTAGAGTTGGTATTTCAATTATTGATCCAACAACAATTTTTTGTTAAGTTTCTAAATGTGCTACTGGAGTTCAACAGATTAAGTACCTTGGTCATGTTATTAGCCATCAAGGAGTATATATGGATTTAAAAAAAAAACAGTAGAAAGCATACTCCAGTGGCCACTGCCTAAATCTACCAAGGATCTAAAAGGAGTTCTAGGTTTAACTGGCTACTACAAGAGATTTATTAAAAACTATGGTGTTATAGCTCAGCCACTTCTAGCATTGCTTAAGAAAAACTCTTGAGTGGGGTGAGCAAATTGCGGCAACGTGGGATAAATTGAAGACAACTATAACTTGTGCACTTGCTCTTGCTTTGTCAAATTTTGATGAAATATTTGCAATACAGTCAAATGCTTCCAACTATGGCACTGGAGCAGTCCTCATTTAAACACCAGGCTTTATCGGAGTACGAAAAAGATATGCACTCAGTTTTGGTTGCAGTGAAAAGATGGAGTAGCTATCTTATAGGTAGCCATTTCCATATAAAAATTGATCATGATTGCTTAAAGTTTGTGTTGGATCAGAAGACTACTATACCAACTCAACAACGTTGGGTAGTAAAGATAATGGAAGAATACAGCCGTTATAAAAGATAAACTTCAAATATTGTAAATATTATATTTGTTATTATCAGCTAACATTTTAGGATTAAGTCTAAAGGGATAAAATTCTATCTCCTAGCATTATCTAGGATTCTTATCTCTTTTATCTTATCTTCTAGTTAGATTTAAATTTTAAATTAAGTAATTTGATTGTAACATAAATCTCTTGTGTTCAGCCTATATAAAGGCTTTGTACCGATGCATTATTCAAGTTAAATATATATTTGAGAATTCACTCTCTACAAAACAGTCTTTCAATTATTAACATGGTATCAGTTGCTTAGGGGGTTTTTTCGATCCACAAAACCTAGAGAATGCATACGTCTCCAGCATCTGAAATTAGTTTAGGGTCTGACCAAACCCTCCCACAAGCAGAACTGGCGTATAGTTTATGCAGCAGCAGCAGCCAAAAGACCAACAACGAGCAGCTTGGGGAATTAAAACAAATGGCTGGGCAGCCATCAGTAAAAATTAATCAAAGTGTAACCATGACAGCAAACGAAGGTAGCATTTCCTTTGCAAATACTGCTGGTAACAAAAATCTCATCCCTTGGATAGTCGATTTTGGGGCTACTGACCATATGACAGGAAATAAAAGTCTCTTTCTTACTCTTACAAAGCAACCTTATCAAAAGAGTGTGAAGACAGCTGATGGTTCGATAACTGCAGTAGAAGGGATTGGGACAGTCTACGTTAACAAGGACATTGTTCTTTCCTCTATTTTTTATGTTCCCAACCTAAAATGCAATTTACTCTCAGTCAATAGATTCTGTGATGTTTTCCAGTGTTTCACTCAGTTTGATTCTGTTGGTTGTGTTTTACAGGAAATGGCTTCGGGAAAAGAGATTAGCAATGCTAAGCTATGTTGTGGCCTTTATCTTCTTGAAGGTCAACCTCTTCCCAATGGACAAGTTCACTCAAGTTGCACCTTTAAATCCATTTGTTTACCCTCTCAACTTTCTAGTTTAAGTTCAAATGAAATTTTGCTATGGCATTTTCAACTAGGTCGTCTTAGTTTCTTTTATCTTCAGAAATTATTTCCTAAATTATTTCTTACTAAAAAACCAGTTTCATTTACTTGTGATGTTTGTCAAATTGCCAAGCATAAAAGAAATTCTTACCATCCATCTTCTTATAAAGCTTCACAACCTTTCTCTCTCATTCACAATGACATTTGGGGTCCTTCTAATGTTAAGAATATCTCAGGGGCTCAGTAGTTTGTTTCTTTCATTGATGATCATACTAGGACAACCTGGACTTATCTTATGAAAACAAAATCTGAGACTGAGGAGATCTTTAAAAAATTCTATTCTATGGTTGAAACTCAGTTTTGTAGTAAAATTAAGATATTCAAGAGTGATAATGGGAGTGAATTCTTTACTAAAATTTTGGGTATTTTTTTTAAAGAGAGGTATAGTTCATATTAGCTCGTGTAGATACCCTTCAGCAAAATGGAGTAGCCGAGAAAAAAATCGACATCTATTAGAGGTTACTAGAGCCCTCTTATTTTCTTCTAATGTCCCTAAGCATTTTTGGGGAGAGGCATTGCTTCATGCTACTTTTTTAATTAACAGGTTACCTAGTAGAGTTCTGGGGTTCAAAACACCAAGGGAGGTATTTCTTCAAATTTTTTCTTCCTTCAAACCAATGTCATGTACATTGCCCATTAGAGTTTTGGGTTCATGTGCTTTTGTTCACATCTTTAAACAATTTCGGGGTAAGTTAGATCCTAGGGCCATCAAATGTATTTTCCTGGGAAATTCTGCTCAGAAGAAGGGTTTTAAATGTTATTCCCCTGTCACTAGATTCAGTTACCTCTAAATGAACCTATTATTTTGTTACCTATAAATGAACCTACTATTATACCCACCCCTATTCCAACACAGGATCCTATCCCTGAATCTACTATGATACCAGATTCTGTTCTTGAAACTTTATCTCCTAGAGTTGAATCCGTACCAAAAACTCCATTAAATCTTCTTTTCGATAACCAACTTGAAACCAGAGAACTCACTGTCTATACAAGGAAGAAAATGAGGCCTATTCAGGACACTACACAGCTTAGTATTGCTCAAGAACTGGAACCGATCCCATTGTACTTGGAGGAGGAGGAAGGTATGGAAAATTTGAATAATGATGATATTGAACATATTGATACATCTGACTTACCAATTGCTAAAAGAAAAGGTATCAGGAAATGTACAAGTCATCCGATACAGAGATATGTGGCTTACGGAAAGCTAATGCTCTCATTTAAGGCTTTCACAACCAAGATTGATAATATCCAGATCCCTCAAACAATACATGAAGCCTTGAAGGATCCAAGATGGAAAAAAACTGTAGAAGATGAGATTCAAGCACTGCAGGAAAATAAAACCTGGGTGATGACTTCTTTACTTCCAGGAAAGAAGGTTGTAGGCTGTAAATGGGTATTTACAGTTAAATATAATTTGGATGGGAGCATTGAGAGGTTCAAAGCAAGGCTGGTTGCAAAGGGATTCACTCAGTCCTATGGGATTGATTATCAGGAGACATTTGCTCCAGTGGCAAAACTCAACACAGTAAGAATCTTATTGTCCCTTGCTGCGAATTTGGACTGGCCTCTTCATCAACTAGATATAAAGAATGCATTCCTAAATGGGGATCTAGAAGAAGAGGTGTACATGAAAAGGCCACCTGGTCTAGATGAAAACTCAGATCCAACTAAGGTACGTAAATTGTTAAAATCACTATGGTCTTAAACAATCACCTAGAGCATGGTTTAGCAGATTAACCAGGGTTGTTCTAAAAGTTGGTTACCTTCAATGCCAAGCTGATCATACTATGTTCATCAAGACCTCTTCTGAAAATAAAAAGGCTATTTTAATAGTCTATGTTGATGATATAATCATCACAGGTGATGATGTTCTGGAAATCAGAAAATTAAGAGTTCTTGGCTACAGAGTTTGAAATAAAAGATCTGGGTCAGTTAAGATACTTCCTAGGAATGGAAGTGGCGAGATCAAATGTTGGGATTGTGATAAATCAGAGAAAGTATGTTCTAGATCTTCTTTCAGAGACATGGATGCTAGGCTGCAAGCTTGCCGAAACACCAATGGAGCATAATCTGAAGTTTAAAACTGACAACAATGGAGCTCCTACTAATAAGGAACAATATCAGAGGCTAATTGGTAAGCTTATTTATCTATCACTTACACGACCTGATATTTTTTTGATTGGTATTGTTAGTCAGTTTATGAATGATCCTAGAGAAGAGCATTTAGAAGCAAAGTGTTCAGGATTTCGAGATATTTGAAGATGACACTGTGCCATGGCTTAATTTTCACCAAAAATAAGAACGAGAAAAGTGGAAGTCTTTACGAATGCAAGTCAAGGCGGGAGAGCTTACATCTAGAAGATCTACAAGTGTATATTGTGCTCTAGTCTGGGGAAATTTAGTGACATGGAGAAGCAAGAAACAATCCGTAGTATCAAGAAGCAGTGCAGAAGTAGAATTTCGAGCCTTAGCTAATGGAATTTGTGAAGGGATTTGGATTCAAAGGTTGTTGTCAGAACTAAAACTCAATTACAGTAAAGATTTTGAACTTCATTGTGATAATCAGTCAGCAATTAGTATTGCTAAGAATCATATACACCATGATAGAACAAAACACGTGGAGCTAGATCGTCACTTTATTTCTGAGAAGATCACTAGTGGGACAGTCAAGCTAAATTTTGTTCCATCTCACAAACAACTAGCCGATGCACTCATCAAGGCACTTCCAAGAACTACCTTTGATGAGCTCACATCCAATCTTGGTCTCTACAATGTGTATTCACCAGCTTGAGGGAGAGTGAAGAATACAGCCGTTATAAAATATAAACTTCAAATATTGTAAATATTATTTGCTATTATCTGCTAACATTTTAGGATTAAGTCTAAAGGGATAAAATTCTATCTCCTAGCATTATCTAGGATTCTTATCTCTTTTATCTTATCTTCTAGTTAGATTTAAATTTTAAATTAAGTAATTTGATTGTAACATAACTCTCTTGTATTCAGCCTATATAAAGGCTTTGTACCGATGCATTATTCAAGTCAAATATGCATTTGAGAATTCATTATCTCTACAAAACAGTCTCTCAATTATTAACAGATATGTCAGAAAATAGATTCATAAATTAGAAATATTATGTGTACTTAGATAGGATTCTGTGGATATCTTCTAGTAGTTACAATCCCTAACTTTAAGGGATTTTATCTTTCCCTAGAATTGTTACTTTCCTAACTTGAGAGTTACCTAAGTTAAGGATACAGCCTGTATATAAATATGTAACAAATCTTACAGAAAATAAGTCAATAACAAAGAATTACTCTACTTTTCACATGGTACCAGAGCTTGGTTAGCTCTTTCTGGGTCCTGTTAATCTCCGTCTAGCAACCTCTTTTTTTTCCTAAAATCCTTCCCTTGAGTGTGTATTGTTAACCCAACAAAAAACATGGTTGAGGAGGTCGATACCAGCAATTCTGAGACTATGCAATGAGTTACAATGAATGAAGGGGGTTATTCTAATTCGATAGGTAACTTGCAAAATATACAAGCTGCCTATAGGTTGAATGGAAAAAAAATACCCTAAATGGTCTCAGCTAGTTCGTACCTTTCTAAAAGGTAGAGGTAAGTTAAGTCATCTTCTTGGAACTGGACCTAAGAAGGGAGATCCTAAGTTTGATTCTTGGGATGAACATGATTCATTAGTAATGTCCTGGTTATGGAATTCTATGGTGCTAGAAATTAGTGATACATGCATGTTTCTCAATACAGCCCAAGAGATATGGGAGGCTGTAAAACAAACCTACTCAAAGGTTAAAGATGGTGCCCAAATCTATGAAATCAAGACCAAGATTTCATCCACCAAGCAGGGAAACAGGTCAATCACAGAATATTCTTACTACAGAACCTGTGGCAGAAGATGGATCACTACCAGTGTATCCAAATGAAGTGTAGTGAAGATGCAGCAGTCCTAAAGAGGTTTGTTGAAAAAGACAGAATTTATGATTTTCTTGCTGGACCAAATATTGAATTCGATGCAATGAGAGTCCAGATTCTTGGAAAGGAGGATCTGCCCTCACTAAATGAAGCTATTGCAATCATTCGTGCTGAGGAAGGAAGAAGATGAGTTATGATTGAAAGCAGTCAAGTAGAGAGTTCAGCATTAGTCACTAGAGCTGTAACCAAGGGAAAAACTGGTCTAGAACAGCAAATCACTAAAGATAATAAACCAAAAGCAACAAAAACAGTGAACAGGGACTCTTTATGGTGTAACTATTGCAAGAAACCGCGCCACACAAAAAAGAAGTACTGGAGACTTCATGGGAAGCCACAAACGGCAAGCAAAAAATTTTCAGAGAGGGGGGGATCATCAAGAGGACAAGGAAGAGCATATACAACCAAATAGTTGGTCGAGGACTCTCAAGAACAGCCTGTTGAGTTCAACAGAGAAGAAATAGAGAAACTGAAGAGCTTGCTAGGGTCTCTAAAAAAACCTCCTCTACAGGTACATGTAGTCTGGTTTTCTCAGGTCTATCCTCTTCTCAGAACTCTAAAGCCTCGGATTTACCTACCCAAAGCTCCTGGGTAATTGGCTCAGGGGCTACAGATCACATGACCAATTCTTCACTCAGATTTATCACTTATACACCCTGTCCTAGTAACAGAAAAATAACAGTTGCAGATGGTACTATGATAGCAGTGGCTGGTCAAGGGGATATTGTTATAAGTAAAACCCTTACACTAAAAAACGTCCTTCATGTACCAAAACTATTTACTAATCTTCTATCTATCCAGAAAATTACCAAGGACACTAATTACAGTGTTCTTTTTCATCCTACTCAATGTATTTTTCAAGAACAAGGAACGAGGAAGATGATTGGACGTGTTAAAGAAGTAAATGGCCTTTATTACCTTGAATATCCCGGTGGACATGTAAGTACCCTAAAACCAATAAAGACCAAATATGGCTTCATCACCTCCGCCTTGGTCACCCATCCTTTAAAGTTATAAGGCTTATGTTTCCCTCCTTGTTTAAATCCTTAAATATTGAAGAATTTCATTGTGACATATGTGAACTTGCAAAGCATAAACGCACTTCTTTTCCAGTGAGTACTAAAAAGGCCTCCAACCCTTTTACCCTCATTCACAGTGATGTTTGGGGGCCATCCACTATTCCAAATATAACTGGGACTCGATGGTTTGCCTCATTCATAGATGATTGTACATGAGTGTCATGGATATTTCTCCTAAAACAAAAATCAGATGTAAGCTCTACCTTTAAAACCTTTTATACCATGATTAGAACTCAGTTTGGGGCAGATATAAAAAGGTTTCGATCAGACAATGCTAAGGACTATTTCAACCAAGTCCTATCACCCTTTTTTCAAGAGAAAGGCATCATGCATGAATCCTCTTGTGTGAATACCCCTCAACAGAATGGTGTGGCAGAAAGAAAGAATGGTCATGTCCTTGCCATAACAAGAGCCCTTTTGTTTCAAAAAATGTCCCTAAATAGTATTGGGAGGAAGTTGTGTTAACTGCCACTTATATGATAAACAGACTACCCACTTAAGTCCTTGAATCTCAAAGCCCTATTCAAATCCTAACCAATTTCTTCCCAAATTTTAGTCCCTCACTTAACCTTAAACCTAAAATATTTGGTTGTGCTGCCTTTGTTCATATACACTCTCAAAATAGGGGTAAGCTTGATCCAAGGGCATTAAAATGTATCTTTGTTGGTTACTCTTCCACTCAAAGGGGATACAAGTGCTATCATCCACCTACAAGGAAACACTTCATTTCTGCTGATGTCACCTTTGCAGAAAAGGAAAACTATTTTACTCACCCTTATCTTCAGGGGAGATTTCATTCAGGGAAGATAAGGACAGATTATTTCCTACTTCAGCCTCTCATTGACTTCCCTGCACCAACTCAGCAGCAGCCTATTCCTATCCAACAGCCTGTTTTTTACCAGCCTACAACCTTACAATTTGATCCTAACACCCCTCAGCCAAAGACTCAGAACACTACTCGTCCATTGCTGGTCTACTCAAGGAAGAAGGCACCAGTGCAAGTTCAATCATCCTCCTCTCCCATACAAACAGAGGTAACTATTGAATCCAACTCTGATCCAAATACCACTGAAAACTCTGATTCTGCTTCTAATCACAGGGATTATAATTTTCCTGTTGTAATTAGAAAAGGAAAAAGAACTTACACCACGAAAAACCCTCGTTACCTATTCATGTCCTACAGGAACTTATCTCACAACCACAAGGCCTTCCTTACTAGCTTAAATACCATTGCCATTCCTAAAACTGTGTCTGAGGCATTAGAAAATGAGAATTGGAAGGATGACATGCAAGTTGAAATGGAAGCACTTGAGAAGAACAAGACATGGGACTTGGTAAAACTGCCAAAAGGGAAAAAAACAGTGGGGTATAGATGGGTGTTTACAATGAAGTACAAGTCAGATGGTTCTTTAGAGAGGTACAAAGCAAGGTTAGTGGCTAAGGGGTACTCTCAAAACTATGGGATAGACTACCTTGAGACATTTGCTCCTGTTGCAAAGATGAATACTGTAAGAATTTTATTGCCATTAGCTGCCAATCAAGGATGGAAATTACAACAGTATGACATTAAGAATGTTTTTTTGCATGGGGATCTTGAGGAGAAAGTGTACATGGACATCCCACCTAGATTTAGTCCAAGTGCTGGACAAGCAGTGTGCAGATTAAAAAATGCCCTGTATAGGCTAAAGCAGTCCCCAAGAGCCTAGTTTGGAAGATTTACCAAAGTAATGTTGAGACTAGGCTACAAACAGAGTCAAGGTGATCATACTTTATTTGTGAAACATTCCTCTTCGGGGGGAGTTACTGTTTTATTAGTCTATGTAGATGATATCATAGTTACAGGGATGATTTGAAAGGAATTGATGACCTAAAGAAGTGTTTGGTGAAGGAGTTTGAAGTCAAAGATCTTGGAAGACTAAGATACTTCCTTGGTATTGAAGTGGCATATTCACAGCAAGGGATCTTCATATCTCAACAAAAATACACCCTAGACTTGTTGACGGAAACTGGCAAACTACGGTGCAGACCAGCAGAAACACCAATAGAAGTTAATCACAAACTTGGAGATACAATAGAGGATGCAGCAGTGGACAGAAGATCATATCAGAGACTTGTGGGAAGACTGATTTACTTATCACACACCAGACCAGACATTGCCTATGCAATTGGGGTTGTGAGCCAATTCATGCACAACCCTAAAGAATCACACCTAAGGGTTGTGACTCAAATTCTACAGTATTTAAAGGGCACACCAGGCATAGGAGTTATATTTAAAAAAGGAGGAAATTTGACGTTGGAAGTCTATACTGATGCAGACTATGCAGGGTCCGTGGTTGATAGAAGATCAAAGTCAGGATACTGCACCTTTCTGGGAGGAAATCTAGTGACATGAAGAAGCAAAAAGCAGAATGTTGTGGCTAGATCCAGTGCAAAAGCTGAGTTTAGAGCAATGGCACTTGGGACATGTGAATTGTTATGGCTAAATATTATTTTGGAGGATTTAAAGATCAAATGGGAAGGCCTAATGAAGTTGTACTATGATAATAAATCAGCAATCAATATTGCTCATAATCCAGTTTAACATGACAGGACAAAACATGTTGAAGTGGATAGACATTTCATAAAGGAGAAACTTGACAGTGGACTAATTTGTACTCCCTATGTGTCCACCGGAGAACAAGTTGCAAATATACTTACCAAGGGGCTACCTGGGAAGTATTTTCAGAAGTTAACAAGCAAGCTGAAGATGGAGGACATCCATTCCCCAGCTTGAGGGGGAGTGTCGAAAAATAGATCCATAAATTAGAAATATTATGTGTAATTAGATAGGATTCTGTGGATATCTTCTAGTAGTTACAATCCCTAACTTTAAGGGATTGTATCTTTCCTTAGAATTAGTTACTTTCCTAACTTGAAAGTTACTAAGTTAAGGATACAGCCTGTACATAAATATGTAACAAATCTTACAGAAAATAAGTCAATAACAGAGAATTACTCTACTTTTCACAGGATACAACTCTTCTTTTAGATACATGAAGGGAGCTCATAATGTAGTGGCAAACTCATTGTAAGACTTCCCTTAATGCAATGCTTTGACCACTGCGAACATTGATCTTATGCAACAGATTAGAAGTCTTGGGTGCAAGATTCTAATTTATCCAACCTGGTTTAGCAAATACAGCAAAATCCAATTGCTTATCCTATATATACATGGTAGGGTAATCAACTATAGAGGAATGGGAAGCTTATGATTGGCAAAGATCCCGAGTTGAAGAAAGCACTACTTCAGTATTTTCATAGTTCAACTATGGTAGGGCATTCTTGTATTGATGCAACAATGAGGGGGATGACAAACTTTCTATATTGGAAGGGTCCTAAGGGGGAAATTAGGCACTGATCTTATGCAACAGATTACAAAGTCTTGGGTGCAGGATTCTAATTTATCCCAATTGGTTCAGCAAATACAACAAATCCAATTGCTTATCCTAAATATACATGGCAGGGTAATCAACTACAGAGGAATGGATAGCTTATGATTGCAAACCAGCCCAATTTGAAGAAGGCATTGCTTCAGTATTTTCATAGTTCAACTATGGTAGGGCATTGGTATTAATGCAACAATGAAGAGGATGACAAACTTTCTATATTGGAAGGATCCTAAGGGGGAAACTAGGCACTGATCTTATGCAACAGATTACAAAGTCTTGGGTGCGGGATTCTAATTTATCCCAATTGGTTCAACAAATACAACAAAATCCAATTGCTTACCTTGAATATACATGGCAGGGTAATCAACTACAAAGGAATGGGAAGTTTATGATTGCCAACGAACCCAAGTTTAAGAAGGCTTTGCTTCAGATTTTCATATTTCAACTATGGTAGGGCATTTTGGTATTGATGCAACAATGAAGAGGATGACAAGCTTTCTATATTGGAAGGGACTTAAGAGAGAAATTAGGCAGTTTATTCGAGAATATTCTACATGTAATAGATATAAATCCTATAATGCAGCTTATCATGGGCTCTTACAACCATTACCAATATTGGATATTATACAGATCGATATCTCTCTTGATTTTACTGAAAGTTTGCCTATGTCTGGTGGTAATAATACGATTATGGTGTTGATAGGTTGAAAAAATATGCCCATTTTATAGCATTGTCACACCAATTTAAAGCGGTTCAGGTTAGTTTTAGACAACATATACAAGTTGCATGGGGTCCCTAATAGTATTGTTTCGGATAGGGACAACATATTCACTAGTCTATTTTGAAAGGAATTGTTCAAGTTATTGGGGACTAAGCTCAAGATGTGTACTTTCTACCATCCTTAAACTAATGGGAAAATAGGTTCCATTAGCTAAATAATGGTATAATACCACTTGTTGTACATCAACAAGATCAACTCCTTATGAAATTGTATTTGGCCAACCACTACCTCTTAATTTGCCTTATTTTCAACAAGTTCAAAGGTTAAGGCCATTGATCGCAGGCTACAAGCTAGGGAAGCTGCAATTAAGCTTCAGAAATTTCACTTGGATAGAGCTCAACTTCGAATGAAGCAACATACAAATAAACATATGTATATGACTGGATTTTTGAGGTAGGTGATCTGGTGCATCTAAAGCTTCAACCTTATAGGCAAAAAATAATAGTTAATAGAACCTATATAAAATTAGCTACAAAGTGTTTTGATCCTTATTGTGAGAAAGGGGCCATGGTGACCAGAGATGCAATGAATGATGGTGGTTTGTGTGTGATCGGTGGTTAGGGATTTTTTATTTAAAGAAGATGAACGAGACATTTTCCAGAGAAAACAATTTGTTTCTCTGTATTTTCTTATTGTTCTTAATTATCAAATGTATACAGAGTAAGCCTTTAAATAGGCTGATATAGAGTTTTAATGTAACTAAAACTATACTTTTATCTTTAATTTAAATAATACTTATTCCTAATTTAAATAATACTTCTAGTAAATCTAAACTACACATTAAGAACAAACTCTAATTACACATTAAATAAACTCTAACACTCAACTTACACTCCCCCTCAAGCTCTAACACTTTTCGGATAACTTACGCTTATAAGGTGTTGGAGAAGATAGGAGTCGTGGCATAAGAATTAGAGTTACCAACAGAATGTCGAATTCACCCATTATTTCATGTTTTAAACTAATGAAACATGCAAGACCTCAAGTTGATGCCACTACATTACCATTTTTAAACGAGAAGGGTGTAATAACTAAAGCACCTGTGGCCATATTAGATAGAAGATTTGTTAAGAAGTACAATAGTGCAGTTACAAAAATCCTTATACAATGGAGCAATTCCTTTCCTAAAGATTCCAACGGGAGAATTACTACAAACTGAAACAAGGGTTTCCTAATCCTTGAGGACAAGGATCATTTCAAGGAGAGGGTATTGTTATATTCTCAATGTTTTATGAGGGTTTATGGCCTTTTACTCAGGTTTGTCTCTTAGTATTGCTACAACAAACTTGTTTTCTTTTATTTTATTTTTATTCTGTTGATGCCAGACAGGTTATAAAAAGGGGTACATGAATATGATGAGACTATTCTTAATTTTCCTTCCTGCAATTTCTCTCTTCTCTACTCTCCTTTCTTCCTTGATATTTACTTTTATCCATTGAAAGGCATCAACTTGGACACCTTCTTGCAAACTTTTAGTGCTTCATAGTTCTTGGCAAAATACTATTCAAGTTACAAGATTATAAAAAAACAAAAGAAAATCAAATGATGCTAAAGAAGGGGGATGGGAACAAAAAGAGCCAAGCTTTTTGCGTGCGTGCGTGCGTGCAGCCATTGCATATCTCATAAGTAAATACAACTATTTCCCAACGCATCGTAACCCTAATCATGATCAACTATTCTCTTTCTCTTCGGCATCAAATTAAAGCCAACTGATTCAATCACCCAACAAGGTCTTGCAGAAAAAATGAAATAAAATTTAAAATTAAGAAACGCTTTCAACATAAACATCAATGCGGGAAGCCAGGAAAAAGAATGATATATCATCGAATTAACAAATAAAAGAACAACAACAAGAAGAGCCAAAAGAATCAATAATAAAACAATCAAAACCAAAATTATGATGCAATAAACATGAAACGAAAGAGAATGGGAATAGGAGTACCGGAGTCGGAGAAAAGAACTGAACGGAAATTACGCGAGAAAACAGGGATTTAGTTTCTGGGCAAAGAGAAAGAGATGGAAACTGCTGGACTCTTTCTTATTTTAAAAATAAATCATTCTGTTCCTCTTTTGAAAAAACAACAATTTTGGGGAATATATATAGTCCTCCAGGAGAGGCATCTGGTCCACCTTGTAATTGTATAATAATATTATAATAATTTATATAATAAATGCACAAAACAAAAAGATATTGTATGATAAGATATCCACCAATCTTTTTAATTTATATGATGCAATATTAAACAAAAATAAATATTATATACATGGTGCAATAAATTTTTTTATGATATTATAAAATAATCTTACATTTTTTATAAATAAAATTGCAACTTGTATGTTCTTTGTCTTGGAGTGATAATTAAAATTCAGTGGAAAAGTAAGGGATTGTTTATTAGAATAGTCATTAATTTGATTGAAAAAATATATTTTATTAAACAAACTACATAAATAAAATGATAAATATTTTTTATAAATTTTTATTTTTTGTAAGTCATGTGTTTGATTATTGTTAAGTGGTGAATTTTAGTTTTTTTTTAACATTATATAAAAGTGTTAAAAAGACAAAAATATAACTACAATAATATTTATTAATATTAAAAATGGTTTTCGTTTTTTTTATAAGTTGATTGTTGCGATTGATTCATGACCTCATTAAAAGCCAGGATTTAATGAGTGAAATAAAATATTTAAAAAATTATTAAAAGATGATGTTAGGTTGAGTGGTAAAGAATTAATGTATTAATTATATTAGATATGAATTTGATCTTTAAATAACTTTTTTAGCATTATTAATATGGTCTCATGGTATTATTTATTTCACTGTTTAGCTCTTAATAAACTCACGTATGCTTTGTATATAAAATAATTCAAACTTAAATTTTCTAGAAAAACAATATGCTCTTTTTCTCTCTGACAATTTTTTGAGTTCAAAATAAATAACTATAATTGTTTTATTTAAATATTGTATAAAAATATAAAAAAAAAATGTCATTGAATAATTAAATTTACGGAATAACTTTTTAAGTATTTTTCAATTGAATCGGTACCTAATTAATCGAGGTACTAATTCAAACAAACTTTTAAACATGGGTGCATATACATATCCAAATATTTAAAATTAGGAAAAACTACATATTTAGTACCCCAACTATACTCACTTTACTGTTTTGGCACCTCAACTATTATTTTTAGTAAAATGGTACCTGACGTTACGTTTTTGTGTTTTGATACCCTGAGCGTTAAAAACTAAGGAAGATAATGGCGTGGCTTGGTATAATCATAATTTTAGTCCAAAACACTTATATTTATGATCAATTTAGTCCAAAATCCTTCAATTTAAAATATCATCTTAATTTTGGGGGTAAAATTGCAAATTACGTTCGACTAGAAGAAGAGAAATGAAGAATTTACAATTTTAATCTAAAAATTAAAATAATGTTTAAATTGAAAGAATTTTAGACTAAATTGATAGATTGTATAAGTTTTTGGACTAAAATTGTAATTAACCCAAGTAACATCATTATTTTCGTTAGTTTTTAACGGCTGGGTACCAAAACAGAACAAAAACATAACGTTGAGCATCAATTTGCCAAAAATAATAGTTGAGTACCAAAACAATAACGTGGACATAGTCAGGATACTAAATATATAGTTTTCTCTAAAAATTTATTGCATTTTAAACGTTTTTTTCAGTTCTTTTAAATTCTCGTCTAATTCTCTTAATTGTTTTGGTGTACGTTGTTTCTTCACCCCTAAAAAATAACATATTAACTCAAATTTATTGGGACTCTTTTTCAGTGCCCAACACATCTAAACTCTTTATTTTAAGATATGATAATTTAGGATTTGATTTTATAGAGAAGAAACTTATATTAACGATAATAAATATAATAATAATACGAAGACATGAGATAAATTATAACAAGGAAAAATATTTTTAATGTGGTGTTAAATTTTATCTATGAATTGAAGTTATAACTAGTTAGTTTCGTTACAATAAAGGAGTTCTCTTTTAAGAAAATATAAACAAAAAAATCTCTATCAACGAACTATTTAAATAAAATGATATGATAAATAATAAAGATTTCTTTTGAACCTTCAAATTGCTATTTCAATGAGTTTTTATTCATCAATTAAAATTAAATGTTTCCTAAAAAAATTATATTTTATATTGCATTGACCCCTTCACCTTCAATCTCGACGATTGAATAAAAAACGGGTTATTATGATTTCGAGCAAGCCGCTATGGTGAAATTGGTAGACACACTGCTCTTAGGAAGCAGTGCTAGAGCATCTCGGTTCGAGTCCGAGTGGCGACAGAGTATCTTCTAAAAGGAGATAGAATAAATCCTATAATGAATTGAATTCTTGATTTCTATTTCATAAAACCGATAAACCCTCGCTTTTTTCATCATTTTTATAATTTTTTCAACTTTAGAGCATATATTAACTCATATATCTTTTTCAGTCATTTCAATTGTAATTACAATTCATTTTTTAACATTAATCTTATTAGTAGACGAAGTCGTAGGACTATATTATTCATCAGAAAAGGGTATGATAGTTACCTTTTTCTGTATAACAGGATTATTAGTCACTGTTGGGTTTATTCAGTACATTTTTCATTAAGTGATTTATATGAATCATTGATCTTTCTTTCATGGGGTTTCTCCCTTATTCATATGGTTTCCAATTTTAAATTAAAAAACGTAAAATTAATTTAAGCGCAAGTTACGTGTCAATCACTGATTGTCCATTATTTTTTATATTTTTTTTAAATAAATATTTGATTTTAAAAAAATAAACTTGAAAGGTTAAATTAAAAAATTAATAAAAAAGTTGAAGAATAATCTTGTTATTAACCCTTAAGGAAATAAAAAATTTTAAAAAAAATAAAATAAATGTCATGTGTCAAGAGATAAGTGGTCATAGCCGTCCACGTCATCTTCCGTGACGAAAAAGTGAAATTGACGGAATAAAAGTTCATGTATGAAACTGGGAACGAAAAAAGTAAATGTACCAAACTGATGAATTTGGTATAGTACATGTACCAAATGGGATATTTTACCCTTATATTTATATTAAAATGAAAATATATTCCACGTATAAACACGTGATGGGTTAGATGCTATGTCATTTAAAATGTATTCATATGTTTGTGCAATGTCATCATTATTAATTTTTTAACTCTTTATCAACATATTAGTTAAAAATAAGTAATTTAACAAAAAAAATATGATTGAGGACTAAAATTATCCTAAAAAAAGATGAGGGTCAAAATAACAAAGATTATAAATATTAAGGCCCAAAATTATCTTTTATGTCCATTTTTATCGAAATCCAACTAATAATATAAAAATCTATAAAAAAATGTATTATAATTATCTCGGACAAGTTTCTCTAATTCTTATTGGATCAGATCGTATCAAATTGATATTTATCGAGTACGAGTTCTTTGTTTTCCCTAACGATAAACCCTAACTCAAATTAAAAAAAAAAGGATTTTTTTTGTTTGGATAGTGTTTTTTATATGAAATATTCAAAATTCCACTTATTTGGTTTTATGGGTAGTTTCATTTGTCTAGTAATTGCAAGTTTTGATGAGATTTTTGTTGTGTTTCTTTTTCTTTTGTTTAATTGATTAAAAATCACTTTTAGGATGTTTATCCTAAAGCTTTTACTTTTTATCAATGTATTTATTTCTAAGATTAACTTTGATTTTTTTTTTTACATTTTCCCATTTTTAATGATTTCTTATGATATTTTGAAATTAGAATCAAATTGATACACGTGCAGAGGTTGATGGTTAATTTTTATTAGAATTAAAATTAAAATGAGAGCTAAATGTGTTATTATATTAATTATGAATGTTTTTTTAGTTTTTTTTTAATTATAGTTGAAATATGTTAAAAGATTAAATTGAATTTTAATTAAATATGGGCAAAATTGGATATTATTATTTTTTTAATAATCTAAAGATGATTAGAAGATAGCATCTGTTCATCGATATAATTAACCCTTTGAGAATACGCACACCTTTCAGACAATGCGATTGAACACGAGTCGCTTAGGATGAACAACATCTGCTTTTTATTGAGACCACTTTTGGATTCGGATATTAATCATTTTTGTTAATGTGATACGTTATCAAACTAATGAGATTTAACGATAAAGTGAATATTTTGTGATTTATCGATAAGTTTAGTGATTAAAATAAGAAATCGTTGAAACTTTAGTGACCATTGGTTTGGTTTACCCTATAAATTACTTCAAACATGACAGTCATACAAAACTGTTTGACTGCATTCATTTGCATTTTTCAAAATGCAAGGCGGGAATTGAAGATGAAGGTTGTCTCAATTGTTAGGTTAAAAGAGCATATTTTAGTTAAAAAATCTAGAACTTAAATCCTTAGCCATAACATCCTAAAACTTAAATCTTAAATTCTAAACCCTAAACTCTAAATCCTAACCATAAACCTTAAATTCTATAACATATAACATGTAGACCCTAAACAACAACCTAAATCTCTAAACCCTAAAATTAAAAGGCTTGTGTAAGATAGATTATTTTTTTCCTAATTTTTTTTTTAAACTTGTGTGTTGTATTAAATAATACTTGTGTATTAAAAAGATTGATGAAAGATGATTGTTACTACATCATCAAGGTGTTTGATTGTGAAATTTGTGATAAAATTAAAAGATAACTATTATGTATGAATGTACCCTTTTGCCCTTAAAATTATAGCTTCATTTCCTTCTTGTTTTGACATTGTTTATTATATTATTTTTAAGGTTTAGGGTTTAAGATTTGGGATTAATGGTTTATGGTTTGGAGTTTGAGTTTTAGGGTTTGTGGGTTCATCTATCTAGGTTTTAAAGTTCATGATTTAAGGTTTAAGGTTTAGAGTTTAGAGTTGGGGTTTAATGTTTAGGATTTGAGGTTTATTGTTCATGGTTTATGGGTTTGGAGTTTGAGATTTGGGGGTTGGGGTTATGGTTTCTTGTTTAGGCTTTATAGCTTGAGGTTTAGGATTCATGGTTTAGAGTGTAAGGTTTAATGTTTAGGGTTTGAGGCTTATGGTTTAGAGTTTAGAGTTTAGGGTTGAGTTTTGGAGTTTAGGGTTTGGGGTTTTAGGTTTATTGTTTCAAGTTTAGAGTTGTGGTTTGATGTTTGGGCTTTAGGGTTTGGGATTAAGGCTAGTGTTCATTGTTTAGGGTTTGAGTTTTGGGTTGGGAGTTGGAGATTATTGTTTAGGGTTTAAGGTTAGCATATTTAAAATGATGTAAATACATAAAAAATAATATGAGTGTATAATTGACAAAATTAACGTAAAACTGACATGTTAAATAAATATCACCTCCACCGCATGATGAATATCACCAATTTACGTATAAAATAATAAACCGTATTAAATTTCACATCAAACAAACACACTTATAAAATTAAGTTTTGTAATTCTCGTGATCATTTTTAACCGGGTGTGAAAATAACTTGACAATTATTTCTTGAAAATTAGGGTTTTGCCTTTTATTTATTTAATCTTGAAAATTTAGGTTTTTTTATGTTAAATTGAATTTTTTCCTTTATTCAATCTTGAAAAAACATTTTGGAGTCATCACCGGTCACTTTGGTAGACCGGACACCATAAAAATAATCAGAGATTCATTTTCTTAAAAATTAGGTTCGGGAGTCGGTTACGTGTGGGTAAGGATTAGCACCTCCACAAACGCCCGTTATCGGTACCTTTTAATTTTACGTGGCATTTTGGCATTACGATAATGATAATTCGAATTTAATTTAACCATTAATTATTAAGTGGATTTAAATTCTAATGAAAATATCCTTTTATAAGGAAATATATTTTATACGAATACGAGATTAAAAGTGCCCAAATACATTAGGACACCCCTATTTGTATTCAAAAATATATTTCCAACGTAAAAGATTTTTAAATGCATGATTAATTATTGTCTTGTTAATTGTAAGTTCTAACATAAAACGACTCTAATTAATTAAGTTGTTTGAGATTTTGAATATTATTAAATTTAAAGACTTTTATGAGATAGTACCAATTGCTTGAATATCATCCATATTAAAACTCCTAAATTTTAGATAATATTTACTAATTAATTTGTCATTCTAATTAATTAAAGTTCTAGTCTTAATTAAGGCTCTAATATTAACTAGCTAAATTATTTATCAAGTTATAAGGTTATAGTAAATATTAAATGTTCTTCTTAAAAGTCATGTTGAAATAACATCTCATTGCGGTGAACACTACCCAAATTTGAACTTCTAAGTTTTTCATTTGGCATCCACTAATTTGCTACAATTATCTCTTTAATTAATTGTTTATTTTTAATTTAAGAACCCTAAAGACTATGTCTCTAATTAATTAACTAAATTATTCATCCAATTATAATGTTGTAATTATTCGAATTAACTATTCTCTTTTTCTTCGACAAATTTGATGTACTGCAAGATATCTAAATACCATGGATTTCCATTTGTCTCTTCTTCTATGATGTAACAATGAGCATAGGCTTTATAATTCTACATTTGAATCAGCATCATATCCTCTTGTTTATTTGCTAGAAATACCGAAGCCAGTGTAGCTAAGGCATCAGCCATTTGATTATCTTTCCTGGGGATGTATGTAAAAGTGATTTTTTTAAATTCTTTTATCAACTCAAAGATCAGCTTTCGGTACTCAATCAACTTTGCATCCTTTGTTTCTCATTTTCCACGGAGATGATAAATAATCAATGCTGAATCTCCGTATACTTTTAAAATTTCTATCTTTCTTTCAATAGCTGCTCGCAAGCCCATAACACAAGCTTCATATTCTACCAATACAAAAAAATTCTAATTTATTTGTGAAAAGATAATGTACATTGTTCGAGAAAATCAACACTGCTCTAATTTCATGTCCTGGAGTGTTAGCTGCCCCATCAAAGTATAACTTCTAAGTTTCATTCTCTGAAGTTTCATTTTCTTCCATGAAAATATTCATCACTTCTTAATCTCAAAAATCAAAGTTCGAGGAGTCATAACCCTTGGAATAGCGGCTAGCCAAGTACTTAACAAGCCTTCACACATACCCCACAACTCTGACTCTATAATTAAACACACTAAGTCAACAATCGTATTTCTTTCTAAATATATACAATTAAATGATTAAAAAATAATTTCCAGAAGACAGTAATGGTTAAGTCGTGTCTTTCAAAATAAAGTCAAAGGGATGGAATCACGAGCTTTTTAAATGTCTAGACGTAAAAAAACGTACAGTTTTATATAGAGAAAAATAAACTAAAAAGGCAAGAAAATACTGAGATGTTCCACTCGAAATATTAACAAATGTGGAAGAGATCAATTGGTATCAATTTATACTTGATAAGTAAATAAGTGTTAAATTATACCTTTATTTTAGTTAGGTGTTTAAATTATTTTTAGGCCAAATAGGTGTCTAACGTTTCATCCCGTAATCCATTTAAGGTTCTCCGTTAATTTCTACCGTTAAAAGACACGTATCATCTCTTAAAAAATTCCAAAATTATATTAAGAATAAATAAAATTAATAAAACAAAATAAAAATATATCCTAAAGTTTTCAAATATTCTCAAAATAGTCCTCAAATCTAACCACTCCCGCTGGCGTTGGTCGCATTGCTAGCGACGGATTGAAGCGCCTCCCCTCGCTGAACAACCCACACGCCGTTCGTCGTTCGCCCTTCCGCCATTCGTTGTGAATCGTTCGAATGAACCATTCGACAATTTCGATGTTTCGCACAACATCGGTCAATTTCCGGCGACGGGTGGTGGGGAAAATGGTCGTAATGGTTCGACGATCGATGTAGTGAGCAACGACGTGACAATCGACGACGGATCAACCTAAATTGGGATTTAGGTTTTGGAATTTGGGGTTATTTTGTGAAATTTGAAAAACTTAAAGATTTTCTGAAAATTAAGTAATTTTATTTTTTAATATAATTTTAAATTTTTTAGGAGATAACACGTGTCCTTTAACTGAACTTTAAATGGGTCACAAAATGAAACGTTAGGCACCTATTTGGCCAAAAAAATAATTTAGGCACCTAATTAAAAAAGGCATAATTTAAACACATATTTAACGGTTAAGTCATCAATTTATCTAAAAAAATTAATGGCGTTAAAAGATAATTTTAGCTAATAAAAACATGTTAAGGCACATGACGAATTCATCGACAGATATTGTCTTCAAAAGTTTTTGGGATAAATCAAGATTTAATGCTAGTTTAAATATTAAAATAATAAAAACATAATATATTCATTTGTTTTAGAATTGGCAATTTATTTGTTGTATATTTTTTTCTAATGATTTATTCAAAGGAGTTATCCCCTTGTTTAATTTCTACATCCATATGTCTTGCATGAGTTAAATCTCAATATTTATTTTGAGAATATAATATCATTTTATTTAATAAAAAAATTCTATACCCAATTTGTTAAAAAAATGAGTAAAATTTTAATACATAAGACGTGTAAAACTAATTTTACACAAGCATGTGTATTTACACTATAAAACTCAAATCCTAAATTTTTAACACTTACCCTAAAAAACTAAACCTTAAACCCTATACCCTAAATTTAAACATTAACCTTAAATTATAAACCCTACAACCTAAACCCTTAAACTTTAAACCCTTAAACTAAAACCTAACTCCTAAAACTAAAAGACACATAAATTAAAGTTTACACAACCTATGTATCAAAAAAATTTCAATTAAACAAAGGGTTATTATTCTATGCATTAGCGGTAAAACATTTTCTCACAACATGATAAACTTTAGTGAAAAAAATACACAACCCTAAATTCTAAAAACTCAAATTAAAATCTATAACCTTAAAACTCTAAATTCTAAATTTTAACCATAATCCTTAAATTTTAAACTCTAAAACTCCTAAACCTTAGACTACATCCGCTTGTGAAAAAAAAATTCCATTGCCAATGCATAAAATATTCTCATTAAAAATAACATATAATTTTAATGAGATCAACAAACACGGCCCCTGTGGCTATGACATCGAAGTAAACCAAAAACAAAGGAACCAAACGCAGATTCAAACAAAAAGCTTGATCAACCACCTTCAATAAATTCACAAGACTAAACAATTAGCAATGTAAAATAAATAAATGTTAACGATGAAACTCAAACTTCAACCAATAAATTCAATATTAACATCCACCTCGTTTGTACACTAAGAAAATAATAAAGAAAAAAAATGAGCTTTTCCTTTAATTTAGTAGAGGAATAAACCAAAATATATTAATATTAATTATGCTAAAAAAAATTCTCACATAAAACAGCTAATTGGATGCATTAGGTTAGTTGTATGTTGTATTCCCTAGTCCATGTCAGCATGCAATTCAGATAATGACTCTCAACCAAGGTCACTGGATGCCTTCCATGCAAATGCAAAACCTTCAAAACTATGGATTCATCCCCGCTTCTTTGTTTACAAAATATGTTTTTATTACCATCACTGTCTCCACATAGACATCTTCCCTGTTGCCACTTGCAAGAATCATCCCCAGAACCCTGTAATTTGGACACCACACCTGAACCGGAAGCAAAACTCATATAGGGTCCTCTGATGAAGCTGAATCTACCATCACATCGACTGACATTACAAGTGCCTGCTGGTTGCAACTTCAGGGCTCAACTCCATTCGTTACAGGCAGATTTCTGGAAACCCATGCGGTCAAAGGGGCTTCAGTTCACAAGTGATAAAAGGAACCTACTCGGATTAGGACTCGTATCTTCCATCCATGTCATAGGTTTATTTATAACAGTAGAACGCACCTTCAAAGTCGGTGAATCTACGGATCATGCAGGCGCTGGGATGCCTGATAACCCGTCATAAGATAGAATGCGAGCTATTGCATACACAGATGCCCCAAGAGCAGAAGGAAGAACTTCGCCTGGATGCATTACCTGAAAAAAAGTCAAGAAAAACTATAAGAAAAAGAAAAATAACCACGTTTGAGGGCTGAAAAAGTTAAGTGTTCTAGTATTGATCATTAGATCCGGGGAGGGGGAGGGCAAGGTGTATTTTAGCTCTTATGTGTGTAGTCAATGGAAGTACCTACCTTGAATAAGATTGCTTCTGATAATCGCTCTCTCAGGCAGTAGATTTGAGCAACATCAAGTGCTGTTGATCTGAATGATAGCCACTTATCAACAACCACCATAACAGAATTATCGGGAGAGGACATGACCTTTTCATCTCCATCAGTGTCACATGCATCAACATCATCACTTCCATTGTCATCATAAAAATTGCCTTCCATAGGAGCCACTGCAATCTCTGTTGCAAGAAATAACAAAGGAAGTGGCCCAATAACAGTACAGTTCCTTATGTACATACCTGCATCCCCATGGGTTATTTCATCATGTATAATCAAAGGCCATTCATAAGGTTGCTTGGGTGACAACTTCGAATTAACTGAGCGACTATTTAACCGAACCTTACTGCCATTGGCAGCCTCTATAATCATTTGGTTACCCGGTTTTGGTGGGGGCACCCTCCCCACCATTGGATACAAACCAGCCACAAGGACTGCATGGAGTATTCCACGGTTACTTGCATTTAGACTACAGCTTGAGACATCGTCTGGAATAAATCCATGCCGTATTAGTTCACCCTGTAGCTGCATACGCATGCCAAACAGCAAATCCATAGTGCTTGATGAAACAATGTATTGTGAACAAAACTGTTCTTCTAGACCCTTTCCTTTTGCATTCTTCCAGCACTCAAAAGCAGCTATGAGTGCCAGCTGATCACTTTGCCCACCATACAATGATGCAAGCTCATGTCTTGCAGCAATAGCCTTCTGCCTTTCATTTGGTCGCATGGGAAGGAGAAATGGATCCTTAAAGTCCGAAGCACATGCTAGTGTCAAAGCTGGATCAAGGCAATTCATCAATATTGCAAAGAAAAGCATTTTGCTTGTCAAAGGGTGAACAGGAAGGTAGCCAAGCTTCTCTCCAAGTTCTGTCAGATCCTCATCTTGTGTAAAAGCCCCAATTTCTTTAAGGACTCTAATTGCATTATGTACAGCTTCAGAAACAGGAGGGTCCAATGCCTTTTGTAAGAAATCCTCTACTTTGCATTCTGGGTCAAGCAATTTCACCTACCAAGCGAATAAAATCATGCATTAAACTGTTACATTTCAATTATTTTAATAAACTGTTAGTAATGAATGTCGAACAATGATAATGACGGAAACTTTTTTTTGGCAGATATCCCTGCATCTTAAATGAAAGAGAATGAGAGGAGCATAACAAGCACAAAGAACATATATTACCTGTAAACAGAGTTCTTCAATTGGCATTCTCTTAATTTCTGGAACTTGAAATTCGAGCATTGAAGCTGCTCGAAGTTTTGAATAAAGATGATAACAAATTCCAGGCTGGCAACGGCCAGCTCGCCCCTCTCTCTGCTTGGCACTTGCTTTGGAGACCCATGAAGATTGAAGGGTTGATACACTACTATATGGATCATAGTTTTTCTCTTTCATTCTACCACTGTCTATAACATAGACAACATCATCAATTGTGACAGAACTTTCGGCAACATTGGTTGAAAGGACAATTTTGCGGCAGCCCAATGGGGGACGATTAAAGACCTTCTTTTGATCAGCATAGGGAACCATTGAATGCAGAGGCATTATAATAAATCTGGAAGAATCTTTGAAAAAAGGGTTGGCAAGTAATTTATCTCTCACTCTATTTATATCCTCCCACCCAGGAAGGAAAACAAGAATAGCTCCTTCATTTGAATCAATACATATCTTCATTAGTAACTGCTCAATGAGAACTTTATCAATGATTTCAGGATTACTTGACGCTATATACTTATCGAGTAACTGCTGTCCCCCGCTTTCAATATGTTCTTTTATTATATCGGCAGCTTCCTGCTGGTCTTCCTGCGCAGCCCAATCCAAAGCACTCTTCCCATCCTTGGAGATCAGATCACAGTCTACACCAAAAGAGAGGAGCAAGCAAACTTCCTCTACTCTACCCTTTGCAGCAAACACCATTAGAGGCGTTAGCCCGGTCAACGAATGCTGGTAATTATGAACCTTTGACCCTCCTTCAACAGAAACCAAATCTAGAAGCGGATCAAACTCATCATTTGACCAAGCCAAATTAATAGCTTCATCTAATGCAATCTTATCTTCTTCTGTTAATTCTGTGTCTTCATCTTGGGCACAGGCACTAGCTGAAATAAGATGATTATCATCTGTGGATTTCAAGATAGAAAGCACATCCTCCAAATAGAAACTTTTTACCTGAATTAAGAATATCAAGAAAATTATGATGTGATCCAAAATAAAAAATAAATGACAGACAATAGTGATAGAATTTTACAGGATATGTAAACCCAGGAACACGGATGATTGGGCAACCACCAAAATATTGTGAAAACCGTTCAGAATCAAGAGTAGCACTCATTAGTACCTATTTGTATCATATACCAAATGATGAAAAATTAATTAGTTTTCCTTCAAGATTTTAAAGTATGAACATTTATATTATTATTGTCTAGAAAATTGGAGGGATACATGAGACCTAGAACTAACCAGCCGTAGATGAGGATACGAAGGAAGTATGTCCCTGCAAATTGACAAAGAAAAATTAATATGTCGAACAGGCAATTCAACTAGTAATCTTCCATCTTTTAAGACAGCATGCCCCTAGGGGGAAATAACTAACACAAGGACCCTGAACCTTTAAAAACATCCGAGGTGTTATCTAAAGGTCTATAAGACATGATATAAATGTATAATCGAATTTGACATGATAACTTGAGCTGCAGGACCCAATATTGGCTCGATAATGACCGAAGCAAATTTGAGTTCTTCAAAACCAAACCCAAGTATGTTGCGGGTACAATTGCTCAGTTACACTCTACCACACGGGATAGTTTTCAAGAACTTGGAGAGTATATAAGACATTATCTCTTGGGATATATCCCCAAATTGCTTAAAAAACATTGCAAGAATAATAAATCCTAAACCATTTTTAGCCTTTAAATTTAGACTCAAAATGATAAGAAACTTGATGTTAGTGAAAGCAAGCAAACAAGGTGAAATTTTAAATCACAGAACATGTACCTGATAATTGTCAACATGAAATCACAGAAACAGTCCCTTTCATGAATTTCATCCTAAAAATTTCAGAAAGTTAGCAACTACAACTGTAAGCCATAATAAACAGGGGAAAAAGTGCATGCACAAATGAAAATATATGTATATGTAGCTTTGAGAAGAATAAATATGGATGATCAGAAATACAAGAGTTCCCCAAGAAAATTATGAGCCCAAGATCCTCATCAACCCATATACACCAAATAAAAATATTCCAAGGTTTTGGGACCGAATCAGTCCTTGAAAGGAACTAATTGCTAAATACGTCTTTTTTGCTTGGAAGGACCAGTGAATGTCCAGCATCCGCCTTATTATTAAATTTTCCTGGTATTGCTGGCTGAGCAATCAATTTTCAAACTGCTCAACCTAGCATGACAAATGCAGAAATATATAACCTTTTTCCGGCCCTCAAACTCAAAACAATTATGTGTTTGGTTTCTAAAGAAAATATTGATAGGGAGTCAAGACCAAGAAGAAAAGGGTAAATATCAGTGGTTGAGCCAACATGGCGTGCCTATAATGATCCCTAAAATTTCAAGGAGTAGGTAAAAGGTATGACAACACAATTTTCAAACAAAAGTACATGTGACCAGCAAAGACCAAAAGCCTTTAAATCTTAATTAAGGATCACATAAAGAACAAAAGGAGAAAACTACAACACAGTTCTGAATTGGACATTGAACTAAAGAAGAAGAAGAAAGAAAGGCTAAGAGGAGCTAGTGCAGCTTCTGGAAAATTTGAGGAAAGAGCAGTAGAGGGGGGATCAAAACTTTGGTTGACTGAAGGAACTACTAAGTAGACTTGTTAGAGAATTTTTAGTTTCAAGTATATACAACAATCAGGGGTGGATCTAGAAATTTAAACTTGGTAGTTCACCCAGTGAAATCGTATGTGAGATACGAGTAAATTGAGTAAATCATCGAAAATTACTTAAAGATGCTCATAACTAAGAGAACAAAAAATCCTTTAATCACACTTGAATGTATATGTAAGAAGTCTACTATGATTTAGTTACTAACTCTCTTTAACAAAATACATTTTTAGGGGAAGCACACTAGTCTATATGAATTTAGTAAATTGAGTAAATCATTGAAAATTACTTAAAGATGCTCATAAATGAGAGGACAAAAGACCCTTCAATCAAACTTGAATGTATATGTAAGAGTCCAATATGATTTAGTTACTAACTCTCTTTAATAAAACACATTTTTAAAGGAAGTACACTAGTCTATATGAATCTTCTCCCTAATCAACTCATTCCAAAAGATCATTTTTACAACTAATACACTGAACATAAAACTTTTCATATTACTTGTAAGTAATTAAAATATCTAAATAACTTTCAACACTTTCATATAAATGTTCGCTCACATTTATTACCAAATCTTTATTAATTTACAAAATATTTTATTTTTATTTGTTAAAAGGGTTCTTTACTCTTTTCACAAGTGCAAGACTTGAGTAGATAGTAAGATATCGGATTTTTTTATTATAAATTTTCATAATAAAAAAAATTGTTTAACAATTAGAAAATTTGTAGATAATAACAAAAATTTAAAATTATTGTAAAAATTATACAACATTTTTAATGAAAATACACAAACTTGTTAAAAATTTATGAAATATTTTTAACAATAAAAATTCAGTAACTAAAAAAGTTTAATTATTAACTTATTTTAAAATAAAAGGGAAATAATGAAGTCATTCGAAAATATAAAATCACTAAGTAAATTGTATAATAATACGAAAACATGAATTTTTTGTAGAAAGTTACGTGGTAACCGTAACTAAAACTGAAAGTTTTCATGAATAATTTTAAATAGATTTCATTAATTTTAATGTAGATACTAATTATAGATCTAACATTAAAAATTAATTATAAATATATTTACATTTATAAATTTGTGTATTAGGTTTTAAATGAAATACTGTGGTGTTAACGAGGGTATGCAATCAATTTGGGAGAAGAAAATGGCTAATTTGATGTCTTATTTAAATATGAATGGTTAAATTTATTTAATTATTTTGAATTAGGACTAAATTGATAGAATATATAAGTTTGAGGACTAAAACTGTTATACCAAATCTTTTTATATGTCTGTTTGTATTAACGGAAGAGTGATCCGATTGTAACTAAAACTTTAATTGACCCAATTGAAACTTTTAATAAATGAGTGACCAAATTGTAACTTTACTAATTATTGAGTGACCTTCAATGTAATTTACCCAAATATACGTCCCTGACAACAATACATACTTGCGGTATCACCATGAGAAATTTTATTCATATAGGACGCCTTACATTTGAACATGCCTCTTTTTCTCCTCTTTCTTCAGATTTCCATGCAAATGCAATTGAACCACATGCTTCAAATGGAAAACCCACTAAAAAACCATTACATCCATTTGCACGCAGTCTTTTACACAATAACCACCATGCTTTTTCTAGATAAACCCTTGTACCATTAAATACCCCAAAAGGGCAACGATTATATTTCCTTTGCATATAGAGTGAGAAATAGAAGTCGGATTTTAGTGAAAATAAACCCAAGAACATTCCACCCCTATCCTAGAAGTCCATTCCTAGCAAAGGATGCAGGTAATATAAGTGGGGAAGTTGATCCCAATATCCTTATATCCCTATCCCAATATGCATTATCCCTATCAAATGATGTTAGCAATACAAGTTTAAAACGGTCGATTCTAATTTGAAGCGAGAAATGAAACACTAATATTGTAGAATGAGGCAAGTACCTTGACCACATTGATAACAGACAGCTATTAAACCTGAGCAGGTTAGTAACAGGTCCAAGAAAACTCCCAAGTTTATGTTGAAATATATATTTTCTCCAGCTTATTAAAATATCCCCCTAAATCTAGCTGATTTTTTTCCAAAGAAAGGAAAGAAAGATGCCTTTAATCATCCAAAAAATGAAATTTAAGAAATTTACAAACAAAACAAGAAGAAGTTAAATACCACAATAATGTGAGTCATGTCAGGGATGTCTTCTCTCTTCGATCTACCGCTCGAAACCAGCACTCTCAATAATACCCCATTCGTGCAGAAGACAATTGATGAGTGCCGACCACCTTTACTTTCTAAGCGAATCTTCATAAAAATTCATAACGTTTAGTAATGTTGTATGAACTTAAAAAACTTCCATCAAAAGCCAAGAAATCTAAGGTTCATTATCACATTAGCTAAATGCAGCATTTCAACCTAACCAAGAAAACAAGAAACTAACAGATAAATTAAAAAACAAGGACAAATAGCAAGGAGCCACACTGGAATACACACACACACAAAAATGGTTCTATGCTTTGTACGACTACCTGTAACACATTACCCATTCTCATGTAGTTAAAAGGTAGTGAAACAAGCACCAATTCCTAACAAAACGCCATGATTTTAACAAGTATGACTCGCAATACATATATATGTTTTAAAAAGTTTAGTAACAGTACCTTGTATCCAACATTATCTCCAATACTTTCTCCTCTTTCATAAGCGATTCTCTCAGACACTAGTAGATAACAAAAGCAACAACCATAAGAAGGTTTGCACACCATAAAAGCAGAAAAATAAGGAAAAGTGTGTAGAACAAGGAGTACAACAGGCTTCAGTTATCCACACCTGACGTAGCTGATATACGCCGAGGCTGAGTACACAGTATTTTACAAGCCCCGCCTTTCCCCCACATATAGTCCAAAAGAAATTGTGGAACCTGGACAAGATGCACCAGCAATACAAGTAACAAACCCAAAAACAAATGAATCTTGACATTATGTATTTCATCAAGCAGCGAACTATGTGGCAGAAGTGTTCACTAAATTCTTGCAGAAACAATAACAGAAAGCAACTGATTATTGATATTATTCTTTGAAGAAAAGGATAATCCCATACCTTACTTCTGGCTTGATATAATTATATATATTAGTAATAGAAATTCTTTTTTTAAATATATATATATATATGCTCTATTTAGACACATTTATAAAATTAATTCAATTTATCATCTTTAAGCAGAAACTTCAATTAGAACTTCTATAGTCAACTGACTATACCCGCAGACAAAAAGCCAGAATTAGACTCTGATCCATTAAAGAAGGCATTATAATAAGCATTAACATGATCAGTAGCAGACAACTAAAGAAAAGCCTTCATAGATCCCAAGTTACCCAGCTATCAACTTTCCACAAAGAATCCTATAAATAACATAAGAAAAGATGCAGTAAATTAGCATCCATCACCATTTTATGAGTTAGGACAAGTGCTCACCGAAGAAAATTCACTCTATTTTCTTATTCATATTTCATGCAGTCTGCTTATACATTGACGGTAGTAATATAGTACATAATTTTGAAAATGAAGTAATTTAACTCCATACAAGAAAACAAGCTCAATCTAAATCCTTTTCCAACTTACAGCTTATGAGAATTTAAAGCTCATCAATTCTTAATCACTTAAGAAACCAGTTAAAGCAACCTCTGAATTTAGGAAGGGTTTCAGCTGCATCTAGAGCATTAAACCTGCTAATTTTAATTTCATACCTATCTAAATAAACAAGTTTAAAAGGATTTTATTAGAATTAGCAGAGATATAGTTCATTGTGCAACATGTGAGATACAATACTTCAGTCTGCACAGACCAATCAAAAGGGGGAAATGAAATAAACGGGTACTTCTAAAACAAATAGTTCATCAACTTATACTAAAAATACCATAAATTTATTTAAAAAAGAATGGATAAAACAATACCTGTGTCGTCTTGCCACACCCAGTCTCGCCAGAAATGAGGATAACCTACATCGGAATTTGGAAGGTACAATAAATATAACAATATATGACAGCCATACCATCCAACTTTAACTCAAGAGAACAGGAAAATATAGACTTCTCATTGGAACGTTGAAACAGAGGCAGAAATAACTTGAGAACCAATAGAATAACTTTGTATTACTACTACATTCTGGAATCTGTGTACCAAGCAGTTACATGTCTTAAAAACAAATACATAGAAGACAAAAAGGGACCTGATTAGATTCCACTGCAGATGTAATGGCATCCACAAACCCAGCAATTGGAAGCTTTGACCTCTCTTCGTTAATCTGAATGCATGATGTCCAATAACTTCTACTCAAAGCTAATTTAGAGAAACTACAAAATACCCCCTATGCATAACATAGAGTGAAAAATAAGCAGGCATCCAACCAAAGTTTCTAAGCCAGATTGTATAGAAGAACCTGTCTCAGGTTTGGATTCTTTTCTCTCTTAGATGCAAGTCTTTTAACCTTCTCTGCAATCTCCGCATCAGTCATCAATGGCTTCGAGAACATATCATCTTTCTTTCTTCTTATTTTACCAGATTTTCCGCTATATTTTCTAATTTCCTTCTCTTCAAGCTCTTCATCATCTGGTGGGTAATTGATAAATAAGTCCTGCAAAACCACCTTTGTCCCCTCTGAAAATGCCACATTAGTAAGATTCTTCCCTGGCATGTCACCGCCTTTCTCTTTGATTTTATTAGTAAGATTCTTCCCTGGCATGTCACCGCCTTTCTCTTTGATTTTATTAGTAAGATTCTTCCCTGGCATGTCACCGTCTTTCTCTTTGATTTTATAGACAGTAACATGTCTCTGGTACGCAAGGCTGAAAACAAAAAAATCAGGCTCTTAAGAAACCACAATGGGAAACTCAATTACAAAACCACATAAAAGGCAATAAAGAAGTGAGCTTCCATTCTACACAAAGAAGGAATACAACAAACATATAACATTTTTTTAACGGTTATTACCATAGGTGATGCATGAAACTCGCAATTAAAACTTACCCTCTACTTTTGGATTTCAAACCCATTTTCCGACATTCCTCTTGCACAACTGCAAGCTCCTTCTTTGAAAGTTTGGATTCAAAGTCATACACTACATAGAGTATCAGAAACTCGATAAGTTAATACAAAAAACTTAACCACAAGGATGCTACAAGTTCCTGCAACTTTACAAGGAGTGTCTAATGCATAAGAAGCAAAAAGCATTCTTCAATAACTTTCTAGCCATGGCAACCAAACTAATTCACCTAAATATATTTAAAAGAAAAGGAAAGAGAGAGAAGGATGATGGGTTCTTGAAAAAGATGAATACAAGTAAAGCATGCGAGGCTGAACTTTCTTCAATTATTGGCATCGAAACCAAAATTTGGTAGCTAGCATTAAGTTTCACCATTTAAAAAGCCCTAAAAATCGTAAATCTATTTCAGTAGCAACAAAGCAGGCCTTGTAATCTCGAAGAGATGAACGTCCAATCATATATACCTTTAAAACAACAAAAAAAACACACTCAAGAACTATAGTATTAAGAAACTCTTAAAAAGAATAAAAAAATAGTCATAGCAATGCAGTTTAAGCTCAAAACGGAGAATCTGAAGGAGATAAAAAAAAGCAAACCTTCATCTTTTGCGTGCTTAAACTTGCGAAGTATCCTGGTTACCCGGGCTGCGAAGGTTGAAATTCGGAGTTTCATTTTCTTTGCCATTTTTCTTTGCCCTCTAATAAAGTGCAGAGCACAAAAAAACAATGAAAATCCAGAAACAAGGAGGAAAGTAAGCAGAAGAGACGTAAGGAGGGGAGAGGCGCCTCTCTTATTCTGCTTGTTTAGGAAGGGTTTAGGTTTCACTCACAGTTCAAAAGCCGGGGTAAAATTTTGATAGGCATCCATAAAATTAATTTTACACACGTATTAATATTTACACTATAAATTATAAATTTTTTTATTATAATCTTAAAAAATAAATCCTTAAATCTTATACCTTAAATTATAAACAATAACCTTAAATTTTAAACCCTAAAACTTAAAACTTAAAACTCTAAACTACAATCTCAACTCCTAAAACTAAAATGCTCGTTAAACTTTAGTTTATACGGCCTGTGTATTGAATTTTTTCTCATGAAATAATATATATGAAAAATACTTTGATACACAAATTTGTGTAAACTTTAGGGGTTTAGGGTTTAGAGATCTAGGTTGTGATTTAGAGGTTTAGGTTATAGGGTAGTATTTAAGGTTTACAATTAGAATTTAGAGCTCGGGGTTTAGTATTTAAGGTTTAGATTTTAGGTTGTTAGGGCTAAGAATTTAGGTTTAGATTTTATAACTTAAATATGAATGGTTGCGTAATTTTTTTACACAACTTGTATATCAAAATATAACCATATATATATATAATCATTAGTATTCAATTTATTGGCAGGTTGATTTAGATTAAGTATTACATAAAATTATTATAGACTATCTTCATAATCTAATTTATTTCATTAACAACATCATAACCAAATTTTGATCGAATTTAGTAACTCATCTAGGGAAGAATTTATTTCGATTAATTGCTACACAATGATCTATGGAAGAATTTTGTTTTGCTCGTTTTTAAATCGAAAAATGAGAATTTTAATGTTTTGTCTCAAGACATTTGGTCTGTCTAAGATAAGTGCGTTGTGCTTAAAGAACGGCCGGTTGGGCCAACAATGGAGGAGGTCGACTTCTCTCTATCAGAGTTTGGGTCTAAATTCACATCCTTTTGCGCCGATCAATAAAAAAAGCGCAAAGAAACTTGAAAGTACTTTTCCAATATTTATTTGATGTGGATTATTGGGAAGGTCTTCTTAAGATTGGCTTCAACCTCAAAAAAAAGGTGAAAATAACCCTCTCACGGTCAAGTTCAAATATGAAAAATACCAACCTTTTACTCTTCATGTAGCCGATTAGGTTATCCAGCTAGAGAATGTGGTTTTAAGACGAGCAAATTTAAGAAAGTTGACTTTTATAGCCATTGGCTAAAAGCTCCGTCTCCAAGAAAACAATTTTCAAAACTAGATTTTCGAGGAAAAAATTTTTCTTAGAAAAGATGGATGGAGAAAATAGCAAGCAAGGGAGGTGCGTGATGATATAGATCGAGGTAACGCGTGTTGAGGTGCCTGGTACTTTTGATGAAGCGTATGATTTTTACTTATCAGAAAAGCATGAGTGGAGAGTGTCAGGCAATCGAGGTTTAAGGTTGAAAAGTCGAAGACAACCCTTTGCCCTATAAATTTGGAGGAGACTTTGCCTAGTCAAAATCGTGTTGTGCTATCCTTATATGATTTCGTCTTATTCCCTTTGTTTTTGTAGGAAAGGGACTTCAGCAACAGTTGGCCCTTATCAGTAGGCCAGGTTCATCTCTAAGCCAGGATTCTGCTCCAACTAGCCCTCTAACAGCTAGTTCGATCTCCCTTGAACCAAAGAAAATGTTGGGCCTTATTTGTGAATGCTGCGTCGGCTCTTTTATTAAGAATGTGTTTTTGAACTCATTGAAGGAAGATGTATAAGACCCTAAACCCGACGTCACACTTGAGCCTCAAGCCCAACCCATTTATAAAATTTTAATTAGATTTAGCTCATAAAATAAGTAATTTTATAAAATCCAACATCGTTTTGGAAATAAGTTAACAGAAAATAGTTAAACTGTTTGCATGAGAGCTCCAATTTAAAACAATGTAATCAAAAGCATTCAACATGATTAACAAATCCCAAATAGAGTTATAGACGACATAAATCAAGGATCCTATGAATACGTTTCCCAACAAGCCTAAGTATTGTACTCTTGATCACATTGATGAACTGAAGTCCTACTCCGATGGGGCTCCTTTTAAAGCAACGCAGCCACCTAAAAACCTGCATAATGAAACAACGATTCCAAATGTTGAACTCATAAAGCTCAGTGGATACACCTCTACTCTACTAGGCTTCAACAAATCATAAACATAGGCATGTAAAAAGTAAGATGATACAACAATTATTGATACATGGCGCTACTTTAGTCGCCTAAACACATGCAATCCATAACACAACATCAAGGGGCACACAAGGCCCAACCACACTATACCATAACAACATAGGAGTGAGGTCGGGTCACGCAACATCAAAACATACACTCTAGGTGAGGTCAGGTCACGCAGCATCGGAACATACACCCTTACTCGAAATTCTCCCTCGACTACATACGAATAAGGCCCGGGTCACACAGCATTAGTAACCTCTATTCGTCAAATCACTTACCAAAGTGTCGCAACACATTTTGGGTATTCAAATCCAAACAACAAGGAAATTGTTGCGTGATTTAAGTGCAACGCAAATGGTGCAAGTATACACGTCACAAGTAATAAAGTGATATATATCAAGTATCGTTTCCACAGGGATTGGCTTGGGCCACTTTGCTTAAGTTATTACATTGTAAAAGGAACAATATTGAAAGTAATAAATATAAAGTAAAATAAACTAAACATAATAAAGTAAATAGAAATGAGTAATCGATTTAAGAGAGTAGGCTGGGTTATCGTGAGTAGTGGTGTGGTGGTCGAATGGATAGTCTTGGCAATTGATTGCTGAGGTAACTTGATTGCTGAGGCAATTGTTCAATTGCCGTAGCAACTGGGTTCCTTCCTTCAAAGTTCGGCAAAGCGTTTCTCCAATGTCTTCTTGTTATCCCTAACCCGAAGAACTGGTCAATTGTATATGCCTTGATGATACATCCCTATGTTAACGTTGGGTGAACAACAACCAATCTTACGCTACTTTTAGCCGTTGAAATCCGAATCTTATTCCTAAGATGGATTAACCTCCATTAACAATTTGTTGAGGGAAGGTCATGCTCATTCGTTTCTTGAATCTAACTCTCACGATGCTAGATAAATGGATAACTCTCGAGATCCTCTCCCAATTCACTCGAAATCAAATAAACAAACTTTGAATTTATTAAAATAAAAAACCTAAAACATCCAATTGTTTATTACACCACAAAACCCAAATAACCCCAGCCAATTTAAATCAATTCATGGCTGGGTTTGAAAGAAATACAAAGGAAGAATTTCCAGCCATGGATTGCATGAAGAAGGTGCGTGCGATCTGCTCTCTCTCTCAATCGACTCTCCCCTCTTGAAGGGCTGCAATTTGGTCTCTATTTATAGGAGATTATTAGGTCAGATTTGTTGTTGATGAGAATGAGTTTAATTTGGAATTAAATTGAATAAAAGAAATATCTTTTCCTTAAAAACTCCTAACAAATCTAAATTTAAATCTCCATTAAATGTTGCTTGGAAATCCAAATCTTTGAGATTTATCCCTTGTTTTTCGTGCTTATCCCTAATTAAGTGGACTATCCAGTCATCGTCGGCAATCAGCTCGGTATGTCCTTCAGAAATCAGCTTCACTTGCCACGGCAGACCCTTCAGCATTCTCCTTAATTGCCACAACAATTCCTGCTTGCCACTGTAATCTTATCTTGCACAAAATAAGCACACCAACATCGACTTTTCCATGAAAAACCAACAATATGTAATACCAAGCTCATTAACCAAGGAAACTAGGAAACTATGCATGAATGCCTATCAATGCAACTAAAATGAGCCTAAGTCTAACAATAATATGAGTAAAAAAGGCAAGAAAATTAGTATTTTTACACAGTCATCAGAAATCAACCATACAATGCCCTCACATAGCGTACAATAACCAACTGATCCATCAATGATCCATATTACATCAATACAACCCACCCACTCAAGGTTTTTATTAAGTTATTACTCATTATGTTCGTATACGAGGTTAGATTCTCAGTTTTATTTTATTTCACCCCATTAGAGACCTATTAGGCCTTAGTCCTCAAATTATAAGTTCCTTGAACTAAAAATGAAATTTTCAGGCAGATTACCCAGCGAGTACTGATACCCACTTAGGAGTATCGATAAGCATAAGAGGGTATCGGTACCTACTTATGCGTACCAATACCTGGCTTATCTGTAACATCCCCCACCCGTCCTGGTCGAGAATCGGGTCGGAGAATGCTATTGGTGAACAAAACGGTGATCAGTGCGATAAAATTTCAATAAATAGATTTGTCATTCAATCGATAATATACCTTTTCAACGTTACCAGGTATTAGCTTAGCTCAACTTATCCTTAGTGAACCAGCAATTCGTCAATTAGGGCCAATTTGTAACTTTAACAAGTTTTAGGGACTAAATTATAAATTTGATAATTTAGGAGTCCCTTTATGTAATCAGCAATGTAATAATGGAATTCAATACTATAACAGTGATCTTATAGATTTTCAAGTCATTCCAATAACATTTACCTAACCGATTAAACCATGCGATATTCAGTGACCATTTTGTAAACATTTAAAAACTGTGTTCGGTGCTTCTTAACAAAATTAACTACCATCGTATCGATACACCTTGGGCCGTATCAGTACGGGTGTACATGGGTTTGAGCCCCAAGTGGGAATGTCCAAACCTGTATCGATACGATTGGGATCGTATTGGTACTGCATTCAAGGGTAACAACCCAATTCTCAGCAATTCAAGAACGTGTATCGGTACAGCTTGACCTGTATCGATACGGGTTGACCAACGTTAACTTTAACCATGATCCATTTTGATACACCCTGAGGCCATATCGATGCAATTAATTTCACAGACCTCACTGCCAAGGTCTGTATCGATACGTCTAGACCCGTATCGATACGTTATGATAAACTTGCACTTTCCCAGGCCAAATATGCAAGACTGTAGCAATACAGCTTGACCTGTATCGGTACGCCTTGTAGTGTAATGTCAATTTTTATCTGGTTTTTAATCCATTTAACCTAGCAAATGATGTCCAAATGTAACGAAACCTTACCAACCACATTCCAATACAATAATCTACTCGCAAGCCAAATTTTAGGGTCATCTAAATCCATTTACTAGGTTTTTACCTTTTAGTGCCAAGTATGCATTTTTAGCTATATTTTCACTATGCCAAAAGGTCATTTAGGGCCTTAGACATTTCCAAAAGCCATGCTTAATACATACATACCAAAAGGGTCACAAAAGACTAGTTCAACTACTTTGCCACCATCCTAGGAGTTCATAGGGACAAAACACATTACTTGAGACTTGAGGTGACTTGTCAACAATGTCAAAACTTTCGATCTTTAACGATAAAATCCTTAACCTGAAATGTATGAAATGAAATGCATTAGGCATACTTTGCCTAGTGAGGTAGTCATAAATAAACACTATACCAATGAAATGCATTCCAATTCATATCTTGACAATAACAATGCAATGGATCAAGAGAAGCAGTGCAATGAACATGTTCAATAGCAATAATTCCATAAATCAACAATAACCCTTGGATCGATTCGGATAGTGGATACGCGAATTCCTACGCCTCGCCAAATTAATGAATGGTCTAGTCCCTCCGCCTCGGCAATATGACCAATATCACAATACATCCCTCCACCTCGCCAAATCAATATAGGTCGTAGCCCAAGGACCATAGTCCACTCGTACACTAAGCTCATGAATTTTATGGCATGCCAATTGTATCCAAAGCCCTTTCGAGTCCAAGGTCTGGTGACAATATCAATAGTTCATGTTCAATGTCAATAGCCATGTTTAATGTTCTTATCAATAAACAATGTTCCGGTGTCCATGTTCAATGAAAATATCAATAACAATGACAATGTCCAATGATCTCAATAACAATAACAAAGGTCGATGCATTATGTACGACGTTTCATTGACAATAACGATGTTGACATCAATGATCAATAACAATAGCTATATTAATGGCTATATTAATACTCTATATCAATATCCTACACTTCTATGACTCAATGATGATGGTGATGATAATGGCAATAGCAATACTCAATGACAACAACGATATTTATATCCGATGTTCAATAACGATGACGACGACATTGACAATGCTCGATGCGATAACTTACCAATACTTACCACAATATCCGATAAGTGGTTCGATGCAATAATCCTTAACAACGAGGTTAGCAATAACAATTTCAATAACAATGAAATCGGGAAAGACACCTAGCCTAATCCTGAGACTCTGACTACACTTACCTCGATAACCCAAAGCTTTCAAGGCTCTCGGATAGCAATCCCCTTGCTCCTAGCTTTCGGTGGAGACGATGGCTGCTCTCTATCAATTTTTTAGGCTAGGTAAACAATAGGGATCGGTTAAATTCAATACTACGATATCGAAATCATAATAACGATATCAAAATCAACATCTAAACACTAAAAGCCATTAGCTATGAGATTTCCATGGATAACCAAAACCCTAACTTATAATTAAGCTTGACTCATCCATGGATTTCAATAATAGCTTGAGAGAATAAGCTTACCCGATTGCTAGGATCGTTTCGATAATAATGATTCAAAGAAAAACTAAGCTTGAGCTATCCTCCATTGGAGGTGTGTGCTGGAAAGAAGATGAAGATGGAGGTGCTTGCCTGGTAAGGTAACCGGGTAAGTTCTCTAATCTTTTAATTCTTTCTTTTTTCTCCTATTATAATTATGAGGTTTCCTTGCGGTGAAGGAATCCCTTCAGACAATCCCACATATGTGGGGTTATAATTGAGGAGAGACTAATCGCAAGGTTAGTCCCTCAATTCTCAATGCTTTATGCTTGTACCCCTAAACTTTCAATTTCTATAATATAGCCAGTAAAAGATTTCCAATACATTCAATAAGGTCATTAGGCAATAATTTGACTCGATTGGAGTCCAACATTGATACATTTGACCTTGCGGTCAAAGTCAATACAATATTTAGACAATTTCGATATGGGGTTTCCAGTCACCAGTACCCAATTCTGACTAGGCCAGATTTCGGGGTGTTACAACTCTCCCCCTTAAGAAAAAAACTTGTCCTCGAATTTTACCTAGATTGAAGAGGTGGGGATATTGCTTTCGCGTTGTTTCCTCCAACTCTCATGTTGCTTCTTTTGCGGTATGGCTCTTTTAGAGCACTTTAACCAATGGAATAGTCTTGTTGCGAAGTCTCTTGACTTCCCTTGCTAGAATCTGAGCTGGTTCTTCTTCATAGGACAGGTTGGGTTGAATTTCCATAGATTCAGGCTCAATGATGTGCAAAGGATCTGAATGATACTTCTGAAGTATGGATACATAAAACACATCATAGATTTTACTCAACTTCGATGGCAACAACAATCGATAGGCCACTGGGCCTATTCTTTCAATAACCTTGAAGGGTCCAATGAATCGGGGACTCAATTTCCCGTTTTTACCAAACCTCAGAACTTTCTTCCATGGTGAAACTTTGAGGAAAGCTTTCTCACCAACTTCATATTGAATATCTCTACGCTTAAGATCAATATAGGCCTTCTGTCAGTCAAAGGCTGCTTTCAAACGGTCGTGGATGATGGTAACCTTCTCTTTAGTTTCCCGAAGTAAATCAGGGCCCAACATCTTGCCTTCAACGAGCTTAGACCAGCATAAGGGAGTTCGACAACGCCTTTCATACAATGGTTCATACGATGCTATCTTGATAGAAGCTTGGTAGCTATTGTTGTAGGCAAATTCAATGAGAGGTAGGGATTTCTCCCATGATCTGTCAAAATTAATAATACATGCTCGTAGCATGTCCTCCAAGATTTGTAAAGGAGGATTCAATAACGGTACACTTAATCGATGATTTAAAGAAAAGATTTTTTCGATGATTACCTGTATTACCCTTTCTGATTGGCCATCAGACTGAAGGTAGAAAGCGGTACTAAGATTAACTCTGGTGCCCAGAGCTCCTTGCAGTGACTTCCAAAACTGAGATGCGAATCGTGGATCTCGATCAGAAACGATAGACTAAGGCACTCCATGGAGTCGGACAATTTCTTTGATATACAAGTCAGCCAGCTTGGGAGGACTGTAGTCCATTCGAACCAGCAAGAAATGTGCTGACTTGGTTAAACAATCCACGATGACCCAAATGGCATCGTGTTTAGTAGGAGTCAAAGGCAGACCACTAACAAAGTCCATAGTGATATTCTCCCACTTCCATTTGCGTTAGATCAATAGGTTGTAATAATTCAGTTGAAACACGATGTTCAACTTTAACACGCTGACACGTAAGGCACTTGGACACAAACTCAACTATGGCTTGTTTCATGCCTGACCACCAATAAAGCTCCTATAAATCCTTGTACATCTTCACCGACCCCGGGTGAATAGAGAAAGAGCTCAAATGAGCTTCCTTGAGAATATCAATGCGAAGGGATTCATCATCAGCTACACAGACCCGATCACGAAAGCATAAGAGCCCTTCATAATTTACTCTAAAATTGGGGTTATCTTGCAACTTGGAAATGATAGTTTGGAGCTTGGAATCTTGTTTTTGCAATGCTTGAATTCTCGATATAATGGTAGACTAAACTTGAAGTTCAGGTATGAAGCAACGATGCTTTCTAAGATGAAAGTGAGCATTGATAGCTTAAGGAGCTACAACACAAGGACTTACAATGAGTCGATGTACGAATCAACACATTAAAATCAATGATCAATAACAATACTTACCAGACAGAGGTTTGCGGCCGAGTGCACCAGCTATAACATTGGCCTTGCCCAAATGATAGTCAATGACAAGATCATAATCCTTGAGGAGTTCCATCCATCTTCGTTATCACAGATTCAACTCCTTTTGGGTCAAGAGATATTTGGGACTTTTGTGATCGGTAAAGAGGTAACATTTCTCTCCGTAGAGATAATGTCTCTAAATTTTCAACACAAAGACAATTGCAGCCAACTCTAGATCATGAGTGGGATAATTCATTCCGTGTGGCTTGAGCTGTCTCGATGCATATGCAATGACCTTGCTTTATTGTGTCAATACACATCCTAAACCGAGATGCGATGCATCACTGTAAACTTTGTAGTCTTTTTCTGACTCGGGTTGGGTTAGAATTGGTGCATAAGTCAAAACTTGTTTCAATTGATCGAAGCTCTTTTGTTGATCCACAGTCCAAACGAACAGAGCTTCCTTTCTCAATAACTTAGTCAGAGGAGCTGCTATTATAGAGAATCCCTTGACAAATCTCCTATAATAGCCAGCAAGACCAAAAAAATTCCTTACCTCACCAATGTTCTTCGGTGGACGTCAAGAATGGCTTGAATCCTTTTCAGGTCTACTCGGATGCCCGAAGCCGACACAATATACCATAGGAATGCAACTTCTGGAAGCCAAAATTCACACTTTGAGAACTTGGCAAATAACTGCTTTTCACGAAAGATTTGAAGCACAATACAGAGATGATCACGATGTTCTGCTGCATTCTTGGAATAAATTAGAATTTCATCAATGAATTCCACTACGAATTTATCAAGGTAGGGTCTAAAAACCTGATTCATCAAGTCTATAAAAGTAGCAGTGTATTGGTTAGCCCAAATGGCATCACCAAAAATTCGTAGTGATCATATCTCGTACGAAAGACAGTTTTAGGCACATCACATTCTTTAACTCTCATTTGATAATAGACAGACCTTAAGTAGATCTTGGAAAACACAGTGGCATCCTTGAGTTGATCTAATAGGTCATCAATCCTTGGAAATGGATATTTGTTCTTGATAGACACCTTGTTCAACTACTAGTAATCGATATATAGTCTTATGGAACCATCTTTCTTCTTCACAAAGAGAACTGGAGCTCCCCAGGATGAGGAACTCGGTTGAATGAAGCCTTTATCAAGCAAATCTTGAATTTGGGCTTTCAACTCTTTCAGCCCAACTGCTGTCATTCGATAAGGTGCAATGGACAATGTAGTAGTTCCAGGTTGTACATCGATGCCAAATTCAACCTCACAAGTTAGGGGCAAACCCGAGAGTTCATCAGGGAAGACATTGGGAAATTCACACACCACGTCAACATCCGATAGCTGTGGCCCATCCTCAGCTTATATTTTCAAAGCATACAAGGAAGTATTTCTTAAAATCATCAACACAATGCTCTCCTTGCCAAGGCCTCAGAGACACAATTTTCTTTTGCTACAATCCAAGCATGCTTGACACTCGCTAAGCCAATCTAGACCCAATATCGCATCAAACTCATGGATCAGTAGGGCCAATAGGTTGGCTACAAAAGGAATCCCTTGAATCACTAAAGGGAAATACTTACACACAAGGCTTATGGTGACACAATCACCCAATGGATTAGTTATCGAGATTCTCGATACACAGGTTCACTAGTCATTTCATGCTTCTTAACTAGGTCAGTGCTATAAAGGAATGTGTAGAGCCAAGGTCGATCAATGCATATAAAGAATGAGAGTACAGTTCAATAATACCTGTAATGACATCAGGCTCATCTTCCTCCTCCCTGCTCCTCGCATGATACATCTGAGCATGAGTCTTGGATTCTTACTTACTCGGTGCCTTGCCAGAGCCACTGGGTCTCCTTGTAGCTCCTAACGAACCTTGCCTTGACCCTTTACCTCAAAAGGACTAGGTATGGGTTGTAGTACTTGCCGGTGTAGTCATAGACTTGGTTGCACCAAGAGGACAATCACGGATAAAATGGCACTGTTCACCATAATAGAAACATACTCCAGTCTACTTACGACATTGGCTCGATGGGTGTCGTTTCCAGTAATAGTTGCAAACTGGATTTTGTATATTTCGATTGAAGCCTCTAGTGCTCTCAACTAAGGTCATCTTGGCAAAAGATTGTGTTACGGTCTGAGGTTTCTCGATAGTACATGTTCTGCTTGGGACCTTGGTGTTTATTCTTTTTGTTCCACCTGGGAGGCCGAGAATCATCTTTGAACCTCTTCTCTACCTTGCTAAATCTACATGATCTTTGAGCCCTCTGTGCAGCTTCAGTGGCCTTAACTCGGTTTACGAGGTTCTGGAAGTCGGTGATACTTAAAGCAGTAAACATAGGGCGTAACTTATTATTAAGCCTAGCAATGAACATCCTGTATTTATCTTCCTCATTCTTGATGTACTCCGTACCATATCGGCAGTATTTACAAAAATCATGGATGTACTGCTCGATAGGTCAACCGCCTTGCTTCAAATGAAGGAATATACTACGCCTCTTTGCAAGGTAGTATTCACTAACATATTTCTTTCGGAATTCTTGATTGAAGAACTTCTAAGTGACAGTTTTTCAGGGACGGTGAGGATAGTGGTCTCCCACCACTGAAGTGCTTTATCAGCTAACAATGCAAGGGCTCACTCCAACTTCTGTTCACCAGAACACCGCAATTGCTTATTCAAGATTCTCAATGTGTTTTCCAGCAGTACTCAGCGATCTCAGGATTGTTATCATCCTAACAGGTAAAAATGTATGCCCGAAGCGAGACCAGCTTGTCAATAGAGGCCCGAGCATAATGAATAATTGGTGGGGTTGGTTGCACCACCGTCTCGACCCTTATAGATGCTATGAATTGCTTTCACATGTCAGCCATGTTTCGATAACACTCTGTCTGCGCATTAGGCAACTCAGGCCTGACATTTTGAGGTGGGGGATCAGGCACATTCGGAGGATCTCCTCCTCTTACCTCCTCACTGTGTGTCGAGGAGCCGGTAGTGAATTCATCTATGTGAGCTTCATTAGTTCCAGACATATCTATAACACAAAGAGATTAGATTAGTCAACAAGTCACAATATACTCAAAAAATAACTCCTAGGTGGCAAAGTAACACAATGACAATACAATAGGCTTTGATTTAGTCCTAGAATCAACTAAACTCTAGCACTAATACCATAAATATAACATCCCCCACCCAGCCTGGTTGGAAACCGGGTCAGAGAATGCAATCGGTGAACAAAACAATGATTAGTGCGATAAAATTTCAATATACAAATTTGTCATTCAATCGATAATATAACTTTTCAACATTACCAGGTATTAGCTTAGCTCAACTTATCCATGGTGAACCAGCAATTCATCAATTAGGGCCAATTTGTAACTTTAATAAGTTTTAGGGACTAAATTGTAAATTTGATAATTTAGGGGTCCCTTGATGTAACCAACTATGCAATAATGGAATTAAATACTATAATAGTAATCTTATAGATTTTCAAGTCATTCCGATAACATTTATATCCGATGTTCAATAACGATGACGATAACATTGACAATGCTTAGTGCTCGATGCAATAACTTACCAATACTTACCACAATATCTGATAAGTGGTTCAATGAAATAATCCTTAACAACAAGGTTAACAATAGAAATTTCAATAACAATGAAATCGGGAAAGACACCTAGCATAATCCTAAGACTCCGACTATATTTACCTCGATAACCCTAAGCTTTCAAGGCTCTCGAATAGCAATCCCCTTGCTCCTAGCTTTCAATGGAGACGATGGCTGCTCTCTATCAATTTTTTGGGCTATGTAAACAATAGGGATCGATTAAATTCAATATTACGATATCGAAATCAAAATAACGATATCAAAATCAATATCTAAACACTAAAAGCCATTAGCTACGAGATTTACATGGATAACCAAAACCCTAACTTGTGATTAAGCTTGATTCATCCATGGATTTCAATAATAGCTTGAGGGAATAAGCTTACCCGATTGCTAGGATTGTTTCGATAACAATGATTCAAAGAAAAACTAAGCTTGAGCTATCCTCCAACGGAGGTGTATGCTTGAGAGAAGATGAAGATTGAGGTGCTTGCTTGGTAAGGTAACCGGGTAAGTTCTCCAATCTTTTAATTCTATCATTTTTCTCCTATTATAATTAGGAGGTTTCCTTGGGGTGAAGGAATCCCTTCAGACAATCCTACGCATGTGGGGTTATAATTGAGGAGGGACTAATGGCAAGGTTAGTTCCTCAATTCTCAATGCTTTATGCTTGTACCCCCAAACTTCCAATTTCTATAGTATAGCCACTAAAAGATTTGCAATGCATTCAATAAGGTCTTTAGGCAGTAATTTGACTCAATTGGAGTTCAACATTGATACATTTGACCTTGCGGTCAAAGTCAATACAATATTTAGACAATTCCGATGTGGGGTTTCCGGTCGTAAGTACCTAATTCCTACTAGGCCGCATTTTAGGGTGTTACATTATCACGAAAGAGGTTTAACTCAACACCCTTTATCGGTACACATGGTCGTGTATCGATACCCCACGGCGTACTGATACACTCCCAAGCGTGTTGATAACAAAATTGGCTATTGGAAATTGGAAGAATCAGGGGGTATCGATACCCCTGAAGGCGTATCGATACACCCTTCAAAATCTACTTGAGTCAGCCATTCAAATAGAGAAGGGTACCGATACTAGTTCCTCCATTATCGGTACGTGAGCCTAGAATTCAAATTCTAGAGCCCGTTAATCGCCCTTATCATTCCCAAACCATGATGATAGATCTTCAAATTAATTCTATAGATTATGAGAGGTAGTTTAGGTGGTTTCCTATTGTTTTTACACCATTTAAACGCTAATTTTAGATTTTGCCATTAACTTCCACACTTAACCATTTCAAGCACCAAAAAATCAAACACGCATACAAGTCCATACATTCATGATTTGTAAGAAACAAAGGGAGTTGGAAGTGTACTAACCTTCATTCAACACTAGAAAATAGTCCCCTTGTACTAGCCTCAAACCTTCCCTTTGCTTTGAGCCTTCGAGTGCTCTCCAACCTCCTTAACTACAAACCAAAGTTGTAAAACGAGTTACAACACTAATGAGAGGTAGTAAATATGACCAAGGGATATTCTAACAACAAAAACGTGATTATACCTCCCAATCACGTTCACCCTCACTAAACCCCTTCCAAAACCCATTATTTTCAACCATCATCAAACTTAACCATTTTTACCTCTAGGGATAGATCATTTGATGCTAATTCTAACCTCCTCAAAACACAATTCGAGATTTCAACTCCCATAGCAAAGATCACTCATTTGTCTTGAATACTTACACCAAAAAGGAGGGAAGGAAGATGAGGGAAAAGAGGGAACAAAGGTGAGGTCACTCATCTTCTTTTTGCATCCCATAAATGAGATTTTTACTCATCCAACCACATTTAAGAAGGTCATTTTAACCTAATGCCCTTCTCTCATCTCCTTTCAATCCAAGTTCTCTAGCCCAATAACAATGATAAATCCCACAAGGTATTATCTCGGTACCCAAAAGGCCCAATTCATGGACCAAAACTCTGATCCCGCGACTCGAGCTTAAACAGACACATGGATTCCAAAATCTGGGTCGTTATAACTCTCCCCTCCTTAAAGAAACTTTGTCCTCAAAATTTAACTTTTGGAAACAAATGCGGGTAAAACAACTTTATGTCTTTTTCTATTTCCCACGTGGCTTCCTCGACCCCATGATTCCTTCAAAGCATCTTCACCAAGGGCATACATTTTTTGCAAAATTCCTTGACTCCCCTATTAAAAAATCTTATCAGCTCCTCCTCATAGGTTAAATCGATCTGATCTCAATCTCCTTTAATGGGATGACATGCGAAGGGTCAGAGCGATAACGCCTCAACATAGACACATGAAACACATTGTGGATGCGCGCCATCTCTGAGGGCAAGGCTAGTCGGTAAGCCATGGGTCCAACCCTCTCAAGAATCTCATACGACCCAATAAACCTAGGGCTCAACTTGCCCTTCCGCCCAAAATAAATTACCCTCTTCCACATTGACACCTTAAGAAACACCTTGTCACCAACCTCATACTCTATATGCTTACGCTTCTGGTTCGCATAAGCTTTCTGACGATCACAGACCGCTTGCAATCTTTCCCTGATGATTTGAACCTTTTTCTCAGTTTGGATAATCAATTTTGATCCCACAATCCTTCTTTCATTTAGCTCAATCCAAAACAAAGGTGTTCTACACTTCCGCCTATACAAGACCTCAAAAGAAGCCGTTTTGATACTCGACTAGAAATTGTTGTTATAAGCAAACTCGACAAGTGGTACTTGGTACTCCCAATTCTAATCAAAGTCGATAACACAACACTGAAGCATATCTTCCAAGATTTGAATAACTCACTCGGACTGACCATCAGTCTGAGGATGAAAAGTAGTGCTGAAGTGTAACTTTGTGTCCAAAGCTTCGTGAATTTTCTTCTACAACCTTGTCGTGAAACAAGGATCTCTATCTGATATGATCGATGAGGGCACTCCATGCAACCTCAAAATCTCCCGGATGTACAACCATGCCAACCTCTCAAGCGTAAAATCCATACGCACATGTAAGAAATGAGCAGAGTTGGTCAAATGATCCACTATTACCCAAATAACATCATGCTTCTTTTGGGTCAAAGGTAGTCCCAGCACAAAATCTATGGTTACACGATCTCACTTCTATTGTGGAATTTGAATGGGTTCAAGCAAGCCTGAAGGAACCTAATGTTTCACCTTGACTTACTGGCAAGCAAGACATCTTGTTACAAACTCTAACTCATCCCTCTTCATGATAGGCCACTAATAAAAATGACAAAGATCTTTGTACATCTTATTACTGCTCAGATGCACAACAAATAGACTACGATGCTCCTCTCATAGAATGTGGTCCCTCAAATCTTCCTAAGCTGGAACACACAACCTACCCATGAAGTATAAGATTCCCTCATCTCGTACTTCGAAGTCTGGTGCTTCCCCTCTTTGAACCATCTCAATATTAACTACAAGCTCTTCATCTAGCATTTGAGTTCTCTTAATCTCTTGCACCAAGGTGGGCTCAACACAAAGCTCGGCTAACAACCCACCATCCTCAGTCATCCTCAACCGGGCGAGCATTGCCCTCAAGTCCGACATGGACTTCCGACTCAAAGCATCAGCCATTACATTTGCTTTATCGGAATGGTACTTAATGATGCAATCATAATCTTTCAACAATTCTATCCAATGACTTTTTTCTCAAATTTAATTCTTTTTTAGTGAGAAGATACTTCAAACTCTTGTGGTTGTGTAGATGTAGCAGTTTTCTCCATACAGATAGTGTCTCCAAATACTCAATGTGAAGATAACTGCAGCTAGCTCCAAATTGTGTGCAGGGTAGTTCCTTTAATGAGGCTTGAGTTGTCTCGAGGCATAAGCTACCACCTTACCCTCTTGCATAAGAACACAACCAAGCTCATTCAATGAGGCATCACTAAAAACTACATAGTCTTTACCTGGCCCAGACTGTATTAAAATTGGGGCTTCTATTAGTAAGCCTTCAACTGTTCAAAGATTTGTTGTCTCTTCTCATTCCACTCAAACGGAACTCCCTTTTGTAACAACTTGGTCATACCCTTGATGAAATATCGATAATATCCAGCTAGCCCAAGGAAACTACGAACTTCTATGATATTTCTAGGTGCTTTCCATTCAACCACAGTCTAGATCTTTTACGGATATACTCGAATCCCATCTGCTGCTACAATATGGCCCAAAAACAACTTTTCAGAAAGCCAAAACTCGCATTTGCTAAACTTGGCAAAAAGCCGTCTCTCATTTAAGGTCTGAAGAACCATATAAAGATGATAGTCGTGAAACTCCTCTGAGCGCGAATAAACTAAAATTTCGTCAATGAAGACCACCACAAACAGATCTAGATACGGCTGAAAGATTCGGTTCATCAAGTCCGTAAAAGTTGTAGGTGCATTGGTAAGCCCAAACGATATTACCAAGAACTCGTAATGCCTATACCGCATCCTAAAAGTGGTTTTTTGAACATCTTCTTTTACTACCTTCAACTGGTAATAACAGGACCTCAAGTCGATTTTTGAGAACACACGGGCACCTCTGAACTAGTCAAACACGTCATCTATCCTCAGAAGGGGATAACGATTCTTCACCGCTACCTTGTTGAGTTAGCGATAGTCGATGCACATCCTCATTGAACCATCATTCTTTTTGACAAACAAGACCAGTGCATCCCAAGGTGAGATACTCGGTCGAATAAAACCTCTTTCCAACAGCTCCTGAATTTGATTCTTTAACTCTTTCAACTCTATGGGTGTCATGCAATACAAAGCAATAGATATTGGTGTTGTGCTCGACATCACATCTATCCGAAATTTTAACTCACGGTCTGAAGGTGACCCGGGTAACTCTTCCGAAAATACATTGGTAAACTCATAAATGGTATGGAGGCTTTCGAGCATCGAACTTCCCACACTCGTATCAACCACATGAGCTACAAAGGCTTCACAACCTTATTGTATCATTTTTTGTGCCACCAAAGCCGACACTACATTGGAAAGGCAAGGATTCCTCTCACCTTTCACCACCAACTTAGCTCTATCCAACCCACAAAGCTTAAGACTATTTGTTATACGACTCAATTGTGCATCATGCTTAAACAACTAATCTATTCTTAGGATAGTATCGAACTCTTGAAATAGTAACGCCATCAAGTCAGCTGGAAAGATTGAACCTTGAACCTCAATCGGACACCTTCGATACACCTTATCCACCAAAACATCATACCCTAAGGGACTAGATACATGGAATCCTATCTCAAGGTCCTCGACAAGAATACCTCACTACTAAGATATGACATCGCTGGCCTCACAGTCCTCCTAAGCTTTAACTGCATACTACCTTGCTGGTGCTCTCACGGTGGATTGGAATGTACCCCCACTTTAATGTCCTAACACATGGCTAGTTCCTCCCCTAGCGAAGCGTCGATTTGATTCTGAACTGAGGTGGCATCCATGGCCTCAAGACAGTCTCTCAAAAAGTGATTGAGTGATCCACAACTATAACATTATTTATTATTCCCATAACACTCTCTATGATGCCTACGCCCACACTAGGCACAAACCGGTGCTTGCGACCCCCTAGATGAGCCCCTAAACTCATAGCCGAAGAGGAGGAATTAGGCCTTCAACGACCAGCAGATGCTAACATACGATCTGATCTTGCAGACTGATTCGATGCTCCTCTGCCTTAGTTTCAATTTCCTCTATACCTCATAGAGTGGGACTAAAACTGATTGGAGTGGGAATGGTTCCCTCCACTTAAACCTCTATGCCCTCTCGCAGGGCCATAGGTCAACCCCTGTACTTGCTCAAGGGATTTAGCACTAATGATCAAGTTAGAAAATACTTTTGGTGGACCGACTGTCAAGTACATATGGATCTCCTTCCTCAAACCTTTGCGGAACCTCTTACATCTCATCTTTTCTGTGGTAACCAACTCTGGGGCATACCTACTCAATTGGAAGAACTCTTGCTCGTATTCAAAAATAGGCTAATTCTTTTGAACTGGATGTGTGAACCGGTCTCTCAATCTATCCATATGGGCTTCCCCCATATACTTCTTCTCTAACTCATCTAGGAAATCATCCCAAGTGGGTCAGTTAAGATACCATCCTAACTCTACGATCTCCCTTCACTCATGAGTATTCCTCTTCTACAGAGAAAAGATGCACTTCAACTTGTTCTCGGGGTTCCAACCCCATCTGACGCATGATCCAACGAGTATCTCTCAACCACTGGTCTACCTTGATTGAGTTACTTTGTCCTTACCCAAGGAAATCTGTTGCGCGATAACGGCGAAGCCTCTCAATCGGGGCCTCACGAGGGGTAACAGATAGCCTAGAAATGGCCTTTACAATAAAAAACAAAGTATTCATAACTCTCGTCCCGCTCGTCCCGAGAGCCCCAACTTTCCTCGCAGTGGCGTGCACCTCTAGGCATGATTCAAACTCTGTACAAATAAACAAACAAGGTTACTCCATTGGATATTCAGCTTATATGAGTACAACTTTGACTTATGGGCACATATTCACTAGACATACCTTTTTACGACTCTCTACTACCTTGAGGTTTCCTAGAACCTGCTAAACCTAGGCTTTGATACCACTAAATGTAACGCCCAAAACCCGCCTTCACACTTAGGCCTCAAGCCCAACCTATTTATAAAATTTCAACTAGATTTAGCCCATAAAATAAGTAATTCCATAAAATCCAATAGTGTTTTGGAAATAAGTTAATATAAAATAGTTAAACCATTTGCATGAGAGCTCCAATTTAAAACAAGGCAATCAAAAGCATTCAACATCAATAATGAATCCCAAATAGAGTTACAAACATAAATCAAGGGTCCTATGAATACATTGCCCAACAAGCCTAAGTATTGTACTCTTGATCACATCGATGAACTAAAGTCCTACTCCGATGGGGCTTCTTTTAAAGCAACGCAGCCACCTAAAAACCTGTGTAAGAAAACAACGATTCCAAATGTTGAACTCATAAAGCTTAGTGGATACACCTCTACTCTACCAAGCTTCAACAAATCTTAAACATAGGCATGTAAAAGTAAGATGATACAACAATTATATTGATACATGGCGCTACATCAGTCGCCTAAACACATGCAATCCATAACACAACATCAAGGGGCACACAAGGCCCAACCACACTATACCATAACAACATAGGAGTGAGGTCGGGTCATGCAGCATCAAAAAATACACTCGGGGTGAGGCCGGGTCTTACAGTATTAGAACCTACACCCCTACTCAAAATTCCCTTCGAGTACATACGAATAAAGGCCGAGTCACATAGCATCAGTAACCTTCATTCGTCAAATCACTTACCATAGTGTTGCAACATATTTTGGGTATTCAGATCCTAACAACGAGGAAATCAACTATACAATACCCTCACATGGTGTACAATAACCAACCGATACATCAAGGATCCATATTGCATCAATACAACCCACCCACTCAAGGTTTTTATTAAGTTATTCCTTATTATGTTCATATACGGGGTTAAATTCTTGGTTTCTTAGATTTACTATTTATTTCACCCATTAGAGACATATTGGGCGTTAGTCCTTGAATTATAAGTCCCTTGAACTAAAAATGATTTTTTTGGGCAAATTGCCCAGCGAGTACCGATACCCACTTAGGAGTATCTATACGCAAAAGTGGGTACCGATACCCACTTACGCGTATCGATACCTGGCTTATCACAGAAGGGGTTTAACTCAACACCATGTATCAATACACGTGGCCGTGTATCGACACCCCAAGGCTTACCGATACACTCTCAAGCGTATCGATACCAAAATTGACTACTAGAAATTGGAAGGATCAGGGGGTATCGATACCCCTAAAGGCGTATCGATACACCCTTCAAAATCTACTTGAGTCAGCCATCCAAAATGAGGAGGATACCAATACCAGTTCCACCAGTATCAGTATGCGATCCTAGAATTCAAATTCTGGAGCTCGTGAATCACCCTTAACATTCCCAAACCATGATGATAGATCCTCAAATTAATTCTACAGATTATGGAAGATAGTTTAGGTGGTTTTCTATTATTTTTACACCGTCTAAATGCTAATTCTGGATTTTGCCATTAACATCCATACTTAACCATTTCAAGCACCAAAACATAAAACAAACATACATGACCATACATTCATGATTTTTAAGAAACAAAGGGAGTTAGAAGTGTACTAACCTTCCTTCAACGCTGGAAAAGAGTCCCATTGTACTAACCTTCCTTTGAGTGCTCTCAAACCTCCTTAACTGCAAACCAAAGTTTTAAACGAGTTACAACACTAATGAGAGGTAGTAAAGATGACTAAGGGAGATTTTAAAAACAAGAACGTGATTACATCTCCCAATCCCGTTCACCCTCACTACCCCTTCCAAAATCCATGATTTTCATCCACTACCAAACTTAACCATTTTTACCTCCAGGGATAAATCCTTTGATTCTAATTCTAACCTCTCCAAAACAAAATATGAGATTTCAACTCCCCACAACAAAGATCACTGTCTTGAATCTTTACACCAAAAATGGGGAAGTAAGATGAGAGAAGAGAGGGAACATGGGTGAGGTCACTCATATTATTTTTTTAGCCCATAAATGATATTTTTGCTCATTCAACCACATTCAAGAGGGACATTTTACCCTAATGCCCTTCTCTCATCTCCCTTCAACCAAAATTCTCAAGCCCAATAATAAGGATCCCACAAGGCATTCTCTAGGTACCTGAAGGCCCAATTCATGGCCCAAAACTCTGAGCCCACAACTCGAGTTTAAACTGACACGTGGATTCTAAAATTCGGGTCATTACAAGATGTGTTAATCTTTAAAATTTTAGTTGTGAAAATTTTTCTCCTAAGGAAAAGACGCCATGACCTTGATAATGATCTCTTTATCCCACTTGCTAAAAAGAGAGAACTTGGGGCACAAATATTCAAAGGCATCCATAAAGTTAAACCTGATGTTTGAAACTCCTAAGGTTTCAGGATGGTTAAAGATGACGTTATTCTAAGTCTACTTTTCTCCGCAAATTTTATGGATGGCCCATCAAAAATTATCAATAAACTAAAATTAAAGCTTAATGGCAAATCTTTTGGGAGCAAATGTCTTAGGTTGCTCAAGAAAGCGGCAAAAGAAAAACATGTGATGGATACAAAAATAATTTTTATGATGAAACTTGTTTGCTGGAATTTGGAAGAGATCATGTCTCGACTTTTGAAAATTCTACTTTGTTCAACTTAAATGAGATTGATGATATTGGGTGCAGTGAAGATGTAAAGTTTAAATTGTTTACAGATGACATCTTGTCATGTCTTCCACAAGAAAAATGATTCTCTCTAGCTTTGCCACCCTCGTCATTAGGAAAGAACGTGTGGTGGCTTCAAGCTCTTGTTTTCCTCCTCTGTTAAGGAAGTGCTCATTCTTTTTGACCGCGACGATGATTTTTAAAGGCTTTCTTTTGTGCCTTGTTTCTTTTTCATTGATTAGGAGGTCATGTCTTTTGGTTCCCTGTTGGCTTGGTGTGCAAGTCTTGTGGCCCTTGCTCTTTTTTACCTTAGTATCTTCTCATTGGCAACTCTTATAATTAGGTCGTTATATCTCGTGTATAAGGAGGTCTATCTACAATCTTGAAGCTATCTAAGAACATGTCATATGATTTAGAAGTCTATAAGTTTGCCTAAGATATCCGGGATCCCTCTTTTCTTGTTTTAGCAATGTTGCTCTCGTTTTTTGTGTGGATCTATTATTCTACCTTGGCCGTATGTAGGAGTTTCTTTGTTGTGTTTTCCCTATACGCTGTTGTCTTGTTTACTTCTGGTTTGTCTAGTTTCTTTGTGTTCGTCTACAACGATGTTTTTTTGGGATTTTGTTTAACCATGTTAACCACTTTTGTTTTGTAAGTTTTGGGATTCTTTGGGTCAAAATGACTCCACTGTGTATAAAAAAATTTAGTAAACTAATGATAAACAACTTGAAATAACTTGACAGAATGACATGTCAATAGAAATAATAATTTTATATTTTATAAAATTATTTTTTGACAGATGTGTCATTCTGTCAAGTCAACACCTTTATCTCTACGACACTGCTATGTCAGCATGCATTGCCATGTAGATTTGTCACATCATGTCAAGTCATTTACCGTTAGTTTAACTAATGATTTTCATCCACAGAATGACTATTTTATTTATCAAGATAATATATTTTGCTTTCCCAAATGAATTTGGTAATTCTAATATGATAATCAATTATTTAAAATATTGTCTAAGCATGCTTAAATCAATTTGTGTGTTGAAATTATCTAATGAAACCAATTTAAATGACATAAAGGGTCAAATTTGTCCCTATAGTAATCTAAAGTCAGCAATGTTGTCCCTATTTTTCTTGTAATTTTACCCTTAAAGTGATTTAATTGCAACAATTTTGCCCTTTGACCAATGTTGACCGTTAAAGTGCTGACGTGGCAGTTAACAATGCCGACGTCACAATTTATCCTCGAAGTCATTCAGTTGCAGCAATTTTGCCATTGGTTTATTTAGTTTTTGAATAAAATTGGATAAATAATTGTTTTTTGAGTTGAACTTTTACAAACATAATATATGAAAAATCGATTAAAAATTGATGTAAATATCATTTGGGTCCTTGGTAATTTTAAAAATAAGCAAACTGACAACTCTCATTGAGAATCAAAATATTCTTGAATTTTTTTAAAAAAATCGATAAAGTTAATAAAAATAAATAAGATTCTCAAAAAATTATTGAAAATAAAAATTAATATAAAAATTAAGATGTATTAGAAATTTGTTAGACTTATTTTGATTTTGATATAACTAAAAGGACTAACTTGCAAAATTTGTAAACTTAATATATTCGATTTAAATTTGTCAAAAATACATTTTTAACTTGAACAATCTTTTTATAAATTATTTGACTCATTATATATATTAAAAACTCTTTTTAAAGTCAACAAGTAGTCAAATTGGAAAGTTTCTAAGAGGAGGTTTCAAAACCACCGAGGCAGTAAGGCCTAAAAGTCACATTTTGGCTATAGGTTTCGAAACCCCCCATGATGGTTTCGAAACCAGGGCCTATAACGGCTAGTTTTCCATTTTGAAATACTCTCAGGTTTTGAAACCTCTTCAATGGTTTCGAAACCACTGTGCATATGAGCATTTAATGCTCAGTTTTAATGGCTTCCAACGGCTCCAAACTCCCTCCAACGTCTCCCAACGGTTAGAAAAGATCAATAGCATATAAAAGGGGCCTCCAAATAGTAATGAAGCAACAAGAAAGCCTAACCAAATATTCAAGCAATCAAAATTCAATTTGTGCTCAATTTTCCATCTTTCTTGTAAACACTAGTGTTGTTCTTCATTGTAATTCATTTGCTAGTGCTTCTTGGGGTGTGTGAGAGAGCTTAAACTTTGCAAACACCTTCCTTGTGAGGATTTTTTAGTTTGCTCATTTTTACTTATTTTTGGGAAATGATTCAATAGACTTTGGGGTATAAGTCTATTGAATTGTGTAAGGTTACTCCTTATCCTAAAGGAAAGACAAATTAGTGGATTTGTGGAAATTCCTTAGTGTGGTCACTAAGGTAGTGGATGTAGACTCCATTGAGGGAGTTGAACCACTATAAATGCTCTTGCATTTTTTCTATCTTTGCAATTAGTTTCCACCACTCTTTAAAATTCCAGTTTACCCCCTCTTGGCTTTATTCGATCGGTTGCTACACTCATTAAGCGGTATTAGAGTGAGGATCATTGGAAGGTATTACAACCTCTTAAGATGATCCAAGAAGTGTAAAATCATCTAAAAGGTCAACGATGGCTTCTTCTTCCACTATTGAAGCTTGCGGAGATTCACAACCCACCAACAAGCCTCATTTCTTCAATGGAGTTAACTATGATTATTGGAAGAACCGGATAAAGTTATTCATTCAAGCATTTGATCTTGAAGCTTGGAAGATCATCATGAGTGGTTACACCGCACCAACTAGTGGCATAGAGACATAGAGCAACGATGAGAACAAGAAATTCTCTACAAATGCCAAGGCAATGCACCTTATATTTTGTGCTCTTAGCCCGGATGAATATGAAAGGGTGCCATCATGTTCCAATGCTAAAGAAATTTGGGATAAACTCGAAGTGACACATGAAGGAATCAACCAAGTGAAGGAAACTAAAATTGGGCTCTTCAAACTCAACTACCAGAACTTCAAGATGAATCCCGAAGAAGACATCAAGTCCATGTCTGATCGATTCTCCATGATTGTGAATGGATTGAAGGGTTATGGAGAGGTGATCTTGGAAGACAAACTTGTAAGAAAGATGATCTACTCCCTCCCAGAATCATAGGAGTCAAAGAAGACCGCGATCATAGAAGCAAAGGACCTCAAGACTCTCAAATTGGATGAGCTCATTGGTTCTTTTCTTACACATAAGATGATGTCAAAAGGGAAGGAATAAAAAAATAAGGAAATAGAAAATAAGAAATTTGGAGTTGCTCTCAAATCAACAAAAGAAGAGGGTGATTTTAGTGGAGAAGATAAAGATAAAGAGATAGCTATGTTTGCTAAGAGATTCAAAAGATTCATGAGGTCTAACAAAGGAAGAAGATTCCAAAGAGAAGAGGGCTTCAAGAATGAATTCAAGGAGAAAGATCCCATCATTTGCTATGAGTGCAAAAAGCCAGGACATATCAAGTTTGATTATCCTCAATTGAAGAACAAAAGCTTTGAGAAAAAGAAGCACAAGGCTCTCATGTAGCTACTTGGAGCGATGAAGAATCATTCAACGAGGACGAAATGAAGTAGCCAACTTTTGTCTCATGGCAATAGAGGATGACTCTATGGTAACCTCTAATTCATATATTTCATTTGATTATACTTTTGATGAATTGCAAGAGGCATATGATGAATTAGCTTTGGAATTTGATGAGTCAATTTTGAAAAATAGAAGTCATTTCAAAATTAAAAATGAAAATGACTTTCTTTCCAAATCTAATAAGGAGCTTGAAAGTAAAGTTAACAAAATGCAAGTTAAAATGGAACAATTTGAAAAGAAAATTCAAGACTTGCATAATTTACTTTCAAGGGTCCATGATGATCATCAAAAGGAACTTGATGATCTTAAAGCTTCTTTTGACAAAGTTGGGACAAATTTTTTTGAAAAGGGTAAAAATTCAAAACCCAACTATGTTAGAAAGAAATTTGATGGAAATAATTATAATGGTCCCCAAAGATTATATAATAGAAAGATAGTTAAAAACATTTGGGTTCCTAAATAACTCATTACTAACAAAGAATACGATCTTTTGTCTAAATGGATACCAAAAGGGACTAGAATTTTAGGAACTAACTTTCATGGACCCACAAGAATTTGGGTACCAAAATATGCATAATTCCTTAGTGTAGGTGTGTTGGAGCCATGGTGAGCAAAATGAAGAAATTGGAAAGCTCTAGACACACTAAGGAAGAGCACTTGAAGAGGATGAGGCCTAATCAACCTATCTTGGTTCAAGTGGTAACATTTTCTTTTACATGCAATCTTCACTCATTTATGTTGCTTTATATGTGTTTATATGTTTTAAAGCATGTTTGAGGGTCTCCATATGTTATTTTTTGTACTATTAGAAAAAGGGAGATTTTATTGCAAGGATTGCTATTCTTGGCCTTATATGCTTAATGTTATGTCTTTTGGCCTTAAAGTTAACAATATTTAATTTTAGTCAAATGATTTCATGTCTTGTGTGCTTACATGCTTATCTTGACTTAAAATTAATTGTTGTTCATGTTTGAGTGACCTTAGTTAAGTTAGTCACTTTTAGCTTAATATGAACCTTTTAGGATCCATATTTTAGCATAAATGCTTCAAAATTTTTTGAATAAATAAATAAATATTTATCCTTGACTAATATTTGTTTAAATGTTATACATCTTTGAACTTATTTCAAAATGTCTTAAATGCCTATAATAGTCATAAACCGTTATAATGCATATTCGGATCAAAATCGAGGCATAAAAATGTCTATTCTATCGTTTCAGGGTCAGAGGTCTCAAAACCACTCATACTGGTTTCAAACCTACTTGGCGGTGTTGAAAAATATCATATTTGGGCTATATGTTTCAAAACCACACCATAAGTTTCGTAACCAGGGGTTTCGAAACCACCTAGCTGGTTTCAAAACCACATAGACAGTTTCACGGGCTGGGACTATTTTTTTAACCTCAAAATCATATTTTAAAACACCCAAAACCCTTGTTTTTGTTCTTGCAAACGGTCAAAACTCCAAACCCACTCAAAATCCTCTCAAAATCTTGCTTCCTTCTTGCAAAATTTCTCAAGATTTTGGGTTCTCATCATCATCTTCACCATTCTTTTGAGGTAATTTCATCTAAAACTTGTATTTTTCGCTTACTTTATTTTCAAATATTAGATGAAATTTGGTTTCAAAATGATGATTTTCATGCTTAAAATCTTTATAAATCACGTTCATTCTTCTTTTTTTATAACTTTAAACATGATTTTAACTAAACCCATGGTTCTTTTAAAATTTTCATGGGTATTCCGAAAATTCATCTTTCTATGGGGTAATTCGAATTTTTTAAAAAATCCAAGGTTTATGTGCTTGAAATAACGCATTGGGTTGTTGATTTATATGCTATATTGTAATTTTGCAGAAGGTCTCACCTAATATACACTAAACCTTTTTAAAAAATTTCTCAAACCCTTGCTTATCAAGTGTTTGTCAAAATTCCCCAACCAATTTTTTCAAGCCAAAACTCTTCATTTTTTTCATGCCTCCTAAAACCATGCCTTTTAGAGCCAAACGTGCTCATTTTGAAAGAGGTCAAAGTTCCCATTCTACTCAACCTCAACTTCAAAACCCAAACTTCTTGAATCTTTTTTTTCAAGATAATGAATGTCTTAATCGTTTTCATCAAATTTACAAAGCAAAAGAGATTAGAGCCGAGCGAACTATAGATTTAAACTTTTTAACCTTCGAGCTCTATGAGTTTGAATTCTTTCCTTTATTTGTCGAATGAGGTTGTATGGATTTTCTTGACATCAAACCTCATGTTTTTCATAACCTTGTCAAAGTCTTTTATGCAAATGCTTCTCTTGTCCATGGCAGTAATTCCAAGGTTATTGCGATTGAATCGTATCTTATGGGAACCGAATTTAGACTCTCTTCGGCAAGTATTGCCAAACATCTAAGTGTTCCTAATCGTGGTGTTTCTAATGAATTCGAGAGTGTCCCTATCAAGTTTGATGATGATAGTCCCACTCATCTTCATATCTATGATAGGCTTCTCCTTCTTTTCACCACATGGTTCTTTCGTCCCTCAAGTGGAAGATGCACTCGCATGCGTCAAACTGACTATTGGTGGTTACACCAACTTCGTGCCTGTAACCATCCCAATATTGCCCAAATCATCTTCACTTCTCTTGTCAAAATCATTAGCAGCCCCTTATACATTCTCTCTCAATTATGGATGTGTTCTAAGCAACATCTTTGAGAAGCTAAACATTGACACCTCCCTTGATCTCGCTATTCATCTTAAGAGCAAGATTGATAAGACTACGACTAAGAAGACCGGTTGGAGGTTCATTGATGGTGAATGGGTTCACAAGAATGATGAAGATGAAGCCCACGTTGGTCCAAGAAATGTTATTGCACCGGATGATCCACCTCCCATGACCATTGAATCTATGTATATGGCTAAGGTCACTCGCTTTGACAACATGGACGTTTTCCTTCGCAGCTCTCATGAGGAGGCTACCGGCTTGCTTCGTAGCTTAGATGGTCGTGTGACATCTTTGGAGCATGACATGCATGATGTTCATGGTCATCTTTTTCCACCTACATCGCCTCATGATGCACCAGATGCTTAAGCTTTTATGCATTCTACTATGACTTTATACTATGATATTTTGTACTTATTTTGATTTAGTTCTTTGGATTATGCGTTTAGACTTATTATGCACTTTATTGGATATTTATTATGCCTATGATTTTATGATGGATTCTTTCTAGAATTTATATTTGGATTTTACGTTGGATTATATGTTATTTTGGATATTATGGTTTATCTTTTTATTGTTTTATTGTTGGATTATGCCCTATTGCTCTAATGTTGTTTGCTCTTTTTGAAGCATTTTGCTTTTTTTTTTTTTGCTATAACAAAAGGGGGAGAAAAACTTGTGAGATAAAAATTGAAAAATTATTTGCCAATTAGTTTTTCAAAAATAAAAATAATGTCTTTAAAACTTAAATTTCAAAAGAATTCAAAAAGACATTTATTAAGGGGAGCCTAAGTGGGAAATTGAAAAGTTTGACAATTTTTTTAAAAATAAATTTTTATCAAGTGTTTTGTTATATCAAAAAGGGGGAGATTGTTAGACTTATTTTGATTTTGATATAATTAAAATGAATAACTTACAAAATTTGTAAACTTAATATATTCGATTTAAATTTGTCAAAAATACAATTTTGACTTGAACAAACTTTTTTCTAAATTATTTGACTTATTATATATATTAAAAACTCATTTTAAAGTCAACAAGTAGTCAAATTGGTGAATTTCTAAAAGGAGGTTTTGAAACCACCAAGGCAGTAAGGCCTAAAAATCACATTTTGGCTACATGTTTCAAAACCCCCCATGATGGTTTCGAAACCAGGGCCTGTAACGGCTAGTTTCCCATTTTGAAATACCCCAGGTTTCGAAACCTCTTCAATGGTTTCGAAACCACTATGCATATGAGCATTTAATGCTCGGTTTTAATGGCTTCCAATAGCTCCAAACTCTCTACAACGTCTCCCAACGGTTAGAAAAGATTAAGAGCATATAAAAGGGGTTTCCAAATAGTAATGAAGCAACAAGAAAGCCTAACCAAATATTCAAGCAATCAAAATCCAATTTATGCTCAATTTTCCATCTTTCTTGTAAACACTAGTGTTGCTCTTCATTGTAATTTATTTGCTAGTGTTTCTTGGGTGTGTGAGAGAGCTTAAACTTTGCAAACACCTTCCTTGCGAGGATTTTCTAGTTTGCTCATTTGTACTTATTTTTGGGAAAATATTCAATAGACTTTGGAGTATAAGTCTATTGAATTGTTTAAGGTTACTCTTTATCCAAAAGGAAAGACAAATTAGTGGATTTTGTGGAAAATCCTTAGTGTGGTCACTAAGGTAGTGGATGTAGACTCCATTGAAGGAGTTGAACGACTATAAATCCTCTTGCATTTTTCTATCTTTGCAATTAGTTTCCACCACTCTTTAAAATTCTAATTCACCGCCCCTCTTGGCTTTATTTGATCGATTGCTACACTCATCAAAATTATAAAATGATAAAATATAAATATAAAAATTAAAAAGTATTAAAAAAATGAACAATTTCATAAAATTTTCTTTCACTTTTCTACATCAAACTCATGCTCATTAATATTTGATAAGTTTTATTAATACTCTAATGTAATAATGATTCCATTGAAAATATGTTCAAGGAATATTATTTGGCTTAACATAACCAGAAATAGTCGAAGACTTTTTCAATGGTTTTTATAATTTTTTATAATATTTTAATTTTTTTTATATTTCTAACTTTATATTTATATTTTATCATTTGGTGAAATTAATATTTTTAATATTTTATAAATATTTTAAAATTTTAAAATTTATATTTTATTATTTTACAATTCCTAATACATTTTAATTTTATATTTGTTTTTATTTTCAATAATTTTTTGAATATCTTATTTGTTTTTATTAAGTTTATAGATTTTTTAAAAAAATTGAAGAATATTTTGATTCTCGGTAAGAGTTCTCAATTTTCTTATTTTTAAAATTACTAGGGATCTAAATGATATTTATACCAATTTGTTAATCGATTTTTCATATATTCTGTTTGTAAAAGTTCAACTCGAAAAATTAAATTATTTATCAAATTTTATTCAAAAACTAAATAAACCGAGGCTAAAATTGCTTTAATTGAATGACTTCGAGGGCAAAATTGCATGAATGACTTCTAGGGCAAAATTATGACGTCAACACCGTTAATTGCCACGTCAACACGGTCAAAATCGTTCAAAGGAAAAATTGCTACAATTGAATGACTTTGAGGGCAAAATTACAGAAAAAATAGGGGTAATATTGTTGATTTCAGATTACTACATGGACAAATTTGACCCTTTAGCTTAATTTTTAAAGTTGTAATTCGATCAATTAAAAGTTTCAAACTTATATTAGTTTTCTCTCTATGGCCGTCGTAAGCGTTTCTTATCTCTTTTTACTTAACCAGTGGAAGCAAAGTATCTTAGTACTGGTTGTCGACCACCAATGTTCATTATTTTCTTGCTCTCTCATGTTTTATTTTTTAATTTTAATAAAAATCTCTGCTCTTGTGGCACGCATTTCGTTTGCCTTTGTGGCACGCTTTTCATCGGCTTTTGTAGTTCGTTTCATCGATTGTTTGGCGCGATTTCAACATACCTTAACGATTGTTTAGTGCTCGTATAGAGATACTCACGACGCTAGCTTTCTGATTTGATTCTGTCAGTGCTCATAAAAAAGATTGATCCACACTCGTTTGATAGTTTGTTAGCTAATGTAATCAGAACTATATAGCGGAGCAATCTGCCTGATCGTTTGGTTCACTCGCCACTCTTTTTTCATCCCGTAAAACGTCTCTTTTGACCAGAGACAAAAAAATTCATAAAGGTTTTTGAGTTTTGATAGTATACTGATTTGCTTTTCTTTGCATTTCTAGATAAAAATTTTAATGGACTAGTCTACTTTTTTTCTCTTATTGATGCATTGTATTTATAATATCTAAATGTTAATTTATATGAAAGTTAATGTTAACTTCATAAACTCACCATATAAATCACCCAACATCCATACGTTTCCTTAGGCAAAATTAAATAGAGAAGACAAGCTTTGGGGAGTGGATGTTACAGCATACAATTAAAAATCCAACAAAACCATAACTTGTAGTAATAATTAAGAAGATTTACATAAAAACCTCTATCCATTTTTAAAAACTTAGTTTTAAGCAACGCTGAAGGAAGTCGCAGCGCTCTCCACAAACTTTCTAGCTCCCTTAAACCACCTCTTGTCTCCGGCTTGTGCCTTGCAAATGTAAAGCTTACCGCCGCTGACGGTGGCCGTTATCAGTTGGTGCTTCCCTCCTTCGTCTCCGTCGGCAGTTCTTGTCAACACCGACAAGAAGTAATATGGCTTCCCACCGACTGTCGAGGATGAGCTCTCCAATACATTTGCAGTTGCGACTGCACCGGAGTCAAAACCACCCTACATGCATGTCAACACAAACACTTATTCAAACTATATGTGTAAGTATTTGCTTATAATTGGAAAAATAAGGTAATGAGGGATTAAAACAACGTTGAAGTCTATGATATTTAATTCAGGCCTAGGCATAATATTAAATGTAGCCGCTACGTAGTGCAACGATCACATTGTAATAATTTTCAAAGTCATTGTAACACTGCAACCACAATTTAATAATATAGTTATTTTTAGTAAAAAAAATCACAAAGTAACGTGTGCAACCGACCAACCCTTAAATAATGGTATCAAAATCTAACCCTAGCATCTCCCTTTGAAATGTCTATAGTATGTTAGTGAATCACCTCAGCATCGGTTTTACCGAAGTATGCTTGTTTTCCAAGCAGATAGTCCACCTGCAGAGGTCAAAAGAGAAGCAAATGAATGAAGTTCATGACTTTCTTTTCAAATATCCAACCACCGGAACGATGTGGGATTATGGAGAATTACCGTGGCGAGGAAATCCTCAGGGGAACCATAGTCGGTGATGGACTTCTTGTCGGTGGGAGTGACCATGACGGACAAATTGCTGGTGGTGTCGAAGTTGTCCTCGTATCTCAGCACTTGCCCTGGGAACTCCACCTCTTTGCTTGGGTTCCATTTCGACGGTATCGACAGCTTGAATCCATCCCCAGTGTACGGCGTGAACTCTGTGTTTGTTTTTGGCTTCCCAAATACATTTGCTGCACAGTTGATAGGTTCATATATCTTATGAATTTATGCTTTTACTATTCGAAAAATGAAGAATTCGAATGACATTGAAGAGAAATAGAAATGAAGTTACCAGCTTCACCGTAGGCAGCATCAGCAGGAGAAACCTTAGAGCCGACAGCGGCAGCACCGATGAGGACGGTGAGAGCCAACCTGCGGGAGACAAAGCTTCCATCATCGTCTTGGCCGGCGGTCTGCTTCTGAGCCCTACACACTAGCTGCTGGTTAGGCTTCGGAACCTGGCGGAGCGACGGCGATAGTGAGGATGATCTGCCGGCGGTGGTGGTCAGTGCATGGTGGTGCAAGAAGCTAGCGGCGGAGGCCATGGTAGTGCTAGTACTGTGTCCCTTACTTGTTCAACACTTGGGAAAAGATAATGAGGGTGGGGGAGGATTTGGATGTCTTTGATATGTGAAGGAAATTGGCTTTGTGTTTGGATATTGGATGAGGAAGGAGGATTAGATCGTGGATGTTGGGATAAGGCTGTTGAGGTTCTTATTCGTGCCACGTGGATTTGTTACTCCCTGCTAAGTCCACGTCGGATTTGGTTTTGAGGGGAATAGGAATGTAATATGAATGGCCGCGGAAAAACAATATTATAGAAAAATTAATATCGGTATAGGGTTGGTAGAATGACTATTTTATCCTTAAGGGGGTTTGGTTTGTGAAACAGATCATTATCAAGGGGAGTAATTTTTTTTTTCAAAATCACAGTCACGTTCGATTTATGAGAATTGCATGAGGGGTAATACTAAATTTCCAATCATAACTTCTTTCCCAAAAAATGGTTAGAATGACATTCTCACCATATTTTTAGGTACCATACAATTCTCACCATATTGGACTAAAATACCCTCAAAATAATGTATTTTTGCCCTTTTTTATTCCTAAGGGTTTGTACTGACTAATCTAGACTGACCTACGTCGCACATCTAACTTTAGTGTGGAGAGAATATCGCCTTATTCTTAGGTATTACACAATTCTCACTACCATGGACTAAAATACCCTTGAAATAATGTTTTTTGTTGCCCTTTCGATTCTCCGGAGATTTGCCCTGAGTAATCCGAACTGGCTCACGTCGCACACCTGACTTTGGTGGTGAGTCTTCCGGTGGGGATATTTTGCATACACAAGGCCTCGAACTCGAAATTTGCTTAAGCAATATCAAGCTGCTTATCACTTGGATCAATCTCGTTGGTTGAAATAATGTATTTTATTCATGTAAAGCATTCTTTTCTATTTTTCCAAAAATATTTTTTCAATAAAAAATAATTTTTTGTTTTGATATGTTAACAATTCATTGACTAACCTAAATTATTGTAACGCCCAGGTTTTGGGCCTAGAAATGTTTCTAGGTTGATTAGACGGTCCGGTGGACCGTGATTATAGATTCGAGTCGGGATTTAAATCGGAATAAATATTTTTGGTGTGATAAAAATATGGGAAAAGTATCTAAAAATCATTATTTAATATATGTATATTTTTGGTAAAGTCAATTTTAGAAAATGAGATTTGGAAATTGGACATTTGGGCTAGTGACCAAAATGTAAAGAATGAAAATTGTTTTTAGTGACTATTTTGAAAAAGGGGTCAAATCTTAGAATCTTTAAGGAGCTATTTTACCTAATATTTTTAATCTGATTTTCCTCTTAATTGGGATTATTTTAATGAGTTTTAATTAAATAAATTAAAAGGGAATTAATTAAAAGAGGTGGTTATTTCCTAAAAGCATTTTTTACGTAACTTATTTTCTCAAACTTTTCTCTCAACTTCTCTTCAGCCAAACACTTTCTTTTGCATCAAGGATTTGAGGTAATGATTTTGATTTCTTAAACTTTTGATTTCTAATGGATTCTTCAATCTTGTTTTCCAAAATCTTATTGTTTCCTTTTGTTTTTCTAGAGTAAAACATTCGATTGAGAGGAAATTCACTCATTAGAGGTAAGGTTCGTTATTCTCCTCTAATGAATGGTTCTTTATTGAAATTCTCAAGTATTTGATCCTTGTTTAATTTTTTCTAATGAGTTTTAATGATTTAATTATAGAAGTGGGGTAAATCAAGGTTTAATTAATGAGATTAAGTGATTTTTCGTTTCAGATCTATTTTGCTGAGTTATTGATAGGTTATAATCATGATTTTGATTTTTTATAATGTTAATAAGTTGGTTTTAACATTGGAATCTCGAAACTAGGTGAATCTCTAATTTCTTAGGTTGCTAGTGTTGTGTTTTTGGCGAGTTAAGGGTATTTATTGAATGCTGAAAGTTTGAGGATGATGTTAGGTTATTTTTGGATGTTAGTTGAAGATAATTGAGGGATTAAAGCTTTAGGTTTTGGCTGGGTTAAGTTTGGAGGGTGTTTGATGTTGTTTTCGGTTGTTATGGAGGAGTTTCGGTTAGAGTTTGAAGATGATTGTTGCGAATTGTTGTTGCTAGATTTGTGAATGCATTTTGATGTATTTAATCATCTATTTTTGTTTGGTGAAATCAGGGAAAGTTGATCCTCGAGCTTGCGGCACCATTACAGAAGCTTTGAAGGAGTAGTTCGCATCGGCGAACGAGATTTTGCGAAGTCAGTGAATGAGAATGTGGATTCCAACTTTGAAATGGTTTAAAGGTTATTTTGGGAGTTTAAATTAAGCTTGAAACACTAGTTTAAACTTGGAATTAAGTATGATGAGATTTCTCCCTCGGTCGTGCTTTGGCGAAATTATTTTTATGCACTTGTTTTTTATTATATGGAACGTACTGTTTAAACATGTTTTAAAGTATGTTTTATAATATTTTTGATCATATATTGATGATGGATGCATTGAGAAAATGATCCATGTAAGTATGTGAAATACTTGTTAATGCATGGTTTAATGCATTGAAAATGGTTTGATTGTTGCTTATAAAAATAGTGAGGTACATTGTTAATAATGAATTATATTGGCAAGTGATGTGGTTTAAAATGTTATCAAATATAGTTGGACGACCATAGGATTGATAGTGCACTATAAAAAGTCGACTCGGGTGTTGAGGGTTTTACGTGTACCGAATACTCCACCACGAGTACCCTAATAGTTGATGGGTTATACGGTACCAAAAACTCCCGTTAGTGGATTATGCATCTAACCGATGATTAGGTTATGATTGTACCTTGAATTTCGGTTGAGATTACATGAAGTGTTGAGAGGACACTTGTTGAATCTGTGTATCCGATGTAATATTTTGTAAAGTGAAACTTGGTTTATAATCACTTGAAAGCCAATATAATTGATAATGTATCATGTTGATTGATTGTGTTGTATAATGTTGATTTATACATGTTTACTCTTTAAGCCTTGCATATGAGTTGTTATGCATAGGAAAGCTTAAATTGAGGGTTAGCAAATGAGATTTTACTGTTGATCCATGATACATGTTGCATATGGTTTAATATGCATGTTTTGGAAATATTAAGTGCATAGTTTGAAAGACACGATGTTTTGAAAAGATGTTTGAAAATGTTGAACTCATGAGAGTTGGAAACTGGGTTTAATTGCATTGATGGTATTGTGTTTTGAGCAGTCCCCGCTAAACCTTGTGTGCTTACGCTCTCTTTGTCCATCAATGTAGAGAATTAAAGGTTGGAGGCAGTGAGCAAGCGAGGGGGATTTCAAGGACTTGAATAACTCAAAAGTATGGTTTTTGAACAAGACTAGTAGTAATAAAGGCAATTGGGTTCATTGTTGTTGTTTGGGAGGGTTATTTGCTAAATTCCCTATTTGTGCAAGCTTGTAATGTTGTTGTGGTGTTGTATGAGGCTTTATGTGATTGGTTTTGATGTGGATTTATGTTTTGAGCTTTGTATGGGTTGGTTATTAGGATACATGCCTCTAGACTTGAGATTGAGATATGTTGCTATGTTTAAAGCATGTTTCCTCGATGACCTTGTGAGGTTTGGTCCTTAGTTTAATGGTGCATATGTTTGTGGCCTGTTAAAGCATGTTCAAACCCATAATTGTATGAAAAACCAGCAAAAGTGTATATTTTGGGTCAGGCCGTATCGATACGCGGGGCCTCGTATCGGTACAAGTATGCTGGATGTTGGCATGGGATTGGTACAAGGAATATCGTATTGGTACGAGCTTTAGCTACTGGAAATCCATATTTTGCAACCGTGTACTAATATGCCTTGGCCCCGTACCGGTACGCCTTTTAGGATTGAAGCCCCATATCGATACAGGTTATCGTTAATACGGTTGATGTGATTTCTGAAGTTTATGATTCTTTCATTTTGGTCCCTAGTATATGTGAATGCATTTGTATGAGTTTGGGTTATCTTTTTGGGCTGAATTTTGGCAAGAAAGCATGTAACCTGACTAATTGTAGATTGGTAACCTAGATTTTGAATAAGTCCTCTTAATTTTCTAGATGTGCAATTTAGTCCATAAATTGCAAATGTGTGCAATTGGATGTCTAATCGACGCCCGATTTAAGTGAGGTTTCACCCGCTTCTAGCATGCCCACTATAAGATGTAATGTTGCATCTAGACAAGATAAAAAGAAAAAATGGATCTAATTTTAGTTAATCGTTTCGGGTTTTGTTTCGGCAAAACCCAATGTAGCTCGACCGGTTCGGTCTAGCGTCTAGGCCGGGTCGAGGGGTTACAATTATTACATAATAAAATATCTAAACCAAACTCATCATAAAAAATAATAAATAGTATAAATAATTTTTAATATTATTTCTTCTTTGAAAATAAAATTATTTTATTTAAATGACAAAAGTTTGTGTTATTCAGTTTTAAAACATTTTACAAATAGTGTTTGAAATTTTAGATTTTTTTTGAATCTTGAACGATGCTAAATTTTATTTTATTTTTGAACAAGAACGATACTGAATTTTATTGAAACAAAAGAAGGTACAAGTTAAAAATACAACCAATCTGTTGAATTGATCAACCAATGACAATTGGCCAAGAAGGGGGTAAATTAGCTATTTAAAAAATTAAAGGGTGCAAGATGGAAATGAAAAAATTGGACACAAACAATTTTAGAGTGGTTCAAGCTTAGAACAAGCTCTACGTCCACTACCTCAGCACCCTACTGAGGATTTCAACAATCCACTCAATGAATTTGTCCCCTTTTTTCGGCTTAGGAGGAAACCGTTACAATCAATCAAAGCTTTCTACCCAAAGCTTGATCAAAGTCACTCCTACAAAGAGAAATTGCGGTAAACAGAAAAATGCCTCTCAAAGGTAGATAAGTTTACCCAATTACAAGTTCACACAAACCCAAACTTGAATAAAAATGAATACAATAAAATCTCTCAAGAGGGTTACAAGAATTTTACTCTATAAGGCTCAAAAGGATTGGATTTATGCTTGAATGTGCTTGACTTGTTGGTTTATCTTTGTTGTAGCTTCAAAGGCTTGCTTTTATATCCTCTCATTAATTTCTAACCATTTGGGTGGTTGGCATCATCAATAGAGCCGTTTGGCTCTCTTGTTCCCACCATAAATGCTCTGCTGCAGCTTACCGTGTCGATACGCGAGAGGCCGTATCGGTACGAACCTGAAATAGAAAGAGCCGTTGTGCAGGTAAAACAACCTATCATATCGATACACGAGAAGTCGTATCGAAACGCTATAAGGAGACGTATCGATATGTTTTTGCTCACTTGGGCTACTGCCAGAACCTGTATCGGTACTCCACGTAGGTGTATCGATACGGGTTAACTGATTTTCAAAATCGCATGTTCCTAATAACTGACAAGGCAACATTCGAAACATAAATAAAAATATTTAAAAAAATCTCAACTACCGTATCGATACATTAGTAGCCGTATTGGTACGTTGTTCTTAAATCTTAAACCCACTATAAAAGCCGTATCAAAACGGATAGCACCGTATCGGAACGCTTGAGTAAAAACCTTAGCCCATATGAAGACCGTATCGAAACGGAAAGAACCGTATCAAAACATTCTTACCCGTATCGAAATAGATTCTTACAGTGGCATTTTAAGTTAAGCCCATATCGAAATGCTCGAGGGCTTATCGATACGCCTAGGCGTAAAAGTTGAAATTGGCTTTAAAAACACTTAGAAATATTTATGGGGTTTAAGTTTTTGACTTTGAATAATTTTGTGCTTGAAAAATCCTTGTCAATTGTGAGTCTTTGAGATACTTAAAAATATATTTTCTTTTACAAATAGGCCATTAAACAATTTGTTATATCAAAATCAAACTTTGGTTTTATAATCTCCCCCTTTTTTGATATAACAAAACCAAGTTAAATTTTTAAGTCTTTCTGAAAAACTCCTGAAAATTTCCCCTACTTTAAGATAGGTTTTAAAAACGTTTTTGAAAATTTAAGCTCTTTTACTTCTCCCCCTTTTTGTTAGATCAAAATCAATGATAGATCAATAGATAAGAAAGAGTAAAGCAAAAACAACATAATATTCATTGAAGCATAAAACAATAATCAAGCAACATAAGAAAAGTCCAAACTTAAAATCCTAAACACATAAGCAAAGGTTCATAATTCAAATATCATAGATGCATAAATATAGAAATCCTAATATGAAATGTATGATATGCAATGAATTTCTAGGGAGCATCATCATCATCTTCGTCCTCTTCATCTTCATCTTCATCATGGGTTTGAGTAGCTTGAGATTGTCTCCATTCCCCATGGAAAGCTGTGAGAGAGATATCCATTGATCCTTGTTGGCTCTCAATTGTTTGAACTAGTTCCTCCAAGGAAATAACTCGAGTATCAATGGCCACAAACCCTTCATTCATAGTTGTCTTCAATGAGGTCATAGAGGTGTTTAATGTAGTGAATTGCTCATTGAGATAAGCCATGAGAGCATCATGTGGAAGCTTGAGGAGCGGCTTGCAGAGGAGCTTCCAATTTATCGAGGATAGCATCATGTGGAAGCTCGGCGAGACGTAGCCACTTACCATTGAAATAGTGAAAATTTGAACGAACAAGAGAACACTCATCAATGGGATCGTTAAGAGGCTCGGGAAAGTCTTGCGAGCAATCGATCTCCAATTGAGTAAACAAGTAACTCAATGTTGTTTCATAAGTGAATGATGAAACTAGAGAGGTGTGGCGATGTTGGATGAGGTAAACTAGCTCCGCGAACATAATTCGAGCAAGATTGGGCTACTTTTCTTCACGAAAACATCTAATCCAAAAGTCGTCCACTTGTCGGATAGTCGAAAACTTACCACCGGATAGCCGAAACCACCAAGTGATCATGAGATGCAAGAAGCGATCATGAGCATCAAGAACAGTGACAGAATCACCAAGAACATGTCCCATGGAGTCCTCATCATCGATTCCCTCATCTTTTATCCCAAAAACATTGACTAGAGTTTGAATATCAATACAAAATTTATTCCCCATTAAGAATGACTCAATAGCAATGACCTTAGAGTAGTCTTGGTTAGGGATGCACCAGGCATTATCAAAGAAAATCAAGACAAGATTAAGGTATAAAATCCCGAGGATACCCAAAAATTGAATAAAATTCCAACGTCTCAAAAGATGAAGATATTTAAACTTGAAACGTTCAGATTTTAAGAATGGAAGAGATGTTACTCTCACACGGTAAATTTTGTAGTTTTGGTATTGCTTGAAGTGATTTAAAGCCGACAGGGTCGTTTGGTAAATAACGCTAAGGTTGGGACGAGCCAAATTGTCTTCGTTTGAAGACTCGCCAACCTCGGTTGTTCTAGCTCTCTTTCTCGGTGCCATAGATAATTTGAAAAACAATTTTAAGGCACAAAACAGTGTATGCATAAATCATCATATTCGATCCAATATTCAATCCAATAAATTCAAGGTATTGTTTAAAAATCTATAGTTTAAAACATATACAAGTATAAAATAAAATTTTGGTAAAAATAATTTTGAAAAATAGATTAAAAATTATAGGGTATATTTTTATATTCGAATAAAAAAATTTCAGTTTTTGAAAAAAAATCCAGAGACTTGAAAAACTATAGTATGTATATGTTTAAAACACAAAAACTAAGTAAAAACAGTATAGAAATCAAAACAAAATTAAAAAGAAAAAGAAAAGAGTTTTATACCTTGAAGTTGGGATTATGGATGAATGAGGATGAAGCAATGCACAATCTTTGATGAAAAGAGCTTGGGGTGATGTTTTAGAGTAAAACCCCTCAAAATCTTTGATGGATTTATGTGAAAAACTTAGAATTGTGTGTGTATTTAAAGGGAAAATCGGCTAGGGTTTTGAGAAAAAGGGTTTGAATTAAAGTTAAACCCATTTAATGACTCATTTAAGGACAGATGGCTTCGCGTACCAATATGCCACGTGGCATATCAATACAGGTGTATCGGTACACAAGGTAGGTGTACCGAAACACTAGTATCGTTTCGATACGGACTCAACTGTATCGAAACCTATTCTTGAACTCGTATCGATACGATTGGACCCGTATCGATACACTTGTGCTGTAACCCCCTTGACCCGGTCTAGTCAGAAGACCGAATCGAGCGAGTCACACGGGGAATATTGAAGTAAAACCTGAAAGTTCCACTTCAATAAACAACCTTTTTTCTTTTAATCTTTCTAGATGCAACATTATTAACCTAAGTGTACATGCTGAAAGTGAATGAAACTACAACTCGATCGGACATCGGTTTGAAATCCAATCGTTCTATTTAGCGTTTAGGGACCATTTTGTAAAACTTATAAAATTTAGGGACCAAATGCGAAATTAAAGTTACCGATAGTCAATTAGTCAGGTTTCATTCTTTCATATCAAATTTCAGCTCATTTCGATCACCCAAACTCATTTAATTGAACGTTCATATATCCAGTGACTTAAATGTAAGAATTTAGAACTTCAGAAAGCTTCAATTAACCAACTTAACGGTCAAGTGTATCGATACACTTGTGCCCGTACTGATACGCCAATATCTCATCAAAATCTTAGATTTCCAGTAGCACATAAAGGTATCGGTACGGTCCCGTCTACTGATATAGTTCACCAATTTGTCCTCTAACCGTAACGATATGGTTTACCCTGTACCGATACGGTATGCCTGGTTTGGCTTTACTGTACCGATATGGTAGCCCGCGTATCGATACGCCTGGGCCTATAATGTCACAAATTGCATATTTTTCAAGCTTTAACTCATCCGAAAACATTCCAACATGCTACTAAGACATGTACATCCACTTAGAGCATAAAACTATAGGCATTAAACACCAAAGCATGCTTTCAACATCAACACAATATGATTATCAATCTATAGGCATGCTTCCTATGCAAAGTAACCATTTACACACCAAAATGCAAACCAAACCAAATACCAACAATTAAAGGTCATTTACAAGTCAAAAACCATTATAAAAACTTGCAGCAAATCAAGGGAGTTCAAAACATCATCTCCCAAAACACTTGGCTAACCCCATTGCCATTATTAGCTATGTTTTAAACTATCAAACTGTACTTGAGCTTACAATTGAAACTTGGATTGAATCTTTGCTTCCTTGCTACCGCCAACACTCTAATGATATGCATTGTTGCAAAAGATAGCGTAAGTATAAATGCCTAGTGAGGGTCGCTCAAAACAAAACACAACAACAATGCATTTAAAACCATTTCAGCCCTTAAATCTCCAATATCATGATCAAATCAAATCTCATGCTTGAAACCACTTTTCAAAGAAAAACACATTTCATTTCTCAACATGTATCATTAGTCTTATGCATCTCAATGCAAAATCTCAAGTCATACATGCTTAGCCAACAAGCAATGCTTCCATTTTAAATCTCATGCATAATCTCACCCTATGCAAAGTTTCATGTATAAACCACATTATACAAATGTTTCTCATGTATAATTCACATTATACAAATCATCATTTAAAAGCATGATACATGTTTAGCACATATATTGGCAATACAAGTGATCCGGATAGAACTACCCCTATCCTTTAGATGGCACTACCCCCATCCTTTCATGTTCAAATATGCGGACACCTTGATGGCACTACCCCCATCAAGTCTCATGGTGAAACTACCCTCACCATAATCTCACTTCAGCCGGGTTGCCACTACCCGCATTGTCCGTTGGTGATAGCATTACCCCTATCACTCGCACCACAATAGCACTACCCCTATTATGGAACCGAATAATTTGTCTCACGTATGAATTTTGTATATATATTATAGTGCACTTCTCATCCTATTGGTCAACCAATTCTACCCAACATAGTTTATAAACATCATCACTTGCCACTATACAATTTAAAACCATGTTAACCTACTGTTTTTACCAATGCATCATCAAAACCATTTCCATATCCAAAATCTCATGCATTTAACCATGCAAAGCTTTTCAAAAGCATAATATATCTTATTGTCATAACAATTCTATCTCATGGGATAATTCTCATCATAATTCATATATGAAAACATGCATTAAACAGTAGGTAACAAAACCATAATCAAAACATGAGCATGATATCATTAAAACCATGGGAAAACTGAAACCCGAGAGCAAATGTCACCATACTTACTTCCGAGCCTAGATTGGCATTTCAAGCACAATCTAAACTCCCATAAATCACTTTCAAACCCTTTTAAGGCTGTAAACCACGTTTCTACTCACTAACTTCGCTTGCAAGTCGAAGTGTCAATCAAGCATCCGATGCAATCATAGCACCTCCAAACAACTCCGGATTGATCTCCCCTGTTTTTACCCAACCAAAATAAGGAATTAAAGCTCAATTCAACATCTAAACTCGCAGCGCACAACCTCCTCAACATTATAGCACAATTAACAACACAACACCAACCAAAAACTATCGAAAACAAAGGCGAAATCATCCTAAATGATCTCCAACCCTTACCCAACGATATCAACACTTAAACAACATCAATACACATCAATTAAACACTTCCCAACATCCTTTAACTTCCAGCAACCATTAAACTCATTTATCAAGCCACAAACCAAAGATAACAACCTAGATCCATAGCAATCTAACTACTTTCAGGTTTACATTGATAAAAAACACGTATCCACATTCTTTAACACCAACTCAATGATTAAAATCATCATAATACTCAACATTTTCAGATCCATACGAATTTAATCCAAACTCTTCATTTATTAACTCAAAGACCTCAATTAAACCAATTTTCCTTAATCATCATTACAAAACTCATTAGAAAACATAGATAAAGGATCAAGAACTTGTGAATTTCAGTAAAGAACCTTTCATTAGAGGAGGGCAACGAAACATTACCTATAATGGTAGCTTTCCCCTTAATTGGTTGATTTACATGAGAAAAAAAAGTTTAAACAATAAGATTTTTGGTAGGAAATCATTTAGAAATCAAAGATCAATTAAAATAAGAGTTCACCTTAAGATTTTGAAGAGAAGAATTGTGTTTTACTGGGGAGAAAGTTGATAGAATTTTTGAGAGAAGAAAAGTTACGCCAAATTTGTTTTAGAGGAAATAACCCCAATTAACTCCCCTAACCAATTTTAGTTAATTAAAACACTTTAAAATAAGCCAATTAAGGGATAAAGTTTGATACTAGACTTTAGGGTTATTAGATCCTTAAAGATTCTATGTTCTCATCCTTTTATAAAACGGTCACTAAAACTGTTTTAATTTCTTTACAAAACAGTCACCATTTTCAAAATGTCACCCTTACTCAATTTATTTTGCGAAATGGAGTCAACCATTATTTTCAAAACATATTTAAATATTTTATATAATTTTTCATATTTTATTTCGGCCAAATCTATTTCTTTTAATTAATTTCCCGAAACTAGTTTAGACCGCTACACCGGTTCACCGAAACCGTCCGAACTAATCGGATAAATTTTAGGCCCAAAATCGGGGCGTTACAACTTTCCCCCACTTAAGAAATTTTGTCCTCGAATTTACCTTGTGGAAAAAGATAGGGAATCTGATCCAGCATCTCATCTTTCCTTTCCCAAGTGGCCTCCTCAACACGTCAATGTCGCCACAACACTTTGACCAACTCTATGGTCTTACCACGCAACACCTTACTATCCGAATCTAGGATTTCCACCGGTTCCTCATCACAGGTTAAATTCGGATTCAATTCAATCTCCTTAACAAGCATAACATGTGAAGGATCCGATCTATATCTCCGTAACATGGATACATGGAAGGCATCATGTATCTTCTCCAACTCAGATTGCAACCTCAATCTATAAGAAACAGGATGAACACGTACCAGCACCTCATATGGTCCTATGAGCCTAGGGCTCAACTTGCCCTTTCGGCCAAATCTCATCACATTCTTCCAAGGCGAAACCTTAAGAAATATTTTCTCACCAACCGCATACTCGATCTCCCCATGCTTCAAATCCGCGTAGGATTTCTGTCTATCTGATGTTTTCTTAAGCCAATCTCAAATAACTTTACCTTCTCAGTAGTGCCATTAAGCACATTTGGCAAAGAAACAAGCTTCTCTCTCGTTTCCGCCCAGCAAAGAGGCATTCTACACTTCTGGCCATATAAAGCCTCATATGGAGCCATTTGGATACTCGCCTGATAGCTGCTATTATAAGCAAACTCTACCAAAGGTAACTGTTTCTCCCAAGAACCCTGAAACTCGATAACACAACAACAGAACATATCCTCCAACACCTGGATAACTCGCTTAGACTGTCTATCCATCTGTGGATGATAAGATGTACTAAAACTCAACTATGATCCTAAAGCTCGATGCAACGACTCCCAAAACCTTGAGGTAAAACGCGGATCCCTATCAGAAACAATAGACTTAGGCACACAATGCAACCTCACGATTTCAGCGACATACAAATTCGCTAACCTATCCAAGGTGTACGTCGTATGCACCGGCATAAAATGTGGACACTTTGTCAAACGATCTATAATTACCCAAATAGAATTCTTCTTTGACGGGGTCAAAGGGTAACCGGACATAAAATCCACAGTAATTCTCTCCCATTTCCATTCCGGTATCCTCAACGGTTGCAATAACCCGAATGGAAACTAATGCTCGGCTTTTACCCTTTAACAAACCATACACTTACTCACAAACTCCGAAACATCCCTTTTTAGCCCAACCCAATAGTATTCATCCTTCAACCCACGATACTACCGGGGTGCATAGCAAAAGGACTACTATGAGCCTCCGTCAAAATAGTGCGCCTTAACTCAACATCTTCCAGCAAAACTATTCAACCCTTAAAGCATAAAACACCATCATCATTAAAGAAAAACTCCGTTGGATTACCTTCCGCAATATCCGTAACATGCGGCACCAACGAATCATCTAGCAACTACTTCTCCTTGATCAACTGAACCAATGAAGGTTAGACTTGCAACTCCGCTATAAAACCACCATCCCGAGACAAACTCAACCGAGCAAACATCGCTCGCAACTCCACAGCTACTTTTCTGCTCAAAGCGTCAGCTACCACATTAGCCTTACCCGGATGATACTCTATCGTCAAATCATAATCCTTAAACAACTCCAACCATCTCTGTTGCGTAAGATTCAACTCCTTCCGCGACATCAAATACTTCAGACTCTTATGGTCGGTAAAAACTACACGTTTCTCACCATAAAGGTAATACCTCCAAATCTTCAAAGCAAACACAACTGCAGCCAAATCGATATCATGTGTCGGATAGTTGCGCTCATGCACCTTTAACTGCCTAGATGCATAAGCCATAACCTTACCTTCCTGCATCAACACACACTCCAAACAACATAGGATGCATCGCTATAGATTACAAACTCTTTTCCCGATTCAGGTTGAATCAAGATTGGAGCTTGCGTCAAAGCTTCCTTCAACTTCTCAAAAGCTTGCTTCCTTGACCCGGTCTACTCAAAACGAACATCCTTCTGTAACAACTTCGTCAAAAAGTGTCAATCTTAGAGAAACCATCTACAAAACGACGATAATACCCAGCTAAGCCCAAGAAACTATGAACCTTCATTACCAATTTAGGTTGTTTCCAATTCACAACCGCTTCTAACCTTTGTGGATCCACACAGATGCCTTCTGCTGATACAACATGGCCAAGAAACACCACCTCTCTAATAAAAAACTCACATTTGCTTAACTTAGCATACAACCGATTATCCAACAAGGTTTGTAAAACAATACGCAAATGCCTATCGTGATCCTCATCAGTACGTGAATACACAAGGATATCATCGATAAACACAACCACAAACTGGTCTAAGAACTCCTGGAACACCCGATTCATCATATCCATGAAAGCAGCTGGAGCATTCGTCAACTCGAATGGCATCACCAAGAACTCATAATGCCCGTATCGAGTGCGAAAAGCTTTTTTCGGTACATCCTTGTCCTTCACTTTCAACTGGTAGTATCCTGATCTTAAATCAATCTTAGAAAACACTGTCGCACCACGAAATTGATATAAAATTTCATCAATTCACGGTAAATGATACTTATTCTTTATCGTCAACTTACTCAACTGTTAATAATCAATGCACATCATCATCGTGCCATCCTTCTTCTTAACAAACAACACTGAAGCTCCTCAATGAGAAATACTAAGACGAATGAACCCTCAATCAAGCAACTCCTACAACTGTACCTTTAACTTCTTCAACTCCTTAGGTGCCATCCGATAAGGTGCAATGGACACTGATGCCGTATCCTCATATGTCTCCATGCTAAACTCAACATCTCTATCCAGTGGCAAACTAGGAAACTCATCCGAAAACACTCCAGGATAATCACAAACAGTCTGAATATCTTGCAGATGTACCTCCTTCATAATCAGATTCATGACATACGCTAGGTATGCCTGACATCCACACCCTAACAACTTATACGCTTCCATCACTGAAACAACATTAGATAAGAACTTAACATTCTCGCCCACCACCACAACCTCTAAGCCATCGGAACATCGCAACGTAACACACTTCGTCTCAAAATCTACTACAGCCTTATGCTCAGCCAACCAATCCATTCCCAAGATAACATCAAAACCATAAAAGGCAACTCCATCATATCAACAACAAAAATATGACCCTGAACCATCAAAGGACACCTCCTATACATCTTTCTAACAATGACGGTCTCTCCAAAAGAACTCGTCACATGCATACCCACATCCAACATCTCAACAGGTATATCAAGCAAAATGGCATGCTCGCGCAAAATATACGAATGTGTAGATCCAGAATCAATCAAGGAAAGTAATGACAAAGATTGTAAAGTAAACGTACATGCAACCACATCAGTGTTATTCCTCTATTCTCGATGCGCATACACCCTAGCCTGGCCACCTCCCTCAAGTCGAACAGCCACAACATGAGCCACGTTCCTCTGCCATCATCTCTACACTGAAAATTTCCACAGCCGCGCCCACGACCTCTTTGTGGGTCAACAGCTCTGACAGGATACTGTCTACCTCCAGAAAACTGTGGACAATCTCTTTTCGTGTGTCCCTGCACCATAATGCCAACACGTGGCTGCAGCTCCCCAACACTCACCATTATGTCATCTCCCATAACGGTTACACTCTGCTGTTTGAACATAAGCATTCTAGACCTGTTGTCATCGGCCAACATATCCATTACCCTCACGCCTCTAATCTCTAGAGTACCCTCCCATCACGCTGCCTCTTATGACAATCCTTCTCAACATTAAACTCACTAGCCCTCTTCCCAGACCTAAAATTCCCTACGCGAGATGAGAAACCCAGATTCTGCTCAATGTCCATTGCCCGCGTAACCAGGACATCAAAATCCACATAATCGGAAGCTAACATATACATATTTACTTCCTTTACCAAGCCATACCGAAAATGATCACATTTAGCTCTCTCATCAGGAACCAACTCAGGAGCATACTGGCTCAAACGAACAAACTGGATCTCATAATCCGCAATAAACATGTTACCCTGAACCAAATATGTAAACTCTATCTTCTTCTCATCTTGGTACCTCGTACTAAGATACTTACGCCTAAAGGCAGTCCTAAAGAAATTACAGGTCACCTCTGCAGGTTTCATCCCTACAATAGTGGTCGTCCATCACGTATAAGCATCACCATGCAACAGAGAAATAATACAGCCAAGCTTATACACATCTGTGCACCCAACTATTCCAAAATCCTCTGGGTACTCTCAAACCATGCCTCGAAATCCTCCGAAGACAACCCTCGAAACTAAGTACCACCCAGACTGCGTAAATGCTCTAAAGGTAAACCAGGATTATCAACAACCGGTGGTGGAGTAGCCACACGCATACCCGCAACTACAGCCTAAAAGGCTTCCATGATAGCATGAATCAAAGGCATCATATCACCCACAACCTGTGTCACATCTCAAAAACCGGTCTAGTTGGAATTGGATTCCGGTGATCGAAAATTTTATTCCGAGAGATTTAAATTTTCCATCAATATTGACTATATGATCCATTTTCTTAATATTGAACCATAATTGAGTTTAATCCTTGAATCAGGACCTTATTGAAAAATCAAAATATTGAATGTCAGTCAAGGGTATCGATACAATAGGCACCGTATCAGTACGGTCTAACGGTTTTAAATATCTTTCTGGGATTTGGTCTAGTCGTATCGATATAGCTCTACGCGTATCGATACGGGGGTATGAAGAAAACAGTTTTGGGATATTAAATTAAAAGAAATGAGAGTTTGGTGATTACTCACCTGTTGGAGGCTACCCTCCCATGTGAAAATAACCTGAAAAGGTGACTATTAGTCATCAATCATCTTGAATTGAGCAAACCCTATAGCCAAGGAAAAGCATTTCATTGGTCATTGAAGAGGTGAGTTGGGATTAGAAAACCCTTAAGTGTGGAAACCTTTTGCTGGTTGGTTGAAAGCTGAATCATGATTAGATATCTTAATCTATTAAAATGAATAAAGTGAAGCTCTCACCCTTGCTTTACAATCATCGGGACTAATTTATTCTTTTGTTAACTTCACATTCTGCCAAGCATACACCTCCATTGATACCTCTCCACCAAGCAAGCATACACCTCTCCATTAGAGCTCTTTTAGTTTAAGCTCCCTTCGATTTGAAAGCATCATTCCATAGCTAATGTTTGGGTAAGTATAAGCCCTAAATATATCAATGATTTCATAAGCCTTTACAAGTTTAATTTCAAGATAAGCTTTTGTTCTTCAAGCATTAAATTTATGAGTAGCTAGTGGCTATTCTATTGATTCTAATAATCTTCTATTGTCTTCTCCTAGCCCAAGTATCGAAAAAAGTTAATCCATTGTTTCCATCAAAAGCTAGGGATAAATGAATTGTTATCCGTGAGTCTTGTAGCTAAGGTGAGTGTAGTCGGTGTCTTAAGAGTTGGCTAGGTGCCCAACTCGAATCATACAACATTGAATTTGATATTACCAACCATCGAAATGAAGGTTTATGCATAAGATACTATTGTAAGCTATGTTTGGTAAGCAAATGGTAAGTATTGCATTGAATTCATGAGTATTGCATAGACTTGATTATTGTTGAAAGCTTTGAGTTATCGATATATGCCTATTGCTAATGAGTCATTGATACGAGACTATTGATGTTGAAATATTTCTATATGTGTATTGTTATACCAATATTGAATTTTTGTCTATTGAACCTTGGGATCAAAGTATTGGATACAATTGGCATGCCATAGAATTCATGAGCTCATTGGTATAGGTATTGGGCTTCGGCCATGGTGCGGCAGAGGGATGTGTATTGTATTGGTCAATTGGTGCGGTGGAGGGATGATGATGTATATGACATGACCATTATTGTTATTGTTGGTGTTGTGGTGGAATTCGGGTATCCAAATACAGTTGAGTCGATCCAAAGAAATGATTAATTGTTATTATTGTTATTGTTATTGTTATTGTTATAATGCTATGATATTGATTATTGAGGAATATGCCATTCATTGATGCCATGACATGTATATATGTTGCATATGTGGAAGATGTTATTAAGTATGTCATTGAAGCATGTTGAGATGCATAACGTATTTGCTTATGTTTTATGGCTACCTCACTTAGACTATATAAGTCTAATGCATTCATCGTCCATAACATTTCAGGTTAAGAAGTATATCGAATCAGGATCGGGATTAGTTAGAAGTTCGACAAGTCACCCCAAGCCTAAAGTAAAGTACCTTGTCCTTACGAACTCCTAGAATGGTGGCAAAGTAGTTAAATTAGTTGGTTTATGTTTGGACTATGTGTGTAATGGCTATGCATTGTATAAGTCTAAGTGGCCCTAAACGACCCTTTGGTAATGACAAAATGGCATAAAATGCATAGTTTTGGCTTAAAGTTGGAAACGTGGTAAATGGATTGAGAATGGCATGAAACTTGACATACAGATAGATTATATGTTTATAAGCTTGCTGGTAAAATTTGATAATGTTCGGACAAGGTTCAACAGGTTAATTAAAAAAAAACTAGCAAAATTCTATCATTATAGGTCAATATGTATCAATACGGTTAATAGTGTATCAGTACGGTTAGGCTTAATTTGTCTTAATAAACAAAGCTTATCGATACGGCCTTGGGCGTATCGGTACAGAATTTGATCACTAGAATCTAGATTGAAAAAAGTATCGATACGGTGTAGAGCATACCGATACAGGTCTTTATAATTGAATCTGAATTTGGGAATTAGGTTAAGGGTATCGGTATGATAACCGTTAAATTTGTTAATAGATGAAGAACACAGTTTTGTATTGGTTGCAGTTTGGTCACTAATTAATGCAAGGCTTAATTGAATGGACAAACGAACTCTAAATAATATGAGAATTTGTATACTCACTATTGGAATGATGAATTTCATTTTGGGTTAGGTTAATTTCAGAAAAGGACCACTAAAATACTAAAATTATGATTAAGTCCCTAAACTTGTAAATGTTGTAAATTGGTCCTAATTGGCTAATCATTGACTCGCAATACATTAAATTGTATTAGTGTAATGCTTATTCTTGAATGTTAAGCCCAACAACATCATTTATTGAGTGTAAATTTCTTATCGACCACTGCTTAGTTTATCGATAACACACTCTGACCCAGTTCTCGACCAGGCCGGGAAGGGGTGTTACAACTTGCCCCTGAACTACTCGGGGTCCATCACCACTTGTCCCCATACCACCACCAGGTGAAGACGAAGGGGGCGGCAAATCCTCATTATGCATATCTCATTCCTCCACAACTCTACGAGTACCAATTCTCTGCTCTCATCTCGGTCCCATAATGCAAATAATATGAATCTATCATTTAAAAAAATAGCATATCAAAATAGTCAGGCCAGCGCAAAGCAAGATTCCAAGTTGCTCAAGTTTTAAAACATTATCTCTTTCAATAGTAATATGGCAATGGGTTACCCAATTCTCTATCCCAACAACAAACATTAACCACACAACATACTATCAATCACCGTGCATAACAATCAATATTTAAACAATCACAACATGCTCGAAACATAACCTCAACACCTTGCGAACAACAAATATTCAAACACCCAACAAACTTACCTCAACTTACCTCCCAAATTTTTTGTCAACCTAGCTTTGATACCAACAAATGTAACCCTCTTGACCCGGTCTAGTCGCAAGGCCGAATCGAGCGAGTCACACGGGGAATATTGGAGTAAAACCCAAAAGTTCCACTTCAATAAACAATTTTTTTTTCTTTTAATCTTTATAGATGCAACAATATTAACCTAAGTGTACATGCTGACAGCGAATGAAACTACAACTCGAACAGACATCAGTTTGACATCCAATCGTTTTGTTTAGCGTTTAGGGACCATTTTGTAAAACTTATAAAATTTAGGTACCAAATGCAAAATTAAAGTTACCGATAGTCAATTAGTCAGGTTTCATGCTTTCATATCAAATTTCAGCTCATTTCAATCACCCAAACTCATTTAATTGAACGTTCATATATCTAGTGACTTAAACGTAAGAATTCAGAACTTCAGAAAGCTTCAATTAACTAATTTAACGGTCAAGTGTATCGATACACTTGTGCCCGTACCGATACACCAATATCTTGTCAAAATCTCAGATTTCTAGTAGCACATAAGGGTATCAGTACGGTCCCGAGTACCGATACGGTTCACTAATTTGCCTTCTAACTGTATCGATACGATATGCCTGATTTGGCTTTACTTTACCAATACGGTAGCCCGCGTATCAATACGCTTGGGCATGTAATCTCACAAATTGCATGTTTTTCAAGCTTTAACTCATCCGAAAACATTCCAACATGCTACTAAGACATGTACATCCACTTAGAGCATGAAACCATAGGCATTAAACACCAAAGCATGCTTTCAACATCAACACAATATGATTATCAATCTATAGGCATGCTTCATATGCAAAGTAACCATTTACGCACCAAAATGCAAACCAAACCAAATACCAGCAATTAATGGCCATTTACAAGTCGAAAACCATTATAGAAACTTGCAGCAAATCAAGGGAGTGCAAAACATCATCTCCCAAAACACTTAGTTAACCCCATTTCCATTATTAGCTATGTTTTAAACTATCAAACCGTACTTGAGCTTACAATTGCAACTTGGATCGAATCTTTTCTTCCTTGCTGCCGCCAACACTCTAATGATCTGCATTGTTGTAAAAGAGAGCATAAGCATAAATGCCTAGTGAGGGTCGCTCAAAACAAAACACAACAACAATGCATTTAAAACCATTTCAGCCCTTAAATCTCTAATATCATGCTCAAATCAAATCTCATGCTTGAACCCACTTTTCAGAGCAAAACATATTTCATTTCTCAACATGTATCATTAGTCTTATGCATCTCAATGCAAAATCTCAAGTCTTACATGCTTAGCCAACAAGCAATGCTTCCATTTTAAATCTCATGCATAATCTCACCCTATGCAAAGTTTCATGTATAAACCAAATTATACAAATCTTTCTCATGTATAATTCACATTATACAAATCATCATTTAAAAGCATGATACATGTTTAGCACATATATTGGCAATACAAGTGATACAGATAGAACTAACCCTATCCTTTGGATGGCACTACCCCCATCCTCTCATGTTTGGATATGCGAACACCATCATGGCACTACCCCTTCAAGTCTCATGGTGAAACTACCCTCACCATAATCTCACTTTGGTCGGGTTGCCACTACCTGCATTGCCCGTTGGTGATAGCACTACCCCTATCACTCGCACCACAATAGCACTACCCTCATTGTGGAACCAAAAAATTTGTCTCACGTACAAATTTTGTATGCATGTATATATATATATATTATAGTGCACTTCTCATCCTATTGGTCGACTAATTATATTCGACATAGTTTATAAACATCATCACTTGCCAATATACAATTTAAAACCATGTTAACCTACTGTTTTTACCAATGCATCATCAAAACCATTTCCATATCCCAAATCTCATGCATTAAACCATGCAAAGCTTTTCAAAAGCATAATATATATCATTGCCATAACAATTCTATCTCATGGGATAATTCTTAACATAATTCATACATGAAAACATGCATTAAACAGTAGGTAACAAAATCATAATCAAAACACGAGCATGATATCATTAAAACTATGGGAAAACCGAAACCTGAGAGCAAATGTCACCATACTAACTTCTGAGCCTAGATTGGTGTTTCAAGCACAATATAAACTCTCATAAATCACTTTCAAACCTTTTTAAGGTTGTAAACCACTTTTCCACTCACCGACTTCGCTTTGCTTGCAAGTCGAAGCGACAATCAAGCATCCAATGCAATCATAGCACCTCCAAACAACTCGAGATTGATCTCCCCTATTTTTACCCAACCAAAACAGATAATTAAAACTCAATTCAACATCTAAACTCGCATCCCACAACCTCCTCAACATTCTAGCACAATTAACAACACAACACCAACCGAAAACTATCGAAAACAAAGGCGAAATCATCCTAAATGATCTCCAACCTTTGCCCAATGAAATAAAAAATTAAACAACATCAATATACATCAATTAAACACTTCCCAACATCCTTTAACTTCCAGTAACCATTAAACTCATTTATCAAGCCACATACCAAAGATAACAACCTAGATACATAGCAATCTAACTAGTTTCGGGTTTACATTGATCAAAAACACGTATCCACATTCTTTAACACCAACTCAATGATAAAATCATCATAAAACTCAGCATTTTCAGATCCATACGAATTTAAACCAAACTCTTCATTTATTAACTCAAAGACCTCAATTAAACCAATTTTCCTTAATCATCATTACAAAACTCATTAGAAAACATTGATAAAGGATCAAGAACTTGTGAATTTTAGTAAAGAACCTTTCATTAGAGGAGGAGAACGAAACCTTACCTCTAATGGTAGCTTTCCCCTTAATTGGTTAATTTACATGAGAAAACAAAGTTTAAATAATAAGATTTTTGGTAGGATATCATTAGGAAATCATTTAGAAATCAAATATCAGTTAAAATAAGAGTTTATCTTAAGATTTTGAAGAGAAGAATGGTGTTTGGCTGGATACAAAGTTGAGAGAACTTTTTAGAGAAGAAAAGTTACGTCAAATTTGTTTTAGAGGAAATAACTCCCAATTAACTCTCCTAACCATTTTTAGTTAATTAAAACACTTTAAAATAAGCCAATTAAGGGATAAAGTTTGATACTAGACTTTAGGGTTATTAGCTCCTTAAAGATTCTAAGTTCCCATCCTTTTACAAAACGGTCACTAAAATAGTTTTGATTTCTTTACAAAACAATCACCATTTTCAAAATGTCACCCTTACTCAATTTATTTTGTCAAATGGATTCCACCGTTATTATCAAAATATATTTAAATATTTTAGATAAATTTTCCATATTTTATTTCAGCCAAAATCTATTTCTTTTAATTAATTTCTTGAAACTAGTCTAGACTGCTACAGCGGTTCACCGGAACTGTCCGAACTAATTAGATAACTTCTAGGCCAAAAATCGGGGCATTACATGTGCTGAGAAATGCAATCTAGGTTGAGACAAGAATGGTGTATCGAAACACCTTCACTTGTTTCGATACAGATAACCCAGAAAATGCATTTTGGGCCACAAGTTGCTCAAAATTTCAATTTTATTCGAACCGAAATGCATGCAGATGATATGTGAACAACATGTATGGTCTAACATGGATACATACTCCCCCTAGAAACAAGCATAGATGCATCAAGAAGCAAAATCACACATACATATCAATCAATTTAATTCAAGCAAATTTTTTAACCTTAAAGGGCTCTAAAGGATCAAGAAAGACTGGTTAAACCTAACTCTCTCCTAAGAGTCCAAAATCGCTATTTATCTAAAGGTTTGGTAAATATATCCGCTAATTAATGTAAGGTGCCAACATACTCTAGAACTACATCATTTTTCAAGACATGATCTCTAATGAAATGATGTCTAATCTCTATGTGTTTGGTTCTAGAATGTTTGATGGGATTCTTAGTGAGACAAATGGAACTAGTGTTGTCACACTTAAGGGGTATGATACCTACATCGAATCCATAATCTAAGAGTTGTTGCTTTATCCAAATAACTTGAGCACAACAACTCTCGATCGATATATACTCCGCTTCGGTGGTAGATAAAGCTACACTATTTTGTTTCTTAGAGAACCAAGATATGAGCATACTACCTAAGAATTGGCAAGTTTCGAAGGTAGTCTTTATATCTATCTTACATCCCCCACAATCCGCATCCAAGAAAGCATGAAGATCAAAGGAGGAATCTCTAGGATACCAAAAACCTAAACTAGGTGTATCTCTAAGGTATCTAAAGATTCTATTAACGGCTATAAGGTGCAATTCTCTAGGGCTAGCTTGAAACCTAGCACACAAGCAAACACTAAGCATAATATCAGGTCTACTTGTGGTAAGGTAAAGTAAGGAGCCAATCACAGAACGATAAAGCTTAGAATCGACACACTTATATCCTTCATCTTTGTCAAGCTTTATGGATGAGCTCATTGGTGTGGCTTGAGGCTTCACATTCTCCAAGCCAAACTTCTTGAGCATGTCTTTTATATACTTTGCTTGATTTTGAGCTCCAAGAAAAATGAAAGCTCCCCCATCATGCTCATCTTAAATTCACCTTGTATTAGCTTAGAAAACTCTTGGCAAAACAATTCATTAGTATAACTGAAAATAATATCATCTATATAAATTTGAACTACTGAAATGTCTTTGCCATATCTTTTAATGAAAAGTGTAGTGTCCACCTTGCCTTTTTCAAAACCTTTTTCAATCAAAAAGTTTGAAAGCCTTTCATACCAAGCTCTAGGAGCTTGTTTCAAACCATATAAAGCTTTAGTGAGTTTGAAAACATTATTTGGAAATTTTGGATCCTCAAAACCTGGTGGTTGTTTAACATACCCTTCTTTATTTATAAAACCATTTAGAAAAGCACTTTTGACGTCCATTTGAAAAAGCTTGAACTCATGAAAGCATGCAAATGCAAAAAGCATCCTACTATGGGTGCATATGTTTCATCAAAATCGATTCCCTCTTCTTGAGTGTAACCTTGAGCAACAAGTCTAGCCTTTTTCCTCACTATGTTACCACTCTCATCTAGTTTGTTTCCAAAGACCCATTTAGTTCCTATTGTAGATTTATTACTAGGCCTATCAACTAATGTACATACTTTACTTCTCTCAAATTGATTAAGCTCTTCTTGTGTAGCCAATATCTAAAAATCATCTTTTAATGATTCTTTGATATTTTTAGGCTCAATGCATGAAATGAATGCAACATTATTAAAGAGCTTCAGAGAAGAACGAGTGGTTATCCCTTTAGATGGATTACCCAAAATCTCACCACCCTTTACATAGTTGAACTCCCTTGGGTAGGTGACCTCTTTTTCCTCAAGAGCCATGTATTTCAAGGCTTCAATAGGTGGATCTTGTGTTTCTTCTTCTTTGGTTTTGTGTTTCTTCTTCTTTGGTTGGAACCTCATCCAACTTTGATGTTTGTCCTCCATCAATGGCTTCAATGATTCCTACATCATCATCATCGCAAGAATCCTTCCTCGGAAGGAGGTTATCATTGAAAACAACATGGATGGACTCTTCAACAACCAAAGTTCTTTTTATTAAATACTCGATAGCTTTAAAGTTTAAAGAGTATCCTAAAAAAATAGCTTCATCACTTTTAGCATCAAATTTACCTAAATTATCTTTTCCATTGTTTAAAACAAAACATTTACAACCAAATGGATGAAAATAGCTAATGTTAGGTTTTTTGGATTTCAAAATCTCATAAGGTGTTTACTTCAAAATAGGCCTAATCATTACTCTATTTACGATATAACAAGTCGTATTAGTGGCTTCCGCCCAAAATTTTTTAGGTAAATTGTTTTCACAAAGCATGCATTGGAAACATGAATATCATCTAAATGCACAATGTAAATGTTACCTATGCGATGACCTATGAGAATTATTTGATTATTTCAATGTTCATGATTTTACATCCATTAGCCTCAAATAGAACATTAAAACCCTTATCACACAATTGATTAATGCTCAATAAATTATGCTTAAGACCATTGACATAAAGAACATTTTCAATAAGAGTAGTTGAGAGATTACCAATGGAGCCAATCCTTTCAATGTGGCCTTCGGAGTTGTCACCAAAGGTCACTACTCCTTCACTCTTTGGTTTGAGCTATAAGAATCTACTCTTGTCACCGGTCATGTGTCTTGAGCATCCACTATCAAGGTACCATGTGTTTTTGCTTGAAGATTTAGCCTTGTAGCAATGCTCCATACAAACAAATAATTAATTCTTGATTTTTGGTATCTAAATCATTTTGGGTCCATGAGTATTAGCTCCCAAAAACTTGGTTCCCTTGGGAATCCAAGAAGCAATAACATGAATATCATTAGAAGCAATAAGTTCTTTAGGAACCCATACACTTTTAATCTTTTCACTTCTAGAATACTTATGGAAGCTTCTTTGTTTGTGGTTAACAAAATTTCTTTTCACATATTGGGATTTTGAAGAACTTCATTTCTCAAAACCATTTTCCCCAATAGTGTTTAGAGAAGTTTTATGATTATCCACCTCTTTGGTGTGATAATCTTGGAAATCGGAAAGAAGTTTTTCTAAATCAAGATTTTTCTTTTTGAGATTATTTGAAAGATTTATCAAATACAAAACTATCTTTTCGAGTTACGAGTTGGTTTTTGAAAGAGAATCGTTTTGAGCTTTTAAATCAGAAATTGTTTTCTTGTTTTTCAAAATTGATTCTTTAAATTTTTCTACCAACTCATCGTAAACCTATTACAACTCATCATATGCATCATGCAATTCATCATATGTAAAATCAAAAGATGATGAGTTAGAGGTTACCATAGGATCCTCCTCAAGAACCATAAGGCAAAGGTTGGTCACTTCTTGCTCCTCATCCTCGGATGATTCCTCATCACTCCAAGTTGCAATTTGGGTTTTGAGCTTCTTCTTCTTTCTAAAGCTCTTCCTTTTTAGTTGAGGGCACTCCGTTCAAATATGACCCGATTTCTTGCACTCATAGCATATGAGTTGGTCCTTATCTTCCTCTTTGTTTTTGTTCTTGAAGTCTCCTCTTCGGTTAAAATTTCTTCCCCGGTTGGACTTCATGAACCGAGTGAACTGTTTAGCTAACATAGCCATCTCTTCATCTTCCTCCTCACTCGAATCACTCTCATCAAAAGAAGCTTTAAGAGCAATTTCGAGTTTCTTCTTTTATACCTCCTTTTTCTCTATCTTCTTCTCCTCTCTTTTCTTCTCTTTATCTCTTCCTTGCTTCGTTATCTCATGAGTGAGAAGAGATCCCATGAGAGCATCGAGCTTTAGTGTCTTCAAATTTTTTACCTCGATGATCGTAGTTATTTTCCCGTCTCGTGACTCGGGAAGAAAGTAGAGGAGTTTCTGGACAAGTTTGTCTTTGGGAATGACCTCACTAAAGCCTTTGAGACCATTTACAATGACCGAGAAGTGGTCGAACATCTTTTTGACACTTTCATCGGCTCCATCTTGAAATTTTCGTAGCTCATGTTGAGGAGTCCAATCTTGGTCTCCTTAACATTGTTGGTGCCCTCGTAGGTGGTTTCTAGAGTGTCCCACACCTTCTTTGCACTCGTACATGAAGACATCTTTGAATACATATTCGGTCTGAGCGCACGAAAGAGAATGTGCAAGACTTTGTCTATCACCCTCTTGTTTCATCGGAATGGATGGCTCGTCCTCGATTACATCCTATAGAGTGTAATCGTTGGATTTAATAAATAACCTCATCTGTTCTTCCAATATGGGTAGTTGTCCCATTGAATAAGGGTGGTTTCATGATGGATTGTGACTCGTACAAGCTTTGACCCAAGGTAGATGCCATGGCTTGATTGTAGCTTGGTGTACAGTTGATCAACTTCTCCAAGATCAACTCAATAGGATGTTAATCATTCCAATGAGTGTAGCTTTAATACCAATTGTTGAGTTGATCAAATAATGGCAATTGCCCAATAGGGGGTGAATTGGCTATTTAAAAATTGAAGGGTGCAAGATGGAAATGAAAAATTGGACACAAGCGATTTAAGAGTGGTTCAAGCTTAGAACAAGCTCTACATCCACTACCTCAGTACCCTACCGAGGATTTCAACAATCCACTCAATGAATTCGTCCCCTTTTCTCAGCTTAGGAGGAAACTGTTACAATCGATCAAAGCTTTCTACCCAAAGCTTGATCAAAAACACTCTTACAAAGAGAAATTGTGGTAAACAGAAAAATGCCTCTCAAAGGTAGATAAGTTTACCCAATTATAAGTTCACACAAACCAAAACTTGAATAAAAATGAATACAATAAAATCTCTCAAGAGGGTTACAAGAATTTAACTCTATAAGGCTCAAAAGGATTAGATTTATGCTTGAATGTGCTTGACTTGTTGATCTATCTTTTTTGTAGCTTCAAAGGCTTGATTTTATACCATCTCATTGATTTTTAACCGTTTGGGTGGTTGGCATTGTAGTAACCCAATTTCGTCTATATCCAAATACAAACTGTAATACCCCTTTCCCGTATTCATAGCTGAATACGAGTTAGAGATATCACAAAACATTTGTAAAACCCTCTACATTTGTAACTCGGTAAAATTTTGATTCTTTAAAAATGTTACAATGTATATAGTTTTTATTTACAAATCTAGTTATTCGCGTAAAGTTTTAAATCTAGTTATTCGCGTAAAGTTTTAAAATAATATTTTCATCTTCAAATCAAATTTATTTTCAGGCGGCAACTTATCAATTTAATTTGTCTTGATATAATTAATAAAATTGCCTGATTTAAAATTCATCCAGATACCAAATAAAATACAAATTCTATCAGAGCAGGCATACCCTTGTAATATACATGCCAACTAGTAAATATCAAACAGTATCAAAATATATCTTACTAATACTGATGTACCTGTTATTGATTGATGATGTCCGTATATGCTCCTTACTCCAACCATTTATTCTTTCCTACGTGTAAAACAGTTACACGCTAGGTATTTACTTAGTGAGACAATAATTCAAATTTAAGTGCAATTGTCATAATATCAATCTCAATATTAATTATTAATAATGCATATGATCGCCTTACCATTACATGCTCATTAACATAATTAAATATGTAATAGCATATATGTATACCAAAGTGATAAGATTAGATCTTACCAATATTGGTTCCATTTCCATCCGTAAGCTTTCAATGCTTACCAATACCTTTTTCCAACTCTGTCTGCAAGCTTTCAAGCTTATCATTCTATTTTTTATTTCAATTCAGTTTACTTAGCCCAAGGTATCGAATTAAGAGATTCTATGTACACGAGTCATCCCCCCATACCCAACCTTTCTTGAGTATGTATATTATTTGCACTCTACCAGGAGTGCTTAGCACCGAAGTGCTTCTGTATACTTACCGGAGTATACAATATATCCCTCATTGAGTTTTTATGAAATTACTCCGAAGTGTTTAGCACCCGTAATAAGTCTGTATACTCAAACCATGCATGAGTATACTCCTCAATGAGTATTTATAAAATTTGCACTTTACCTAAAGTGCTTAGAACCTCTATACAGTTGTTTATGACTCTATGGCTAGCCAACTATACCTTTGAACCTCTATATCATACTTGGGCTTTATATCATCAAATATTTCATCCATGGCAATGTATATCAATTTATATTAACATGAAGCGGTTCATAACCGAATAACATTAATAGTAAATCATCATCAATAACTAGTGATCAATGCATTTATTTTCAACCTTTGACATATTTAAAGTATGTCAAATGTATGATCAATGACATAATTATCATGACAATATATAAACCAAGTAGACTCATTGCAAGTCTTACCGGTGATGTATAAAACATCTATGTATAATGTTATGTATGCATTGCACTCACCTGGCCATGTATTAGTATGCCTCACTAAGTCCTCTTCGATCCTTTCCTTCATTGTACCTTGAACCTCCATTGATTCGAACTTAACTTCATAATTCAAATAAGTAAAATATTTGTTAGATCCCAATCTAACAATATATTACATATTGTCCAATATAATCATTCGAATACAAAATCTCCAAACATTTTCTTTTCTTCCTTGTATTGTTCAAAAACTCATTATGGTCCTTAGTGACCAATTTGAACTTCCATTAACCCTTTTCAAGCTTACTAATCAACCTTAGATGCAAAGTGTATCAATTCTCATTTTCTAGCTGTTTGGAGTACCTCCCAAGAAATATTTATATAAAATAATCTACAACTCGGAATTAGATTCCATTTGTTCTGAAAGATACTAGATTCAATAATATTTTCAACCATATAAATTAATAGACCAAATTCAACTTGTACGATTTATGGCGAATTTTCAAAGTCAATTTCCAGTATTGAATTTCAGAACATCCTGCTATACTGTTTTATGACCTTTCACCACTTAAAAATTCATATCTTTTTACTCGGAACTCGAAATCAGTTTCTGTTTGTTGGACACAAAACTAGACGAACAAATCTTTACATCGGTATAAAATTCACCTTCTAACCATTTTTTGTAGAATTTATGGTGAGTTTTCAAAGTTACTGCCATAAACCAGTTTTTCTACACAACTTCCATAAACAACTTCAACTTTTATACTAACTTCTCCTTACTTCTCTACTTTTCAATTTAGTCCAATCACTAGCTTTAAACCACCAACTCATCACATTCTTCACCAAATAATTATTCAAAATAATTCTCCCTAATTTTCCTTATTTACCGAAATAGGTACTAAAATGCAAAGATAAGGATTCATGCTTCTTAACTTTGCAATTTAGTCCTCAATTCAACATTACTACCTTAATTCCACCATTACAACTAAAAATTAGATTTAGCCCCATACAAAACTTCCATTTCGATTTGGTCACTTAACTTTGACAAATTGTCAAAATGGTCACTAATTCAATTCAACATCAATTTGGCATTCTAACTTCATTTTCTTATCTCTAACATCATTAATAACATAAATACACTCCAAATTCTAGAAATTCATATTTGGTCCTTCAACTTTTCAATTTGCCGAAATGGTCCCTACATAATTTAACTTAGGGTTTTACTTCCAAACAACAATCTAAGCTTACTAGATCATTATTTCAACATTACAAACCCTAAATTAAACTTGTATCCATAAACCCTAATCATCTTCATAATAATCAAAACATGTAAAACTTAAATCCCAACTCAATGTCATGATTTTTAACATCATACTAGCTTGATTTCAACTTGAATTCAATCATGGAATCATAAAATCTCAAAAGCCCCAATTTGATCCATAAACCCTAATTTATTTCTCATGTAAATTCTCATCAATCAAGCATGGATTCCATGAATTATTGATATCAAAAGATAGAGCTTGAAGAGTAGAACAAATTTGTTGTCGAAGAGATTACCTGAAAACCAAGTTTCGGGGCTTGAATCAAGCTTGGAAAATTTTTCTCTTTCTTTCCCTAGCCCTCACGTTTTTGGCTGGAAATGATGAACATTTGGTTCATCTTTTTACCATTATTTTACACATATATCTATTAAATGAATATTAAATTTATTTAATAGTGAAATTACAATTTTGCCATTTTTATCCAATGGTTGAGATTGATTTTATCATCAATCAAGGGCCAAGATTTAATATTCCATTTTCTCTTTCCAAAATTGCCTTATAACTTTTTAAATATTTCAAAATTGCCATTAGGGCCAAATGACCAATTTGCCATCTAACTAGTTTTTATTTACTAGTTTGCCATTCTTGTAAAAATTCAACTAAATCTAGTTGGAATCCAACCAACTATAATAAAATATTCATAAAATAATATTTTATGAATTTTTCCATATCTTTTGGATCAGTCTCCAAAATTTCCATTCGATCCAATATACTGATAAATAATCCTTTACTCAGAAATAAACTGTAGGATTCATCTTGAATCGAACTAAAAATATTTCCAACACTTGGAAGACTTTTATAACCTTTCTCTACCATATGGTAAAACTTCAAAATTTTTCAATTCGATCCAGGTATCCAAATTCCACTTAAACTTTAACTGCGATTTTCCCAATAATCGAAGTATCAGATCGAACCAAAAATTCCGCATTCGATTCACACCCTTAGGTGATCTATTTATTTATGAAATAAAACCCTTAACTTTTGGGAAATTAAAACTTTAGTCCCTAAACTTTTGCAAATTTATACTTTAGCCATAAAATTTTCAAAATTTACATTTTGGTCACTAAACTTTTAAACTTCAATTTCCATTCCAATTTTCCTTGGTATTCAACCAAACTTTAAGAATGCCTTATTCAATTCACTATCTATCACATGATACCTTTAAACATTAGAAATTTCCTTTCCAAAACTCATAATTAAAGAAATCCCAACTTTCGCATTTTTGTCATTTTAGTCACTAAGTTAGCTTGTAAACTATTATCTTAGTACTAAATGACCCTTAATCAACTTAGTAAATTTTGGAATATTACACAAACAAACAATTAACCCATACCCATTAACCCATTTACAACTAGGCCCAAATTAGCCCTAGCCCATAACCTAAATTAACCTAATAAAAAAACACTAGATCTTCTAAACATCAGTCGCCGCCGCCGTTTTACTCCGAGCCGTACCGCAGTCAGTCACAAAGCTGCCGCCAACAACATCAAAACACCTATTAATCCCTAAATCAAAAGAGATAAACTAAAAGCCACCATCACATCCTTCTGCCGTCCCCTTAAACCCACCACGTCACCATTCCCTCTGCCACCACGGCTTCCCCTCACTGCCACCATACGCCACCTGTCCCCCATCTTTCCACCTCAACCTAAATTGAGCCCTATAAAAGGGATGAACCGGCGTAAAAGAATAAAGAGTTTTGAACCCAAAAAATCACAAAAAAAGATAGACGGTTGGAGAAACGATTAGGGACTGAAATTGGTCCAAACTCGAAGATAAAATCAAAAAAAGAAAGAAAGAGGTAAAACATGAAAAGAAACAGAAACGTTTTTGTTAGATCTATGTGATTGGGATAAGATTTAAGTAAAACCGACCTTATACCCAACCTTAGGGGCCAAAAATGAACCTAAACCATCCCTTGCATGTATTCCGGCTGCTGTTCACGACGATTCTCCGTCACCGACGAATGGCAGCTCACGGCGGACGCTGGGCAGCAGCCGAGTGGAGGGGGAGAGAGTTGAGAGAGCATTTTTTTTGTGTGTTATCAGATATAAAGTGATTTTTTGGGCCAAAGAGGGGTATTTAAACCCTTTTCAAAACGACATCGTTTTGACCTTGTTATAACCCGCGTAAGACCCGACCCGTACCAGGAGGATCCGCGCTTTTTGCTTAATGGGGAAATCACAGATCCAGTCCTATCAGCTTTGTATCTGTAGCGATGTCCCTTTTTTTTCATCATCGCTAATTAAAAACGAGGATTTTTGAAGTGTGTTTTGATTTTTTTTGATATAAAATATTTATTCCATGGGGTTTTAAAAGAAACCGCATTTAAAAAAAATGGAGTCGCCACCGGCCACTTAGGTAGGCCGGACACCATAAAACCAGAGATTCAAAAAGACAGGGTTCGGGAGTCGGTTACGGATGGGGAAGGATTAGCACCCCCACACCGCCCAAAAATTGGTACTTTAATAATTACCGCTTTATTAATATTGGATTTTCCGGATTAGAGTGACGATTATTTTAAAATTCGGTCATAATTGCGAATATATTTTAAGGGTCCCGTTACCTGAGAATAAACGCCCAACCACTATCACTACGCTTGATATTGGCCCCGTTTACGCTCGGATAAAAGGACACCGCATTATCAAGTTATAAATCATATGCAATCTTAGTGGCAAAAATATAAAACATGACAGATAATTTAAAGACAGTAAATATTCACATAATAAAATACTAATCTAATAAATGATATACTAGATTAAAACATGCATATATACATATTATTCTAAATGATAGATAAAAACAACTTTAACAAGTTAGAACAACAATGCAGGAATAATTACGTTATATGTAGACGAACAAATATTTAAAAAGACATACATGCTATTAATAAAACATATTTCAACATATATGAACAATATATTATACAATAAAGAAGACACACTAACACGTAACCTAGAAGCCAAGAAAACATACAATGCGTACAAAAATACAAGAACATGTTGTTTTACGAGTCAGATAGAACATAACATGTTTTAATACGAATAACTGAATAAATAAATACATGACTATTATAAGCTTAACACACATGTAAATATAAACATGAAATACGAGGCATATACGAATGACATAAAATAAAACAATAGAATATCAACATATACGATTATAATACGAACATGAATATTTACAAAGAATACAGGACTGAAATGAAAGAAAAACAAAAGTCAGTGGTAGAAATTAAAGAACAATAATATGTAATTTAGGGACGAAATTGCGAAACAAACAAAACCTAAAAGGACCAGAACTATAATTAGACCAAGGGGCAGACCTAAAATGAAAAGTTCAAAAACGCGGGATGGTTAAGGGGGTAATTTTACCATTTAAAATCTGAATCGGTGTAATTTAGGGACTGGATTACAAGATTTTGAAATATCAGGGGGACTGGGATTGTAATTATACCATGCGGCAAGACAAAAACGAAAATATTGAAAACGCGGTATGGTTAAGTGCGTAATTTACCCATTTAGCAAAATAATAACAACTATAAAAGCCCCCCTTTTAGGCCGAAATCAGATTTTTGGTCATTCGTCTCATTTTTTTCGATTTTGTAAGAACCACGTTCTTCATTTTCTCTCCCTTGTTCTTCTAAAACCCAGAATCCGGCGGCCGGCCGCCGTGTTCTCCGCCGCCGGCCGCCGCTAACTGGCGCCGGCAGGCTTCCAAAACACACCAAAATAACCCTCTCTTCGTCCTCAACATGAATCCGTGGTTGGATTCAGAGGATACACCCTTATTTACCCTAGATCTAGAAAATACGAAGCGAAATTTTTTTTAAAAAAACCAAAACGAAACCACAAGGGGTCTTCCCCTCCCTTTAGTTCACCCTATCTGGCTTGTAGAAGCCGAAATGCTTATCACTGAGGAAGGGAAGACCCACAAACGACGCCGGTAAGACTACTCTTCCTTTTTTGTTTCTATTTTTTTTGTATATGCATGTAAAGAAAACAAGTAAGAAAAAGAGACAAGTGTTTACCACTGGACTGTTTTTTTGATTATCACTTGACTGGTTACAATTTTTTGGTTTTTACAAGATCTCTGTTCTCTCTTTTTTTTTGTTACTACTCTCCTTCTTATCCCCGTTACAAAAGTTCCCGTTTCATATATATTATTGTCTCTGTTTTGTTGCAAGTTGCATCTTGCTTTTTTCAGATCTGAACTGAACTGACAATTTTGCTTGTTGTCTTGGGCATGTTCTGAACACGGGGACTGAATATCGGCGCGGTGGCAGTGTGGACATTACGCCGGCCGCCGGACGACGCGTTCTCGGCCGTTAGATCGGATCGATCTAACGGTTGAGATGGCTTGAAGAACGATCGACTGGATGAAGCCTCGATTTGATGAGAGGCGGCTCCGGATCTTGACACGTGGAGCTCCGCGATCGAGGAGTCGAAGCGGGTGGATCTTTACGCGCGTGGGATATTAAAGCGTCCGCGCGTGGACCACACGCGCGCGTGGCACTCGAAGCGGTCCATACGTGTGGAACACGCGCTGGCGAATATTTTTGACTTCTGGTTGCATCGTGGCCGTTGGATCAGATCCTGATCCAACGGCCCACAATTACCTGCACATTGTAATTAGATAAGATTCAGATTTGGGCCAACCGGGCCTTGTAATTGGACTTGGACTTGGACTGTAAATTTTATTTGGGTTTAATATATTTAATTTAATTAATTTTTTTTATCAGCCCAATAATATTAATAATAATAATATAATTATAACAGCAATACATATACATGATACAAACCTATACTTATACAAGTATAACATATTGGCATACGTACATATAATCCAGCCATAATTATCATAACATCTATATATGTTAATCATATACGCTCATACTCTAAATATATACTCGACACACATTCATCATTAATACGTATACATGCAAATAATATAATGTACATGCACACACCACACCTTATATATATATTAGTAACATTCATGCATATAATGAACATATAATATAATACTAATATGTATTTACAGGTAAAAAATGAGTGATTACAGTATCCTTCACATTTGACACTTTAATACTTGTTTTATTTCATTTCAGTCACTTTTTAGCTATTATCATTATTATTGATTAATTAATTGTTGTTATTATTATCATTATTATTATGTTATTGTTATTATATTACTATATATATATATATATATATTATCATATTATTATTATTACCGTTGTTATGATTATATATTATTTATACTATATATTCTGCTAATCATCATTATTGCTATCAATATTATTATTCACTTATTATTAAAATATATTTATTAATCGAATTTTAAATGATCTTTTTAAATAGGGATTACCGTGAAAAACGTACCCCGGGCGTAGGGGTGCCGCCTTCCGTTAGTCTCTATTACAAAATATTATTTTTAATTCTAAATTATAAATTTCAAAGTAATTTTCCTTTATTCGAGAATTTAGCGGAAATTATGCCCCGAGCGTTGAGGTGTAAATTTCCTTTATATAAAGAACTTTTCTTCTAAATGTTTTAAGGGATCACAATTTTTAAATTAAATCCGAATTCATAATTTCCGTCATTAAAACAATTTGTAATCGACTAGGTACCAATTTTGGGTGTTGTGGGGATGCTCACCCTTCCCCACACATAACTGACTCCCGAACCTATTTTTTTGGTTTTGTAGACCGAAATTTGTTGTTTTAATAAAAATGACAAAAGTGAGTTTTATTAAAATAACCAGATTTTCAGGTGATCCAATCTCACCTAAATAAAATAAAAATTAAAAAAAGGATTGGTGGTGACTCCTCGTTGTTACAGCTTGGCGACTCTACTGGGGACCTTTTTTAAGAGTCAAGCCACGAGTCGATTACTTTTTGTTTTAATGAGTAGAAAATATAAATTCGATTTAATTTAATTTTGTGATCCTTGCCCTTTTTTGAATTTTTTTACAAAAATTTTCATAAAATATGTCTTCTAAGTTTTCATATCATGAGCTCTGAACCCAAGCTTCGTCCCTTTTTAGTGGGAGCGAGAAGCTACTCCTTCGTGAAGTACCCCCTCCATGTAGGATGGTGAATCGCTTCCGGGATATGTGTCCCTTTTTCTTCATGAGATTTTCGTCTCTGTGTAGACCTAGGGAAACGTATCCCCCTGAATTGTGCTTACTAACCTTAGCAGGATAGTGAGTACCATTTGGGTACCTTTGTTAGAACCTAACCACATGTAGAGAACCGTAGAAACCCACCATGTCTAGAGCAATGCCGAACCTTTGCCCATTTAGAAAGTCACTCGATAGGTGTATGATAGAGAGAGATGGAGGGTTAATTCCTTTTAACTATGTTCATTAATTTCAATTTTGTCCATTTATTTATTTCCTTTTCGCAGTACTGTATGTTAGATACCATGCCTATATTTATGCAAGACAAGCATGCGGGTAGATATCATGATGGGGTAGGATTTTGTTTTTTTGAAAGAAAGTGGGGAAGAAAAGCATGTTCTAGGATTATTTTAATTCAGCTTTTATCTATTATTTCGATATTATTTATTTATTTTGAGATAAACATGTTTCCTTTGTCTTTGTTTTCTCGTTCTTGTATTACATTTTTTATTTTTTTAAATCAAAAGGTGTTGAGGCAAGTTCAGCCGTTATAAAGGATCAGCTATGGAGAACCGATTTCTTGATAAGGTGGAAGGAAACCTAGGCGTGCGGAGGTGGTCAGAAGGTGAAAAGTCAGAGTTATGAGATTCCACTAGCATTAGATCGACTCAGAACTAACTACAAGAGTTAAAAGAAATCCGGAGCCAGTGGGACGAAGAAAATAAGCAGTTGTTCTACGCCAATTACGGTGATTTGCCTTATCTACTAGATGTCAGTATCGACAATTTTTTTTTTCGAGCCCTTGCCCAGTTCTAGAATCTTGCCTACAGTTGTTTTACTCTGGGAGATATTGATATGGTACCAACCATTGAAGAATACACTACCTTGATCCGTTGCCCAAAAATCTGGGTTGATAAAGCTTATTTCAAGTCTCCTGATTTTCCAGCATTTCAGAAAAAGTTGCTAAAGATGACTGGCATGGACGAACAATGGGCTAAAGCCAGGATTAAGGTAAAAGGGGAAACTAGGTGCATCGCCTGGAGATTCATACGTGACCTGATCCAAGTCGAGTCCAAGCAAGAAAAATAGGTCAAAATGTTTGCCCTGGCTATTTACGGTTTGGTTATCTTTCCCAAATCGTTGAGATACATCGACGATGTTGTTATGGAACTGTTCGATCACCTTGATAAAGGAGTTACCCCCGTTCCAGCCATCCTAGCTGAAACTTTCAGATCTCTCAGTGCTTGTAAAAGAAGCGGTGAGGGGAGGTTCATCAGCTGTGCTCAGCTTTTGTTGGTCTGGTTCCGTAGCCACTTTTGGAAGCCAGAGAAAACTTTTATTGGGCATGCTTCGAAAGTTACTCACCACTCAAGGATCTCGTGTCAACACAAAGACATGATAACATTTCTTATGACAACTGGAAGGACATTTTTTGAAACATCCAAGAAAAAGATATTGTCTGGAAAACACGCTAGTTCTTCCCTGACAATATCATATACAAGTGTGGAGACTATGACTGGGTCCCTCTACTTAGGATATGGGGTGCAATTGGATATGCTCCGTTACTAATATCCAGACAATACAGATCAAGACAGTTCATCCTGGCGACAAGGGGGCTTGCTACTTGTGAATTTCCATACAAAGGTAGAGACTACAAGAAAAATATTTACATAATCACTAAGGTGTCGAAGCATCCTTCTAGGATGGAACCATTCGATGAAAAACCTAGAGTTATGTCAGAGTATCGACAGAGATCCAGAAAATAATGTACCGGTAGAGGAACATTTGCAAGTGGATCCCTCGGAGATGGAAATCGTGAAGCATGATTTTGAGAAAATATACTTCATGATGGAAAGTCAGTTATCGAGGTTAGAAAATGAAAGGAACCAGTTGAAGTTCAGCATGCAGTCTCAGGAAGAAGAGATCGAAAGGTTAAGAAAAGGAAAAAGCAAGGCAGAGGAAGACTTGAACGATTTACGGAGTGATTACAAGAAACTTCGTGCATCGGCAAGATATGCTGGTCTCAGAAAGGCATCCGCCAAATGGAAGCTTGAAATCCAAGAGGAAAAGAAGAGAGCTGACCTTTGGGAAAGGAAGTTTAAAGATGTTCAGACACGAAAAACAACCATGGAAGAAGAAATGTTCATAAACAGAGCTGAGAATGTAAGTTTGAAAGGTCGAATTGTTGAACTAGAAGACTCTCTACAAAGGCATCAGAACCGAAACTCTGTAGCTGAATTAAAAGTAATTAAAGAGAAGAATAAGACTTTGCAAAAGCAAGTTGAAGAATTAGAAACAGCTCTACAGACTTGTCAAGGGCAAATTAAAATTTTTGAAGAAATCCAAAAGTAGAATGATCAACATTGGCAAACACAATTGGAGTAATCTCGGAACCAAGTTTGAGATAGAGATCGCGTCATGGTTGAAGCTCTTGTCCAGGTACGAGAAGTGGCAGAACACCTGCAAACTCTAGCCATTCAAGCTGAGGTTTTGAGCCTGCAAACTAAGTCAGAATCTAACAAGGGCAAAAAACTAGCATGGCTCTTCAAGAAGATTAAGATCCTGGGTGTTAAGGCTAAGTAGTATATGTGAAGTAGACCCACCTTATATAAAGAAACTTGTTCTGATGCGAGTTTCCTTTTAAAAGTTGTACTGAAATCAACACCTTTTGTAAACTATATTATGGTACTAACATATGTGTTTTGCATGTACATCGCATTTTCTCATTTGCATTCGCATCATACTACATCATATTGTATCATTTTTACTAAGATTTTAATTCTTAAGGAATTATTATCACAGTAAACTCTGGGGCATCCAAAACTATAGATTCGACACCCTTACTTCACCAGAAGCAAAGCTAAAGACATGGAAGAAAGATTGGCAAAAGTTGAACAAGCATACGAAGACTTCTGGAAGGATATTAAAGCAAGTTAGAAAGAACACAGTAGGAAATTCGTGACCATATTTTGCAATCGCAAGAAGATCTATTCGCTAGGATAGCCGCAATGCTAACTGGGAAAGGTTCTGAAAATAAGAAAGGGGTTTTTATAGATCCTAGTGCATTGATAGAAGACCTGGGGCAATCTCTTAGTAAGGCCCATCTGTCAATAGAGACTCTAATGGCAAAGCAGTCGGTCATTCAGGCTGAGTCTTTCTTGCAAGAGGGAATAACAGTTCACGATGACCCTAGCGAGTATGTTGTTCCAGATTTCAATGAGATCGGAAAACTAAAAGTCAAACTACTTAAACAGCTTGAGGATCAATGCAAATAGTTGGAAGAAAAGTTCAATGCTATGGAAAGCGTAGATCAGTTTCCAAGGATGGATGCAAGAGAGTTAAGCCTGGTTCCCGATTTTGAAAAATATAATGGGACCACTTGTCCTGAATCTCACCTCACAATGTCCATTAGGAGGATGACGGGGTTCATTGACAACGACCCCCTCTTAATTCACTACTTTCAAGATAGCCTAACGGGGTCCGCTGCAAAATGGTACAACCAATTAATTCGTGCCAAAATCAACTCTTGGAAGGACTTGGCTCAGGCATTTGTAAGACAATACAGTCATGTTATTGACATAACACCTGACCGGGTGACGCTACAAAACATGGAGAAGAAGCCTAACGAAAGTTTCAGACAATATGTACAACGATGGAGAGACGTTGTAGCCCAAGTACAACCACTACTGTTGGAGAAAGAAACGATGATGATTTTCGTTGGAACGTTGAAGAAACCCTTCATCGGCCGTAAAATAGGGGTGCCACAAAAGACTTTTCCAAAATAATAATGAATAGAGAAATGATTGAAAATGCAATCTGAAGTGGAAAAATTGAAGATGAAGAAAACACAAAGAAATCCAACTATAGGAGGAAAGAGGGCGAGGCCAGCAAGACAAGTGTCTATAATGCCGGCTATACAAAACAGCTGATAGTCGGACAACCCAAAGCTAGGACCTCGAATACCCAAAATTCCTCAAAGCAAGGGTCAAATCAGAAAGCAAAAGTAGAAGATACCAGAATTTACTCCTATCCCGATATCTTATGGTGAGTTATACAAGAATTTGTACAATGCACATGTGGTATCTCCATTCTATACAAAGCTGATACAACCCCTTACCCAAAATGGTACGACCATAATGCTCAATGTGATTATCACGCCGGAGTTGTATGGCACTCCATCGAGAACTGCATTGCTTTTAAAAAACTTGTTGAAAAGTTTATAAAGATGGGGGTCGTAAGGTTTGATGACCCCGCAGGATCAAGTACGGCTGGGAATCCATTACCCAATCACACTGAGTCAAGGGTAAATACAATTTTCGGCAATGGGAATAGAAGAATCAAAACCAGCATCGAAGAGGTAAGATAACCGTTAAGGTGGGTTTGGAAAAAGATGGTCGAGAGGGGCCTAGTGCAACAAGTCTTGGGAGACCTTAAAGAAGCCTCCAATGACTATTGCCCATACCATGGCGAAAGGAATCATCATATCCAAGACTGTGCAAAGTTTAAGGATCTCGTTCAGAAATTGATCGACAACAAAGATTTAGAATTTTTCGAAGAAAAAAAAATGGAGGAGGCAGACATCTGCGCTTCAGAACAAGAAATCCCTAAGAATAATTTTAGAGGTAATTTCCCGGTTGTCATTATCTTAGGACCGAGGAAATACGAAGGAGGAGAGAGTTCAAGAGCGAAGATCATAATTCAAAAACTATGACATTTTCCTTATAATGATAACAAGAAAGTCTATGGAGGTATGATTGCGAAATAACAATCCAGGAAAACGATGCTTCAAAGACCACTTCAAAAGAGGTGAATGATGTAGGTTTCTTCACCAGAAGCGGGAGGTGATATGTTCCCAAGGAAGCAGAAGATCCAAAAGGGAAAGCCTTGATAATTGAACCTGATAAGGTAAAAGATGCACTGATCAATGAGCCAGTTAAAGAGGAAGAGATGGAAGAATTCTTGAAATTCCTGAAACACAGTGAATACAGTGTCGTTGAACACCTTCGTAAAGTGTCTGTCCGCATATCAATATTATCCTTATTGCTGAGCTCAGAAGCACACCAAAATACGCTACTGAAGGTGTTGAATGAAACTATCGTTCCTACCGATATTTCAGTGAACAAATTGGACAGGTTGACGAACAATCTGAATGATGATAACTTCATCTTTTTCAATGATGATGAGATGCCTTTAGGAGGTATGGGATCCAATAAAGACCTGTACATTACTACTTGCTGCAAAGGCTATACATTGTCAGGAGTCCTGATCGACAATGGATCCGCCTTAAATGTCCTCCTATTGGCCACTTTGAACATGCTTCCAATAGACAGTTCTCATGTGAAGGCTTGTAACACCCTAGTATAAGCTTTCGACGGTACTAAGAGACAAGTGATGGGAAAAATCGAAGTGTCGTTACTGGTGGACCCAAACACATACGATGTAGACTTCCTGGTAATGGATATCAAACCTACATATAATTTTCTATTGGGAAGACCCTGGATCCATTCAGCTAGGGCAGTTTCATCCTCACTCTACCAGAAACTAAAGTTCATTTTTGACAGACAGCTGGTCACCGTGAATACCGAAGAAGACATCATAGCTTACATCACTAGTGATGCCCCTTATATAGAGATTGATGAGAAGGTCGTAGAGTGCTCATTCCAATCATTTGAGTTTGTCAATACAACCGTCATAGCCGAAGGGAGTCAAATTCTCACTCTAAGACTGCCTAAAGCCACAAAGACGAGAATCAAACTGACGATGGAAAGAGGAGCCCAGGTCGGCCGAGGACTGGGGAAATATTTGTAAGGTATTGTCATTGCACCGGTCATAATAAATAAGCAAGACCTTTTCGGCCTTGGATACAAGCCAGATGCCAAGCATAGAATGAATGAGATTGCGAAGAAGCAAGAAATGAGGAAAGCCCGTCTGAAAAGAGAAGAGGTCAATTGGGAACCTATGGCTTTTCCTCGTTCGTCTAAAAATTTTATTTTAGGGGGATTCATCCACCCCAAACAGGTTAACAAAACTGAAAAAGCTGAGCTGGGAAAAATGTTAGAAGCCTTGGATATTAATGTAGTGACTGAAAGAGGGAATGAAGGAATATACCTAAGGGGAATCCGTCCTTATACCCCTGAAACTGTTCTGAACAATTGGACTGCTGAATAACTCCATGTAGTGTTTAAGAGTGTTTCAGAGTAATGTACAGAACACACTTGTTACTCCTGCCCAAGAGCAACAAGGGTCTTTTTGTAAAGGGCATATGCTTACTGCCCTTATGTCAATGAAATAATACATTTTGTGTGTATTATCTAGCCAACATCTTTATTTGTTTTTCCTCTTCCATCCATACAGTTATACTATTGTCCATTTTTTTCATTTTTCTAAATTTAGTTCATTTGTTCAAGTACACACCATTACTTCATGTCAGGTCCTCTGATATCAACGTATCAAGCGACACTAAAACTGATCTAGACCTCATTTTTGAGCGAGACGTGTGTCTAGATGGACCTCAGGTCTTTGAAGAGGATCAAGATTTTGATCTATCTCCAGGTATATTGAGAATGGTTGAGCAAGAGGAAAAACAAATCCTGCCTCACAAAGAGCCTTAGAGATAGTGAACCTGGGAAATGAAAGAAGTAAAGATTGGGACATGCATTACAGTGAAAACATGAAGTGATCTCGTTAAGGTGCGCTTGGAATTCAGAGATATTTTCGCATGGTCCTACCTAAACATGCTTGGGTTGAACACGGATGTGGTTGTATATAAACTTCCTATAAGGGAAGGCTGCAAACTGGTCCAACAGAAACTTCAGAGAATGAGGTGTGATGTACTCCTGAAAATAAAAGAGGAGGTAAAAAAACAGTATGATGCAGGGTTTTTGCGGGAAGTCAAATATTCGGAGTGGGTGGCTAATATAGTTCTTGTTCCGAAGAAGGACGGCAATGTCCTTATGTGTGTTGATTATCAGGATCTAAACAAAGCCAGTCCGAAAGATAACTTCATACTTCCTCACATTGACACCCTGGTCAACAATACAACAAAACATTCATTGTTCTCCTTTATGGACGATTTTTCAAGTTATAACCAGATAAAGATGTGTCTTGATGAACGGACAAGACTACATTCGTGACTCTATGGGGAACCTTTTGTTACAAGGTAATGCCTTTTGGACTTAAAAATATAGATGCGGTATACCAACGAGCCATGGTTGCTTTGTTCCATGATATGATGCACAAAGAAATTGAAGTGTATGTCGAAGACATGATTGCCAAGTCCTAAACAGAAGAAGAGCATGTCGCGATTTTGAGGATTTTTTTCTTGAGGCTGAGAAAATACCAGTTAAAGCTGAATCCAGCCAAATGCACCTTCGAAGTCATGTTAGGGAAGTTGTTGGGTTTCATAGTCAGTGACCTACCACCTCCGCGCACTCAAAAGAATTGAAGTTGATCCAGATAAAGTCAAGGCCATTCAGGATCTACCACCCTCGCACACTCAAAAAGAAGTAAGAGGCTTCTTAGGAAGATTAAATTACATTGCTCGGTTCATTTCACAATTAACCGCAAAATGTGATCCCATTTTTCATCTTCTCAAAAAGTATAACACAGGGGAATTGAATGATAAATGTCAAGAAGCCTTTGACAAGATCAAACACTACTTGTCAAACACCCTGGTTCTAATGCCGCCTATCCCAAATAAGCCATTGATTTTGTACTTGACTGTCTCCGAGAATTCTATGGGATGTATACTCGGACAATATGATGGGTCCGAAAAGAGAGAAAGGGCAATCTATTATCTCACTAAGAAGTTTACGGAATGTGAAGCGAGATATTCGCTAATCGAGAAATTGTGTTGTGCCCTAGTTTAGACTACCATGAGGCTAAGGCAATACATGTTGTATCATACGACATGGCTAATTTCAAAATTAGATCCTCTTAAATACTTGATGGAGTCGACTGCACTGAAAGGAAGGATGGCCAGATGGCAGATTTTGCTATCTGAGTTCGATTTGGTTTATGTAAGCCAAAAAGCCGTGAAAGGGAGTACAATAGCCGACTTTCTAGCTAATCAAGCTCTAGAGGATTATGAACCACTAAACTTTAATTTCCCAAATGAAGACCTGATGTGCATTACGATTGTGGAGGAAGATACCCCATAAGCTAAATGTTGGAGACTGAACTTTGATAGCGCCTCAAATGTCGTGGGTAAAGGAATCGGGGCAGTGTTAGTTTTGCCAAAGGTTAGCCACTACTCTTTTGCCAGCAAGCTTGATTTTGATTGCACAAACAACATAGCAGAATATGAAACATGTGTCATGGGGATTCGAGCTGCTATTGAGCGTAAAATTAAGTCGTTAAAGGTATACGGGGATTCTATGCTCGTGATCTATCAGCTTCGAGGAGAATGGGGGACCAGAGATTCCAAATTGATGGATTATCAGAATCTTGTTCTGGATTTAATCAAAGAATTCTATGATATTACCTTCCATTATCTTCCGCGAGAAGACAATCAGATGGCAGACGCCTTGGCTACCTTGTCTTCGTTGATGAGAGTCAACAAGCAATCTGATTTGAAGCTTATACAAATGAGTATATATCAGTCTCTGGCTTATTGCTATAGCATCGAGGAATGTGAAAATGACGAACATCCCTGGTTTCATGACACTTTGAGGTACTTAAAAACTCGTGAATACCCAGAGCAGGCTACTGAGAATGAAAAAAAGGACATTGTGAAGGCTAACAAGCGAGTATGTCCTGGATGGGGAGATCCTGTACAAAAGAATGAAAGATCAAGTGCTATTGCGATGTGTAGATGTTGTCGAGGCCAAAAAGATTCTTGAAGAAGTTCATGAAGGCGTATGCGAAACACATGCCAATAGATTTACAATGGCGAGGCAAATTATGAGATTTGGCTATTATTGGTCAAATTTGGAAGAGGACTGCATCAACTATGCTAATAAATGCCATAAGTGCCAAATTTATGCCGACAAAATTCATGTTCCTCCATCGCCACTACATGTCATGAGCTCCCTATGGTCGTTTTCTATGTAGGGCATGGATGTCATCGGGCCTATATCACTGAAGGCTTCCAATGGGCACCGGTTTATCTTTGTGGTTATCGACTACTTCACCAAGTAGGTAGAAGCAGCCACTTATGCCAATGTCACCAAATCAACAGTATGCAGATTCCTAAAGAAAGAAATCATATGTCAATACAGGATACCAAAAAGTATCATATCCGACAATGCATTGAATTTGAATAATAAAACCATAGAAGAAGTGTACAAACAGTTCAAGATATGACACCATAATTCCTCGCCATACTGTCCTCAAATGAACGGATCAGTGGAAGTAGCGAACAAGAATATCAAGAAGATTGTTGGAAAGATGGTAGAAACTTATAAAGATTGGCATGAGAAGCTACCATTTTCTCTATATGCCTATCGTACATCAGTTAGGAACTCTACTAGGGCAACCCCTTTTTCCTTAGTTTATAGGATAGAGGCGGTATTACACATTGAGGTTGAGATTCCTTCCCTCTGAGTTTTGTCAGAGCTGAAACTAGAAGAAGTATAATGGATCCAAGCCAGATATGATCAACTTGCTTTGATTGAAGAAAAAAGACTGAAAGTCATCAGACATGGTCAAATGTACCAAAAAAGGAAGAAGCGAGCCTTTAATAAGAAAGTTTGCCCAAGGGAATTCTAGGAATGAGATCTAGTGTTAAAAAGTTCATGCCCACTTAGAGAGATTCTCGAGGAAAATGGATGCCGAATTGGGAAGGCTCGTACACTGTGAAGAAGGCCTTTTCGGGAAGAGCTTTAATTTTGACTGAAATGGATGGTAAAGATTTGCCCAGCCCTGTGAACTCAAATTCAATCAAGAAATATTTCACCTGAAAAAGGAAGGCAACTTAAATTTTGGTAGAGAAAAGCTAAGGCTTGAAATGATTAGTTCCCTTAAAGCTCCGTGGTACGAGGAGAATTTGTGCATGTTGAGATATCGTCAAAGCACTTAAGGCCTCCTAGACACATGATGATTTTCGGCAAACCAGTTCAGCAAAGCTCGTCAGCTAGATATCTGGGGCACCTAATTTTGTTTTTTTTTTCTTGATTTTCATTCAATGTTTTCCATCTAAATGTTATGAACTTCATTTTCAATAAATTCTTTCTTTCATCTTATATTCTTGTTTACACAAGTATTATACATTGGCATAAGGATCAATGAGCTAACAAATACAAGAAGATCTCTCTACATTGCTTTTGAAAGATTCCTAAAAGTACAGGGACCAAAGGTAGTCTTGATTCAAAAAAGGGATATTCTCGTCGGTAAACAGCTCAAGAGAAAAAAGGCACTACCTGGACAGAATGTGGGGCAAATAGTTTTTACAATCTGATCAGACTTGAAAAGAGAGAGTTTGGGGACTCAAACAATGTTCGAGCAAACGATAATGTCAAATGCTTAAGTCGATCTCGAGACTAAAAATCATTCTCGAATGGCATTTTGCATTTATGCTAGAATCATTCATGCATTCATTAGACATATTTAAGCTAGAATCATTTGATTCATGCTAATCATAACATCCCGAATGTGTTCACAAAGTTTTACAGATCCTATCCCCCCAGCAAGTGGTGGAACAGATTAGCACAACAATTTTATCTCCCTGGAATTGCAGCGAAATGAGCACGACAACAGCTTCATTTGAAGCAGAACAAGTACGACAACAAGTGCATCTCCCTGAAATTGCAATAGAACGAACATAACAAATAGGTCATGTCTCCTTGAGGATGCAATGGAATAGATCATCTAGTTTACTTACCCAAAGAAGCAGAATAAAAGAACGATTAGGGAATGCTATCCCCTTTTAAAAGAAGGAAACAAAGTGATCAGAACCCAAGAGGGTCATGATTCCCCGCAACGATATAGCAGGTCCCACATTTTTCAGATTTTATTCTGCCATTGATGGTGCAGCAAGACAAATTTTTCCCAGGCCTAGTTTCGCTGTTAATGGTGCGGCTAGACCAAATATTTTCTTCAGATCATATCCTCACTTATAAAAATAAAAAAAAATCAAAGAAAAAGTCAAAAAAGGAAAAAAAAGAATAGAAAATACGAAAAAAAACAACAAAAGGAAAAAAAAGAGAAAACCAAAAACTTGCTTCTGATCGTGTCTCTTTCGTCAGAGTGTAAGCCTGATCAAAACTCTCTCCAGATCACGCCTCTTTCATCATAATAGAAGTCTGATCAAACTTTCTCCTAATCCTATCACTTCGTCAGAGTTGTTGCGGATCAAACTTTCTGATTCAGATCTTGCCACTTCGTCATAGTTGTTGCGGATGAAACTTTCTTATTCAGATCATGCCACTTCGTCAGAATTGTTATAGATCAAACTTTCTACATTTGATCATGCCTCTTCGTCAAAGTTGCAGCTTGATCAGCATCTTTCTCCAGATCTTGCCACTTCGTCAGAGTTGTTGCAGATCAAACTTTCTACATTCGATCTCGCCTCTTCGTTAAAGTTGTAGCTTGATCAGCATCTTTCTCCAGACCTTGCCACTTCGTCAGAGTTGTTGCAGATCAAACTTTCATCATCTGATCATGCCTATTCGTCAGAGTTGTAGCTTAATCAGCACTTTCTTCAGATCATGCCTCTTCGTCAGAGTTGTAGCTTGATCAACACTTTCTTCAGATCATGTCTCTTCGTCAAAATTGTAGCTTGATCAAAATCAAACTCTTAGATCATGCCTCTTCGTCGGAGTTGTAGCTTGATCAAAATCAAACTCTCAGATCATGCTTCTTCATCGGTATTGCAGCTGGGTCAAACTTTACTAGACCCTGGTCTTGCCTTTTCGTCGGTGTTGCAACTACACTGAATTCAACTTCAGATCTTGCCTCCTTGTTAGTATTGTAGCTGGATCAACCTTACTAACTATAGACCTTGCCTCTCCGTCGGTGTTGTAGCTAGGTCAAAATTTACTGACTTATTTTCCTCATCTCGTAAATGTTAAAAAAGGATAAAAAGAAAAAAAGAAGAAAAAAAAAAAGAGAAGAAAGAAAAAGAAAAATTTCGTCATATCCCATCTCTTCAATCAGAACATTCATCATCTGATCATGCCTCTTCGTCAGTGTTACAGCTAGATCAACCATCTTCATTCGATCTAGTCTCTTCGTTGCAGCTAGATCAAATATCAAAATCATCATTCGATCCTACCTCTTCATCAGTGTTGCAGCCGGATCAAACATCAGAACCTTCACTCTTCAATTTTGTCTCCTCGTTAATGTTGCAGCCAGATCAAATGTTAAGACTTTCTTCATCTAATCATGTCTCTTCGTTAGATTTGCAGCTGGATCAAGTTTTGCAGACCTCGTATCTTCATCAGTGTTGCAGCTAGATCACCCTATTTTGAAGATTTTGCCTACAATAGCGGCCGAGCAGATCAAGCGAACCGAAAGAAGAAGAGACATGCTGAGAAATAAGAAGCCCAACCAAACTCGACAAAACGGGTTCCCTTTTTGTCTTTGCTTCATTGTTGTTATACAACAATAAGCAAAGAGGGGCAGCTGTAGTAACCCAATTTTGCCTATATCCAAATACAAACAAACAATTAACCCATACCCATTAACCCATTTACAACTAGGCACAAATTAGGCCTTGCCCATAACCTAAATTAACCTAATACAAAAAACCCTAGATCTCCTAAACATCAGCCACCATCATATCCTTCTGCCATCCCCTTAAACCCACCATGTCACCACTCCCTCTGCCACCACGGCTTCCCCTCACTGCCACCATACGCCACCTGTCACCCACCTTTCCACCTCACCCTAAATCGAGCCTTGTAAAAGGGATAAATCGATGCAAAAGAAGGGAGAGTTTTGAACCCAAAAAATCACACAAAAAAAGAGAGACGGTTAGACTAGAATCGGACCAAACTCGAAGATAAAATCGAAGAAAAAGAAAGAAAAAGGTAAAACATGAAAAGAAACTGAAACGTTTTAGTTAGATCTAAGTGATTGGGATAAGATTTAAGTAAAATCGACCTTAGATCCAACATTTGGGGCCAAAAACAAACCTAAACCGTCCTTTGCATGCATTATGGCCGCCGTTCATGGTGGTTCTCCGTCGCTGGCCTACGTTGGCTCACAGCGGACGCTGGGCAGTAGCCGAATCTCGGTCGAGTGGAGAGGGGGAGAGTTGAGAGAACATTTGTTTTTTTTTGTGTGTTATCAGATGTAAAGTGATTTTTTGGGCCAAAGAGGGGTATTTAAACCCTTTTCAGAATGACGTCATTTTAACCTTGTTATAACCCGCGTGAGACCCAACCCGAACCAGGAGGATCCACGCATTTTTCTTAATGGGGAAATCACAAATCCAGTCCTCTCAGCTTTGTATCCTTCACATTTCGCACTTTAATTCTTGTTTTATTTCATTTCAGTCATTTTTTAGCTATTATCATTATTATTAATTAATTAATTGTTGTTATTATTATTATCATTATTATTATGTTATTGTTATTATATTACTATATATATGTATTATTATTATTATTACCGTTGTTATGATTATATATTATTTATACTATATATTCTGCTAATTATCATTACAGCTATCAATATTGTTATTCACTTATTATTAAAATATATTTATTAATCGAATTTTAAATGATCTTTTTAAATAGGGATTACCGTGAAAAATATATCTCGAGCGTAGGGGTACCGCCTTTCGTTAGTCTCTATTACGAAATATTATTTTTAATTCTAAATTATAAATTTCAAAGTAATTTTCCTTTATTCGAGAATTTAACGGAAATTATGCCCCGGGTGTGGGCGTGTAAATTTCATTTATATAAAGAAATTTTCTTCTAAATGTTTTAAGGGATCACAAATTTTAAATTAAATCTGAATTCATAATTTGTCATTAAAACAATTTGTAACCGACTAGGTACCAATTTTGGGCGTTGTGGGGGTGCTTACCCTTCCCCACATATAACCGACTCTCGAAACTGTTTTTCTAGTTTTGCAGACCGAAACTCCTTGTTTTAATAAAAATGACCAAAACGAGTTTTATTAAAATAACCGAGTTTTCAGGTGCTTCAATCTCACCTAAATAAAATAAAAATTAAAAAAAAGATTGGTGATGACTCCCCGTTGTTACAGGCATCATCAATAGAGCCGTTTGGCTCTCTTTTTCCCACCATAAATGCTCTACTACAACCTACCGTATCGATACGCAGGAGGTCGTATCGGTATGGACCTGAAATAGAAAGAGCCATTGTGCAGGTAAAACAAAGGGCGTATCGATACACGGGAGGCCGTATCGAAACTCTATAAGGAGATATATCGAAATGGGCAAGGCCGTATCGATATGTTTTTGCTCACTTGGGCTATTGCCTGAACCTGTATCGGTACGCCACGTAGGTGTATCGATACGGGTTAACTGATTTTTGAAAATTGCATGTTCCCAATAACTGACAAGGCAACATTCGAATCATAAATGAAAATATTTAAAAAATCTCAACTACCATATTGATACGCTAGTAGCCACATCGGTATGTTGTTCTTAAATCTCAAACCCAGTATGAAAGCCGTATCGAAACGGATGACACCGTATCGAAACACTTGAGTAAAAACCTTAGCCCATATGAAGGTCGTATCGAAACAAAAAGAACCGTATCAAAGCACCCGTATTGAAACATGTTTGCTTGTATCGAAACAGATTCTTACAGTGGTCTTTTAAGTTAAGCCCGTATCGAAACGCTCGAGGGCGTATCAATACGCCTGGGCGTAAAAGTTGAATTTGGCTTTAAAAATACTTAGAAAATTTTATGGGGTTTAAGTTTTTGACTTTGAATAATTTTGTGCTTGAAAAATCCATGCCAATTGTGAGTCTTTGAGATACTTAAAAAATTATTTTCTTTTACAAATAGGTCCTTAAACAATTTGTTATATCAAAATTAAACTTTGGTTTTACACAATCAATGAGAGAACTTTGGGATTATGTACACCAAAAAACTTGAACATACAATAAAATGGAAAAAATCCAAAGATGCTATAATAGTCAACGCCTTCTTTTCAATCTGACGTCCATCATTCATACTAACCCAATAATCGCCAACAATACTCTTGCGTCTCTATCCAATTAGACACTTTAAGAGATGATGAAGAAGTGGTGAGCAAAACCAAAGCAAACTTACTTGCTACTTTGCAAAACATATCTGAATACAAGAGGGAAAATATCGAGTTTAATATAATTCATGTCGCTGAGGTACCCAAGTAGGAATAGTGATGAATTATGAAGAACAAACAATTTGGGAGAAGAAAAATATCTAAATTGATATATATTTATTAAATATAAAAGAGATTAATTTATTGAATTATTTTGAATTAGGACTAAATTGATAAAATACATAAGTTTTGAGGACTAAAATTGTCACTATACGAATGATGGAGTGACCTGATCGTAACTAAACTTTAATTGGGTGACTCGATTGTAATTTTTAATATTTGAGTGACATCTAATGTATTTTACCCTTTTATTTAAAGATTTGTTAAAATATGAAAAGAAAAAAACCTACAAGTAACTTAACATGCACTTTTATTTGCATCACAAACCTTTAATTTAATCAAATTACATCATTCTACTTTTATTGTTTATAAATGAAGTCACTTATATTGACACCACTAAATTAATCTAATGAAAAAAATTGAGATTGACACTTCTATTTAACAATTTTTTTCACATATTATCAATAAATAATGTTTAATTGGAAATTCAAATATTTTTCTTAGGATTATAGTAAATTTAGTTATTATTCCTTTAATTTCATAAAATTCTTATAGAAAAATTATTAAAATTATCGATTAAACATTATTTGACGATGATATGTGAAAAATATATTAAGTAAATATGTTATTTTCAAAAAAAATCGTTAGAATTAGTTAATAATGTTAGTATAAGTGATATAGTTTATTAATAATAAAAGTTGAATGATGTAAATTGATTAAATTAAAAGTTTATGATGTAAATGAAACTGGATGTTAAGTTAAGTGCTCTAAAATATAAATTACCCTAACTTGAAAACATGGATAAATTTGTAATTACCATGTGAGTTGGTCTCACGAGTTAAGTGTCCAAGTTAATTCGTGAAACTAAACTTAGTTATAATTATTTTTTGGTTTCTCAATGTATCTATTTGAGCGAGTCAAGTGACTTATTCTTCACATTCTCTTGACCCTTATAGGGATAAACACTAACCATAAATTCTAAAGTTGTTTCATGCTTGACTATGTTGTTCCATTTTCTTGTTAAACTCATATTTTTTTTATCAAATCCTTAACCATAAAAAAATCAAAGTATTTTTCAATGAAAAGAATGGAATGATTTTTTTGAACAATATGCCGACTGAATTTTATTTGAAATCAAAATAGAAAAACATTTCAAAAGAAATAAAATTGTAGCAGAAAAAAACACAATAAATCCAAAAAGAAAAAATAAAACATCAGACTAGCAAAACACCTCCAGTGGGCTGCAAAACAGTGATAAAAATGAAACAAAGGAGAAATAGAAGCAGAGAGCAAGCCTTCTTGTCTCTATCCATCTACACGCTTCAGGCATTAAGTAGGAGTGGTGAGCAAAACCAACAATCTTGGAGGCTGATTTGTAAAACAGATCTGACTGCATCGGAAAACGAACCATAAAAGGGGATCAAACTACTGAAGACCACCGACAATCTGCAAATCAGAGTCGAACGTCGTGAAAAACATATCCACGTACGCAAATCTACCACAAAGGTTAGAAATGGAATATCGAGCTGCGGCAAAGGCTTTTTGAATGGGAATTAGAAGTGTGGACTGTGTTCATTAATACCATCAACATGGCAGTTCAAAATCCGAATGGCAAGGATTCCATCAAGTGAATTGGATCTACAAACGGTCTTTTTTTCTAAAGCTTAGTATGAGGTTGTTTATAGGCTTGGAGATGAAGATGACAGTTTTTGGAAGATTGTGTGGTCGAACATGGCCCCTCCTAAAGTTGAAGCCTTCGTTTGGAATGTTGTTCACCTAAGAATTCCTACTCTTGTTGAATTGGAAAAGCGTGGTGCATTAAGATCGAACTCTAACCTGTGTGCTTTCTGTACTAGGAAATCAGAGGGAGTTAATCATCTTCTTGTTCACTGCAATGTGGTGTGAAAATTTTGGTTAAATTGGTGTGCACTATGGAATATCAACCTTGTCATTCTAAGCTCTGTAAAGTGTTTCATTGAGGTTTGGGTTAATCAACCAATCAAAAGCAATTCGAAACCGATTTGGATGATGGCACTTTTTGGGATAATATGGACTGTATGGTTGTATAGGAATGAGTCTATTTTCAATAAAAAAGTATTTAAGGAGGACCAACTTTTTGATATGGATGTGCTCAGAATCAGGCATTAGAGTAAAAGTAAGTGGCCGGAATCTTTCCCTTCAATTCTTGAATTCACCCGACATCCAAATATGTCAACTGTCTTACCTGGACTAAAGCAAAGGCCTCAAGGAGAGGCTTGGATTGCACCAGCTCAAGACTCTCTGAAATTCAACGTTGACGTTGCAGTTCGCGGAAGTGTTGGATCTGCTGAAATTGGTGAAATTCTCGGTGATCATCTAGGTAAGCCCCTAATTCGTTTTTCAAAATTTATTGGGACTGCTGATCCAACGATGGCTGAATTGTATAGGATTCTAGAGACATGTATTCTATTTTCTTCCTCTAAATGGCATGACAAAGCTTCTTTCATCATTGAAACTAGGGGTGAGCAAAACTCGACTCGAATCGAAAAAAAATGATATTTTTTTCAATTTCGAGTTGTTCGAGTTATTTGAGTCAACTCGAGTAACTCGAAAAAATTTCAAGCTCAAGTCGAGTTGAAATTTTCCCAACTTAAAAAATTGAAAATCAAAAAACCGAATTTTATAATTTTGCAATTTAGTCCCTGATTTCATTTTTCTTCAATTCCTCGTTCATTTTAAGTCCGTTTTTGACCAAATTTGAACCACATATTCCTAAACTAATGTAGAATACTTATTTATCTTAAATTTATATTTTTGAAAATAAAATTCATATTTTTTCAATTCAGCCCCTTAACTTTGTATGATTTCCTCATTTCTTCAATCACTCATTCGTTATAAGTTAATTTTTGACCAAATTTAAACCGCATGCTCCTAAACCACAGTAGAATACATATTTAGCTTCAATTCATATTTTTAAATTAAATTTTCAAATTTTGCAATTTAGCTCCTCAACTTTGAATGATTTCCCCTTTCTTCAATTTCTCTTTTGTTTTAAGCCTATTTTTGACCAAAATTAAACCACATGATTCACTAACACTATATAATATATATATAACTTCAATTAATATTTTTAATAAATATATTATTTTTGTAATTTATTCCTTTAACTTTACATTTTATTCAATTTGATCAGTCAATTGAATTTTTTGTATTTTTTCTTCACAACAATTCATTGACTCATTTATACTCCTATCAATACTTTATCCCCAAAAGTTCCTTATTTAAAAATAATATTATAAATATATTTTAGAAGTTTAGATTATATTTTTTTATTAAATAACATTATAAATCTTACTTAGGGATGTCAATGGGGCGGGTTTTGCGGGGATTCGCCCCACTTCGCATTCAATTGGGCAGGGATGGTTACAAATTTTGTGGGTTGTAGGGCGGGGATGAATATAAAAATTAGATTCGTCGTGGGTGGTGGGGAATGTGTGAATATGTCTTTGTACCTGCATCGCATCATCCCCACCCACCTCACATCATTCCCACCCGCCCCGCATCGTCCCCACCCGCCCCAACAGATCTTATAAAATGTTATTAAAAATACAATACCGGTTTGGATCATAGTCAAATTTAAGATAATTTATATTAACTTTTTCTTGGGATATTAATAAAAAATTAATATATATATATATATATATATATGTATGTATATAATTGAGTTTGAAATTAATCATATCAAATTTATAAATATTTTTTAATATATCAATTTGAATCGGAGTCAAATTTAAAATAATTTGCATTGACTTATCTTGAAATGTTTATGAAAATATTATATATATAACATTTATTATGTTTATTAATTTATTCTTTATTGTTGTTTGTCGTTATGCCATCTTTTAAGATTTTTTTCTCTTCAGTCCTCACCATATTTATGTTATTCTTCTACTTTTTTTAATTTTATTTTCCTAATATTGTATATTATTTATATTCTATTGGTATTTATTCTTATTTTTAAGGTTATTTTTTAATTGTTATGTTTTTTATTCTTTCTGTAATGTTTATTTGTTAAGCAATTGAAATATTATTTTACATGTTATTTGTGCTATTTTCGATTCTTTACAATAGACCTTGGTATCTTTTTAATCCAAACTTTTTTGTTGTACAATTTTAATTTCGTATATTATTATTTTTTTTAAAATTGTGATAATTAGAATAATTTCACTATGTGGCGGGAGTCTGAATGACGGGTATTTTATACTTTTTTCATAACAAATTTGATTTATATTTTTAACTAATAGTTATAAAAATATTATATGAAAGGGTTACGAGGCGAGTAAAGAGGGGATTAGGTGGGTCTCAGGACCCACGTGGGTAATGGGGCGGGATGGTTTTAGTCTTGCGGGTTGTGGGGCAGAGATGATTTTAGATTTTGTATTCGCAACGGGTCGTGGGGCGGGAATAGAGATGAAAATTCTTGACGGGGATGGATGTGGGAAGAGTACCCTTCGCACCCTCTCCGCCTAATTGACATCCCTAATCTTACTTATACACGTGAAAAATAATATGAAGAAATATATATGCATATCTTATATGATTAGAGAAAGTCGTTTAAATTGGAATCAAGCTGTATGATAACATGGTAAATAATTATAATTAAATTTGTATAGGAACTCGAAAACTCGAATCGAACTTGACTCGAATCAAAAAAATTTCAAATTAAGTCCAAGTTGTAAAATATGACGCGTCAACTCGATTAACTCAAAAAATTTTGATTCGACTCGATCGAACGCTCACCCTAATTGAAACCGATAGTTTTATAGCAGTTAAATGGATTGAATCACCTAACTTGGCTCCATCTAGCTTTAAGGAGACTGTCAAGAAATGTAAAGATTTCTGCATGAATCAGAACTGGAAAATAGCTTTTGAGCATATAGAAAGGAACAGTGATGCTCACTTTCTAGCGAAACAAGGCTTAGAAAGGAACTATGATTTCCTATGGATTGTCAGTGACGATTAAAGAGTTGTAAGGAAATTTGTGAGGATAATACTGGAAAAGGAATGGATTTGTATTGTGGTCGAGGAGAACTAGGGGAGGTTTAGATGGGTTTTAACAAGGCATATTTAAAAAAAAAAATGTTAAATAATTATTGACATTTTGAAAAATTATATTTTTATTTGAACAAAATGTTAAAAACTTTGAACACCCGTTTAAGGTGAACAAAACTTGATTTGAAAAATTAATTTTTTCTACTCGATTTAACGCAAGAAATCTCAATTCGTAATTTTATAATCTTGACTTGAAAAAAGTACAAATAAAAATTGAGTCATAAATGAAACTTTGAATAACTCAAAATTTTTATTAATTAATGAACTTTTTTAAGTTCGAATTGAGTCCCTCAACTTTGCCTAATATATGTATATTTTTTTATCATACTAATATATATATATATATATATCACATATGAAAAAATAAGAAGAAATATATATGTGTATCATATATGGTTATAGAAAGTAGCTTAAATTTAAACCAATTAGTACTATAATATTATAAATGTTTACAATTAAATTATAAATAGAAACTTGAACAACTCGACTTGAATCAAATTTTATAAACAAGAATTGAATTAAAAAATTTAAATAAAATTTATATTATAAAATCAAACTTATCAACTCAACTAAATTAAATTATCAGACATTTAACAAATTATGTGAGCTACCTTAACAAATTATTAGCTGCCTGTTAATTATCAAAAACAAATGTATGTAATAAAAGTTTTCAGGCCAAGCTTTTTAAAAGCGTGGTTTTTTTTTTTTTTTTACTTTTTTTTTTACTTAATTGAGAACGTGTATTCTCAAAAATTTGATCAGAAAATTTAGTGCAGTCGTCTCTCATTATTTTCAACAACTTCTCATCATCTTCAATTTCCTTTTTTCTTTCTTTCTTATACGACAATTAATATTAGTATTAGTTATCACGATTGTTGACTATCGAGTTTATTTTTTTATTATTATTATTTTTTATTTTTAATAAAAATCTTTACGGTACGTGTTTTCTCTGTCTTTGTGACACAAGTTTTTTTCTGTTTTTGTGACATGTTTTTTATTTTGTGGTTTGTTTTATCTGTCCTTGTGACATGATTCAACATACCCTAATGGTCGATCGTTTAATCGGCACTAATTTCTGATTCTGATTTAGTCAGTGGTCACGCAAAGTTAGATCCTCACTCGGTTGATGGTTGTTTTGCCTATAAAATCAGTCTTGGATAGCGGAACATTCTGTCTGATAGTTTGGATCGCTCATCACTCTCATTCATTCGTTATGCGTCTCGATTGGATAGAAACAAAGAAATTCAGGAAGCTTTTGAATTTTAATGGTATGCTTATCTCTATAGAAATTTTTTACTTTTTTCTATTTCTAAATTGTAAGAAATTTGATAGATTAGTCCCTATTTTCTTTTTGAATGTGTTATAATTGTGATATCTTTTATTATAGTTATAATAATAAAATTTTAGTGGCCATATTAAAAAAATAAATGTGGTTCTTTTTTTTTTTCTCTTGTGGATAGTCGCCGTATTACGCATGTATAGTTAGTGGATTTCGTTTCATTTTTCGTGGCTACAGGCCAATGTCTACTAAACTGTCACAGTAAAAATGAAATAAAATCTTATTCGTGTTGGGAACTGCTGCTAGAATTTGCCATTGATTTCCAAACCAATGGCCATGAATGTGAGCACTGCATGTTTCTCAGTTTTAAGTTGCAAAAAACCGAACCGAATAAGAGCGGTTGCTTCTGAGGAATCCGCCGGCGTTGTAACTCTGAAAACAGATAAAGAAGAGAAAGTGAAGTTAGGGGGATCGGAGCTCAAAGTGACACGGCTTGGAATCGGAGCTTGGTCGTGGGGTGACACCACTTACTGGAACAACTTCCAATGGGACGGTAAACTTTCACTTCTTCATCTCATTTGCTCATACCCTTTTGAAGAAAACAAAAAAGGTTTTCATTTTTCTTCTAGTTTTATGGTGTTTTGCGTTAGTAATTCATAAAAAGAAAAGAATAGGATAACGGGTCTTTGCTTTGTTTTCGATATTTTTATGTAATTCATTGATTTCTAGATTGTGTTTGCACTTTGTGTGGTTCAAAAGTAAATGATTGTTTTATCTAGCTTTGGTTTGCTTTATTTTTCCCCTTTTCTCTGCGCTCCCTTGTAGACTAGAATATATAACTCTTTGTTGCAAGGTTTGATGTTAGATTTGATTTTTTAGAACTGCCATTAATGAACACTGATCTGTGGACAATGTTCTATATATAACTCTTTGTTACATTAGTTGCTTATGCTTTTGTTGTTCTTTGTCCGCATATCGGATTTATTTGTACTTTGCTGCGGAGGCAGATGATAAATTGAAGGGTGCTAAGGCTGCTTTCAATGCCAGTATGGATCGTGGTGTAACGTTTTTCGATACAGCTGAAGTTTACGGCTCCCCGGTAAAACACATGATCATCTATAGATTGATTTATTTACTTCATTTTCTCCATTTGGGAGAATACCATTGATGATTCCTTCCTTGTAGTTAGCCTTGGGTGCCGTAACTTCTGAAACTCTGCTGGGAAGGTACCTTTCTCAAATTTCATTGAGGGAAATAGTTCTACTTTAAAGACTCAGCTTGCTATAGTTTTTTCTGCCGGCTTACTTTACTCTTGTAACAAGATACATTGTTTTCCTGAAGATTTATAAAGGAAAGGGAAGCAATTAATCCTGGTGAAGAGGTTGCTGTTGCAACAAAGTTTGCAGCTTTGCCTTGGAGGTTTGGTCGTCAGAGTGTCCTCGGTGCACTCAAGGATTCCCTAAATCGGCTTGGCCTTTCATCAGTTGACCTTTATCAACTCCACTGGTCCATAATCGTAATGCTTTGTAAGATTTATAAATTGTATTTCTGAGTAATTCATCTAAGTTATTTCTGTTGCATTTCAGGCCTGGTATATGGGGAAATGAAGGTTGCTTGCGATGCCACTATTTCATTGAAGAATCAGACTTTGTATTAGCTATTAGAAATTGATTTTTATGCAGCCCAATCATGTTGAATATAGACTGAGTTCACTGAAAAATGATTTTTCAGGGTATATTGATGGTCTCGGCGATGCTGTTGAGCAGGGCCTAGTGAAGGCTGTTGGTGTCTCAAACTACAAAGGTAATATTTCTGCTGTGAATCACTGATTGGCACAGTTCAGTTTGATTTGAACTGTACAAATCCTATATACATAGTTTGTATAGGAAAATTTTCATTTTCATTTTGGACCACTGTGGCATAGTTCTCTTATTCCTCCTTATAAAAATGGTAACTATCATAATGTAAAAACTCACTGCTTCAGAGGGGCGACTTCGTGATGCTTATGCAAGGCTTAAGAAGAGAGGAATTCCTCTAGCTTCGAACCAGGTGAATTACAGTCTCATATACAGGGCACCTGAGCAGAACGGAGTGAAGGCTGCTTGTGATGAACTCGGGATCACTTTGATTGCATATTCTCCTATTGCACAAGGTAATATCCATATCTTTTTCTTTAATTGCTTGTTTATTTTTATTTAACAGGTTGTCATTTGTCGTCTGTCATGAAATTGATTGTTGTAGACGCTTACTGGTTTTTAGGTAGGACTCCTAGAATAAAGCTGTTTCGTTCATCACCCATGACTAAATCTCGAACTCACGGTCTTAACACTGATGGAAAAAATTAACAAAAATCAGTAATAAATTCAGAAAGCGAGGGGATGTGGAGTTGAAACTACTCCCATTCGTGTCAATCGACGCCTTGGAATGTGCAAGGTCAATTATCCACCAAAACGGGATGAAGTAGTAAACAAAGTCAAGTAACAGAGTTTGGAAACAAGAAGTAATGTCAAGTTCATAAACTGAGTGTAGCATGTATAAATATTCTTATAGTAGGAGGGTGCCACATCCTCTTATTTTCTTTTTCAGGTGCCCTTACCGGAAAATATACACCAGAAAATCCACCATCTGGACCTAGAGGCCGGATTTACACTCCAGAGTTTTTAACAAAGGTATGTCTCTAGAGTGTTTCGCATAATCGTAGCCCAATATTAATTTCAGACTTTATTGGTAATGTCTTTATAAATGTGCAGCTCCAACCCCTCCTTAACAGGATTAAGGAAATAGGAGGGAACTATGGGAAAACTCAAACACAGGTTTGCTCTTGTTCTTTGCTAGTACATCTGCTTTCTGTCTATAGATCCGCTGCTTCAAGATTATGGTCGTATTAACAGTACTAAGCAAAAAGACTCCTGCATTAGAAACTCAATATTCTACTTGCTGGCCATTGGAAATCTTTAGGCATTAGGCTTTGATGGCATTTTTTTTTTTCTCACTGTGTATTATGTGACTAAGCTCAATTACAACCATGGCCAATATACAGTCTACAACAAACTCATAATCATGGCTTAAACTAGCTGGGAAAGTTTTCTCTAAAGTATGTTTGACTTCCATGATCCATTTCTCGAACAAACGGCATATACAGTCATGCACTAAGATCACATGGATGACTTCAATCCGCTCCTCTCGAACAGCTTTGACTGTGATCTTAGAAACTCACTTGATGAGAAAAAAAAACCCAAAAATCTTTGCAAGTCCTTAAGTCCTCAGTGATGGAAATATTGATGTATCGTCTCCTCGGTAACAACACCAGAACCAGGTTATTTTAGATGCACATCTTGATGTTGCCACAATAGGTGGAAACTGCAAACTGACTGTTTTCGTACCGTTCTTCATCATGAGTTGTGACCAGTTGTGGCATTTTGAAATGTGCCAAGATCTTTTATGGAATGAGCTTGTTTTTCTACAGGTTGTGCTGAACTGGTTAATAGCTCAAGAAAATGTGGTGCCAATCCCGGGAGCCAAGAATGCTGAACAAGCAGAGGAATTTGCAGGTGCACTTGGCTGGAGGCTAAGCGGTGAAGAAGTGGAGGAGCTACGCTCACTGGCATCGGAGATAAGTCCTGTCATTGGTTTTCCTGTTGAAAACCTGTAAATTGTGGTGATCCACTGATAATCATGGTGTGAATAACCCATGTAGTATTGGTTCCTTTGTCTCTCCAGCCCTGCTTGTATGCTACCACATCAGTCATCAGTCATCACGTACGTATATTTGTTGGTTCAGGTCCACATCTTTGTGGGCAGTCCATTCAATCTTGCTGGAAAATCAAAGTAACACGTATTGCGTTAAAGAAATTTGAACGCTTACCACATCAGTCATCACGTACGTTGTACGTATATTTGTTGGTTTAGGAGCTACTCGTATAAAACTTCTTTAAAGGCAACTTCATTGAATTTAAAAATGAACTTTTATGGTGGTTTAAAATCAAATCCTAGTTTTGAGCGAACACATTTGGTCAACTGACCAAGCTGCTCATTTTTGTTTCCTCATATTTCCTTAAGTCATGAGTTTTAGACCCACTACGAACACTCCCTCTCATTCCCCTAAAATTTTATTTCTCTTCCCCTCTAGGCAGGATTAGTATTCGAAAATTAAATCCTAATTTTATCTATAAAATAGTTTTCTTTTCTTTTTTCCAAAAGTACCTCCTTAGATGACGGCAGAAGACTTAGTGCCGACATTTTATTTATTTATTTTAATTTAATTTAATTTAAATGAATATTTTTTTATTTTTTTATTTTTACATCAATTAAAACATTTCATTTTTGTTTGTTTTTATGACACATTTTTCGTCTTTCTTTTGGCACGTTTTTTGCTATAATGATAGCTTGATGTTTTGTGTTGCATTCATTATTATGCACTATCTGATCAAGAAAAATCAACAATCTCCTACGATTAGATCCCTTTTGTGATAGTTTGACGATATATTCATAATTGTTCGCAAAACAATCTGTAAGATTGATTTATTTGATCTTTACTCTTACATTAATATAACACTTAGTTTGAATAGAGACCAAGAGAATATTGGTAGTTACTGATTTTTTTTTCTTCTAAAAAAATGAACATAGTATTCGAGAGAAACTTTTTGTTTTTGTTTCTTTACATCCATTTCATATTAGGATGTGTTCTTTTTATTTAGGAAAATTTTTTGATACGCAAGCAGTGTAAACTTTAGTTTACACGTACCTTTTATTTTGGGGTTTAAGGTTTAGGGGTTTAGGTTGTAGGGTTCAGAATTTAAGATTAGTGTTTAGAATTTAGTGTATAGGGTTTAGGGTTTAGTTTTTTAGTATTAGAGTTAGAAATTTAAGATTTGGGTTTTTATAGTATATTACCCTTTTATTTATATCTCATTTTTTTAACAAAGAGTTGACTTCTAATTTTGTTGAAGAAACAAACTTTATTTCAAAATGGGAAAATTTATATATTATCTTTGAGGGTAAACTACCTAGACGATCATTCAATTATTGGGTCTGATTTATTTTGACTACCAAATTATAAAAATTTAAAATTTGACCATCCAACTATTTAATTAGACCTATTTTGACCACCAACCATTAAAATCTAATGGAAGAGTGACATAATGGTTAATGGAAATTTATATAGTTACACATTTAGTCATTGTTAGTTACATATTTTATCAATTTGATCCTAATTTTAATTTAATTAAATTAATTAAACCTTGGTTCCAGCAATTCTTCATTGCCGTGTCGTCTCCCATTCATGTCTAGTTTCTTTTGCTTCTTCCCCGTGTACAGCTGCCTGCATTCCACAAGCAATAGGGTGGCTGCCTAGCCTTTTAGTTTTTGCCAGCCGAGTTGACTCAGTCGAATCTCAGAACGGGTGTGTAAGTAGGTAAAAAATATGTTGGTTGTGTGAAAATCGGTATGAGCGTGGCTGCTTATTATCCTCTCAATCTCCAATGACCTTATGATCCCGTTCCCATATTCAATTTCGCCATTATCATTTGCTCATCTTTTCCCCAAATCATTGTCGGCAATGGATGTGAGGATACTGACGGCTATCACCAAACCCATCTATATCTACACCCTAATCACTCGCCCTTTGGCCTGCATAACATCGTCGTCTACATCCGTTTCTCCTGAAGTTCCACAGATCAATCATCAACTAAAGCCTCCGCCTTCACCGTCGCCGCCGTCTGTGAATCTAACCTATTCCTCCTCCTACCCTAATGACCAGAGTTTGCTAGATAGTCTGTCTTCTATTCTCTCTAAGCCATCCCTGGATTCGTCCAAATCCAAACGGCTGCTTTCTCTTTTGTCCCCTTTTGATTTTGATCGATTCTTCTTCGCTCTTTCCTCTCATGCCAATCCTAAAACCAGTTTAAACTTCTTTTCTCTTGCTCCCCGTGCTGTTAACTTCCATTTTACGCTTGGTCTTATTGTGTCTTGATTCTTTTGCATGATTCTTAATTAATTTAATTAAATTAAATTTAGGACCATGGCGTAAAAAATAGGAGAATAATAAGATCATGGCGGCACCACCACCGTTAGACCCGATGAATTTTTCTTAGGCCTCATTACTCGTTCAAGGGCAAGGAAATTTAGAGATGCGGTCAGCAACAAGTAAAATCATGCATCGAAAGTTATTGAAGCTACTGAAGTTGAATCAATGTCTTACAACGTGGAAGATTTATGCAACGTGAAAGGGATTCCATGCAATGTGTTGCATGCTTATTTCTGATTCATATATTCCATTTGATTATTATAGTTTTAGTATGCGCATGTTTTCTATTATGTTATTTATTATTTATTTTACAACATTAGAGATCGTTAAATCATATAACATATATTTATTATTTTTAGCATGCATCATACAATCTTGTTTTATTTTGATCATATTACTCGTACTTACAGGCGTTATGTAAGGACAATTAATAGACACATTATTAGGGTGATTCAGAGAATTATGACTATTGGAGAGGTGTTTGCTTGAAATGTTTGCTTGGCTTTGGAGGTGCTTGCTTGCGTCCACATGAAAATTGATATGCTCGCTTATCTTCACGATGGACGTCAATTCTAGAAAGGTGCTTACTTGAGATGTTTTCTTATATTCACATGGAAACTGATATGCTTGGTTACCTTCACAATGGACAGCAATTCTAGAGAGGTGTTTGCTTGAGATGCTTGCTTACATTCACATGGAACTTGACATGCTTGCTTACATTCACATAAAAATTGACATGCTAGCTTATGATTACATTGGGCGACAAAGACACACATTTCAAGGTTTCTTTTTTATTTATTATCCCTTCACACCTCCCTAGGAATGTTGGTTGATCACATCATTTTGTAAAGCCTATAAATAAAGGCTAATTTTTCAATTGTAAGACAACTTTGAATTAAGAAATTTGAGAGTTTTTATCTCTTCGTTCTTTTGAGAACTTTATCAATCATTCAAATTCTTCTTGTTGAATCAAACCGTTGATATCTTTGGTTTCTAGTTCTACTTAACTAGTGAATCAAGATCCTTATTTCGTTTAGAGACCGTTATAGAGTTCAGGTCACACTATTTACTGCTGGTTCAATTCTCAAGTCTTGAACTACTATCCATCTTCCATCATCCTTTGCTACCTCCACCATCGAACACATTAACCATCACTCTTTAAACCATCTGAAACCGTTGCAAGTCTTACAACATAAAATTACTTCATTTACGATCGAGCAAATCAAGCATCTCGATAAAATTCCAAGACGAGATCGTATCAGATGGTAATTAGAGCTTAGGCTAAATCAAGTAAACCTTTTGTCTTTTGCTGTTAAAAAACAAAAATGGAGAAAATAAAAAAATTGTGAAAAAAAATTAAAAAAGAAAGCAAATTGATAGCAAGATTCGATATTTTTTCACTTGTTTCAGATCGTTATTTGTTCATTTCAGTATTCTAACTTTGAACCGTAATCATTTTCTTCTAAGCCTACCTTATACACCATATCTTTCCAAACCTTAACATCTATTTTGCAGCCAATTCAACAAGTATTTTGGAGGATTTTGAGTAAGATCGATTCAAGAACTTGTGAGATAAGAAGAGCGGTAAAAGACACGGGAGAGTGAGTGCATCAGAGGGTAAAAGCCAAAGAGAGCGAGTGAATTTTATTTTTTTATTTTTTCTTTTTCCTCTTTATTTTTCTTTAGAGTGAACAGGGAGCCATGAATGCAGATAAGAATATGTTGGACTATGCCCAAAGACCAATCATGAGATGATTGTAAAAGACATACTTATTTTATCTTGTTTATTAATATAAAGTCATTATTATTATTTCAGTCTTATTCTGTGTATCTATAAATAAACTGAATTATAATAAAGTCCTTAGAATAATATAGTTATTCTTGAATGTCCTTAGTCAAGAATTATTGTGGGCTTGGACAACAATAATGTATTAAGACTAATATGTAGTTGATTGATGACAAAGTGTTGTCATTGACATGAAGATGTCAAAATCAATACATAAGTATGTGTTAGGGAACAACATACTGGACTGGCCCGCTATGAGCATGTTTCTTGGATTATTATGTGACAGTCACAATATTGCTTATGGTGATAACTACATGTATGATCCTCAGACTTGAGATCATCATTATTTCAGCATCGTGAGTGACATATTTTGATACGGTCAAACGTGTGTCGTAACTGACTACACTATAAAGACTGATATTGGATATGCCATAATCCATGTAGCGAAATATGGTTGATCAAGATAGGATTTGTCCCTCCTACATAATAGGAGTAATATCATAGGCCATTTGATTGAGTGAGACTAGAAAATGCATGACCATGCTCGAATAAATTGATACAAGATATCATAATTATTTGTTTATAATAGTCTATTCAAGATATCAAGAAACATTAGATGGACTATACAAGTGTGACTAATCCATGACTTGTGTCCGATATAGATATGAGGACAAAAGGATAAAATACATAAAAGAAGTTAATCAAGGAAAAAAAGGTTAAATCAAACCACAATTTTATGTAACTTAGGTAGCAATGATGTATTGCTAGATGCCACTCATTGCTTGTAATATTAGAATTGTTTCTAGATATTACTACTAACGTTACATGAACCTACAAGGGTCACACCCTATGATTGAAACGAACAAATATCGATTAGACATCATGTGTACAAACTTGTTGTACACGTAACTAGTGAGAAACCAAAATTGTTATAATTATTGTAATTATGGATAATTTCGTTTATATATATGTTAATATTTGATAAATTATTTTAATTATCAAATATTATTAAAGTATATATATCTCTAAAAGAAACCTAATTAAAGTAGAATCAGATTCTACATATTTTATTATATTCGGTTAAATATATTGTATATTTAAGAATTAGAATTAGGTTTTTAAATGCTATATAAAGGCATAAGGTCTAGCAGCAATAAATGTCTGGTTTTTGAAAAACCTCTCTAATAGTTAGAGAAGAGAAAATATTGTTCGTTTCATTCAGGTGGATTGCGTAGAGGTCGGAACGCTATTGTGACGACTCAGATTTGATTTGGTTATTCCGAATTCCCTACAGATTTCCAGATTCTATATTTATTAAGGTAATGTTTCATCTTTTATCACCTCGAATTCATCCTTTGTATATGGATCACTAGTGGATTACGCCGAATAATTTTTTCGCTGCGCCATGGGGTGTACCGGCGTTTCCCAACAGAATATAGGTGAGTCTAACAAAGAACAAACATGAGGAATCCAAGGCGACAGTTCCAAGCTCTTGTTCAAGAATTGGGACAACTTATGGATCAGAAACTCGAGTCCATACATGAGCGGATTGATGGCCTTGAAGAGATATCTGTGGGAGCCCCAACTGTTCTAGCACAGGGTAACGTTAGGACAAGGCGTCCAAAAAAGGGAGATTGAGCAGTTTGTGGATGACAACGTGTAATCACTCATTTTTATCTGGTGTATAAAGTATTGTGTTAATCTACTTTAGTTTATTAGTTAATATATTATTATTGCATGTACACGTATTAAATTATATGTTCATTACTATACGTGTGATTAATGTGTACGTAAACAATGTGTATGAGTATATATGCATGTATGTTGGTATAGTATGTTAATGTGTTGCATATATTAACGTTTGCATGAATATATTAATTAATATGCGTGTATGTGTGCATACGTGTGGGTGTTTGCAGGTGTATATCAATTTGTATGTGCATGTATTATATGTGTATCTTTGTATGTGTATAGTATTATTATTACTACTATTATTATTAGTATTATTAATATTATTGGGCTAAAATTAAAGTGAGATAAAAGATATATTAAAACCCAAAATAGATACTCAGCCCTTATTTACAAGACCCAAGCTTAATTATACATGGCCCATTCGGCCAGGCCGGCCCACACCCTAAAAAACCCTAACCCATATATTGGAACCCTAATGCTCTCTTTATCATGCGCAGTTGCACGAGGGCCGTTGGATCATATCTAGATCCAACGGCCACGGTTGAAGCATAGAGACCCCTCATCTACCGCGTGAAGCCCACGCGCGGGTTGTTGGATTATCCACTCGCGAGTGTGAGACGCGTACAGAGCTAGCCGTCTGCTTTAGGCCACGTGGCGCGATCCCGAGCTGCTACACCATCCTCGAGGCCTTATCTCAGCCGTCCGATCATTAAGCGGTCCTAACCGTTGGATCAGATTTGATCCAACAGATAGGAACGGTTCTGGCAGTAATAATCGTTCCGTCTCCCGAGACGCCAGTCTGCACAGCCGAACGGTCATCTCCACCATGCCGCTCCCCATGCCGGCCGTACCAACCACCAAGCATGGTCGGGCATGCCAAAGACACAAAAAAGGGGAATAGCGTCAGAACAAGATCAGAAAAAATATATCTTATGTACAATTTTTACCAAACAAGAGAGAGCAGACAGGATATATGAAAACCAAAAAGTGTAAGATCAGGGGGATGTAACAAAAAAATAGAGGAGAGTTCAGTTGCAACCCATTTTCCAGAAATACGAAAACGTTTCATCCTCTCGTTCTTTTCTCAAACTTACAAAGAGCATACAAAGGTATCCATCCACCTTGAATGTTGCATGCATGTATGTGTTCTAAAAATAACAAAGGAAGAGGAGTGTGAGGTTTTACCTTCGGTGGTCAGTTCCTCTACCAGCAACAAGCCTTAATATGGTAAGCCGACAAAAAGGGGAAGATGTTCCTTCAGTCTCGATTTTTAAAAATAATATGGTTTTCGCTTCGTATTTTCTTAGATCTAGGACAAAGATGAGTCTTTTCTTTAAATCCAAGTTCAAATTCGAGTTTAGGTTGAAGTAAGGTTCGTTTTGGTGGTTTTTTGGGGGTTTGCCGGTGTCGATTAGCGGTGGAGGAGACGGCAGTTGGCCGCCGGTTTCTGGGTTCATCAAAGGTTGAAGGTTTGGTTTTGAGAGAAAAAAGGGGGCCTGAACTTTTTATAAAAGAGGGATAAAAAATGAGAAAAATCGGATTTTAGGCCGGGTGAAGGGGTTTTATAAGCGTTTATTTTTTTAAAATGGTGAAATTCTGTAATAAATCCCCCTGCATTTTCGATATTTTCATTTCTGCCTCGCCGCAGAGGATATTTACAACCTTGGCCCTCCTTATATTTTAAAATCTTGCAATCCAACCCCTGGATTAAACTAAATCAGTTTTTAAATGGTGAAATTACCTCACCAATCCCACCGCGTTTTTGAACTTTTCACTCCGAGCTTGCCCCTTGGTCCAATTACAAATTTAGTCCTTTTAGGTTTCGTTTGATTTGTAATTTCATCCCTAAATCGCATTTTATTACCTTTTAATTTCTGTTTCATGTTTTCATTTTTTTCATTTCAGTCATTTTTCGTATCTAAATATTCATGTTTATTTATTATGATCTTATATGTTGATGTGGCCCTTTTGCATTCTCACGTGTTTCTTGTATATGTTTCGTATTCTCATGTTTATATATATATATGTGTTTAGTTCATGGTGATTACGTATTTTTTGCGCTTGTTCAGTTGTTCGTACATACATGTTCGATTAATATTTTAGTTGGCTCGTATACGACATGTTTTGTATTTTAGCATGTATTGTATGTTCTCTTTGCTTTTAGGTTATGCGTTAGTATGTTTTCTTTTGTCATGTATAATACCGTGTTTCTATTTTTTGTATGCAAATTATGTCGTAAGCTATGTGCTAGGTATTAGTTTCTTTGTTAGTACGTTGTCTTGATTTGTGAAATTAATATCATAATACATTCATGCCATGCGTATTTTACATTGTATGTATTCTTGAAGTATGGATTCTTTATTTATCACACGTTTATTCATGCTTCATTATTATTGCTATTATGATCTACCATGTTTGTATTTTTATCATACTTGTCTAATTTTGTGATATCCATGTCTTTATTATTTATTTTGTCCTTTACCATATGAATGTGAACGTATATTTTTGAATTACTTCTTTAAGATTGCATGTCGAGATATATAAACTGTCAATGCGGTGCCTTTTTATCCGAGCGTAAACAGGGTCAGTATCAGGCGTAGTGATGGTGGTTGGGCGTTTACTCTCGGATAACGGGGCCTTTAAAATTTACTCGTACTTATAACCAAATTTTAATTTAATCGTCACTTTAATTCGGAAAGTTTAATATAAAGCGGTAATTATTAAAGTACCAATTTTGGGCAGTGTGGGGTGCTAATCCTTCCCCATCCGTAACCGACTCCCGAACTCAATAGTTTTCAAATCTCTGGTTTTATGGTGTCTGGCCTACCTAAGTGGCCGGTGGCGACTCCAATTTCTAAATAAAACGCGGTTTTTAAAACCCCACGGAATAGACATTTTATATCCGAAAAACCACAAACACCTCGAAAATCCACTTTTTAGCGAATCGGACATCTCTACAGATGGCGACTCCGCTAGGGATACTATTATTTGTTTTTCAAAAAAAAAAGAGAGTCAAGCTTTTTCAAATAATTACTGCTTTAATAATATTAGAAGTTCCAAATTAAAGTGACTATTAAATTAATATTCGATTGTAATTGCGCGTTTATTTTAACGCATTTAAAATTTGGCATATAAACTCGTCCTTTTTAAGTGGGGGAAAACACTAATGCTTTCGTGGAGATATCGTTCTCCCGTATAGGCCTAGCAAGTACCTTCGGGGCTCGAGTACCTTATGCTTTCGTAAGGATATCGTTCCTTCGTGCAAGCATAAGTGAATGGGTCCCCCTGAATTGAACCCGATTGAAAAGAGCCTATAATGGGTGATGGTCGAGGGCCTTGCTACCCTTAGTAGGGGACAGCAAGGACAATTCGAGTACTTCCTAGAACTAAGACTGCATGTAGAGAATATATAGAAACCTACCCCTTTAGAGCCATGCGGATAACCTTAGATGTTTAGATAGGATAAATAGGGTTGTTTTGTCTATTTACCTTATTTAATTCGTCTTTTTATTTATGTATTTATTAATTCTGTCCGGTATTGACTTGTCTTCTTTTTGCTCTGTTTTTTTCATGCATTTGCATTATATAAAGGTACTAGATCAAGTGGTTTACCCGATCAGAAAGTCTTTCAACATGGAAAAAAGGTGTCTTTGAAAAGAAGAGCTTAACTTGTCAGTCAGGCATTGGTCAGAGGTCAACCAGAAGGCCCAAGGGGACAGTTTACCGAGTGAGCACGTAATAGCAGGGTACACCTACGTGAGTCTTCAATAGAACAAATTATGGGATCTTCAAAGTATCTGGGAAGGGTGGGACCAGAGATTACAAGACAGGTTCTGTGATAGTTATGACGACATTGCACAATTGTTATACGTTCGGGTCATCCAGCCCCTACTCCGAGCTATTTTTCAATTCTGGAATCCTGCCTTTTGCTGCTTCACCTTCAATGGACAGGACATGATGCCTACAATAGAAGAATACACCGCCTTACTGAATCAGAAAAACGTTCAGGAGGATTGGATTTACGCAAAACCTCCGAGGAATCATAATTACACTTCAAAGCTCAAAACCTTTACCGGAATGAGTGACGATTGGGTTAATGGCTTGATCTGACTTCGAAGAGACAGTACGGTCTTTGCATGAGAGAATATTCGAGACATCCTACCTGCACATCCAGATGAGGAGAAAAAGATAGACATGTTTGCCTTGGGAATATATGGGTTGGTGATCTTTCCAAGAACTCTTGGAAACATTGATGTAGCCATTCTAGATATGTTCGAGCGTATGAAACAGCGGGCAAATCCAGTACCAGCAATCTTGGCTGAGATCTTCATTTCCTTAAATACCAATCGAAAGCATGAAGAAGAACGTTTCAGGGGGTGTGCACAGCTGTTACAGGTATGGGTTCAAAGCCACATGTGGAAGGCACGGACAAGGGTCCTACCAGGGATATCCTTCCAAGGTTTTTCCCCTTTACGGGAGTACTTAGCAAAAGAGTGGCGAGAGAACTTGAAAACAAAAATGGTCTAGTTTCTTCAGGAACATTCAAGACGAAGACATAGTATGGAGGGTCTCGTGGCTCGGTAGAGTTAATTACTTTTTGTACAGTTGTGGTGATTTCAACTGGCTGATGATGTTAGGACTACATGGAAGGATTGCTTGTGCTCCGCTTTTGGTGTCCCGACAATTCGGATCACGACAGTTCGTTCCTAATACCGGTGGGTTAAGCCGAACTAAATTTCCTTTCAAAGGTGAGTTTAAATAAAAAGTCCAGACTATCATGAGAGCTTGGGACCATTGTTACCGGATCAGGGTGAAAGGAGACACCGAGCACATGACCACTCTAGACTACGATCTTTGGAGCGTTTGAGGGTTAATGATGTAATTCCTGAATCAAGGACCGGTTGTGTCACTTGAGGAGCTTACAAGGGTGGTACCGTCTGAAACTGATATCTTACAGAATGAACTCGAAGAAATTAAGAGGAAAATGGACACCCAACAGACTCAGCATACGAGTGAGCTCTATAAAGTAAGCTTAGAGGTCGACGAACGGGATGAGATCATTAGGCAATTGAAGAAATTAAATGCGGATTTGAGCGAGAAGAACGCTCTTTAACAAAATGATACCCTCCTACTCCAAGCAAAGATACAGAAGGTCGGCCGAAGTCAGTTCATAGCCGTGGAAAAGGAAAGAATGAATGGTATCCGTTTGGTGGAAGAAGAACGAGAAATCAGCAAGAGAGCAATCGATGAGGAGATAGAAAGTTGTCGGTTGGCTATTGAGGAAGAAAGGCAGTCCTTCAAGAAGGCCATTGACCAAGAAAAGGAAAGAACTAGGCAAGAAATTAGCAAAGGAAAACAAGCAGTAAACTACGAGAGAGAAAACGTCGCCGCTTGGAAAAGAAGGTCCATGAGTAGCCGAAATAGACTGTTAGAGATGTAAAGGTTGTACGACGACACTATCCAAAGTCTGGATCAAAGCCGAAGTCAGAATGTCGAGTTAGGAGAAAATGTGGCAGAAGTAGAACACTCCTTTCGAACCTACAGTCAGAGGAACGACTTTATTGAGTTACAAGAAAGAGAGCGCGAAGTAGGCACGTTACGAACCCGAATTGAGTCCCTTGAAGCAACTATTGAGGATTATAAGGAAAGAATCAGTGTATTCGAAGAGGCTGCAGCAGGAGGGGATATTTATTGGCAAATGAGACTGTGTGACGTTGCCTGGATGGTACAGGATAGGGACCAATATTATGCAAACTTGATTGTGGACATACAACGAGTCGCCAGACATGTGAATGATTTGGCCATTGAGGCTAAAACACTCTGACCTTTCGTAGTCCCAGAAATGGAAGAAGCTCCCAGGTTCATCAAGCTGCTCAGAGCTATTGGAAAATTATGAGATAGAGCTAGGGCTTATCTGTAGGACTCTGTATCGTAATTAGTACTCTTTTGTATTAAGAACCTTCATTTTGTAATATGAACTCTATTGTAATTTAGACCCTTTAATTCCCGTGAAAGTAGTCCAAAAGGGTGATTACCAGCGGAATTAGTACCTTTATATGCATACATTCTTGCATTGCATCATGACATCCGCATCATTATACACGCATTTATTTTCCTCGCAACCATATTAATGCTATAAATATTATGACAGTGTGTGAAAATAGAAGTTAAGCCGCAATCATTCATCATCCATATCTTACCCGATTACAAAGCAAGCTCATGGAAGACAGGATAATCAGTCTAGAAAAGGGACAAAGAGAGCTCGAGGCAAGATTTGACGAGGCCCAAAGAAGCCTCAGTGACCAGATTGCACAGTCATAAGCATCGATAGTATCTGACATAATCGCATTGCTGGCTAAGAGTCTCGGAAAGAGAGTTGAATGAGAAACCGTCCAAGAACTGGAAAGTACCCCGGTTCACAATAAGGTTCAACCGGCCGCGCCGAATCCAACTAGAAGGGTATATATCAACCCTACGGGGATGTCGACTAATCTTTCGGTAGGGGCATCTGAGACTCAACCCCTTGACACTGAAGCACTTTATGAAGATGAGGTGGCAGACCTGAATTTGGTCGAAAGGATCAGGACAGAGGTAGAAGGAAAGTGGGAGGAGAGGTTTCGCCTCATGGAGGAAAGATTTAAAACTTTGCAAGCTATGGAAGAATCAGGAAATGATTCCAGTAACTTGAGTCTGGTATCCGACCTTATCCTACCACCAAAATTTAAAACGCCAGAGTTCGACAAGTACGATGGAACCACGTGTCCTTCCGTGCACGTAACAATGTACTGTCGGAAGATGGCGGCCTACCTTAAGGATGAGAAGCTATTGATTCACTATTTCCAAGACAGCCTAACTGGGGCGGCGTTGCGGTGATACACCTAGTTGAGCAGGGTAAATGTTAAAACATGGAAAGATCTTTCAAGAGCATTCATCGAGCAATATAAGCACGTAACAGATATGACCCCTAGTAGAATTATGTTGGAAAATATGGGGCAGAAGTCCAACGAAATTCTACGACAGTATGCTCAAAGGTGGCGGGAAGTGGCCGCCCAAATTCAGCCACCCCTCCCGGAACATGAAATTACGCCATTATTCGTTAATACTTTGAAGGGGCATTGTTCGATCGCCTCATTAATAACACAACACAGAGTTTTGCTGATTTGATTAGGACTGAGGAGTCCCTTGAATTGGCAATTAAAAGTGGTAGAATTGATAGCGGGGAAGGATCTCGAAAGTACAACAAGAAGACTGAAGTAAACGCCGCCAATACTTACACTGCCCCGAAGAATTTTACAGTCTCACAGCCACAAGCACCTGTGGGAAAAGCACAAAACTCAAATCAAAGAGATGAGAGAACCCCGAGAAAAGAGAAAGAGAGACAAACTTTTACTCCACTACCCGTTCCGTACTCGGAGCTTTACTCTCAGTTGTATGAAGCAGACCTTGTCCGTCCATATTACGTTACTCCTTTCAAACTGTTGTTCCCGTCCTAGTATAACCCGAACGCGCATTGCGACTATCACGACAGTGCCTCTGGTCATCCCACCGAGAACTGCCTTGTTTTCAAAAAACTTGTGCAAAACTTAATTGATTCTGGGATATTAAAGTTTGAAGAACCAAGTGTAGCTACTAACCCATTGCCTAGTCATGGGAACAGGGGAGTAAATGTTATTGAGAAATGCTTTACCAGGAAGGTTAAGGATGATGTGTCGAAAATCAAATCTCCTTTGCGGTGGGTATTTCAGCAATTGTTCATTGCCCATGTGATCAACAAAGGCATGGTAATAATACAGAAGAGATGTGAAGTGTATTGCGAATTCTATCAGGACGAAGGACACGACATCCAAAAGTGCGACGAGTTTAAGAGATTGGTACAACAATTGATGAATGAAAAGCAAATAGAATTCTTCGAAGAGCCCACAGGAAAGAAGGGGTCAGACGTACATATGACGGACAGCCCCAACGTTAAATACGGTAGAGATAGACCTCTTATCATCTCCTCCAGGCCGGGGAGTGCAGGTGCCTCCCAAGGAGAAACCACTAAGATAAATCCCAAGATCATCATCTCAGCACCATCCCCGTTCTAATTCAAGGATATGCGGCAAACTCCCTGGAACTATGCTGTAAATATGACACGCCAGGAAAGCCAGAATCTTGTGAGGTAAAAGAGCTTACACTAAAAGACGAGCAAGGCAAGAGTGATGTGGATGTCGGTTAGGTAGGCCATTTCACGAGGAGTGGAAGATGTTACTCCTCTGAGACCTTGAGGGCTGCTGAAGCGGCCAAAGATAAAGGAAATGATACATCGGTTACCCCCACGCAGATATTCGGTGAAGAACCTCTTCCAAAGATAAATGAGCCAGTAAATGAGGCTCAGGCCAAAGAATTTTTAAAGTTCCTGAGACATAACGAGTATAGCGTAGTGGAACAACTACGAAAGCAACCGGCTAGGATCACAGTGCTAGAGTTACTCTTGAGTTCAGAAAGATACTGTGAGGCACTATTAAAAATACTAAACCAGACTTTTGTGCCCCGAGACATTTCTATGGCAAAACTGGACAGGGTAGTGGGACATATCACTGCCTATAACCATATAACATTCAGTGACGACGAGATCCCCGAGGGCATAATGGGGTCCACCAAAGCTCTTAACATTACAACTCACTACAAAGGGTATGTGGTACCGAGGGTACTAATTAACAACGGGTCAGCACTGAACGTGCTGCCTCTGGTGACCTTGCAGAAGCTACCAATAGATGGTTCTCACCTAAAGCCCTGCCATAACTCCGTGAGAGCCTTTGACGGCACACAAAGAGGAACAATAGGAAAAATTGAGGTGCCTCTATTGATCGGGCCGACTGAGTACATAATTGATTTTGTGGTAATGGACATAAAACCATCTTACAGCTGCTTATTGGGAAGGCCATGGATCCACTCCGTAGGAGTTGTCCCCTCATCATTACATCAGAAATTAAAATTCATAATCGAAGGCAAATTGGTCACAGTAGAGGCCAAGCAGGAAATTATTGCTTCAGTGACATCATATGCCCCATACATTCAAAATGACGAGAATGTTGCAGAATGCTCTTTTCGAGCATTAGAGCTAGTGAATGCCACATTCGTCGCGGAGGGAAGTCGGATTCCCTATCCCAGGTTATCTAATTGTACCAAGATGATCGTTGCTGAAACTTTGGGCCGAGGAGCCAAAGCAGGAAGAGGGCTAGGGAAAAGATTGCAAGGGAGACTATGAGCCAAAAGTATGATAACCAAGAATGACCGTTTTGGGTTGGGTCACAAACCAAGTGTCCAACAAAGAAAAGAAGAATACAAGAGAAAAGAATAACAAAGAAAAGCCAAATTTAAGGGAGAAGACATTCCATGGAGACCAATGTCCTTCCCTAGTTTGAAAACCACTTTTGTCTCCGAAGGATTCTGCCAACCAGGACAAGAGGTTGAAGAGGCAATTAAGGAAAATGAAGTACTCAACAATGAGGAAACATTTAATGAATCACGGGCCAAGTCAGCAATATGTTGACCAACATCCGCCCCTGCCATCCCGAGGAAACTCTCGATAACTGGAGCCACATTGATCTACCTGTGGTTTTTAGGACTAGATCAGAGTAATGCTCCGAATCAACCTTTTTGTTTTTTCCCATAAACAATGGGGATCTCTTGTATAGGGCACCTATGTTAACTTTTTGTTGAAATGAAAATATCTTCCTCATTTTCTTAAATGGCAAACATTTCATTTATTTCATTCATTCATTCTTCATGTTCACTCACTTCATATAAAACCATTCTCTTCCCAATACATTCATTCTCATTTAATGCAGGTCTCCCATGATTGACTATATGAATAATGCCGGACCCAATCCCGGAGTGGATTTTGAAAGCCCCGAGATCTCAGAAGGAATTAGGGAAGAAGATGATGAGATAGAATATGAGGTCCCTGTAGAGTTGAGGAGAATGGTGGCCAACGAAGAAAGGCAAATCAGGCCCCACCAAGAAGAAACAGAAGTTGTAAACTTTGGGACTGAAGAAGGGAGAAAATAAGTAAAAATATGGACGTCGTTTTCTTCGAAAACCAGGCACGAACTGATAACCCTACTTCAGGAATTCAAGGATATTTTCGCCTAGACTTATCAAGATATGCCAGGTTTGAATACTGACATAGTGGTGCACAAACTGCCAACAAAGTCGGAATGCAAACCAATACAGCAAAAACTCTGGAGAATGAGACCAAACATGTTGTTAAAGATCATAGAAGAGGTAAAAAAATAGTTTGATGCTGGTTTTTTGGAGGCAGCCAAATAACCCGAATGGGTTGCAAACATCGTACCAGTACCGAAGAAGGACGGAAAGGTCCGTATGTGTGTATATTATAGGGATCTCAATCGAGCCAGCCCTAAAGACAACTTCCCCCTGCCACATATTGACACGCTGGTTGACAACACCGCGAGACACTCATGGTTTTCATTCATGAACGACTTTTCAGGGTACAACCAGATAAAGATGGACTCTAACGACATGGAAAAAACTACATTCATAACCATGTGGGGCACTTTTTGTTACCGGGTGATGCCTTTCGGGCTCAAGAACGCAGGGGCAACTTATCAAAGAGCAATGGTGACTCTTTTCCATGACATGATGCACAAAGAAATATAAGTATACGTGGACGACATGATTGTCAAATCGCGAACAGAAGATGAGCACCTACAGAACTTAAGAAAACTATTCCAAAGACTAGGAAATACCAGCTGAGGCTTAACCCTGCCAAATGCACCTTCGTCGTTACTTTTGGAAAACTCTTAAGGTTCGTGGTGAGCAGAAGATGGATTGAAATCGATCCAAATAAAGTGAAAGCCATCCAGGATCTCTCACCACCCCACACTTAGAATGAGGTTCGTGGTTTCCTGGGGAGGTTAAATTATATCTCTCGTTTCATTTCCCAATTAACTGATCGGTGTGACCCAGTCTTCAGACTTCTTAGAAAGAATAATCCCGGTATGTGGGATGAGGAATGTCAATGAGCCCTAGAAAAGATCAAAAGGTACCTGACAAATGCTCCGATTTTAGTCGTGCCAGTACCAGATAGGCCTTTAATCCTCTACTTGACAGTCTTTGAGAATTCAATGGGGTGTGTATTAGGGCAACACGATGAGTCAGGGAAAATGGAGCAAGCCATCTATTACCTAAGCAAAAATTTCAATGATTGCGAAGCGCGATACCTGCCAGTTCAGAAGCTGTGTTGTGCTTTAGTTTGGGCTACCAAGCGGCTTAGGCAGTACATGTTGTACCATACTACTTGGTTGATATCCAAACTAGACCCCTTGAAGTTCCTAATGGAAGCACCAGCACTGACGGGAAGGATGGCCCGCTGGCAGATGCTCCTATCCGAATTTGACATTGTGTATGTAAGCCATAAAGTCGTAAAGGGAAGCACCGTAGCGGATTTCCTAGCTAGTCGCGCTTCGGACGATTATGAGGCGTTGAACTTTAATTTCCTGGATGAAGACTTGATGTGCATTACAACCGAGGAAAATGTTCTAGATGATAACTCATGGAAGCTTTACTTTGATGGAGCCTCTAACGCCCTCGGACACGGAATATGGGTTGTGCTAATTTCCCCCGAAAATGTCTATTATCCCTTCACTAGCATATTAGAATTCTTCTGCACCAACAATATAGTTGAATATGAAGCTTGCGTCATGGGACTAAACTCAGCTATTGAAAGAAAGATTAAGGAACTTCGAGTATTCGGAGATTCATCCTTAGTGATTTACCAGCTGCGTGGGGAATGGGAAACCAGGGACTCGAAGTTGGTCAAATATTATGAATTAATTAAAGAGCTTGCCAAGGAGTTCGAAAGGATCAGCTTCAATTACCTTCCCAGAGAAGAAAATCAGATGGCAGACGCTTTGGCAACCTTGGCTTCCATGTTCAAAATGAACACGGGGGCAGAAATGCAGCCCATTAAGATGCAAACTTTTGAAAAACCTTCTTATTGTTGTAATGTGCAGGAAGAGATTGATGGCAACCCATGGTACTATGACATCTTGCAATATGTCAAGCTTCAAAAGTATCCCGAAGGGGAAAATGACAATGACAGAAAAACACTCAAGAAAAATGCCAACATGATATGTCTTGGATGGAGAAATCCTATATAAAAGAGGTCATGAACAGACATTGTTGAAGTGTGTGGATGCCCGGGAGGCGAAGGAGATTTTAGCTGAGGTACACGACGGTCTGTATGGGATGCACGCCAACGGGCTGTCTATAGCCCAGAAAATTATGAGGTATGGCTATTTCTGGTGGACCATATAGGGAGATTGTATCGATTACGCCAGGAAATGCCAAATTTATGCTGACAAGATTCATGCTCCCCCGTCACCTTTACACACCATGAATTCTCCGTGGCCTTTTGCAGCGTGGGGCATGGACGTCATCGGGCAGATTCACCCGAAGGCTTTCAACAGATACCGTTTTATTTTGGTCGCCATAGACTATTTTACTAAATGGGTGGAGGCAGCGTCTTACGCCAACATCACAAGGACTACAGTATGTAAATTCCTAAAGAATGAGATCATTTGTCGATACGGTTTGCCAGAAAGGGTCATCACCGATAATGCTTCCAATCTGAATAACAAAATGATGACGGACGTGTGCAACCAATTCAAGATAACATACCATAATTCCACAGTCTATCGTCCTAAAATGAATGGGGTGGTGGAAGCAGCAAACAAGAACATAAAGAAGATTATAGCGAAGACGACAGATACCTACAAGGATTGGCACAAAAAGTTGCCATTTGCCCTTTTCTCCTATAGGACGTCCATTCGCACATCGACAGGGGCAACACCCTACTCCTTAGTGTATGGTACCAAAGCAGTACTACCCATTGAAGTGGAGATTCTGTCGCTCCAGGTCTTAAATGAAGTAAAATTGGAAGAATCTGAATGGGTGCAAGCCAGACTCGACCAGCTAAATCTCATTGAAGAAAAGAGACTAAAGGCCATTTGCCATGGTCAAATGTACCAAAAACGAATGATGCGGGCATACAACAAAAAGGGGGGTCTGGTGCTCAAGAAGATCCTCCCGATCCAGAAATATTCTCAAGGAAAGTGGATGTCCAACTGGGAAGGGCCATACGTGGTAAAAAATGCCTTCTCAAGAGGAGCCTTAATCTTAACCGAAATGGATGGGGACGAACTGAAAAGCCCTGTAAATTCTGATGCTGTTAAGAAATATTACGTTTGAAAAAAGAAAAAAACAACAAAAAAAGACAACAACAAGAACAAAAAAAGAAAAATGGAGAGCTCGGGGCGAAAACCCGAAACATGGCGTCTTAAAGCAAATGAAGGCTCCGAGTCAAAAACCCGTAAAGGGTGGCTCAAATAAATTAAGAGGTTGGATATCCGGAGAGAAGGTGAGTCCCTATGAACCATGTGAAGAATGAGCTTCAGGCAAAAATTCTACGCCGGTTGACGGGATCATGTAAAGAAGGAGAAAGCAAGCAACATAAGGTCGAGATTGACTGAGGACCAAAGTAGGCCCATCAAGATACTGGCAATCATGCATCATGAATAGTTAGACATCCCTAGGATTAGGAACATGCTAATTCATTTGTCATAGAATTTTGTCTTATTCCATACAGGTATCTGCAAATTCAAAGAAGCACCGGTAGCCATTTCAGCGTGAATCCCAAATGTGAAGATAAAGGTTATGTATAGGAATGGACTGTATTTTTAAAGGCCAGCAGTGAAAGGTTCTATATAGGAAGGATCTGCCACTCCGAAGCTTCAAGAGCTGAAAGTTTTATATAGGAAAGACTTGCAGCTCTAGGGTGAAGACTAGCGGTTCTATATAGGAAGAACTCCCAGCCGAAGGAATTCACCCATGACACAGAAGGTTTTGTATAGGGAAAACCCGTTGTGTTGAAGGCGAAGAATCATATATAGGAAGGATTCAGAGCTTTATTGTCTCAGAGAAAGAGGTTCTATGGAGGAATAACTCGTAGCTCTGAGATTTCAGAAGCTAAAAGTTTTGTATAGGAAGGACTTGCGGTTTTAGGGTCTGAAGATTAGAAGTTCTATATAGGGGGGACTCCCAATCGAAAAACCCATCTGTGACGCGGAAGATTTTATATAGTAAAAATTTGCGTTGAAGGCGAAGAGTTCTATATAGGAAGGACTCCCAGCTCTACAGTCTCAGAGTGAAGAATTCTACATAGGAGGGACTCATAACTCGAGACTCCAGAATAAAAGGTTCTATATAGGAAAGACTTGTAGTTCTAAGATCGGGAGACGAAAAAGTTCTGTATAGGAAGGACTTACGAGCCCAAAGATTCAGCCAAGGAAAATCGGAGAGTTCCAGAAGAGCACGTGATTCCGAAGCTACAAACAGAGAAGTCAGATAAAAATGAGTGCTTATAATCTTTGTTTTGTTCTCGTTTTACAAGAACAAGCAAAGAGGGGCAACTGTAATCACTCATTTTTATCTGGTGTATAAAGTATTGTGTTAATCTACTTTAGTTTATTAGTTAATATATTATTATTGCATGTACACGTATTATATTATATGTTCATTACTATACGTGTGATTAATGTGTACGTAAACTGTGTGTATGAGTATATATGCATGTATGTTGGTATAGTATGTTAATGTTTTACATATATTAACGTTTGCATGAATATATTAATTAATATGCGTGTATGTGTGTGTACGTGTGGGTGTTTGCAGGTGTATATCAATTTGTATGTGTATCTATACGTATAGTATTATTATTACTACTATTATTATTATTATTAATACTATTGGGCTGAAATTAAAGTAAGATAAAAGATATATTAAAACCCAAAATAGATACTCAGCCCTTATTTACAAGACCCAAGCTTAATTATTTATGGCCCATTCGGCCAGGCCGGCCCATACCCTAAAAAACCCTAACCCATATATTGGAACCCTAATGCTCTTTTTATCATGCGCAGCTGCACGAGGGCCGTTGGATCAGATCTAGATCCAACGGCCACGGTTGAAGCATAGAGACCCCTCATCTGCCGCGTGAAGCCCACGCGCGGGCTGTTGGATTATCCACCCGCGCGTGTGAGACGCGTACAGAGCTAGCCGTCTGTTTCAGGCCACGTGGCGCGATCCCGAGCCGCTACACCATCCTCGAGGCCTTATCTCAGCCGTTCGATCATTAAGCGATTCTAACTGTTGGATCAGATCTGATCCAACGGATAGGAACAGTTTTTGTAGTAATAATCGTTCCGTCTCTCGAGATGCCATTCTGCACAGCCGAACGGTTATCTCCACCACACCGCTCCCCACGCCAGCCGTACCAACCACCAAGCATGGTCGGGCATGCCAAAGACACAAAAAAGGGGAAAATCGTCATAACAAGATCAGAAAAAATATATTTTATGTACAAATTTTACCAAACAAGAGAGAACAGACAGGATATATGAAAACCAAAAAGTGTAAGATCGGGGGGATGTAACAAAAAAATAGATGAGAGTTCAGTTGTAACCCATTTTCCAGAAATACGAAAAAGTTTCATCCTCTCGTTCTTTTCTCAAACTTACAAAGAGCATACAAAGGTATCCATCCATCTTGAATGTTGCATGCATGTATGTGTTCTAAAAATAACAAAAGAAGAGGAGTGTGAGGTTTTACCTTCAGTGGTCAGTTCCTCTACCGGCAACAAGCCTTAATATGGTGAGCTGGCAAAAAGGGGAAGATGTTCCTTCGGTCTCGATTTTTAAAAAATATATGGTTTTCGCTTCGTATTTTCTTAGATCTAGGACAAAGAGGAGTCTTTTCTTTAAATCCAAGTTCAGATTCGAGTTTAGGTTGAAGTAAGGTTCGTTTTGGTGGTTTTTTGGGGGTTCGTCAGTGCCGATTAGCGGCGGCCGGTGGCGGAGGAGACGACAGTTGGCCGCCGGTTTCTGGGTTCATCAAAGGTTGAAGGTTTGGTTTTGAGAGAAAAAAAGGGGCCTGAACGTTTTATAAAAAAGGGATAAAAATAAGAAAAATCAGATTTTAGGCCGGGTGAAAGGGTTTTATAAGCGTTTATTTTTTTAAAAATGGTGAAATTATGTAATAAATCTCCCCGCGTTTTTGATATTTTCATTTCTGTCTCGCCGCAGGGGATATTTACAACCATGTCCTCCTTATATTTTAAAATCTTGCAATCCAACCCCTGGATTAAACTGGATCAGTTTTTAAATGGTGAAATTACCTCACCAGTCCCACCGCGTTTTTGAACTTTTCACTCTGAGCTTGCCCCTTGGTCCAATTACAGATTTAGTCATTTTAGGTTTCGTTTGATTTGTAATTTCATCCCTAAATCGCATTTTATTACCTTTTAATTTATGTTTCCTGTTTTCATTTTTTTATTTCAGTCATTTTCCATATCTAAATATTCATGTTTATTTATTATGATCTTATATGTTGATGTGGTCCTTTTGCATTCTCACGTGTTTCTTGTATATGTTTCGTATTCTCATGTTTATATATGTGTGTTTAGTTCATGGTGATTACGTATTTTTTGCGCTTGTTCAGCCGTTCGTATCATACATGTTCGATTAATATTTTAGTTGGCTCGTATACGACATGTTTTGTATTTTAGCATGTATTGTATGTTCTCTTTGGTTTTAGGTTATGCATTAGTATGTTTTCTTTTGTCATGTATAATACTGTGTTTCTATTTTTCGTATGCAAATTATGTCGTAAGCTATGTGCTAGGTATTAGTTTCTTTGTTAGTACGTTGTCTTGATTTGTGAAATTAATATCATAATACATTCATGCCATGCGTATTTTTCATTGTATGTATTCTTGAAGTATGGGCTCTTTATTTATCACATGTTTATTCATGTTTCATTATTATTGCTATTATGATCTACCATGTTTGTATTTTTATCATACTTGTCTAATTTTGTGATATCCATGTCTTTATTATTTATTTTGTCCTTTACCATATGAATGTGAACGTATATTTTTGAATTACTTCTTTAAGATTGCATGTCGAGATATATAAACTGTCAATGCGGTGCCTTTTTATCCGAGTGTAAACGGGGCCAGTATGAGGCGTAGTAATGGTGGTTGGGCGTTTACTCTCGGATAACGGGGCCTTTAAAATTTACTCGTACTTATAACCAAATTTTAATTTAATCGTCACTTTAATCCGAAAAGTTTAATATTAATAAAGCGGTAATTATTAAAGTACCATTTTAGGTGGTGTGGGGATGCTAATCCTTCCCCATCCGTAACCGACTCCCGAACTTAATATTTTTCAAATCTTTGGTTTTATGGTGTCCGGCCTACCTAAGTGGCAGGTGGCGACTCCAATTTCTAAATAAAACGCGGTTTTTAAAACCCCCACAGAATAAACATTTTATATCCGAAAAACCACAAACACCTCGAAAATCCACTTTTTAGCGAATCAGACATCACTACACAACGAACGGCCTGTCGTTGTACAAAACCAACGCCCACATCGGAGGAATCTAGAAAGGTTTGATGATAACCTTACGAATATAAAGATGAACATTCTGCAATTTCAAGGAAAAACAGATCATGAGGCTTATCTTGAGTGGAAGCAGAAGATTGAACACATCTTCGATTGTCACAATTACTCCAAACAAAAGAAGGTAAAAATAGCATCCATTGAATTCATTAATTATGCAATAGTTTGGTGGAACCAATTAACTATAAACAAACGAATAAATAGAGAACGTTCGGTGTCTACGTGGGAGGAAATGTAAGGCATAATGAGGAAAATGTTTATACCGGCCTACTATCATCGAGAATTAATGAGGAAAATCTAGAACCTCAAACAAGGCAACTAGAGTGTGGAACATTATTTTAAAGAGATGGAGATGGCAATGATACGAGCAAATATGGAGGAAGGCACTGAATCTACCATGGCAAGGTTTATTTCGGGTCTAAATCAAGACATAGCCGACACCGTGGATTTTCAATACTATATGGACTTAGAAGAATTGGTTCACTTGGCTATGGAGGTGGAATAGCAATTTAAACATAAAGGTACGTCCCGAAACAACCCTTCTACTTCTAAATTGGGTCAGAATTCTAAATTGGGACAAATTGCTCCCAAAGCGCCATACAAACCAAACCAGTTCAAGGAAAATTTGGGACTTCAAAACCTAACAAGATTGTTGATGTGAACAAAGGAAAGTCACAAGCTACACTAACTACACTAAATCGATCCAAGGATATTCAATGATTCAAATGTCTTAGAAGGGGACATGTAGCTAGTCAGTGCCCAAATAGGCATACTATGGTAATTCGAGGAAGTGGCGAGATTGAATCTGAATAAAAAAAAAGAATAAATTGATGCCATAAGTGAAAATGATGAAGAGTTAGACCCTCCCGCTGAAGGAGAAGTGCTCGTTGTAAAGAGGAGTCTAAATACACAAATTGTGCAAAATGACCAGCAACGAGAGAATATCTTTCATACACGCTGTCATATCAATAGAAATGAATATTTTGTGATTATCGTTAGAGGAAGTTGTACTAATGTTGCTAGCACGTTAATGGTGGACAGACTTGGATTAGTGACAACAAAACACCCACACCCATATAAGCTTCAATGGCTTAATGATGGTGGGGAGTTAAAGGTGACCAAATAGGTACTTGTACCATTTTTCATCATTAGATACAAGGATGAGGTCCTATGTGATGTTGTACCTATGCACGCCAACCACTTACTTTTGGGGAGGCCTTGGCAATTTAATCGAAGAGTGAATCCTAACGGATATAGCAATCGATACTTATTCATTTTTGAAGGAAGGAAACACACGCTAACCCCTTTATCACCGTAGCAAGTACATGATGATCAATTGCACTTGAAAAAAAGTTTCCAAGGATTAAAAGAAACAAAAAAATAGAGGAAAATGAGTGAGAGAATGAGATAAAAATAGTAAGTACTAGTAAAATCAAAAAGGGAAATAGTGAAATTAGAAGCGGGGGAGAGAAGCTTAAAATGAGCGTATATGAGAAGGATAGTGAAATTAGAAAATGTGTTTTGGCGAGGCAAACACTTCTTGTGCTTTTGTACAAGGAGAATTTTTTGAACACTAACGAACTCGATGCAACATTTCCTTATTCTATTGTTTCTCTTTTACAAGATTTTAAAGATGTTTTACCCGACGAGATTCTGGGAGGTTTACCACATATTCGGGGCATAGAACATCAAATTGATTTTGTGCCTAGTGCTACATTACCCAATCGACCAGCATATAGGAGTAACCCTAAGGAAACAAAACAGTTACAACAACAAGTACAAGAAATGATGGAAATGGCTATATTCAAGAGAGCCTAAGCCTATGTGTCGTTCTTGTACTGTTGGTACCCAAGAAAGATGGGTCATAACGCATATGTGTGGATTGTCGAGTAATCAATCAGATCACAATCAATATCGACATCATATACCATGCCTAGATGATATGTTGGATGAATTGAGTGGTTCTAGTGTGTTTTCAAAGATCGGTATTAAAAGCGGATATCACCAAATTGGGATGACAGAAGGTGATGAATGGAAGACAGCGTTCAAAACAAAACAAGGTTTGTATGAGTGGACTTGATGCCCTTTGGTTTAACAAATGCACCTAGCACATTTATAAGATTGGTGAATCACGTTTTATGACATTATATTAGTAAGCTTTGTGTTGTTTATTTTGACGACATTCTCATATACAATCATTATTTGGAGGACCATGAAATGCACCTCAGGTTTATTTTGAATACACTTCGAATGGAGAAATTGTATGCTAACTTAAAAGAATGTGTTTTCTTTACAAACAAACTTGTATTTCTAGGATTTGTAGCGAGTTTTGAAGGCTTGGAGGTTGATCACGATAAGGTAAAAGCAATTAAAGAGTGCCCGACGCCTACAAGCATTAGCGAGGTAAGGAGCTTTCACGGATTGGCCAGTTTCTATCAAAGGTTCATTCCTAAATTTAGTACCATTGTTGTTCCTTTAACTAACGTGATTAAAAAAATACAAGTTTCTTTTGGAAAATTGAGCAAGAATAGGCTTTTAATCAGATTAAAGAGTGCTTAACGAAGACACCATTGCTTTCCTTACCAAACTTTGATAAGATATTCAAGATTGAGTGTGATGCTTCAAGTGTAGGAATCGGTGATGTTTTATCTCAATAGGGACGTCCAGTTGCATATTTTAGCGAGAAACTAAATGGAACAACCTTGAACTATCCAACATACGATAAGGAAATGTATGGTTTGTCAGGGCCTTGGAAAAATGGCAACATTACTTATGGTCGAAGGAATTTGTTGTGCATACAGACCACGAGTCATTGAAACACATCAAGGGACAACACAAACTCAACAAAAGACACGCCAAATGGGTGGAGTTCCTTGAGTCATTCACATACGTCATCAAGTACAAGAAGGGAAAAGAGAATGTTGTTGTTGATGCCTTATCCCGGAGGTACGTTCTTCTTAGTTTGCTTGAATCTAAACTGATTAGATTTGCATTTCTTAAAGAACTCTATGCTACTGATCTTGATTTTGGATAGATCTTTAAAGCATGTGAGAAATGTGCATTTGACAAGTTTTACAGGCACGATGGGTTCTTATTCAAGGAAATGAAACTTTGCATCCCTCAAGGTAGTGCTCGTGAGGTCTTAGTGAAGGAATCCCATAGTGGGGGACTTATGGGACATTTTGGAGTTAACAAGACGTTAAACATCCTACAAGAGCATTTGTTTTGGCCAAAAATAAAAAGAGATGTGGAACGAATTTGTGAGATGTATCACTTGCAAAAGGGCGAAATTAAGACTTCAACCTCAAGGGTTATATACACCATTGCCAATCTCTAAAGATCTGTGGGTTGACATTTCCATGGACTTTGTTTTAGGACTTCCTAGAACAAAGAATGGAATTTATTCCATTTTCGTGGTTGTCGATAGGTTTTAAAAATGATACACTTCATTCTGTGTCATAAAACTAATGATGCTTCCAATATTGCTAATCTATTTTTCAGGGAGATTGTGCGTTTACATGGACTTCCAAGGACAATCGTTTTAGATCGAGATATGAAGTTTTTGAGTTATTTCTGGGGGTCTTTATGGAGCAGGATTGGGAAAAAGTTATTGTTCTCTACAACTTGTCATCCTCAAACTAATGGTCAAACCGAAGTGATAAATTGAGTACTTCCAACTTTGTTGCGGTCTTTGGTTAGCAAGAATCCGAAATCGTGGGAAGAGAGCTTGCCACATGTAGAATTTGCTTACAACAGATCAGTTCATTCAGACACCAAATTCACACCATTTGAGGTTGTATATGGGTTTAATCCATTATCTCATATGAATTTGTTACCTTTGTCCATTGATCAAGCATTAAACACGAACGAGAAAAACAAGGTTGAATTCATGAAAAAGCTTCATCAGAAGGTTCGAGAGAACATTAAGAAAAAAACAAAACAGTATGAACAACAAGAAAATAAAGGGCGAAAATGAGTCAACTTTGAACTCGATGATTGGGTTTGGGTGCACTTCAAGAAGGAACAATTTCTAGCACAAAGAAAATCTAAACTCTCACCTAGAGGGGATGAGCCATTTCAAGTATTGGAGAAGATCAATGATAATGCCTACAAGATAGATCTTTCAGGAGAGTTTGGAGTAAGTGCTACTTTTAACGTTTCAGATTTATCTCCTTTTGAGCAAGGTAACGATTTGAGGACAAATCACTCTTAAAAAGAGGAAGATGATGAGATCATGGCGTCACCATCACCATTGGACCCAGAGGAATTTCCCTTATGCAACATTACTCGTGCAAGGGTAAGAAAATTTAGAGATGCGGTCAGCAACAAGTGCAATCATGCATAGAAGATTATTGAAGCTGCTGAAGTTGAATCAATGCCTTACAACGTGGAAGATTCATGCAACATAAATGGGAGTCCATGCAACGTGTTGCATGTTTACTTCTGATGCATATGTTCGTTGAATCATCTAACATATATTTATTATTTTTAGCATGCATCATATTACCTTGTTTTATTTCTGATTATATTACTCGTATTTACAGGTGTTATGCAACAATGCAAGGACAATTAATAGACACATCATTAGGGTGATTTAGAGAATTATGACTATTGGAGAGGTGTTTGCTTGAAATGTTTGCTTGGCTTTGGAGGTGCTTGCTTGAGGTGCTTGCTTACGTTCACATGGAAATTGACATGCTTGCTTACCTTCACAATGGATGGCAATTCTAAAGCGGTGCTTGCTTGAGATGCTTGCTTATATTCATATGGAAATTGACATGCTTGCTTACCTTCACAATGGACGGCAATTCTAAAGAGGTGATTGCTTGAGATGCTTGCTTACATTCACATGAATCTTAACATGCTTACTTACATTCACATAAAAATTAACATGCTAGCTTATGATTATATTGGACGGCAAAGACACACATTTCAAGGTTTCTTTTTTATTCATTATCCCTTCACACCTCCTTAGGAATGTTGGCTGATCACTTCATTTTGTAAAGCCTATAAATAGAGGCCGGTTTTTCATTTGTAAGACAACTTTGAATTAAGAAATTTAAGAGTTTTTATCTCTTCATTCTTTTGAGAACTTTATCGATCCTTCAAGTTCTGCTTGTTGAGTTAAACCGTTGATATCTTGGGTTCCTAGTTCTACTTAACTAGTGGGTCAAGATCTTTATTTTGTTTAGAGACCGTTATAGAGTTCTGGTCACACTATTTAGTGTTAGTTCAATTCTCAAGTCCTAAACTACTATCCATCTTCCATCATCCTTTGCTACCTCCACCATCGAACACATTAACCATCACTCTTTAAACCATCCAAAATCGTTGCAAGTCTTACATCACAAAGTTACTTCATTTACGATCGGGCAAATCAAGCATCTCGGTAAAATTCCAAGATGAGATCGCATCAAAATGTGTAATTATACAAATTTCCATTAATAGCCACGTCACCCCTTTTGTTAGATTTTAACGACTGGTGGTCAAAATACGTCCAATTAAATAGTTGGGTGATCGAATTTTAAATTTTTGTAGTTCGGTGATCAAAACAGGTCAGACCCAATAGTTGGGTGATCACCTAGATAGTTTACCTTATTTTTTAATATTAATAACAATGATACTATTTATATTCTAAAAAAATTATCGTCAACACAATTTGGAGCTGATGGTTAAAGACTTCTGTTGACATTCAATTATTTCTCCTAGGTCTTGGGTTTTAGTCCTAATAGTAACAATCCCCCCTTCCCTCTCCCCCTGAGTAGAAATTGTTCAAAAAAAATACCGTAGGTAAGTTAAAACTTGGAAAATTTTATTTAGGCTTAATAGTAAAATAAGTGTCCAAATTGTACATGTTCACTTTTGGTGCCTAAATTTTTTTTGCACAAAATATGATCCTAATATTTCATTTTGGTAATTTTAGGTGTATGTCGTCAACTACCGTCATTTTTTTTATTTTTAATGTCTTTTATTTTTTTAACTTACTTTTAGTAAAAAAAAATTAAATTTCATAAAAATCACAAAATAGTCTCAAATCCCTAACCCAAAACCCTCAAACTGTCATTGTTGACTGCCTCGCCGAAGCCCACCACTAACGCCCCCGAATGCCGTATCCCATTTTCTCCAATCACCCATCATCGAAAGTCGACGGTAGGTGTATCGGTCAGCTTCTTAACGTCAAAGGAAGCCAAACTCACGAAAGAAAGTTGATCGGCACACCTATCGTCAGTTATCGGCGATAGGTTATTGAAAGAAATGGGTGGAGACATCCGGCGGCAGTAGTGGTGGCTCCAGCGAGGCAGTCAACGACGACAATTTGGGGATTATGGGTTAAAGATTTGTGACTATTTGTAAAATTTTAAACTGATAATTTTTTTAGAAAATAAAAAAATAATAAAAAGCAAGTCACATATCATGTTTTGATTGGATAGCGTGTTTTTTAACTGCCGATAATGATCAGACACCTAAAATTACTGAAATGAAACGTTAGTCACATGTTTTGAGCAAAAATAGTTTAGGCACCAAAAGTGAACAATGCGTATAGTTTGATGCCCCTATGTATGTTGCAACACTAAAAAAATTAAACCATACACTCTAAACCTAAATCCTAAACCCTAAACCTTAAAAACTAAATACCAAATCTAATTTTTAGGGTTGATATTTATGATATAATTTTTAGGGTTTAAGATTTAAGATTTAGAATTATAGTGAAGAGTTTAATTTGTTAGTGTTGAGACGTATAAATAAACACAGAAAAGGACAAGATTTTTGTTCGATTTGAACCTTTTTATATATGTATTCATCCTAATTTGTTATGATTACCGACACAGTTAACAGTTTACAATTACAAATTCATGAAATTCTTTAGAAAAAAAAAACATACAAGGGAAATTATTAAAAAAAACAAGTTACTGTCATTTTCTCCAATTATTTCGAGTAGAAAAATTTTCAAGCCAGGCTTTTGAAAAACGTGTTTATTTCTACTTGCGGAAACTTACATTATTACGTGGGTGCATATAGGTAGTGGATTTGGTTTCATTCTTCGTGTGGATATTTACCGTATTACGTGTGTGTAGCTAGTTGATTTCGTTTCGTTCTTCTTGTCCGTACTTGCCTATGCCCACTTGATATACAAGGTCCATTGAATTCCAAAACAATATCATCCATGGCCACCAATGTTAGCAGTGCATGTTTCTCAGTTTTAAGCTACAAGAAACCGAACCAAATAAGAGCAGTTGCTTCCGATGAATCGGCCGCCGCTGTTTCTCTAAAAACAGGTAAAGAAGACAAAGTGAAGTTAGGAGGATCGGAGCTCCAAGTGACAAGGCTCGGAATCGGAGCTTGGTCGTGGGGTGACACCGCTTACTGGAACAACTTTCAATGGGACGGTAAACTTCACTTTTATTTATTTATTTCTGCCCCCTTGTAGACTAGCATATCGGATTGATTTGTTTCTACTTTGCTGTGGAGGCAGATCAGAAATTGAAGGCTGCTAAGGCAGCTTTCAATACTAGTATCGACCGAGGCATAACGTTTTTCGATACAGTTGAAATTTACGGCTCTCTTGTACAACACAGGATCATCTCTGGATTGATCGATTGATCGACTATATTTTCTACATTAGGAAGTATACCATTGATGATTGCTTTCTTGCAGCTGGCCTTGGGTGCCGAGAATTCTGAAACTCTGCTGGGAAGGTACTTTAAAGTCTCACTGAAGTTGGAATTAGCTTGCTCTACTTTAGTTCTCTCCAGGCTTACTCTTCTTTTAAAGATTTATAAAGGAAAGGAAAAGAAGTAATCCCGGTGACAATGTTACCGTTGCAACAAAGTTTGCTGCTTTGCCTTGGAGGTTCGGTCGTCAGAGTGTTCTCAAGACACTCAAGGATTCCCTTAATCGGCTTGGCCTTTCGTCAGTAGACCTTTATCAACTCCATTGGTCCGTAATCTTGTTGCTGCATATGATTTATCAGTTGTATTTCCGAGTCTAAACATTACAATTGTTCCTATTGCATTTCAGGCCTGGTATATGGGGAAATGAAGGTTGCTTGCGACACTGCATTTCATTTAAGAATCCGACTTTATATAGCTAGTACAATTGGATGTTTATGCAGCCGAATCATGTTGAGTAGAGGCTGAGTTCAGTGAAAAATGATTTTTCAGGGTATATCGATGGTCTCGGCGACGCCGTTGAGCAGGGCCTAGTGAAGGCTGTTGGTGTCTCAAACTATAATGGTACTATTTCTGATGTGAATCACTGATTGTATAAATGGTAACTATGATAACGTAAAAGCTCACTGGTTCAGAGAGGCGACTTCGTGATGCATACGAAAGGCTTAAGAAGAGAGGAATTCGTCTAGCTTCGAACCAAGTGAATTACAGTCTCATATACAGGGCACCGGAGCAGAACGGGGTGAAGGCTGCTTGTGATGAACTCGGGATCACTTTGATTGGTTATTGCCAATTGCACAAGGTAATATCCATACTTTTAGTTGCTTGTTAATATTTACTTCATTGGCGTAGTTGTGTCGGATAGTGATCGGAAAATGCCAGAAAAAATAAAGCAAAAATAAGAAAACAAGAAAGTTTGTTTACATAATTTAGCTCAATCAATGATCGTACTTTGTGGAATGTGGCTCACTATGATCATTTACAATAGCTATGTTCTCCCTTTAAATGATCTTCACTTATTATTATTATTATTTAATCTCTTACAAAATGCACCCTACAATGTTATTTGATAGATTGATTTGTGTAAAACAATTAAGTTCTACAAATAAAATAAAAGCCCTAAAAAATCATAAACAATTAAAACCCTAAGTTTACCATATATAGACATGCGTCAGTTTGAGTAGCAATGTTTTTTTTTTCCCCATAAAACAATTGACTCTGTCGAACAATGTTCTTGAGAAAACAAAATCTTTTATTTTCAATGTTTATCTTTCTCAATTGAAAGGATAAGAAAAGAGAAGCGGTACTCTCAGAAGCTTTCTTAATTTTACTGTAACATCTTCAAATGAAGAGCGACCATTATATACAAAACTATGAACAGTTGAGTTGGTTAAGAAAACAGTCTAACAACCTCCTAATTGTTTCTTTACCTAACTCAGCTGTCTCAACACCAGAGGTGCATTACATTAATTTCTAACTACACTCGCTGGACATAACAAACTAATTACATTGCCTATACTCTAATAATCTCCCATAAGGATCGTATTAGAGTGCATAAAATATATTCTTGTTGAATAAGAAATTTGCTCAAATAAGAAAATTTTGTGAGAGACCAGCCCCATAATTTTCTGTTTTTAAATTGAAATAAACTTCATATTTGTCTTCAAAACACACCATTCAATATCAATTTTTGGCGCGACGAGTGTCCTTTTCTTTCCCACGCGTAATCAATTCTACAACATTTTACACCAACAACTTAAGTGAGAGTCTTCTGTTGTTTGTCATTAGATTGATGCCAACAATCAACTATACCGAATATCAAATTCAAAAGGTTAGGGAATGTGGTTTCTTCTGTTTAACACAAGGTGAGCGCCATATCATCTTCTTTCTTTGCAGGCGCCCTCACCGGAAAATATACACCGCAAAATCCGCCGTCTGGACTCCGAGGCCAGATCTACACTCCGGAGGTTTTAACCAAGGTAGGTCTCTAGAGTGTTTTGTATCACCAATGTAAATCTCAGATTTGATTGTTAAGGTCTTTATCAATTTGCAGCTCCAACCTCTCATTAACAGGATTAAGGATATAGGAGGGAACTATGGGAAAACTCCAACACAGGTTTGCTCTTGTTCTTTTGCTGCTATATCATGGTACATGGCCCGCGGATTGGTCCGAGAGCAGGAATGAAGATCAGAACAACTACTTGATGTGGTGCTTTAAAATGTGCTGAGATCTTTCACGGAATGAGCATGTTTTTTGTTGTATAGGTTGTGCTCAACTGGCTAATAGCCCAGGAAAATGTTGTGCCAATCCCTGGAGCCAAAAATGCTGCACAAGTCGAGGAATTTGCAGGTGCACTTGGATGGCGATTAAGCAACGACGAAGTGGACGAGCTCCGCTCACTGGCGTCGGAGATGAGGCCTGTTATCGGTTTACCTATGGAGATGCTGTAATTTTTATTAATTTGATATAAATTAATTATTAAATACAATAATCTTGTACATTGCACGAGTGAGAAATCTGGTACGTACATATATCATCATCTAGGTTTACAAAGATAAATTCCAGTTTGTTGGGGTTTTGTTTTTGCGCTTTGCTAGTACTATATACTCACTTTTGTTCAGTAATAATTTAAGGAAACTGTTTTTTTGGTAAAAAAAAGAATTACTACCATGTGCTTCATTAAAAACCTCCTTAAACTTAAGTGTAAGCGGAAAAAAAAAGAGTAGACATGATAATAAATACAAAATAACGTTTGAGAAAGCTGCGTCAAAACAACACTGGCAACAATCAACAATCAACTATCTACTCTCTCATCTTGCAAAATGTCGTGCACTACACCTGGAGGGTGTAGGAAAGGAAGGAGATCAAAGTTATCCATCATTGCCAATTTGGCTAAGCAGTCAGCAGCCGCGTTTCCAGTTCGACCTACATGTTGGAATTGTGTATCCTATTGCTGGTTACATAATTCATGAATGTAGAATAAGATGGTAGGTGCTCCAGGTTGTCTAATCGCACCCTGAGCCATGCGCATTGCTTCCATACAATCGGATTCCACCAAAACTCTTCGATATCCCACTTCCCACGCCAAGGACATACCGATATAAACACTTCAAAGCTCCGCCTCCAGCGCTGAACAGATTCTAATAAACTTAAAAAACTCAAATTGAATCGATTCAAAATCAATTTCAGTTACGATTAGTGAGATTTACTCTCCTTCAAAAGAATTTGCAAATTTAAGACATTTAAAAATTTCGACACATCATCCTGACACACACTTCGACCATTTATCACACTCTATACTATTATCTATCAGTTTGGTAATCAACAGATGTGATATCTCGACAAATACAGTCACTTCACTACTGAACAATTGACAGACTAATAAAATAGACCTTTACGTCGCATGCTAGTAGACACAGTCAATTCACTAATTAAAAATTTAAATATGAAATATTAAGTTTATTTAATTATTTCAAATTATGACGAAATTAATAGAATGCATAAGTTTTGGGGACTAAAACTGTTATTATACCAAGCTCTTATTTCAATTTTGATGACATAATGATTTGTTTGTCACAAATTTTAATTGAGCGACTACTTGTTCCTAAACTTATAATTGAGTAACTGAATTGTTACTTTTAGAAGAAAGAGACATGTTTGTTCTTAAACCTATAAATGCTTGACACAATTATTACTTTTAAAAAATGAGTGGCTTGTTTAATACTAAATCTATAACTAAGTGATCTTTAGTGTAATTTACCCTTATTTTTATAGGTCTGGTTTGAAGAAACAATGAATGAAAGAGAAAATTAGATGAAACGGGGTGAGTTTAAGGTGCCGCGTCTTAATATAAGGTTAAAAAAGGTCACGACTTAAATTGTTACAAAACACGTAGTTTAAAATGTTATATTTTTTATAACATTTTAGATTTTATGTTTTCACGACAAATTTCGAACGTGTCATAAAATTACAAATCAAATTTTGAAACTTGTTAAAAATTCACTAACCTATAATGTTATTAAAAAATATAACATTTTAGATTGTACGGTAATATTTTAGATTTCATATTTTTTAACAATTCGATTATTTTTAGACATCAACTAAACTGTTGCACGTCTCTACCCTAGACTCACCCGTGAAAATAAGATTTGAGTTGATTTTTTAATGCTAATTTGGACAAATATACAATAGAACCATTATAAACTAATACTTGATAAATTAATAACCTCTAAAATAATATATATTTTTTAATCTCGACTTGGGCTTAAAGTCTAAATTAATAATTTTGATAAATTAATAAGATAATAATTTTTCGGAAGGCCCTTATATAAATTTAATGTCTCTTCAATATTATAAATTAATAATTCTATAAAATTACAAATATAGCTAGAACAACTTAGTAAAATATGATTTTTATACTCACATAGTGCTTTACGTAATTGATCTGTCATGGTTGGTTGGTTTTGATATGGACGGACTAATTAGGAATATGTGATGTCGTTTATATAGTGGTTGATTTCCTTACCTTACATGAACTTACATTAAGTTTTAACTAGTACCACATACTACAATGAACTTTATTTTTTTAGGGGTATATATTATATTTAATTAATCTTATTGTACATGAACATCATTCAATTAATCAGTATAATGTATATATTTTATTTATTAAAAATAAATTATTAATTTATTGATTAATTAATACCAACTTAAATTAGTAAAATTACGTAGAGATTTTACGGTATTTGTTTATAGGAATAAGATTGTACCGAGGAATCAAATGGCAGATGGAAATGGAATGACTGCTCTGCTATGTTCTACCATTCGGACATTTTAGCGCTTGGCGCATTGACCGTCCGAATCCATTCTTTTCTCTTTTTTTCTTCATTATAGAAAAATCTTATATATAATAAATGGACCCATTTGATTCCCACCAAACCCATTTTAACGACAAATTGCTGTCAATTTTTGCTCTGGCTCTCTCTCCCTCACTGTATTTCCCCTCTTCGAAATTTTGGCTGTTCAGATCAGAAGAAACCATCAAATTCAGAAATGAAGCGATATAGGAATGGTGAAATCTGGGACTTCGAGCACAAGGTGGCGGTGGCCACAAACCGGCCGGTTATTTTAGGATTGGACGGCGGAACCACTTCCACTGTCTGCATTTGCATGCCAGTTATGCCTTTCTCCGAACCCTTTCCCGACCCTCTTCCCGTTCTCGCTCGTGCCCTCGCCGGCTGCTCCAATTATAACAGCGTTGGCGGTAATTCCTTAATTTCTCTCCCTCTTTTTAATGCTTGTTCTTGAAGCTTAGGGTTTTAATTCTGTTCTCCTTTTTTGTCTCGGAAATTTATAGAGAATTAGCATTTCTTGAGGTTTCCAATTCATTGTTATCAGCCGAGATTTTGGTTCTCCACCTTTGGAAGCCAAAGACAATAAAGTTTTCATGGGTTTAAAAGAAAATAATAGCTTTTTAGATAATGGAAGCATTAAAGATTAACATTTTGTGAACAAACAAATGCAGGATTTTCCTTTTTTGCAACACTTATGTTTTGATTATTTGAAACAGTGTAGCTGTATATTCATTCTCAATGAAATATGTTAGGAACTTCTAAAGAACTGAAGAATCAAAAAGCAAATAGAAAAAGGGAGGATCAGATAGAGGATGAATTGGATTATGATATTTGATTGTAGCCACACCAATTTTCTATGATATATTGGATGAGATCAAAGCAGCACTTCACTATCTTTGGCCTCAAAACAGACATACAGTTAGTTGATGCCAATGCTTTGGTTATCAATTCTTTCTTTTATATACAGAAACTGCTGCCCGGGAAACCTTAGAGCAAGTTATGGCTGATGCTCTTTCAAAATCTGGTTCTAATCGATCTGCTGTTCAAGCTGTTTGTTTGGCGGTATCTGGTGTTAACCATCCTACAGACCAGCAAAGAATATTATCCTGGCTTAGGTTTGTTCTCTATTTGCACATCATGCAGTTTGAATATAGAAGAAGATTTGAGACTGGCAGTTTTTGGAAGCTCAACATAGTTAAAAGGATGCCAGAATTAATGTGAAAGCTGTCATTAGTTAACTTGGAACATGTAAAATATAACCGTCTTTATATTCTGGGGTAAGACAATATGCATTTAAATTGAAGTGGAGATTCTGATTAAATTAATAGAAATTTCAGGAAAATCCATGTGATTCATTTTTATGTGCAATATCTTAGATGTTTGTTGAAAAGAAGATTCGCACTTAATGAGTTATGATTACTTTATGTGTGAAAGTTTCATAAATGCTTCATCTGTATGATGTTCACCAAAAATATTCAAATGTTGATAGGATAATCATATAACCCTTTTTCTTCTCTTTATATCTGAAGTTTGTTCTACGCATGAATATGTAAATAACACTGTTATGAATTCGTGATTTGATGACTTGTTTAGAGACATATTCCCCAGCCAAGTAAAGCTCTATGTACGAAATGATGCTGTGGCAGCTTTGGCTAGTGGGACAATGGGTAAGCTCCATGGTTGTGTACTAATTGCTGGTACTGGAACCATTGCCTATGGGTTCACAGAAGATGGCAGAGAAGCTAGAGCGGCTGGTGCGGGACCTGTCTTAGGTGATTGGGGAAGGTACATTATTGCGATTTCCTTTCAGTCTTCTTTCTTTTAGTAACTGTTATAATCCGAAGTAGCTTTAAGGATTATTTGCTTCATTGTTAATAAAATGAGCTTTTACTGCTCCTACTGATAATCCATTGATGGACGATATGTTGCTAATTTTTTTTCTTCTTTTCTTTATTTGCCTCATAGTATGACCTGTTACGAGTGTACCTTTCTTTATGTGCTCATTCCTCTATATGCAGTGGATATGGAATAGCTGCGCAGGCGCTAACTGCTGTAATTAGAGCTCATGATGGTCGTGGTCCACATACAATGCTTACATCTACCATTTTGCAGACACTTCGTCTTTCTTCTGCAGATGAAGTAATTGGGTATTTATCTAATTGTTGTAAATGGTTGTTTATTTTTAGAAATTATGGTCCTTCATTGTGTATGGCTTGATGCTTGAATGCATGGCTAATAATTGCCTCCTAGTTTCTCTGCAATTTGTGATGAAAATTAAAGGATTTGAATAAATTTGAAAACTTGTTCACAAGGAACTTGGGAAATTGCACTTTTAAGTTGTGTCCTTCAACCTTCACATGATACTTCTTTTCCTTTCATTTGTGTGTCGATATCATCCTTTCATTAGTTAAAAATAAGAAGTAAAAAAAAGAAAAGACCACGAAAGCTAGATGCATCATGCAGTATAGCAAATTTTTGGCAGGAAAAAGTATATGTAAATTGCACTTTATCAATCTGTGATATTTCTGTAGAATTTCATTTTCATTATTTGTTATTTTCATCATATTCATTTTTCTCGCTTTCTTTCTCCTTTCTCAACTACTTTTACTTGTCTAAAATGCCTTCCAGCACTTGTAGAACACATTTTTGCCATGATAAACTAGTTATTGACTTTATGGAAATGCATGTCAATATTATGGATTTGTCTTTTTTGTTTGGACTATTGTTTTTTAGATCGGTTGCCAAAAGTGTTATCATAAGTGTTTTTCCCATGGAAACTTCCTTTACAATTTCTAATGCATTCTGTCGGGTTGGTTTTCATTGAATCTTGACTACTCGCAATTGGAAACTGATAAATGAAATAAAACTGCAAAAGAGTCATTAATGAGTGTAATTTACCTTAATATTTTTCTTTAACTGAAATGATGGATGAAATGAAACTGTAAAAAGAGTCATGATTGAAGGTTGTGCCTGTTTAATTGCTATCTGCTTGGTCACGGGTCAAACCTTGAAAACATCCTCTCGGTGCAACAGGAGATGGCTGCAAACATCAGGACCTTCCCCGGACCCTTCTTATAGTGGAAGATTTGTGCATTTGGTACAACCTTCTTTCTTTCCCCACAATTGCTTATGGGACCGATTTTGTCAACTTTCTATTGGCTAATGATAGAAGGCTGATATTATTAGTATTATAGGTCACTGGGTGCTACATTTCACTTAAAAGGTCAAAGGTGAAATGGAACTAATTTTAGAAGGTCATGGATGGATTCAGTTATCCTATTTAATTCTTGTATAAGGACCTCTTTACACTCTCACCACTGAAGTATCTTGGGTGAAACGTATTTCCTCTTCTCCCACAAGTTCTGAAAGTTAGGAGAAATAGTTAGTGTCACAAATTTGTTACATCAACTACAGTATATAGGATTGATTGATATGATTGAGTTTCATGGTTTTGTTATCAATAAATGTTGAACTTCATTTACTATTCTGCTATCATTTTAGGTGGACCTATGCAGATCCATCCTGGGCTCGCATTGCTGCACTCGTTCCAGTTGTTGTCTCTTGTGCAGAGGCTGGTGATGAAGTTGCAAATAAGATTTTGAAAGAGGCAGTTCAAGAGTTGGCTTTAAGTGTGAAAGCTGTTGTTCAGAGACTTGGACTGTGTGGGGCAGGTATGTGTATCAAGCTAAATCTACAATAGAGGAGAGTTTTTTTATGGTTGAATTATTCTTATATTTAGAAGAAAATCCTTCTTTGTAGTGTCAAATACTGAAGTAATGATTAACCAACAACCAGTTAGTCTAGCGGGATGAGGCGTTAGGTCCCTTAAGCAAGGTCAGGGGTTCAAATCTTGACTTTGTGAATGGAGAAAACTGGGTTGGGAGGGTCACCCCCTTGATGGGCCTTTGCAAAACCCGATATGAATTAGTCGACCAATGGGTCGGATGCCAGTGGTTAAACAAAAAAAATTACCGAAGTAATGATTAAATTTAGCACAAAGATATTTCACTCTAGCAGAAAATCTGAATATATGGTGAACATATGACTATTTGCTATACCTTTCAAACATAATAAAATTAGATTTGACTTTGTGGACCTCAGAGATATCATGCAGTTATTATGAAACACATAATGAGGGGTCTACTCTATTTTATCCCCTTGACAAAAATGATTGGCCTTTGAATAAATTATTGTTTAGTTTATATTATAAGGGCCATTGTCCAGTCCTCATCTTGTACTTACAAACACTCAACTGCAACTTGAAGTTATAACCTTGTAATGACCACACTTTTTTAGGTCACAATCTTTTGTAAGATCTTTTTGACAGGCTAAGCATCTTCTTAAATTTCATGGGCCATTTATATATGGGTTATGTTTTGATACACAAGCTTTCTATAAAATTTACACAACCTTTCTATAAAATTTAAAACCTAAATCCCAAACCCTAGCACCTTAAAACCTAAACCATAAACTCTAAATTCTAACCATAAACCTTAAATTCTACGCCCTACACACTAAACCCCAAACTAAAATCCTAAACCCTAAAATTGAAAGGCCTGTGTAAACTAAAGTTTACACAAGCTTGTATATCAAAGTATTTTCCTTTATATATATATGTTGAATCTTAATCTACTAGGCTCACTTCATGTGATTCCACGTATAACATTAAAAAATAGTTTCTGTTTCTTTTTGTTTAATCCCTTCAAGTCTATGGCATAAATTGTTTTTCGTATTTAATAAGCATTTACACAAATGTGTTCCATTCTTATGGTCACTACTTGCTAGTATTGCAATCATCAGGGCCAATTTGTTTGCAAACCGCAGATTATGGGCTTTTCAAGTAATAATGTATGACATGGAAATCTGTCCCTTGTTAGCTCTGCCACAGATTGATTATATTATGACAGCTGAAGTTCCGTATTTCTATGTATCGATCTTTGCAGATGGAAAAAATTACTTTCCTCTTGTTATGGTTGGCGGGGTTCTTGAAGCAAACCAGAGGTGGGACATAGGAAAAGAAGTAACTTTATCTCCAAAGACTACCCCGGGGCCCTTCCTATTAGGCCTAAGGTAAGAATAATTTAATCCAAGTGCTCAGTACAAATGCCTTCCACCTTTTTTATATTTAAATTGCTGCCAGTTTCCTTTCGGCCACTTCACTGACAAATAATCGCATGTTCTTGCTACTAACCTTAGCAGAGTGGAAATCAAAAGGAGATGCAAAATGCAAAAAAATACCAGAAGATGAGATAAATGAATGGAAAAATGCTCCTGCCCAAGTGGGTTATTGGCTAGCATACACCATCAGACTACTACGTTTGTCTGATAATAAGTGTCATGGAAAGTACAGTCTTATTTGTTATGCCTTGACATGGCTTAGGGATGGGGCAGGTCTAAGCTGGTCTGCTGCATGCATATAACTTTTCATCCTACACTGATCGATTATACCCTGCCATTCCAAGATGTCCAATCTCCCTTTGAGTCATTGTTCTATTGATATTAATCCTTTCAACATACCCCTATAGTCTAATGCTATGTTGCTTTGACTGTGCATTTTGCTTGAAGTATATATATACGGCACCCATGCCTGACACATAATTGCACATGAGTATGGGGATATGACCCTTGAAGGACTCTCCAAGAGCCCGCCAAATACATTGAAAAACTATTTTTAAAAATTAAACATACCTGTGTAAAACACACTCATATTCAACACTGACACTTGAGCCCAGGTAACATGGTTCTATTGTCTTTAGAAGAGGATCACTTACTATTGTAGATGAGATTGGCAGACGGTAGTCTTTATGTAGATTGTAGACGTGTAGAAGTTAGAGATTCTCTCTCTATGTACATGTTATCTGTTAGTAGTTTAGATTTACTCTCAACTCTTATCTAAGTATAGGTAAAGATGTCAACTAGAGTAGTCCTAACTCCTAATTAAAGTTAAACTCTATGCAACAAGTCTAGTATAAGACTTACCTTGTACATGCAATTAATTATTGAAAATACAGACAACACATTAATTCTCTGCACAAAACATTAGTTATCTACACTTGGTGCAAGGATGAATAGGATGGAGGTCCTCCTGGCCTAACCCTGTGTGGTTGTGGTCACTAGCATTCTTTTTGCAAATGCTAAATATGTTGTTTCACATATACTAGAACTTACTTTATAGCCGTTTTCTTGTATGAATTTCAGGTGGAGCCTGCAGTTGGTGCAGCTTTGCTAGCGTTGAACGAGTTCATGAAAGGTGTTAAGGAAGCATACAGAAGATGATCATCCAGAATTCAATTGTACAGCAACAAGGATAAACTAAAAGGGAAACACGGTTCCCAAATCAAAAAACCATTAAGTGGTCCAGGCATTAAGAATATTTCTTTTTAGGGTATAGTATGAGGCATTGTACGAAAACTTGGTTAAGAATTCTGATAGCCACTCTGTATAACAGCTGATATTCCATGTCAGAGGTGTACAACTATATGAATAGAGAATTATGAAAGAGCAGTGAATCCATGCACTGCAATGGCTAAGATGAAGCCAATGATTTGTTTTCATGGGAATTTGAAAGGTGTACAATGCAATGGCTATTTGTATGTCTCGTATAAAACCACCCTCATTTCAATCCCATTCATTATGTTGCAGATGCTGCAGAGAAAAGAATGGTTATTACTGTGCAATTAAGTCTGGAAGGAAATATCAAGGTACTGCAGAGAAAAGATTGATAACTATTGTGCTGCAGATTAGATTTCCTGCCCTGCAGGATCTTTAGAATCATTTTTTCAGATAGTTGAAGATTAAGGGTTCTGAGATGATTAGTCTCGGGGCTTTTAAAATCTCTGGCACTAAGGGGCAGTATTAAATTCCAGAACTAACACAAAATAGTGATGAAAGATGTCTGCTTAAGTTTTGAGATTGAGCTGAACTCTTAACTAGGGCATCAAAACATATATTTTAAGCCCTTGTAAAGTCAAAACTTGATTCTACAGCCTATGTGAGGCCAGTAAATTGAATAACAAGCATGAATTGAGAGGTTTAATGGAGTTGCATCATCTATGGGGTCTCTTGAATCCCAAAGGAAAATGCTCCTCCTGCAGGCTCAAGTTGGGGGAATTGGAAACCAAATTTGCATGTTGTAGCTGTTCTATGGTACTGTCATGAATTATGTTGAAACTTCACCGTTTTTGTTTTGTTAGCTTGGGTATCAGCCTACCAGTGTAAACTATAACAGGAAACATCTCCGACTTACATTATAAGTACATGAAAGAACGGTTCTAGTAGGGAGGGCTAATTACGTTATCAGCAATTCTCTTTGCTGTTCTGCTCTGTGGCTGTAAATTCATATCTTTTGTAATTAGATCCAACTTTTTGTAAACATACCAATTACAGGCTATAAAACTGAATTCTTTGTTCAGTATCTGCAATTTCTTCTCTGATTTTGGAAGAAAGCTGGCTTGCTAGAGACCAACCACTCACCATATCAATAACAAAAATGTCAGTAGCCATTAACAGTAGAGATATCCGATCATATAATTATGACATCGCGAGTAGCTATGTATAACAGCTCTGGTGTTCGGCCAAAACTCTACACAATTGAAGCCAGTGATATTTTTCATGGCTGTGGAACATTACCAGGAGACAAAATTCCAGGCTTTACATATCAGAGTATCCCAGTATGTATTAATTGCTTCCTTTTCTTGATAACAATCACTATTTATAGAAACTATAGTTGACCCCTTTTTTCATACAATTCGGCCTCCTGTATATCATCGATGTAAACTTCTTCATCGAGAAACCTGGAAAACCCGTTCACCTTAGTCTCCATACATCCTACAAGTTCGTTTGCCTCCTTTTGTTCATCCACAGTTTTTGCCAAAGACAAAAGGATGTTTTTTGCTTTCTGGTCGGGTGGAACACCGTAAGATTCCATTTCTTTATACCAAACAACAGCACTGCCGAAATCCCTATTATTCCCATATGCATCCATAAGAGTCGTGAAGATGGTTTGATTTGCTTTGATACCATTTAATCGCATTTCTTCATAGGTCTCCATCATCTTTTCAAGTTTATTTACCTTGGCATACCCTTTCATCAGAGTCCCGTACGTGACAATATTGGGTCGAAGGCCATCTTGTTTCAATCTTGTGATGAAATTTTCAGCACCCTCCATATCACATGCATTGACATAAGCTGATAGCATAGTTGTATAAGAACAGATATCAGGGGTATATCTGCAAGGAAATACAAACAAAAAGTTAAATGTTTCGGCACTGAAACAAGCGTACATATTATTGCTTTGAAAGGATAAAGCCACGAGTAAACCATCTTACGCTCGGTGATACTAGTAAACAATCAGGAGGAATGAAAATGACATTCGCTAGGTCTATTGGATTAAAAAGGATGGGATATTTCTCAAATTTTCGTTGAAAATAGTTCTAAATTTGATGAGCATTGCTTTGCTAAAATTCAGGTGAAAATAAATAAAGTGTGCATCAAAAGGTAGACAAACTAAAGCAGTGGAGATAAGAAAATGAAAGCACATCTTATGAATTGAATTGGACGGAAGAAATCAAAGAAACATGAATTAATCTGATTTCGGATGAATTCAAGAACAATTCCCAATCAAATTTAAAGTGATTTAAAACTCACAAAAACCAAGGATTTTCATGAGCAGCTTGTCAAGGCAGAACCACAGTATCCATGGTCAGATAACATCATTTACTACAACGTATTAGATGGCACTTGAAAGAATAATAGTCAATCGATATCAAATTGAGTAGCAATTCTTTTATACATGTGATGGAGCAAAATAGAGCTTTGAACTATGTCAATTTTGAAATATCATCCAATTTCATTCCTAAAGCTAGGCTCGCTTCTAAAAGAAACTTTCTTTTTTAGAGTAAAAAAATAGAACTTCAATGAAATGAACTAAAATAAGATACCTAAGCGTAGCAACAGAAACCATTCACTAGGAAATGGAAATGTCATTATAGTTGCTTGACTTTAAATTATAACACTTTACCTGTCTCTTCTCATGCTTTTGAAAACAGTTTGAGCTTGCTCCACCATTCCAGAAATTGCAAATGCATCAAGCAAAATATTATACGACTTATGGGTTGGCCTGAAAAGTAGACAGAATATGATAGCACTAAGAATAAGATTGCATCAACTTTGGCAGATTGAACATGTATTAGCCGTCAAGCTAGCCACAACTTGGCAGTCAATTAGTTAATGAAAAACCAGAAAACTGAAATCTCTAAGTTAAGCCGCAAAAAAGATAAATGATTTGCCATCACATTCTAGTTGCATAGTGAAGTTGACATTATGCACCACCTACATCAGCTTTATCTTGTTCACCCTCCTCATATTAGTATGGTATCCGTATTCAAGAGGATACGGACTGAATCCATCAAATATATGAACCTGGCAATATTCCTGAGCCATATCAACTATAAAGAGTAATGAAAAAACTAGTCTATTGGGCTAAAGCTGGGTAAGCAGGAACAGACGATCATCTAGGTCATTGATAAAATGTTTCCCTAGATTTAAGTCACAAAATAAGATGTTTGGTTTGCATCACATCGAATTACTACCTCAAATCACCAGGTAGAGATTTAACCAGCCCAGTGAACTATCTGGGACACTAAAAACTGTTATTACTTGAATAAATCTAAGATGCAAGCAACTAATTTGCATCAGCTGTTTATGGAGTTGAAATGTACTTGGTACAAGGCGTAAACCCTCTAATGAAGTGTTAACTAAATGAGTTATGGCCATCTATTAATGGACCAAACTGTTCTGACATGCCCTATATGTCAGATGTCAAAAAGGAAAAGTAATGTACGTCGTTACTGAATTTACTTTCTGTTCTGTCTTTTAAGTGACTCTAGCTGTTTAACTAATTGCACTAGTTTCTAACCACAGTGGCTTCATATTGGATATACAATTTGAACATACACACCTGATTCCAGCATCCAACATCTCCTCAAAAACGGCCAATGCTTCCTCTTCCCTCCTAGCTTTGCCATAAGCATTAATGAGCAAGGCATAACTCACCACATCAGGCCGAAGACCAGATCTTTGCATCTAAAATGCAATTACTAAGAACCGTTACATAATTATCAATGGCAGATTGAGAGAGAAACAGCAAGAAGCTCAAAATCAAATATCAGTTGAACTGTATGATGACATGAAACAGTTTGGTGTCTATTTGCTTGCAAGCCTCTTGTGAGATAAACCATGCAATATTGAAGAAATGAGTTTTTTTTCCTTCACATACAGATGTATGGGACTATTTCAGCATGCATTCATAATACATGCGAGGCAAACCAAGCATGTCTTACTTTTCATATTTTGAAAGAAATATGATTACATAGAGAGGCGCTTTGAAAGGGCTATGGATTTTTAATACATCAGTACATCACACAATACATGACAGTGAATTCCACAAATAAATAAAAGGAACAGGTACCACCTTTAAAAGTAGGTCGGACAATGCCTAAAAATTATACCTGATCATATATCTTTGAAACTTCCTTGTAATTAGTTTCAAATGACATAAGACTGTTGTATGTGACTGTGGATTGCTTAATTCCTCGTTCGGCCATCAGTGCAAATAGTTTACGGGCCTTCTCATAACTCCCAGCCTTCTTATGCATATAAATCATCATGTGAAACATTTTTTGGTCAGGTTTCAGAGGAGATTTTTCCTTATCCAAAAGTGTCTCAAACACTTCTTCGGCTTGCTTAAATTTGTTCCCCTAATAAGATATTGAAAGACTATTACTCAGATAAAAGCAAGAAAAATTTAAAAATAATGAAAACAAGTACAAAGTCAACCAAAAAATTGAAATATGCCTCGGTTAATATAGGCTGCTTCTTTGCCGGAAATCAAAAGGTCTCTCAACTAATAGCATCTCGTGGATGATCATCTGACTGATCTAGATGTTAATGTTGTTTAAAAAGAAAAAACGATAGAAGATAGAACAAGGTTTTGACGAATCAGACTACCTCGACAAGGATTTTAAGTATGATTTGATATGTCACAGCAGAAGGTTCAGGGCCTGAAGATTGCATCCTTCTAAAAATGGCTTCAGCATTATTGCATCGACCTCCCTTCCCATATGCCTCCATGAGAGCAGTATGTGATACAACACTTGGTACATAACCCTTTTTATTCATAAAGCTCAAAACTTTCTCAGCCTTATTGAAGTCTCCTTGCTTCCCATATGCTGTTATGAGCATAAGGAAGTCCATTTCACTGAAGTCCCACCAGCTTTGTGCTCGAAGCCACTCGAGAATCTATAGAATAAAAAAGGTTGGTATGTGATTTAATGAGCAATTAGAACATAAAAATCACACAAAAGTCTCAGATTTACAATTCAAAAGATATTGTCTGCTTTTAAACACAAACAAACAAACAAAAAACTTGAAAAAAGTAAATGCCTTCTCTCTTTGTTACAAACTTGGAAAATAAAACAGTATGCAAGAAACCCAACGCTCAAGTAGTTTTCAAAAGTTTCTGGTTGTCTGTCTGTATGACAGTAAGTTTGTGCAGCAGATTGCTAAAAATTAACCCAAAACCTGGAGCCTATTTCTGAAGGAGGGGGGGGGGGGGGATCTGGATAATTAGCTAATGTCGAAGCTGAGCAGATAAGAGAACACAGATATACAAAACTAATGAAAGATACCTCACTAACATAGTGCCATTTTTTCATCTGCTTAAACCTAACCAAAGTGCCTAAAAGCAAGTCTTTAGAAAGAGACTGGTCACTAGTTCGTTGGCTTCTAAGTACTGTAGCAGCAGAACCTGTGTCCTCAATTTCCTGCATTAGTTTCCTCCAGTTCTTCTGTTTAGCTTCATCAGCTGCATCTTTGAAATGTTCCACTTTCTTCCTCTTCCTAAAAAACTTTCTACGAGACAACATTCCCATTGAGATTACCCCAACCAAAGGACTATTAACATCTACTTCGAGCAACCTGTTAAAAAACCCAGAAAAGAATTCAACCCAATGCATTAGAACAAATGTAATCGCAAGTAAAATACAAGAAAAGAAATGGGTAGTGATTAAAAGGAAAGGAAAAGACCTTGGGGAGTGTCCAACTCTAAGAAATGCGCATTTAGCTGAGAAGTAAGAGTTTGGGGGAAGTGGGTTTGGCACAAGGGTTGTGGGGAAGGAAAGCCGAGAATTGATGGGCAGTGGAGAGCATCTGAAGATGTTCTGACGAAGGCCGGAGCCATGTATAGTCATGGGAGAAGAATGGGATACATCCATTTCTCCTTCTTGGTTAAGAGGCGAACCCAAAGATAGAACTAAGTAAGCACGTTAAAATCCCAACATAACTATGTACTCCATATATCAGTGGTGGAAGTATTTAACTCGGATCGGTCTTGATAATAGGATTTTAATTTGCTTATTAAAATATTAAATTTAATAATTGTTAAAAATTTAAAAATAACTAAAAGGTTAAAAAAACTGTGAATGTATATTTTTTTAGTAATCCAACTCAAAAATAAAAATATTTTCAAAGAATTAGGAGTATCAAAATTAGGGATAAATCGAAAGTGCTAGGGAGCAATAGTCCTCTAGTATTTTAAAATTCTTACGTGATTCAGAATTTTTTATGTATCTTCTATTAAAAATTTATTTTTTTTAAAAAATTTTTATAAGTTCGCCCCTTTAAAATTATATAAGTTCGTAAAATCATACATCCGTCATTGCTGAATTCAAAATCATTAGACTATTTAATATTTTAATGTATAAAATTTGTAAAATTGTATATAATTGGTTGAATTGTTAATTAGTTTTGCCTAATTGTTAACCCTAATTGAACTAAAATAATTTTTTTTACAAAATTTGGAGCCTAAACCAATTTTTTTGTTCCGATAACCAAATTTTGGATCAGTCTTTCTTCAAGTTTCAATTTCAGTTTATTATATTTATGCATAGTCATAGGCGAAACTTTACATGATTTAGAGGGGTCATTTAAAATGTTTATGGAACAAAATAAATTTAGTATTGTTTTGAGTTAAGTTTTCAATAGTTTTATAGGTGAATTGCATAAATAGACTTTCAATTATAAAACATTTTTATTGAGTATACCAGCTGTGAAATTTACAAACTGATCATCTGACTCCAAAAATTAACAACTTAATGTGTTACCATTAAAATTTTAATGGATGATGAAGTGGTGGTTGACAAAGATCGTCATAATAATAAATTTAATCCTTAAATTTTGTACTTTTTAAATTTAGTTCCAATTCTTAAACAATTAATCCTCATATTTACATATTGTCCCAAATTGATCATAATTCTTGTACCAACTCGTCTTAATTCCGTTTCTAATTCTCCCAAAATTGATATTTTTACTTGACTGGGTTCTTTATTTTGGGTTCACAAACCTCAATGTTCTTTGTTTCTGGATTCCAACTCCAATATGAATAACTGTGAAAGAATAGGCTGAAAGAAGGTATTAATCGGTGGTTGAAACTGCTCTCTAGCTTCTCAATGCTATCATTCTTTCTAATGTAGCTGATGCAACAAAATAAGAGAAACAACTTTTACAAAAAAAAAAAAAAGTTTAATATCAAAATAATTATTCAAACTATTACTTTTTTAAAAAGCACCTAAGTTTTTTTAATTGTTAATGAGTATTGAACTTACAACTTAAGGAGAAAAAAGAGAGTATAAAAAAAAGTTTAATATCAAAATAAAGAGAAAGCTCTTGACGATAGTTTTCGGCAGAAAAAGTCACTAAACGGCGGTAAAAGTGATTGTGAAACGAGATAACATTAGGTTTTTAATTTTATTTTCAGTGAGTTTAAACTAGTACAATGAAAGAAGAGAGGAGACATTCATGATCGGAGATAACATCAGGGCATCATGACATGCGAGGACAATGAAAATGAGGTCTGGGTTTGGGTTGTGTGTAGGAAAATCGAACTGCTAGAAAGAAAAAGAGACGAGAAAAGCTCTTGGTTAGCCCGTGTAATAAAATTTTATCTTTTAAAAGGGTAAGGGAAAATATCTCATGTATTGACAGTGAAAAATATTTTTTTTACGAGCGTCTTAGTTTTAGGGTTTAGAGTTTATAGGTTTAGAGTATAGAATTTATGGTTAAAATTTAGGGTTTAGAGGTTAGGGTTTAGTTTTAAGGTAATATAGTTAGAGATTTTAGGGTTTAACCTATAAACCATAAAATTTAACCCTAAACCTTAAATTCTAACAACACCCTAAGTTCAAAACTCATCCACTAAAATCCCTAAAATTAAGGTGTCAACAAAAATAACATTTCCACAAACGCTTGTGCATGGAATAATTACCCAAAAGATAAATGAAGTTTAAAAAAATACAGTTTAGGGTACAAAATTATATAAAAATATGAAAAGATAAAAATATAATTATTATTTAAATAAAAAACATTGCATAATTTTTTAACCAAACTGACACTTAAATGTGCTTATTTTAATATTCTAGTGTGATTACATTATAATATTTATTCTTTATTTTTAACTTTTAAACACGCATCGTACAAGTTACGCTACTCAAATTCAGATCACGTAAGAGAAACAACGTCATGGTCATGCTTTACTACTGAAACCATTCTGAGGCGTAAGGTGTCAACGTCATGCTTTACTCAACTCCTTCCAAGTACACCAATGAATTCCTTTTTGTGATGTCGACTTTTGCCACTAGTAACGAGCCGCAATGGCCTCCAGTTCTTTGCAAAAAGACACGGGCAAAAGGAAGCAAGACATTGCAAACAGGGGAACAGATTGAAGAATGAATTTTATAAATACTTCTTTCCCACCTTGTGAGAGGTTCTTGGAGCTGAGAGTAGGGACTCGTCTACCAAATCTGTCTTTAAGATAGCCGAAGGCTTGTCGCTTATTTCGCCCAACAATAGCAGGGAGGCCCAAGTATGTTTCCGGGTTATCAACTTCCAGAACATCCAAAATACGACACACATCCAATATGTTTTCCTCGATAACATTCGAACTAAACAGAATATTAGATTTGTCATAATTTACCAGCTGTCCTGAATAGTCTGTATATAATTGAAGTTGAGACTTAAGATTTCCAGCACTAGCAGCCACAACTTCCCCAAATATTAAACAATCATCAACGAAAAGAAGATGGCTGATCAAAGGGGCCCTTCGAGCTATATGAGCACGACGAAGGGTACCATTAGTTGTTGCTGTTCGCAATAGAGAAGATAAGCCCTCCCCACAAAGGAGGAACAAATAAGGACTAATGGGATCGCTGGTATACCCATTCACAACAACCGAGTAGGACACTGTAGTGATACATCCCATAATAAGATCCGTCCAGGAATAATTGAAACCCATTTTTAGCATAACACTTTGGAGAAAAGCCCACTCCACCCGATTATAGGCCTTGCTCATATCGAGTTTTAGAGCAAATGAGCCTAAACGACCAACTCGCCTCTTCTTAAAAGAATGGAGGATCTCATATGTTGCGATAATATTATCTGTTATAAGCCTTCCAGGAACAAAGGCACTTTGGGCCTCATCAATACATGCATCAAGGACCAACTTTAATCTATTAGCCAACATTTTGGAAATAATTTTGAAAATGACATTGCAAAGAGAGATCGGTCGAAACTGTGACATGGTTTTTGCATCAGTAACTTTTGGAATCAAAACAATATGGTTCTTATTGATTTCAGCAATAGGAGATTCTCCCTTCAACACTCCGATACAATATTCGGCAACATCACTGCCAATAATACCCCAAAACTGTTGGTAAAAAACAGCCCCTAAACCATCTGCTCCTGAAACTTTTAGTGGGCTCATAGAATTCAAGGCATGAAAGACTTCATTTGTGGTAAATTCGCGTAAAAGAAATTGATTCATATCTGGGGTAATACTTTGGTTAATACCATGCAAGATTTCTGTGGGATCAGAAGTTCCTCCCGAAGTGAATAATTCTGAAAAATAATCCCAACAATGTTTCGCACCATGTTCCATTCTTCATGAAAAATCCCATCATCAGTAACAAGACCATCAATACGTTTGTTGCGGCGTCTTGACTAGCATAGCGATGGAAGAAGTCAGTGTTTCTATCTCCATTCCGAAGCCAATTAGCCCGAGCCCTTTGCTCCCAATAAATTTCTTCCTTGTCAAGTTTGAGATTCAGCTCCAATTTAGCATCAACTAATTCTCCAAGATTTTCATCTGTGGCTTGCTGGTCATTTAAAAATTCAATTCGCTTTTGGAGGTCTTTAATGGAAAGCTTCTTGCCTTTTTTGATCCTCCGAAACCAACGATCCAGACCAGAACTAACAAAGAGCAATTTTTCGGGGACAGTTCCACTCGCAATATTCCACAATTGACGAACCTCATCTTCACAAGTATTTTCGAAGAGGCAAGCTACCTCAAATTTGGATTGCCAAATTTGATTTGGCTGGTAGGGATTAACATCAGTATTGAGGAGTAACTGGCTGATCCGAAGAGGAATGTGATAGATGGCCGATCTAGAAATTCGGGAATAAATCTCCCCAAGCCGTATTTGCCACCCCTCAATCGAGCCTTTCCCTTATATTATTTGCTTTCGTTCTTCCCCACTCCCACGTGAACCAACTCCCTTTATAACCCATATCAGATAGTTCACGGTCTTCTAGGGCCTCGCTGAAATTTCTTATCTACCAATCCTATCGAGTGAGACCCCAAGATTTCTCAGAACTGCTTAGGATTTCATTAAAAGTCCCCGATAACACACTAAGGTATATTGGGACAATTATTGAGTTATCGAAGGAGCTGCCATGAGCGAACTCTGTTTCCAACTTCAGGTGCATCATAGAAACCCATCAATCACCATTGTCGAGAGCCATTAGCCAGAGAAATCAGAATATCAATATGATTAACCGAGAAAGAGCGAAGGGAAACTGTGATATCATTCTTCCAACCAAGAGAGAGTCCACCACTCCCCGCCCATTTGAGCTAATATCAAGTCCATTTGTATAATCACACAATCTCTGAATGCGTTCCATCTTTGACGCCTGTGATTTGGTTTCCATAAGGAAAATCATAGATGGGGATAAATCACGCATCATAGAGAGAAATCGGCGAATAGTTCGGGCCATCCCCAGGCTTAAGATTTTCATTGGGGACGGCTGGCCCCATGTTGGAGGCCTGCTGATATAATAGATTTGTCACTAGTCGAATCCTGCATCATGGAAACTTCTGGATTATGGTGCTGGTACCGTTGCCTTTTTGGGTATTCGCAATTCTCTAAAGGGCTCTCCTCTCCCAGTAGGCCCATTTCAGTGTCAAAACCTGCATTAGGATTAGTCCGTTGTAGTCCAAACTGATAATTAGGATCATGGTTAGTCAAAGATTGATCAACAACAGTTGTAGCATTAACATAGATTCTTTGCTTGCCATAGAAAAAGGTGTCTTTGGGGGATAGGTTGACTTTTGATTATCACCCCCAGATAGTGCCAGAATGTTATCTTGATTGCTGGATTAACCATAATTAGTGGGATGTGATTTCTTCATAACATTTTCATATGACTTTAATGACACAAGAATCACGGGAGTGAATGGTCTTTCCATACCATCCTCTACCAACCATTTATATGGTGCCAGAGCCGCACGCTGTGACGGCGCTCGAAGGGATGCATCCCATCCAAGAGTTAAATCCATACCGCCTTCAGCAAAACGGAGTGGACAAAACTCTCTCCATGGCCAATGATACCACATAGAAAACAGAATAAAGTTAACTTCTCGTGCTCAAACCGAACGTAATGGTAGTTCCCATTGGCGAGAATCAATTTCTTACACCTTTTCAAAGGTTCTCGGATGTCCACACAAGCACGAATTTCCATGATACGCTTGTATCCCAGTAATGTAGCTTTGGAGTCATATAGCAAAAACGAGCCAATGAAATTCCCAAGGACCTTCGCAACTTTCTCTGACATAAAACCTAGAGGGACATCATGTATGTGGATCTAATAGTCCACAAAGTGAAGAGGGGCCAGCAAAGGGTCTTCACCCTCTTGTAATCGATGGAGGACTAGAAGATGGTTATTGAAAATCTAGGGACCTCCCCTTGCAATCCGATCCACATCTAATATATGATAAAGTCTAAAAAGATATCGGCCCTCACCTAAATCAGAAATTGAAATTCCCCCGGTGGATGCCATACTGTAGCAATAGTGGATCTCATAGCCTGAAAGTTGATGATACTAGTAGAAAGAAAGGATCCAACGAAGCAGAATTTAAAAGACGGGGAGTATCAGTGTAGCGATGTCCCTCATGCTAAAAAAAGGTGTTGTGTTTTATTTTGTTTTCGAAAATATTGAAAATGGTGTCTTCCGCGTGGGATTTTAGAAGAAACCGTGTTTTATTTAAAAATGGAGTCGTCACCGACCACTTAGGTAGGTCGGACACCGTAAAAACCAGAGATTTAAAATTGATGGGTTCGGGAGTCGGTTACGGATGGGGAAGGATTAGCACCCCCACACCGCCCAAAATTGGTACTTTAATAATTACCGCTTTATTAATATTAGACTTTTCGGATTAAAGTGACGATTAAATTAAAATTCGGTTATATGTGCGAGTAGATTTTAAATGCCCCGTTATTCGAGAGTAAACGCCTAACCACTAACACTACGTCTGATACTGGCCCCGTTTACGCCCGGATAAAAGGGCACCGCATTGACAATAATATATCTAAAATGCAAATTAAAATAAACATGACAGACATAAGTAAATACAATGCAATAAAATATAAATAAATACTAACATAATAAAATATTAATCTAACATAAATAAAAGCTAATATGAAATATTCATAAATATTAATTTAACTTAATAATAATAATAATAATAATCCTGCTAAAATATGTGAATCAAATAAAAACATGGACTAATAATTAAGATGCAAGATTTGACAACCTACATGGCATAAAATAACATAAAATATGACTAAAATGAAACATATATAAAACATGAGGAAATAAACGTAAATTAATGGAAATAATGTATTGGAAATTAAACATTAAACTATAGTGACTAAATTGAAATAAAACATAAATCTAAAGCCACAAAAAGAACAAAAGAGGGACAATATTAAACACACTAAAAATATAGAAGAACCGAAAGCGACATTAGACCGTAGATCGATATGAAGGCGGGGTGAAAAACCAGGGACTTGGAGGGTAATTTACCCATTCAAAATGGCCGGATACTCCCCGGGTATCCGGGTCACCGCGGGTCGGGTCACCTTAAACGATGTCGTTTCAAAGACTGGTTTAAAACATATAGAGCTGATTATTATTTCATTGGAACCGAAATAAAACAAACCCTAACATTTTCCACAATCATCTTCTCTCTCAACTCAAACCCTAGGGCGGCGGCCGTTCTTCATTTTCAGCGTCGTTCACCGACGGCCTCACGGCGACACTCGGCCGGCCAAGTAAGCCCTTAATCTTTCTCCTTTTTAATTTGATTCGAATAAAAAACAAAAGAAAAAACGGTTTAAAACGAATAAAGGAAATCAACAGATTTTCTATCTTTGAAACTATTTTTTTGTTATTGATTTCTTTCTGGTTTTACAAAATTTTTTGAACAAAAGAACCCTATAAACTCTATTTTTTTGGAACTAAAAAACTCATCTCTAAAATTCTCTCAATTTTTTCTCTCCGAAAGCCCCCTAAGTTCTCTCCATTTTTTTCAAATATCAGCCCTCTTTTACAATTGATTTTTAGTTTAATATATAACCCGTTTCCAAACTAACAAATCCCAATCTTTTTTATCTGCAGATCCGATTTTTTAGGGATTGTGGAAGGTTATGGGTAATGGATTTGGGACTGTTGGAGGCAGAAGGTGGTTCGGTCCAGGGTTTGGGCGTTAGATAGGGTAGGTTTTATTTTGATTTTGTTTAATTTAGGGATTTTAGATTAGATTTTGGGGTTTGTGGGTTTAATTTGGGGTTTCGATGGTTGGCCGACAGTGGTGGGCGAGCAGAGGCGGCGGCTGAGAGTGGCAACCGCGGTGGTGGGCTGAGAAGATGTTTGGGGCGACAGGGAATGTTGTTTTAGAATTTTAAGGTTTTTTTTGTTATCGGGTCGGATCCGGGTTGTAAAGGGTTTTGGACTCGGGTCGTGGTTGAGTTGGGTTTGGGTCTAAACGGGTTATTACAGTTGCCCCTCTTTGCTCATTGTTGTGTAACAACAATAGAGCAAAGACTAAAAATGACTCGTTTTGTCTTGTCCGCCTGCTCTTCTTCCCTCTTGATACATGTATTCTTTCTTCGGTAGATATTCTTTCTCTTTGATGCATGTCTTCTTTCTTTTCTTGGTTGATCTACCTTGTCACTCTTGGGAAGCAAAATCTTCAAAATAAAGGGGTTGTCTGTTGGGGAAGCAAAATGAATTCCACTTGCTATATTATTGACGGCGATAATGCCTAAAGAAAATTTGACCCAGCTGCAACACCGACGTAGATGCAGGGTCTACAAAATTTGATCCAGCTGCGACACTTACGAAGAGGTAGGATCAGAAAACTGACAACTTTTTCTTCTTTTTTTGTTTCTTTTTTTTTAAATTTTGTTGTTTCTTTTTTCATCATGGTAATATGAGAATAAAAATGACCTAGCTACAACACCGACGAAGAGACCGAGTCGAAAGATAGATGTTAGACCCCACTACTCCATCAACGGAGAACTGAGATCAGAGAACGTTGGTAACATAGATTCAACCACCCCATCAATGGAGGGGCTGGGTCGGATAATGGCGACCTGGAACCGGCTACAACATCAGTGGAGAGCAGGATTAGAGGAAGACTGTAACTTGGACCTAGCCATTCCATCAGCGGAGGACTAGATCGGGCGATGAAAGTTGATAAATTTTTTGATTTTTTTCATTCTTCATTTTTCTTTTCTTTTCATTTTTCATTTTTTTGATTTTTTTCATTTTTTACTTCTTCTAGTTTTTTCTTATTTTTCTTATTTTTTTTTATTTTCTTCTTCTTTTTCTTTTTTTCGTTAATAAAAATGACTTGAAAATCAGTAAAGTTGTATCTAACCTCGCTATCAACGGAGAAGTAGAATATTAACTAGAATCCTATTACACCATCAGCGGAGAAATATGTAGCAGCAACTGGGACCTAACCACTCTATTAACGGAGGGACTAGATCGAATAATAACAACCAAGAATCGGCTACACCATCAGTGAAGAGCAAGATTAAAGGACGACTGCAGCTTGGAACTAGCCACTCTATCAACGGAGGACTAGATTGGATAATGACGACCTGGAACCGGCTACACCATAAGCGAAGAGCAGGATCTGAGGACGACGATAGCTTGGACCTAGCCACTCCATCAGCGGAGGATTGGATTGGATAATGACGACCTAGAATCGGCTACACCATCAGCAGAGAGCAGGATCTGAGGACGACGGGAGCTTGGACTCAGCCACTCCATCAGCGGAGGACTGGGTTGGATAATGACGACCTGGAACCAGCTACACCATCAGCAGAAAGCAGGATCTGAAGACGACGACAGCTTGGACCCAGCCACTCCATCAACGGAGGACTGAGTTGGATAATGACGACTTGGAACCGGCTAGACCATCAGCGGAGAGCAAGACCTGAGGACGACATGAGCTTAGACCCGGCCACTCCATCAGCGGAGGACTGGACTAGACAATGACGACCTAGAACCGGCTCACCATCAACGGAGTGGTAGAACATTAACTGGAACCCTACTACACCATCAGCGAAGAAGTAGGATAGCAGCAAGTGGGACCTAGCCCTCCATTAACATAGGGACTGGATCGGATAATGATGACCAGGAATCGGTTACACCATCAACAGAGAGCAAGATTAGAGGATGACGGCAGCTTGGACCTAGCCACTCTATCAGCGGATGACTGGATTGGATAACGACGACCTGAAACTGGCTACACCATCAGCGGAGAGCAGGATCTGAGGATGACGGGAGCTTGAACCCGACCACTCCATCAGCGGAGGACTGGATTGGATTGGAAAATGAGGACCTGGAACCTGCTACACCATCAGCGGATAGCAGGATTTGAGGACGACGGGAGCTTGGACCCGGCCACTCCATCAGCGGAGGATTGGATAATGGTGACCTGAAACCAGCTACACCATCAGCAGAGAGCAGGATCTGATGACGACGAGAGCTTGGACCCGGCCACTCCATCAGCGGAGGACTGGGTTGGATAATGATGACCTGGAACCAGCTACACCATCAGCAGAGGGGTAGAACATTAACTGGAACCCTACTACACCATCAGCGGAGAAGTAGGATACCAGCAACTAAGACCTAGCCACTCTATCAACGGAGGGACTGGATCGGATAATGACGACCAGGAATTGGCTACACCATCAGCGGAGAACGAGATTAGAGGACGACGGCAGCTTAGACCTAGCCACTCCATCAGCGGATGACTGGATTGGATAACGACAACTTGGAACCGGCTACACCATCAGCGGAGAACAAGATCTGAGGACGACGGGAGCTTGGACCTAGCCACTTCATCAGTGAAAGACTGGATTGGACAATGATGACCTGAAACCAGCTACACCATCAGCGGATAACAGGATCTGAGGACGACGGGAGCTTGGACCTGACCACTCCATCAGCGAAGGATTGGATTAGATAACGTCGACCTGGAACCGGCTACACCATCAACAGAGAGCATGATCTGAGGACTGGATCGAATAATGATGACCTGGAACCGGCTACACCATCAGCGGAGAGCAGGATCAGAGGATGACGATAGCTTGTACCTAGCCACTTCATCAGCGGAGAGACTAGATCGGGCGATGAAATTTGATAAATTTTCTTTTGATTTTTTTTCTTTTTTTTCTTTTTTCTTTTTTTGATTTTTCTCTCTTTTTTTATTTTTTCTATTTTTCTTCAATTTTTCTTTGAATTCTTCTCTCTTTTTTTTTCAAAAAATTTTAATTCTTTTTTTCGATGATTTTTTTCTTTTTTCTTGAACTGAGAAAAAATTAGGTCTGGCTGCACTGTCAGCGAAGAGACAAGACCTAAATAGAAATTCGATCTACTTAGGGAACGGTTCGGATTTGTTGTACCATTAACGGAGAAACGAAATCTTCAGGATGTCTATACTGATGCACCATTAGCGGTAAAGCAAAATCTGGAAATGTTGGCTTCCATCACACTATCGTCGGAATAATGAAATCCTGAAAAGGAGAAAAAAATATTTTTAGTAAATTGTTCACAAAATTTGCCGCTGGTACCTTTTATTTAGATGTTTCAGCATCTTCTTTGTGTTGGGAATTCTCTAAGACTAAGGTTGGCCCTCTTGTCATTGCCCCCATGTCGAGGGTGTTCGGGTTCTCTTTCGAACCTGTTTGTATGTACAAAAAATGTATGAATTTTAGGCCTAAATGCATATGTCTATCCTAAATGCAAGGTGACTTTAGTGTATGCACTGAACATAGATGTATGACGTAGTATGAATGCAACTAAATGCATGAATGTGAAATGAGTTTTCCGGCCCTCAATGGGATGCCCCTGACTCCTCACTGGTCCTGTCAGGATCTTGGTTTTTTCATGCGACGGTGCCCCGACTTTGTCCTAGGTTCGATCAGCTTTCATCTGAGTCTTTCATCAGGGTGCATCCCCAACATTTTGTTCGTCCTATGTTGTCGTCTGAAACTGCTCTTGAATTTGACACTTTGAATGCGGATTCTGTTGCCCCCTAAGTTGGGTTCATAAATAGTGTGTTGGTTCATGGCAGCTCATTATTATTATTTTGGATTAGGTGCAGTTTTGTAGACTGTGGTAAAGGATGTGAGAGTTTGACTCGGTAATGAAGGCTGGACCTTGGCAAAGAATACCCCCGGACTGGGACCTTGTTAGAGGCATAATGTTTGTAAAAGATGTGGATGTATGATTCCAAAAGAAGGGTAGCAAAGGTTTGCTCAGCTTTCAATTTTTTGAATGGCTTTGGGTAGAATGGTAGAGTTGAAGGGCTTGGTTTTCGGGTGATGGTAAGTTGAGAGTTCAAAAGGACTCAAACATAAGAGTTCAGGCCGTGAAATGGGGGGTTCTCTGTTCGAGTATTTTGGTTGATGGGTAGCGATGACAGTGGGGATGGAAAAAACTTTATTGTGTTTTCGGTTGGAAATAGTGAGTGTGAATGATTTCTGAAGGATGAGAGGTGGTGAGTTAATTTTGGTGACGGAAAGTGAAGGGTGAGTGTTGAAATTTGGCACTTGTCGAGAGATGTCCCCAGACTGAGTTCTTGTAGAGGTTTGGTAACGGTGCTGAATTGGCCGACTTTGCTTTCTCTGGTATTAATGACGAGGGACATCCCGAGGACCGATTTTAAAATTGATGCGTCTATATGCAAATTGTGTCTGGAATGCAAAATGATTTATGTGAATGCAATGCAAAATTAAGATTGTGATGATGTTGTGTAATGATGCAGATGAAATTGATGTGATGAAAATGAAAATGAAACGAGGTAGTACCAAATGATTAAATAAAACAAATGATAAATATGACAAAAATAGAGTAAAAAAACTGTACATAAATAAGGCACCAGAGCCTAAATAGGGTGACTACTAACCGGGCAGAGTTTCACATGGCTCTAAAGGGTTGGCTCTTACGACTCACTATATGCAGTTTTGGTGCTAAGAGGTACCCGAATTGTCCTTGCTGTCCTCTACTAAGAGTAGCAAGGCCCCCGATCATCACCCATTATAGGCTCCTTTTAACTGGGTTCAATTCAGGGGGAACCATTCGCTTATGCCTGCACGAAGGAACAATATCCTTACGAAACCATAAGGTACTCGAGCCCCAAAGGTACTTGCTAGGCCTACACGGGAGAACGATATCTCCACGAAAGCATTAGCGTTTTCCCCCACTTAAAAAACGGGTTTATATGCCATATTTTAAATGCGTTAAAATAAACGCGCAATTATAACCGAATGCTAGTTTAATAGTCACTTTAATCTTGAATTTCTGATATTAATAAAGCGGTAATTATTTAAAAAAAGCTCAACTCTTATTTTTTTTGAAAAAACAAAAATATCCCTAGCGGAGTCGCCATCTGTAGCGATGTCCCTCATGCTAAAAAAAGTGTTGTGTTTTATTTTGTTTTTGAAAATATTGAAAATGGTGTCTTCCGTGTGGGATTTTAGAAGAAACCGTGTTTTGTTTAAAAATGGAGTCACCACCGGCCACTTAGGTAGGTTGGACATCGTAAAAACCAGAGATTTAAAATTAATGGGTTTGAGAGTCAGTTACGAATGTGGAAGGATTAACACCCCCACACCACCCAAAATTGGTACTTTAATAATTACCGCTATATTAATATTAGACTTTTCGGATTAAAGTGACGATTAAATTAAAATTCGGTTATATGTGCGAGTAGATTTTAAAGGCCCTGTTATCCGAGAGTAAATGCCTAACTACTATCACTACGTATGATACTGGCCTCATTTACGCCCGAATAAAAGGGCACCGCATTGACAATAATATATCTGAAATGCAAATTAAAATAAACATGGCAGACATAAGTAAATACAATGCAATAAAAATATAAATAAATACTAACATAATAAAATATTACTCTAACATAAATAAAAGCTAATCTGAAATATTCATAAATATTAATCTAACTTAAAAATAATAATAATAATAGTAATCCTGCTAAAATATGTGAATCAAATAAAAACATGGACTAATGATTAAGATGCAAGATTTGACAACCTACATGGCATAAAATAACATAAAACATGACTAAAATGAAACAAATATAAAACCTGAGGAAATAAACGTAAATTAATGGAAATAGTGTACTAGAAATTAAACATTAAACTATAGTGACTAAATTTAAATAAAATATAAATCTAAAGCCACAAAAAGAACAAAAGAGGGACAATATTAAACACGCTAAAAATATAGAAGAACTGAAAGCGACATTAGACCGTAGATCGATATGAAGGCGGGGTGAAAAGCCAGGGACTTGGAGGGTAATTTACCCATTCAAAATGGCCGAATCCTCCCCGGGTATCCGGGTCACCGCGGGTCGGGTCGCCTTAAACGACGTCGTTTCAAAGGCCGGTTTAAAACATATAAAGCTGGTTATTATTTCATTTGAACCGAAATAAAACAAACCCTAACATTTTCCCACAATCTTCTTCTCTCTCAACTCAAACCCTAGGGCGGTGGCCGTTCTTCATTTTCAGCGCCGTTCACCGACGACCTCACGGCGACACTCGGCCGGCCAGGTAAGCCCCTAATCTTTCTCCTTTTGTTAATTTGATTCGAATGAAAAACAAAAGAAAAAATGTTTAAAACGAATAAAGGAAATCAACAGATTTTCTACCTTTGAAACTATATTTTTTGTTATTGATTTATTTTCGGTTTTACAAAATTTTTTGAACAAAAGAACCCTCTATACTCTATATTTTTTGGAACTGAAAAACTTCTCTCTAAAATTCTCTCAATTTTTTCTCTCCGAAAGCCCCATAAGTTCTCTCTGTTTTTTTCCGAATATCAGCCCCCTTTTACAATTGATTTTTGGTTTAATATATAACTCGTTTCCAAACTAACAAATCCCTCTCTTTTTTTATCTGTAGATCCAGTTTTTTAGGGATTGTGGCAGGTTATGGGTAATGGATTTGGGACTGTTGGAGACAGATGGTGGTTTGGTCCAGGGTATGGGCGTTAGATAGGGTAGGTTTTATTTTGATTTTGGTTAATTTAGGGATTTCATATTAGATTTTGGGGTTTGTGGGTTTAATTTAGGGTTTCGATGGTTGACCGACAGTGGTGAGCGAGCAGAGGCGGCGGCTGAGAGTGGCAACGACGATGGTGGGCTGAGAAGCTGGTGGCGGCGACAGAGAATGTTGTTTTAGAATTTTAGGGTTTTTTTGTTATCGGGTCGAATCCGGGTTGTAAAGGGGTTTGGGCTCGGGTCGGGTCATGGTTGAGTTGAGTTTGGGTCTAAACGGGTCATTACAATCAGTACCCAGATCTATCTGGACTCTATCATCTTCTCCACCCCCAATTGAGAGATTGGCCATGTCTTGTTGTACATCAGCCATATGATGACGGTGAGAAGAGGAAATGTGGAAGAGAACCAAAAAGAGATAAGAAGCTTATGTGCCACTAGAGCAAAGAAAATTCGTGCCACAAGAGCAGAAGTTTTTTTTTAAAACAATAATTGTTTATGCTTTAGTTATTTGTTTAAATTAGATTTATATGACATGTTAGTTGTTTGTTTAAATTTAATTAATTGTTTACATATTTATTATACCATGTATATTTATTTTTACCATATTGATCCTTTTTACCATTTTAATTTATATAAATGTATAGAGTATTTAGTATAATATATCTATATATAGAATATACGGATTTAACTAATATAATTTTATATCATATATAATGTCTTTCATTAATGCAATATATATTAAGTTATGTTTATGCAAGGTTTCTTTTTACCTTGATTTGAACCTCAAATATATATATATATATATATATATATTCTTACATTATTGTTGCTTTACTATATATATCCTAAACTATTTTCTAATGACAATATACGTTTTATGGTTATTATATATTATTATATTTATATATTGTTGTTTGTTATTTTATTCATGCTCATGTGTATCTTACCATTTATTTATGTTGGCATATCTTGATTTATTCACGCATTTAATTTGTTCATGTTTATTTATTGCACTAGTCTAGTTTAGATTCTCAAGACTCGGATATCCTAGTAAGAGGGTTGTCTCGGTCTTCGGGTGTTATCTCTTTTGGTATTTGTGTGCTGCGAGTTAGTTTACTTTCGAATTGTATGACCATGCATCCACGCATTTTTAGGGGGTTAAAAATTAAATTAGGTTGGGTTTATATTTTTCTTAATAAATACAATTAGAACCCTTTAGGAATCGATTTTCGAGCGTGGTGGGAGTGTGAACTCTTTCCCACTCGTAACCGAATTCTGAATCTAATTGATCTTTAGTTTTATTTTCGGTATCTGGTCTACCTTATCTAAGTGACCGGTGGCGACTCCAGTTGTTATTTTAAATTACAAGCTTTTTTTAAATTCCCCCGAAATCAAAATTTTTCAAAGTGAGGGAACACTTACAGTTATTTTTTAGTCACTGCACTTTTAAATATCATTTTAATAATTATTAAATTTAGATGTATATATTATTTTCTTAACAATGAAATTATATTTTGAATGTAATTTTATTAATTATTAAATTTATATGTATGTATTAATTTATATATTAATTTCTTATTTTGTATATAATTTTATTAATTTAAATATAATTTTAATAGTCTTTAAAAGTATTTTATTCAAATCTTTAACTGAAAAAACCCCTAAAACGAGGTTTTTTAAAATGAGAAGTTTTACTTTAATCTGCTATTACAATTTTTTATTTACCAAACATCTAAATTAGATGAGTTTACTGATAAAACCTTTAAAAATACTTTAAACCTCTAATTTTAACTTAAAAAGCTGTTTATCAAACATGAATTATATATTCTATCAATTAAGTCCTAATTTAAAATAAATGATCATATATTTAAGCCAAACACCGAATATCCCATCCTATTTATTCTTCCTGTCCAATTTCTTTTTTCCCTTTTGTTTCTTCAAATCTTAAAGAAATCCATCATAAAATAATAGACATTCTGTGTAGAAAAATCTTAACCATTTAGAGAGTAAAAAAAGATGAATGATCAAATTCGAATTTAAGATTTTAAAAATTATCTTATTAATTTTTTTTCTTCAAATGGGTGAAAAGTGAATTAATAGAATTCTCAAATCTCATTCGTATTTTGCCCAAAAATTTAATTCGAATTTCACTCAAAAAATATATAATTCAAATAAGTAATTGTTAGGATCAATTTAGGTAATTTCATTTATCTAAAATTATCAATTTAATATTAAAATATTTAATTTAATTTATTTTTATTAAATATTAACATTTAAATAAAATAATGTTATTAATAATAACAATTATTAGACTAAATTATAAAATTCAGAAATAAATAAGGGTCAATTTTAAGTAAAAATATATTTTTAATAACTAAATTAAATAAAAAATAAACATGAGAAACTTGTCAAGATATTTACCCTTTCAATAAAATCATGTAGGTTGACTTAGTCAAAAAGGATATGATGTGGCACGGTGCCATTGATTGAAAACGTTAGGGTAACGGCAAGAATCAAAATGAATAACAGTTAAAACATTAAAAGGCACATGGCCTAAAAAATATATTAAGTACCAAGATAGGAAAATGATAAATGTTAAAGGGAAAATTATACCTTAAGCATTTTGAAATTAATATTTTAATTAACGTAATTAATATTTTCGACCAAGTATTAAAACACAATAATAATAATTTTTTAAAAAGAATTTCGCGGTTTTAATGTTTGCCTTAATTTTCAATTAAACAAAAACAACATAGTAATAATATTCTTTCTAATATTACCCGTTTTAATGCCTTTCATATGTGATATATGAAATTAATTTTAGATTCCATAAAGATGAAGAATTGATTCTGAAATTAATCATGAGCACAATTTTCCTCCTTTTATTATTCGACATCGAACTTGGTTTAGCGCCAGTTACGAAAGCAGTTTAAGACCTGCTTATTATTAAAAAAACAATGTCTATGTTTACACAAATTTGTGTGTTAGGTATAGCATCCGTCAGGATCAAGGAAACCGTTTATGCAGCAACTCACCTACCTTTTCAAGACCGGAAAGGTAATTTTTCAACACTGAATTTATCTTGATTAGTTCATCATATATGGGTCCTCGAAAATGATTAAGAGATAATATTTGTCAATAAAATTATTTTTAAAATTTATAAATAAAAATATAGAAATTAATATATTTCATTAAAATAAAAAATATTATTAATTATTTTACCTATTTATTAAAATAGAAATATTATATTATATTACTAAAACTTAATTAAATATTTTTAATAATTAGTCTTTTAAATAATACTGGAGTATTATATTAATATTAAAATAAAATCATTCATTAATTAAAAAATAATAAAAAATATTTTAAAAATATTATAATAATTACTAAATATTATTTCTGTCAATATAATAATAATTTTTATTAAAATAATATTTTTTACAATTTTATAAATAAAAATGTTATGTCTAGTATATTTTATAAAAATAATAAATATTATTAATTATATTATTTAATATTAATTTAAGAATATTTTATTATATTATTATTAAATTAGACTATTATATTATTATTAAATAAATAAAATAAAATAATTTATTTATTAAATAATAAAAAATCAATAATATTATTTTTTAAAATATCATAATAATTGGAAAACATTTTTTGTTAATATAATAATTATTAAATTTTATTTTTTCATTTTTCTGAAATTGAAATATTGCAAATTTTATGTATGATTGAATAATAATAGTTTTAAAAAATAATAAACAATAATGTAATATTAAAAAATATTATTTTGAAAATAATAAATAATATTCATCATATTAATAAATTGGTTTATATTATTAAAATAAGAATTTAATATTGTATATTATCAAAAATATAACAATGTATATTATTACAATATTAAAAACTGTAGTATTAAAATAAAATTATTATATTATAAGTTAAAGGGCAGACTGCTGCTAGTAAGCTTGTGCGACCTAAGTCACCCTATAACCCTAAGTAAGGTAACTTAAAATGAAAACAATGGTGATGGCAAAAGTAAAGAAAAATTGAATGAATGCTTACTTGTATTACTTTGAAGAGTAGAATTATAATCTCAAGTACGAAGTAGGGGTGTACCTTCTTTTATAGTTAGAGCCTCATACAATCAACGGTTGAGATTACATTATATCAACAATTAAGATGAGAACTCATATTAACTTTAATTTTATTTAAAATTTAAACAAGAGATAATATGAGATTTATGTACAAATAAATAAAGATAATTATCATGCATTGTACATTTCTCAATGCGGATGTTCAAGCTCTTTTGAATCTTTTGGAAGACCCAAAATGTGACAAAGATAGTTTTGAGTCGTGTTAATTGTATTTGTTTCGGTTATGGACTTGCGGTTCGTAACATATATTATTAAAAATTATTGATAAATATATTTCAAATAGTGTAATAATTATATTTAAAAAGTAATACTAAAATATTATATTAATAATAATAACAGATATTATTTTAGATATAATTTGAAAGTCAGACTGTGTATTAAGTCTTCTAATTCAATCATAACACCAAAATCCTGATTTCAAATCTAGGGTGAGACCCACGTGGCAGTCATTATGTTTTTCGTTTTATGTAAAGTGATATTTAATTTGAGTGTCTAATAAGAACTAAGAAGTTAATGACGACCTCGACTATTAATTCTCATACCATATTTGTGATAATTTTCTAACTATCGGTATTTAAACTATTAATTAATTAATTAATTTAGATCGGATATTACATAGATCTGTTATGAGGACAAATCTCTCAACTCAATTATTTTCTTCATAACGTTAGTATACGAACCATTAACATTGTTTAAAAAATCTAGACTATCTAATATCTTATTTTATTATACCAACTGGTTGTTGATATATTTGTTATAATCCTTTAATAATAATAATCTGAGTACAAGTTGGAAAAAATGAATTAATAAAAATATCTTTTATTTTTTAATATATTATTAATTTGATATTTAAAGATAATTTTAAAATAACAATCTCTTGAAAAACAAAAATTAGAGACGTGTATGTTAGAAATATCAACTCATATTCTAATGACAATGATATTGAAAAGATAGAATATTATTTTTAATCTATTTGAGATTGTATAATATTATGACATTTATTTGATTAATCTATTATGTATAATATTATTTTTTAAATATACCTTAATACTTATCAATATAAAATAAATAAAGAAATATGATTAGACCCATTTTGGTTTTTCACTTTTCTAAATGAAATATTGATATTGATTTTAGGATTATTAGCTCACACACAAGCGGTGGAATTTTTTTTCTTCCATAATTGTCTTATTTTAGGGTTTAAGATTTTAGTTTATGGTTTATAATTTAGGTGTTTTAGTGTATGTGTTTAGAATATAGGGTTTATAGTTAGAATTTAAGGTTTAGGGTTTATAGTTAGGATTTAAGTTTTATGGTAATATAGTTAGAGATTTAGGTTTTAACATATAAACCCTAAATTTAACTCTAAACCTAAAATTCTATGAACAATCCCTAAATTTAAAATTATTACACTTAAACTATAAACGGAATGCCCAAACCCTTGATTTTATATACTATCTCCACTATTAAATAATAAAAAAACACATTACATTTTTGAAAACTATCCACTTCTTCCATTTGCTCTGAGGAAGTTACAAGAAATTTTAAGTTTTCAAGTTATTCTTTTTTGTACTATTTTTTCTTCGTTGGCCGTTTTGCTGGTTATGTACATAAATAAGATTCATCTTTGCTGATGAATTTCAGTTTCATATTTTTTTGTTTCTTTTTTCGTTTGTTTTACTTTGTCAGGTTTATAACATATCTGCTTCTATGGCAGTTCCTTTGTCTGCTTTTATGGCCCTTTGTCTGTTTTTATGGCATTTTTAGTCTATCTTTTGACAGTTCAGAGTTCGGGTGACGAGTATCATCGAATTTCTTTGTTAACAAAGGAGACCGACCTGTATATGTTATGATCCCCTTTTTTGTGGTTGTGCCGATACGCCAAGAACAAGTAACATAAAAATTTTGCTTTCTTCAAAGAGAACTCAAGGCAAAGTAATAGTTTTCTGGATTTAATTTCAGAAGCTTTCTCGAGTTTTTCTGAATGTGTTATGTTTAGTATTTTAACGTCTTTCACACTCCTAGATTTTACTACATTTTTTATTTTGCACTGAACTTCCAATGTTTAAGGTGTGATTCATTTGTAATCCTTTCACTATTGAATATAATTCAATTTCAAAAAAATAATAAAAAACAAATACATACATAAATACACATGTAACACACATGTGTTGGGCCTGAGGGATAAAACAAATACAAGGGCGATGTCTTGGAGTACCAGGTCTTTGTTTCAAGGAGAAAAAGTAGTTTTTATTAAGAGTGTTCTCTAGGCAATTCCTCTTTTTGCAATAAGTGTCTTCCTCCTACTGCGGTCTATTTTAAAGACTTGGAATCCATCATGGCCAGATTCTGGTGGCAAAAGTCGGAGAAGAAAAGAGGAATTCAATGGACTACTTGGTCCTAATTGTGTATTTTAAAGGAAGATGGAGGTCTGGGTTTCGAGATCTATCTAAATTCAATGTCTCCCTCCCCGCGAAACGGGGCTGGCGCATCATGTCAAATCCCTCAAGTCTTGTTAGTAGAGTGCTACGTGTGAAGTACTTTGCCTCATTAGATTTCTTAAGCTCCCAATTAGGTTCACAGCCTTCCCTTATTTGGAGGAGTACTTGGAGTGCCAAGGGCCTACTACAAATGGGCCTTTGCTGGAAAATGGGCTCCGAGACCTCTATTAACATTTGGAATGATTATTGGCTCCTTGACCTTTTGCCAAGGAAAGTTGAATCTCTGGTAGAGAATTATCCCTAATTTTGGGCCTAGTGGTTTTTAGGCCGAGTAGATGTTCTAGTGGACCGGATTGGAGATTTAAGTCAAATTTAGGATTAAAATAAAATTAAATATTTTTGGTGCGAGAAAAATATCTAAAAATTATTATTTAATATATGGATATTTTTGGTAAAGTAAATTTTGAAAAATGGGTTTTAGAAATTGGACATTTTGGCTATTGACCAAAATGTAAAGAATTGAAAACTATTTTTATTGACTGTTTTGTAAAAGGATCAAAACTTAGAATCCTTAAGGAGTTATTCTACCTAAATGTTTTTATTAGAGTTTTCTCTCAATTGGGATTATTTTAATGATTTTAATTAAAGATTAAAAGAGGATTAATTGGGATGAGGTGGTTATTTCTTAAAAACTAAATTTTGACGTAACTTTCTTTCTCTTAAGTTTTCTCTCAAAATTCTTTTAGCCAAACACTCTCTTTTTATCAAAGATTTCGGGTGATGCTCTTGATATATTAAACTCTTGATTTCTAATGGGTTCTTCAATCTTGTTTTCCAAATTGATTTCCTTTGTTTTTCAATAGTAAAACATCCAATTAAGAGGAAATTCATTTATTAGAGGTAAAGTTCATTCTTCTCCTCTAATGTTGGTTCTTTACTGAAATTCCCAAGTATTTGATCCTTTATATATGTTTTCTAATGAGTTTTGGTGATTTAATTATGGGAATTGGTTTAATTGATGAGATCATGTGATTTTTGAACTGGATCAATTTTTTTGAGTTCTTGATTGATTTCAATCATGATTTTGATGTTATATATTGTTAATAGATTGATTTTAACATTGGAATTCCGAAGCTATGTGAATCTCTAATTTTCTAGGTTGTTAGTTATGTATTTTTGAGGAGTTATGGAGGTTTAATGTATGTTGGAGATATAAGGACGACGTTAGATTGTTTTTTAATGTTAATCGAAGGTAATTGATGGATTGGATCGTTAGGTTTTAACTGGGTTAAATTTGGAAGATGTTTGATGTTAATTTCGGTAGTTTTAGGAAGGTTTCGGCTAGAGTTTGAAGAGGATTGTTGTGAATTAGTGTTGCCAAGTCTTTGAATGCATTTTGATGCATTGAATCCCTTGTTTTTGTGTGGTTAAATCAGGGGCGATTGATCCTCAAGCTTGAAGAGTCGCTTTAAAAGCTTTGGAGGGGTGTTTCGCATCGGTGAATGAAGCTTTGCATTGTCGGTGAGTGAGAACGTGGATTTCAGATTTGAAATGGTTTAAAGGTTAATTTGGAGGTTTAAACTCGGAAGTAAGTATGACGATAATTCTCTCCCGGTCGTGCTTTAATAAAAATAGTTTTATACACTTGTTTTGAATGACATGGTACATATTGTTTAATCATGAATTAAAGCATGTTGTATACCGTTTTTATCATATAATGATGATGGATGCATTTGGAAATAATTTATGTAAGTATGAGTTATACTTGTTAAAGCATGGTTTAATGCTTTGAAAATGGTTTTGAATTGATGCATATAAAACATTGAGGTACATGGTTAATAATGAATTATATTGGCAAGTGATGTGGTTTAAAATGTCATCGGATATAGTTGGTCGACCATATGATTGATAGTGCACTATAAAGATTCCTCTTGAGTGTTGAGGGGTTTATGTGTACTGAATACTCCACCACGAGTACCCTAATGTTAGAGGGGTTATATGGTACCAAAAACTCCCGTTAGTGGATACGCATCTAACCGATGAGATGGGTTATGAAGGTACTCGGTTGTAAGCGTACCATAATTTTGGTTGTGATGGCATAAAATGTTGAGAGGACACTTTTTGAATCCGTGTATCCGATTTAATATTTTGGAAATTGGAACTTGGTTTATGAACACCTAAAAGCCAATATAATTGTTAATGTATCGTGTTGATGGATGTTGATGTATAATGTTGGTTTATACATGTTTACTCTTTAAGCTTTGCATATGGGTTATTATGCATAGGAATGCTTAAATTGAGGGTTAGCAAATGGGATTTGATGTTGATCCTTGATACATGTTCCATATGGTTTAATATGTTGGTTTTTGAAAGTGTTAAGTGCATGGTTTTCAAGGTATGATGTTTTATAAGATGATTGAAATGGTGTTTTCAATGTGGTTTGGGAAAATGGTTTCAAAATGCATTGATGGTGTGTCATTTGAGCACTCCTCACTAAGCCTAGTATGCTTACATTCTCTTGTCCATTAATGCAGAGAATTAGAGTTGGAGGCAGCGAGTGAGTGAAGGAAATTCAAGGACTTCGGCTATTCGAAAGTATGGTTTCAAACTAGACTAGTAGTAATAAAGGCAATGAGGTTCATTGTTGTTTTGGGAGGGTTTTTGTTAAACTCCCTGGTTGAGCAAGTTTGTTATGTTGTTTTGGGTTTGTAATTGGTCTTATATGATGGTGATTGCTTTGGATTTACATTTCATGCTTTGGATTTACATTTCATGCTTTGGATTATTTGGTTTCTTAGGAAGCACGCCTATAGACTCTAGATTGAAGTATGATGCCATGTTATGATCTTGTTGTTGTGATGTTTTGATGTGGTTTGATCTTGAGAGTAATTGTGTATATGTTTGAGGCATGCTAGAATTTGTTTGAATCTATAAGAGTAAGAAAAATCAACAAAAGTGGACATTTCAGGTCCAGGCATATCGGTACACGTGTCCTTGTACTGATACGAGTAAGCTTATTTTGAGGCTGGGTTTCGGTACACGAGAACCTGTTTTGGTATGGGTAGTGTATTTTGACAAGGTGTACCGATACGCGAAGAGCTGTATTGTATAACCTATATTGATTTTGATATAACAAATTGTATAAGAGCTTATTTGCATATACAAATAAAATTTCAAGTATTTGAAAGACTCAGTTAATTGACAAGCATTTGAACCAAAAGAACCTTCAAGTCAAAAATATTTCAAGTGTTCAAATTTTTCTAAGTATTTTCAAGCCAAAATTTAACTCTACGCCCAGGCGTATCGATACACTTAATTCGTATCGATACAGTTGTCCTTCACTAGAATTCTAATCGATAAAAGTGTACCAATATGATTAACACCGTATCGACATGATATTCATCTGGGAAAGTTTTCAAGCTATAGCGTACTGATACGGTTGTACCCGTATCGATACAGTTTTATAAAGAAATATATTCAAAGGCTATAGTGTACCGATACGGGTTGTCACCGTATCGATACGATTTGATGATGTTTTATAAATCTTTGCATTTAATGGTTTCAACCGTTGCTTGTCAGTTATTGGAATCACAAAATTTTAAATGACCGTTAACCGTATTGATATGCTCTCATAGCGTACTGATACACTTTTTGTTAAAATCCAACCAAGGATTCTAGTGAGTAAAATCCGTATCGATACGGTATATAGTTATCGATACACCTCTTGATTTACACTTGAACCGTACCAATACGCCTTTCTGCGTATCGATACGCCCCTGGTTTTCAGTCACAATAGCTCTTTCTTCTTTGAGACATGTACCGATATGGTCACGAACGGCTAGATTAATGATCTCAACCACCCAAACGGCTAGAATTCAATGCAAGGGTATAAAAGCAAGCCTCAAAAGCACCAACAACAATTATTGAACCTACTTGCAACATCCAAGAAATTATTCAAACCATTGTGCTTTATAGAGTCAAATCCTTGTACCCAACTTGTTTGTAATCTTCATTGTAAATTTTTATTTCAAGTTTGGGGAGTATTTGATTGTAAATTGGGCAATATTCAGTCTTGTGAGAGATATATTTTATTTGTCAAAAACTTCTTTGTAAATAGAGTCTTCTAGGTTAATCTTCGGGTAGAAAGATTAACTGGTTGTAAAGGTTACCTCCTAAGCCTAGAAAAGGGGAAGAACATCTAGTGGAGATCATTGAAAATCCTTAGTGGAAGCTAAGGTAGTGGATGTAGAGTTTGTTAGAAGCTTGAATCACTATAATTTGCCTTGTCCTTATTCTTTCTTTTTCCAATTTGCTCCCTCCAATTTTAGAAAGCCAATTCACCACTCTCTTGGCCATTTTCCTCTCTTTTGATTCACTCAACAATTGGTATCAGAGCCTAACTCTTTGAAGGCTCCACATCCATAAGAGGCAATCCTTGAAGAGTGTTGACCATCTATTCATTCAAAGCCATGGTATTTACCTTCGGGCCAAACTTGTTCGAGTCACAATCGATCACCAAGACACCATACTTCAATAGGGATAACTATCCCTATTGGAAGAACCATATGAGGCTCTTTATCAAATCTACCGACTATGTCCTTTGGGATGTAGTGGAAGACGAACCGACAATTCCTATGAAGAGAGACGATGAATGGAGACTTGTTCTGAAGACAAGGATGGAAATGACCGATGAAGATCGGAGAAGACTCCAAATCAATGACAAGGCCCTACATATCTTGTTTTGTGCACTCGGTCCCGACATGTATGCCAAAATGTCATCGTGTACAAGTGCAAAGGAGGTGTGGGACAAGTTAGATACCACTTACGAAGGCACTAATGACATAAAGAAGACCAAGATCGGGATCCTCAACTTAAGCTACGAGAACTTCAAGATGGAGCTAGATGAGAGCGTCTCTAAAATGTTTGACCGGTTTTCGGTTATTGTAAATGGTCTCAAGGGCTTCGATGAAATCATTCCCAAAGATAAGCTTGTCCGGAAGCTACTTTACTCTGTTCCCAAATCATGGGATGGGAAGAGAACTGCAATCATCGAGGCAAAGAACTTGAAGACATTGAAGCTCGATGAGTTGGTAGGATCTCTCCTTACTCATGAGATCATGAAGCAAGGAAGAAAATAAGAGAAGAGAAAAGAGTAGAGAAGCTTGGGGTGGAAAAGAAGAAGTAAGGTATTGCTATCAAAGCCGCTCTACCACAAGATGAGAGCAACTCAGGTGAAGAAGATGAATTTGAAGAATTAGCTATGATAGCCAAAAGATTATCTCGGTTCATGAAGTTCAATCGGGGAAGGAAGTTCCAAAAAAGAAGAGACTTCAAGAACAAAAGCAAAGAAAAAGAGAATGATCAACTCTTATGTTATGAGTGCAAGAAATCGGGCCACATTAGATCAGATTGCCCTCAACTCAAGAAGAAGGGGTTCAATAAGAAGAAAAAGATGAAGGCCCATGTTGCTACTTGGAGCGACAAGGAATTATCTTCTGATAGAGAGGAACACGAAGTAGCAAATCTTTGCCTCATAGCCATTGATGTCGATCCTAAGGTAAACCTCAACTCATCTAACTTTGATTTTACATTTGATGAGCTTCAAGATGCTTATGATGAGTTACAAGAGGTTTATGACAAATTGGTGTAAAAATATAAAGAATTAGTTTTGAAAAACAAAAAATTGATTTCTGATTTAAAAACTCAAAACGATTCTTTATCCAAAACCAATTCAGATTTTGAAAAGAAGATTTTGATTTTAAAAGATGATTTAAAATATTTTCAAAATGAAAATGTTAATTTAAACAATCTTCTTTCTCAATTTCATGATGAACACCACGAAGTGGTGAATGAGCTTAAAGTTTCTTTAAAAGTTGGTTCTTCTAGTTTTGAAAATGGTGAATCTTCCAAAACCAACTATGTAAAAAGAAACGTTTTTAACTACATACAAAGAAGCTCTTATAGGCATCATAGAGGTAAAAGAATTAGGAGTGTATGGGTTCCTAAGGAACTTGTAACTTCTAATAATATTCATGCTATTTCTTCTTGGATTCCTAAGGGAACCAAGTACTTGAGAGCTAACTCACATGGACCCAAAATGGTTTGGGTGCCAAAAATTAAGAACTAATCTTTGTTTGTAGGGGGAGCATTGCTACAAGGCCAAAGCTTCAAGTCAAAGCTCTTGGCACCTTGATAGTGGATGCTCAAGACATATGACCGACGACAAGAGTAGATTCATGGAGCTCAAGCCAAATAGTGGTGGAGTGGTGACTTTTGGTGACAACTTCAAGGGCCATATTGAAGGTATTGGCTCTATTGGTAATCTCTCCTATATTCTTATTGAAGATGTCTTGTTTGCCAATGGTTTTAAGCATAATTTGTTGAGCATTAGTCAATTGTGTGACAAGAGTTTTAATGTTCATTTTGATGTTAATGGGTATAAAATTGTGAACATTAAAACAAATGAAATAATGCTCATTGGTCATCGCATAGGTAACATTTACATGGTGCATCTAGATGACATACATTCATCCCATGCATGTTTGGTTGCTAATGATGAAAATGATGCATGGTTGTGGCATAGGAAACTAGGGCATGCTAGCATAAGTGTTTTAGAGAAATTAGTTTCCCAAAATCTAGTCAGAGGTTTAACTAAGCTAAAATTCACATTAGATAAAATTTGTGATGCTTGTGCTAAGGGTAAACAAAAATGAACCTAATTTAAACCCATTAATGATATTTCAACTAGTAGGGTATTACAATTGATCCACATGGATCTCTTTGGGCCTATTAGGACAACTAGCTTGGGTGGAAAATCATATGTATATGTTCTTGTTGATAAATTTTCTAGATAAACTTTGGTTATCTTTTTAAGCACTAAAGATGAAGCTTTAGAAAAATTCATCACGTTTTCAAAAATCATTGAAAATGATCTTGGTCAAAATATTTTTCATATTAGAAGTGACCATGTAATCGAATTTTAAAATCTAGGTTTTGATGATTTTTGTAACTCAAATGGTATTAGCCACAATTTTTCCACACCTCGCACTCCTCAACAAAATGGGGTAGTTGAGAGAAAAAACTGTTCTTTAGAAGGAATGACTGGAACCATGATTTGTGAAAATAACTTACCTAAGTATTTTTGGGCGGAAGCCACAAACACGACATGTTATATTATAAATCGAGTAATGATTATGCCTTTTTTAAAGAAAACTCCTTATGATATTTTAAAATCAAAGAAGCCTAACATTAGCTATTTTCATCCTTTTGAATGTAAGTGTTTTGTTTTAAACAATGGAAAAGATAACTTGGGTAAATTTGATGCAAAAAGTGATGAAGCAATTTTTCTTGGTTATTATTTAAATTCAAAAGCCTATCGAGTCTTTAACAAAAGAACCTTAGTTGTAGAAGAGTCAATACATGTGGTTTTCGATGATAACCTCCTTCCGAGGAAAGATTCTTGTGATGATTATGATTTAGGGATCATTGAAGCCATTGATGGTGGGCAATCATCAAGAGTGGAAGAGGTTCCAACCAAGGAAGAAGCACAAGATCCTCCCATTGAAGCTCTAAAGAACATGACCATCGAGGAAAAGGAAGTGAGCTACCCAAGGGAACTCAACTATGTCAAAGGTGGTGAAACCTTGGGTGATCCATCCAAGGGGATAACCACTCGATCCTCTCTTAGATTAATGAACCATGTAGCATTCATTTCATGCATTAAGCCTAAAAACATCAAAGAAGCATTAAAAGATGATTTTTGAATATTGGCTATGCAAGAAGAATTAAATCATTTTGAGAGGAGTAAAGTTTGGACATTAGTTGATAGGCCTTGTAATAAATCTACTATAGGAACTAAATGGGTCTTTAGAAACAAACTAGATGAGAGCGGTATCATAGTGAGAAACAAGGCTAGACTTGTTGCTCAAGGTTACACTCAAGAAGAGGGAATATATTTCGATGAAACATATGCACCCTAGCTAGGATGGAAGCTATTAGGATGCTTCTTGCATTTGCATGCTTTCATGATTTCAAGCCTTTTCAAATGGATGTTAAAAGTGCATTTTAAATGGTTTTATTAATGAAGTGTATGTTGAACAACCACTGGGTTTTGAAGATCCAAATTTTCCAAACCATGTTTATAAATTAACTAAAGCCTTACATGGTTTAAAACAAGCTCTTAGAGCTTGGTATGAAAGGCTTTCAAACTTTTTAATTGAAAAAGGTTTTGAAAAAGGCAAGGTGGATACTACACTTTTCATTAAAAGATATGGCAATGACATCTTATTAGTTCAAATTTATGTTGATGATATTATCTTTGGTTCTACTAATGAGTTTTATTGCCAAGAATTTTCTAAGCTAATGCAAGGTGAGTTTGAGATGAGCATGATGAGGGAGCTCTCATTTTTCTTGGGGCTCCAAAAAGCAAATGAAGGATGACACCTTCAGCAATCAAGCCAAGTACATCAATGATATGCTCAAGAAGTTTGGTTTGGAGAACGTAAAGCCTCAAGCCACTCTAATGGGCTCATCTATTAAGCTTGAAAAAGATGAATAAGGTAAGTGTGTCGATTCTAAGCTTTATCGTTTAATGATTGGCTCTTTGCTTTACCTTCTGCAAGTAGACTCGATATCATGTTTAGTGTTTGCTTGTGTGCTAGGTCTCAAGCTAGCCCTAAAGAATCGCACCTAGTAGCCATTAAGAGAATCTTTAGATATTTTAGAGATACACCTAGTTTAGGTCTTTGGTATCCTAGAGACTCATCCTTCAACCTTCATGCTTATTCGGATGTGGATTATGGGGGATGTAAGATAGATAGGAAAAGTACCTCCTAAACATGCCAATTCCATGGTAGTATGCTCGTATCTTGGTTCTCTAAGAAACAAAATAGCGTAGCCTTATCTACCACCGAAGCGAAATACATATCCTTAGAGAGCTATTGTGCTCCAGTCCTTTGGATGAAGCAACAACTCTTAGACTATGATGTTGAAGTAGATACCATACCCCTTAAGTGTGATAATACTAGTGCCATTTGTCTCACTAAGAATCCCATTCAACACTCTAGAACCAAGCACATAGAAATAAGGTATCATTTCATTAGAGATCATGTCTTGAAAAATGATGTAGTTCTAGAGTATGTTGATACCTTGAACCAATTAGCGGATATATTTTCCAAACCATTAGATAAAGAACATTTTTGGACCCTTAGGAGAGAGTTAGGTTTAACAAGCCTTCCTTGACCCTTTAGAGTCCCAAAATACCAAAAATTTGCTTGAATTGATTTGATTGCCATGTTTATGTAATTTTTGCCTCTTGATGCATTTAGGCCTTTAGTTAAGGGGAGTATGCATCTGTTTTAATCCATATATATTGCTCATATATCATTCACATGCATTTAGGCCCGTCTAAAGTTGAATTTTTAGACTTATTTTTGTCCAAAAATGCATTTTTCTGGCAAAGGGTATCGATACGACAATAAGCATATCGATACGGTGTCTTAAATGGGCAACAATATAGTCAGCACTGTATCGATACGGTCACACTATCAATACAGTTTGAAAACTGTACTGATACGGTTGATCGATATGCCTAGTCAGCGTATCGATACGATATACACAGATTCTTTAAATCAGGCCTTTAAAAGCATATCTACTTAATTAAATTCAAATCCCATTTTCTCTCAAAACCCTAACCAAAAACCCCTATATAAACCCCTTTAATCTCATTGTTTTATCACACAAACTTAAAATTCTTTGAGGGTTTTTCATCAAAACATCAAGGCTCAAGCTTTGCTAGCAACTTTGTGCATTGTTCATCCTTCATTCATCCAATTTCCTATCTCAAGGTATAAAACCATTTTCTTTTCTTTTTAAACTTTCGTTTATTTGCCTTTGTTGTTTTTAATCGATCTTTGATAGAAAGTATATATATAGTATGAGTTTTGAAGTGTTTGCAAAAATTCTTTAAAATCTAAAATTTTTTGTTTCAAATATAAAATTATATCGTATATTTTCAAAAAAAAAAATCCCAATTTTTTTACTTGTATATATTTTAAAACCTAAAATATTGTGTTTTTCACAATACATTGAATTATTGGAATATTTATTGGATTGAATATGATGATAATTGCATACACTATTTTTGAATGTTTTTGATGTTTTTCAGGCTTATAATGGGGTTGAAGAAAAGACCAAGAAAAGTGGTACCATCGAGTTCATCAAATCCCAATACCGAACATGAAAGTATTTCAAAACCAAACCTTGGGTTTATAATTCAAAAATGTTTTCAAACACCTTCGGCTATGGCCCATTATAAACAATATCAAGGTTTTACAGTTGTTTCAATCCCCTTTCTAAACTCAGAACGTTTTAAATTCAAATACTTTGGGTTGTTAAAACAATAGAAATTCTTACCTTTTTTTAAACCTCCTCCCGTCTTTATATCAAAACCTTATTTTAATCTTCTTTTCAAATGCCCGGTGTATTTTTGATAAAGAAAGAGAACATGTGATTGCTTTTGAATCTTACCTTATGAACAAAAAATTTCGATTTGATCAAGATGTTTTATGCAACGTTTTTGGTTTTGAAAACATTGGGATAGATGATGAACATTCTTTGGGCCACACACAACTAGGCTCCGTAACCGTCCTTGATGCCCATGACCGTATCCTCCATCTTATCATCTCTTGGTGGCTTCGTCCTTTCGGTGGTAAATTCTCAACCATCCGCCAAGTTGATGCTTTTTGGCTTCAATGTTTTCGTGAGGGTAAGCGCCCAAATCTTTTCCAAATTATGTTTGCCGACTTGGTTTATCTTGTTCAACATCGCCACACCGATTAGGTCAAGTCGTTCTACTATGGCGCGGACTTGATTCATCTATTCCATGCCTTGGAGATCGATTGTTCTCATGATGTTGCCGAGCCTATTGGTAAACCGATCGATGAACACTTTCTTACTCGTGCCAAATTCCAATTCATCAACAACGAGTGGGTTCGTGTGGCTCATCCTCTCCCTCAAGAAGCTCCTCAACTTCCTCTAGAGGCTCTACAAATTCCCCTTGCTCAACCATCCAATGATGCTATGATGGTCTTTTTCACCGCGTAATTCACTTTGATGCGCACTCATATGGATGGTGGTTTTGCCGCTATTGATACTTGTTTCACTGCCTTGGAAGAATGAGTTGGGGTTATTGAGAACCGAGTCATCTCGATTGATCAACATGTCGCAACCATTGAGCAACAACAAGCCTCTATGGATGTCTCTCACACTTCATTTCATGGCACATGGCTCAATTTTCGTGTTCCTCTGCCCCAAAATGATGATGAGGATGAAGAGGACATGAATGAGGACGATGGCAACGATGATGGGGATGAGTTCTAGTATATCTCATTCATATCATCTTATTTAGGTTTTCTTTTATTATGCACCTATGTTTTATGTTTAAGAACACTATGCTTTGCTTTATGTTTTAAGGTTATGTGTTTGGATATTAAGTTTGAATTATATTTGAACTTTAATGCTATTATATTGCTTTATTTATGCTTTGACTTGTGCTTTAATTTCCTTTATCTTGTTTATATCCCTTAATCATGCATTGATTTTAATCTAACAAAAAGTGGAAGAAGAAAGTGTAACAAGTGCCAAAATTTTTAAATCTTTATATCTTTTGAAAAACCTATCTTAAATTAAGGTGGAGAAACTTTTCAAAAATTTTCAAACACTTGAAAATTATACTTTGGTTTTGTTATATCAAAAGGGGAAGATTATAAAACCTATATTGATTTTGATATAACAAATTGTATAAGGGCTTATTTGCATATACAAATAAATTTTTAAGTATTTGAAAGACTCACTTAATTGACAAGCATTTGAATCAAAAGAACCTTCAAGTCAAAAATATTTCAACTGTTCAAATTTTTCTAAGTATTTTCAAGCCAAAATTTAACTCTACGGCCAGGCGTATCAATACACTTAAGTTGTATCGATACATTTTTCCTTTACTGGAATTCCAATCGATAAAAGTGTACCGATACGATTAACACCGTATCAACACGATATTCATCTGGGAAAATTTTCAAGCTATAGCGTACTGATACGACTATACCCGTATTGATACAGTTTTATAAAGAAATATATTCAAAGGCTATAGCGTACCGATACGGTTGGTCACCGTATCGATACGATTTGATGATGTTTGATAAATCTTTGCATTTAATGGTTTCGACCATTGCTTGTCAATTATTAGAATCACAAAATTTTAAATGACCATTAACCGTATCAATACGCTCCCGTAGCATACCGATACACTTTTTGTTAAAATCCAATCAAGGATTCCAGTGAGCAAAATCCGTATTGATACAGTATATGTGTATCGATACACCTCCTGATTTACACTTGAACTGTACCGATACGCCTTCCCGTGTATCGATACGCCTCTAGTTTTCAGTCACAACGACTCTTTCTTCTCTGAGACAGGTACTGATATGGTCACGAGGGTACTGATACGCTGGGCAGTTGAAGAGCATTTATTATGCCAAAATGCAGCTCAATGGCTAGATTAATGATCTCAACCACCCAAACAGCTAGAATTCAATGCAAGGGTATAAAAGTAAGCCTCCAAAGCACTAGCAACAATTATTGAACCTAATTGCAACATCCAAGCAATTATCCAAACCATTGTGCTTTATAGAGTCAAATCCTTGTACCCAACTTGTTTGTAATCTTCATTGTAAATCTTTATTTCAAGTTTGGGGAGTGTTTGATTGTAAATTGGGCAATATTCAGTCTTGTGAGAGATATATTTTATTTGCCAAAAACTTCTTTGTAAAAAGTGTCTTCTGGGTTAATCTTCAGGTAGAAAGATTAACCGATTGTAAAGGTTACCTCCTAAGCCTAGAAAAGGGGAAGAACATCTAGTGGAGATTGTTGAAAATCCTTAGTGGGAGCTAAGGTAGTGGATGTAGAGCATGTTAGAAGCTTGAACCACTATAATTTGCCTTGTCCTTATTCTTTCTTTTTCCAATTTCTCCTTCCAATTTTAAAAAGCCAATTCACCCCATCTTGTCCATTTTCCTTTCTTTTGATCCACTCAACATATATCGGTACGGTTTTGAGCTACTGGAATTTGGGATTTTGAGAATGTGAAAGCGTACCGATACACTTGCTCGTATACCGATATGGGCAGTTGTTATTTTAGTTAACGAGATGTTTGGAAGTTTTTGTTTTTTCCATTTTGGTCCTTATAATTTTCTATAATTGTAATTTGGTCCCTAAATTACAATTGCGTGCAATTAGATGTCTATACGACACCTGATTGAGTTGAAATTTTACCTGCTGCCAGTATGCACACCCTAGGTTATAAAGATGTATGTAGATAAGATAAAAGAAAAAATATGTGATTCGAGTTAAATCTTTTCAGGTTTGTTTTGGTAAACCCAATGTAGCTCGCTCGATTTGGTCTTGTGACTAAGCCGAGTCAATGAGGTTACATTTGGTGGTATCATAGACAGGTTTGCAATAATTGGGATGATGCTATTGGTTGATTTATGTTGATTTCTGTGCACAATGATTGTTAAATGCACATTGATTGTTATATGCCATGTGGGGGTCTTTTTGGGGACATATTGCGTTATTACTATAGTCTAAAATGTTTTGATTTGAAATGGAAGTCTTGCATCCTTGCTTGAAGCTAGCTCGATTGTTTTTGTTTTGATATGTTATCATGCCTTAGATATTTTAGCACGATAGGATCGATGAGAGAATTGAGATCTGGAACGGTTGCCGCTGCCGCTGCCGCTGGGTAGGGAAATCAAGAGGATGTTATACATTCTAGAGGTTTGCCACCTCCTCCGCCTAATCTACCTGAGGGTGTGGAGCAAGTACCACTTACACCAGCTGGGCCAGTATTGGGTGATATGGCGCATTTGATATAGGCGATGACCGGAGCTTTTCAAGCTGCATTGCTAGAGTGCAAGTGCTTGCACTAGCTGTTGTGCAAACGGGGTTTCTTTTGGAATGTTTGCGTAGTTTGGGAGGCGTTGAGTTTAGAGGGTTGACATTCGAGGAATTCGAGGGATGGATGGCCAGCACTATTTAGATTTTGGAACAAATAGGGTGTAATGATGCTCATAAGTTGGGATGTGTTGTATCCCTGTTGCAAGGTGATGCTTATAGCTGGTGGACTACTGTGACTGGGGGCATGGAACCATATGATGTGACCTGAGAGTTCTTTTGAACTGCTTTTAAAAGGAAGTATCTAGGAGTTAGATACTTGGATGAGAAGAAACATGAGTTTATGAATTTGGTTTAGGGTAGTATGTATGCAGCCGAGTATACGACACAATTCGTTCGATTGAGTGAGTATGCTCCTAAACTGGTACCAGATGAGAGGCATTGTTGTGACTGGTTCTATTACGTATTGGTACAGGATGTTAAGACCTATATGTTGGCTTCTGACTAGACCAATTTTGACGTGTTGGTTACACGGGCGAAGGACACTGAGCAGAACTTGGGTTTTTCATCTCGTGTAAGAGGTTTTGGCTCGGGTAAAAGAGTTGCGGACTCTAATTTTGGTGTTGGCCAGTTTAAAAAACATCGTGATAAGAGGTATCACTCTAATTTGAGATGAGGTAGAGGTAGTCTTGGGCAAGGTTCGTAGGGTCAAGGAACCCAAGCTAGATCAGCTTTTAATACCTATTGGGCATGTGAATCGCTTGATCACATAAGGTAAGACTGTCCACGATTGGCTTAAGAGGGGCAGGCTCCTGCTGCTGTGGTTGCTAACTCTTGTTGGGGTTGTGGATCGAGCGATCATTTAAGGCGTGATTGTCCGTTGTTGGCTGGTGGTGGACAAGCCAGGGCACTTGCGGCTGCATCATAGAGGGGTCATGGTCATGGGCAAGGACAGTTTTAGTGAAGGGATAAGGAGGACAATGGCTCATATTGTTGTTATTCAAATAGAGGGTGGAGGTTATGCGAGGGTGTACTCACATCGCGAGGGACATAATGACACCGATATAATTTTAGGAACATTTACTTTGCAGTACTTACCGTTGTTTTCTTTGGTTGATTCTGGTTTTACGCATTCATATATCTTGCGTGAGCATGCGCATTTGTTTAATATACCTGTGGAAGTGTTAGATGTGGGTATGCAAGTAACTAGTTCTTTCGGGGAGACAGTTGTTGTGAGAAATTTGTAAAGGAGGTGTCCTTTGATAGTTCAAGGTCATGTGTTTGCAGCTGATTTGATGGTGCAGCTGATTTGATGGAGTTGCCATTTTATGGTTTTGATGTAATCTTTGGTATGGATTGGTTGACCGAGCATAGAATTGTGGTTGATTTTGAAACCAAACAAGTTTCTTTGAAACTTGCTGATGATTACGAGGTGGTAATCATGGGCGATAATGTTAAGTTCTTGACCAATGTTGTTTTAGCTCAGGAGGTGAGTCGTATGATGGATTCTGGTTGTGAGGCATCCCTAGCCTATGTTATGAATCTGTGATCAAAGGAAGTGCGAGTTCAGGACATTCGTACAGTTTGTGAGTTTATGGGTGTTTTTTCGGAGGAGTTGTCTTGTTTACCACCGATTATAGAGGTTGAGTTTGGCATTGATTTGTATGCGAATATAGCTCCAGTGTCTATTGCTCCCTATCACATGGAACCGAAAGAGTTGAAGGAGTTAAAGACGTAACTTCAAGAGTTGCTTGATCGATGGTTTATTAGACCTAGTGTTTCGCCTTAGGGTGCACCGGTGTTTTTTGTAAAGAAAAAAGATGGCACGATGCGGATATGCATTGATTATCAACAACTGAACAAGTTGAAGATTAAGAATAAGTGTTGAGATAATCAATCTGTTGTGGAAGGCCAAGAGGGCGTGAATTGGCAATTTTAAAAATTTGAAGGGAAGTAATTTGAAAATGAAAAATTGAAGACACAATGATTTATAGTGGTTCAAGCTTCTAACAAGCTCTACATCCACTACCTTATCTCTCTACTAAGGATTTCAAACAATTCACTAAGAATTCTTCCCCTTTTCTAGGCTAAGGAGGCAACCTTTACAATCGATCAAAGCTTTCTACCCAAAGCTTGATCCAATTCACTCTTTTACAAGAAGTTTGTTTGCAAACAAAAATATCCTCACAAAGATAGGTGTTTGCCCAATTACAAGTACATTCAACCCAATTTTGAATCAAAAGATTATAATGAATAGCTCTCAAGAGGGTTACAAAGAAATATGACTCTAATAGGCTCAAAGTAGTTGGATTTTTGCTTGAATGCTTTAGACTTGTTGAAGCTTTGAAGACTTAATTTTATATCCCCTCATTGATTTCTAACTGTTTGGGTAGTTGGGATCATCAATAGAGCCGTTGGGCTACTTTCTTCCCGCAATAAATGTTGTTTGGTGACCTACCATATTGATACACGGGCAACCGTATCGGTATCTGCCAAAAGAAGAAATAGTCATTGTACAAGGGGTATCGATACGCTTGAGGGGCATATCAAAATGAGCATAGTGTAAAAACATACCCATATCGAAATGGTATAGCCGTACCGGTATGGTTTTTTTTTCACTAGAATCTGAGGTAAAAGTCCTTGAAAAAATGCATCGATACGCCTAGGGGGCGTATCGATACGGGTTAACTGAAATTCAAATTTTGTTGATTCCAATAACTGATAAGACAACGATCATAATAATAAATGCAAAAATTTGAAAATCTTAACACCCCGTATTTGTATAGGTAAAGTTGTACCGATACTCGTAACAAAAAAATATAAACCCAGATGAAGGCCGTATCGAAATAGGCTTAACTATATTGGTACAATTTTGCAAGTAAAATTCCAGTAGCCAAAAGTCGTATCGAAACACTCAAAAGTGTATCGATATGCCTGTGCATTTTTGGTTATTTGAGTATGAAAATACTTAGAAAAACATTTTAGGGTTTAAGTTTTTGACTTAGAACCATTTTAAGTTCGATATCTTATCATTTTGTTAGACTTTTTTGAATAATTAAAAATTTATCCAATTTGCAAATTGGTCCTTAAACACTTTGTTATATCAAAATCAATTGTAGGTTTTACAATAAGTATCTTTTGTCGCAGGTTGATGATCTATTTGATCAGTTTAGAGGTGCTTCGGTGTTTTCTAAGATTGATTTGAGGTTTGGGTATTATCATTTGAAGGTAAAGGATGTGGATGTTCCTAAGACTGCCCTCCGTACAATGGTACAGACATTATGACTTCTTGGTAATGTTGTTTCGTCTGACTAATGCCCCTGCTGCGTTCATGGATATGAAGAACCGGATATTCTATGAGTTATGGACAATTTGTGGTTGTGTTTATTGATGATATCCTTGTGTACTCTCGTGCCGAGGGGGATTATAATAGACACTTACAGATTGTGCTTTAGGCGTTGTTGGATAATCAGTTGTATGCTAACTTGAGCAAGTATGAGTTTTGGCTTTGGGAGGTTGTTTTCCCTGGGCATGCTGTGTAGGCCGAAGGAATTCGGGTTGATCCACACAAGATTGAGGCGGTTATGGGTTAGAAGTCAATAAGTCTGTGCCGGAGGTTTATAGTTTCCTTGGATTGGCCGATTATTACCGTCGGTTTGTAGATGGGTTTTCAAAGATTTCTACACCTTTGACCATGTTGTTGCAAAAGAATGTTCGTTTTGAGTGGACAGAGGACAGACAACGAGCTTTTGAGAAGTTAAAGGAGGCTTTGACGCGAGCTCCTATCTTGATTCAACCTAAGTCAGGTAAAGAGTTTGTTGTTTATAGTGATGCATCATAAATAGGTTGGGGTTGTGTGTTGATGCAATAATAAAAAGTTACGGCTTATGCATCTCGACAGTTGAAGGTGCATGAACTCAATTATCCTAACTATGATCTTGAGTTTTCCGCGGTGGTGTTTGCGTTGAAGATCTAGAGGCATTATCTCTACGGTGAGAAGTGTGTTGTGTACACGGATCATAAGAGTTTGAAATATTTGATGACTCATAAAGATTTGAATCTTATGCAACGTAGATGGTTGGAGTTGCTTAAGGGTTATGATTTAACAATTGAGTATCATCCAGTAAAAGCTAATGTTGTGGTCGATGCTTTGAGTAGGAAAGTTGCGGTGAAGCTGAGAGCGATGTTCGCTCAATTAAGTGTAACACGGGATAAAGGCATGTTGGCCAAGTTTCAAGTTAAGCCATCTTTGTCATATTTGATTAAGGAAAATCAACCTTATGATGATATGTCGGTACCACATGTTAAGGATATCATGGATGGAAATCCTACGTATTTTCACTTCAATGATGATAGAGTCTTGCGTTTTAAGGATCAGATAGTGGTGCCTAATGATGATGAGTTGAGGCGTACCATTTTGATCGAAGCGCATGCCAGTTCCTTTGCTATGCATCCCGCTAGTACTAAGATGTATCGTGGGTTGAAGGAAGAGTACTATTGGGGTGGTTTAAAGAAAAATGTGGCTGATTTTGTTGCTAAATGTATGGTGTGTCAGTGTGTCAAGGCTGAGCATCAGTTTTCTTCCGGGTTGTTGCAACCGTTGAGGATACCGGAATGGAAATGAGAGAGAATCACCATGGATTTTTTTGTCTGGGTTGCCATTGATGCCCACTAAAAAGTATTCCATTTGGGTGATTATGGATCGGTTTACAAAGTGTGCAGATTTTGTGCCAATGCATACGATATATACCTTGGATAAGTTGGCGGATTTGTACATTGCTGAGATTGTGCGTTTGCACGGGGTACCTAAGTCTATAGTTTCAGATAGAGAACTGCGGTTTATAGTGAGGTTTTGGGAGTGTTTGCATCGACCTTTAGGTACACGATTGAATTTCAGTACTTCGCATCATCCTCAGATGGATGGTCAGTCTAAATGGGTGATCCAGGTATTGGAGGATATGTTGAGGTGTCGTACACGTTTGTATACAAGGAACCTGGGAGAAACAGTTGCCTCTGGTGGAGTTCACTTATAATAACAGTTATCAAGCTAGTATACAAATGGTACCGTATGAGGCCTTGTATGGTGGGAAGTGTCATACATGTTTGTGTTGGGCTGAGGCTAGGGAAAACATGTTTCCTTGCCGCATATGTTAAAAGATACGAATAAGAAAGTGAAGCTCATTTATCATCGATTGAAAGTGGCTTTGTATCGTCAAAAATCCTATGCGGATTTGAAGCATAGAAAGATTGAGTATGCGGTTGGAGATCGCGTGTTTTTGAAAGTGTCACCTTGGAAGAAGGTGATGCGGTTCGAAAGTAAGGGTAAGCTTAGTCTGAGGTTCATTGGACCGCATGAGGTAGTGGAGTGTGTTGGTCCTGTGGCTTATCGTTTGAGGTTACCTTTTAAGTTGGAGAAAATTCATGATGTGTTTCATGTATCAATATTGCGGAGGTATCGGTCGGATCCATCGCATGTTATGTTGGTAGAGGACATTGAGTTGCAACCGGATTTATCTTATGATGAGGAAAATGTAGAGATCCTTGACTCTAGCAATAAAGTTCTTTGTGGCAAGACAATTTAGCTTGTCAAGGTGTTGTGGCGACATCGCGGAGTTGAGGAGGCCACGCGGGAGAGCAAAGCGAACATGTTGAAGCAGTTTCCGCAGTTGTTTCCTTCAGGTAAAGTTTTGGGGACAAAATTTCCTAAGTGGGGGGGGGGGAGTTGTAACGCCCCAGTTTTGGGCCTAGTAGTTTTTAGGCCGAGTAGACAGTCTAGTGGACCGGATTAGAGATTTGAGTCGAATTTGGGATTAAAATCAGATTAAATATTTTTGGTACGAGAAAAATATGGGAAAAACATATAAAAATTGTTATTTAATATATGGATATTTTTGGTAAATTCAATTTTGAAAAATGGGTTTTAGAAATTGGACATTTTGACTAGTGACCAAAATGTAAAGAATTGAAAACTATTTTTATTGACTGCTTTGTAGAAGGATCAAAACTTAGAATCTTTAAGGAGCTATTCTACCTAAAAGTTTTTATCAGAGTTTTCTATCAATTGGGATTATTTTAATAATTTTAATTAAAGATTAAAAGATGATTAATTGGGATGAGGTGGTTATTTCTTAAAAACCAAAATTTGACATAACTTTCTTTCTCTCAAGTTTTCTTTCAAAATTCTTTCAGCCAAACACTCTCTTTTTCATCAAAGATTTCAGGTGATGCTCTTGATTTATTAATCTCTTGATTTCTAATGGATTCTTCAATCTTGTTTTCCAAAATCTCATTGATTTCATTTGTTTTTCAATAGTAAAACATTCAATTAAGAGGAAATTCATTCATTGGATGTAAGGTTCATTCTTCTCCTCTAATGATTGGTTCCTTACTGAAATTCCCAAGTATTTGATCCTTTATATATGTTTTCTAATGAGTTTTGATGATTTAATTTGGGGAATTGGTTTAATCAATGTTTAATTGATGAGATCATGTGATTTTTGAACTGGATCATTTTTTTTGAGTTCTTGATTGATTTCAATCATGATTTTGATGTTATATATTGTTAATAGATTGATTTTAACATTGGAATCCCGAAGCTATGTGAATCTTTAATTTTCTAGGTTGTTAGTTATGTGTTTTTGAGGATTTGTGGAGGTTTAATGTATGATTGAGATATAAGGATGATGTTAGGTTGTTTTTGAATGTTAATCGAAGGTAATTGATGGATTGTATTGTTATGTTTTGGATGGGTTAAGTATGTGTAGCACCCATTCCAGTCTGGTAGAGAACCGAGTCAAAAAGCATTATCGGAATCATATTCAAAAATTGAAAGCTAAATCAGAGTCGGAAATTCATTCGGAAGTTTTATTATTCTTATTTAAGGCTTAGTGAACTAAATTATCAATTACTGACTCAATATGGGGTCAATTTTTAACTTTTTAAACTAAGACGACTAAATCATAAACTTTACAAATTAGCGATCCTAATCCAAATTCTTTATTACCAAATTGTAATTACACTTACCAATTATTAAGCTGTGAAGTTTCGTTATAATCGAATGTCGTTAACCTGATCAATTAGTCCGTATAGTTATTAGTGAGCCATTTGTAAACTGTCCAAATTCTATTTTTATGCCTTATAACATATTTAACTAACACCGTATTGATACCCTAAGGGTCGTATCAATACACTAAGCCTAATTCTATATTTCCAAATTCAAAGGATGTCAAGTCCGTACCGATACAGCTAATCCATATATATACGTGTTGACCCCGTACCGATACGCTCTAAGACCGTATCGATACCATTTTTCATCCCAAATTCTAGTGACCAAATTCCGTACCAATACGCCCAAACCATATAGATACACCCTGTTTGACTAAGGTTGACCAGGCCAATTATGCAAGGGTCGTATCGATACGCTACCACCCGTATCGATACTCCCTGACTTGTAATGACATATTTTTACTGGTTTTTAATCGAATCCACCTAGCAAACGTTTTCCAAATTTTACCAATAATCCAATAAACAATAATTCTAATAGTATGCAAAATTTTAAAGCATTTCGAATTCGTTTACTAGGATTTTCCATTTAGTGCATTAAGGCCAATTTTAACTAGTTTGCTAAGTCCAAAACACACCAACATGCATATACATCGCCTAGACTTTGTTAGGCTGATACCGGCACACCAAAATAGGTCATTACAACTTATCTAGCCATATGTCACCTTACTAGGAGTTCAGAAACAAAAGTAAACATACATATTCTTGCAGAGTGAGTGACTTGCAACCGCAAAATACACGATCACTGTCCGGAGAGCTTTAGGATCCTGAAATGCATGAGGCACGCATATGTTAGGCTTACATAGCCCAGTGAGGTAGTCATAACAAACGTAAGCAATTAAGTGACATGAATGACATACTATGGATATGAATAACATAACATCATTCTCAAGTATCATAATTACACTATTAATCACATAAGTCTCATGCTTAAGTCATTTATCATACTTTCACATAATCATAGCAAAGCTTAACACATATTAATTCCCTTGGACAATGTAACAAATGGATACGCGGATTCCCCTTTACCACACATATATCAGAAAATAGGCCATAGCCATATATAAAGGAAAATAGGCCATAGCCTTGAGCCGTAGCTCCGGATTGTATCCCTTACACAATCTATCCTTTTCTCTCCCACATATAGGCCGTAGCCCCAGACTGTAGTCCAATCCCTTACTTATTCGAGCTCAAATATCCCTATGGCATACTAATTGTATCCAAAACTCAAAAATATCCAAGGTTACACATATTTCATCATATAACTTACCTTTATGCCCGTAAGCCATAGCATATCAGAATCAGAATTGAGCCTTAGCTCCTTATAACAGATCATATCATATATGTACCATATCATAACATATTCATAGCATATTCATATCAGATTCAGATATAGCATATTTATAGCATATTCATATCGGATTCACATATAACATATTTCAAACATAGCACATGAACTTACCCATATCGACCGTATCAAAGACTTACCATGCTAGCCGTTAGCATCCACACATGTTTGCTCTATGTGAACCTTTAAACAAGACGTAATTATAACATAAACAAATACAACTGGATGGCTCATGGCCTATCCCTTGACACTACTATACTCATCTTGATTACGAAGTTCTCGGATTACAACTCCGTTATGCCTAGCTTCCTTTGGAGGTGACAATAGAATCTTCTCCAATATTTGAGCTAGCACAAAATTAGGGTTCACATTAGAATTTGATCTAAGGATTCGAGAACGTATTTCAATCTTACCAAAACTCGTAGGCAATATCAGAATATCGAAATTAACTTCCTAGTTCATGGGTCTCTCTTTGAACATTGAAAACCTACTTTCAAAATTAAACCTCAACCAATGATGGAATCAACAAATCAATATAGGGGTATTACTCACCGTATCATAGGCTTTCAAATGGTATATCGAGCTTGAACAAGGGTCAAGGATGGAACCAAGGTGCTAGCTTATCTTGAGCTTGAAGACGAAAATGGTGGTGTGTGCTTAGTGAAAGACGAGGGTTGTGTTTTGATGTTCGGGAGGTTCAAGCAACCAGATGAAAACATTCTTTTGCTTTATTTAAAAACCCCTTAATCTCCCTTAATCATTTCCACCTATTTCTTGGCCAATAAGATGATTTCCTTAAGACAAGGGTTTGCACAATCCAATGGCCAATGCTTTTCCACCCTTTGACTGTTGACAAAAGTCACATTTTCTGATGGTTCTCGCGTGAAGGAGGCAAGCTAGGAGGTGACTCAGCACCTTGCTTCCTATTTCCTTTAATTTGAGCTTCAAATAGATTCAAAACAAGGGATTCGTATTGATACACTCATGGTCGTATCGATACGCTCTCGCTAAAATAGGTAAGTTAGTTATTGAAAGTTAGACCGTATCAGTACTGGCTTGACCGTATCGGTACGCCTAGCTCAGAATTTGCAATTTGGCTTTGAATTTCATACAAGAAAGACAAATTATTCAAATGGGACCAAGATGTGATTTCATTATAAAAGAAGGGTACAAAGGTCAACTATTACAACATTTTGCACATTGGATTCAAAATTTCTGGTCAACGAAACCTACTTTCTACTAGGCCGATTTTAGGGATGTGACAACTTTCCCTCTTTAAGAAAATTTGTCCTCAAATTTTCACATTAGGCAAAGAGGTAAGGATAATGCTTTTGCATGGTTTCTTTAGGTTCCCACGTTGCGTCTTCAATCGAGTGGCTTTTTTCAAAGAACCTTCACTAAGGGCACATATTTGTTACGAAGTCTCTTGACCTCTCGTGCGAGGATCTACATAGGTTCTTCCTCGTACGTCAGATTGGATTAAATTTCTATAGATTTTGGCTTGATCACGTGGGAATGATCTGACCGGTACTTGCGTAAGATAGATACATGGAAGTCATCGTGAATCCGACTTAACTCTTCGAGGAGGGATAATCGGTACGCGACATGTCCAACTTTTTAGATCACTTCGAATGGGCCAATGAAACGAGGACTTAACTTCCCTTTTTTGCCGATACAAAATATCTTCTTCTACGGAGACACTTTGAGGAAGGCTTTCTCACCAACCTCGTACTGGATATCTTTTCTCTTCAGATCAACATAGGACTACTGTCGGTCGAAGACAACCTTAAGTCTATCACGAATAATGGTTATTCTTTCTTCATTTTCCCGAAGTAAGTCAAGACCTAACATCTTGCCTTCACCGAGTTCGGTCTAACAAAGAGGAGTTTTACATCTCCTTCCATAAAGAGCTTCATACGGAGCCATTTGAATCGAAGCTTGGTAACTGTTGTAAGAAAATTCGACCAAGGGTAGGGATTTCTCTCACGTATCCCCAAAGTCGATAACACAGGCTCGGAGCATATCTTCTAGAATCTACCAAAAATAATCAAAATTTATATAGGTTACTTGTACACATGAATCGATTGGAGGTATAAGGTTACCTAAATAACCCTTTAGGATTGACCGTCGGTCTGAGGGTGGAAAGTATTGCTTAGATGCACTCGAGTTCCCAAAGCCTCGTACAGGGTTCTCCAAAACTGAGATGCAAAGCGTGGATTATGATTAGAAATGATAGATACTGGAACTCTGTGTAAACGGATGACTTCGCAGATGTATTGCTCTACGAGCTTAGGCAAACTGAGGTCTATTCTTACTGGAAGAAAATGGGTAGACTTAGTGAATCGGTCCACAATGAACCAAATAGCATCATTCCTCTATGGAGACACAGGTAGACCACATATGAAGTCCATCGTGATACGTTCCCATTTCCACTGTGGAAGCTCGATAGGCTACAGAAGACCAGTAGGTACCTTGTGCTCGGCTTTGACTCATTGGCAAGTCAAGCACTTAGCCATGAAGTCTGTGATCTCATTCTCCATACCAGACCACCAATATAGCTCTTTTAGATCTTTGTACATTTTGATAGTTCCCGAATGAATAGAGAAATGGTTAGAATGAGCTTCACATAGAATCTGATTCTGAAGATCATCATCATCGGGCACACAGATACGGTTGGGAAACATAACAAGCCTTCAAAATTCATAGCAAAGTCAAGATCTGTGTTATCCTTGAACTTAGCAATGAGAGTGTAACACCCCTTACCCGGGTTAGTAGTAACTCGGTTTAGGAGTGTTACTTAGCAAGCAAGCAAGACAATGCAAGGCATTCTAACCATACAAGAAAACTAGCACTCATTCTTTCTTAACATACAAGCATTTCACACTTAAACTTGAATAAAAAATCAAGCATACATTCGGCAATCACTCAAACAAGAATAACAAATACATGCTTGTTACTTAACTAATAAGAAAGCTCATACTTGACTCCTAAGTCATCAACCATTCAAAATAAGCAAGAACATAGACAAGGCAAGGACATTTCAAGCAATACATATTCACATTGACTTCAATAACCATCCTAAACACTCGGCAACATCACATTTGACACCTAAATCATCCTAGCATTCGAAACAAAACAAGCAAGGAGGAAGGATGCATTCAAACTAGGCAAGCAACCATTCATGCATTTCTTTACATGCAAGTAATCTCAAATGTGACTTCATGTTCATCCTAAGCATTCGACTAAACTAGAAATGCTATTAGATCAATTTCTTTCCTGCTTATAATTCAAGTTACTACTTTATCAAGTAGATTACATTTCATTGCTCCCTATCTTGTATGCTTTTATACATCTTAAGCCTATTCTTACTTTGCATGATCATCTAAGCATTCATTGACATATAATTTGTTCCATACTAACCTTACTCTAACTCATACATTCAACCATTAACACTAGTCATACATTACAATGTAAGTAACTAGTTTCTTAAAGAATCAACCATTCGGCAATCTCATCTACAAGAATACATATCACCATCTCAAACATTCACAATAGCATGACAAGATTATCAACTATTTCCAGGCCATTTAGGTCATCATAAGATCATTCTATAACATCCAAATATACGCAGCAACATTCAACCATTATAAGTTACTTAAGTTCATTACAAGCCTTAAACTATAAACAAAACATAGATAGGCTATCAAACATTATATACAATCCCTCAAAATGCATGTTCAAGCTAATTAGATACAAACCAGTGCCACCATTCTAGGAGAGTACAAAACAAGTATGGAATCATACTTTAACAAGCTTGTGTAGAATGCATCTTGCTAAATAATCAACTTCAAGATCAAGCAATGTTGAATCCTTTAACCTGTAGGTTGGGAAGAATGAAACAAGAGTGATAAGTACAAAATTGTACTTAGTGAGGTAGTAACTAGTCTATCCATTTTGTTATTTCATGTTTCAAGTCTTTTAGATCAAGTGTAGACCTAGCTAAGGTTTCAAGCATTAAAGTAGACTTAGCTAGTCTTTCAAGTATCAAGAGTGACCTTATCTAGTCTTTCAAGCATCAAGAATATCCTATCTAGGATAACATGCAATTCGGCCAACAAGATTAGGCCACAAGAAATCATAAATCATGTATCAAGCAACATGCTTGCAAGACAAGTAACCAAGGAGTCATGCTTCCAAAACAAGCAATATACATTTCATGGCAATACAAGGCAAGTATCATGTATAATTGAGTCTTATTACATTTGTTATTTCATTAAACAACCCCCATGGTACTTAGTTTGTATAGGTAATCGAGTCTTCAACCAACTGTCGCCACAATATGCACCGTAGTGTTGGTCAACCCTCTTATTGTCGCCAAAGACCACATACATACCCTCCGTCTGTCGCCAAATAGGGCCTTAGCCCTGGACTTGTAGTCCACCCGCACACAATGAGCTCTAGACTTTAAGGCATGCCTTTCTACCCAATCCAACTAGCTACCAAGGTTGTTCGAATTACCATTTGTTCAAGTTATCAAGTTCAAGATCATGTTTATGTCATTCAGAATCATTTCATGTTAAGCCCTAAGGCTAGTGAGCCTTAGCTCACAAGTCAAGTGATTTCAAGTTTCATTTCATCAAAATGAGATCATTATATCTCAACCAAGTTATTAGCATTCAATCATGTTGTGTCATAGCACAAACAAGCAACCAAGTTATCACTAATCATGCATAAGCATTTGAATAGGCATGTACATAAGACTAGGATCATGTTTCATGTGTTTCATTAATCATTCTTCCCTTATTAAGTCATATTCATGCTTAGATTCATTAACATAACAAGAATGTAACAAATACATTTCCTAACCCTAGAGATAACTACACTCACAATACAAACCAAGCAAGCTAGCAATTATCTTGTATGGCTATCCCCTTGTTCTTAGCCCTTGTATGATTTCCTCTTTCTTCCTCAAATTTCTGCCCTTGATCTAGCAAGCATAACACATACACATTTCATCAAAACAAGCACAATATCACACAATCATAGTAGCAATGTTATCACAATGTACCTAACATTTAGCTACTGTTTTTATACTTCATTTTAAGCAATTCTTACCAATTTATTTCCACATTGTCATTACTTCATTTTAAAGCATAAATTGGACAGTTTACAATGTCCCAAAACTATTTTGGAAACAGTTTACAATTAGGTGCAAAAATAGTCCCAAACTGCCCAGGACACTGCTGCCTGGCAGTTTGCACGCTGTCCATTTAAATGGCCATATATTTTAATCCGTACATCAGAATTTCGATTTATATAAACCATTGGAAAGATTACAAAATTTCCTATAAGACCATGTAAGGCTTGAATTTTAGTTCTTAGCCAATTAATACAGTTTATTGCTCAAAGACATGGCATTTTACACTGCTTGGACAGTTTGCACTGTCCAGCAATTCCTATTTACAGTTTTCAGTATAGGACCCAGTTTTCCATTATGTTTTCACCTAATGAAAATAGACATTTTAAGGATCATTTCATTAAAATTCCATCCCTTAATTCAAACTATACAATTTTAGGTGAATTTTCAAAGTGACTGCCCAGAACAGAGCAATTATGGGCAGATTGCATCTAGTCACCTTTTAATGCCTTTAATCAATTTTAATCAATGCCTTAGCTCTATAAATCATTTCATATGACATTATAAAGATTTTAGGTCCATGTTAGTTCACTAAAAAAGCCTGCCAAAACAGGGCAAGTTGGTTACAAAGCCTAATCATTCATGTTTACTCAATTTCAATACCACAAAACAGTTTCTATGTTTCATAACTATGTTCATGTTCTTATCCTTCATTTCCAGCATTGTTTGCATCTAATTCAATTTGTTTAACACCTTATATACATTATCTATTCATGATCATCATCAATTTATTATTTCCTTAGCTCAATTTCAAGTTCTATTCATTCAATTTCCATCTTAACAACACAATTCAATTTCCAGCAACCTAGGTTTGTTATCCTAGCATAAACACATAATTTGCAGCCTTGTACCTAGTTTCATTCTTCAATTTAGCATGATTAAACAAACATATAATCACCTAACAACATATTCAATGTCTAATTCATCTAACATCATCAAAAATAGTCCAATACCACAATCATAGATGCCTATTCAATTAAATACAAGAAGGATTACACTTACTTTGCTTCTAGCTTAATTTCAATGAAAATTTCCTACACATGCAAGCTAAAATCCTTACATCAATGGCTGAATTCCAAGCTTTCTCTCACTCTCCCTTTTCTCTCAAACTTTCGGCCAAACATAGGATAATGGGAAAGATGACAACAACAATTCCATGTTATTGGAATTGTGTTTTGTCTAAATTGTCCATTGATTAGTTATTAATCATGTGATTAATCAAGGGCAAATAAGAGATTCATGATATTTATCATGCAATCTCAATCTTTCTCTTTTAATTCAATGTAGTCATTTTAATTTGGTCACTTATTTTATACATTCTTTCAATTAGGCCCTTGACTATTCAATTTAGCTTAATTCTTATTTCAATTAAGCTAATCACCTATTCAATTTGATTCCAATAATTCTAATCTAGGATTTGGGGTGTTACAATTTTCCCCTTAAATTAAATTCATCATCGAATTTACCTGAATCGAAAAGGTGAGGATACTGCTTCCTCAAGACTTCTTTAGATTCCCAAGTAGCTTCTTCTATCTTGTGGTTTCTCCACAAAACCTTGACAAGAGGAACAATCTTGTTCCGAAGCTTTCTTACTTCCCGATCAAGAATCTGAACAGGCTCTTCTTCATAGGACAAGTCAGGGTTTAACTCAACTTCTTCTGGCTCAAGAATATGGGATGGATCTGATCTATATCTTTTGAGCATAGATACAGGGAACACATTATGGCTTCTATTGAATTCTTCAGGGCGAGCTAAGCGATAGGCCACCGGTCCAATTCCTTTAGTGATTTCGAATGGACCAATGAATCAGGGACTGAGTTTCTTTTTTTTTTCCAAATCGAAGGACTTTCTTCAAAGGTGAGACATTCAAGAAGACTTTGTCTCCAACAACATACTGAATGTTTCTTCTTCTCAAGTCAGCATATGCTTTCTATCTATCGAAAGCTGCCTTTAATCGATCATGGATGATTTTCACCTGTTCTTCGGTTTCCCGAAGCAATTGAGGCCCTAACACTTTATTTTTCCCCAATTCAGACCAACATAAGGGAGTTCTACACTTCCTCTGATATAGAGCTTCGAACGGAGCCATCTAAACAGATGCTTGATAGCTATTGTTGTAGGCAAACTCTACAAGGGGTAGAGATTTCTCCCAGTTCTTCCCGAACTCAATAATACAAGCACGAAGCATGTCTTCTAGTACTTGAATAATCCTTTCATATTGTCCATCAGACTGAGGATGGAAAGTTATAATTAGATTTACTTTAGTCCCAAGAGCTTTTTGTAGAGACTTCCAAAATCGAGAAGCAAATCTAAGATCGCGATCACATATTATTGCTATAGGTACACCCTGTAATCGAATCACTTTACGGATGTATAGCTCGGCTAAGGTTTCCAAGCTCATGTTCATTCGAACATGGATGAAATGAGTAGACTTTGTGAATCTATCTACAATCACCCATACATCATCGTTCTTTCTTAGAGTTGAAGGTAGACCAGTAACAAAATCCATTGTAATACGATCTCATTTCCACTGAGGGAATTTGATTGACTGAAGTAATCCAGTAGGGACTCGATGTTTAGCTTTAACTCTTTGGCAAGTCAAGAATTTTGATACGAAGTCTGTGATAGCCGATTTCATACACGGCCACCAGTATAGTGGCTTTAAATCTTTGTACATCTTGACATTTCCCGGGTGAATCGAGAATGAGCTTCGATGAGCTTCTTGTAACATTTCTTATCTTAGTTCCTCATTGTTAGGAACACGCACTCTGACCTTGAAATAGAGGAGTCCATTTGACTTAAGGGAGAAGTTAGAATTTGGTTCAGAAGCAAGCTTGGATATGATCTTCTAAAGATCTGAATTAGTTTATCGGAGTTCTTTAATTCTCAAGATTAAGCTGGATTGAACTTGACGATCATACATGAATTTTCGTCATTTGGATAAACAAAAATGAGCATTGATAGCCGGAGTAGCTACAAGAATACATAAGATCATTAAGGAAAAAATTTCGAGTGGTTACTTGCAAAACAAGTAAGTGTTCGAATTGCTTTCTTGTGACCCAAGAAAGTTCAAATTTGATTGAAATATACTAGATTTTAGATTTAGGAGTTTACCCGAGTATGGTTTGCGACTAAGGCATCAGCAACCACATTTGCTTTCCTCGGATGGTAGTCGATAACCAAATCTTAGTCTTTAAGCAATTCAAGCCATCTTCTTTGTCTTAGATTCAAATCTTTGAGTCGGAAGGTATTTGAGACTCTTGTGATATGTGAACAAATTACATTTCTCCTCGTACAAGTAATGTTCCAAAATTTGAGAGCAAATATGATAGCTGCCAATTCTAAATCGTGTGTTGGATAGTTTGACTCGTATGGCTTCAGTTACCTTGAAGCATAAGCTACCACATTTACATCTTGCATTAGGACACAACCGAGTTCTAAATGTGATGCATCACTATAGACAGTGAATTCTTTACCCGATTCTGGTTGGATAAAAACTGGTGTATAAGTCAGGGCCTGTTTAATTTGATCGAAGCTTCTTTGTTGACTTTCCGACCAAACAAAAGGTGTATCATTTCGATTTAATCTTGTCAAACTTGCGGCAATAGTAGAAAAAGCCTTTGATAAATCGCCGATAATATCTGGCTAAACCGAGAAAGCTTCTGATTTCATTAACATTCCTTGAAGGTCTCCAATCCAGGATGGATAGAATTTTCTTCGGGTCTACTTTAATCACTTATGCTGAGATGGCATGGCCAAGGAACGAGGCTTCCGATAGCCAAAATTCACACTTAGAGAACTTTACAAACAATTGACGTTCCCGAAAAGTTTGCAATGCAATTCTGAGATGTTTGGAGTGTTCTTCCTTGTTCTGGGAGTAAACTAGGATGTCATCAGTGAAGATGTCCATGAACTTGTCGAGATAGGGCTTGAACACTCGATTCATGAGATCCATGAAAGCAGCCAGAGCATTCGCTAACCCGAATGGCATTACGAGAAATTCATAGTGGCCATATCGAGTACAAAAGGTTGTCTTGGGCATATCTTCTTCTTTACCCTTATTTGATAGTATTCCGATCGAAGATAGATCTTTGAGAATACCGAAGCATTCTTGAGTTGATCGAAGAGATATTCTATTCTAGGAAGAGGATATCGATTCTTAATCGTAAGCTTGTTCAACTGTCTGTACTCAATACAGAGTCTCGTAGTCCCGTCTTTCTTCTTAACGAACAAGACTGGAGCACCCCAACGTGATGAACTAGGCCGTATGAAGCTCTTATCTTGCAACTCCTGAAGTTGCTTCTTCAATTCTTTCAACTCGACATGTGCCATTCTATAGAGTGTAATGGACACCGGAGCTGTTCCAGGCTGAACTTCAATCCCGAACTCTATTTCTCTGGTCGGAGGGACACCATGGAGTTCCTCGGGAAAAACATCAGTGAATTCAGACACAATTGGCATACTAGGTAAGCCGAATTCAATTTCATCTTGAATGATCATTTTAGCAAAGATTGAGGTTGGTTTCTCCAGTGTGGCTTGTCATCGTTTCTAGATCGCTTATCCTTTCGGGAGTTTCCACTCTTACGCTTCTCTAAGGCCTTCATATTCGTCTCTGTAGAAATGACTCAGTTTACCAACTTTTGGAAGTCGGTAATACCGAGAGCAGTGAATATAGGGCTTAATTCATCATTTAACCTATCAATGAACATTCGACACTTGTCAGCCTCAATTTTGATATACTCCGACCTATATTTGCAATACTTGCAGAAGTCGCTTACATACTGTTCAATAGGTCGGCCCCCTTGCTTGAGGTATAAGAAACATTTCTGGCGCTCAGCCAAATACTGTTCACTGATATACTTCTTCCTGAATTCATCGAGGAAGAATTTCCACGTCACGGCTTCTATAGGGGCAGTCAACGTAGTAGTTTCCCACCAGCTTAAGGCTTCGTCAGCTAACAAAGCTATAGCACATTTGAGTTTGTGCTCATCGGGACAGGGTAATTTCTTGGTAAGGATTCGAGTAGTGTCTTCAAGCCAGTACTCAACTACTTTTGGGTTTGCTTCATCGGTGCCAGTGAAGGTATAAGCCCGATGTTGAGCCAATTTATCAATCAGGGCTCGGTTTTGTACAACAATTGTAGGAAAAATTGGATGATCTTGCTTTAAGGCAAACACTAGATGATTAAACATATCTTTCATACTCAGAAGGCATTCTTGCTGCACATGATTGATAGCAGGAGCTTCCTGTTGAGCAGCAGCTTGAGCTCTATGTTGAGCTTGATGTTGAGGAAGAATCTGTTCCATCCTCACACTGCCTCCTTCATTAGAGGAGCCTTTAAGACTTTCACTATCCCGACTGAGTCTTGCTTCAAACATTCTAAGTTCAAATAGAATAGTTAAGGTTTCGGTTTAACAAGCAAGACACAAGCTAATCAATTCAAGTCTCCTAGGTGGCACAAGTATCCAATATGATGCATGATAGTCCGATTTAGTCTAAGAATCGACTAAACCTATAGCTCTGATTACCAATTTATATGTAACACCCCATACCCGGGTTAGTAGTAACTCGGTTCTGGAGCGTTACTAAGCAAGCAAGCAAGACAAGGCAAGGCATTCGAACCATACAAGAAAACTAGCACTCATGCTTTCTTAACATAAAAGCATTTCACACTTAAACTTGAATAAAAAATCAATCATACATTCGGCAATCACTCAAACAAGAAGAACAACATACATGCTTGTTACTTAACTAACAAGAAAGCTCATACTTGACTCCTAAGTCATCAACCATTCGGATTAAGCAAGAACATAGACAAGGAAATGACATTTCAAGCAATACACATTCATATTGACTTCAATAACCATCCTAAACACTCAGCAACATCACATTTGACACATAAATCATCCTAGCATTCGAAACAAAACAAGCAAGGAGGAAGCATGCATTCAAACTAGGCAAACAACCATTCATGCATTTTTTTACATGCAAGTAATCTCAAATGTGACTTCATGTTCATCCTAAGCATTCGGCTAAACTAGAAATACTACTAGATCAATTTCTTTCTTACTTATAATTCAAGTTACTACTTTATCAAATAGATTACACTTCATTGCTCCCTATCTTGTATGTTTTTATACATCTTAAGCCTATTCTTACTTTGCATGATCATCTAAGCATTCTTTGACATAGAATTTGTTCCTACACATGCAAGCTAAAATCCTTACTTCAATGGCTGAATTCCAAGCTTTCTCTCACTCTCCCTTTCCTCTCAAACTTTCGGCCAAACATAGGATAATGAGGAAGATGACAACAACAATTCCATGTTATTGGAATTGTGTTTTGTCTAAATTGCCCCTTGATTAGTTACTAATCATGTGATAAATCAAGGGCAAATATGAGATTCATGATATTTATCATGCAATCTCAATCTTTCTCTTTTAATTCAATGTAGTCATTCTAATTTGGTCACTTATTTTATGCATTCTTTCAATTAGGCCCTTGACTATTCAATTTAGCTTAATTCTTAATTCAATTAAGCTAATCACTTATTCAATTTAATTCCAATAATTCTAAGCTAGGATTTGGGGTGTTAAAGAGAGGTTGTAACTCCTCATCGTTTTCTTGGAGTGCTTTGATTCGGAATACAATGGTTGACTGAACTCTCAGTTCAGCCAACAACTTGCCATGCTTCTTGAGTCGGAAGTGATCTTTCAAACACTTTAGAGAGGAAGTAGGTTTCCGACTGAGTGCATCAGCTACGATATTGGCCTTACCGAGATAGTAATCAATAACCAAGTCATAATCTTTCAAAAATGTAACACCCTAAAATTCAGCCTATAAGTATTCCATCGAACCGATTGCTAAATAATTTGTTTTAAGTACCATTTGATATATTAAATGGCTGAATTAGGATCAAAATGGAAGTAAAGAAGAAATAGATGACTCAATTGTTAGGACTAGAACCGAATAATTCATTTGTTGGGATGTTGCATGTAAAACACCAAATAGTTTAAGGATTTAAACACTTGGCAATTTAGGAGTAAGCAAAGTGTGAGAATCGGTCTAAAGGGGAATGAAATGATGAAATGTTCATCTCATTCCTTTATGAATAAACCAATCATGGAGTTAGTGAGAGAGTGGCTCAGACGAAGCTAGTTAAAGGAAGCTTTTAGAGATTCAATCTTGGGAATTTAGGGAGGATTCCATCGTGGGGTTGGCTTTGAGGGTAAGACCGAATCTCCTTCTTCAATTGAAGTAAGTTTAGGCTTGGAATTCATGTAGTAAATTGTATCAGGGGTTTTAGGATGTTATAATTGAGCATATGTTTTCCTTGTTACAATCTTTAGCTATAGAATTTATGAATTTTGATGTTGTTATGTTTGTGATGATGGTAACCAACTGTGTAAAGTCTTGATGGATCATTATAGAAATGTTGGTCATATAGTTGCTTGAAGGAAAGCATTTTATGGGCTGTTCTGAAATAATATAACCAGAAAACACTGAAATTCATATTGTTGTTGATGTTTGAATCTGTTTTGGCTGCCATAGTTTAACCGAAATGAATTTAGATTTGTGATGGATAAAAATGACTCAATTAGGGATTGTTTTATAACAAAAGGGGGACTGTTTTGCATTGGTTTGAATTCTAGGGACTATTTTAAAGCATTAACATGAAATATGGGCTGTTTTACTTAGTAAAAATTATAAATGAAGTGTGTGTATATATATATATATGTGAGTATATATATGTGTGCATTAGGAATTTGATAAATGAGTTGAATTGATATTAATGATGTGTTATTTAATTACAAGTACATATCATGATAAGGAAGATAATACTATGAGAAAGCTAGAGAAGGACATGGTCAAGTAACAAGCTTGAGTGTGGTTCAGGTATCTCATAACTTCGGGATAGGAGGTGAGTGTAGTTTAAAGTCTCAGGATAGATTAAAACTATCCCGAGTAAGCTATTTGATTAAATTTCTCATTGTTTGGTCTTTTGCTAAGTATGCTTGTGCTCTAAGCTTGGGCATAAGGTAAGTATTTAAATAAGAAGTACCTTATGATATGATTTGTTTGAATGAATGTATGATTTGACTTATAGTTTTTTAATGCTTGTGTGAGGATATTGTGGTGGCATTACTACATATGGGTTATTTAGAACATGAAATCCCATTACACGATCCTTGTATAAGAAATTGTGAAAGCTATGCTCAATTTAACTTGAATAAGATATAATACTTGACTTGTGATTGAAGTTATGCGTAATGAGATCACTATTTGTATGGATTTGACTTGCTTGACAAGTAAACAAATGTTCAACTAACACTTGAATTAGAACTCGATACAAATTAAGGATCTTGAATGAATTGAATATGTATATAGACAGATATGTGTAATAAGTTCATGATTGTTAAGATAGGAGTACATGTTATGTTTGCTTGGTCATGGAAATGTGCTTATAATGGGAACTATACACATAAGTGCATTAAGAATAGTAACATTTGTCATGTTATCTTTTGAATGGAATGAATGATGTAATGAGAAATGTATGACTTGAATACATGTTTGATATGAGGAACAATAGAATTGTTCAAATAATATTCAAATAAGGAGCTATGCTCATATTGTTCTGATATGAAAAGATTAAAATAGAGCCTTGGTTTCGAGTTAGTCTTAGGTATAGTTGGCACTCCATAGAGTCTATAGAGCTCCTTAATAGAATGGACTACGGTCCCCTGTTTGGTACTTCGAGTACCCTTGTTTGACAACAGACGTTATAAGATTCGTGTACCAAGGTTGTTATTCGATTCTCAAGGCTATGATAAAGATAATAAGGGATGGTGCTTATCAAATTAAGAAGTAACTTAACATCTTACATGCTATGAAGGGGATAACTTTTATATCAAGTAACCTATGTTTGTACATGATATGTTTTTTTTATATATATCCTAATTCGAATGCCCAATATTGCATATGAAAATATGTGATAATGCTGCCCAATTATGTGTGTGTGAAAATAGGCGACAAAGCTATCCAGTTCTGTGTATACATGAATTACATAGACAGTTTTGGCATGTTAAATAAAGATAATGGGCTATTTTGATATGTTGAATGTATACATGAATTACATGGACTGTTTTGGCATGTTAAATAAAGATAATGGGCTGTTTTGATAGGTTGAATGTATACATGAATTACATGGACTGTTTTGATAGGTTGAATGTATACATGAATTACATGGACTGTTTTGGCATGTTAAATAAAGATAGTGGACTGTTTTGATAGGTTGAATGTATACATGAATTACATGGACTGTTTTGGGCATGTTAAATAAAGATAATGGACTGTTTTGATAGGTTGAATGTATACATGAATTATATGGACTGTTTGGGCATGTTAAATAAAGATTGAATGTATACATGAATTACATGGACTGTTTTGGCATGTTAAATAAAGATAATGGACTGTTTTGATAGGTTGAATGTATACATGAACTACATGGACTGTTTGGGCATGTTAAATAAAGATAATGGACTGTTTTGATAGGTTGAATTTATACATGAATTACATGGACTGTTTTGGGCATGTTAAATGAAGATAATGGAATGTTTTGATAGGTTGAATGTATACATGAATTACATGGACTGTTTTGGCATGTTAAATAAAGATAATGGATTGTTTTGATAGGTTGAATGTATACATGAATTACATGGACTGTTTTGGGCATGTTAAATAAAGATAATGGACTGTTTTGATAGGTTGAATGTATACATGAATTACATGGACTGTTTTGGCATGTTAAATAAAGATAATGGACTGTTTTGATAGGTTGAATGTATACATGAATTACATGGACTGTTTTGGGCATGTTAAATAAAGATAATGGACTGTTTTGATAGGTTGAATGTATACATGAATTACATGGACTGTTTTGGCATGTTAAATAAAGATAATGGACTGTTTTGATAGGTTAAATGTATACATGAATTACATAGACTATTTCGGCATGTTAAATAAAGATAATGGACTGTTTTGATATGTTGAATGTATACGTGAATTACATGGACTGTTTTGATAGGTTGAATGTATACATGAATTACATGGACTGTTTTGGCATGTTAAATAAAGATAGTGGACTGTTTTGATAGGTTGAATGTATACATGAATTACATGGACTGTTTTGGGCATGTTAAATAAAGATAGTGGACTGTTTTGATAGGTTGAATGTATACATGAATTACATGGACTGTTTGGGCATGTTAAATAAAGATTGAATGTATACAAGAATTACATGGACTGTTTTGGCATGTTAAATAAAGATAATGGACTGTTTTGATAGGTTGAATGTAGACATGAACTACATGGACTGTTTGGGCATGTTAAGTAAAGATAATGGACTGTTTTGATAGGTTGAATTTATACATGAATTACATGGACTGTTTTGGGCATGTTAAATAAAGATAATGGACTGTTTTGATAGGTTGAATGTATACATGAATTACATGGACTGTTTTGGCATGTTAAATAAAGATAATGGACTGTTTTGATAGGTTGAATTTATACATGAATTACATGGACTGTTTTGGCATCTTAAATAAAGATAATGGACTGTTTTGATAGGTTGAATGTATACATGAATTACAAGGACTGTTTTGGCATGTTAAATAAAGATAATGGACTGTTTTGATAGGTTGAATATATTACACGTGCTGTTTTGGCATGTTAAATAAAGATAATGGACTGTTTTGATAAGTTGAATGTATACATGAATTACATGGACTGTTTTGGGCATGTTAAATAAAGATAATGGACTGTTTTGATAGGTTGAATGTATACATGAATTACATGGACTGTTTTGGCATGTTAAATAAAGATAATGGACTGTTTTGATAGGTTAAATGTATACATGAATTACATAGACTATTTTGGCATGTTAAATAAAGATAATGGACTGTTTTGATATGTTGAATGTATACGTGAATTACATGGACTGTTTTGGCATGTTAAATAAAGATAATGGATTGTTTTGATAGGTTGAATGTATACATGAATTACATGGACTGTTTTAGGCATGTTAAATAAAGATAATGGTCTGTTTTGATAGTTTGAATGTATACATGAATTACATGGACTGTTTTGGCATGTTAAATAAAGATAATGGACTGTTTTGATAGGTTGAATGTATACATGAACATGGACTGTTTTGGCATGTTAAATAAAGATAATGGACTATTTTGATAGGTTGAATGTATACATGAATTACATGGACTGTTTTGGCATGTTATAAAGAAGTTAGTATTAAGATATATTAATAAGAATTAAGAAAGTGTATAAGCTTGAAATTTTTGCGATTATATAATGCAATGGAAAATGAATCCAGGAAAGTTTATAAGCTTAGAATAAAGGTTATGATAATAACTTATTAGATTATTATATGTTCTTTGTTCGCTTAGAACCCCGTACTACCTCACTAAGCGGTCGCTTACCATGTCTATCTTATCACCTTTCAGGTAGATAGAGTCTCAGGTTGCTTCCGAGCTGGATACGAAGACAAGGGATGTTCGTATGGTTCAAATCAACCTATTTAAAAACTCTTAGGATGGTGGCACATGTATGATTTGTAGGCATTCATGCATTTAGAAGTATCTTTGATTATATATGTAATTATATAATGCTCTAAGGAGCGTTTTAAGGAGTAATGGCCTGTAAATATGATCTCTTTATCCGCATGCTATTTGTGTGGTTATGGTCGGTATGATTTATGATTGCTTACTGATTATGTTGTTCTAGGCTCGGTAGATTCATTGATTGGTTGGGTATTTACTAGTGATATCAATGATGCTGAATGTGAAGAAAATTGATTGTAAACTTGATGTATAGATAACATATTTATCAATTCGTAATATTGACAATCTAAGATGGAGTTAGATAAGAGTTGTAGGAAATCCGATGATGGAAGTTTTTATGTGACCTTCCTTTAAAAATTAGAATACATATATGTCCTTGGATTCATTAACTGGTTAAATTGATGTCTTGAGAAGAGGGCTAGTGGATCAGTATGCTAAAACGAGAATACTATTCTTAACTCATATGGTTAAAGTTGAATGACTTGTTGATGGGTTAAGGTCTATGTTAGATTAAATGTGATGTTAAGCTGAGTGTCAATAGTCGAATCTATGCTAGTCTTAAATCTTGAATGCTTGTTGTTGATGATATATGTTTAGTGATGATATGTGTGAACTAGTTGTTAAATCTTGGGTGACAAGTCTTGTTTCCAAATAATATCACATAATGATAAGGATTATTAATTCATATATTAAATGATAACTCAATTGCATATTTATCATAGATCGAAATTTCTATAACAAGTAGAGGTATGCGGACTTATAATCTATTCAAGATCTCTAAAGTGAATGAAACAAAAAAAGCCCTATGAATTGTTAAGGTGTTATGTAAAGTGAGAGAGTTTGCATATTAAAATATGAAAGTTTAATAAAAAAGTTTTATTTTACTCTACAATTTGATCGCATACTTAGTTAAGACATCACTCGTTTGGTTAGTTTTTAGTCAGTAACACTTTTGAAACAGATTTTTCTCCCAGACCGTGTAGAGGGTGTTACAAGAAGTTCCATCCACCTACGCTGACGGGTATTCAACTCTTTCTAAGTCAAAAGATACTTCAAACTTTTGTGATCAGTGTACAAATAACACTTTTCACCATACAAATAGTGTCTCCAAATCTTCAAAGCAAAAACAACAATAGCTAATTCCAGATCATGAGTCGGATAGTTCAATTCATGAGGTTTGAGTTGACGTGAAGCATAATCTATGACTTTGCCTCCTTGCATCAGTACGCAGCCTAATCCCAAATGGGATGCATCATTGTACACAGTGAAGTCTTTACCTGACTCGGGTTGCACCAAGATAGGGGCATAGGTCAGAACTTGCTTAAGCTGATCAAAACTCCTTTGTTGATCCATTATCCATACAAAGGGAGTTTCCTTATGGAGAAGTTTTGTCAAGGGTACAGCAATCTGTGAGAACCCTTTAACGAATCTACGGTAGTAGCCTACAAGGCCTAGAAAACTACGAATTTCTCCAACATTCTTTGGAGGAATCTAATCAAGGATTGCTTGAATCTTCTTTGGGTGGACTTGAATTCCCGCATAAGAGATCACATGGCCTAGAAAAGATACTTCGGATAGCCAGAATTCACATTTGCTGAACTTGACATATAGTTGTTTTTCTCGGAGAGTCTAAAGCATAATCCGGAGATGTTCTTCATGAGCAGTGGCATCTTTTGAATATATCAGAATATCATCTATGAACACCACCACAAAATTATCTAGATAAGGTCAGAACACACGGTTCATCAAGTCTATAAAGGCTGCAGGTGCATTCGTAAGCCCAAATAGCATTACTAGGAAATCATAGTGGCCATATCTAGTACGAAATGTAGTCTTTGGAACATCATACCCCTTCACTAGCATTTGATAGTACCTGGATCGAAGGTATATCTTTGAGAAGGCAGAAGCATCTTTTAATTGATCGAAAAGGTCATCGATCCTAGGCAACGGGTACTTATTCTTGATTGTTACCTTGTTCAACTGGTGATAGTCAATGCATAGGCGCATTGCTGCGCGTAATAAGTGCTCCACAATTGTGCAAGTGTACACGTCGTAAGCTATAGTATAAAAGATATCGTCTCCACAAGGATTAGTGCCACTTCAAGAATCTAGTCTCTTGCACTGTAAAAGTAAAAGAACACAAGTAGAGGATTGTAGGGGTGTAAACTAACAACTAAAGTAAAAGAACAATAAAGTAAAAGAATATGTAATCAAAAGAGAGAGAGAGTAGGCCAGCTTATCGTGAGTTGAGGAGTGATAGTCGATTGGATCATCTTGGTAAAAGAGTGCAATGGCAACTCAGTTGCCGTGGTAACTTGCGCAGTTTGGTTGCCTTGGCAACTAGCAAAACGGTTGCCTGGGTAGCAAACTTCAAGGTTCAACAGAGTGTTCTTCAATGGTTTCTTCTTATCCCTAATTCGAAACTCTAGCTAATTGTGCATGCCTTGACAATACATCCTTGCGTGAATCAAGGGTGAACAACAACCAATCTTGCACTCCTCTTAGCCGTTGAAATCCTTAAACTTATTCCTAAGCCAAATTAGTCTTTATCAATAGATTAAATATAAACATACTCATTCATTTCTTGAATCTAACTCTCTCGATATTAGATAAATAGATAGATTTACGAGATCCTCTCCCAATTCACTTACAAACAAGAATGAGTAAACCTTGAATTGAAAGTGCAAACTCTATTACCTAAACAAAATCCAACCGTTTCTCACAACCACAAAACATAATAACCTTAGCCAAATAGATTTAGTTCATGGCTAGGTTCCAAAGAAACATAAAACAAATTCTTCCTAACATAATCCCAATCGAACAAGAAAGAAAAAGATGAAGATGGTTGAAGCCACTTGTCGAATTCTCTCCCCCTTGTACATTTATGGAGTTGACGGCTTGGTCCTCTATTTATAGGGCTAGGTCAAAGTCTTTCTTGAGGAGGAAGTTAAGTTGGAATTAAATACTTTTAAAGAATATAATTCTTTATTATATTTAAATTCCTTCTAGATCTTCTCCTATCTTCTTGGGATTTAATCTCTCTTTGACCTCTTCATGGAAATCCAACTCCTTTAGGATTTAGCTTTGCTCCACGTCACACTGGATTTATCCAGTCATCAAATCGGCTGCCACATTATCTTATCCATTCTTGTCGACAATTTCCCTGGCAACTAGCTCAACATATCCTTCATGCACCGCCCTGGAAACTGCGTCGGTATCTCCTTCTTGTATTGCCCTGGCAACTAGTTCCAGCCGTGCTTTGGCAACTGATTCTACACACACAAAAACAACTATCGGCAGCACCATTTTTCCACAAAATTAAGCAAAATATGGAATCAAGCTTAACCACCAAGGAAACAATGAAAACATGCATGAATGGCTAATAATGTAATTAATATGAGCTTAGCAATAATATGAGTAAAAAGGGTGAATAAAATAATACTTTTAGACACTTAACACGCCCCCAAACTCGAACTATTGTTTGTCCTCAAGTAATGCAAACTAATAATTACCCGCTAAGACTTCACCAACTTAGCTTTGAACTTGATTTCAATCCTCAGAATCGTGGCACAAAGTATGATCGACTTTTCATTTTTCAGACAACATAGGAATTACTCAGAATCAAACTATAATGCTTGTGAGTGTGTGCGGAGTTGTGTGCAAGTTGATTTTTTGGATTCTATGCAAACAAGAGGTTTTCAAATTACTTTCTTGGGTTCTTTTAACATGTTTTAACTAGAGCCGGTTTCGGGCACCTCTAGTGCTTTGTTTTTAGTTTTCTTAAGTTTTTCTTTTATTCAACTAGAGCCGGTTTCGGGCACCTTTAACAATCAATTTTTAGCACATACTAGAGCTAGTTTCAGGCACCTCTAGCATTCATCCAATTTTTATTTTAATCCCCCAATTTTTTAACTATCAACATAAGTTCGCTAGAATTCCTTAAATCAATCAAGCCACAATAGTGTTTCATTAAGTTTAGCATCATAGTAGGATTCAAGTGTTTCCACAGTTATCCTAGAATAAAACGTTCTATCAATTAAGTGCATTGGCAAAGTCATCATTGGATATTCATCAAATCTAGGAAATTCTTGTTCCAACTAAAGGCATGGAAAGCAATTTATGTATCCTAAATGCAATACTTAAGATGAATGCAACTAAACATGATAACTAACTAGTAACAATCCCCCCAAACTCGAGTGAGGCATTGTCCTCAATGCATGCAATGAAAAGAAAAAGAAAAGGAAAAAGAAAAAGAAAAAGTAAAATGCAAATGATGACTTACTCCAAGAGCTCATCGTCGTGTATGATTAGCTTTTTTTGGTCGGTGTCTTGATTGTTTTGCTTGAATGCGGTGGTTGCTTCCTTGTTGCCGATGGTGGAATCGATCCTCGTACGGGGGTGTCCTCATCGTCCTTATCATCCTCTTCCTCAATCTCATTGGCTTTTTGCTTGGGCTTGGATGATTCGACTGGTGTGGTCTTCATTGGTGCAATAGAGGACTCGTCCGAATCTAAAAAATCAGACAATGATTCAGTACGAGTTGATTCGGGTATAGGTGCTTTACCTTTGTCTTTTGCAGTGGTTACCGGGGCATCTTTAGTTTTGGTTGCCGCAACATCTTCAGTATTGGTTGCCATGGCAATTGCTGGGGCAGACGCTATGTAGGTTGCTACGGCATCATCTGTTGTGGTTGTCGTGGCAAGGATTTCGGCATAAAAGATAGGGAACGACACGCGGCTATCTAAGTAATTTTCCAGGATGACTTTGGTGATGGCATTGTTGTGGTCCTTCATTTACCGCATGAACATTAGTTACCGGTCTTCAATTTGCTTAAGGCGATTCACCAACGGTTGTAAGAGTACTTCAAGTAGTCCGGAGGTTGCTGTCCGAGTTGCCCGGGCATCAGTTGCCTTGGCAACAAGAGTTGTCGCGGAAACTGTAGGCATTGAGTATGTTACCAGTGCCTCTCCTATTAACTTTCGAATTTGTGCTCAATTCCAACCAGAGTTTGGTAGGGCCTTTTCATCGGTTGACTCACTTGGGACATGTATCTCCTTGCAAAGATTGGAGATTAAGCAAGGGAAGAAAAGAGAACCCTTGACTTTCATACTACATACAAAAATCTCATTGCAAATAATTTTGCCAATGTTAATGATGCGATTATGCAAAATAGAATGTATGAGCAAAAGACGAGGTGTATCAACGGTAGTATTATGTGTGGTGGGCATTGAAGAAGTTTTAACAAACTTATTCTAGAATTTTGCCTCGGGTTTAAGCCGAAGGCGGTTTACCATCCCCTTATATTTACCATCATTCCAATGAGTCCCCAGTAGAGTGAGTTCTTGAAGTACCTTGTCGAGTTGCTTGGGCGTGAGTTGATCAACAATGGCTTGATGCTTGTCCTTCCCAACCTAGAGCCTGTAAAAGGCGTTGATACTTTCAGGGCTTATGAGGATAGCCTTGTCGCGAACAAAAACATAAGGATTATCCGGGTTAGGTGAGTGAGCATAGAATTCTCTTACCCATGAGATGTTGCCCGGTTCCGGTTGATGGCAAAATATTTGGCACTTTTGGTGTGCAATCTTTTTGAAGTTGAAGGGCTCAAGACTGAAATCTTGAAGAGAGTTGGAGTATTCGAAGCCTTGTTCTTGGCAAAACTTCTGGCTTTCAAACTTGGAGTGAAATTGTTCTTGAACCGCCGGTGTAGCAAATTTCTTGTAGCTTGGTTATTTGGAAGAACTTGGATGCACCAAAAACTTGAGTTTTGTAGCCATGGATGATATTGGTTATGAGTTGGGTAGAAACAAAGAAGAAAACAAAAGAAACTAAAGAGTTGCAAGGTGAAAAGTAGGAATAGATTTCTTGGAAGTTAAAGGTGATGGGTTAAATAGAAAAGATAGGTAGTAAATATGGTGGGTGGGATTGATTGGAAAGAAAGAAAACAATGGTTTTAATTAGGGGAAGGGGGCGGGAAAGGGAATTGGGGAAGGGGAAGGGTTTGGCCGGCTATGTAGGAGAATTATGGTAAATTGGAGGCTTATTATAAGCCTTAGATTTAGCCTATTAGTTTCGTTATTGAAGAAACTTCCTTCTTGAATCCAATTCCTCTTTATCTTAAACTCTTTTCCCACAATTCAAAAACAAATAAAATAAGGATTAAAATTAAAGATAAACGAGTAAATAAAATAAAAAGAAATAAATAAAGATGTGCAAAGAAATTCTTAAACCTAAAATTCAAAAATAATTAAATAAATATGAAAGAAAGATGTAGTCTTAACCTAAAGAAAATAAATAAATCTATTCTAAGAATAACCGAAAATAATAAAAAAATAATAATAATAATAAGTTCGAATAAAAGAAAACTAAAAATAAAAGGAAAATATTGAAAAGAGAGCATGCTCATGCATCTCCTAAGGTGACCACTTCTTTGCTACGTTCCACATGGGCACCGTTATAGTGTTTCAATCTGTGTCCATTAACTTTGAATTCATGTTCGTCAGTGGTGGACTTGATTATCACGACACCATGAGAGAATGGTTTGACTACTTCAAATGGTCCTGACCATCTTGATCTCAGTTTTCCCAGGAAAAGTTTCAGCCAAAAATTGAATAGGAGAACTAGCTGCCCTGGCATGAATTATCACGGCAATAGTTTCTTGTCATGCCGTTGCTTTGTTTTCTCCTTGTAGATTCGTGCATTGTCATAGGCGAGTGCACGGAATTCTTCTATCTCGTTGAGATCTAGTAACGCTTTTGTCCAGCACATTCCCAATCCATATTTACTATCTTGATTGTCCAATATACTTTGTGTTCGATTTCCACTGGTAAGTGACAAGTTTTACCATAGACAAGGCGAAACGGGGACATTCGCAAAGGTGTTTTGAATGCGGTTTGGTAAGCCCAAAGTGCTTCATCTAGTCTTGTAGACCAGTCTTTTCGGGAAGGATTGACAACTTTTTCAAGGATATTCTTCAATTCCCGGTTAGAAATTTTTGTTTGCACATTAGTTTGTGGATGATATGCCGTGGCAATTTTGTGTGACACGCCGAAGCGTTGCAACATCTTGGCAATAAGTCTGTTGTCAAAGTGCTTGCCTTCATCGCTGATAATTACTCTCGGCATCCCAAACCGTGTAAATATATTTTTCTACAAGAATCGTTACACCGTCTTGGAATCGTTGGTAGGAACTGCAGCTGCCTCAACCCATTTAGACACGTAGTCGATGGCAAGTAGAATGTAGAGGTTGCCGAATGAAGATGGGAAAGGTCCCATAAAATCAATCTCCCATGCATCGAATAATTCCACCTCAAGGATGTTTTGGAGTGGCATCTCATGTCATCTAGAGATATTGCCTGTCTTCTGGCAACAATCACATTGCTTGTAAAACACTTGGGCATCTTTGTACAGTGTTGGCCAATACAAACCGGATTGCAAAACTTTGGTCGCGGTACGTGTTCCTCCAAAATGTCCTACATAGGGTGAAGAATGGCATTGCCGAAGTACATTATGCTACTTCTCTTCAGGGACACATCGGCGTATAACCTGATCTACATATTGTTTAAACAATATAGGCTCGTCCAAGAATTAATGCTTAGCATCATGGAGAAACCGCTTATTCCCTTGGTGAGTAAGGCCATAAGGTAAAATATCACAAACAAGGAAATTAACTAAATCAGCGTACCAGGGTATTACCGAGGCATCCGTGGTTGCCGAGGCATGTGTTGTTGTGGTAACTACTTCCCTGGTTGCCGAGGTGTACGCGTCTGGAGTTGTCGAGGTAACTAATAGTTGCTAATCCAGGAATGCATCGCATATCTCTAAATTTGCGTCCTCATCCCTATTGCATTCTAAGCATGACAAGTGATCGGCAACTTGATTCTCTATTCATTTCTTGTCCTTAATTTCAATGTCAAACTCTTGTAAAAGCAATATCCAATGAATCAAACGAGGTTTGGCATTCTTTTTAGCAAACAGATACTTAATTGTCGAATGGTTTGTGTGGACAATTACCTTTGTACCAATCAAATAGGATCGAAACTTATCAAATGCAAAAACTACGACTAGTAACTCTTTCTCTGTTGTTGTGTAATTCACTTTAGTGCTATTAAGAGTTTTACTAGCGTAGTATATCACATGAAAGGTCTTACCTGTGCGTTGGCCTAGGACTGCTACTACCGTAAAATCACTTGCATTATATATTAGCTCAAAAGGTAGCGTCTAATCGGGTGGAACAAAAATAGGTGTCGAGGTAAGCTTTTCTTTTAGGGTTTTGAATGCTTGGGCGCAAGAATCATCAAAATTGAAGACTTTATCTTGTTCAAGCAAATTGCACAAGGGTTTATTAATCTTAGAAAAATTATGAATGAACCTCCTATAAAAACTTGCATGTCCAAGAAAGCTTCAGATTCCTTTAATCGAACTTGGTGGTGGCAATCTCTCGATCACGTCCATCTTGGCTTTGTCTACTTTGATACCTTTGATGAAATCTTGTGGCCGAGCACGATTCCTTCATCTACCATAAAATGGCACTTCTCCCAATTAATTAAGGATTAGATCAGATTCTTCACATCTTGCCAACACCTTCTCCAAATTGTCGAGGAAATTGTCGAAGTCATTACCAAATATGGAAAAATCATCCATGAAGATTTCAAGGAAGTCTTCGACCATGTCTGAAAAGAGTGCCATCATACATATTTGGAAGGTTGTCGAGGCATTGCACAATCTGAACGGCATCCTTCGGAAAGTATAAGTACCGTATGGGCAAGTGAAGGTTGTTTTTTCTTGATCTTCTGGTGCTAATGGTAATTTGATTGTAACTTGAATAACCATCAAGAAAAAAAATAAAAGGGTTTACTTGCAAGACGATCAACCATTTGATTAATAAAGGGTAATGGGAAGTGATCTTTCTTAGTGGCTTTGTTTAGCTTTCGGTAATCCATTCAAACCCTCCAACTGGTCACGGTCCTGGTTGGGATGAGTTTATTGTTTTTATTACTTACCACCATTATACCTCCTTTTTACGATACACATTGTACCGGACTTACCCATGTACTATTAGAGATAGGGTATATGATACCGGTGTCAAGCTACTTGATGATTTCTTTCATTACACCCCCTTTCATGGCATGATTCAGTCTCCTATGGGCCTCAATAGAAGGTATGTGATCATCTTCCAACAAAATCTTATGCATGCACACTGCTGGACTAATTCCCTTCAAGTCGGCAATTGTCCATCCTATCGTCTTCTTGTGTAGCATCAATATGTCGATCAGCTTTTTTTCCTGCTCAGGCTGTAACTTAGAGGAAATAATTACAGGTAATGTATTATCGGTTCCTAAATAAGCATATTTTAGTTGCCCTGGCAATTGTTTCAACTCAAGAATCGGTGTTGTTTAGTAGAGGGCTTTTCGAGTTTACCTTCCTTACCTGAGTAATCTAGTGGTTCAAAGTATGTACCTGGTCGATTAACTAACCAATTTACCTCTTCGTGTTGTTCCTCATCGATCAGTTTTTCATATCCTCAGGTTCTTCTAGATCAGCAATGTAGTTGCTGAGGTAACTAATTTCCTCGTTGAAGTCAAACTCTGTCGTGGCATGAAGAAGTTGACATTCTTCTGGATTATCGGCATGCTTTAGTGTTTGGAACACATTTAGTTTAACTTGTTGGTCATTCACCCTCATTGTGAGTTCTCCCTTTTCAACATCGATCAAGGTTCTCTCTGTTGCTAAGAAGGGTCTCCCGAGAATGATAGGTGCATGCTCATCTGCTTCATAATCCAAAATAATAAAGTCAGCAGGAAAAATAAATTTATCAACTTTTACCAGTATGTCTTCAATTTTTCCCTCTGGATGCACATAGGATCTATCGGCAAGCTGTAGCATAACTGTTGTAGGTCTTGCCTTCCCGATTCCTAGTTTCTAGAAAACCGATTTAGGCATCAAGTTTATGCTTGCTCCAAGGTCACACAATGCTTTCTTGACATAGTGGTTTCTGATGGAACAGGGTATTATGAAACTTCTGGATCTTTCAACTTGGGTGGCATGCGATTGTGCAACATGGGCATGCATCCCTCTGTTGCGGCAACTGTTTCAAACTCTCCTAGCCTTGTTCTTTTGGACACAATGTCTTTAAGAAACTTGGCATAGTTCGGCATTTGTTCAATTGCCTCAACCAATGGCAAGTTGATAAGGACTTGCTTTAGGATATCAAGAAACTTCTTGAATTGATATTCTTGCTTTTGTCGCTTCAACCTTTATGGGAATGGTGGTGGAAGTCGGATATCTTTGATCCTTTCATAGGTCTGGAATCTGATTGATGGCATTGCGGGGGCAACTAGAGTTGTCGAGGCATCGTCAACTGGGATTGTCGTGGCATGCTTATTGTTGGTTGCCGCGGCATGCTTATCATTGGTTGTGGCAGCATCGTCAACTGGGGTTCCCGTGGCATTTCTTAGTTCAACATCTGAGGCTTTGCCGCTGAGTTCATCTTGTTCTTTTTGTGGAGTTTTGTTTGATTAGAGAGCTTGAGCCTCTTTAAGTTGTCGGCCACTTCTAGTGGTGATCGCCTTATATTGCTTGTGGCCAGTTCCTCTTGCGACTTCAGTATCGCTGGGTAAACCTCATTGCGGTCTAGTATTCAGGTTTTGAGCAAATTGTCCGACTTGAGTTTCCAATGATTTGATTGCCACCTCTTGGTTTTGCAATCTCATCTTAGTCCTGTTAATAAAAAATTAGTTTTTTTCACGAAGTTACTATTCTCAGCCATATACGATTCAGTTTTTAACATAAAAGCATTGAGAGAATTTTCCAAAGAACTAGATGTTGTCGGTTGTGCTGCAGCAACTGTTGTCGTGGCATATTCTGCTAAAATCCCGATGCTTGTGCATTCTGATTGTTCTAGTTCAGAGTGTTGTTGGGATTACTCCATGAAAAATTTGGGTGCTTCTTCCAATCTGGATTGTATGTGTTGGACATCACATTGTTGTTCCGGTTGTAATTCCCCACATAAAAACTGGATTCTTGATTCTGCGTATATTCAGAAGAATCATGGTTACCACCACATAACTCGTAAAAGTAATCTACTACCTTGACCTCCTGTGTTTTGTTTTGTTTCTACATGTTCTGGACCATCTTGGTTAGAGTGGCCAATTGTGCTGAAATTGATTATGATGATCCCAGTTCATGTATTGTGGTGTGGCGTCTAACTTTTCCTCTTCTCGCAATTGGGAACTGATAGTCATCCTTGGTGAGCCTGTTTAGAATTTGCATTGCTTATTCCGGTGACTTGTCTAGGAGTATGTTGTTTGCCGAGGCATCTAGCATCATCCTTGTTGTTGTATTCACAGCGTTGTAAAACATTGTTACTTGTGTCCACACTGGGAATCCGTGTAGGGGGCATTTGTGTAGAAGTTCTCTATATCGCTCCCAAGCCTCGTACATGGATTCATCATCTGCCTGCCAAAAAGAAGTAATTTCGTTACGAATCTTATCATTCAAATTTGTAGGATTAAATCGAGTAAGGAAATCATGACATAGATCGATCCAAGATCATATTGATCCAGCCGGAACATTATTCAACGATGTTTTCACCCTATCCCTCGGTAAATAGGGGAATAATCTTAGTCGTAAAACATCTGGGGTGACTCCTTGTATTTTGAATGAATTGCAAATCTCGAGCAAAGATTTAAGATGTTGTCATGCATCGAATAGTTCTGTTTTGTGGAAGAATCACTCCTCCTCCTGCTGGAACATCCTGATTCATATTGCCGTCTTGATTAGCCGTTGCTACTTTTAACCTTTGTCTGAGTCTTTGCAAGGTACATTCGATTTCTTGATCAAAGGGATATTATGGTGTAATTGTTCTCACCCTGGTCATATACCAATGAAAAACCAAAGTTTGTTAACCCTTCGAATCTTAAACAATAAAAATAAAAAGTTCAAGAAAATAAAAACAAAGTCGTTATTGCCAATCCCCGACAATGGCGCCAAAAAACTTGTTGCGCGTAATAAGTGCTCTGCAATTGTGCAAGTGTACACGTCGCAAGTTATAGTATAAAAGATATCGTCTCCACAGGGATTGGTTCCACTTTAAGAATCTAGTCTCTTGCACTGTAAAAGTAAAAGAACACAAGTAGAGGATTGTAGGAGTGTAAACTAACAACTAAAGTAAAAGAGCAATAAAGTAAAAGAATATGTAATCAAAAGAGAGAGAGTAGGCCAGGCTATCATGAGTTGAGGAGTGATAGCTGATTGGATCGTCTTGGAAAAAGAGTGCAATGGCAACTCAGTTGTCGTGGAAACTTGCGCAGTTGGGTTGCCTTGGCAACTAGTAGAACGGTTGTCTGGGTAACTGTTTGGGCGATTGGGCAGCAAACTTCAAGGTTCGGCAGAGCGTTCTTCAATGGTTTCTTCTTATCCCTAAGTCAAAACTCTAGCTAATTGTACATACCTTGACAATACATCCCTGCGTGAATCAAGGGTGAACAACAACCAATCTTGCGCTCCTCTTAGCCGTTGAAATCCTTAAACTTATTCCTAAGCCGGATTAGTCTTCATCAATAGATTGAATAAAAACCATACTCATTCGATTCTTGAATCTAACTATACCGATATTAGATAAATAGATAGATTTATGATATCCTCTCCCAATTCACTCGCAAACAAGAATAAAAACCAAGAATGAGTAAACCTTGAATTGAATGTGCAAACTCTATTACCTAAACAAGATCCAACTATTTCTCACAACCACAAAATACAATAACCTTATCCAAATAGATTTATTTCATGGCTAGGTTCCAAAGAAACATAAAACAAAGTCTTCCTAACATAAACCTAATCGAACAATAAAGAAAAAGATGAAGATGGTTGAAGCCTCTTGCCGAATTCTCTCCCCCTTGCACATTTATGGAGTTGACAACTTGGTCCTTTATTTATAGGGCTAGGTCAAAGTCTTTCTTGAGGAGGAAGTTAAGTTGGAATTAAATAATTTTAAAGAATATAATTCTTTATTATATTTAAATTCCTTCTAGATCTTCTCATATCTTCTTGGGATTTAATCTCTCTTTGACCTATTCATGGAAATCCAACTCCTTTAGGATTTAGCTTTGCTCCACGTCACACTGGATTTATCCAGTCATCAAATTCGGCTGCCACATCATCTTATCCATTCTTGACGACAATTGCCCTGGCAACTAGCTCGGCATATCCTTTATGCACTACCCTGGCAACTGCGTCTGTATCTCATTCTTGTATTGCCCTGGCAACTAGTTTCAGCCTTGCTTTGACAACTGATTCTGCACACACAAAAACAACTATCGGCAGCACCATTTTCCACAAAATTAAGCAAAATATGAAATCAAGATTAACCACCAAGGAAACAATGCAAACATGCACGAATGGATAATAATGCAATTAATATGAGCCTAAGTCTAGCAATGATATGAGTAAAAAGGGTGAATAAAATAGTACTTTTAGACACTTAACACATATTGATCCATCTTTCTTCTTAACAAACAAAACCTGTGCTCCCCAGGGTAAGGAACTCGGTCGGATGAATCCTTTATCCAAAAGGTCTTGGATTTGGGCCTTTAGTTCTCTTAACTCCACTGGGCCATTCTATACAGAGTAATAGAGACCGGAGTAATCCCAGGTTGCACTTCTATCCCGAATTCCACTTCTCGAGTGGGAGGGAGTCCAGGAAGCTCTTCGGGGAACACATCAGAAAACTCTTTCACTACAAGTATATTCTTGAGCTTTGGATCTTCTTTAGGCCCTATAGCACACATAAGAGTCTTCTTAGGCTCGAGTTCAGACTTTATCAAGCTTATACTCTCTTTATCGAGTCCACGAAGATATAACTTCTTCTTAAAGCAGTCCACACAGGCTTGATGTTCAGCTAGCCAATCAAGGTTTAGGATGAGATCGAATTCTCGAATAGGTAATGCCATCAAGTTGGCCAGAAATGGGATTCCTTGGATCCTTATAGGACAAGCTTTAAAAACCCATCGAATAACCACACTATCTCCTAACGGATTAGAAACAACCATCTCAGAAGCAACAGGTTCAGGTTTTAAAGTATACTTAGCAATCAAAGGTTCACTAATGAAAGAGTGCGTAGAGCCCGGATCTATTAAAGCATAAATGAGATCAGAATATAATTCCATCATACCTATAATCACATTAGGATCATCCTCCTGCTCACGACCCTGAACATGGTACATCTAGGCTGAAGTCTGAGGATCACGATTAGCCGAATGGGTATTGGTGTTGCGAGGTCTCCCCGTAGATCCAGACTGCATTTGCTTTGCTCATCTTCCCTTACTAGGATTATTCTGAGAAAGCCACGGTAGTAAGGGTATTTGGAATCTGCAGACACTATTGAATGAAGTGGCTAGATTCACCTCAAAGATAGCACGATCCAGATTGTCTACGGAACTGCCCTGGGTGCCTCTTCTGGCAGAAGTTACACAGAGGAATCTGTGAACCCTTCATGGAACCACCCGTACTATCCACTGAAGTTGTACGAGTAACAGACGTTTCTGCAGACTAGAGCTGTGGCACGTAACCAGATTATGGCAACTACTGAAAAGTGGCAGACTTCTGGTCCCACTGCCTTCCTTTCCTTGGTGGCATGTGAGGCTTTGCATCATCACGGAATCTCTTATCAGATCAGGCTTGATTTCCCTTTCTTCTCTTGTAAGCCTTTTGAGAGGATTCAGTAGCAATCACCCGATTGACTAGGGTCTGGAAGTCCTCTATCTCTAAAGCAACAATGGGAGGGCGTAATTCGTCACATATGTCGTCTATGAACATTCGCCACTTCTCCTTCTCTGTACGAATAATCTTGGCACCATATCTAGCATATTTGTAGAAGTCGTGGATATACTGCTCCACAGGTCTTCCCCCTTGTCTTAGATGAAGGAACTTCTTACGCCTCTCAACGATATAGTGGTCACTGACGTACTTCATACGGAACTCCTAGAGAAAGAAGTCCCAAGTGATCTTACGCTCAGGCACGGTGAGTGTTACAGTATCCCACCAACTCTGAGCTTCTTCGGCGATTAAGGCCAATGCACATTCTAGCTTGTGCTCCTCAGGGCACTTCATCTATTTATTCAGCACTTTTAGAGTATTCTCCAACCAATATTTTACGATCTTGGGATTATCCAAGTCCTGGCCGATAAATGTATAAACCAGATATTGTGCGAGCTTGTCGATAGCGGCTCGGGAAAAAGACTGAGTTGCCTCAACAGGCTGAGGGAGCAGTTCTTGTCGAAGGAACACGACAACTCGTTTAATCATGTTGGCCATAGACAGCAAATACTCCTACTGGGCTGCAGGCATCGGAGAAGGATGAGGTGGGTCATTCTGCCCAGCTTGTTCAGGCTTGGCTTTGGCCTTCAGATTATCCCCTTGAGTCAAGGAGGAGCCGAGGTTTGGTTAATTAACAACACGTCTATTAGTAGGTCCAGACAGTTTTAAATCTAAGTACATAGAAAGATTTAATCGTGTAAGCTGCAAGCCACAGATATCGTATACAAATAAATCCTAGGTGGCATAAGTACATACGAACTCGTAACGAGCTTCAGTTTAGTCCTAGAATTGACTAAACCTAGGCTCTAATACCACAACTGTAGCACCCCCTTCCTGGTCTGGTAGAGAACCGGGTCAGAATGTGTTATCGAAAATCATATTCAGAAATCGAAAGCTTAATCAGAGTCGAAAATTCATTCAAAAGTTTTATTATTCTTATTTAAGGCTTACTGGACTTAATTATCAATTACTGACTCAATATGGGGTCAATTTTTAACTTTTTAAACTAAGAAGACTAAATCGTAAACTTTACAAATTAGCGATCCTAATCCGAATTCATTATTACCAAATTGTAATTACACTTACCAATTATTAAGTTATGAAGTTTCGTTACTATCAAATGTCGTTAACCTGATCAATTAGTCCGTATAGTTATTAGTGACCAATTTGTAAATTGTCCAAATTTTGTTTTTATGCCTTATAACAGATTTAACTAACATCGTATCGATACCCTAAGGGCTATATTGATAATCTAAGCCTAATTCCAGACTTCCAAATTCAAAGGATGTCAAGTCTGTATCGATACGCGTTGACCCTGTACTGATACGCTCTAAGACCGTATCAATACCATTTTTTATCCCAAATTCCAGTGACCAAATTTGTACCGATACGCCCAAACCGTATCGATACGCCCTGTTTGACTAAGGTTGACTAGACCAATTATGCAAGGGCCGTATCGATACGCCACCACCCGTATCGATACTCCCTGACCTGTAATGACGTATTTTTACTGGTTTTTAATTGAATCCACCTAGAAAACATTGTCCAAATATTACCAATTTTACTAGCAATCCAATAAACAATAATTCTAATAGTAAGCAAATTTTTAAAGCACTTCGAATTCGTTTACTAGGATTTTATCATTTAGTGCATTAAGGCCCATTTTAACTAGTTTGCTAAGTCCAAAACACACCAACATGCACATACATCACCTAAACATTGTTAGGCTGATACCGACACACCAAAATAGGTCATTACAACTTATCAAGACTTATGCCACCTTACTAGGTGTTCGAAAACAAAAGTAAACATACATATGCTTGCAGAGTGAGTGACTTGCAACCGCAAAATACACGATCGGTGTCCAAAGAGCTTTAGGATCCTGAAATGCATAAGACACACATATGTTAGGCTTACATAGCCTAGTGAGGTAGTCATAACAAACGTAAAGCAATTAAGTAACATGAATGGCATACTATGTACATGAATAACATAACATCATTCTCAAATATCATAATTACACTATTAATCATATAAGTCTCATGCTTAAGTCATTTATCATACTTTCACATAATCAAAGCAAGGCTTAACACATATTAATTCCTTTGGACAATGTAACAAATGGATATGTGTATTCCCCTTTACACCATACATATATCTAAAAATAGGTCGTAGCCACATATAACGAAAAATAGGTTGTAGCCTTGAGCCGTAGCTCCGGATAGTATCCCTTACGCAATCCATCCTTATCTCCCCCACATATAGGTCGTAGCCCCAGACCGTAGTCCAATCCCTTACTTGTACGAGCTCAAATAACCCTATGACATGCCAATTGTATCCAAAACTCACAAATGTACAAGGTTACACATATTTCATCATATAACTTACCTTTATGCCCATAGGCCATAGCATATCGGAATCTGAATTGAGCTTTAGCTCTTTATAAAATGTCGTATCATATACGTATCATATCATAACATATTCATAGCATATTCATATCGGATTCCCATATAACATATTCATAGCATATTCATATCGGATTCATATATAGCATATTTCAAACATAGTACATGAACTTACCCATATCGATCGTATCGAAGACTTACCGTGTGAGCCGTTAGCATCCACACATGTTTGCTCTATGTGAGCCTTTAAACAAAATGCAATTATAACATAAACGAATACAACGGGATGGCTCATCGCCTATCCTTTGACACTACTACACTCACCTTGATTACAAGGTTCTCAGATTACAACTCAGTTGTGCTTAGCTTTCTTTGGAGGTGACAAGGGATCTTTCTCCAATATTTGAGCTAGTACAAAATTATGGTTTACATCAAAATTTGATCTAAAGATTCAGGAACGTATTTCAAGCTTACCAAAACTCATAGGCAATATCAGAATATCGAAATTAACTCCCTAGTTCATGGGTCACTCTTTGAACATTGAAAACCTACTTTCAAAATTAAACCTCAACCAATAATAGAATCAAAAAATCAATATAGTGGTATTACTCACCGTATCGTAGGCTTTCAAACAGAATATCGAGCTTGAACAAGGGTCAAGGATGGAACCGAGGTGATTGCTTATCTTGAGCTTGAAGAAGAAAATGGTGGTGTGTGCTTAGTGAAAGACGAGGGTTGTGTTTTGATTTTCGGGAGGTTCAAGAAACCAGATGAAAACTTTCTTTTGCTTTATTTAAAAACCCCTTAATCATTTCCCACTCATTCCTTAGCCAATAAGATGATTTCTTTAAGACAAGGGTTTGCTCAATCCAATGACCAATGTTTTTCCACCCTTTGACTATTGACAAAAGTCACATTTCCTGATGGTTCTCACGTGAAGGAGGCAAGCTAGGAGGTGACTCGGCACCTTGCTTCCAATTTCCTTTAATTTGAGCTTCAAACAAATTTGAAACAGGGGACTCGTATCGATACACTCATGGCTATATCGGTGCGCTCTCACTAAAACAGGTAAATTAGTTATTGGCAGTTAGACTGTATCTGTACTAGCTTGACCGTATCGGTACGCCTAGCTTAGAGTTTGCAATTTGGCTTTGAATTTCATACAAGAAAGACTTAAACTATTCAAATGGGGCCGAGATGTGATTTTATTATGAAGGAAGGGTACAAATGTCAACTATTACAACATTTTACACATCGAATTCAAAATTTTCAGTCACCGAAACCTACTTCCGACTAGGCCAGTTTTAGGGGTGTGGCAGTTCTGAAGATGTTTGATGTTGGTTTCGGTACTTTTGGAAAGGTTTCGGGTAGAGTTTAAAGAGGATTGTTGTGAGTTAGTGTTGCTGAGCCATTGAATGCATTTTGATGCTTTGAATCTCCTATTTTTGTATGGTTAAATCATGGGTGATTGATCCTCAAGCTTGAAGCGTCGCTTCAGAAGCTTTGGAGGGGTGTTTCACATCGGCGAATGAAGCTTTGTGTTGTTGATGAGTGAGAACGTGGATTTCAGATTTAAAATGGTTTAAAGGTTAATTTGGAGGCTTAAACTTAGTTTGAAACGCTGATTTAAACTTGAAAGTAAGTATAGCGATAATTCTTTCTCGGTCGTGCTTTAATGAAATTGGTTTTATGCACTTGTTTTGAATAACATGGTACCTAATGTCTAAGCATGATTTAAAGTATGTTTTATCTGTTTTTGATTATATAATGATGATGGATGCATTTGGAAATGATCCATGTAAGTATGAGTTATACTTGTTAAAGCATGGTTTAATGCTTTGAAAATGGTTTAGAATTGATGCATATAAAAATAGTGAGGTACATGGTTAATAATGAATAATATTGGCAAGTGATGTGGTTTAAAATGTTATCGGATATAGTTGGCTGACCATAGGATTGATTGTGCACTATAAAGAGTCGCCTCAAGTGTTGAGGGGTTTATGTGTACCGAATACTCCACCATGAGTACCCTAATGGTAGAGGGATTATATGGTACCAAAAACTCCCGTTAGAGGATTATGTTTCTAACTGATGAGATGGATTGCGGAGGTACCTAGTTGTAAGTGTACCATATTTCCAATTGAGATGGCATGAAGTGTTGAGAGGACACTTGTTGAATCCGTGTATCCGATGTAATATTTTGGTAAGTGGAACTTGGTTTATGATCACTTGAAAGCCAATATAATTGTTAATGTATCATTTTGATGGATGTTGAAGTATAATGTTGGTTTATACATGTTTACTCTTTAAGCTTTGCATATGGGTTATTATGCATAGGAAGCCTTAAATAGAAGGTTAGCAAATGAGATTTGCTGTTGATCCATGATACATGTTGCATATGGTTTAATATGCTAGTTTGTGAAAGTGTTAAGTGCATGGTTTTCAAGGCGTGATGTTTTATAAGATGATTGAAATGGTGTTTTCAATGTGGCTTGGGAAAATGGTTTCAAAATGCATTGATGGTGTGTCATTTGAGCACTCTGTAATCACTCATTTTTATCTGATTTGTAAATATTGTGCTAATATATAATTAATATTATTGTTGCATGAGTGTTAGTAAGATAAAAATGTATAGGTGCGATATCTGTGAGTGCATATATATGTACGTATTAGTAATCATTTATATGTATGCTCGTATGTCACTGTTTGAATATTTGATTAATTTGCATGTATGATGTATGTATATATAAAGTATATATCTGCATGAGTTGCTGTGTGAGTATATATATATTGGTATATGTATGTGTCTGTATGTATATGTATGCATGCTTGTATGTCATTAAATGTTAGTGTTTTGCATGTACACGTATTGTATGTACGTGTGTGTGTTTGTATTATTATTAATATTATCATTATTAATGGACTAACTTAAAATGAAACCCATAAATTATAAACCCAAAAAATAAATAATAATAATTAAGGTCTAGTCTTTATACAAATATAAGACCCAAGTACAAAATTAAGTTACAGGCCCAACCGGCCAAATCCATATCCTATATCTGAAGGCCCTAAATTGTCTAACCCTAGTGTTTTCCCCTTGTGCAGCCAACCAAGAGCCGTTGGATCAAAATGTTGATCCAACGGCCACGATCAAAGGCGGAAGTTATCCAGCTGGCCGCGTGAATTACACGCCCGAACCGTTCGGCTGCCACGGGCATTCGATCCACGCGCGGACCCTTCGATCTCCCACACGTGCGTGAATCCCACGCGCCATAACTCCTCGATTGCTGAGCTCCACGTGTCACGATCTGGAGCCGTTCCACCCGTTCGAGGTTTCATCTGGACCGTGTATTCTTCAAGCTATCTCAACCGTTGGATCGAATCTGATCCAACGGTCGAGAACGCCTCTGGCCGAAGATATCTCCCCCACACCGCCACCATGCTTCCACCATGCCAGCCTCCAACCACCGCGTTCAGGATTACCAGATATATCAAAAATCACCAAAAAAGAGGCGATGTCAGTATCATTTCAGATCTTAAAAAATGTATTTTACAGTACTTGCTACCAAACCTAAAAAGAGGGATATATGTATGAAACAAATAGTTTGTAAGTCAGTCCAGTTGTAATCAGTTACAGAAAAATAAAAAAAGAAACACAAAGTTTCAGTGGTAACTCCTCTTTCTTTTCCTTACTCCATAGCATGCATGTAAAAAAATAAGAAGCGATAAAGAAAGGGAGAGGGGTGGATAGGAACCTTACCCTAGTTGTCTGTGGGTCTCCCCTCGCCAGTAATAAGCCGCATCAGTTTCTCAAAAACTGAACAATGTGAACTGAAAATGGGGAGAGATCTCTTTCGGTCTTGCTTTTAAAAAAATGGTTTTCATCCTCGTATTTTCTTAGATCTAGAAAAAAAAGGAGTCTTTTTTGGGAATCTAAGTTGTGTTTTGAGTTCGGGTTGAAACGAAGGTTGTTTTTGTGGTTTTTTTAGCGGCCGCCGGCGGAGAGTCGCCGGTTTATGGGTTCATCAAGGGTTTGAGTTTGGTTATTTGAGAGAAAAATGAGAGAGAGTGGGGAAACGTATCTTAAGGTTAAAAAAACGAGAAAATGAGAGAGGGGAGGGCAGTTAAGGAGATTTATAATTAAACCTCCAATATAAATTGGTCTAATTACATCATAAGTCATCCCGCATTTTGGGTATTTTCGAAACGGTCTCGCCCCTTGGGAAAATTACGAACCTAGTCCCCTTTATATTTCCAAGCCTTTTAATTCCGTCCTGAAATCTATCCGAAATTCGTTTTCAAATGGATAAATTACGCCCCAAGGATCTCCGCGTTTTTGAACTTTGCATTTCGAGCTTGCCCCTTGGTCCAACTACAGATTTAGTCCTTTTAGGTTCTGTTTAATTCGCAATTGCGTCCCTAAATCGCACTTTATTACCTTTTAATTTCTGTTTCTCATGTTTGTTTCTTTTCATTTCAGTCATGTTCCATATTTAAACATTCATGTTTGTTTATTATGATCGTATATGTTGATGTAGCTTTTTTGCATTCTCACATGTCTCTCGTACATGCTTCGTATTCTCATGTTTATATGTATATATGTGTTCAGTTCATGTGATTATGTATTTTATGCGTTTGTTCGGTCATTCGTATCATACATATTCGATTGATATTTTAGTTGGCTCGTACACAACATGTTTTGTAGTTTAGCATGTATTGTATGTTCTCTTTGCTTTTAGGTTACGTGTTATTATATTTTCTTTGTCATGTATAATACCATGTTTCTATTTTTCGTATGTAGATTATGCCGCATGCTATGTGCTAGGTATTAGTTTCTCTATTAGTACGTTATTCTGAGTTGTGAAAATTTAAAGCATAATATATTCATGTTCTACATATGTTACAATGTGTTTTATTTTTAATACGTATGTCTTCTTGAAATATGTGTTTTTGTTCCCACATGTATTTATTCATGCCTTGTTATTGTGATATGTTATATTCGTTTTTATTTATGCGTTAGATTAATATTTATTTGTGTTTTAAAGTAATATTTATGAATATTAGCATTTTTTATGTTAAATTTGTTTTTATAAGTAAAATTAATATTTATGTACGTATGTTTTAGATTAGTATTTTATTTATGTTAGATTAGTATTCTATTATGTTAATATTTATTGTATTTAAATTATTTGCCATGTTTTATATTTTGCTCACTAAATTTGCATAATGGAATATATAATGTCAATGCGGTGCCCTTTTATTCGAGCGTAAACAGGGCCAGTATCAGGCGTAGTGATAGTGGTTGGGCGTTTACTCTCGGATAACGGGGCCTTTAATATTTATTCGCAATTATAACCGAATTTTAAACTAATCGTCACTTTAACCCGGAAAATTCAATATTAATAAAGCGGTAATTATTAAAGTACCAATTTTGGGCGGTGTGGGGGTGCTAATCCTTCCCCATCCGTAACCGACTCCAAAACTCAACAGTTTTCGAATCTCTAGTTTTATGGTGTCCGGCCTACCTAAATGGCCGGTGGCGACTCCAATTTTTAAATAAAATGCGGTTTTTTTTAAAAAAAACCATGGAATGAATATTTTAATACCCGAAAAACCACAAACACTTCGAAAACTCATTTTTTAGCGAAACGGACATCGCTACACACTCCTCACTAAGCCTAGTGTGCTTACGCTCTCTTGTCCATCAATGCAGAGAATTAAAGTTGGAGGCAGCGAGTATGCGAAGAAAATCCAAGGACTTCGGATATTCGAAAGTATGGTTTCAAACTAGACTAGTAGTAATAAAGGCAATGGGTTTAGGATTTCAACGGCTAAGAGGAGCGCAAGATCGGTTGTTGTCCACCCTTGATTTACGCAGGGATGTATTATCAAGGCGTGCACAATTAGCTAGAGTTTTGACTTAGGGATAAGAAGAAACCTTTGAAGAATGCTCTGTCGAGCCTTGAAGTTTGCTGCCCAGTCGCCTAAAAAGTTGCCCAGTCAATTGCCCAGACAACCGTTCTACTAGTTGCCAAGGCAACCCAACTGTGCAAGTTGCCACGGCAACTGAGTTGTCGCTGCACTTATCTACCAAGACGATCATTCCAACTATCACACCTCAACTCACGATAACCCGACATACTCTCTCTTATTTGTTTGCATCTTTATTTTATTTACTTCCTCTTTTACTTTAATCGTTAGTTAGAACTCCTACTATCAATTGTGTTTTTATTTTTTACAGTGTAGTAACTTAAGCAAAGTGGCCCAAACCAATCCCTGTGGAGACGATACTCGATACTTATCATATCACTTTATTACTTGCGACATGTATACTTGCACTATTTGCATAGCACTCAATACGCGCAATAGTAGGCTGACGATGAGACCCTATGTGATGCATGGGAGAGATTTAAAGACCTTTTGAGGAGGTGTCCCATGCATAGATCCCAAAATGGATCCAGGTGGAGACCTTCTACAATGGACTCAATGCACGAGCCAGAATGGTTGTTGATGCTTTGGCAACTGGTTCACTGCTTGATAAAAACTATACAAAAGCAGTTGGTATCCTTGAGAGGATTTCAATTAATGATTTTGAATATCCTACTGCCAGACTTGGGACCAGAACTAAAATTGGTGGGAAATTATAGATAGATGAACTTACATCCATCCATGCTGAGATTTCCATTCTTACTAGTATGGTGAGAACTTTGCAAAAGAGTAATGAGGCCCAAGAGGTTAAGGCATTAGACCCATTCTGTACAATATGTAGAGAGGATCATCACAAGGAAGATTACCCTGCCAACCCTGAGTCGGTAAATTTTATTGGCAATTTTAATCGTAATTACAAACCGAATTCCAATACTTACAATGCAAAATAAAGACAACATCTAAATTTAGCTTGGGGAAATTAAAAAGGCAACCAATACAATTCCCAACCACAGAACAATACCCAGTGTCAGAACAATGCCCAACAAAGTTTCAATCAAAATTTGTAGAAGGCGTAAAACAATTTTTATACAGGGCAAAGGAATAACTAGGGGACTTTGACAGATTACATGTAGAGGAATGATACAAATGTCCAAAGTTTGGCAGTATCTATGCGAAACTTGGAGGTACATATTGGACAGATCGCTAGTGCACTCATTAATAGACCCCAGAGAGCTTTACCAAATGATACAGAGGATGCCAGACAAAACTGCAATAAACAATGCAAAGTTGTAACTCTTCAAAATGGTAAGCAATGTAAGGCTGAGACACCTTTCAAGTAGCCAAATAGTTGCTACGAGGATAAGAAAGGACAAGTAGATGAGCCAAAAGAAGCAAAGAAGAAAGAAGCTAACATAAGCGATGCTAGACCGCACTTGGATGCCATACCTCAATCGGATGCCAACAAAACTTTGGCAAATCTGGCAAAGCCATCATATGCTTATCCACCTCCACCATTTCCATAAAGACTACAAAAGCACAAGTAGGATCAGCAATTTAAGCACTTTTTAGAAGTCCTTAAATAATTGCAAATCAATCTACCATTGGTGGAAGCCCTCGAGCATATGCCCAATTATGTTAAATTCATGAAGGATATCTTGTCCAAAAAGAGGAAACTGGGTGATTTCGATACTATAGCTCTCAATGAGGAATGCAGTGCAATGATACTCAATCAGTTGCCACCGAAGCTGAAAGATCCAAGATGTTTTTCTATTCCTTGTACCATTGGCAACAGGTTCATGGGTAAGGCACTGTGTGACTTGGGAGCCAGCATCAATTTGATGCCAACGTCTATTTTTAGAAATCTCCGCATTGAAGCGAGGCCTACCACGGTAACACTTCAGTTGGCAGGCCGATCTTTTGCACGTCCTAAGGATAAGATTGAGGATGTGCTGGTAAAGGTAGACAAATTCATATTTCCAGCTATTTTTTTATCATTTTAGATTATGAAGCATATGTTAATGTCCTAATTATATTGGGCAGACCATCCCTTGCCACAGGTAGAGCTTAGATTGATGTTCATAAAGGTGAATTAACTATGTGCTTGAATGATCTACATGTTACATTTAATGTGTTTCAAGCTCTTAAATGCGCAGATGAATCCGAGGAATGTTAGGCTGATGAAATGATGGAGTTCATTTTTAATGTGGACGTGGCATAATTGTGCCAAGACTCAGATAATGATGCCAACAACCGAGTTGATGAAGAAGAGACAAGTGAGGACACTGAAGGAACAACTTTAGAAGAGGTAAGCTATTTCGTACAGCCATAGCCACTGGAGTTGGCTGGCAGCGAGATTGTGGCACCTAAACCATCCATTGAGGAGCACCCAAATTGGAACTGAAATCGTTACTAGATTACCTCAAGTATGCCTACTTAGGTAAACACTCAACCTTGTCAGTGATCATTGATGCTGATCTAACTAATGATCACGAGGAAAGATTGTTGGAAATTTTAAGTAATTACAAGGAAGCGTTGGGATGGACCTTGGTTGATATCTGAGGATTAAACCTAACCATTTGCATGCACAAAATAATTCTGGAAGAATATCTGGCAAAACAATTGAGGGCCAGAGAAGATTGAACCTGAGCATGAAAGAGGTTGTAAAAAAAGAAATTACCAAGTGACTGGATGTTGGGATAATCTATCCTCTTTTTGATAGCTCGTGGGTCAACCCGGAGTAATGTGTGCCAAAGAAAGATGGCACGATCATGGTTCAAAATAGCAACAATGAGTTAATTCCTTCCCGGACTGTTACTGGATGGAGAGTGTGCATGGATTATAGGAAGCTGAACAATGCCACCAAGAAAGATCATTTTCCATTGCCCTTCATTAATCAAATGTTGGACATATTGGAAGGTAAGGCATTTTATTGCTTCCTAGACGGTTATTCAGGATATAATCAGAATGTCATAGCTTCAGAAGATCAAGAGAAAACCATGTTCACGTGTCCATATGAGACATTTGCCTTTAGAAGAATGTCATTCGGGTTGTGTAATGCCCTAGCAACCTTTCAACGTTGCATGATGTACATTTTTCCGACATGATTGAACATAACTTGGAAGTGCTCATGGAGGATTTCTCAGTGTTTGGCAGAACATTTGAGAAATGTCTTTAGAGTTTGGAGCAAGTTTTGAGGAGATTCATTGAGACAAACCTGGTCTTGAACTGGGAAAATGTCACTTCATGGTGAAAGAAGGCATTGTTCTCGGGCATAAGGTGACCAAGAGATGATTAGAGGTTGAAAAAGCAAAAGTAGACGTAATCAAGCAATTGCCACCCCGTACAAGTGTAAATGGTATAAGAAGTTTTTTGAGACATTCAGGTTTCTACCGTCATTTTATTAAAGATTTTTCTAAAATTTCTAAACCTTTATGCTTGCTTTTAGAACAAAATGCAGCTTTTGCATTTAATGATTCTTGTTTAAGAGTGTTTCAGGAACTTAAGGAGAATTTGATTAATACCCCTATAGTCATGGCACCGGACTGGAATAAGCCATTTGAGCTTATGTGTGATGCCAACAAGTATGCCGTCAGAGCAGTGTTGGGATAGTGGCATGGAAAATTTTTCATACCATTTACTATACCAGTCAGACATTGAATGAAGCACAACTAAATTACACCACTACCAAAAAAGAATTTCTTGTGGTTGTTTTTGCATTTGTCAAGTTCAGATCTTATTTAGTTGATAACAAAGTCGTGATGTATGCAGATCATTCGACATATTGGCTAAGAAGGATGCCAAGCTCAAACTGATTCAATAGAGGATTCTGCTACAAGAATTTTATATCGAGATCTGAGATAAGAAGGGTAGTGAGAACTTAGTAGCTGACCACCTATCACGCCTAGAGCATCACCTTGAAAATGGTAAGACGGCTGCCATAAGAGATGAATTCCCTGACGAATATTTACTTGCAAGCAATGCCATGCCATTGTACGTTGACATAGTTAATTACATGGTAAGTAATATCATGCCACCAAACTTGGCATGTAATGCTAGGAAACGTTTCCTACGAGATGTTCGGCAATATTATTGGGACGAGCCAATATTTTTTAAACAGTGTACTGACCAAGTGATAAGATGGTGTGTGCAAGAAGATGAACATCATAACATATTGCAATTATGCCATGCAGAATCGTATGGAGGTCACTTTGCAGGGATGAAAACTGCTGCCAAGGTGCTGTAATTAGGATTATTTTAGCCCACACTATACAAAGATGCCCATAACTTTGCCAAGGCATGTGATCGATGCCAGTGGACAGGAAACATCTCCAGCAGACACCAATTTCCACTCCAAAACATCATGCTAGTAGATTTGTTTGATGTATGTGGAATAGACTTCATGGGTATCTTTCTCCTATCATTTGGTAACCTATATATCCTTGTGGCTGTTGACTACATTTCAAAATGGGTTGAGGATGTTGCACTACCAACAAACGATGTCAAGGTCATTGCCAAGTTCTTGCATAAGCATATTTTTACTCGATTTGATGCCCCCATAGTTATTATTCATAAAGAGGGTGCACATTTTAAATGCAATTTAATTTGTAAGGCTTTGTGTAGGTATGGAATTCAATAGAGGATTGCCACGGCATACCATCCTCAAACGAATGGCCAAGCAGAGATTTTAATCAAAGAGATCAAGAATATTTTAGAGGAGACTATAAATCCAATAAGGAAATACTGGTCCTTGAGACTAGATGGCTCATTGTGGGCTTATAGGACAGCTTTTAAAACTCTTTCGAAAAACCTCCCTATTCAGACTTGCTTTTAGAAAGACATGCCACTGACTAGTGGAGATGGAACACCGAACCTATTGGATAATTCAAAACGCTTGACATGGCATGGGGGCTACTGGAGAAAAAAGGTTATTAAACTTGAATGAGCTAGAGGAATTTAGAATGCATGCTTACGAGAATGCCAGACTCTACAAGGAAATGACCAAATGATGGCATGAAAATTGTGGACAGGTCATGGTAGATTGTTATCAAAAATCAATGTTTGTATCAAGCAGTTTTGCAGCCAAAGCGATAGCTACAGTTTAAGCTATTAAATTTTCAGTTGATTTGGGGTTCACAAATATTGTTATTGAAGGGTATTCGTTATCAATGATTAAAAAATTAGAGAGTAAAGAATATGATTTATCTTAGATTAGTGTTTTGGTGTATGAAGCAAAGAAAAAAGCTACTATAACGATCCAGGTTTCAGAATTTGAAGGACAATTTAACCTGAAGAATGGGCTTCGCATTTGGGCTGAGAGTTTAGGCCTTTAAGAGCCTTGTGGGTCTCTCCTTGATGTTGGGCTTGAGTCCTTGGTGTTGGGTTGTGGGTTAGGATGATGAAGAAAGGGCAATGTGGCAATTCGCCTCAAATTTTGAAGAGGAAAAGGGGGACCTCTTAACTCCTTTGCAGAAAAACAATGAAGGTGATCTCACCTTGTCTCCCATTGTTTTTCCCCAACTTCTTCTCTTTCCCTTCACCATTCACCCCAAGTTAAAGGCCAATCTTTGTTTGTTTGAGGCAAATTTCAGAATCTAGGGTTTAGGATAAGTTGTGTAACACCCTAAAAATCGATCTAGTCAGAATTATGTTTTGGCGATCAAAAACCCTACACTAAAAAGGTCCAAATATTGCATGGACCCCGACCATGTAGTCAATTACATTAATATTGGACTCTAATTGATCCAATTTATTGTTTAATGACCTTATTGAATTCGTCAAAAATTGTTTAGTGACTAAATTGTGAAAATTGAAATTTTAAAGACAACAATGCAAAGTTTACAAAATTGAGGGACCAACCTTGTAATTGGCCCCTCTTAAACCTCATCACCCCCACGTGGAATGCTCAGAATGCCTTCCTTCACTTGAAGGAAAGCCTTGTGGCTATTGAGTAAAAGATTAGAATAAGGGAGAGAATTACTCGATTAGGAAATAATAACCACCTTAGTTGTCATCTTCAACTTCTCACTTTGAATAAGCAAGCACTTCCATTGTTGTTAAATCAAAGCTCGAGGTTTCATCAATTTCTTGATTCCATCATATTGCTATCGATTGGGTTAGTGAAAGCCCTTTATCAATTCCTTGAATTCAAGGCTAAAATGATAGCCAATTCCAAAAAGGGATATTTATGAACCCTTACATATCATCTAAGCTTTCTAAGCTTATAACCATGGAAATCTAATAGCTATATTAAGTTTGAATATTGATTTTGATATCGTTGTATCTATTCTAACATATCCTCTTGTGTTACCTAGCTCAAGAGTTAAAAAAGGAAAATCCATCATCTCTATCAAAGGCTAAGAATAAGGGAGTTGTCATCCGAGAGACGTAAGAGCTTCGAAAAGTAAGGGAGTGTAGTCAAAGTCACGGGAATAGACTAGGAGTTTCTCTCGATTTTATCGATATTGATTTTTGCATAGCTAACATTATGTCTAAGGATGTCACATAGAATCTCATAGGAGACTATATTGGTAAGCATCGGTAAGTTATTGTATTGAACATCGATAATAGCATTATTGTTATCGATATTGTCATCATCGAGTCATAGAAATAAAGAAGCATCGACCATTGGACATTGACATCGTTTTTTAAATAATCACAGTTATGGATATTGCCATTGAGAACATTGTCATTGTCATTGAACATTGATATTAATATTATTATTGCCATTGGTATTGTTATTGGTATTGTTATTAAACCTTGGATTCGAAAGGACATTGGATACAATTGGCATGCCATAGAATTCATGAGCTCATTGGTACGGGTAGACCACGGTCCTTGGCTACAGCCTTTATTGTGGCGAGGTGAAGGGATGTTATGATATTGGTCAATTGGCGAGGCAGAGGGACTAGACCATTCATTGGTTTGATAAGGTATGGGAATTCGCGTATCCACTATCTTGATTCATCCAAAGAATAACATTGAAACCTAATATATTTGTCATTAAATATGAATCATTGCATTGTTAAGGAATATTCATGATATGGAATGCATTTCATTGTATTTGCTATTGTTTATGACTACCTCACTTGGCAAAGTATGCCTAACGCATTTCATCTCATGCATTTCAGGTTAAGAAAGTCACTGTTGTGAGATTGGGGATCGATGGGAGTTTTGGCAAGTCACTACAAGCTTAAAGTAATGTATATCGCCCTTACAAACTCCTAGTATGGTGGAAAAGTAGTTAGAATAATCAATTTTAGCCCTTTTGTTGGGTATATGTTTCTTATGGTACGTATAAGTCCTAAAGGCTTAAAATGTTGTTTTGGAATTGGCTAAAAGTGGTAAAATGTGCATATTTGGCCTAAAAGAGTGAAAACCTAGTAAATGGATTCATATGGCTATGAAATTTGGCATGATGGTAGATTGGTATATTGTAGACTTGTCTGCAAAATTCATAGGATTTGGACATTGTATGATAGGTCAAAATGGATAAAAACCAGACTAAAACTGCCATTACAGGTCTTGCCATGTCGATACTGGTCATGGTGTATTGGTACGGGTAGGAATTTTTGGAAAATGTTATAATGGCCTAACATGGCGTATCTATAATATCAAGAGCGTATCGATACCATTAATTGACACTGGAAATTCGCTATAGCTGGGTATCGATATGGGCACAAGAGTACCAATACCCTTTGTAAATACAATTTGGGAATTAGGGCACACGTACCGGTATGGTTCAACCAATACAAATACGGTTTCTCAGTTCTGAATAGTTCATAATTCTGATAATACAAGCGTATCGATACAGAATTAGGAGTATCGATACGCATCTCGGTCATTGGAATTTGATAATATGAAAGAAATGCATGGCATACTAATACGGCCTCTCGAGTATCGGTACCGATACTGGTAATATAACTAAAAGTTTCTGGAATAATTTTGAAAAGTTGCAAACTGATCACTGCTTAATAAATAGTTTAATATGAGGGGTAAATGGACAATGATTAGTATGAAAATTGTGAGTATGTTGTTCATAAGTTGAGTTTCATTGTGGTAAGGTTAATTTCAGTACAGAACCCCTAATTTTTTGAATTTACAAACTAGTCCTTATAACTTGTTAAAGTTTAAAATTGATCCTAAATTGGTAATCATGGCTTTATATCGTATTATCGCTCTCATTGTATTGTTATAGTATCGTATTGCGTTATCGATAAATGTCTTATCACTTCTGAATTATTGAACATTAATTAAAAGCATCACATCGTTCGTTGTAGGGAACATTGATAACATACTCTGACCCGGTTCCCTACCAGGCCGGGAACGAGATGTTACAAGTTGTTTAGCATTCAACGATCTATAAGTCAAGGTAAGGATATATAGTTTTGGTGGAGGTTGGAAATAGGTGTTTGGTGGGGTTGTAGAGGATGAACGACAATGGGAGATTTGATCCCATTTTTTGTTGTAAAGTTCCATATTTTATGTTTCTTAACCTTCTAGTAATGTTGTAACCCATTTTGCAACATCACGTTGTAGTGAAGGAGGTGGGAGAACCATCTAAGGGGCTTGGGAAGAGAAAGGTTTGAAGAGCTTGTTGGAGGCTTCTTTCTTAGCAAGGAATCAAGGTTAGTACACTACTAACTCCTTGGTTCATGCACATCCTAAGGATGATGCTTTGTGTGCTTAAAATTTGATATGCATGGTTGTTCTTAATGATAAACGCTGGAGACTCTCATTAATGGCAAAACTTGGAATTCTTGTTTATAACTTATAAAATTGGTAGTAAACTACCTTAAACACTCCTATAAGATGTAGGATCGAGTTATGGGGTTAATGGTTGTGTTTTGGGGGCTTGAGAAGCAATTTCCTGAGCCTAATAATCTATTTTTGGGATTCGGTATCAGTACTGGGGAAGTCGATATCAATACCCCCTTGTTCCATTAAAATTTCCAACAGTGAGGTTCGGTATCATTACCTTGAAGGTATCGATACCCACTAGGCAATCTGCCCAAAAATGTCAACTTTCGCCCAGAGGGCTCAAAATTTATATTGTTTGATCCAATAGACCCCTAATGGCCTAAAATGAGTTGTAAAACTAAGAACCTGAGAAATTCCTTCCTATTCGAGCATAAAACTTAAGAACTCGGTAAAGCCTTGTATGACTTGTGTGTTGATAACAATCATAGGGTGGTATGGCTATGATGATGTGGCATGCCATGTGAGCACTTTTTGATGGGATCCAGATACCCAAAGAGAGTGTTGCAACACCATGGTTAGATGTTTTCCTGAATGTATGTTCCCGAAGCTGTGTGGCACCGAGTCTCATTTGAAGATGCTCGACAAGAGATTTCCAGCATGGGTGTATGTTCCCGAAGTTGTGTGGCACCGGGTCTCACTCAAGAGTGTACATTCCCAAAGCTGTGTGGCACCAAGTCTCACTCCATGTTTGTTGGTATGGTGTACCTTGTGACATGAGATTGGTTATTATCTTCTATTGCTTTGCTATGTGTTTAGGTGGCTAGAGGTAGCGACAATGTTATTTCTTTACCATTATATCTTTCTTAGCTACTTGCTCATATTTATGATTTGTATGAAGCATAGTTGAGTGGAAGTGTATCCATTGAGCTTCATTAGCTCAGCGTTCGGAATTGTTGTTTCCGTTCACAGGTTAGTAGGTTTGGCGTGCATTGTTGGAGCAGCATCGACATGTGTCCGAGTACAGTACTTAGATTTATTTGGGCTATGTATTCATAGGACCCTATGGTTGTATTGTAACTTCTATTTTGAATTTTAATTTAAGAGTCGAATGCTTTTATCTATGTATTTTAACTGGAGCTCCTCATGTTACGTTTTTAACTATGATTCTACTTGAAATATTTGAACTTAATGGGTCTTTATGAAATGAATGTGTTTTGGGCTAAATCTAGTTGCAAGTTTTTATGATTTTGGATTGGGCTTGAGGCCCAATTTGTGACATCCAGGTCGGGGTGTTACAGCTACCCATTTCTCTGCATGTGAGTATAGCTTTGTTCCAAGATCTGCAAATCGAGTTGCCCACTCTCTGTCAAAAGTTGGAACGGGTTCTTCGACGAATCTCTTTTGGGTTGAAGAAGTCCCCCTGGTTGCGGCATCGTTAGTCGCTTCTGATCGTCGATTGTGTGATCCCCCTTGAGCTTGGTGTTCGTTTTGATTTGGTGGGGCTTTAGATAGATGGAAAGAGCCCTTTCATCCTCAGCTGGTTAACTGAAGAGTTTCCTTATGCTTCATCCTTTGAAGTGAACAATCTGAGGGTTTTAACTGGCCTGGAATAGTTTGATTTTGTGTTGTTGCGTCTGTTGGCTTTCGTTTCCTTTTCCTGTGGTTATTTAAGCTTTTGTTGTTTAATGCTTTGTAACACGTGTGTGGTTTTTTTATTAAATAAAATTCTAGCTGGTATTAAAGTAAAAAGAAACACGCATGTGTATGTACTAGTGAAGCTGTAAAAACATCACTTACGGTGAATACGATAATAATTATAAAATGATGTTTAATTCATAAAATGTATCATTATCTTTGAGAACAACATTACTAGATTAAAAGATTATTTGACACATTGTAAGATTGTAGTGTAATGGCAGAAGGTGGGAAGGATTGGTGAGGGCCACTACGCCTCAAAATTTTAAAAATTAAAAAAATTATAATTTAGTATAATGGTTAAATTATTTTTTATTTTCCTAAAGGTATATAATTATTGTTGGCCCTCGCAATAATTTAAATATTTTTAGATGCTCCTTTAATAAATAATGTCGAATTTTGTCACTGTTGTGATGGAATGCAATATCACCAAAGTATAAATTATTCTTATGATAATTTTTTTAAAAATATATATAAGTTTAACAATTTTAAATAGGAATATGTTGGCATGAAAAATCATAAACTCTTGTTATACTCTACTTAAATTTTACATTTAACGTATTCTTAATATTCTTAATATACTAGATAATATTTTTTAAAAATAAATTCACATATTAATGCAATTAACATGTAGATCAATGTAATTTATATATGCATATATATCTCTAATTACATTCAACGCATTGTTATATAATTAATATAGAGTGCCAAAAAAATAAGACAAAGTCCCTATTATTTACATTGACATTTTTTAATAAAAATATCTAATTACTATATATATGTATTATATATATATGTATATATCGTTCGATTTACAGTTTGTTCTATTGTTTTACAATATCTAGTGACATTAAGTTGAAAATAAACAGATATTAATTGGGATGTTGCTCATGGGCTCATGTGAATAAGATGATGACTAATGATGAGGGACGGCGAAGGCAATTTACGTTGGATTCCCGCTGCCCTGTATGCCATGCTTTGGTCGAGGATGTGAGTCATTTATTGAGATTTTGCCCATCCTCCTATACGATCTTGCAGCCGTTGATCAAGCCAGACAAGCTTGATACTTTCTTAGAGATGGATATCCGTAGCTGGGTATTGGCCAATCTTAACATGCAAAATGATTTGGTGAGGGGCAAGGAGAATTGGGATTGCTTTTGGGGGGCTATCCTTTGGAATATTTGGCTCTGTAGGAACTCTATTGCGTTCGATACCATTGGAGGGCTGTCATTCAATTCTTGATAGGAGCCGGTTTTTTCAAGGGTCGGTGCTTAAGGGCTTTGCAATGGGTAAGCATCCGAGTCCTAGCTTTATCATCTTGGATAGTGAGACTACTCTGTGGTCGCCACTGGAGGATGAGTGGATCAAGCTTAATACGGATGGGGCGAGACGAAGGTAGATGGTTTTTCGGCATGTGGCGGGTGCTAAGGGACCATATGGGTGCGTGGAAGGGTAGATTTGTCCGAGCTATCAGAATTTGTTCGGGTTTGGAAGAGAGCAGCGTACACTGGCCTCCTTTATGCTTGGAATTTGGGTATCATAGGGTGATTTTTGAGCTTGATAGTTTGGACGCTTTTCGGCTGCTCCATTTAGATGAGAGTACTCAGCGCTATTTATCTTTACATATGCATATTAGGGAGCTTCGAGGACGTAACTGGGTTGTGCAAGTACAACATATTTTAGGAATTGGTAATGAGGTAGCTGATTCGCTTGCCAAGAGTGTACTGTGTGGGACCCTTGAGACTGTTCAGTTAGAGGTGCCTCTTATGGGAGTTCGGGTGTTAGTTGATGCGGATATTGGGTTGGTTTAGTTTATGTGTTGTTAGTTGCTTATTTTTTAATTTTGTATTGTAATTATAATTATGTCTATTCTTTTCTTCTATCTAGATTTAGGGAGTTTTTAATGAGGCCGTAATGATAATCCCCTTTTATCTAAAAAATACAAAGATTTAAGGAGATTATGAGAAATTATATTATGGGTCATTCATGTCACATCATCCATGAGACCAACCAATAAAAATCATTCATCTCGTTATTTTTTCCATGTCATATTTTTACCAAGTGAATCTTCATTTGGTAAAAACTGTTTTTAAAGTTGATTTATAGTAAATATGCGTGAATATTCACTTGGTAAAAATATGACATGAAAAAATAATGAGATGAGTATTTTTATTAATTGGTCCTATAAATGACGTAGCGGGAATGACCCATGATTTTTTTTCAAGGTTATGAATAAATTGGTTCAAAATACCAAGTCAATAGGTGATAATGAAATTCCCATCAATGTTTTCAAATAGTAATTATGGTTAATAATATTACATTACTAACTTATGAGGGAAGCCAAACATATGATATTATTCTCGAATTTTACATTAATTTGGACGACAATTTTTTATTATTTTTAATAGTTTAAAGGTAATTACAATATAATATTTGTTCATAAATATTTTTAACATTTAACAATAAACACATTTTGCAGACAAAATGATTAAACTTGAATTTTCTAAAATGAACATCATCTTTTTTTTATTGCGACCACTTGTTGAGTTCATAAACATTACCGTTAGGGCATAATCTAAGGTATAACCTCATAGAAACCTATTCCATCCATAATTCAAATTACGGGCATAATCTTAAATTTTGATCCAATTTAACCTCTTTTTTTACTTTAACTAATTTAATTTCTTTTTTTAAAAAAATGAAGTCTAATAAATATAATTATTATACATGCTATAATGATTTATTTATTAATATATTAATTATGATTATAATTTGTGTTTTAGAATTTTTATACAAAATTATAACGAAGTGCCTATCGCTTAATATATAATTCAATTTTCTTATTGAACATAGATATAATTCAAATATCTTCGTAAATAAAATTAAAAATAAAGTATTAAAATAGTAACTAAATTTTGTTTAATAAATTAAAATGATAATCAAACTTTTAAATGTTACAAAATGACAGTTAAACATTATATCTTATTATAAAATTATAATTTAACCGTTAAATATTTAATATAACTGTTATAAAATTTTGTATAATAACACATTTAATCTTCAATATTTACACTTCTAATCAATTTAATCATAATTCAAAAAATTGAATAAAATTAACCCTCATTATTTATGCATTTTTTTCAATTTAATGTTTAATTAATTAAAAATAATGTTAAACATTTAAATGTGTCCTAAATTAATTTTCTTCCGACCAGATCTTAACACGTATCACTACCCGACAGAAAGAAAATGATAGCAAAGTCGAAAATTTCTATTTTTTTAAAAAAAATGTAATGAGAAGAATTCAATAAAATAAACTATAAAATAATCTAAGATTCCCCCAACCAAACGTCATAGTCTTGCATTTCAATTAAATTAACCAAACATCGTAATATAATTTTATTTCTAACCATAACCTAACATATCGAGATCGAAATGTATCCCTAATAATATAACATTCAAACTATATACACACACACTAGCTAATTTTAGGTCTTGAAATTATCCAAAAAAGGGTAATCGAAAATTTGCTATAAACGTGAAACCATTATGTTGGCTGTCATAATCTATTGTCGAAAACCAGATTTGGCTACTGGAGTCGCCTGGCTCGTCATACACATGATCCCGTTGGTTTCTCTTTTGGACGAGAAAAACCATATCATTCATAGTGATTATAGGATCAAACCATGCATTTCGAGAATGCAAAATCACAGTCAAGCAAAAAATCAAGTTACCTAATACAACCCACCAATAGTGCCAGCAACGGCGGCTACCAAATCCAACTGTTGTAGACATGAATCCCGACTTGGTCTATCGGGATTATCGTGTAGGTAACCTGATTAGGGACAAAAAAGCTAATCCTACACAATATGATATGGTTTGATCAGAACTTAGAAGAAAAAAAATAACTAGGACATTAGGGCAGGATTCTGGAAGTAAAGACAGAAAATCAAGCATGAGGACACGCACAACAACCAACAAAGCAAGAGTGAGGCCAAGAATTTTATGCTGGGGCTAGGATATAGAGGATCAACTTTGGGTGCAAGGCCATTGCATGCCACCCGCTGTCTCCATTCCTGGCCACCAATAGGGGACTTGAATGGTAAAGAAGAGGGCAAAGTTTCCCATAATGAATTATATTATGAAAGCTTAATTCACAATACATGATCAGACGGGATATTTTATTTTTCCTTTCACATATAATCAACTCCAATATCAATAGTCAACATCTTTAAACATTCCCATGCGAGTAACTAGTATATATATTAGTAGACTTGAATCCTAACAGAGAAGGGAGGAAGAAAGGGAATTGGGGTTCTACCTCATTTTCCTTCTTCCCAACAAACTTTTCTCGTACCAAAAAAAAATCCTTGTTTCTCGGTATCTGTTTCCCACTGGAAGCTGTCACCGGTATTGCTGCCTTCTTCCCTGCCATTCCAAAACAAACGCAAATGAAAACAAATGTCAGACCACAAACAGCCCGTCAATAACATCCTAGCAAACGGGAAAAGGGGATGAACTAAGCACTTGTTAGCACCCTGATAGAAGAATCAGGTTTATGCAGTTAGTGCACTTTTGTCATCAAATTAATGCGATAGAGCAAAAAATGAAGACGGGACTTTAAAAGGAAAACACGTCATCCAAAAACTTGCACTCCATTCATGAAAAATTACATTAGGGGAAGTCATTTGGTGCATAGTCCAAAGCTTGGCTTTTGGAAGGCACCAAAAAAGAAAGATCAACAGAAAATAATGGAGCTAAACAACTTTTAGTAGTCACTCCACTGAAGCAAAAAACATGAAATAGCCACTGTTTTAGAAAACTAGTCCTACACCTTCCTCAGTCCCAACAGAACCTTTTCTTTTACATCGCCAACTCAGTGACCTGTCACCAAAGCTCCAGCTTCCTCTGACCGGACCATACTCAAAAAGAAAAGAGGACACATTACCCACCACCAAATCATAACCAAAACCCCAATGGAAAACACAGTCCAACTCCAATACAAGCAAAATGAGCAACTAAAATCAAGAAGGCATCTGTCTTCACTTGTGTTTTTATCATTGAAAATCATTTATTTTCTTCAAATCCTGTGTCAGCCAAACAAAGACGGTTTTTTCAAAATTATCAGCCACACATTTGGTGAACATGTATATTAAGCTATTCCACAGGCTACAAGTTTGAAAGAGACTTGTAGCATGCACCAGCCCATCACTTTAACATTCTATATGGTAGCAGCTTTCCATATCTACAAAAGAAGAAACAAAAAACAGAAGGGAAAAGTGGTATCTGTAGTGATCATATATTCATATTCACGTTTAATCTAACCCACTACAATTTTGAAGGCTTGAACAGAGAAAACTACTTCCAAGCAGACCTAACGGAAAGATTATAAATATTAAGAATGCAAGGAAAATTAGGTAGCACCAGTCAATCTTGCAATAAAAAGTAACTCGCCATTCACAGGTAAAATGTTTATTTCAAATTGATATCAGAAGGTGCAAGAGAAACAAAAAGGAAATGCTCCTAGCCGTGTTTGATATATCATGCTTACCTCAAAGAAATTTAGAAGGATGTTCTTCCAGTGCTCTAATCATTATAGACATTGGAGTCCCCAAAGCTGCTAAAACGACTAGATCGAGAATCACCACTTTGGACTGAACGATTGTCACCAGAACGACCAGAACCAAAGCTGCCAAAGCCACCAGCAGTTCGACCGGAACGATTGTCATTAAATCCACCTAGATTGCCTGAACCAAAGTCCCCAAATCCACTAGTGCGTCTAGTACTAAACTTTCCAAAGCCACTAGAACCACCCGTCTGATCAGAAAACCGACCACCACTACGACCAAATCCAGGACTCCTATTGCCTCCGGAACGGCCAAATCCATATTCCCCTTGCCGACCAGAACGACCAAAACCCATATCACCATATCCACGATCTCGTGTACCTCCAAATGCCCCAAATCGACCACCAGCACCGATATCATCGAACATTCCAGTGCTCTCACCATCAACCTGAATCTTAGGAAGCTACAAAAATTAAGAGTAATCAGTAAGTGTGATCAAAAATACCCAACCCGACTGACCCGACTCGATTACCCGACTACCCGAACATAAATAACCGAGTATTTATTCGGAATTTTTTTACCCGGGTCGAGTACCCAGTTACAACCGGGTACACAGATATATTTGAAATTAATATTTTTTATATTCAATATACATATTTTTATATTAAACTAATAAAAAATCTTAATTTTTTATATTTTTATATTTAATAAATGCATATTTTTATATTAAATTAATAAATATATATTTTTTATATTTTTATATTAAACTAATAAAATATTTTTATATTTAAAAAATACATATTTTTATATTCGAGTACCCAAATATCCGAATTTCTAGGTACCTAAAAACCCGGGTCGGAACACGGGCCGCACTTTGAACTACCCGAATACCCGGATTTGAACACCCCTAGTAATCAGTCTATATGTTCAATCCATGAAAACATACAGGAACATAGCAATCCATGTCAAATTCATGAATACCTTTCAGGCACAATTACTTACCAAGAGGTCATTTATTTATAAAGAACTATGATATTTATGTTCCCATTTTAAAATGATGATAATTAGTTGTAATGGGCACAATAGACTTTTTCCCTTTTGTAATTCATGTTTATGACATATGCATAACTTGGTTTAATTATTTAAGGAGTAGGGATTGAATCTAGAAAAATTTCATGTTAGAGGTTTCTCATGAATTGGTACTTATTTAGAATTAGATTTTTTAGTTATAATAGTAGCTTGCCTCCCCCCCCCCAATCTTTCAGTACATCAGGTATGTTATAATGTTTTACATGCAAATTTGAATTTATGTCATTCTTAATATTCTTGGACTGAATGATACTATTCTCTAATCATTTAAAAGCCAGACAATGTATTAAATCATCTAGGAAGCTCCAGGTTGGAAGGGTAGTTCAAGATTTTCTTCCATTCTACGGTAATTTTTCCCTTCTTTACATTTAATGGTGATTTTGTTTCTCAAATAGGGATCGGCGGGTCTTATTGGTAGAAATAAACTGGGGTCTGGTTCATGGGGATCTTATAGACACTTGTTAAATTTTTTTAGGAAATTTTTAATTAATGTTCTTTTCTCACCAAGTTCAAGAAGAGAATATTTATCACCTGAACCAATGTTGTAGGAACTTGTTAAGATTTCCTAAGAAACAAAGACTGAGAATCACAACCATCAATATTTAATTATATTTGAAAAGTTGAGACTTAAATGGAAAAATGACATGTAAGAAAAAAGCTTAAAGCTTGACTACTTAAGAGTTAGTAGTAGAAATTTAGCTTGAAATTGAAAACAAACACTTTACAAATCAAAACCAGCCAGTTTGAACTAGTACTGGTTAGGTCTTTGGTTCAAAGGATATTCATTAATGCCAACCCAGTAAACAGGGACAACAAAACCAGATAAAACCAAGCTAAAAACTAGTTCAGATTACATAAGATAAAAAGGCTGAAATAGCTTATAATGTTCTAGCGAGCTTCAGTTTCCAAGAGGCTAAAAGAGTATCAATGTTGAAACCCTTGACTTTTGCCAGACTAACTTCAAAAACTTTCACGCTAGCTTTAAAAATTCTTTTAACTTCCCTATTCCTAATGTTCAAAATCGTAGCATCAACGTTGTAAAAGTCTAAAAGATATTAAACCCCCCTCCCCCAACAAAGAAAAGGTAAAACAATGCACATCAAAAGGGATACAAGATATTACCTCAGAAAATCTGCACCCTACTTCTTTCTCAATAACCTTAACATCCCTACTCTGCTCTCGAGTGTAGATAAGAATCGCACTTCCTTTCCTTCCAGCACGACCAGTTCGGCCAGTTCGATGGACAAAAGTTTCAGACGTGTTTGGAAGCTCATAATGTATTACCTATGTAAGAATCAAATTACTGAGCATCAAGGATCAAATTCTATAAGCTTATGAGAAAATGTAGCCTCAGCTACTAAACTGAAGGATTGAAGGGGAAACAAAAGTAATAATTCACTGCAGTTTTTGAATCAACAATATCAACTCTTGCAGAAACCTTCTTCAAAATGATGCTAGCATGTACAAACACATGCACATTAAATAATGACAGATTCCAAAATGTAATAATACTGTGAAAATTCATCTTATGTAATTAGCTCCTCTGCAAAAAATTACAGTGTGGTTTTATTTCTTTCATAATTCCTCTATTTCAACAAACATAATTTTCTAAAGGATGTCTGCATCATTTGTGTTGTTTTAACAATTAAAAATCATGGTCCACTACCCCAAAATGGCCTGACTAATAGGTGACCAAGCAATTGCAAACAGAAAAATGCAGAATATCGAAGCCAACAACATTAAACCATAGGATAAACTTTTGCAACAGTGGATAGGAAATTCACATGTCACAGATCATACAGATTCTTCTAGGATGTCACATTGAACAGATCCATAAATAGATATTCCTTGAAATGGTACCATGACTAAGAAAACATCAAACAAGACACAATACAAAATATTAAATTAACATTTATAATCAACAAAGCAAACAATATTTTCTAACAAAACCAGCTATAAATGCCTAGAAGCACCAGAAAGTAATATGTAAAGCTAACCAGGTCGACACTAGGTATATCAAGGCCACGAGCAGCAACGTCAGTAGCAACTAAAATATTAAAACGCCCATTTCGGAATCCTGAGAGAGTTGCTTCCCTCTGAGTTTGAGAGATATCACCATGCAAAGCCTCACATCTAAAGTTTCTTGACATGGCATATGCCAGCCGATCAGCATCACGCTTTGTTTGAGTGAAAACAATACACTTTCCTCCTTTCGCATGGTCCTAAAAATGAATTTGATGATAAAAGCACTGACAATTGAGGGGAAAAACACAATGCATTGAAATGGGTATAAAACTGAAACTGAAATTAAAATGAAAAGAAAAACAAGCCAAGCAGGACAACAAACAAACAAAACCCAAGGGCATGACCCTTACTGTAATTAGAGGACCAAGAATTGATGCTTTCCAGCGCGTATCTGCTACAATTGAAAACAAGGAAATTCCTTCTGCCAACTTTTGATCATTTTCTCCAACCTGCAGTTGCACAAAAGCCACAAAAAATAAGTGGTGCTAGGTACCGAATTTTAAGCACTGGAATATGGATTTCAATGGCAAAACTTCCATCAAGTGTTCATTTCTAGATCCCTAAATTTCAATGTATATGCAGCACATGCTATAGGCAGCACCAACTCAATAGGAAAATATATGCTGAAAACAAATATAGGGATGAACAACAACTAGAAGCAAAAAATAATAACCACAAGAAAGCAGAATGATGAAAGAAGATATGCAAGCTAACCAGATCAATAGTTAATGGGTTTTTTAAGTGCTTTTGGGTAAGGCTTCTAATCCAATTAGGCATTGTTGCTGAAAACATCATGCTTTGACGATTTGCAGGCAGCTTCTCCAGTATGGTTTCAACATCTTCAGCAAATCCAACTTGAAGCATCTGATCAGCTTCATCAAGAACAAGAAATTGAACCTCTGTTAAGTTGAGAGCACCTCTCTTAAGAAGATCAATAATGCGGCCAGGTGTACCAACAGCTATATCAACACCATAGTCAAGTTGCCTCATCTGTTTGGAAATGGGTGTACCCCCATAAACGCAGATTGTATCCAAGTCGGGGGCAGCCTCATGAAATTCCTTCTCAACTTGTTTAGCAAGTTCCCTCGTTGGTGCCAAAACCAAGCACAAGGGATTTCTACCACGTCTGCATATTTAGCACAAAATAACACATCCGATTAAATGATGATAAAAACTATCCATAATCAACCAACATTTTAGTTTTCCACAGCACAAAAAGAATCAAAATATAAACAAGTAAGGTCTCTTTGGTTGTTGACTTGCTATATTTACCTTTTGCTACCTCAATACTTTCTCAAAGCTAAAAGTAAACACTAAAAAATGAACAGATACTACCAGGAGATCACACCAGATGCTCATATTATTATCATTTGGTTTAACATGAGCAAATAGCTAAAGCATAGAACAAACTGAAAATAGCTTAAGCATTCATAATAAAAGCAAAATTATGCATTTCCATATACAACCTTTTACATCTTCATTTCAGAATTAAAAATAAAAAAACAAACCTTTTCATTTTGGAATTAAAAACCAAAAAAAAAAAAAAGTAGCAAAAGTATCAATAAGATTAACAATAAGATAAAGGGGGGAAATCAACAAACCCGTGTTGAGCATTGTATCGAGTAATCTTGTCCAGAATAGGAATCCCAAAGGCAAGCGTTTTGCCTGTCCCTGTCTTAGCCCTTCCAATCATATCCCTTCCTTGCATTGCTGGTTCCAACACCGCTCTCTGCAATGAAAATAAAGGGAGCATTTTTTCTTTTTGCAGGAAGAAAAATCATTAAAAGCTAAGGGCCTAGGGAAAGGTCTATAAATAACGTATGTATGTATGTATGTATGTATGTATGTATGTATGTATGTATGTATGTATGTATGTATGTATGTATGTATGTATGTATGATTTTACCTGAATTGGAAATAATTTGGTGATACCCTTTTTTTCAAGAGCACAAACAATTTCGGGAGCAATCCCCAGACTAGAGATCTCAAGCCCATCACTTCCCTTCTCTTCAACATAATCATCGACAGCAGGTGCCGCCTGCAAGCTCGTGGACGCCCTGAAATTCAAAGGACCTGATTTGGCGTGGAACCACTTTGCTGCAGAACCCGGAAAGCCAGAAAAGGGTTTGAATCCATCAACAAAACGAGTCTCTGCATCTATGGCGGTTGTTGCAGCTGCAACTGTTGAGTGGAAGTGGTGAAGGAGAGTTTGAGCGGAGGCGGCGAGGAGCCGCCTGGAGGCTAAGGAAGTTGTGCGTTTTAAGACGGTGTTCATCATAGTTTCGTTAATGGAAATGTGTTGTTTCTAAGAGTAAAGGAGAGGGCTTTGGCGAAAATGAAAAAGGGTTTAAGTTAGGGTTTTAGAACTGCACAGAGACGACGAGGGGTTTATGCGGCTTTGTAGTAGGCATTGCAACCCTTCTTTTCTGAAAACGACATCGTTCGCTACATTTTTTTCTTATTATTTCCTTGTAGGGATGGTAAAATTACATGTCCTTGACTCGATTTGGTGTGCCTCGATCCGACCCGATCGGAATTTTTTTCTTGAATTTTGGGGATCGGGGCGGTTATTAAAATACATTGAGTCGGGGCGTGGTGGGTTCGGATATAAAGTGAAAATTTCATGTCTCGCCCTGCCCGATATATTTTAAATTATATATATATATGAAAATACCACTGTATATAAACACTTTTAAGGGTTTTAAGTTATTTTTTAGTTTGTATTTATTGTAAATTTTTGTTAGATGTTGTTGGAGTTTTAAAATATCTGATTGTGTCGGTCGTTGGTTCAAGTTTATTTTTTAAAAATACGTATATTTTTCAAGTGAATAATTTAATTGAGTTTTATTTTATTTTTGATATAGGTCTAAAGTTTTTTGAAACTTATATTTTATAATTGTGATGGTGGTTTGGTCGAATATAACATTTATCGTCGACGATGATTAATATTTTTTAAAATTTTTGGGTCGGGCCAGGTCGGGATCAAGTTTGTGAGGTGATGTATCGGGATAAGGTGGAGCGGGTAAATTAATATTTTAATTCAAAATGAGATAGGGTCAAATTTAGGGGTTTACAGATCGAGCGGGTTCGGGGTGACCAAAAACCTGTCCCGTTGCCATCTCTATTTACTTGGTGAACGACAAATATATTCTTAATGTGCGACAAATATCTCATGATTATTGTAAAAAAGAAATTAGTTAAATGTTTAAACAAGGATGTGATTTTTTAGATAAAGTTCATATAAATGTGGAGTGTTCGTTTGATTTTAGAAAATATTTTTATTTTTTATTTTTTAAAAATAATTTTATTTTTAAAAAATAATTTTAGTTTTAGTTTTTTAAAAATTAGAAAATAGCTTGGTTAATAGGGATAAAACTTGTTTTAAAAAATAAAAATTGTAAAAAATGTGTTTGGTATCTAGTTTTTCAAAATAGAAATAAAAAATTTAATTATTAAATAATTAAAATAAAATATAGTTAGAAAATTATTATTATTGTAATAATAATAAATAAAATATGACTAAATAAACTAAAGTTTTAAAAATGACAGGATTCAAACCCGGGTTAAAATAAAGTTAAAATTAAAAAACTCTTTGTTTTCCTATTTTCCACTCCCCTAAAACATTTTCAATAAAAACATCTTTGTTATGTTTTCAAATTTTCACTTATTTTTATTTTCATTTTTCATAAATTACTTTCTAATTTTACAATCAAAACATGTTTTCTTTACCGTTTTTTATTTTTTTATTTTTCAAGAAAATAAAAATGAAAACGGACTCTATTCTCTATAATCAAACTCACCCTTAATTTTTTAAGATCATTAAGTAAAGATTTAAAATTTATTTGGTTTATTTAGATTTTTTAGATCTATATTAGGATCGAGCAAAATTTGATCAAAAATCATATTTTTAGGTTAGTTCAATAATTTATTAAAATTTTAAGTTTAATTGAACCCAACAAGTGTCCCGTAAAAATGTGGATGATGTTCATCTTAGGAGACACGTGTTCAAATTGCTATATTTTAATTTTAAGTTTTTGAAACTCAAAAAAATAAAGTTATAAAAAGGCATCTTTTTAACTTTAAGCTTTAGGTTTAGTTAAACATTGCATGTTAACCTTAAATAATTAAGGCTTAACCGACAGATAAGTGCCCAAATTATACTCTCTTTTTTCAGGTAGGTGCCTAAACTTTGTTTTGGTAACACCTTTTCCCGACCTGGTAGAGAACTGGGTCGAAATATGCTACCGATGTTCGATACGGTGATCGATACAATAAAGTTATTCGGAATTTAGTGATTCGATGAAACAATGACAATACAATGAAGTTGGTAATTCGATGTTATACTACAATTTTCATTTTAGGACCTATTTAATCTTTTTACAATGTACATGGACTAAATTACAATTTTAGTAATTTACGGGTCATTTTAGAATTTAAACTTACTAACATGAAATTCAGCCTATAATCAATGAGGGTGTAAAATTTTATCCCAAATAGAGGTCATTTACTAAGCCAATTCAACCGTTTGATAAACAATGGCCATTTCGCAATTCATCGAACGAAGCTTTTAACAAACTTACCTGCATCGGTGTCGGTACTCAAAGAGGTCGTACCGATACGCTTGTGTCATGACCCTTAAAACGGTTAAGGTTCAATAACTTGTATCGGTACGGGGTTGTATGTATCGGTACACGGTGTTCAATACTCAATTTTAAGATTTCCAGCAACGATGTTGCGTACCGGTACAACATTAATTGTATCGGTATGGAAGGCTTCAAGCATCAGGGATCGGTATGGCCCTAACTCGCATCGGTACCCTTTCAATATTTCAAATTCTAGTGTTGAAATTTCGTATCGATACTGCTAATGCGGTATTGGTATGCCTTTACACCTATATCCATTATTGCTTATGGGTACCAATACGCCGTCATCCGTATCGGTATGCCTGGTTTTGCATTGACAGATTTAAGCATTTTGACCAATCAAACAATGTCCAAACCTGATAAAAATTTATAGGCAAATTTATTTAGTCCTATTCCACTAGCATTCCAAATTCCATAGCTATATGAATCCATTTACTAGGATTTTATCTTTTTAGGCCAAACTTGCATATTTGTTTATTTTAAGAATATTTAAAAGGGGTCCTTTTAGGCCTTTAACTACACACAAGCCATACATAACACATATACATCAAAATGGTCAATTATGACTTGACTAGCTATTATGCCACCATACTAGAAGTTTGTAGGGTCGATAGATGTTACTCTAGGGTTCGTTGTGACTTGCCAAAAACATTCGACTTCCTGGTCTCTTGCAAAACAACTTCATTAACCTGTAATGCATGAAATAAAATGCATTAGGCATAATTTACCTAGTGAGGTAGTCATAAAATTGCCCATAACAACAATATGCATTCCAAATCACGTTATAACAATGAGAATACTATGGATAGCGATCAATGGCAAATGTATAATAAATCAACTATATTCTTTGGATCAAATCAAGATAGTGGATACACAAATTCTTATGCCTCGCCAAATCAATGAATGGTCTAGTTCCTCCGCCTCGTCAATTGACCAATAACACAATCATCCCTTCGCCTCGCCACAATAAAGGTCGTAGCCCAAGGACCGTAATCCACCCGTACCAATGAGTTCATGAATTATATGGCATGTCAATTGTATCCAAAGTCCTTTCGGATCCAAGGTTAGGTAACAATACCAATAATAATATTTTGATAACAATAACGATATCAATATTCAATGACAATGACAATGACAATGATTATATCAATGACAATATCAATGTCCAATGGTCGATGCTTCTATAGTTCAACGCTTTAATGACGACAATGCCAATAACAATGTTTTTATGGACAATATTTCAATGGAATAACTTACCAAATCTTACCAACATAGCCTCCAAAGAGGTTCGATGCAATATCCATGAGCACAAAGTTAACTATGCAATATTCAATGTCAAATGAATTCGGGAAAGACACCTAGCTTATTTCTGAGACTCCGACTACACTCACCTAGGTTTTCGAAGCTCTTAAGGCTCTCGGATGACCACTCCCTTGCTTCTATCTTTCGATGGAGATGGTAACTCTTCCTTCTCCAATTCTTGAGCAAACTGATGGTTATTCAATGGAATCGATGGATAGAAGAAAGCTTAAACTTAAGATCAAGTTCCAATGGTGGTGCTAGCTTGATTTGAGTTGGGTAAAAATGAACAAAGTTGAACAATAGCTTCGATACATTTTGTAAAGTGTTTTAAAACACTTACCCTCTCCCCTTAAACTACCAAAAGGTTTCCCTTACCAAAGGATAATCTATATTTTTATTCTTCAATCTTTTCCATGCCTTTTTAGAAAAGCTAAACAACAATTATGCCTATCCAATTTGTCATATTTTCACCCCCACAAGCAATTTCATGTGAAGTGGGCAGCAAGCTAGGAGGTGAATCATATCCAAAAGGGGAAACTACAAGGGTGGACCCTCTTTTTTCTAAACTTTACACTTATATTCCCAAACTTTCAATTTTTACAATTTAGTCACCAAAAGAGTTTTCAATGTATTCATTAATGTCCTTAATTAATAGTTTGACTTAATTGAAGTCCAATATCAATGTAATTGACATACGGTCGAGGTCAATGCAATATTTGAACCTTTCTGATATAGAGCTTTCGATCGCCGAAACCTAATTATGACTAGACCGGTTTACGAGGTGTTATAGTTTTAGGCTGATTAGGTGCCTAACATTTTATTTTTTGTGATCCAAATAGGTGCCTCGCGGTAATGGACATTAATTTTTTTGTCGTTATCCAATGAAAAGCATAAACGTGGCAATATTAAACATTTTATGAATTTTATTTTTTAAAAAAATATATCAAAAAATTTAAAATATTTTTAAATTTTCAAATAATCCCAAAATAGCCCCAAAATTCCTAAACCCCCCAAATACGGCTACTCTCACTGGTGTTGGTCATGTTTCCGATAATGGAATGAAATGCCTTCACCTCGTCGAACGACCAACACACCATTCATCGTCTGTTATGCCGTTGTTCGTCGTGAATCATTTGAATTAATCATTCAACGATTTTGGCGTTATGCATGGCGTCGGTCGATTTTCGGCGACGAGGTGGTGGGGTAAATGGTCGTGATGGTCTGACGACAGATGTGGCGGGCGGCGGTGTGGTAATTGGTGCGGAAATTAGGTCAAATCGAGATTTGGATTTTGGGGTGTTAGGGATTTCAAATTTTGGGGCTATTTTGTGAAATTTGAGGTTATTTTTTTTATTAATTTTTATTTATTTAAAATATAATTTCAGAAATTTAAGAAGATGGCACGTGTTAGGTAACAAAAGTTAATGGTGAAAATTAACGGATAGTAAAGGCGGGGCACCTATTTGAGTAACGTTGAAAACGTTATGCACCTATTTGACCCAAAACAAAGTTTAGGCACCTAACTGGAAAAGAATGTATAGTTTGGAAACTTATTTGATTGTTAAGCCAATAATTAAACGGTATCCTCTTCAGTTAAACATTGCATGTTAACCTTAAAAAAATAAAGCTTATGTGGAAAATAAGTGCTCAAACTATACTCTTTTTTCAGATAGGTGTCCAAAGTATTTTTCGAGCCAAATAGGTGCCTAACATTTTCAATGTTACTCAAATAGGTGCCCACCGTTACTGTCCGTTAATTTTCACAGTTAACTTCCGTTATCTGACACGTCAGCTTCTTCCGAAATCATATTTAAAAAAATTAATAAAACAAAATAGCCCCACATTTCACAAAATAGCCCCAAAATTTAAATCCCTAACACCCCAAAACCCAAATCCTGATTTTACTTGATTTCATCGTCGATTGTCATGCTGCCGCTCATCACATCCGTCATCAGACTATCACGACCATTTACCCCACCGCCTCGTCGTTGGAAATCGATCAATGCCTTACAAAACGTCGAAATCGTCGAATGGTTCCTTCGAAAATTTTGTAACGAACGATGAACGGTGTGTAGGCCGTTTAGCAAGGGAAAGGCGCTTCACTTCGTCACTGAAAACACAACCTAGAAAGGTGCGGTTGTGGATGCGGTTGTGCTGCTACAATGTGTGTTTAGGATATCAATGACTGCAAAGACCTGAGCGCATTGTGGATGTTCCTTGGAAGGTGCGGTACAAACAATATGGCCAAGATGAAAACGTTGCCAAAAATCAGGCTCTTAGGTTGGAGGGCAGCTTTGCCTGTGGGTAGTGAACTGCGTACGGCTGGTCTTACTGATGGAGTTTGCCCACTGTGTAATGCAACTAAGGAAAATGTAGTGAATAAGCTTCAGATTGTTGGACTTGATTTATCAACGGTGGGCTTCTAGCTTCGTTCTAGTTCCACGTTCTGCTAATATTATAGCTCATACACTTGCCAATTGGACCATTAGCCATAGATCTTCGTTGTAGTTTAATCTGGGGCTTAACACTTGAATAAATGCTCAGACTATACTTTTTTTTTCTAGATAGGTGCTTAAACTATATTTTAAATTAAAAGTGTCAAATATTTTTTTTCTGTGACTCATTTAAGGTTTTTCCGCAACAGACGCTATTTTTTTTATTATTCAATGAAATACGAACACGTGACATATTTTCTCATTTTATGAAATTAAAATCCAAAAATAAAAAAAATAAAAAAATATTTATTAACCCAACAATCTTCAATTTCTTTAAAAACTCAAACCTTAACACTAAATTCCTAATTTCCTCCATTCCGACCATCGATTCAACCACCACCGGTCATTATTGTTTTCATCGGGTCCCACTACTGAAAACTCATCATCTCGTCGTCAAAATAGACGAATGAACTGTCAATTGCACCGCCGATGAACGCCCAACAAATGATGAAAAAAAGGTTGATTGGGTTCCCACCAACGAATAGAGGATGATAGATGTTGAACGATGAGGTACACGATACTTTAGCGGTGAACAATGAACCATCGACTTGTGGGGACGCCGGACGGTGAGGGAGATGTGATTTGAGAGTTTGATTAAAAGAAATTAAAATTTTAAAATTTTTAAAAAAATTCATAAATTAAAAATATAAAAAATAAGTTATATTGAACACTGAAATATTACTTTTTTTCAATATTCAATGATCAAAATAAAACCTAAATAAAAGTTAATTCCGCTATAATTTAACTCAGAAATGATATTTACATTTGAGATTTATCCCAACAACAAACTAATTCAACTTTTTAATATTATTCTATTAAAAAAACTTTTAATATTATTATAGGGGACGTTCTAAAAGAAGACGGCTTAAAAAAACCTAAAAAGAGGCCTCACCCTTATAACCGTTGGATGAAGCCAAATTAATTATAGCCCTTGGATGAGAAAAAAAATAAAATGCCAATGGGTGAACCGGTTACCACCGCTTCTTTTATAAACTCGAACTCCATAATTTTTCTATTTTCTGCCGACGGACTTCATTGTTTATCTGTTCAAGAAAGACTTGTAAAGTATTTTTTTTGTTGTTGAGATTTTCATGGAGAAAGTAGAGAGCATATTGGAATCAATCTACGAAGAGGAGGATTTAGGAGATGGGGAAGATGTTGAGATGCTTGATGTAGACGAAGGAGAGATAGTGGACAATGACTCGGCAAGTGATCGAGAAAAAAGCGGCTTTGCGGCAAATGTTAATGGTGAAAGTCAAGGTTCCCAGAGTAAAAACAAGAAGCGCCGAGAAAATAAGAGGAAGAACAAGAAAAAGAAGGGTGGTCCTGGACCTAAAACTTTGGATATAAACAGGTTTTGTGTGAAAAATAATTATTCTTTGCATCAACCGACATTTTCTTTGGTGAAAATTGAGTTTGAAATTTTGTTAAATTCGGGTTTTTTGCACGTTTGTGTTAGATATTTGTAGAAGGTTAAAAGAGAAGAAGTCATTTTTTATTAATCTTTAGTGACTATTTCTGCATTGATTGATTATTGTTATTGTTCTGAGATTCAAATTGAAATTTCAGGAGGCTGGGGGCCCAAAATTCCCATGAAATACGGAAGAGTGAATGTCTTTGCTCATAATGAGTGTCCTGAAGAGGGCAGGCTACCTGATAAGTGAACTGTGTATTTGTGAATGATTTGTTCATGTTAATGTAACTTGTGTGAAGATTTTTCTGTGCCTGGTTTCCTAACTTGAGGAATGTAGCTTGCTTAATCCATGGATGAAAGTGGGCTGCTTCTTCTTACTTGGTTAGATCATGAATTGAAGATGTCATGTTTTAATCCATTTAGTTCTGGCTTTCTGGGTGGTTCATTGCATTGCCATGAAGTGTATGCTGATAAATATGCTGAAGATCAAGAAACATTCTTCAAGGATTATGCAAAAGCCCATGCTAAACTTAGCAATCTTGGGGCCAAATTTGATCCTCCAGAGGTTTGTTTGTGATGGATGTTGCATGTTTATCACTAGTATGAATAAAGTTTAATTAGTAAAATTTCTAGGATTCTAATCATCGTTTTTTGACATGGGAAGATTATCGTTACATAGAGTTGCTTGTTAAACATTCCTCATTTAATTTTTTTCATAGATATTCGATTCCAAGAAGGATTTGTCTCATCTCGATGTTGATTGATGATATCTTAGCATAAGCGAAATGAATCCTTTTTGTACAATTTGTTAATGTTTTTGAAACATTCTAAATTAATCATGTTTATGGTACTTAATAACATAAAAAATTCTTTTGTTAAGACAGTAATTTCAAAGTCTAGTTTTAGGAAGTTGTTTTTATCTTTTGGTTTTGAACAGTTCGATGCAAAGACATAGGCATGCAATCTATGTTTCTTTTTGAAAATGGTTTCCGTTATTAAGCTAGATTATAAGAAAAATGATCGATTTGCTAAATTTGATGATCGGGGTATTGTGTTAGATTGATGCTCCAACACAAGTGACATCATAATAGTTTGTGGCTGCCAAGTACTCTTGTAAAGGTTGTAACCTTGGATAACTTATTTCATTTTTCATTATAACTAGTGATTTTACAATTTAAACTACATGTCGCAGGATGAAAAAAAAGTGAGTTTCTTAAACTAGTAAGTCTAAAATGAAGAGGAAAAAATAAAAGATCCAACGGCAACGAGTGTTTTGAATTGTAGGGAGAGCTATGAGATTCTATAAAGAGATTATTTGGTAGAAAGCCTAGATGAGTCTCTACCAACCAACTGTTTTTCTAAATATATTGTTGGTGCATTGGTATTTTGACACATGTTCAAGGTAGTTATGGTGTTTGAGCATACTATTTCTTTTCCTGTGTGTTTCTTATGGTCAGTAGTCTGAATTTGAATAATATATTATATATGGGCTATGGCATAAATTAAAAATTCGAAAAAGTTCATGCACAAACCAATAACCTAAATCAAGATGATGAAGCAACCTAAGTAGGTGACAAATTTTGCAAGACTAAGGCAAAACACTTGAGAGGATTTTGAAACTATTTGGATTGTTTTCCGTTTGTATGAGGCGAGGAAAATAAGATTTTAGGTTGTAAACAATACTATCTAGGGTTAACAAGCTTGCACGTACCTACTGAAATGTGAGGGGTGCATTTAGTTTTGAAACCAATTGGGTGGATTCTAAACCACCTGCCCAAAAAAGCTACTGCCAACCAGTTTCGATACTGGATGTGGGTGGTTCCGAAACCACTGCATAGTTATGTAAATCCAGTTCGTTTGATTGATCGTGGGTAAGGACTTATAGACGAACATTTTCTTTTACCGATATTGTATCAATTTAGGTTTATCTTGTAATATTTTCTGTACATACTTGTAGCGACATTTTTTGATAGATAGATAATTTATAGGTTTGGCGCTACGGGTTATCTCCAAAATCATTTCTTTGTGATCTTGGCTTAAAAAATTTATTCTTTTAAAAATCGATAAAAAATTTAAAGTCGCCACCGGCCACTTGGATAAGGTAGGCCGGACACCACAAAATTAGAGATTTATTTTGAAAGGGTTCGGGAGTTGGTTACGTGTGGGGAATGATTAGCACCCTCATCACGCCCGGAAATCGATACCAAAATATTTGTTGCTTTTAATCGAAGAAATTTTTCGGAATTTAAAAAGAACTTAATTCGGTGACCTTAATTGAAAATTAACCTTAATTGAACGAGCTTTATCAAATTGGTAGGTTCAAATTAATTGGATATTTAATTAATAAGGTTAACGATACATCGGACCATAGATTAAATCGACGTCGAATAAGCCTGACTGCCGTGTTAATTTATGGTTCGAATCCCGCACGTCACTTTTATGCATGATGCAAGCATTAGAATATGATGTAGTGATTCGGTTAAGTTTTAATTTTACCTTGAGTCGGTAAGGATTAATTCAAATATTTGGTTAACATCCTTTAAGCTCAGACTGTTGCTACACAAATATCGAAATTAATGAATACCTCTCTTTTCTATGATCTAGATTGATTAATTCCAAATAATTGATACACATGAATGACTACTAAAAATGAATGCCAAACAAATGGCTTAAAGATAAACACTCCAAAGCCCTAACCTAAAAGGCCCAAATTATGAAAAACTCAATTGGTGATCTAATTATTAGCTAAGTGAATCTAATATTAGCCTAAATTAATTAAACCTTAAAATCTAGAAAACCCTAATAAGTTATGGATTATCTTGTAACATGGTAATTAATTCTATCGGTTGTAAACTAGTATTCCAATAAGCCAAGAACACTACTTAAGAACTAATCAAGTTAATTAGGGCTTTAATTAAATGTCAATCTAATCTCCTTATTAGTTTTATCTTAAAGGTAATTGTGAAATTGTTTAACTAACTTAACATTTATCCTAATTAGACAAGGATAAATTTAAGTTAATTAAGCTAGTTCAAACCTAAATTCTAACTGATGTTCTAAAAAAATTCTAATCCTAAATTAATTGAATCAATTTAAAGATCGTGCCCCTATAAGACGAGCACACGATTTTAAATTAATTAAACTAATTTTGCTTAATCTAATCTAAGAGGCCTAATCTATCAAACCTAAAGCCCATAAGACCAAGTAGCCCAAGTTTCTAAACTTAGCCCAAGAAGAAAGGCCCAAAGCAACTAAACCCGCATATCATATACTATATTTGAATTTCAAAACCTAACTACGTACACTTTAAGGGAAAACATATCATGCTTAATTAAAAGAAACTTTCAATACCTATATGTCTAAAGTTACATACTTTAAGTTGTTTTTTTTTCTTTCTATTTAAAAAATGGGTAATCACATGTTGCATTAAAATACACACTAATAAACTTTACCTAGGGCAAATATGTATATCGAAACAAATAGACAAAATAGAGGATGTAATAAACACATCCAAATAGTAAAATGAATCGTTAATAAAAATAATAACATAGACAAATTGAAATAAAATGCATGTACAATAAAAAGAAGTTAAACACTAGAAGGGACCAAATTATAAAGAAACAAATTAAAGGGGCAAATATAAAAAGAAAAAAAGGAATCATGGTGTAATTGCAAACCGGTGAAAAGTTTGAGGACTCGAACGGTGATTAAAAAAGGGGAAATGGCGACTATCCCGTAATTAGACCATGCAGAGGGATCAAATGAGTTATTTGCCTATGCATAGACCCTTCTGGCGTAATTATAACGAGGCGAGGGACTCATAATGTGAATATCCCAAAAAAAGGACGGGCTTTGTATAAAACATAACGTTTTATAACAATTTCCCTTTTGGTTATTATTCTCAGCCTAAAAATCATCTCCTCCTTCTTTCTTTTTTCCAGAATGAGGATAAACACCGCCGTGGTGTTCATCCCCAAACCAAGAAAACACCTATATCCCCAGAATACGGTCGTGCTCTGCCGTGTCAGCCGCTGTTCGTCGGCGGCCGGCAACCTTTGACACCCTCCAAAAACATCCATCTCTACTCCCTAAAATCTGATCTAAACCTAGTTTCAACAGAAACAAACGAAAAACCTCTCTTCCTCAAAAGCCGAAACTAAAAGCCCCCTATTTTTTTGAAATAAAACATAAAGAAACACCTTTTTCCCTGCCGAATCACTGTTCGTAACGTCGAAAGACACTACAAGGCTTGTCATCGGAGGGGAAAACAGGCTCAAAGGTAAAACCTAACCATATCTATCTATATGTATGCATGTTTTTTTGAAAGATAAATGTACCTTAGAAATCTGTTTTTGTATTGCTGGTTGGAATTTCGAATATGTGTTACATGTCTGTTGGGTTACCTTTTATATCCGAGGGTTACATTTGTTTTAAATGAAAAGAAAATCTTATTGTCTGCCTATTGATAATGCTTTTTGTTGTCTTTTGATTTGGTTGTTGGCCTGTTATTTCTAATGTTTCTGCTTTTGTTTGCCTTGCCCGTGAACCATGACGTCCGACTATGGAAGAGGACCGTCAGATAGCGCGACGTTTCGTCCCTTAGAATGGCGTGACAGACTGAAGAGGGGAGGGGGACCAGAGTGAGAAAAGGCTCAGGGAATGAGGACCTCTGGGAGCCGTTGGATCTGCCCGCGTGGTGATTGGAGCAGATGATCATTCATCGCTCATGGAAATCGAGGCGTCAGACGCGCAGGTAGAAGATGAAGGAGCCATGTGTGAATCACAAGTGCGCGTACGGGTTCCTAAGCAGTCGCGCGTACAGCGCGTGGGGCTCTCTAGAATGTTCTGCACGTGTCTCAGTCGTTCGATCATCATCTTGGATCCAACGGTCCAGGATTAGCTGCGCAGAGATAAAGACAGTTAGGGCTTCTTTGATGTTTTAGGGCCTTGTTAGGCCAACTGTAAATTATATTTTTTATTGTAAGTAGACTGCTTGAATAAAGACTTGGGCTTTTTTATTTAAATACATTGGGCTTACATACTTAATTATTTTGATAATTGTAATACTAATTAATATAACAATAACATCTAATAGTTCAAAATAACAATGTTAAAACTTTCGTTTCCTTTTTTTATATATATGTATATATATTTAAAATAGATAACAACAGTATTATACGATACTTGTTATAAAGTGAGACATATAGTAAAGGCAAATGGTAATACTAATCTATTAATATTAATGAAGCCCTTATTTAAGAATGTGAAAACAACGGGTTAATTTCCTGGATAAAATTAGTGATTACAACTGCCCGTCTTTGCTTATCCTTGTGTAACAAGAATAAAGCAAAGACCATAAGGGCTAATTTTATCCGACTTCATTGTCAACGATTTACTCCTCCAAAGTGGCAATGAACAAATATGAATAACTTGCTTTCTCGAAGCGGCAAAAGCAAACCATGCAATACTGGTGTGTTCTTTCGAAACGGCGATGAACAGACCAGCTAGCAAATGACTCATTCCTCTGAAACGGCCATGAATGAGCACAAACCACTTGTTTCCCTAAAACAAACGAAAACAAATCTAGTGGCACGGACATGTCTTCCCAAAACGGTAATAGGCGGGCCAACCAACCTTTGCAAGGCTCAATCCTTCAAAATAGTAGTGAATGAATTCAAATAACATGCTTCCCCAAAACGGCAGAGAGTGAATTGGATAACATGATGCTTCAAAGCAGCGGTGAACAAGTCATGCATCCTCAAAAAGGGGTTTGTTTCCTTGAGCGGCAGAAGGGGGATGCCATGTCCCTCCAAAGCGCTAGTAGTGTAAATGCGTTTTTCCGAAGTGGTATCTTTAGTTCTGAAATCCTAAGGTGATGATCTTGAAATTCTTTGCTCCGTAATCCTTTCTTAGATTTTTGCTGCGCTTTACGCCCCCTCTTATGGAGTGTCTGATCTTTCCTTTGAACTTGTAAAAACTGAATGATTATGAAGGAATGAGTTAGCATGCTCCTAACTTGGAGATGTCTAACTAGGCATGATGCATGAATGAAGTCAATTTTCTTGGACACTTTCTCTCATTGGTTCCTAAAATTTATCATTCTTTTGTTATTCTCCCCTCTTCTTTGGTGATGGCAGTGCTCCATCTCATACTCTGGTTCGCCCATCATGCTCCTCTTTTCCTCGGGTCCCTGATCTTTTGATCTAGAGTACCCTCTCAGGTTTTTTCCTTTATAAATGCTTTTTTATTTTTCCTTATTTTTGTATTTTTTTCTTCTTCTCTCTTTCTTTCTGTTTTTTCTTTTTCCTCTTTTTCTTTCTCTTTTTCCCTTTTTTTCTTTTTTCATTTTTTTTCTTTTTTTGCTGTCATGTTTTGTTTTCTTTCCCTTTGCCCCTTCTTCATTGGGTGCCCCGTCTCTTTCTCCTTAGATTCTTTACCCTATCCTTGGCAAACTCCTATATTTTTTTATGTTTTGGAACAAACCTGCACTTGATAGGTTAAATCATAGTAATGCCGAGAAATCCTTTGTTTCATGATCTATGTTAATCTATCCGTATGACGTTGGTGAAATGGGAAATAGATATCGGAACAAAGCTTTATTGATATTAAATGTAGTATTAGGACAATTTTGGCAAGTATGACAAACATAAAAGAAGTGAAAGAGATGGTGCCAACTGCATGAATGAAATGGACCCATCGACCTCGGTAGATTTCTTGCTAGCCATTCTTGGTTGTCACTTATGATAATATGAGGAACGGAGCGTAGTCTTTCCTCTAGAACCCGGCCTGTCAATCAGATGCCAAAAGTCTTTGTTTATCTAAACCGTCCTCTTGGATTTTCAATTCAGACCCTTCTTTGGCTTTAAGGCGCCCATATTTGGGTTTTCACCTTAAACCCTCATTTTTTTTCTTTTTCTTCTTTTTTTTATCTTTTATCTTTTAAGTGTAATATTTCTTGACAGAGTCTGAATTGATCGAGTTACTCAGTTCTTTTCCATCCATTTGTGCTAAAATTATTGCTCCCCGGAGAAAACCTCTTCCACGACGTAAGGTCCTCCCTAATTTGGCATCCACTTTCCCAGAAAATCTCTTTGATTTAGCAGGGTCCTTTTGAGCACCAAATCTCCCACTTGAAACTCCATCGGGCGGACTTTCTTGTTGTATCATTTTCTGATACATCTAGCCGTAACTAATGGCTCCCAACCTTTTCTCCTCAACAAGGTTAAGTTGATCAATCCTAGTTTGCACCCATTCGGCTTCATCTAATTTGACCTCATTCAAAATTCAGAGTGAGGGAATTTCTATCTCGATAGGTAATACTGCCTCTATGTTATACACCAAGGAATATGGCGTTGCCCTAGTAGAGGTTCTTATAGAGGTCCAGTAGGCGAATAGGGAGAAGGGTAGCATTTTGTGCCAATCTTTAAAAGTCTCAGTAGTCTTAGCTATGATCTTTTTGATGTTCTTATTTGCTACTTCCACCGCCCCATTCATTTTATGACGATACACGGTAAAATTATGGTGTACGATTCTAAACTGCTCGCATACTTCGGTCATCATCTTATTGTTCAAGTTAGAGGCATTATCGGTGACGATTCTTTCAGGCAGACCAAAACGACATATGATCTCTTTCGTCAAAAACTTGCACATCTTCGCTCTAGTGATGTTAGCGTAAGAGGCGACTTCCACCCACTTGGTGAAGTAATCTATGGCTACCAAGATGAACCGATGCCTGTTGGAAGCCTTCGGGTGTATTTGACCAATGACGTCCATTCCCCAAGCAGCAAAAGACTATGGGGAGTTCATAATGTAGAGTGGAATTGGTGGGGAGTGTATCTTATCGGCATACATCTGACATTTGTAGCACTTTTTAGAATAGCGAATACAATTGTTACGCGTAATAAGTGCTCCGCAATTGTGCAAGTGTACATGTCGCAAGTTATAGTATAAAAGATATCGTATCCACAAGGATTGGTGCCACTTCAAGAATCTAATCTTTTGCACTGTAAAAAGTAAAAGAATACAAGTAGAATATTGTAGGAGTTTTAACTAACAACTAAAGTATAAAGCAATAAAGTAAAAGAAGATGTAATCAAATGAGAGATAATAGGTCAGGTTATCGTGAGTTGAGGTGTGATAGTCGATTGGATCGTCTTGGTAAAAGAGTGCAAGGGAAACTCAGTTGCCGTGGTAACTTGCACAGCGGGGTTGCCTTGGCAACTAATCGACGGTTGCCTAGGTGACTAGCTGGACAACTACTTGAGTGGCTGGGTAGTTACTTTAAGGTTCATCGGAGCGTTTTTCAATGGTTTCTTCTTATCCCTAAGTCGAAACTCTAGCTATTTGTGCATGCCTTGATAATACATCCCCGCGTGAATCAAGGGTGAACAACAACCAATCTTGCACTCCTCTTAGCCGTTGAAATTCTTAACTTATTCCTAAGTCGGGTTAATCTTCACCATCAATAGATTGAATAAAGACCATACTCATTCGTTTCTTGAATCTAACTCTCCCGATATTAGATAAATAGATGAAGTTACGAGATCCTCTCCCAATTCACTGCAAACAAGAATAAGAACCAAGAATGATTAAACCTTGAACTGAAAGTGCAAACTCTTATTACCTAAACAAAATCCAATTGTTTCTCACAACCACAAAACACAATAACCTTAGCCAAATAGATTTAGTTCATGGCTAGGTTCCAAAGAAACACAAGACAAAGAATTCCTAGCATAAACCTAATTGAACAAGAAAGAAAAGATGAAGAATGGTTGAAGCCTCTTTGTCAAAATCTCCCCCTTTGATCTTGTCAAAATTTCTCTCCTCCCCCCATCTCTTGCTCTTGTCGAAATTTATCTCCTCTCCCCCTTGGAGTTGACGGCTTGGTCCTCAATTTATAGGGCTAGGTCAAAGTCTTTTTTGAGGAGGAAGTTAAGCTGGAATTAAATATCTTTAAAGAATATAATTATTTATTATATTTAAATTTCTTCTAGAACTTCTCCTATCTTCTTGGGATTTAATTTCTCTTTAACCTCTTCATGGAAATCAAACTCCTTTGGGATTTAACTTTGCTCCATGTCATCTTGGGCTTATATAGTCATCAATTTTGACTACCATATCATCTTATCCCTTATCAAAAATTGCCCTGGCAACTAGCTCGACATCTCCTTCATGCATTGCCCTTGCAACTAGCTCGACACCTCCTTCATGCATTGCCTTGGCAACTAGCTCTAGCCTTGCTTTGGCAAGTGATTCTGCACACACACACAAAACACACCAAAACAATATCTTTTTCCACAAAATTAAGCAAAATATGAAATCAAGCTTGTCCACCAAGGAAACAATGCAAACATGCATGAATGGCTAATAATGCAACTAATATGAGCCTAAGTCTAGCAATAATATGAATGAAAAGGTTAAGAAAAATAGTACTTTTGAACACTTAACACACCCCCAAACTCGAACTATTGCTTGTCCTCAAGCAATGCAAACTAATAATTACCCGTCAAGACTTTAATTTTCACAAACTTAGCTTTGAACTTGATTTCAATTCTTAGAACCGTGGCACAAAGTATGATTGGCTTTTCATTTTTTGAAAAACTTAGGAGTTACTCGGAATCAAACTATAATGCTTGCGAGTGTGTGCGGAGTTGTGCGCAAGTTGATTTTTCAGATTCTATGCAAACAAGAGGTTTTCAAATTACTTCATTGGGTTCTTTTAACATGTTTTAACTAGAGCCGGTTTCGGGGACCTCTAGTGTTTTGTTTTTAGTTTTCTTAAGTTAATTTATTTGACTATAGCCGGTTTCGGACACCTTTAGCAATCAATTTTTAGCACATACTAGAGCCATTTTCGGGCAGCTCTAGCGATCAATTTTTTAGCACATACTAGAGCCAATTTCGGGCACCTCGAGCATTCATCCAATTTTTATTCTAATTCCCTAACTTTTTAACTATCAACCTAAGTTCGCTAGAATTCCTTAAATCAATCAAACTACAACAGTGTTTCATCAAGTTTAGGATCATAGTAAGATTCTAAGTGTTTCCACGTTTATCCTAGAATAAAAAGTTCTATCAATTAAGTACATTGGCAAAGTCATCATCGGATATTCATTAAATCCAGGTAATTCTTGTTCCAACTAAAGGCATGGCAAGCAATTTATGTATCCTAAATGCAATACTTAAGATGAATACAACTAAACATGGTAACTAACTAATAACAATCCCCCCAAACTCGAGTGAGGCATTGTCCTCAATGCATAGAACAAAGAAAAATAAAAATAAAGAAAAGTAAAATGCAAACGAGGACTTACTCTGAGAGTTCGTCGTCGTGGATGATTAGTTTCCTTTTGGTCGGTGTCTTGATTCTTTTGCTTGAACGCGTGGTTGCTTCCTTGTTGCCGATGGTGGAATCGATCCTCGTACGGGGTTGTCCTTATCGTCCTCTTCATCAATGTCATTGGCTTTTCGCTTGGGCTTGGAGGATTCGATTGGTGCGGTCTCGTCTGAATCTAAAAAATCAGACAATGATTCAGTACGAGTTGATCAGGCATATGTGCTTTACCTTTGGCTTTTGTAGTGGTTTTCGGGGCGTCTTTAGCTTTGATTGCCGTAGCATCTTCAGTGTTGGTTGCTTGGGCAGGTGCGGTGTAGGTTGGCACGACATCATCTGTTGCGGTTGCCGTGGCGACTGCTTCATTGGTTGCCATGGCAAGGATTTCGGTAGAAAATATTTGGAACGGTACGCGACTGTCCGAGTACTTTTCTAGGATGACTTGGGTGATGGCATTATTGTGATCCTTTATGTACCGCATGAACATTAGTTGCCAGTCTTCAATTTGCCTAAGGTGGTTCACCAACGGTTGTAAGAGTGCTTTAAGTTGTCTGTCTGAGTTATCCGGGCATCGGTTGCTTGGGCATTAGGAATTGCCGAGGCAGCAAGAGTTGCCGCGGCAATTGAAGGCGTTGGGGATTTTACCGGTGCCTCTCTCATTAGCTTTCGAATTTGTGCTCGATTCCAACCGGACTTTGGTAGGGCCTTTTCATTAGTGGACTCACTTGGGACATGCATCTCCTTGCAAAGATTGGAAATTAAGCAAATGGAAGAAAAGAGAACCCTTGTCTTTTGTGCTACATACAAAAATCTCATCACAAATAATTTTTCCAATGTTAATGATGCGAGTATGCAAGATAGAATGTATGGGAAAAAGACGAGGTGTATCAACGGTGGCATTGTGTGTTATGGGCATTAAATAAGTTTTAACAAACTTATTCCATAATTTTGCCTCGGGTTTAAGCCGAAGGTGATTTATCGTGCCCTTGTATTTAACATCGTTCCAATAAGTTCCCGGTAGAGTGAGTTCTTGAAGCATCTTGTCGAGTTGCTTGGGCGTGAGTTGATCAACAAAGGCTTGATGCTCGTCCTTCTCAATGTAGAGCCCGTAAAAGGTGTTGATGTTTTCGGGGCTTATGAGTATAGCCTTGTCACGAACAAAAACATAAGGATTATCCGGGTCAGGTGAGTGAGCATAGAATTCTCTTACCCATGAGATGTTACCCGGTTTCGATTGATGGCAAAAGATTTTCCACTTTTGATGTGCAATCCTTTCGAAGATGAATGGTTCAAGGCCAAAATCTTGATGAGAGTTGGAGTATTCAAAGCCTTGCCCTTCCCAAATCTTTCGGCTTTCAAACTTGGAGTGAAATCTTTCTTGAACCACCGGTGTAGCAAACTTCTTGTATCTTGGTTCTTTGGAGGAACTTGGATGAACCAAAAATTTGATTTTGGATGCCATGGATGATCTTGGTTGTGAGTTTGGTAAAAACAAAGAAAAGAAAGCAAAAAAAAAACTAAAGAGTTGCAAGATGAAAAGTAGGAATACGTTTCTTTGAAGTTAAGGGTGATGGGTTAAATAGAAAAGATAGGTAGTAAATATGGCGGGTGGGATTAATTTTGGAATAATGAAAACAAGGGTTTCAATTTAGGGGTAGGGGATGGCTAGGGTATTTAGGGTAGGGAAAGGAGAAGAGGAAGGGGAAGGGTTTGGCCGGTAAAGTAGGGTTTATTTAGGGTAAATTGGAGGCTTAATATAAACCTTAGATTCAACCCATTAATTTCCTTATTGAAGAAGTTTCCTTCTTGAATCAAAATTCCTCTTTATCTTGAACTCTTTTCCTACAATTCAAAAACAAATAAAATAAGGATTAAAATTAAAGATAAACTAATAAAAGAAAATAAATAAAGATGTACAAAGAAATTCTAAAAACAATTAAATAAATATGAAAGAAAGATGTAGTCTTAATCTTAAAGAAAATAAATAAATCTATCCTAAAAAGAAAAAATAACCGAAATTAAATAATAATAAAAAAATAGTTCAAAAAAATAAAAAAGAAAAAGAAAATATAGAAAGGAGAGCATGCTCATGCATCTCCTAAGGTGACCACTTCTTTGTTACGTTCAACATGGGCACCGTTATAGTGCTTCAATCTTTGTCCACTAACTTTGAATTCATGTTCGTCAGTGATGGACTTGATTATCACGGCACCATGAGAGAATGGATTGACAACTTCGAATGGTCCCGACCATCTTGATTTCAAATTTCCCGAGAAAAGCTTTAGCCGAGAATTGAATAAGATAACTAGTTTCCCTTGCATGAATTGTCGCGGCAATAGTTTCTTGTCATGCCATTGCTTTGTTTTCTCCTTGTAGATTCGTGCATTGTTGTAGGCGAGTGCACGAAATTCTTCTATCTCGTTGAGGTCTAACAAACGCTTTTGCCTGGCATTTTCCCAATCCATATTCACGGTCTTGATTGCCCAATGTGCCTTGTGTTTGATTTCCACCGGTAGATGACATGTTTTGCCATAGACAAGTTGGAAGGGGGACATACCTAAGGGTGTTTTGAATGCAGTGCGATATGCCCAAAGTGCGTCATCTAGTCTTACTGACCAATCCTTCCTAGAAGGATTTACAACTTTCTCGAGTATACCCTTCAATTCCCGGTTGGAAATTTCTGCTTGCCCATTGGTTTGTGGGTGATATGCCGTGGCAATCTTGTGAGATACACCAAAGTGTTGTAATATCTTGAAGATGAGTTTGTTGTCGAAGTGCTTGCCTTCATCACTGATAATTGCTCTCGGCATCCCAAACCGTGTAAATATGTTTTTCTGCAAGAATCGTTGCATGGTCTTAGAATCGTTGGTGGGAACTGCAGCTACCTCAACCCATTTAGACAGGTAGTCGACGACAAGTAGAATATAGAGGTTGCCGAATAAAGAGGGGAAAGTTCCCATAAAATCAATCCCCCATAAATCGAACAATTTCACCTCGATGATGTTTTGGAGCGACATCTCATGTCGTCTAGAGATATTGCCCGTCCTCTGGAAATGATCACATTGCTTGTAAAACTCTTGGGAATCTTTGTACAGTGTTGGCCAATACAAACCGGATTGCAAAACTTTAGCCACGGTGCGAGTTCCCCCAAAATGTCCTCCATAGGGTGAAGAATGGCAGTGTCAGAGTATATTCTGCTGCTCCTCTTCATGGACACATCGGCGTATAACTTGATCTACACATTATTTAAACAAAAGAAGCTCATCCCAAAATTAATGCTTAGCATCATGGTGGAACCGCTTCTTCCCTTGGTGAGTAAGGACATAAGGTAAAATACCACAAACAAGGAAATTAACTAAATCCGCGTACTAGGGTATTACCGAGGCATGTGTTGCCGTGGCAATTGCTTCCATGATTGCCGAAGCGTGCGCGTCTAGAGTTGTCACGGCATACGCGTCAAGGGTTGTCAAGGTATACGCGTTCATGGTTACCGAGGTGTGCGTATCAGTGATTGCCGTGGTGTGCGTATCAGTGGTTGCCGAGGCGTACACGTTTGGAGTTGCCGAGGCATGCGCATCTAGAGTTGCTGCGGCGTTGAGGGTTACCGAGGTATGCGCATCCATGGTTGCTGAGGCGTCAGGGGTTGTCGAGGCGTACGTATCCATGGTTGCCGAGGCAACTAACAGTTGCTCATCCGAGAATGCATCGCATATCTCTAAATCTGCGTCCTCATCCTTATTGCATTCTAAGCGTGATAAGTGATCAGCCACTTGATTTTCTGCTCCTTTCCTGTCTTTAATTTCAATATCAAACTCTTTTAAAAACAATATCCAATGAATCAAACGAGGTTTGGCATCCTTTTTAGCAAATAGATACTTAATTGCCAAATGGTCCGTATAAACAATTACCTTTGTACCAATCAAATAGGATCGGAACTTGTCAAATGCGAAAACTACATCTAGTAACTCTTTCTCCGTTGTTTTGTAATTCACTTGAGAACTATTAAGAGTTCTACTAGCGTAGTATATCATATTAAAGGTCTTACCTGTGCGTTGGCCTAGGACTGCTCCTACCGCAAAATCACTTGTATCACACATGAGCTCAAAAGGTAGCGTCTAATCGGGTGGAACGACAATGGGTGCCGAGGCAAGCTTTTCCTTTAGGGTTTTGAATGCTTGGGGTGCAAGAATCATCAAAATTGAAAACTTTATCCTGTTCAAGCAAATTGCACAAGGGTTTAGTAATTTTAGAAAAATTATGAATAAACCTCTTGTAAAAACTTGCATGTCCAAGAAAGCTTCGAATTCTTTTAACTGAACTTGGTGGGGGTAATCTCTCGATCACGTCCACCTTGGCTTTGTCTACTTCAATTCCTTTGGATGAAATCTTGTGGCCGAGTACTATTCTTTCATCTAACATAAAATGACATTTCTCCCAATTAAGGACTAAATCGGTTTCTTCACATCTTGCCAACACATTCTCTAAATTACTGAGGTAACTGTCGAAGTCATTACCAAAAACAGAAAAATCGTCTATGAAGATCTCAAGAAAGTCTTCTACCATGTCTGAAAAGAGTGTCATCATGTATCTTTAGAAGGTTGCCAGGGCGTTACACAATTCGAACGACATCCTTCGGAAAGCATAAGTACCATATGGGAATGTGAATGTTGTCTTTTCTTGATCTTCTGGTGCTATGGCAATTTGATTGTAACCTGAATATCCATCAAGAAAACAATAAAAGGGTTTACCTGCAAGACGGTCAAGCATTTGATCAATAAAGGGTAATGGGAAGTGATCTTTCCTAGTAGCTTTGTTTAGCTTTCGATAATCCATACAAACCCTCTAACCGGTCAAAGTCCTGGTTGGAATGAGTTCATTGTTTTCATTACTTACCACCGTTATACCTCTCTTTTTCGGTACACATTATACCAGACTTACCCATGTACTATCAGAGATAGGGTATATAATGTCGGCTTCAAGCCACTTGATGATTTCTTTCATTACAACCCCTTTCATGGCATGATTCAGTCTCCTCTCGGCCTCAATCGAAGGTTTGTGATCATCTTCCAACAAAATCTTGTGCATGCACACTGTCGGGCTAATTCCCTTCAAGTCGGCAATTGTCCACCCTATTGCCTTCTTGTGTAGCATCAACATTTTGATCAGGTTCTTTTCCCACTCAGGTTGTAACTTAGAGGAAATAATTATAGGAAACGTATTATCGGTTCCCATGTAAGCATATTTTAGTTGCCCTGGCAACTGTTTCAACTCAAGAATCGATGGTTGTTCAATGGAGGGCTTTTCGAGTTTACCTTCCTTACCTGAGTAATCCAGTGGTTCAAAGTATGTACCTGGTCGATTGGCTAACCAATTTACATCTTCTTGTTGTTCCTCCTCGATCGGTTCTTCATACTCCTTAGGTTCCTCTTGGTCGGTAATGTAGTTACCGAGGTAACTAAATTCCTCGTCAAAGTTAAACTCTGTCGTGGCATGAAAAAGTTGCCATTCTTCCGGATCATCGGCATGCCTTAGTGTTTGGAACACATTTAGTTTAACTTGTTGGTCGTTCACCCCCATTGTGAGTTATCCCTTTTCAACATCGATCAAGGTTCTTCATGTTGCTAGGAAGGGTCTCCCGATAATGATAGGTGCATGTTCATCTGCTTCACAATCCAAAACAATAAAGTCAGTGGGAAAATTAAATTTATCAACTTTTACCAGTATGTCTTTGATTTTCCTTTTTGGATGCACATAGGATCTGTCGGCTAGCTGTAGCATAACTGTTGTAGGTCTTGCCTTCCCGATTCCTAGTTTTTGGAAAACCAATTTAGGCATCAAGTTTATGCTTGCTCTAAGGTCACATAATGCTTTCCCGACATAGTGGTTTCTGATGGAACAAGGTATTGTGAAACTTCCAGGATCCTTCAACTTGGGTGGCATGCGATTGTGCAACATGGCCATGCATCCCTCTGTTGTGGCAACTGTTTCAAACTCTCCTAGCCTTGTTCTCATGGACACAATGTCTTTAAGAAACTTGGCATAGTTCGACATTTGTTCAATTGCTTCAACCAATGGCAATTTGATGTAGACTTACTTTAGGATATCAAGAAACTTCTTGAATTGATATTCTTGCTTTTGTCGCTTCAACCTTTGTGGAAATGGTGGTGGAAGTCGAATATCTTCGATCCTTTCATTGGACTGGAACCTGATTCATGGCATTGCCGAGGCAACTTGGCTGCCGCTGCATCCTTATCGCTGGTTGCCGATGCATGCTTATCGATGGTTGCTGTGGCAATTCCTGGTTCAGCATCTGAGGCTTTGTCGCTCAGTTTGTCTTGTTCTTTTAGTGGAGTTTTGTTTGATGAACGAGCTTGAGCCTCTTTAAGTTGTTGGCCACTTGTAGTGGTGATCGCCTTACATTGCTCATGGCCAGTTCCTCTTGCGACTTCAGTATCGCTAGGTAAGCCTCCTTACGGTCTAGTATTCAGGTTTTGAGCAAATTGTCCGACTTGATTTTCCAATAATTTGATTGCCGCCTCTTAGTTTTGCAATCTCATCTCGGTCATGTTAATAAAAACATCAGTTCCTTTTATGAAGTTACTATTCTCAGCCATATAAGATTTAGTTTTCAACATAAACGCATTGATAGAATTTTCCAAAGAACTAGATGTTGTCGGTTGTTGCTGCGGTAACTGTTGCCATGGCATATTCTGCTGGAATCCTGATGCTTGTGCATTCTGATTGTTCTAGTTTAGAGCATTGTTGGAATTACTCCATAAGAAATTTGGGTGCTTCTTCCAAGCTGGATTGTATGTATTGGACATCACATTGTTGTTCCGGTTGTAATTCCCCACATAAAAGCTGGATTCCGGATTCTGCATACATTTAGAAGAATCATGGTTACCACCACATAACTCACAAAAGGAATCCATTACCTTGACTTCCTGTGTGTTGTTTGGTTTCTGCCTATTCTGGAACATCTTTGTTAGAGTGACCAATTGTGCAAAAATTGAGTCTGATGATCCCAGTTCATGTATTGTGGCTTGGCGTCTAACTCCTCATCTTTTAGCATATGGGAATTGATAATCGTTCTTGGCAAGCCTGTTTAGAATTTGTATTACTTCCTCCGGCGACTTATCTAGGAGTATGCCATTTGCTGAGACATCTAGCATCATCCTTCTTGGTGTATTCACAGCGTTGTAAAACATTGCTACTTGTGTCCATACTGGGAATCTGTGTAGGGGGCATTTGTGTAGAAGTTCCCTATATCTCTCTCAAGCCTCGTACATAGATTCATCATCTGCCTGCCGAAAAGAAGTAATTTCGTTATGAAGCTTATCAGTCAAATTTGTAGGATTAAATCGAGCAAGGAAATCATGACAAAGACCGATCCAAGATCCTATTGATCCGGCAGGAATACTATTCAACCATGTTTTCGCCCTATCCTTCAGTGAATAGGGAATAATCTTAGTCGTAAAACATCGGGGGTGAGTCTTTGTATTTTGAATGAATTGCAAATCTCGAGGAAATATTTAAGATGTTGTCGTGCATCTTCAGTTGCTGAGCTGCCAAATTGACCAATTGTGTTGATCATATTAAACATCACTGATTTCAATTCAAAGTGGTCGGCTTCAATTTCAGGTGTGACAACTCCTGGATTAAGTCTTTCAAGATCTTCTTCAAGATAGTCTCGAATAGTTCTGTTTCGTCCAAGAATCACTCCTCCTCCCGTTGGAACATCTTGATTCATATTGCCGTCTTGATTAGCGATTGCTACTCTTAACCTTCGTCTAAGTCTTTGCAAGGTTCGTTCAATTTCTGGATCAAAGGGATATTCTGGTGTAATCGGTCTCGCCCTGGTCATATACCAATGCAAAACCAAAGTTTGTTAGCCCTTTGAATCTTAAACAAGAAAATAAAAAGCGCAAGAAAATAAAAACAAAGTTGTTATTACCAATCCCCGGCAACGGCGCCAAAAACTTGTTGCGCGTAATAAGTGCTCCGCAATTGTGCAACTGTACACGTCGCAAGTTATAGTATAAAAGATATCGTCTCCACAAGGATTGGTACCACTTCAAGAATCTAATCTCTTGCACTGTAAAAAGTAAAAGAACACAAGTAGAAGATTGTAGGAGTTTTAACTAACAATTAAACTAGAAATAAATAAAGTAAAAGAAGATGTAATCAAATGAGAGAAAATAGGCTAGGTTATCGTGAGTTGAGGTGTGATAGTCGATTGGATCGTCTTGGTAAAAGAGTGCAAGGGCAACTCAGTTGCAGTGGCAATGTTCAAAGCGGGGTTGCCTGGGCGACTAGCTGGGCAACTACTTGGGCGGCTAGGCAGTAACATCAAGGTTCGGCGGAGCGTTCTTCAATGGTTTCTTCTTATCCCTAAGTCAAAACTCTAGCTATTTGTGCATGCCTTGATAATACATCTCTGCGTGAATCAAGGGTGAACAACAACCAATCTTGCACTCCTCTTAGCCGTTGAAATCCTTAACTTATTCCTAAGTCGGATTAATCTTTACCATCAATAGATTGAATAAAGACCATACTCTTTTGTTTCTTGAACCTAACTCTCCCGATATTAGATAAATAGATGAAGTTACGAGATCCTCTCCCAATTCACTGCAAACAAGAATAAGAACCAAGAATGAGTAAACCTTGAATTGAAAGTGCAAACTCTTATTACCTAAACAAAATCCAATTATTTCTCACAACCACAAAACACAATAACCTTAGCTAAATAGATTTAGTTCATGGTTAGGTTCCAAAGAAACACAAGACAAAGAATTCCTAGCATAAACCTAATTGAACAAGAAAGAAAAAGATGAAGAATGGTTGAAGCCTCTTTGTCGAAATCTCCCCCTTTGATCTTGTCGAAATTTCTCTCCTATCCCCATCTCTTGCTCTTGTCGAAATTTATCTCCTCTCCCTCTAGGAGTTGACGGCTTGGTCCTCAATTTATTGGGCTAGGTCAAAGTCTTTTTTGAGGAGAAAGTTAAGTTGGAATTAAATATCTTTAAAGAATATAATTCTTTATTATATTTAAATTCTTTATAGAACTTCTCCTATCTTCTTGGGATTTAATTTCTCTTTAACCTCTTCATAGAAATCAAACTCCTTTGGGATTTAACTTTTCTCCACGTCATCTTGGGCTTATCTAGTCATCAATTTCGACTATCATATCATCTTATCCCTTATCGAAAATTGCCTGGCAACTAGCTCGGCATCTCCTTCATGTATTGCCCTGGCAACTAGCTCCAGCCTTGCTTTGGCAAGTGATTCTGCACACACACACAAAACACACCAAATCAGTATCTTTTTCCACAAAATTAAGCAAAATATGAAATCAAGCTTGTCCACCAAGGAAACAATACAAACATGCATGAATGGCTAATAATGCAACTAATATGAGCCTAAGTCTAGCAATAATATGAATAAAAAGGGTAAGAAAAATAGTACTTTTGAACACTTAACAACAATCTCCCTCTATGGTTGACCAGAAGTAGCCATATCTCATTATCTTTCTTGTCATTGAGAATCTACTAGAGTGTGTTCCACATAACCTTCCGTGGACTTCGGCTATAATAACTTTTGCTTCTCGAGCATCGACACATCTTAACAGTACCTGATCTTTGCTCATTTTATATAAAATCTCCCCATCGAGAACAAATCTTGATGCCAGCCTTCAGATAGTTCTTTTATAATTGTCATCGGCCTCTTTTGGGTAAGCCCAGAACTTGAGGTAATGGAGTATATCATGGTACCATGGCTTACTATCTTCATCCTTTTTCCAAATTGTAACAATGGGCAGGTACCTAGAAAGTATGCACTTCAACTAACTTTATTTCGGCTATCAAATTTAAATTAAAAATGGCGACCAAAGTTGTCAGGGCATCGACCATCTGATTATCTTCCCTTGGCAAGTAAACAAAGCTAACTTATTCAAACTCATTGACCAGATCTTGAATTAATTCATAGTACTTGATTAATTTCGGATCTCTAGTTTCATATTCCCTCAAAAGCTGGCAGATCACCAATGATGAGTCTCCGTAAACATGAAGTACTTTGACTTTCTTTTTAATGGTCGCTCGGAGCCCCATGGCGCAAGCCTCGTACTCGACTATGTTGTTAGTGCAGAAAAATTCCAATCCACTGGTAAAGAGGTAATAGACTTCATCAGGAGAGATCAACACTGCCCCTATTCTATGCCCCTAGGCGTTAGAGGCTCCGTCAAAGTAAAGTTTCCAGGTTTTTCCATTGGTAACGAGCTCGTTTTTTTAGGATGGTGCTTATTAAATCCTCGTTCAGAAAGTCAAAACCTAAGGGTTCGTAGTCATCTGAAGCGCGACTCGCCAATAGATCAGCCGCTACACTTCCCTTCACTGCCTTCTGATTCACGTAGACAATATCGAATTCTGACAATAACATTTGCCAATGAGCCATCTTCCCGGTGAGCACTGGTGCCTCCATTAGAAATTTCAATGGACCAACCGAGAGATTAGGTATGTGGTGTGATACAACATGTATTGCCTGAGTCGCTTTGTGGCCCATACCAAGACACAACACAGTTTTTGGATCAAAGGGTACCGTACTTCACACTCGGTGAACTTCTTACTTAAGTAATAGATCGTCATTTCTTTCCTGCCAGAGTCATCATGTCGTCCTAGTACGCAACCCATCAAATTTTCAAACACGGCTAGATACATGATCAACAACCTATCCGACACTGGTGCTACCAAAATCGGAGCATTGGTTAGATACTTTTTAATTTTTTTCTAATGCTTCTTGACAATCTTCATCCCAGACTCCCAGGTTGTTCTTCCGGAGAAGTCTGAAGATGGGGTCACATTTCTCAGTTAATTGGGAAATGAACCGCGATATGTAATTCAATCTTCCCAAAAATCCACAGACTTCCTTTTGTGTTTGAGGTGGTGGTAGATCTTAGATTGCTCTTACCTTGTCAAGGTCCATCTCGACCCTCTTCCGACTTACCACAAAACCCAATAGTTTCCCGGATGTAACTATAAAGGTACATTTGGCAGGGTTGAGCTTCAGCTGGTATTTTTTTAGTCTTAGAAAGAGTTTTTGTAAATTCTGGATATGCTCCCCTTCAGTTCATGATTTGGCTATCATGTCATCTACATATACCCTGATTTTTTTGTGTATCACGTCCTGAAGCAGGGTCACCATGGCTCGTTGATATGTTGCCCCGACATTTTTTAACCCAAAAGGCATTACCTTGTAACAAAAAGTCCCCCACATGGTCACAAAAGTGGTCTTCTCCATGTCCTCGAGATATATTTTGATTTGATTATATCTCGAAAAGCCGTCCATGAACGAGAACCACGCATTTCCAGTGGTGTTATCAACCAAGGTGTCAATGTGAGGCAATGGAAAGTTGTCCTTGGGGCTCGCCTTGTTAAGGTACTTATAATCCACACACATGTGAACCTTTCCGTCTTTTTTAGGTACTGGAACTATATTGGCTACCCATTCCGGATATTTGTAAACCTTTAGGAATCACGCCTCAAATTGTCTTTGTACTTCCTCTCTAACTTTTAGCAACATATTCGCTCTCATTATCCTAAGCTTTTGTTGGACCGACTTGCATTTTGGCTTGATGAGAAGTTTGTGAACCACAATATCTGTGTTCAAACCCGGCATGTCCCGATATGTCCATGCAAACGCGTCTTTGAATTCTGAGAGTAATTTCACCAACTCATTCCTTACTTCTGATGACAATGTACTGCTGATTCTTACTTCTTCTTTTTCATCTTCAATCACAGGTTCAAGATCTCTACATGTTCTTGGTATGGAATGATTTATTTTTCTTCTCTTTCCATCATCCTCAACAATTCCTCCGGGACCTCATCATCCCCCTCGTCCATTTCTGCCAAGCATGCGGGTAGCTCGAAATCTACTTTAGGATTAGGTTTCGAATCATTCATACAGTTTAAGTTAGGAGGCCTGCATGATTATAGAAGCGTGCATTGGAAATGGAATGGAGAAATTTATAAGTGAATAAAATAAATGATGAATAAATGAATAAAATGAATGTTATGTTTGCCATTTGAGAAAGTGACGAAAAGACTCATTTTATTAACAACGGATAGATGGTGACATAGTGGCCTTTTTACAAAAGATACATGTTGCTCTTAGGCCAAGAGCAGCGTAGTGGTTCTAGGTATTACTTTGATTTGAGTCTAACAGTCACAGTCATGTCCTCGTAGGCCCAGTTAGTGAGTTCTTCACCCGGAAGACATGGGCGAATCTTGGCCAACGGCTGGGTAGCCTATTCGTCTTTGTAAATCACATTTACGTCCATTCCTTCCAAGGCTTCACTGACCAGTTCTTCCTGAACGTACTTCCCCCCTCCTGAATTGTTTCTTGAATGTCTTGTTCAGGATTTCTGAGTCCACCCGACTTAAAGATGCCTTTGAAATCGGTATAGGTTATAGGGGCCCAAGAGATATCCTCCCTCTAAGCCGGGCCTTCCTTTGTTCTTGTCTCTTTCTCCATTCTTGTTGCTTTTGCAGAAAATTTGGTCTATACCCAAGCCCAAATCGGTCGACTTTGTGAATTACTCTAATGGGTCGGAGAAGTCCTTATAGATCTTGTCCCAAACCTTTTGCTTTCTTTGCCCCTCTTCCTAGGGTCTCAAACACTACTATTTTGGTACAATTGGACAACCTAGGACAAGGAAGTGGGTTTCCCTCAGCGACAAAAGTAGCATTGACAAATTCCAACGCCCTAAACACGCACTCTATCGCCTCCTCATTGGTATAAACATATGGTGTGTATGGGGTAACCGAAGTGACATTATCTTGCCCGGCGTTTACTATTACCAACTTTCCATCAATCACAAATTTTAACTTCTGGTGTAGTGAAGATGGGACGGCACCAGCCGAATATATCCACAGACTTTCTAGCAGGCATTTCTAAGAGGGCCGAATATCCATAACCACAAAGTCAACAACATATTCTGTAGGACCAAGAGCAGGGGCACATCTATCTTCCTGACCATATCTCGTTGGGTCCCGTCAAAAGCGCGCACTGTATTGTGACAGGGCTTCATGTGTGAGCTATCAATTGGTAATCACCGTAGAGTGGCTAATGGCATGACATTCAAGGCAAAACCAGTGTCGATCAGCACTCCTAGTAATACGTAGCCCTTGCAATAAGTGGTAATGTTTAGAGCCTTGGTGGACCCCCTGCCCTCTTCTGGTATTTCATCATCGCTGAAGGTAATGAAATTATCGACAATAATGTGTCCGACGATCCGTCCCAACTTCTCAACCGAGATATTCTCTGGGATAAAATCCTGATTCAAGACTTTCAGTAATGTATCTCGATGTTTTTCCAAGTTTAGCAGAAGGTCTAATACCGAGATCCTGGCCGCATGCTTCCGTAATTGTTCTACAACATTATATTCACTGTGTTTTAGAAATCTCAAGAATTCCTAGGCTTGGGTTTTTTAACCAATTCTTTAATTTTTAATGGCGGATCCTTTCCGAACATCTTCTCTGGTTCCCCCTTAATTTCCTTATTCTTTCCTTCTTGCCCTCTTGGTGCCTTTTCGTTCTCCGAGGTATAGCATCGACCACTCATTGTGAGAAGCCCCACATCTTTTGCCTCTTCATTGCTAGGCTCCAAAAGACCCTCAAGCTTTGTTTCTATTCCGATGTTTCCTCCTTTCAGCGAACTGGATGAGCCTGGTATTATTATGCTTGCAGTGTAATTCCACGGGACCATATGCGAATTCTTGAAAGGAAAAAACTTTGGAGTAGCAATTATAATCTTGGGATTCATTTTTTGCGTGCTCGCCTCGCCCGGCTAGAGGCAGATGACAAATGGTCTCTTCGCATTGTACTTAGCATTTTGGTCTTCAGAGGCGCATACTTCTGACTATTTTCCTCTCCTTCATTCTCAAAGAACTCAATCTCCTTATTGTCCATCATGTGTTGAAGCAATTGGCGAAACTCTTCGCAATCCTGAATATCGTGATCCCTAGACTGACGGTATTCACAGTACGGGCCACACCCCTTCTCATGATTATCATTCCTTGATCAATGAGACGGGCCATACACAACTGTTGAAATACCCATCTTAGCGGGGATCGTACCTCGGATACCCTCGCCTTGGCCCTTTGAGGATGTTATTCTTCATTGTCATTTACACCTTGCCCTCTGTGGTTTGGTAGGGGTTGTTGGCCGTGCTGGGTTCCCCTAACTGCAGGACCCTAGTCCGAATTAAATTTTGGACAAACTTCTTGAAAGCTACACAATTCTCAATCGAATGCTCGGAGACGGTAGTGTGGTACTCACATAGCACATTGGGATCGTACCATGCTGGGTACGGGGGCTAATAAGGTGTGACATGATACGGGCGAACTAAATATGCCTTATATAATTGTGAGTAGAATTCTTTGTAAGAAATTAGTATAGGAGTGAAAGATCGGTTCTCATTTTCTTTCTTAGGGCCCCTTTCCTCCCTCTTGTTGAAGCGTCAAGCACTTCCTGCCGCTGCTTGAGGTTGGGAGATTGTGAGGTTTTTGACGGCCTTATAAGTATTGGTGTTGTCTACTTCGTTGTCCCTCTTCTTGTAGTTTTTTCGTGTTAACTCCCCACTGTCAATTCTCTTACATTTAATAGCAGCCTTAATGCGTTCACCAGTCATTACTATTTCCGCAAAATTGCTAACGGGGTTGCTGATCAACCGATCGTAGAGTGTCCCCTTCAGCGTGTCTACGAACATTGGTGTGATTTCATTCTCAAAAAGTGGTGGTTGAACTTGAGCTGCTATATCGCGCCATCGCTGGGAGTATTCTTGGAGGCTTTCATTACGTTTTTGCTCCATTCCTTATAATAGAAGGCGATTAGGGACCATATATGCTATATGATTGTATTGGTCATTAAAGGCTTTGGCCAGATCCTTCTATGACTTGATCTGAGCGCGAGTGAGCTGATTATACCACCTTGAAGCAGACCCCGCTAAATTGTCTTGGAAACAATGGATTAAGAGTTTTTCATTATCCGTGTACACTGCCGTTTTCCGGCAAAACATGGTCAAATGGGTAGTAGGGCAGGTTGTTCCATCAAATTTCTCAAAGTCTGGAGTCTTGAATTTGTAAGGAATTTCAACATCCGAGACTAGACTAAGTTATCGTGCATTTAGCTCATAGGGTCCATCTACATCCTCCTTTACCCAAAATTTTCCTTCAAGGTTCTTTCGGGTGTCCTCTAATTGTTTTGAGAACTCTACCTTTACCTGGTTAAAATTTTCCAACTTATCAAAATCTGGGATGCTATCCCTAACATTCTTGATGTTTCTGATTGTTATGCCCGGCTGAGCTGGGGTAGAGGCGCCGACCTGATGAGATGAAGGCATTCCTTGTGGGGGTTAGGTGGATTAGTAAAGAGAGGATTCTTGAAAACCGGGGCATATGAGCGATCTCCCGAATCTTGAGTTGGGTTCTCAACGGCCTCATTTCCTCTTAAATTAGCCTTTAAAAGTTGGGAAATCTCTTTCATCATATCCTATTGGGACTTAATGATGGTTTCCCTCAATTTCTGCTGGGCTCGTTCGAGCTGGCCTCTGAGGTCGGCCTCCAACTTGGCAAAACCTTCTTCTATTTGCCTTGTTCGTAAGCGACTACGGTAGAGATGTGGAATGATTGTAATGCAAATGACCAAAATGCTATCTTTCTAAAACAAAAACCCTTTAAATTAAATTGATGGTAATTAGTCGGGTTGCATGCATATAAACTGGTTAAAAGATTATTAACATTCTAAAAATGCAGACAAAGCTCAAAACAATGCATGAATGCAAAGAGCAATACTGAGTTCGAATATCATCGTTAAACGACTCGCATTAATAAGAACATAGTCTGGTTACAATAACTTAAAGAAATCCCACTACACATATGGCTTCAAAGTAGTATCGAGGTTAATAATCTCCCTTAGGAACCATATGATCATTTCCCATTCTTCAGACTCATCATCTATACAGTTGTGAAGTTCGGTGGCATCTTCCATAAGAAACTGTATCTTCTAAGTAACCTCTGTCATCTGAGCGGTCCATCATACCAACTCCTACTCATGTCTCTAGATTGTGTACGCGGTGAAGTATAGTTGCTCCAGACTTGGTGTTATTCGTACTTGAATTGCTCTCTAAGGCTAGCCATATGATCTTTGAGCTGTTGAACCTCCTCTTCCAATCCTTCGATGCGTGTCATCAGGACTTGGTTTTCTGCATTACTTCATTTAGCTTGCTAGTTGAGCTCTTGTGCTTAAAAATAGACTTTTCCAAACATTTCACTTGATCTTTCAAAGCGTTATTTTGGTGTCGTCCCTTCTCAATCTGCCTAGAACGGGAAATCTTCAAATCCTTTATTTCAAAGGTCAACGCGAACACCTGGTCTTTGTGCTCGTAATACATTCTATTGTAGTTCTCGGCTCGGGCTTTTTCTTCTTTAAGTCGGAGTTCTAACCCCTCGCTTGGTCATCATTCTACGACTCTCTTACCCCTATTCAACCTTTTGAGTTTCTGAATCTCCTCTTCCTCCAATTTGAACTCGAGTTCCAACCCATTTTTTTCTTTGTATACCCTAAATTACCCCTTCAAACTATGTATTCTCTAGTTCGTAGTTAAATTTCTCTTGGTGGGCCTTTTCTTCAGGCTTGAGGTACTTCTTCTGCTTATCCTCTAGTTGCTTCCTCATCATCTCGGCTTCGGTAGGGAGTGTGAACAACCTTTCTTCCATGGATCTTCCTCTATTAGAACTCAACTGAGGGATATTGGCGTTAACACGCTTAAACCGCCACGTCTCATATTCCGGAGTGACCGAGTACGGGGCATTTACAATCCTAACTCGTCTAGCATTATTCCATGCCGAGGAAGCATTATACACTATCGTCTTATAGCCCTTCTCCTTTGCGTAATCCACGTTGAACTCATTCAAACCCTTAGTGGCTAGCACAAACTGTTTTGAACCGTACTGCCGCAGAACTAGTAGAGGCGCGTATGCAGTATGCCCCTAGTGGCCAAGTAGGGGTACCCACGGATGTTCTCCGCATCTATAGAGAATGTTCTTCGCTAATAACCATGGTGCTCTCCAAACTACATCTTCCTCTTTTAAACTCCCGAGAACATCTTGCCATACCTCTTCGGACTTGCGGGTTGGCCCATCATTCTTTCTGAGAAATTCTTCTAGAGGTGAGAACTTGCCGTCGTAAAGAGGCCTGAAGAAACTGGGGTCGGTCCAAAGGTGGCTGTAGAACCAGACAGTCAGAAGTTGTGAGCACCCTCGAAAGTGCCCTATACCATTTTCTCGACAAAACCTCAATGATCGAAAAGTTTCAGACAAAATTACGGGTACTAGGCTAGTCCCACTACTCAAGCGGTCAAAAAGATCTATCACTGATGGATCAATGAGTCGCAATGCTCGAGGGAAAAGTACCAATCCATAAATCAACAATGCAAAGAGGTTACGCTGAACCCGGGCCACAGGATTTACAAAGTCTAGGGCCAAAATCCCTTTCCATTTGAGATACTCCTTATGGTTCCAAGTAGTGACCTGCTATTCAACCCAGGTTAGCAATGTATTTGAAATTTTCTTTAGCTTAGCCCAAAAAGCATTATTCTTACTTGGCTTCGAGTACACCCGATCCATGTCAATCTTTTTGCAATTTATAAGGTCCCAATATTCCTCGATTGTTGGGGTCAGATCGACGTCACCGATGGTAAAGCAGCTGTAGGTTGAGTTCCAGAATCCCACTAAAGCTTGCAGTAGTGCTTGGTCAACTGGAACCTCCAGCAAATATGCGATGTCACCATACTCTTCCTTGAAAGTATTCTTAGTTTCAAAGTCCCAACTGTTCCAAACTAACTTCAGATTAGACACATCGTTGAACCCGGTGTTAATGAATATCGTGGTTGACATGGTTGATCTGAACCCAGTGGTAATATTGTCTCCCTCATGCAGTTGTTCCCCTTCTGATCATATATGAACATAAGAATTTTTTTCGTCACTGCTGCGGACCAAATCCCACATTGATCCGGTCTTTAACTTCAAACTATTTCTAACTCAGTATGCTCTTCATGACATGATTCAATATGCAAAACAAAAGATAAAGGAAAAAGGAAAGGGCATAAGTGTTAGTCTAGTGATAGCGAATAACAAAAAAATGTGAATATTAAACAAACATAAGCATGTAAACAGAGAGATAAGCCTAACCATATAACTCCTAATTCCCTAAAGTTATCCTCATGGCTCTAGCAGGGTGGGTTTCTAAGATTCTCACACATGGGTTCGGTTCTAATCGGGGTACCCGAACCCATCTTAATACCTACTAAGGCAACAAGAACCCTAATTTTGGCCCATTACAAGCTTGCGAATCGGATTCGGTTCGAGGGAAAGCACAACCTAAAAAAGTGGATGGCTACTAACATGTTCAAAGGCATGGATTCCAGAAATGAATTACCAACTCGTGGAGGGCTACTCATGTGGGTATATGGCGTTTCACTCCCACTTAAGGGACGGAGCTCGGGTATAGAGCTTAGTGAAATGGTGCAACACATGTCGGTGATTCCTTAGAAATTAAATGAAAAATTAATTCGAAGACCACCAATTTTCAAAGTCCGTGTAATCTTAGTCACATTTTCAAGAAAGGATCTACCTTACTAAAATCAATTGAAATTGCAACAATTTTCCATCATTAAAAACGACAAATATTTTCTTGGACTAACTCTCTTTTGTTTTATAAAAACAAAGGTTGTCCCCATCAGAGTCGCCATGCTGTAGCGACATTTTTTTATAGATAGATAATTTATAGGTTTGGCGTTACGGGTTATCCCCAAAATAATTTCTTTGTGATCTTGGCTTAAAAAATTTATTCTTTTGAAAATTGATAAAAAAACTTGAAGTCGCCACCGGCCACTTGGATAAGGTAGACCGGACACCACAAAACCAGATATTTATTTTGAAAGGGTTCGGGAGTTGGTTACGTGTGGGAAAGGACCAAAATATTTGTTGCTTTTAATCGAAGGAATTTGTCGGAATTTAAAAGAACTTAATTCGGTGACCTTAATTGAAAATTAACCTTAATTGAACGAGCTTTATCAAATTAGTGGGTTCAAATTAATTGTACATTTAATTAATAAGGTTAATGATTCATCGGACCATAGATTAAATGACATCGAATAAGCCCGACTGTCGTGTTAATTTATGGTTCGAATCCCGCACGTCACCTTTATGCATGATGCAAGCATTTTAGAATATGATGTAGTGATTCGATTAAGTTTTAATTTTACCTTGAGTCGGTAAGGATTAATTCAAATATTTGGTTAACATCCTTTAAGCTCAGACTACTGCTACACAAATATCGGAATTAATGAATACCTCTCTTTTCTATGATCTAGATTGATTAATTCCAAATAATTGATACACATGAATGATAATTAAAAATGAATGCCAAACAAAAGGCTTAAAGATAAACACTCCAAAGCCCATAAAAGCCATAACCTAAAAGGCCCAAATTATGAAAAACTCAGTTGGTGATCTAATTATTAGCTAAGTGAATCTAATATTAGCCTAAATTAATTAAACCTTAAAATCTAGAAAACCCTAATAAGTTATGGATTATCTTGTAACATGGTAATTAATTCTATCGGTTGTAAACTAGTATTCCAATAAGCCAAGAACTAATCAAGTTAATTAGGGCTTTAATTAAATGCCAATCTAATCTCCTTATTAGTTTTATCTAAAAGGTAATTGTGAAATTGTTTAACTAACTTAACGAACTTAACATTTATCCTAATTACACAAGGATAAATTTAAGTTAAGTAAGCTAGTTCAAACCTAAATTCTAACTGAGGTTCTAAAAAAATTCTAATCCTAAATTAATTGAATCAATTTAAAGATCGTGCCCCTATAAGACGAGCACACGATTTTAAATTAATTAAACTAATTTTGCTTAATCTAATCTAAGAGGCCTAATCTATCAAACCTAAAGCCCATAAGACCAAGTAGCCCAAGTTTCTAAACTTAGCCCTAGAAGAAAAGCCCAAAGCAACTAAACCGCATATCATATACTATATTTGAATTTCAAAACCTGACTACGTACACTTTAAGGGAAAACATATCATGCTTAATTAAAAGAAACTTTCAATACCTATATGTCTAAAGTTACATACTTTAAGTTATTTTTTTCTTTCTATTTAAAAAAGGGGTGATCACATATTGCATTAAAATACACACATAATAAACTTTACATAGGGCAAATATGTATATCGAAACAAATAGACAAAATAGAGGATCTAATAAACACATCCAAATAGTAAAATGAATCGTTAATAAAAATAATAACATAGACAAATTGAAATAAAATGCATGTACATCAAAAAGAAATTAAACACTGGAAGGGACCAAATTATAAAGAAACAAAATTAAAGGGGCAAATATAAAAAGAAAAAGAGGAAACGATGTGTAATTGCAAACTGGTGAAAAGTTTGAGGACCCGAACGATGATTAAAAAGGAGAAATGGCCTCTATCCCGTAATTAGACCATGTGGAGGGATCAAATGAGTTATTTGCCCATGTGGAAACCCTCATGGTATAATTATAACGAGGCAGAGGGACTCATAATGTGAATATCCCAAAAAAGGATGAGCTTTGTATAAAACATAATGTTTTATAACAATTTCCCTTTTTAGTTATTATTCTCAGCCTAAAAATCCTCTTCCCCGTTCTTTCTTTTTTCCAGAACGGGCCCCAAACCCAGAAAACACCTATATCCCCAGAATTCGATCGTGCTCCCCCGCGTCGTCCGCCGTTCACCGGCGGCTGACAACCTTTGATACACCCCTCAAAACACTCATCTCTTATCCTTAAACTTCGATCTAAACCTAGTTTCAACAGAAACGAACGGAAAACCTCTTTTCCTCAAAAGCTGAAACGAAAAACCCTTTTTTTAACGAAACACAAAGAAACACCTTTCCCCCTGCTGAATCACCATTCGTAACGCTGGAAGACACTACAAGGCTTGTCATTGGAGGGGAAAATAGGCTCAAAGGCAAAATCTAACCCTATCTATATATCTATCTATGTGTATGCATGTTTTTTTTAAAAGATAAATGTACCTTAGAAATCTGTTTTTGTATTGCTGGTTGGAATTCTGAATCTGTGTTACATATCTGTTGGGTTCCCTTCTATATTCGAGGGTTACATTTGTTTTAAATGAAAAAAAATCCTATTGGCTGCCTGTTGATAATGTTTTTTGTTGTCTTTTGAATTGGTTGTCAGCCTGTTATCTTTAATGTTTCTGCCTTTGTTTGCCTTGCCCGTGAACCATGATGTCCAACTATGGAAGATGACCGTCAAATAGCGTGGCGCTTGTCCCTTAGAATGGCGTGGCAGACTGAAGAGGGGAGGGGACCAGAGTGGGGAAGGGCTTAGGGAACGAGGACCTCTGGGAGCTGTTGGATCTGCTCGCGTGACGATTGGAGCGGATGATCATTCATCATGCGTGGAAATCGAGGCGTTAGACGCGTAGGTGGAAGATGAAGGAGCCACGCGTGAATCCCATACGCGTGTGGGGGTTCCTGAGCAGTCGCGCGTACGGCACGCGGGGCTCTCTGGAATGTTCTGCGTATGTCTCAGCCGTTCGATCATCATCCTGGATCCAATGGTCCAAGATCAACTGCGTAGAGATAAAGACATTTAGGGTTTCTTTGATGTATTATGTATGTACACAAATGCTTACCCTAAGTGGATTGTTTGAATAAAGACTTGGGCTTTTTTATTTAAATACATTGGGCTTACATACTTAATTATTTTGATAATTGTAATACTAATTAATATAACAATAGCATCTAATAGTTCAAAATAACAATGTTAAAACTTTCGTTTCCTTTCTTTATATATATATATATATTTAAAATAGATAACAGCAGTATTATACGATACTTGTTATAAAGTGAGACATATAGTAAAGGCAAATGGTAATACTAATCTATTAATATTAATGAAGCCCTTATTTAAGAATGTGAAAACAACGGGTTAGTTTCCCCGATATTACAATACTGAAATTTGAATCGTTCTTGTAATAAAGTGCGTTTTCTGTTAGAAAATATAAATATTTACCCTAAGTCGAGCTCCTTTTGATTTTGGTGATCTCGTGTAAGGATTTCGGTATCTACATTTTTTTTACGCTTTCTGTAAGAAGTTATGTATAATTTGTAAACATTTCCTTACCTAATGAAATTCTCATCATTCTTGTAATAAAATGGGTTTTCTCGTAGGATATTATGTATGTACACAAATGTTTACCCTAAGTTGAGCTCTTTTTGGTTTTGGTGATCGCGTGTAAAGACTTCAGTACCTACTTTTTTTACGATTTCTATAAGAAGTTATGTATAATTTGTACTAATTTCTGTACCTACTGAAATTCTCATCGTTCTTGTAATAAAATAAGTTTTCTCGTAGGAAATTATGTATGTACACAAATGCTTACCCTAAATTGAGCTCCTTTTAGCTTTGGTGATCTCATGTAAGGATTTTGGTACCTACCATTTTTCTTACGACTTTTGTAAGAAGTTATGTATACTTTATAGTAATTTTCGTATCTACTGAAATTCTTATAGTTCTTGTAATAAAATAGGTTTTCTTGTAGGAAATTATGTATGTACACACATGCTTACCCTAAGTTGAGCTTCTTTTGGCTTTGGTGATTGCGTGTAAGGATTTCAGTACCTACTGGTTTTCTTACAATATTTGTAAGGATTTATGTATACTTTGTTTTAATTACTGTACCTACCGAAATCCTTATAGTACTTGTAATAAAATAAGTTTTTTCGTAAGAAATTATGTATATACATAAATGCTTACCCTAAGTTGAGCTTCTTTTGGCTTTGGTGATCGCGTGTAAGGATTTCGGTACCTACCGTTTTTCTTACGATATTTGTAAGGATTTATGTATACTTTGTAGTAATTTCTGTACCTACCAAAATTCTTACAGTACTTGTAATAAAATAGGTTTTCTCATAAGAAATTATGTATGTACACAAATGCTTACCCTAAGTTGAGCTCCTTTTGGCTTTGGTGATCTCATGTAAGGATTTCGGTACCTGCCATTTTTATTACGACTTTTGTAAGAATTTATGTATACTTTATAGTAATTTGCATACATACTAAAATCATTACAGTTCTTATAATAAAATAGGTTTTTTGTTAGGAAATTATGTATGTACATAAATGCCTACCCTAAGTTGAGCTCCTTTTAGCTTTGGTGATCTCGTGTAAGGATTTTGGTACCTACCGTTTTTCTTACGATATTTGTAAGGATTTATGTATACTATGTAGTAATTTGCGTACTGACTGAAATCCTTACAGTACTTGTAATAAAATATGTTTTCTCGTAGGAAATTATGTATGTACACAATTTTTTACCCTAAGTTGAGCTCCTTTTAGCTTTGATTTCGTGTAAAGATTTCGGTACTTACCGTTTTTCTTACGATATTTGTAAAAATTTATGTATACTTTGTAGTAATTTGTGCATCTACTGAAATCTTTACAGTTCTTATAATAAAATAAGTTTTCTCGTAAGAAAACATGCTTATACACAAATCTTTATGTCGTAACATTTTATGTATATACCATTTTTATTACGATTACTGTAAACAATTATATATAAACATCGTAAAAATTTATGTATAAACTTGTAACCTGCTGAACCGGTCAACATTAAATTAGCCTCGTCTCACCGTAAAACCTCCCATTATTATAGATTTCACGAACTTAACGAAGAAGGAAAAGAAAAGGGGAGGTGTACAGGTGTAGTGCTGTAATTGGTTAGAAATCATGTAGTGTCATGATTCATCTGGGTTCAACGAAAAAAGTAACGTTCCCGCCTCCAACTCCAGGCGCTGCTCATTCGCTCAGTGCGGTGTTGTTGATCTTCAAATTTCTCGACAAAAAGCTTACTCTGTGATTTGTTAATACCAAAAGGCAGCAACAAAAGGAACAAAGGCAATGACCCAAACCCAAATTCCCATAAAGCAAAAGCACTCACAAATCTCATCTTAATTGATTGTATTTCTCTTCCTAAATGCCACATCGGCGTCGCCATTCTTTTCTTCTTCTTGGAGCAACTTCTTTGCCTTTGCCTTTGCCCTTGCCCCACCCTGCACTCAAAGCATCTCTTTTTCCATGGATAAAAGTGAAAAGATATTTAAACAAAGAAGAAGGGATGATACCAAATTGGCTTTGCTTTGCTTTGTTTTGCTTCATTGCTGCTGCTACTGCCATTACCCAAAGACCCAAAGGAGAAAAACCCAGAAAGACAGTGCATTTGTTAGTGAACAGGAGGAAGAAGAAGAAGAAGTTATTATTGGTTGGGGTTCATGGCGAGCTCCAGCGGGACGGGTCTGTCTCGGACGCCGTCAAAGAGGATGACTCGGGCTCAAACTATGTTGGTGGATATTCCCAATGAGGATAGCACCACTGCTGACAGTGAGCTGGTCCCTTCTAGTTTGGCTTCCATTGCCCCTATTCTCCGTGTCGCCAATGAAATTGAAAAGGATAACCCCAGAGTCGCTTATCTCTGTAATTCTTTCTCTTTCCCCACTTTTCCTTTTTATTTACGTTTTTGAATTTTTCTATTTTGTATTTGTAATTTGATGCTCTACACTGTCTGTCACTTTGAACAATAACTTGTTATGTAATTAATAACACGTGCTTTAGCTTACTCCATTACAAGACAGAACTTGGTTAATGGCGTTGTCCATAGTGATCACAATGGTAGCTACATGTTGTATATCGTGACCCTTGTTTATTTTTTTGTTCGATTAGGCCGTTTCCATGCTTTCGAGAAGGCTCACCAAATGGATCCAACCTCAAGCGGACGCGGTGTTCGCCAGTTTAAGACTTATCTGCTGCACAGACTTGAGAGGGTAGATTTCTATTACTCACTATTGCTTTTATAATTTACTCATTTTCTTGGATACTTTTAAGACAATTCAATACTGTAAGCCCCTCACCCCTGCCCCTTTCACTATAGCAAGACTGACTGACGGTTTAACTAAGTGAAAAGAAGATATAATCATAATAGCACATATTTATCTAAATGATGTAGCAATTAAAGAACACAATTGATTGAATTCTGTGACTCTAAGTTGAGACTATCTCCCTGGTAATATATATTATATACTGCCACTGAACTTAGATGTTTGTCCTGAAATTCTAATAAACTGGCTGAAAATTTCTTCTACCTTTTTTCTTCTCTGCATTACCAATGAGGATATGAAATATAATTAACTATGACTTATTTCATAGTGAAGAAAGAAAATTACATGGGGCTGTCTTCCATTTATAAGATTTGCATCAGTTTATTGGGGAATTTTTTACTTGGATGTTTTATGAGTTTATTATTTATATCAATTATCAACTCTGACCGTTTCTCCAAATAACTCGAAATATAAATTTAGGGATAATTTTTACATCATAGGTTTCAAATGATAGGTTATTATGGCACTATACTACAGTAGCTATTGGTCTTGCTTCCTGAGTGAAGTTCATGAATTTATTCGCTAGATTTTCTGTTATAGTCTTTAGATTGTTTTTGGTGTACATGTAAATCATTGGGTTAGACAATGTCGGATAGTCCTCTTTCTGTCCAAAAATCCCAAGATGGAGCCTTAAGCTTTAACCATTGAGGTGTCCCCTTTTGAAATTTTCAAAGTTGAGAGCAAATAAAATTTTCTTTCTTTCAGGAGGAAGAAGAGACAAAACCCATGCTTGCAAGAAATGATCCAAGAGAAATTCAGATGTATTATCAGCAGTTTTATTTGAAAAACATTGCAGATGGCCAATATACAAAGAAACCGTGAGATCTTTTGTTTCACATCAAGATTCTGTTTCAGCTTGGCATGTTATGCATTTTGACTATGCCTTTTGCTTTTTGCTTGCTCTTGAAGGGAGGAGATGGCTAAAATTTATCAGATTGCTTCAGTATTGTATGATGTGCTGAGAACTGTTGTGCCTGTTGGAAGAGTCGATGATGAGGTTTGATCTGTTTATTCTCAGTGTTCTAGCACAAAATTATGAAGGACGTGTTTCATGTGGAATATACTCAGAAGGTTTACTTTTAAGTTGTTTTTTTATTCCAGACTCATAGATTTGCTAAAGAGGTTGAGAAGAAGAAGGAGCAATTTGAACACTATAACATTCTTCCATTGTATGCTGTTGGAGTTAAACCAGCTATTATGGAACTTCCTGAGGTTGTATTTGTGCATAATATATGATAATAATTAACTTGCATGTATGAATAATCTTTTTAGTAAAATTTTACCTTGTTAATGTTCTCCGACAAACACTGCAGATTAAAGCAGCACTTTGTGCTATACAAAATGTGGAAGGTCTCCCTGTGCCCAGGGTTCATTCCACATCCAATGCACCTGATGATATTCCTCAAGAGAGGGAAAAACCAGTAAATGATGTACTTGATTGGCTTTCTTCCCACTTTGGATTTCAGGTAATACCTCAAATTACTAATTATACTGCATTTATTTTACACAATACTATGTACTATCGATTTCAGCCACTTGTCAAGCTGGTTGTGTATGTTGGACCTACAAACCTTTAATGTATACAAAGAACCGGACTTCGATTTGTATCTCCAAAGAAGTTTTGTTGATTTTTCATTTATTTAGAAAATTTTCGGGATAGGATGAAAGTATGGAGCTTTATGAAGGTTATTGAAAGTAGTTATAATCATGAGATTGGAGGAATGGAAACTAGGAACTCCAACAATGAAGGGTCCAAACATCCTGAGCAATTTGCACATAGGTTCCAATTTTCCTTTTTATAATTCTTAACCCGTAGAAGAAAAAAATTGTTTATTTTTTAAAGCAATGTTAATAAGTCCTTGAACCATTTTGTTGGACTTTGGCTCAATTTTATGTGCTTAACCAACAAATTTGTTTAGATCTAAGCAACTTTTTCTTGTGTAATTTAGTCTATCAATAGGATATGTTGGCAAACCATATTCTAATATTTCTACAACTATAATATTTCTAATGCCTCCTTTGATCAATTACAAAAATCTTTAATGAACTTGTAATGATCATAGTTAGCAATGTTCCAAAATGCTGTAGTTCAATCTGTTTTAGGCATCCAACTCCAGGTATCTGGTTGGCTCCAAGTTAAAAGAAATATTGGAAGAGAATCTTTTATTCAAGTGTTTATATATTATATGTATTTCTTCATGGAAAATCTGTTTCTCTGACTGACATCGTTTATATATATATTGAATTTGAAGAAAGGAAATGTAGCAAATCAAAGAGAGCACTTGATATTGTTGCTAGCCAACATCGATGTTAGGAAAAAAGAGAACTTTGAAGCTTACACTGCGGTAAATCTTTATTCCCTTTAGCTGCTTTATAATACTTATTTGATTCTTCTACTTTAGTAGCAGACTTAAGTTTCATCTGTGTCATATTTGTTCAAGCCTGACTTGAAATTTACTACAGTTAAATGATGAAACTATTCGGACATTGTTGGATAAAATTTTCAAGAATTATCGTTCATGGTGCAACTATTTGCGTTGCAAGTCACACTTGAGGTTAGTCTATTAGTTATTGCAAATCAGCAACAGTGTAACTGCAATAAGCAAAAGTCAAACCTTTTTGTATTTTTTGGCAAAAGTTTAACACCAAGATTTTACATATGGTGCCTGGATTATTTTTTACTTTGCAGGTTTCAACAAGGTTGTAATAGACAACAGCTGGAGCTTATCTACATTTCACTTTATCTTCTTATCTGGGGTGAAGCTTCAAATATCCGATTCATGCCTGAATGCCTTTGCTACATATTCCATAACGTATGTTGTTTTCTTTACATTTTGAGGAAGCATTGTCCATTATTGGAATTTACTATTTGCCGACTGTGCTAGTTTTTCATTTATTCCTCGAACTTCTTTTTTCTCTTATATTCAATGATCTCATAATTGATGTCATGTTTTTCTCCTTGGTCTTATCAACTTATCATCGTTAAAAATCATTTCCTTTCTTATTGTTTCTCATCTTTAAGTTCTTGTGTCCATGGTTGGTTTTATTTTGTCATTTTTATTTATCTGTCTGATTACTTAAGTTGATGATGACCAGTGCACCATTGCAAAATTCAGATAAAGTGTGGGAACTAATAAGAAGGATGGAGTAACTGTGTTGGTTTGTTAAGTTGTAACCAGTAATCTGACAGAGAGAAATCTAACTGACTAGTATATGAGTAATGCCTATCAACCCCCTCCAAACTAGGTATAGTCTTTGTAGTTTCTATGCGAGCAAGATGAATCCATAGTTGGACCTACATTTGTAGGGGAAACTATGACAAGATAAATTTTGGTAACACTTTGCTTGTAGCTATTCTTTCGACTGATTTTTCTTCTTCTTTTCATGCTTAAAGTCATCTCCTATTTTCTTGTATATAATTGGTTTTACTCGGTATTTATCAATTTATCTAGATACTTTTAACTTTTCACATAAATTTATAATTGGGTATTATTAACGCAGTGAAGTACTGTAAAACTATAATGGTTAATCAGCTATTTTGGTTGCCAAATAACTGATACTATACACTTAAAAAGTAAATGTCATTGAATACTAATGCACACATTCTAATGAAAACTTTGAGCTTACAATCATGGTACTCAGCTGATTAGATTAATTAGGGATGACAAAAAGTGATTCACATAGTGCATCATAATGCGGACCATGGAGTTTATCTGATCAGGTGAATGGCATTTCCAGAAACCCCAGTTTGTCATTCAAGTTAGGTCTTTCCTCTTATAGCTAAATGGTTCTAGGTTAAATGGCTTTTGATTTGCTGTTTCTTTTCTCATATTATTGCCAGTGCCACTGCCAAGCCTGTTTGTTTCAGTAGTTAGTTTTGGGCCTACTTGAGAGGTAGCGTTTAATGGTCTCACCTCAATGTTGTTTAAGTTTAGGGTTTGTTGTGGTTATATATTCAGATGGGGACTTGAGCCTCACCGCCTATTGCCATTTGTGTGAGGTTGGATACCATTCATGACCTAAGCAATTATTCAATATTTAGTAATTATATAACTATTAAGCAAAAGATCTTCCACTCCCTTCTGTTATTTCTCATTGTTGGAGCAATCCTGGATCTGGTTTAGTTAGTGAGGCAGCAATTATATCAGACAATTGAAATAAAATATTGTGAATATTAATGTCATGAGCGTAATTGTAGGGGGCATGGAAAAAGGCCTTGACTGGCTTTGGATATTTTTCTACTCATGAAAAGTGATGTTCGGTTTAGATTAGTTGATTGTATTCGATTAAAATTTTTTGATAGTTCTTTAGCTGAGAAATGGGGATTATGTTAAAAGGTATAGTGGTATAGAGGGCTGGGGATGGTATACATATTGTAAAGTTGATATTTTTGAAGGTTTACTTGGATGAATAAAGTTCGATTTATCCAAAAAAAATATTGTGAATATTAATGAAACACTGTACCATATTGATATGATTGATGAATTGTCCTAATACTTAATATGTGGTTAGCTTCTGCATATTTTTAATCTATCTTCGTATCTCATTCTATCAGATGGCAAATGAGGTTTATGGAATTCTATTTAGCAATGCACGTCCCGTGAGTGGGGACACATACCAAACTGCTGCACCAGATGATGAATCATTTTTAAGGAATGTTATAACCCCTATTTATAACGTTCTCAGAAAGGTAATTAGTATCTGGTTGCACCTCCATAATTTTAAGTTTTATGTAATATTTATTTACAGCTTTCTAGCTGAAAATTGAATTTATTTAACTAAAAGGAAGTCAAGAGAAACAAAGTAGGCAAGGCAAGCCACTCAAACTGGAGAAACTATGATGACCTAAATGAGTACTTTTGGTGAGTTTCTTAGATGGTAAAGGATGTTTTCTAAATGAAGTTGGATAAATAGATAAAACCTCATTTTTCTAGGTCTGGTAAGTGTTTTCAGTTGAAGTGGCCTATGAACTTGAAAGCAGATTTTTTTGTGCACACAGACGAGCCGCCTCCTGCAAATGAGGTATGTATTTGCTGCTCTTTTTTTGGAAATTTTGTTTAAAGACTTTTGTTAGAACATCAATACTCTTTTTCCTCTGTAATATTATTTGTTTATTTCCCCTTGATAAAATAAAGACTTGTGGGTTAAATAATTATCTTATAATTGAAATGTACATATAGAATTCACTCAAATTAGAAATAATGAACATGAACAAGACCTCAATGAAGACATAAATAAATGAAGAAGACATATAAAAAAAAAAGAAAAACTAAAAGAGAATGAAACAGACAAATACACTTTCTCTTATAATTTTCCTTCTTTTGCAACCCTAACATATAACTCTCAACATTAGGGCCTTTTGCTTATGGAATTTCCTCTCTTTTTTACAACAATAGTGGTGTGCTACAGAATTTTAGGATGTGTTCTTTTGGATTAAATTCTTGAGATTCGGTGAAAATGGTATCTTGAAATAAAGAGATATATTGCTAAAATATTTTGGTTAGATCAAATATTGCATTGGTCTTATGTTTCAATGTGGCTTGAGTTAAAAATATACATAAATTGAGGAATCAAAATTTTGGAGTTTTTTATGGATTTGGAGAATAAAGCCATCCCAAGTTGGGGATATTGCATACAATTATAGAAGATGCAAGTGTTTGGATAAAACTAGAATGGTTTTGATTCAAGGGGAATGATTAGAAGGAAACCCCCATTTTATGGCTTTACCCATGAGAGGTTCCTGGAAGACTTAAAAAAAGAATGAAATCTCTACTTGATCTTGAGCTGTATATTATTTATTTACAAATTGCTCCTCATTCTAACGGGAAGATGACTATATGTGGCTTCCCTACAAAGCTGAAAGTATAGTGGATTAGGTTAGATTTTGTATCACATTCTAAGGGTTAGAATTTATTTATTTTCATGTAGAGGAAAAAACATTATTTATTGACTAATAATGGATGGAAATCAAAAGATTAATTATTGAGATTCTGAGACAGCAATCAAAGAGGAAGGAAGTGGGTTGGCGATGGATTTATGCAAATCTTTGACCGTGAAGATGCTGGACAATGCCCAAAAATTTGAGAGCGAGAGAGAGCATACCAAAGTATGAACTGTAATGAAAACAACTAGAAAACTAGAGTTGATCAGATCACCAAAAACTATGGATAATTTACTTTAAACTAAAACCAGTACTTGTGATAAAAGTCAGAAAGACCTTCATTTCAAGTCATGTGTCACACTTATATTTTTTGGTTAAATCTCATCACAATCTTTTATTCTCTAGTTCAGGTTTCCCCTTTCGGGTTTTCAGATTCAACACTTGCCATCTACTATTGAATTTGGTTCTTTCATCTTTATAAAGCTCTAAATTGATGTTCTTTGTTTGCTTCAGATAAATAATCAAGTCACCGTTGGAAAAAGAAAGCCCAAAACAAATTTTGTTGAAGCCCGAACATTTTGGCATCTTTACAGAAGTTTTGATCGAATGTGGATATTCTTTATAATGGCTTTTCAGGTGACTAATGTCTGAACATGCAGTTTTTGTTTCTGATCATTTGTCTAGGAAATCTACTTCACCTGATCTTGTGGTTTTCAGGCTATGCTAATTGTTGCATGGAACTCCGGATCTCTTCTTGGCTTTTTTGACGAAGATGTATTCAGAAAGGTGTTGACTATTTTTATTACTGCTGCTTTTCTCAATTTTCTGCAAGGTACTAAATTGTTATTGGCTAGTTGAATTTCTTTATTTATTGAATATTTGGTTAAATAGAACAATGCAATTTTTTTCATCATCCACAAGCTATGTATGGCCAAGTGGTTGTTTTGCTTCAGAATTTTGTTTACTAAGAAGTCATTGCTACTGTAGTTCAAAGTTACGGATGTTTCCTATTTTAGTGGTAGAATAATGATTTTGAGATTCAATATCACTTTTCATGCAGCTACTCTGGACATAATTCTTAGTTTCAGTGCCTGGAGAAGCTTGAAATTTTCCCAAATACTTCGGTACCTTTTGAAATTTGCAGTTGCAGCTTTCTGGGCAGTGGTTTTGCCGATTGGCTATTCTAGTTCTGTACAAAATCCAACGGGTCTTGTAAGGTTCTTCAGCAATTGGATTCATGATTGGCAGAATGAATCATTGTACAATTATTGTCTTGCAATATATTTGATACCCAATATACTGGCCGCTATTGTATTTCTACTTCCACCTTTACGGAAAACCATGGAGCGGTCCAACTGGCGAATAATCACTCTTATAATGTGGTGGGCTCAGGCAAGCATAACTTATATCCTTAATTTTTTACTGCACATATTTTTCTATGTTGACATCAGTATGCCCCTTTTCCTTTACTTATTTACATAGATTTTGAAAGATTCGGCTCCTTATTTAATTTGTACCACAATGCAGCCAAAATTGTATGTTGGTAGAGGCATGCATGAGGACTTCTTTTCACTCATGAAGTAAGTGAACAAGTTTTATTTTCCCTCTTTTTTTTCTGTATGAAAGTATTTTTCTAACCAGTGATTGGGAGAGGGGATGTTTTGAGATAATTTCTTTCTATTTGCCAGTCATTGTAACAATGTTTGTATTTGGCATCAAATTTTAAGATGGACACATTTGTGCTTTAACATGCGTGTGCCTTTTATCCAATGAATGGATTGTATTTTTCATGTTTGCAGGTATACAATGTTTTGGATTCTGCTACTAATCAGCAAGCTAGCATTCAGCTACTATGTGGAGGTGATTTCTCCTGTTTTACTTATTGTAAAATTTGCCTTAAAGTGTAAAGATAATAATTAATTACTTGTTTAAAGCAATACAATTTTCAGTTAAAACTAATCTTCTAAAACCTGAGAAAACGTTGTGTATATGTTTTTGCTTAGACACATATTTATGTATGTATATGAACTCCTAGACTAGGTACTATAGTGTTTCAGTGACTAAGAAACTTTTTCTACTAGGGTTACAACAATTCATTAATTCTATCCTATCAATTATATCATCAACCATGGCTGTCCAATTTCATTAAAGATCACAAGCTTGTCTTAACATCCCTTTAAGATTCAGTTGCTGTTACATTTAAGGTAAATGTTTGAGTTTCAAAATTTCTTAATTGCTTTTCCTTCATTGCTATTTTTGAGAAGCAAAAAGGCAATAGGAATAACAACAACCAAAGGGAGCCGTAATGTTTTAATGTTGTGAAATATTCTTGTTATCTTTGGCTGTGGTTCTTTTCCATATATGTTGAGAATTTTGAGAGAAAGAGTTTGGAGAATTTTTTAGAGAAACCGAGTCTTTATTCTTTTTTCATACATTTTGCTAGTCACAGTAGCCTATATATAATGCTAAAATCCTAAAACAGGAAATTATCACAGGACATGGTATTAGGTGTGCATATGTGTTTTCTGCATCCGTATCAGTCATTTATAAAAAAAATTATTTTATGCATGTACTCACAGGCCACAGCATCATGCAATAATGAACATTCAAAGATGCTATTTACCATGTATGTAGAAGAATTAAACAAGTTTAAAATCTTCTCAACTACCTTAAATTACTGGATTCTGAGTGTGGAGGATTGCAGAAACAATAGCAAGGACTTTGGATTTTTCAAGTTTGAGCTAATTGTTGATGTCATATTGAACTTGTGTGAACACATTAAAGATTTTTCTTTTTACCTTCTTCTTTCTTTCCCTAAATCATATGTGAAAAACTTTTGAGGGCTTTTTTATGTGATTTGATGATAGATACTGCCACTAGTTGAACCGACGAAGATAATCATGGATTTGCATGTGGATAATTATCAGTGGCATGAATTCTTTTCAGAGGGTATGTATGACCTTCAACAACGCTTGAAACCACCCTTCCCTCTTTCTGCATCTACTATTCTTTACTTTGTCTTTGTTTTAATTTTTTTCTTTATGTGGCTATGGCCTGTACTAAGTCATGTTTAATCTTCTGTAGTAAAAACTCACAACATTGGAGTTGTTATTGCAATTTGGTCTCCAATTGTCCTGGTAAGTTAGCGTGTAGAAAGTTTTGGGAATGAAAAAAATTATACTGTTGTGAGGTACTTAAAATCATTAAATAGATTCTGTGTAAATTGAGTAACTAGTTTTGTTTCATTTCCCTATAGGTATATTTTATGGATGCTCAAATATGGTATGCTATTTTTTCTACTCTTTTTGGTGGGATTCGTGGTGCTTTCAGCCATTTGGGCGAGGTTAGTGGCCAACTTGTTCTTATACGTTCAAGGCACATGTCTCAAAGAAAAATATTAGTTGCCCCATGAAATCTATTTGCGATTTTTGTGAAAAGATTGTATTTCTGGTGGTTGGACAATAGTGATTATCTTTTCATGTTGTTTTCCTTAAATTGGCATTTTCAGATACGGACATTGGGGATGTTGCGGTCTAGATTTGAATCTGTTCCTAGAGCCTTTTGTCGTCGTCTTGTTCCATCGCCAATTCATCATAACAGAAAAAGGCCTCTGGTAGTGTTCATGTGATACAGTACTGTTTATGTGATTGCTCTTAATTTTCTTAATCATCAGTGTATCGAAGTTGAATTGTGGTTCCTTTTAGAAGTCAATATCTGGAGTTTTCTGCATAATCTGTAGAATGGTGGAGCCTGTACTTCCTTTTGTTGTTTCTTTGCTAAAAGTGATCATTTCAACATGACAGGATGAGGCAACAGAAAGAAAGAATATTGCAAGTTTTTCTCTTGTTTGGAATAAGTTCATACTTTCTATGCGGATGCAGGATCTGATCAACAATAGGTTGGGCAATTCCTTGCTAAATTGTCTGTTGATGAAATTTTTTAAATCTTAAATGCAATATATACAGAATTCTGATATTTTCTTTTGACTTTATTGTTCAGGGAGAGAGATTTGCTACTTGTACCATCTTCATCAAGTGATGTCTCTGTTGTCCAGTGGCCCCCTTTCTTGCTTGCTAGCAAGGTTGATAGCTGCAGCAGTTTTTTATATTAATTTTAAGCTCAATGCAAGATCCTGTATCTTACTTAGTATCGGGTTTATAACACATGACAGATTCCTATTGCATTGGACATGGCAAAAGATTTTACAAAGAAGGATGATGCAGACTTGTTTAAGAAGATAGCGACTGATGATTATATGCATTCGGCAGTCATAGAATGTTATGAGACTCTCAGAGATATAATATATAACCTTCTGGAAGATGACGCAGACAGGATGTAAGGCTAAAGCAGTCATATTATGAACTTGAACTACTTCTAAACGTGATCTTAAATCGTATCATGGCTTGTTTAGCAATGAAAATATCCCCTTTTTCTCTATTAAAATGTCTAAGAATTTATTTTTTTTTTTTTTCTTCTTTTCTTTACTTCTAGGATAGTTAGAGAGATTTGTTATGAAGTGGACATTAGCATACAACAGGGGAAATTTTTAACAGATTTTCGGATGAGTGGGCTGCCTGCACTCAGCAATAGGTTGGACAAGTTTCTAAGGATCTTGGTAAGATTCTTTCTTTACATTTTCTTAACTTCTCTAGGTATATAAAGCTCATTCATGATATGGTAATTTCCCATTGCTAAACTCTCTCTTTATGTTGGCAGCTTTCAGATATAGAAGATGATGATACATTCAAATCTCAGATAATCAATGTCTTTCAGGATATCATGGAGATTATCACACAGGATGTTATGGTCAATGGCAGTGAGTAAGTGCTGGAAAATAAAAACCTTTCTGGAGTTGATGTTGTGTCAATTTTATTGGGAAAAAAGTAACCTACAAGTTTTTCTTTGTAGAATCATTGGAAGAGCTCACCATCATGGTGCAAGTGCTCAAAATGACAGGAAAGAACAGAGATTTGAAAAGATAAATATTAGCCTTATACAACAGAAGATGTGGAGAGAGAAGGTATATTTGAGATGGGCTCATATTGGTCATTTATCATGTAATTATTTTCAGACCAATGTTTTATTCCTGATATAATTATATATATGTTTTTCTTCTTTTTTTTTGTGTGCAGATCAATAGGCTATATTTGCTTTTGACTGTTAAAGAATCAGCTATAAATGTGCCTCCAAATCTGGAGGCTCGGCGTCGCATCACATTTTTTGCAAACTCCTTATTTATGAATATGCCAAGTGCTCCGAAAATCCGTGACATGCTTTCCTTTAGGTCAGTTTTCAGTATATCAAATTAGTAAAATATCACTGTTTGCTTATTTGAAACAAGGACCGAGAAAGGGGAAAGTTTTCTTTTAATGATTTTCTTATGTTAGTTTGCTAAATGTCATTTTTAGAACAGTCAGAGTGTGCTAAAAGTCATTTTTACAACAGTCCTAGTGTGGTAAATTCACTTTTACAACAGTCAGTGGGGTGTTGTTGCTTTAATTTGATCACAACCATGGTTTTTAACTTGTTTAAAGTACATTAAGCTTTTGTTTTTCTTTTTAAGTATCATTATAATCAATTACTGTGATTTGAATTCTGTGTAAGATGAACAGGGGGGGCACTGTGGTTATCTCTATTAGAAGAAATATTATTTAGATGGACGCCTCTCTACTCTCACTTATACCGCTTCTCTGATTCAGTGTTTTGACTCCATACTACAAAGAAGATGTTCTTTATTCAGACGAGGAACTCCATAAGGAAAATGAGGATGGAATATCAATTCTGTTTTACTTGCAGAGAATATATCCAGGTAATTTGCAATCTCTTGTTATTTTATGCCTTTTGCTGTATCAAAAACATTTGACTAACTGGACATCTGCAACTGTAAACTAGATGAGTGGAACAACTTTCTAGAGCGAGTGCCATCCGTTGCAAAAAAAAAAGAGAATGACGAGCCTCAAAACAATGAAGAAATCCGAAAATGGGTATCTTATAGAGGACAGACACTCTCCAGAACAGGTATGGAAACATTACAAATATTGTTTTATTTTCTCTAACTTCAGTTATATTGATTCTTACTTGAGCTTTGTCATTCTTTCTTCCAGTGAGAGGGATGATGTACTACAGGCAGGCTCTGGAACTCCAATACTGTTTAGAGTTTTCAGAAGACTCTGGTTTGTTTTTCCCTTTGGCTAATTGCAATTCCAAATAAATGTCTTCCACTTATCCAATTTATTTAAAAGATGATGTGATGATAATATCTTGAAGTATTCATTTGTACCCTTGTAGCAATTTTGGGAGGTTTCCAGGTCTTTGAGGATGATCCAAGATACATAGAACAAGCACAAGCGCTGGCCAATATGAAGTTCACCTATGTTGTTTCCTGTCAAATCTATGGCGGTCAGAAAAAAAAAAATCTTGATCCACTAAATCTCATGTTGAGTTTGCTCACTATTTACCTTAACATTCTAAATCTCATGTTAACGTAAGTTGGTGCTCACTATTTCAATCTCATGGCTCAACAAGTAGAATAGAGTTTTGATTGCATCTTTATATGAAATTTGAATTTTAAATGCTAATAATGTTTTAACATGTTACAAGTATGACATGAATACAAAGATGTGAATTCAAACTCATGAAATTACTGGGAGTGTGCCAATTGTGTTATCAAATTGTCAAACAAATTACCAGTCCGACCTTTATCTTTAACAACATATTCTATGCAAATTTTATTTGGTTATTTTTTATCACACTAAGGCATCATATTGGTGAAGGTTTAAGAATGTAATTTGCCCATATTAGACGAGTTATTTTTCCCATTTATGCATGTCCATATCGCATTATGCATGCCTCATTCTTCTTCTCCTTCTTTATGTTATTAAATCCGTAGTTTAAGGTTCAGAGTACATTCTAAAGTGAATAGAGCTTTTTTTTTTAAAAAAAATAAAACTTTATACCGTCAATCCTTTTAATGCTAGAAGTAGAATTTCAAGCATGACATAAGATGAGTATTAGAGATTTTGAAGATTGGCCATTTCAATACCAGTAAATATGTAAAAGGAAAGAGCACTAGAAATGATTAAGATATTAGTCTTGAGTTAGCCTTCCATTTGAGCAAAATGTTCATATCAGTCTGAATTCTTCTTTGTGAAATCTTACTTGATGCTTTTAAACTTTTATGTGATCAGTTTCATTTGTTTCATGTTATTAATAAATAATGGGGAAATGACAATATTCCTAGGAAATATATCGGATCAAACTGCCAGGTCCCCCGACAGATATAGGTGAAGGGAAGCCTGAAAATCAAAATCATGCAATTATTTTTACTCGTGGAGAAGCCCTTCAGACCATAGACATGAATCAGGTAGCCTGTTTAACCTATTTTAAAGAAAAGCTTTTTTTCAATGTTTGCTGAGGATAATTACATTGAAAGACTTACAAAAATTAAAATAATTTTAGAAATTTAACCTAATTTACGGTTTAAAAAATGTCTTAGCAAGATTTCACACTGTTTTTCCATGCCTTTGTTCTCAGGACAATTATTTTGAAGAGGCTTATAAAATGAGAAATGTTTTGGAGGAATTTCTAAAATCTGACCGCAATGAGAGAAAGCCATCAATATTGGGTTTAAGGGAGAACATATTTACCGGAAGGTGAGTTAACCAATATCTTGTTGGATCAGTTTGGTATGTTTGGGCATAAAACTGTGATTAAGCTGGTGAAAATGTGACAGGATGTGACACATAACAGTTTGATAGTATTAATACATGTATTTCTTTTATTTATTTGACAGTATTTCTTCTCTAGCTTGGTTCATGTCCAATCAAGAGACTAGTTTTGTTACAATTGGGCAACGCATTCTAGCAAATCCTCTGAGGTAGGCCTGGAATATCTTTCTTAAATCCTTGCCATTATGTGATATTACATGGAATAGCTGACATTCATATTTGATATATTTTTATACATTAAAGAGATTTTGTTTGAACAAATTTATTAACTTGTCCCGTTACTTATTTATTATTTCTTGACGTTTTTCTTTTATATGTGATATCAGTTAAGCCATTAAAAATGGCATGATTGTACGAAGTCCAAACTTTATGGCTTGCTGCAAGGTTTTGGTTGAGCTTGAGCAGCCTTATTGTTGTTGCTTTATCATACAAGTTTCGCTTAACTCTTTTTATCTTATCATTCCAGGGTGAGATTCCATTATGGTCATCCTGATATATTTGACAGAATCTTCCATGTAACAAGAGGTGGCATAAGCAAAGCTTCAAAAATCATTAACTTGAGCGAGGATATATTTGCAGGTAATCTTCAGTCAGCTCAATTCTCTAACTTAAAAGCTATAACCTGCTTGTTAATTATGTTATCTTCTTCAGGGTTCAATTCTACTTTGCGCGGAGGTTATGTAACACATCATGAATACATCCAAGTTGGTAAGGGGCGTGATGTTGGAATGAATCAGATATCTGCTTTTGAGGCTAAGGTTGGCAATGGAAATGGAGAGCAGACACTCAGCCGGGATGTTTATCGGCTTGGGCGTCGGTTTGATTTCTATAGAATGTTGTCATTCTATTTTACAACTGTGGGCTTCTATTTCAGTAGCATGGTATGTTAACTAGAGTAATTGGGACTGCTCCAAAATTTTGGTGACTAGGTTACTTAGCTAGGAATTTTATATAGTCTGATCAGTTTTCAAGATGAAGGGTAACATTCTTTTGTGATATTTAAAGTCTGACCACTTCATTGCTAAGCAGTTAAATAGATTTTTCATATCACCATAACTCAACAGCTTTTTCATGAAAAAAATGAAGGAAGAAAGAGCCAAAATAAATAACTGTGTATGTATGCAAATAAAGACTTACAGCATTTGGGAATTACTATGTTTCAGGTTACAGCCCTTACAGTATATGTATTCTTATATGGGCGTTTATACATGGTTATGAGTGGATTGGAAGAAGAGATTCTTGAGAATGCAACCATACATCAGAGCAAGGCCCTTGAAGAAGCTTTGGCAACACAGTCTGTCTTCCAGCTGGGCTTGTTGCTGGTGCTGCCCATGGTTATGGAAATTGGCCTGGAAAAAGGGTTTCGTACTGCTCTGGGTGACTTTATCATCATGCAGCTACAACTTGCCTCTGTATTCTTTACTTTCCAGCTTGGTACAAAAGCACATTATTTTGGAAGAACTATCTTGCATGGAGGTTCAAAATATCGAGCTACTGGTCGTGGCCTTGTTGTTTTTCATGTAAAGTTTGGGGATAACTACATGCTGTACTCTAGAAGTCATTTTGTAAAAGGGTTGGAGCTTCTCATTCTCTTGGTCCTCTATGAAGTTTATGGGGCATCCTATCGCAGTTCAAGCCTTTATATGTTCATAACAGTCTCCATGTGGTTCCTTGTTGGATCCTGGTTGTTTGCCCCTTTTGTGTTCAATCCATCTGGTTTTGACTGGCAAAAAACAGTGGATGACTGGACAGATTGGAAGAGGTGGATGGGAAATCGTGGTGGTATTGGTATCCAGCCTAATAAAAGTTGGGAATCATGGTGGGAAGAAGAACAAGAACACCTTAAATTCACAAATATTAGGGGAAGGCTGCTTGAGATTATCCTTGCATTTCGCTTCTTTGTTTACCAATATGGGATTGTCTACCACCTTGATATAGCTCATCACGTCAAAAACATTTCGGTATAATTTTCAAAGTTCATCTTGCTACACTTTGCTTTTGCCTACTAATCCTTATGGGAATTATTCTTTATTTTTCTAGTTCATATTTCCATATACTTATCTTCTAACTTATTATCCTTGTAGGTTTACGGACTTTCTTGGCTTGTTATGCTAACGGCACTGCTAGTGTTAAAGGTATGCAATGAAGATTTAAGCAAATTTGTTCAAACACAAATGAGAGACCTGGTCAGAGTAGCTTCATGATTAAAGAACTGGAAATATGCTCCTCCGATCACAGCCACTCATGACAATAGCTTCATGTTTAAATAATTGGCTACTCTAACCATGTTCTCATATTTTTTAAACCTTTTTAAATATCATAGATGTCGATGTTTAACTTTCCTCTTCCTGTTTATGTATTCCCCATGTTCAAAGATGGTCTCAATGGGTAGGCGAAGATTTGGTACCGACTTTCAACTCATGTTCAGGATTCTTAAGGCACTTCTATTCCTTGGGTTTTTGTCAGTCATGACTGTGCTATTTGTAGTAGGTGGCCTCACAATTGCGGATTTGTTTGCTGCCATCCTTGCCTTCTTGCCCACCGGATGGGCAATTCTCCTCGTAAGTCTTATAACTTCAGATATTACACTTCCATATATTCCAATATTCCATGACATACTGTAGCAGCTGCTCGGTTTAATTGTTGCATGCTTATTATTCTCGCTTAACATGCTCAATATATGACACTAACACTGAAAAGCTGTCAGAATCTTTCATGAAGAACAAGTATGACTCATGGTTCACTTTTTCTTATCTGGATTCGGGTGTGCTTATTTTTTAAGAAAAATTCCATATATTTGGAGGATCATACCTTTATACCCGTTTTTTTAAATGCCTCGGGGATAGGTATGGAACATGTATTTTATGGAAAACAAAGAATCCGGGTAAAACTAGCAGTGATTCCTAAAGTTTGTAAATATTTTGCACTAGAGTATGACCTTACCAGAGTTAGATAACTTTCTTCATTCTAGCCAGTTGATACAGTGAAGAAAACTACTAATGCATGAGTTCATTTTCTTTCTGACAAAGATTGTTAAATATTCTTGATAAACCCTTGTTTCTTATACTATTTGAAACATTCTATAATTATCCTTTATATGCTACCTATGTTACTAGGATGTGAATGTCATATGTATCCGTAATAGGTCATATTCCCTTACCCATGTTCGGATATGCATTAGGCATAGGTGTTGGACACAGATACTTAAAGATAAATGAAGAGTTCGAGCAACATAGTATGCTACTGGCTAATTGCAGTATTCTCATGTTTTTCTTGTTCGTTTTTGTTTTTGTCGTGGCATTCATAGATTGGACAAGCACTGAGGCCAGTGTTGAAAAGCTTAAAATTCTGGGACTCGATAAAGGAGCTTGCAAGGGCATATGAGTATATCATGGGTCTGATATTGTTCATGCCCATAGCTATCTTATCATGGTTCCCATTCGTATCTGAGTTTCAAACCCGGTTGCTCTTCAACCAAGCATTTAGCAGAGGACTCCAGATTTCCATGATCCTTGCTGGAAGAAAAGAGAAAGACAACATTTCCCCAATCAAATATGCCTAAAAAGTCTTTTGCTGTTAACAGCCTCAACCAGTAGCAACCATTATCCTTTTTGTAAACCTTTTTAGCACTTCTTATGACAGACTTAGTTATTTTACTTATATTTTTTTTCTTTTACAACAATTCTTTTTTAGAATAATCTATTTTTGTTGAATTAATGAAATTACAAACTATTTCAAATGCAATTTAAATATTGTCATGAAGCTTGAATTTATAGCAATATAGAAATATTTTAATCACTAGTATTTCATTAAGGTTTGTATGTGAATGTGATTCTTTGTTTCTCCTTTATGTTTACATAAAAATAATTATTTATCATTTTAAATAAAAACATCTTTTAGAAAAACATATAAATAATTTATTTTCCCTCGATATGTAATTAACAAATTATTTTATTTGTCGTGAATGGAATTTGAAAATCATCTTAAATTTGAGTTGTATTTATTGTTTAAACATTGTTTTTAGACTTAATAACTCAAGTTATTTTTACTGACATGGCAAGTTAATTTTTATTTTTTTCCTAAATAAAATAATGAATAAATTGTACTATTCATTATTCAACTTTTGTTCTCACTCCTATTTTAATTATTAAAAATTATTTTTTTAATTTAATAAGTTGAATTATTCTTCTTTTCACTTTTCCTTCTCTTTTCCACATCTATTTTGTTTGATCCGTTGATTTCTTTTTTCCCCCGCACTCTCTTACGATTATTGCCGATTTGATTGACCTCAATAAGTTATTCAACCATTAACTATTTGTATTTTGCCTATCTATTTCATAAATTTATGATTTGTATTGTAAATTTGAGATATTTTTCTTTGTTTTAATAAGGTTTTCTTAATTATGAAAGTTTATCTATTCCCTGCAAATTTTAATCATTATTTTACAAGTTTTTTCGTAGGGTTAGAGTTGTTGCGGAAAATTTACAGCAATATTGTGATGGAATTTTTTTCTAAAGTATTACACTGCGTAGATTAATTTTAAAATTATGGCAGTTTGAATAATGCAGCCAAAGTCGGCACCTGATGCAGCTGAATTTCATAAAAAAACCCCAAAGTTGGCACTAGCTGAATTCGACTTTAGAGAAAAAACTTCAAAATCGGTATCAGCTGAATTCGACTTTAGTTCACTGTTCAAAAAACAATACTTCTGAAATTAATCTGCTCAGAACAAATACTTTGAGAAAAAAATTTCCACCTCAATATTGGTGTAAATTTTCCAGTTGTTGCAGCTCCTCTTTTTGATAAATGTTTAATTTTTTTTATTGATCTAACGGCTTTTTTAAACCCTCGAGTTTATTCACTTGTTTTGATAGATTCTTACAGTCATTCTATAATATTTTACCACCATCATTATTGAGCTTGAAGCATTTGCTAGCGTTAGCATTGATTGGATTTATTTAATTTTTTTGGTGGCCTTTCAAAAATATATTGTATCATATAAAATGCATAATATATAAAATAAAAAAGCAATATAAATGTGAAAGTGAATTGAGCTCGAGTTTTGAATGTTAAATTTCGAGTCTAATTTTTTTTTTGAACTTAATATTTTTGTACAAATCCTTTTAAATATCATAGCAACATTGAGCTATGGAGAATATTCTGACTCTTTAAACAAGTTATTTGGTAGGCTAAATTTGGAATACAATTAAATAATAAAAAATATAATTATTAAATATTGTCTTAATTGTCAATTTAGCATAATAAAAAAATTATAAAAAATAAATTTTTATGAAAATTTTACACATGATTGATTAATTTTAACTATTATCTAATTGATAATTAATAAAATGATAACACGTGTATCATTAACATATGACATACCAAAATAATAGCCACGTACAACTCAAAATATTATATATTTTGATAATATTTTAAATAGTGTTTTTTAAGCCTCCGTTCTTAAACTACAAAAATAATCATTAAATTATTTAAAATATCACACAAAAGTCTCAACTTTTAACCCACCTATAAAATGGTCCTTAATTTCCTCTAATTGAGTTTCAAAGTTTCCAATTATTTTAATTTAGGCCCCAACTCAATTACTAAAAAACCAAATTCAAGATCAGAACTTCTAACCCGGAAACTGGGTTGTTACATAACTTACTAGTTGTAATTTTTAATTTTTATCGTTAGATTACCAAAACAGAAAGATGTTGAAAGGTGGGTGAGTAAGTAATCAGTTTACCCTTATTTATTTATGGTTGGATCAAACTAAAGCGGCAAGCGTAGAGCGAGCAAGGCAGAGAAGAAGGAGGAGGAGGAGGAGCAGCAGCAGCAGCAGAAGAAGAAGAAGAAGAGCTTTAAACACCATAGCTCCAACTCCGCTGCTGCACAATCTCTCTCTTTTGATGACGTTGCCGACTTCTTCTCTCTTCCTCTCGACGACGCCGCTTCCACTCTTGGTATTTTTTTTCTTTTAATTTTTAAGCATTTAATTTGAGATTTCAATCCCTTTGGTGCTTATCATTTCAATCCCCTGGCGTTTGCTCCTCTGTTCTCAAGAAAATCTGCCGTGAAAATGGTCTTGACAGATGGCCTCATCGCAAGGTAACCCCTCTTTCTTCTCTCCATCCTTTTTTCCTTGTCTCGTTTTTTCTTTTCTATCGAATGCTTAGATATCGTTATCTGCTTTGATGGGTAGTTTGGATTTTTTTCTATACAAAATGAAATTTCAATTCTTTCCTTTCTGGACTATCTGCACTTTCGTGGTGATAATCGTCAGAGTTCCATCCAACGGTTACATATTGCCATATGCCTTGATGGGTAGTTTAGATTTTTAGTGTAGAAAAAGTAAATTTCAATTCTTCACTTTCATGGTTGTGTTTTATTTGTGCCAGCAGTTAAACAGATAGGGTTTTTCTTATCTTTTCTATTTTTCCATTTTGTTGGGAAAATCTTTTAATTTTGTGCTGTTTTTTTAACAATGTATGTGATTTTTTTTAAATGAGGTCTAGTTTTTAGCTGGGAAGAGCGTTGAAGAAATTAAGAGGCATGCGTTTAGAGAAAGAAGAAAAGAAATAGCTGAGCTTCATCGGCAAAGGTATATATAATGTCAAAAGATTTGCTTGGTTTGATTTTCTTCATTCATGATAACTTGGATTTATTTATTTTAGTTGTAGGGGTTCAAGTTGGTGATTTTTGTGGATTCTTCTTCAAGTAACTTGTGTGTTTTGTGAATTTTGTAAACAAATAATTCACCTTAAGCTGTGTCTATCTTGTCATAACTATGTTATTTGGACTAGGATGAGTGTCTGATATGGACACATGTCAAACACGGTTATGTTCTATTTTTCTGTAAATTTTTCCATGTGTTTGGAGGCTTCTTATGACTTATGAGGGTCGTATCTCTCTACTTATGCTCGTATGTGTGTCAGATATTAACTTTAAAAGAAACCCAGAGTGGGAGTAACAGTGATTAAAAGTTCAACCAGTGTATTTTGTTCGTTTCGGTTCAGTTTTTTAACTAAACTACAAATCTGTAATTAAAAAAAACAAAATTAAATGGAAAAAAATTCAAAATACTATAGATTGAATTTTGCGGTTCGATTCGATTAAAAATTACAGTTTTAACAGCTTTTTTTTTTTAAATTAAAAAAATGTAAGCAATACACATAATATATTTTAATTTACCATTAAAGACTCTGATATCAATTTATTTTAAAATTAAGAATAAGAAAACACATTTTTTTGAGCTCTTGAAAAATTTAAAATAAGAATAAATTAAAAAATAGCGATGATTACAAAACCAGACAACCTAATTAAAAAATAAATCATAAAAAATATTGCTTTAATTAATATACATTCAATGATTCCACGTCACCAACAAGAACACAAATATCTAGTTTAATATATTTTTTGAGTAAAGTCAAAATCAAATATTCAACGTCATAAAACAACCCCTTAAAAGTAAATATTATAAAAATAATTTTTAATTTGAAACACAATATCCAATAAACTTAATATTATAATAATATATCCAAATATTTTAAGAGACTATCTTAAAAAACAAATTCAAATATTTCAAGATCTTTAAAATATATTTGATATGGCTGTATGGGTCATAGTATTTTATTTTTAATACGGGTTGATATGAAATAAACAGGTTTCACATAAAAAATCCGAAACCAAACCAAATTGAGAAGATTAATTTTTAAATCAAACCAAAAATCGAACCTCAATAGGCAAACTCGAACCGAACCGAACTGCATAGTCCGATTCGAGTCAGTTTCTCGGTTTTCTCGGTTTTGTTGTTCACCCCTAAAACAGACGATGAAATGAGATAAAACACGGATATTCTGGGATTCTTGTTGATTTCATGTTTGTTTCCCCTTTTAAAAAATCTCACTAGGATTCATTTAATGGTGTAGATTAAAAGTTAAAACAGATGATGAAATGAGATCATACAAATATATCACCATCTCATCTCTGTTAAACTTGTGAATCTTACTTGGTGTGTGTAGGGCTGTAAATTAACCGCAATTTGAATAGATAAATCTTTGTTTATATTCGTTTATTTATTTTTAAATTTGTTCTTATTCAGTTCATGTAAAATTTTAAAACTGTGTTTACGTTCGTTTATTTAAAATTATGTGTGTTTGTGCCATCAGTTTAAACAAAACAAATTTATTTAGGAACATTAAACGAACATGTTTACGAACATAAAAGTGAACATGTTTGCAAACAATTAAAAATGTGTTCATGAATAAAAAACAAACAAACAAACTATAAATAAACATATCTCTTATATTTTTTATATAAATGATCAAACATGAATATTAATAACTAAATTATAAATAAATTAACACACATAAACAATAATCAGTTATAATAGTAGAGGAGCTTCAAACAAACATAAAAAAATTTGTTCATGAACATTAATGACTTTCAGTTCATTTACTAGACAAACTTAAAAATCTTCTTTATGTTCGCTTATTGAATTGGATAAATGAACAAAAACATATTCATCGAATGCTTTGTTCATTTGCAGCCCTATGTACGTGTGATACATTATACATACAATAATGTTGTTCAGTCCATCAACTCTTTCTTTTTACCCAAATAAAAAACAACCCCCCCTCGGCATCAAGAAGTAAGTTTTAAACACAAATACACTTGCTTGGTTGCTTCTTCACCCTTGATTACTGCTCTTCAACACCTTCACTCACTGGTATTGCAGTCATGACTGTAAAACTTTCTTTCATGAGAAACGTATGCTTTTCATGCTTCTTGGTAAACGATTACTGTTGTTGAACCACAATGTTCCTCTTCTATCAGCATGTCAGTTTTTTTGTTTTACAGCTCTCAATCTCAACCACAAAACAATGAACAACCCAAATAACAAGGTGGCGTTGCAGTGCCAAACTTACAGCAACAAACATACAAATGGGGCAGACCCTGACTTTTAGCCATCAAAGCTTGATGATAGGAACGGAAATGTCGGATGAATTTAAGTTTGGATTCCCATCTGATGGCTTATCAATCGCTACAAACAAGTGAAAAAAGGATGAGAAGATCGAGATATAATGACTACGGGCCACGGGAGGTGCTAGGTAAGACTGAAGAGTCGGGCCGACATCATTGCCTTTCATTTTACAATCTTTGGCTAACATAATCTTTGCCAACTAATTAGTGAAAAAGGGACTGAAATCACATGAAACCATATGATCCGAGTAATTCTACACTTCAGATTTCTTAACACAGTTGAAAATCACATCATTTATAATTATAATTATCACACTCATAATTTGCCTTCCAAAGTTATGCCTGATAGTTTCTTTTTTAGGGAAGTTAGGGCTAATAGTTAGATTTGGTTCTTTCATGAATTTATATTATGTTTTAATTTTTTTTATTAATTTCTTAATTATAAATTAATTTATATTCAATAACGGTGAGCAAAAAAGTTTTTATAAGCGTCTTATTTAGTTTATGGCTTATGGATTTAGTTTAGACTTAGAGATTGTGGTTAGAATTTAGGGTTTAGATGTTTCGGTTTTAGAATAACATGGTTAGGAATTTAGGTTTTAACTTATAAACCTTAAATTATAACCACAATTGTTAAAGTATGAACCCTAATTTCTAAATTGAATCCCTAAACCTTAAAACTAAAGCACTTATAAAAAAATTACCACCAATATATGCAATAATTACCCAAATAAATATACATGATATAAGTAAGGATGAACTACACTATTAGTCCTAGATTTTGATCACGTTTTTATTTTGGTCATTGAATTAATGAGAAAAATACAATTATAGCACTAACATTTTCAAATTTGTTTTTTAGTCATTGGGCCATTGATTTTTTAACGCCATTATGACGTGACGTTTTTCTTTGTCTTCTTTTCGAAAGCCTTAAAACCCGTCTAATCGTCTTCCTTATTTAACTTAAGTCCACCATCGTTCGGTAATCAAAATCAAATCATTCTTCTTTCTTTTTTTTTCGTTTTGATTTTCTTCGAGACCTTCTCAAGATCGATGAAAATCTAGTCGAACTTTTAACTTTCTAATATTCGTTCTTCACTGACAATTATCCGATGATGCTAGTTTCAAGATATTTTGTTTATCATTTTAGAGAATATTTATCAACATTTAAATTTTCAGATGGTCAATCTAAATTCCTCAAATTCAGAAAACCCCAATGCTCCTAAAACACAAAAAGAAGTATTGTATTGAAACTTCGTGAGCATGAAAGAGGTTTGAGATAATTTAATCTGATTAAGTGGTAGATGTCTTTAGTGACTGAAGAATAGTATTTTGATGACAGCGACATCAAGAAATGAGATAAGAAAACTTTTAAACAAATTCAAAGAAGAAGATGAGAAAAAAAAAACAAATGTCATATTATAATTTTTTTTAAAAAAAATCATTTTAGCTTTTCACGTCAGTAAAAAAAAATAATACAATGTCCTCCAACCATTTACTAACAAGAGAATGAAAAGAAGTAAAAAAAAAAAAATCAGTGCTGTGATTACAATTTCTTTGTAGTTTAACAACCACAACAAAAACGCGCTAAAAAGTTAACTTAAATCCATAAATATGTTTAATTAAATCGTGTTTTTTGTAATATGCATATTCATTTTGCAGTCCATGTTTATGTGTGAGACAATCTCTCTTAACAATGTGTCTCTAAAGTTTAAACTCACATCGTTATTTTAAAAGTGCAACGTGTCTTACCAATACACTCATCACTTATTAGTAAAACGTTAATATTTGATGTATATATATACACACATAAAATTTAATACATATACTACATAAACTCTTTCTTACCCATAATTCAAAGAAAATTGAGTGCATAAATGAGTTAAATCTCACGTCTTATTGAGTCTTGTGTATTGTATTAATGGTAATGTGAATAGAATTAAATTCAATCAACCATTTTCATATATATTAAATGTATGATATTCACATTATACATCAGAAAAGATTATTTAATTACTATTTTAAATTACATTTAAGGCATTATTTTGTTATTAGATTAAAAAATAATTTATTAACTATATTTTTCTTTTAATATCACCTTAACCAAAAATATAAAGTCATGATTAAAACTTTTAATTAAAATATTATTTTCTCTTGTTAAAAAAAACCTCGAGATACATGAAATCCTGATAGTTCCGTTTTCAAATTTTAGAGCAAAAGAGATAATTATATGGTTTTTTAAGTGATTTCTTTCCTTAAATAATTAATAATCGTACTTAGAAGACAAATGCAACTATTATTATTATTATTATTATTATTATTATTATTATATTCCCTTTTACATAATTTAATAATGTATTTTCTACTCTTACATTTTCTTTTACTCTCACATTTTCTCTGTAGCGGTTATCTTTTTCTTTGAGAAATTTTAAATAGTTTTTAAGTTTTTTCAAGCCAATAATAGTTGTTTTGGCCGTCTACCGGCGATGATTTCTTTTATTTTTTGTTTTAATTTTTTTATTTTTCGTAGGCTGTTTTGGCCTGTTTTTCATCTGACGTTATGACACGTTCTTTGTCTGCCTCTATGGCACGCTGATATTGAAGACGTCTACAACCTGGTGCATGTTATAATTGTATCTTACCGCACAACATTGCGTGGGTTGGTTGTTCGTGGAGTTAACAAGACGTTTTTCTCTCTTTTTGTTAATTGGAGTAATTCAATGATCTGCGCTCTTCCAGTAAGCACTCCAAGATTTGGCTATGGTGTTAAATTTGAAGAACACTGATAAAGATTTTATGAGAATATTTAAATTTGCTATTTATGTTTGCATACTCTTTGCTTTTTTACGTTTTATTTTTGTATTTTAAGATATGCTTATCTGTGTATTTTTCTCATTATTTTAATGATATGATGTTTGATTCAAAAAATTAATAACGTAAAAAATAAAGTAAAAGAGGAGATTTGAAAAGGTAAAGTACATAAATAATCAGTAAATTAATTAAAATATTTTTTTTTGATCACCGAAGTTTTAAAAATTATAAATTGGTCATCAAACTTATTAAATTATTACAAGATAATCACTACACGTTATAAAATATTAATAAGTATAAAAACTACTTTGTAATAGTTCAATAAGTTTTAATAATTATTTTGTAATAATTTGATAAAGTTGACTGACTATTTTATAACAATTTAATAAGTTTAATGATGTTTTTTATTTTTAAAACTTTAATGGCAAAAATATATTTTTACTTAGCCTAATGATCATTTGTATAATTAAAAAAATAGATGAAGTGAGACAAACTTTATTGAAAAAGTTATGCTTCAAATTAAAGGCTTTATTAAGTATGAACTTCCCCCATTAGGGGCTTTATTTTCTCCCTAATCCCAATGATTATATCCCCAATAAAAAGGGACTTTTGTTTACTTAAGAAATCAATTGAATATCAAGACAAAATTACATGTTTGATCCAAATTTGATTGACATTATTACCCTTATAGACAATTGCAAAATAAAATCATTTTCATAAATTTTATATTATTCTGTCAAAGTTGCAATTAATAGTTTGATTTGGTTTGAGTTCAGCTAAGATTAAAGTTTATCAATGTTAAAAAATTAAAGTCTACCACTAATATATTTTTTGTTAAAATATAAAAAACGAGTTAAAATTATGTATTCTAAACTTTTTGTAAGACGGATTTTTTTTTAATTGTGAAGTATAAATTAAGTTAAAAACTAATAAAAAATAATTATTATTTGCTATATCAAGAATGAAAATAATTATATAATTGATCTTAAGATGATGACAAGGATACATAAAGTATTTTAAAAATTTTAAAAAGTAAATAAAGTTTCTTGTGGATATAGTTAGATTGAATTTAAATGATTAATTTTTTTCTAAAATACATGTCCTTTTTATAATTTATGTTTGAGATTCGTAACTCTCCTTAGTTCTTCCCAACAATGTCGTCTTCAAAATTTAAACTCTGATTCTCTCCTTGAGTGAACAATGTGCCATGTCATTCACCCGACCCATGTTGGTTAAATAATTATAAACTTTAAATTAGTAAACCAAACATCAAATTAAACTGAATATAAGAAATTTTATTAATACCAGAAATTGAAAACAAACCGAATTTAACTTAATAAATTAGAATATTGTCAAACTATAACCCTAACCCGCTAATTATTTCATTTATCAATAGAAATAACTTTATACTAAGTCCAGTCTAAAAATAAAACTTTATACTAAGTGAAATAATATTAAGTAATATTTTTATTGAAAAAATATAGAAGTGCAATCATATAAACAATCCTAAGTAATAATAACTAATATACTGACCATGTTCGGTAAAGAGCGATTTGAGCTAAAATTAGAGGCTTGAGCTAAAATTAAAGGTTTGACCGGTCAAATCTGCTAATTTGGATGTTTAGTAAAGAGCATATTGAAATAGCGAATTGAGGTGAAACCTTTAATTTTGAAAAAGGCTAACAAGAGCTTTTGAAATTCCAGGTTTTGACATAGGAGTTATAAAGACCGTTTTACTCTTAACAATTATAAAAAATCTCTAAATAACTTAAATTTAACATTTTCTATTTTAATTTTTCAACCTCAAGTATTTACATTGTGACATTTGTAAACTATTATTTTTTGTTTTTTTTCTTTTTATTCTAACACATTTATATTTGTATTTAAATTTATTAATTAATAAAATTGTAATAAAAATAATTATATAAATAAAAATTAATATATAGATCTTTCAAATATGCTTAGTAATTTTATATTAAAAATTATTTTTCATAATTTAATTAATATTAATAGAAACAAAATATTGATAACTAATAAACTATTCAAAAAAGTATCGAATATATTATGTCCTTATATGTCATTTTGCTTGTTTAAATAACCAAACAACTATCAGCTATTAGTTAATTTTACCAAACACTTTTATACAATCAGCTAGTCAAATCAGCTAATACAATCCGCTATCAGCTATCCGTTAATTGCCAAACAGGGCTGGACGTTCGATCGAGTCGAGTCTAGTAATTTTTTTTGAGTTATTCGAGTTTACAAGTCCTATTTTACGATTCAAATTTTATTTGAATTTTTTTCGAATTGGGTCAAGTTTATAAAGTTCGAGTTGAAAGTTGAGTTTGCGAGTTTCTGTACAAATTTAATTATAATTATTTATAATGTTATAATACACATTGATTTCAATTTAAACAACTTTCTATATCAATATACGATACACATATGTATTTATTCATATTTTCACATGTGATATACATCATATATCAGATAGAATTGACAAATTTGACTTGAACTTGAAAATTAATCACTTAATTACTAAAAATTTTGAGTTATTCGACTTTATATTTTATAACTCAACTTTTATTTGAAACTTTCCGAGTCGAGTTTATAAAATTACGAGTTGAGTCACAATGAGTAAATTTTTTCGCGTTCAGTCAAGTTGAATAATTCAATTTTTCGAATCGAGTTTTGCCCACCTCTAATTCAAACTATAATAATAATAATATATTTAAACTTGAATCAGAATGAATATGGATAACATCTACAAATTATTGAAACTTGAGACATCAGAGTTCTGGCCTAAACTTTACCAATTTTGTTAATTTCTAAAGAGGTAATTATCTATCTAAATTATTAATGTTTTTTAATAAACAAATTTAATATACAAAATTTTCTATTTTAGGAGCTAATTAGCCATGGCCCCTGCTAGGCCGCTACACCTAGTATCACCCATGATCGAATATAAATATGTTTATTTACTTTATATTTATTTATATATTTTTATCTAAAATATTCATTTTTTAATTCAATTAATTTTAATTGAAGCAAATCGTCACCAAGTAGTGTTGTCTTTTTCTATTTTTAATAGGTTAATTGGGGTTCTTACCAAATCTTAGTAAGACGTCTTAGTTTAATGCCGGAAGATACCGACATCTCCTTTAATCTAAACAATAATTTGTCACTTACATGTACAACGCATCCGAGTTTATCAAATTTAATTTATTTTTTTATGATTAACAATAAAAATTAAATATATAAATAAATATTGGATTCAAATATCTGAATTCATTAAAAAAATGAGATTATATAAACCTTAGACGCTCATAATTTCTCTCTAACCTAGGGAATTGGGGTGAAACCTCTAATTTTAAAAAATCTGATAATATGAGCTTTTTGAATTAGAATATTTGACATTTGAGTTATAAAGACCATTTTACCCTTAACAATTATAAAAATATCTCAAAATAACCTAAATTTAACATTTTCTATTTTAATTTTTCACCATCACGTATTTATATTGTGACATTTATAAACTAATACTTTTTTCTTTTTATTTCACATTTATATTTGTATTTAAATTTAATAATTAATTAAATTGTATTAAAAATCATTATATAAATAATAAATTAATATATATATCCTTCAAATATGCTTATTAATGTTATATTAAAAATGTTTTCATAATCTAATTAATATTAATAGATACAGAATATTGATAACTAATAAACTATTTAAACAAACATAAAATATAATCATGTCTTTATATGTTATTTTGCTTGTTTAAATAATCAAACATATATAAGCTATCAGTTAATTTTACCAAACACTTTTGTACAATCAGCTAATACAATCCGCTAGTCAAATCAGCTAATGCAATCCGCTATACGTTAATTGCTAAACAGGCCTAACTCTTTTCTTTTTTCATCTTTTTTTGGTCGGCGACGACATTAGTTTTGATGTTGGTCGTCGGCCGCCGATATTCTTTCTTTTTTCTTACTTTACTGTATTCTATAATTGCGTTTCCTTTGTTTTCTTTTCTTTAATTTTTAATAAGAATAACTTTGTCTTGTCGCACATTTCCCTTGTCTTTTAGCACATTTATCTTCTTTCTAGTTCGTTTGACTGTTCTTTTCAGATTATGTTTTCTCAGGGGTGGATTTGACGACATCATGACTGATCAAGATAACACTTATGTAACACCCCCGACCCGGATGCCACAATTTGGGCCTCAAGCCCAAGCCAAAACCATAGAATTTCTCAAACTGGGTTTAGCCCAACAAGTTATTTTCCAAACATTTAGATCCAACAATTGAAAACATAGATAAATAATTTAAATCATTACAAATGAGCTCCACTCTAATTTGAAACATTTAAAGTTTGACTTGATAAATACAATTTCAAAAGAAAGATTTACAGACTTGACCACGTAAGGTCCTATGAATACATAGCCCACTAAACATAAGTACCATACTCTAAAAGCCTCTACATACTGGAATTTCGTACTGATAGTTCTCCTCCATCCCACGATCCGTCGATCAACCTACGCATGGAAACAACGATTCTAAGCGCTGAGCTTACAAAGCTCAATGGTATATATCTACTATACTTCATGCTAATCATAAACATAAGCATGCAAGCTTGTACGAGCAATAAGGAGAGATAAATAAATACGTGGCGCTACCACTAGTCGCCTAAACACATGCTCCCATCAAAGCAATCATCATACATGGCACACAAGGCTCAACCATACTCAAGACATGGCAATAACATCATATAAATATTGCGCTACCTCTAGCCGCCAAATTATATAACATAAAAGCATTTTACCATAATATAGGAGTAATGCCCGCGTCCACAAAGCATCGAGATCCTACACTCTATGCTCGGAATCCCTTATCAAGCATCTTCGAATGAGGCTTGCGTCCACTAAGCATTGAGATCCTACATTCTATGGGGTGTGGCCCGCGACCACTAAGCATCAGGATCATACACCCATGCTCAAAGTCTCTCATCGAGCCTTCGAATGAGGCCCACGTCTACTAAACAACGAGATCCTACATTCGAAAATCTTCAACCATGGTGTTGCAACACACTCTTTCTCTCACTGGGTATCCGGATCCCATCAATCAAAAGACTCAACCAAATAAATGCACATACTTAGCACTTAACATCACACGATCCACCAAGGATCCTTATAGTTGCTATTACAAAAAGTCACCCAAGACTTTACCAAGTTAATAATTATCATGGAAGTGTACATTAATCATCCTCATTAATTATCTCTATTAATCCATATTATCTCATTAATAGTCCACGTCAATTTCTATATTTTTATTAGCATTATAGATTATTCCATTTAATGGGTACCGATACTCGAACACGAGTATATGTGCGGTACCTGTAACGTCCCCCACCCGGCCTAGAAGAAAATGGGGTCAGAGAACGTTACCGATGAACAATACGATGATCGAAGTGATAAAATTTAATCTTAATTTGATAAACAATCAAAACGTGCTTGACCAATCATGCAAAGTCAACATAGGGGGTTTACCAATTCATTACAATGCTTGGATCTATAATTTAGGGACTAATTTTGGACTTTTACAAGTTTTAAGGACTAAACCATAATTCTTGTGATTTATGGGTCCTTTATTAAAATTAACTATACCATGATAAAATTTAACTCATGGTCAATGTTCATGCCAACTTTCAGTTTAATCGAAGTTCGTTTACTAGTTCAATTAGGCTATGCAATACTGAGTGACCAATTTGTAAACTTTTTAAAGCTGCGTTCTTGGCCTATTAACAAAATTAACTGGCACCATATCGAAACACCTAAGGGGTGTATCGATACGGGTTGACCTAATTTGACTTTGACCATTAACCCCTATTTTGATACGCTTAGGGCCGTATTGATACCGATTTACACAAGTTCAAATACCAGATGCTAACGATGCTTACCTGTTTCGATACAGCTGGGGCTGTATCGATACTGATTGATCATGGTTGACCTGTTTTGATACGCCATAAGGCTGTATCGATACTATTAAGTTCACCAACCTCACTGTCCATCACCGTATCGAAATGGACTGAGCCCATATCAATACACCTTAGTTGAGTAATGCTTTGACTGACCAAATATACAAGGCCGTACCGATACAGGTTGACCTGTATCGGTATGCCCTATATTGTAATGACAGATTTTGTCTGGTTTTTGTCCAATTTAACCTATTAAACCTTGTCGAAATACAATGAAATTTTACCAGCAACATTTGGGCATCTTAATCTACTAGCATGCAAAATTTCATGATCAAATGAATTCGTTTACCCTGTTTTCACTTAATAGGCCAGACTTGCATATTTAACTGATTTTACCAAACCATTAACACACCATAACTTGCACTTTTAACAAAATGGGTCATTTATACATACAAAATGGGGCTAAACTAACTTGTCTAGACCCTACGCCACCATTCTAGGAGTTCAAGGACTAGATTAACATTACATAGAGGGTTGTGACTTACTTCAAAAACGCTCATTGCTCCGATCCTTGATCCAACTATGTTTTAACCTGAAAATGCAGGGAAATGAGATACATTAGGCTTACTTAGCCTCGTGAGGTAGTCATAAGCAATGATATGAACATCAATGAAATCCATGACTAAATAACAATAGAAATGCATCTCAAGACATATCATGACAATGCTTGCAATACTTATTCACATATTTTTCCTTGGATCAACATGTAATATGGATACGCGATTTCCTATCCAACATCGCCAACAATGAATGGTCAATAACCTCTAACATCGCCAATAAGACCAACGCAATCACATCCCGCCAACATCGCCAATGAGAGCCTTAGCTCAAGGACCGTAGTCCACTCCTTACCAATGAGCTCATGAATTCTATGGCATACCAATTGTATCCCATGACTATTCGTATCCAAGGATTCAATACTTGTCAATATCAATAGCAATAACTATAGCAATAACAAGAACGATAACGATATCAATAACTGTAGCAATAACAATAGCGATAGCAACGATGGTAGCCATGCCAATGTAGCTTCAATAATGTACTATAAGCAATATGGTCAATCTCAATGTGTCTATGATATCAATGATATGGTAGTAATTCAATAATTAACTTAACAATGTAATAAGCTTACCCAAGCTTACCAATGACACATTTAGCAAGGTTCTCTTACATTCATACCTTGTTCAATGATGATAATGTAATAATTCAATATCAATGAATTTGGGAAAGACACCTAGCCAATCCCTTGACTCCAACTACACTCACTGATGATTCCGAGGCTTTCAAGGCTCCCGGATGACAACTCCTTTGTTCTTGAACTTGGTGGAATTAGGAGGATTTGGTGATTCTTCACATTGATTATCTTGAACTACATAGAATTTAAATTACAAGGATTTCAAGATCGATAGTAGACTCATAGCAATTCGTTATCTAAGAAAACAATAGCAATTAAGCTATATCATCCCTAGAGAATTTTTAGGGTTCATGGATCCTTAAACTTGAAATTAAACATAGTTATTGCTATGGAATCAACAATCTAATTGAAGGGAAATGCTTACCCAATGGATAAATACAACCTATGACCAAGGGACTTAAGGAAATCAAAGCTTGGTTCACTCTCTAATGGAGATGTTTGTTAGAGGTGGAAGATGAAGTGGGGAGGTGCTTGCTTATCAATTAACTGAGTAAGCTTCTTTATTTTCCTTTTTACTTTTGTTTCCAATTGAGATTTCCTTCAATTGAAGGAACTCAATATCATAATCTCACGTATGTTGTGATTAGGTTTGAGGATGGGTTAATTGCAAGATTAGTCCTTCAATTTTCTATTCTTTATATCTTTACCCCCAATCTTCCAATTTCCATAATTAAGCCACTAAAACAAACTTTAAAGCTTGCAATAGGGTCATTAAACAATATCAATGCCCAATTGGGATTCAATAACTAATACTATGTCACTTGATTAAAGGGTCAACTATAAAATTTTGACTTTTCGATATGAAATTTTTGGTCATCAGAATTAAATTCTGACTGGGCCTATTTTTGGGATGTTACTATACCCCTGGGTACCAGTACTCATACATGTACCGATATTAATATAGCTTACTAGAAATCCTCAATTTCCACAAGCACCGATGAAGGTCTTACCGATACGACCCTTAATCGTGTACCGGTACAGCCGAAGCTCATACTGATACCCTACACACAAGTTTGTACCATTTCCTTCAATTATGATTTTACAACACTTTATTCAATCCCTAAAGCTTATGAAAGTCATTAAGGTTTGTTTACTATCGTATTCCATTAATTAATATTAATTATCACTTTCGTGGTCATTTATTTGAATATTACCAATAATCAGTACATTTAATATTATTTCCATCAAATTTCATTAATCTATTCGAATAAACATACAACCCATCACAAATATTTCAATAAGTCAAACAATCATCAATTAATCATACGAGCATCTCAAATGACCATAAACGATCTCTAAAGGCTCCACAAGTCTTATTATATTCATAGCATCATCATGCATCTCATCGATATCAAATCTTATATTATCGGTACACAAATATGAGTATTTATCAAAAACCTATTTTGTAGACACTAGCACGCAAAACAATCACATTTATGATGCTCATAAAGCAATAAGAGTTCAAGGTATACTAACCTTAAGCCGATATTGCTAAAATCCTTATTTAAGCTTCTTGAATATTTTATTTGATCCGATATCCGATCCCGAATAATCCTCGTATATCAATTAATACCATAAGTATCACTTAATCATATACTTCAATGAATTCAAAAGGCCAATTGCGAAAAATTGCTTATTGAGTTCAAATTATGTGAAACAGACTGCATCAATAGATCCGAAACGACGAGAAACCCCTGGGTAGGGTCCCCTAAAAAGTTAACGGCTGGTTAACACCGACCAAAGGTGGTCAAGAGCGCTGGCTGATCTGGTGCGACATAGGTGCATAACAACTATGGTGCACATATGGGCCCAGATCCAATGTGATGTAGGCACACAATAGTATTGTACACCCACATGCTGCTGCGTAGGCCTAAACACAACCGACAACGCGTGGGGCGCGTGGGTTGTCCTTCGATGGTCGGATGACAACGACAAGCTCCAATCCCGTAGTTCTCTGGCTGTTGGCTCCAATGGTGGCCTCTGTTTGCAGGGGTGTCGGCTAGAATAAACCAAACCAGCTTCTCTAAATCTTTTTTTCTTCACCCCGGCGAGCGGCAGCTTGGAAGATGATGCGACGATCACTATTGAAATCGTCTCGACAAGACATTTGTAATGGTACTGACGATGAAAGTCACGACGGCTCTAGTGGCGACAAATCAGGTTTTGAAACTTTCCCCCTTATTTTCTCTCTTTTCCATTATTTTTCTCTCTTCCCAAAATATCTCTCTCCTCTATCACATCATCCCACTTTATAACAATAAAAACATCCATTTTTATTTTTATTTTATTTTACCAAATAAATAATAAAACACCCACCATCTTTTACTATAAAGCCTAAATCCAAATTTCTTAATTTGGCCCATAACATAAAGGCCCAATACTCGGGGTCCAAGACCCAATTTACTAACCCAAAATTTGGGTTGTTACAACTTTCTCTACCTTAAAAGAAATTCCATCCTCGAAATTTGTATTCATAAACCAATAAAGATACTCAGACCATTACAACTCTTCAACGTTCTTAAAGATTTCCCGTTGCGCTACTCTGATCTCTCTCACCACACTTATCCATTATAACCCTTGTCTTCTAATGATACAAACATAATCTCAATTGATTCTTCCCCTTCGAAGGAATTCAACTTCGCTCGGTACATAATAGACGACAAGAAAAACCCAACGGTACCCTGACAAAACTGTCATACGAATAGGTCATCAAAGAAACTTAACTTTTGTTGTAGAACTCAAAGGTTTGTTACACGCAAAATCCTTTCACCACTCCATGTGATCTAAAAGAATATGAGGTTATATCGTCGTTACAACCAAAACGAAATGATACCTCTCACGGTGACTCCTTAGAGGAGACTTTAACTCTGACGGCATCCTTTATCAATATTATTGCTTGCCTGGTGTAAGACTTCTGAAAAAGAACAACGTCTCAACTCGCCTCAAGCACTTACCTTAAACTCGACATGATAACTCCTATCGGCAACTAAAACAACTTCCAAAAACTCAGCTCATGCAAGAGTCTTACACCCTAAACTATAGCGTGTTTGGAAAACATGTCGTCTGTACCTTATTCTCATACCTCTACACGTGTCACGAAAAACATCAACTTACATTCGAGAAACAATCCGGTGGCCCCTATCTTATCATAGTTGAAACACCCTAAACGTCACTACAAACATCAAACGTCACCACGACACACCCTAAAGAGAGAAATCCTCATTCCAAAATTCATTTTGTAACTACTACCTCCAACACCTTAACTATAACCATCTTATTCTCGAACCATTCCAGGAAAACACACGGGTATTTCGCAATCGATTTAATGAGTCATTCACCATAGGAGACACGTAATAGTCATTCACTGTTACTTAACAAGCTATCAACAGTTTAAACATAACCTCAACAAACCAACTTCTTTCCGATGAACAAGTGCAATCTTTTCTTGGGCAAAACACTTAGAAAAAAAACCCTCGTTCGGGTTCCGCCTTCGCAACTGAACCTCTAACTTTCTCAACTAGGTCAGTGTCCTTTGACAAGGGTGATAGGCACCAACGTCCCACTCGACCTTACTCAGCATCTATTGATGTTCTTAACAGGAAGAAAGTTCTAATGACCCCTTCAAGAAGCATAAACAAACACTCTAATTTTCCAAAAGCTCCCGAGCGCCAAACTGCGAACATTAGCATCTATCGAATGGTTAAACATGTCTCACAACCCCGTTGCATCATTCTTAAAATGACCACCACAAGAATCACGATAGAAAGGCAACGGTCCAAACATTCTCATTACCAAATGATGGGTCCTATAGAGGTCTCGAAGCCTCAAGCACAACTCTCGATATTACTGGCTAGCATCTTACTTGATTAACCAAGCCAATTCTCAAGGTTCAACAACTCACAAGAAGATGTCTATTTCAAACCTGTAGAACATCTAACTTTGATCACACTCTAAGGAACTAGTGGATTCAAAATCCACTATATTCGAGAAATGCCTCTAAGAAGGATGATGATACTCCCCAAGTATCAACAAGACTTCTTTTTACATGAACAAAGGGTCCTTCACTCAACGTGCAACCACTGATCAATTTCGAAAGTGGGTAATCCAAGTTTACTTCAAAAATATTATTCCCGCATAACGATGAAGATTCATTGCCACAAACTCTCACAACGTATCTAAAGGCTCTAAAGTGTCCTGGTTTTGGTCCTATGGGTTTTTTAGATTGATTAGACAGTCTGGGGACTAGATTAGAGATTCAAGTCGGATTCAGGATTAAAATTGGATTAAATATTTTTGGTGCAAGAAAAATATGTATAATATCATTACATGATATATAGATATTTTTTAAAGTCAATTTTGGAAACTGAAATTTGGAAAGTTGACATTTTGGCTAGTGACCAAAATGTAAAGAATGTAAAACTGTTTTTAGTGACTGTTTTGTAAAAGGGTCAAATCTTAGAATCTTTAAGGAGATATTTTACCTAAATTTTTTATCAAAATTTTCTCTCAATTAGGACTATTTTAACGAGTTCTAATTAAGAATTTAAAAAAGAGATTAATTAAAGGTGGTTATTTTCCTAAAAATACTTTTGACGTAGCTTTCTTTCTCTTAAAATTCCTTCAACCAAAAACTCTTTTGTTCATCAAAGATTTCAGTTAATGACCTTGATTTTCTAAACTATTGATTTCTAATGGATTCTTTAATCTTGATTTCCAAAATCTTATTGTCTTCCTTTGTTTTTCAAGAGCAAACATCCAATTGAAAGGAAATTCACTCATTAGAGGTAAGGTTCATTCTTCTCCTCTAATGAATGGTTCTTAATTGAAATTCTCAAGTATTTGATCCTTTATATATGTTTCTAATGAGTTTTAATGGTTTAATTATGGAAATTTCTTAAATCAAGCTTTAATTGATGAGATTTGGTGATTTTCAGATTGGATCTGTTTTGCTGAGTTCTTGATTGATTTTAATCATGATTTTGATGTTTTATAATGTTAATGTATTGATTTTAACATTAGAATCCCGAATCTATGTGAATCTCTAATTTTCTAGGTTGTAAGTTATGTGTTTTTGAGGAGTTGTTAAGGTTTAATGTATACTGGAGGTATAAGGTTATTGTTAGGTTGTTTTCTAGATGTCAATTGAAGTTAATTGAAGTAAATCATTAGTTTTTGGCTGGGTTAAGTTTGAAAGATGTTTGATGTTGATTTCGATAGTTTTGGGAAGGTTTCGGCTAGAGTTTGGGGAAGATTGTTATGGGTTGATGTTGTTGGGTTTATGAATGCATTTTGATGCATTGAATCCTCTATTTTTGTGTGGTGAAATCAGGGAAGGTTGATCCTCAAGCTTCTAGCATCGCTTCAGAAGCTTTGGAGGAGTGATTCGCATTGGCGAATGAACCTTTGCACTGTCGGTGAGTAAGAACGTAGATTTCAGCTTTGAAATGGTTTAAAGGTTATAATTGGGGGTTTAAACTTAGCTTGAAATGCTAGTTTAAACTCGGAATTAAGTATGGCGATAATTCTCTCTCGGTCGTGCTTTAACGAAATTGATTTTATGCACATGTTTTGGAATTACTTGGTACCTACTATTTAAAAATATTTTAAAGTATGTTTTATACTATTTTTTATCATATAATGATGATGTATGCATTTGGTAAATGATCCATGTAAGTATGTAGAATACTTGTTTAAAGCATGGTTTGTTGCTTTAGAAATGGTTTTGAATTGATGCATATAAAAACAGTGAGGTACATGGTTAATAATGAATTATATTGGCAAGTGATATTGTTTAAAATGTTATCGGATATAGTTGGCCAGCCATAGGATTGATAGTGCACTATAAATAAGTTGCCTCAGGTGTTAAGAGGTTTATGTGTACAGAATACTCCATCACGAGTACCCTAACGGTCGAGGGGTTATATGGTACCAAAAACTCCCGTTAGTGGATTATGCATCTAACTGATGAGAGGGGTTGTGATTGTACCTCGGTTGTGAGTGTACCACAATTCTGGTTGAGACAACATAAAGTGTTGAGAGGACACTTGTTGTATTCGTGTATCCGATGAATATTTTGTGAAAGTAGAATTTGGTTTAAGATCACTTGAAAGCCAATATAATTGATAATGTATCATGTTGATGGATGTTGATGTATAATGTTGGTTTATATATGTTTACTCTTTGAGCTTTGCATATGAATTGTTATGCATGGGAAAGCTTAAATTGAGGATTAGCAATGAGATTTGTTGTTGATCTATGATACATGTTGCATATAGTTCAATATGCTAGTTTTTGAAAGTTTCAAGTGCATGGTTTTCAAGGCATGATGTTTTATAAGATGATTGAAATGGTGATTTCAATGTATTTTAGGAAAATGGTTTTAAAATGCATTGATGGTGTGTTGTTTGAGCACTCTTCACTAAGCCTAGCGTGCTTACGCTCTCTTTGTCCATCAATGCAGAGAATTAAAGGTTGGAGGGAGCGAGCAAGCAATGGAAATCCAAGGACTTCGACCAATTGAACGTATGGTTTCAAACAAGACTTTGTAGTAATAAAGTCAATGAGGTTCATTGTGTTTTGGGAGGGTTTATGCCGAACTCTCTGTTGAGCAAGTTTATATTGCTGTTGTGAGTTTGTAAATGTTCTTTTATGGTTGATATTGCTTTGGTTTTATGTTTTGGATGTTGGATGGATTGATTTCTAGGAAGCATGCCTCTAAACTTTTCCTTTAAGCATGATGCCATGTCTTGATGATGTTTCTGGGATGTTATGATAAGGATTGATCCTTAGTAATGTTGTGTAAATGTTTGAGGCATGTTAGAGTGTGTTTGAATCCATGGAAGTATGAAAAACCAGCCAAAATGAACATTACAGGTTCAAACGTACCGATATGCGAGGCTTCGTATCCGTACCACCCAGTGCATTTTTTTGGCAAGGCGTACCGATATGCGAAGAGCTGTATCAGTACAATTTTGAGCTACTAGAATCTAGTTTTTGTGGCCCGCGTACCGATATGCTTTGGGACCATATCAGTACGGCCAGCTGTTATGATGGTTGTGGACTGTTTTATGTTTTGAGTTTCTTAAGTTTTGGTCTCTGGTTTGTATGTATGCAATTGTATTAGTTTGGATCATCGTTTTGAGCTGAAACTTAACAAGCAAGCATGTAACATGACTAATTGAGGATTGTTAACCTTGAATTTAAGTAAGTCCCTATAATTTTCCAGAATTGCAATTTGGTCCTTAAATTACAATTACATGCAATTAGATGTTGATTTGACGCCCGATTGAGTTGAATTTCCACTTGCTACTAGTATGCACACCATAGGTTATAATGTTGCATCTAGATAAGATAAAAGAAAAAAATGGTTGTAATTTGAGTTAAATCTTTACGGGTTTGTTTCGACAAACCCAATGTAGCTCGCTCGGTTCGGTCTTGCGTTTAGACCGGGTCAAGGGGGTTGCAAAAAAACCATTCAGATGGAAGGAGGAAGACACACCCCAACTCCAACATCATTCAACTAACTCATATCTCGACCATCTATGGCGACCCCGCCTCTCGGAATTGCTCTCATGAGCGGCTCAACACTTAACTCAGCCCTCTCGGCCACAATCGTAACCATCATATCGTCACAACACTGGAGGCATCATCATAATTCCAATCTTAAGGAGTACAAACTTAATTTAAGGGCTTATATTTACCAGATACCTTACCAAAAACCTATACCACCCTAGGGTTTCTTAGAACTGGCTAAACCTAAGCTCTAATTCTACTATTGTAACACCCTTGACTCGAATGCCACAATTTGGGCCTCAAGCCCAAGCCCAAGCCCAAACCATAAAATTTATCAAACTGAGTTTAACCCAACAAGTTATTTTCCAAACATTTAGATCCAACAGTTGAAAACATAGATAAATAATTTAAATCATTACAAATGAGCTTCACTTTAATTTAAAGTTCGACTAGATAAATACAATTTCAAAAGAAAGATTTACAGACTCGACCACATAAGGTCCTATGAATACATAGCCCACTAAACACAAGTATTGTACTCTAAAAGCCTCCACATGTTGGAATCGCATACTAATAGTGCTCCTCGATCCCACGATCTGACAATCAACCTACGCATGGAAACAACAATTTTGAGCGCTGAGCTTACAAAGCTTAGTGGTACACATCTACTCTACTATACTTCATGCTAATTATAAACATAAGCATGCAAGCTAGTATGAGCAATAATGAGAAATAAATAAACATGTGGTGCTACCACTAGTCGCCTAAACACATGCTCTCATCAAAGCAATCATCATACATGGTACATAAGGCCCAACCATACACAAGACATGGCAATAACATCATATAAATATGGCGTTACCTCTAGCCGCTATATCATAAAGCATACAAGCATTTTACCATAATATAGGAGTGACACCCGCGTCCACAAAACATCGAGATCGTACACTTTAAGTGAGGCCCACATCCACAAAGTATCAGGATCCTACACTCTATGCTCAGAATCTCTCATTAAGCATCTTCGAATGAGGCCACATCCATTAAGCATCGGGATCCTACATTCTATGGAGTACGGCCCATGACGACTAAGCATCAGGATCATACACCCACGCTCAGAATCTCTCATCGAGCCTTCGAATGAGGCCTACATCCACTAAGCATCGAGATCCTACATTCGAGAATCTTCAACCGTTGTGTTGCAACATACTCTTTCTCTCATTGAGTATTCAGATCCCATCAATCAAAAGACTCAACCAAATAAGTGCCCATACTTAGCACGTAACATCACACGATCCACCAAGGATCCCTATAGTTGCTATTACAAACAAGTCACCAAGACTTTACCAAGTTATTAATTATCATGGAAGTGTACATTAATCATCATCATTAATTATCTATATTAATCCATATTATTTTATTAATAGTCCACGTCAATTTCCATATTTTTATTAGCATTATAGATTATTCCATTCAATGGGTACCGGTACTTATACGTGTACCGATATTAATATAGCTTATAGAAATCCTCAATTTCCACAAGCACCGGTATATGCCATACCGATATGGCCTTTAATCGCATACCGGTACAGCCAAAGCTCATACCGATACCCTATACACATATTCATACCATTTCCTTCAATTGTGATTTTACAACACTTTATTCGATCCCTAAAGCTTATGAAAGTTATTAAGGTTTGTTTACTAACGTATTCCATTAATTAATATTAATTATCGCATTCGTGATCATTTATTCGAATATTACCAATAATCAGTACATTTAATATCATTTCCATCAAATTTTATCAATCTATTCGAATAAACATACAAGCCATCAAAAATATTTCAATCAGTCAAACAATCATCAATTAATCATACGAGCATCTCAAACGACCCTAAACGGTATTTAAAGCCTCCACAAGTCTCATCATATTCATAGCATTATCACGCATCTCATCGATATCAAATCTCATATTATCGGTAAACAAACATGCGTATTTATCAATAACCTATTTTGCAAACACTAGCACGCAAAATAATCACATTTATGATGCTCATGAAGCAATAGGAGTTCGAGGTGTACTAAACTTAAACCAATATCGCTAAAATCCTTATCCAAGCTTCCCGAATATTCCACTTGATCCTATATCCGATCCTGAATAATCATCGTATATCAATTAATATCATAAGCATCACTTAATCACATACTTTAATGAATTCGAATGGTTAATTGCTTAAAAATAGCTTACCAGGTTCAAATTTGGCAAAACTGACTACGCCAATAGATCCAGACCATCAAGAAACCCTCGGGTATAGTCTCCTCGAAAAAAGCCAACGACCAGTCAACGCCAGTCTAAGGTGGTCAAAGGTGCTGGCCGATCTGATACGACGCAGGTGCACAACAACTATGGTGCACCCACAGGCCCGAATCTAATGTGATGCAGGCGCACAACGCAGTGTGCACCCGTCTACTGCAACACAGGCCTAAACGTGACCGACAGTGCGTGGGGCGCGTGGGCTATCCTCCGGTGGTCAGACGGTAGCGGCGAGCTCGAGTCTTGTAGTTCGTCGACCTTTGGTTCTGATGGTGGCCTTCGTTTGTGGCGGTGACGGCTGGAATATGCCAAACCATTTTCTTTGAATCTTCTTTTTCTTCACCCCGATGAGTGGCAGTTCAGACGGCGATGCGACGACCACCGTTGGACTTGTCTCGGCGTGATCTTTCCAATGGTACCGACGGTGAAAGTCACGGAGGCTTCAGTGGCGACAAATCGAGATTTGAAATTTCCCCCTATTTTTCTCTCTTTCCCTCTTTTTTCTCTCTTCCCAAAGTATATTCTTCCCCTCTCTCCTCCATCACATCAACCCACTTTATAACAATAAAAACATCAATTTTTATTTTTCTTTTATTTTACCAAATAAATAATAAAACACCCACTATCTTTTACCATAAAGCCCATATCCAAATTTCTTAATTGGGCCCCTAACATAAAGGCCCAATACTCGGTGTCCAAGACCCGATTTGCTAACCCGAAATTCGAGTTGTTACAACTTATTTGTTATCATGCTGACCTTCTCTGTTTTGGACCCTCAGGTTAGATTTGGATACGTGTTCACAATTATCGTTTTTTGTTTGCGATTGAGTTGTGGTACTACCGTTTTGTTAGTCAAAATAGTGTTTAGTGTTGATGTTTTATCCTTTGTCGCTGATTACTAATGTTGCTCGTATTTATCTTTTGTTTGAGTTTTTTTGCCTTTTTATTGTATGATCTTTGTATGATTTCAAGTGACTAGTTTTTGTTTCAATAATTATAAAAAAATGGCTAAATTAAGAGTTTAGTCTACGTCTATTGTTGTAAACCTTCATTGTAATTTAGGTGTTTCATTCTTTAATGAAACTAACATTTTTATAAAAAATATATCTGAATTCGTTATAAATAATAGAATTTGAACAAATAAAAACTAAATTGAATTTAAATTGTAGATATTTATATGTTTATAATTAATTTTTTTTCTTCTTTTTGATAAAATATAGTTTAAAGCAATGGGGAGTTGTCTATGGATGAAAGGTTTGAATCATACCCTCCAAAGTCATTTTCACGAGAGATTAAGATATTCTAACTTCTTGAAAAAGAAATTTAAGAATTAATTCATTGAAAACAAAAAAGACAATTTTGTAAGTGAACATCAAGCTAAGCTTAGATTTTTTGAGTTGGATTTGGGTTGACCATTTTTTTAATTTTTGTTTATTAACTCATTCCTCACATTCATGCTTTTATTTATTAAATAAGACGTTTTTGGAGTAAAACTTTGATACGCAGGCTGTATAAAATTAATTTTACACAAGCCTGTATTTTAACCTTATAAAACAGAAATTCTAAATTCCTAACCCTAATACCCTAAAACCTAAACCCTAACCCCTAAACCCTAAATTCTAAACACTAACCTTAAATTCTAAACCCTACAACCTAAACCCCTAAACTTTTAACCCTAAACTAAACCTCTAACCCCTAAATTTAAAAAACACGTGTAAACTTTTGTTTACACGACCTGTGTATCAAATTTTTTCTCTCTTTTAACCAGAATTAAATAAGGAATTATTACATTACCATGTCAGGATTCAAATCTATACAAAATAGAATAATATGAGTATCCATAATCACTAGATCAATTATTGGATCTCAAATTCATGCTTTTTTTTTCAACTTTTTGTTTATATACATGTTTTTTTGGTAATATGCATGTTCATCTTATAATGCATGTCCATCTTATAATCTATGTTCGGGGTGCGAGGCTGCCCCTCCCAACAATGTCGTCTCCAAGGTTCAAACTCATGTCCTCACCTTAGAAGTGCAATGTGCCTTATCAATGCATCCAACACTTGTTGGTATATACGTGTTTTTCTAAATTCCAATAATTTATTATTAGTATTATTTATTTAGAGAGATATAAGTAGGGATTTTTACATTTTTTTTAAAATAAAACCGATTGAATTGTAGTGTTCAATTCTGTTTTGATTAAAAATTATATTCTCAGTGCAATTCTGTTTTGATTAAATATTAGTACTTAAATATATTCAATGCAATTTAATTAAATTTCTAATTTTTAAATTTTAAAAAAGTTTTTTTTATTTCGACTAAGTCAAATTAAATTAAAGTGTTTGAGTTATAATTAATGTATTTTTATAATATTAAATTAAACAGTTTATAATAAATTGAAGGCTTAGCCGTAAAATTAGTGTCCGAATTATACATTTTTTTAGATAGGTGTATGTACTATTTTTCGAGCTAAATATTTTCAGGCCAAATAAGTGTCTAATGTTTCATTTCATTACTCAAATAAGGTTTTTTCGTCAATACTTGTTAAAAAAATTTCGTCATCCAAACAAAACATGATACATGACATTTTTATTTTTTTTAAATTTCCGGATTCCTTTAAATATATGAATTTCTTTAAAAATCCTAAACTTTTAATTTCTTTGAATCAAAACCCTCAAATCACATCCCCTCATCATCCGACATCCCTCACATGTCGGTGGTTTAGCGTTCACCACTCCAAGCATCGCATACTTTTCGTTCGGCATCCTTCACCCTCTAGCTGTCAATCAAAACCCAATCGACCTCTTTCTTTTTCTTTTCGTCGACGGTACAATCGATAGTTCCTTCATCGATGTTCGACGAAGGGATGAAGAAGTTTTCAGTCATGGTGATCCGATGAAGATACGAGTGACTGTTGGTGGTTGAATTGGTCGTGGGACGAGATGAATTTAGGGATTTGGGGTTAGGGTTTGAGATTTTTAGAGAAATTAAAGATTTTTGTTTTTTTTATAGAATTAAAGATTTTCTAATTTTTTAAAAATAAAATTTAAAGAAAAGAACAAAAACAAGCCACATGTCATGTTATGATTGGATAACAATTTTTTTAATGATCGTGATAGAAAAATCTTATTTGAATAACAAAATGAAGCGTTAGACATCTTTTTGGCTCGAAAAAAATTTTAGAAAATTAATTGGAAAAAAATATAATTTGGGATTTTTTCTGTAAGGTTAAGCCTAAATTAAGCATGTTAAGACATTAGATCCTTTAAACAAAATCAGAAGTTCGAATCTTGAAATTATGAACATAAAATATTGGAAAGAGAAATTGTCCTTATATTAGGTCTATTTATATAAAAATTTGATTTAAGTTAATTGACTAACGAGTAAGATGCAAGTTTTAATAGAAAATAAAAGTAAAATATAAAATATTAAATGAACTCTAAATTAGATCATCCCTAAATTAGGGGCTTGCCCACTTCTATGAGTTCACCTCAATTTTGCTTTTCCTTCGCTATTTTTCTCTCTCTCAGTCTATGTTACCTCCATTGCAAACCAAACTTCCTTTCCAGCTTTCCTTGAGGTCCCTCTCTTCTCCTCAAACATCCAAAGACCCACCAACCATTTTACCCGCCCCGCCCCGCCCCGCCCCTTTTCTTTTCTTTTCTCATTATTTTTTCTTTAGATAAAATACGCATATGATCATTAAACTATACAAATAGTTATAAAATATTATTAAATTTTCAAAAAGTTACATAATGAGTGTTAAATTTTAATTTTTGTTACAAATTGGTCATTGAACTGTTAATTTTCATTTAAATAATAACACATTTAGTTTTTCATATTTACACATTCAATCAATTTAGTCATAACTTAACCCTTATTATTGATGTCTAAATTGATTAAATGTGTAAACATTAAAGATTTAATGTGCCGTTATATAAATTTTTGTAATTGCCATGTCACCTAATTAACGACAGTTAACGACTTAGTGATCATTTTGTAACAAAAAATAAAATTTAATACTTATTATATAACTTTTGAAAGTTTGGTAGCTATTTTATATTTATTAGTATAATTTAGTGACCATTTGTGTACTTTACCCTTTTTCTTTTACCCATTATATATTTTAGCTCTTTCCCTCTCGATACATGTGTAATATATATATATATATATATATATATGCATTTTTATTTGAAAGATTATATTTTTGTCTGGCCTTTTCTTACCCATTTTCTTTTTATCATTACCTGAATTCTTTTTTTTTCTGCCCACTTGGAAGGCAACAAAAAGAGAGAGGCTTCTACCTGTGAACTACTCTTTCCCTTTGCAATTGCAGCTTTACCCCTTTTCAGGCATTTGGGGGTTTTGTTTCTACATTGCCTCAGACTTTTCCTTTGTTCATTTGGATGTTAAAGTATAAGGGTTTTGCTTTCTCTTTGCTTCTTTGAATGCTCAAGGAAGAAGATCAAGGTAAATGCTTTCTCTTTTCTGTATTACTTTTTCTGTATCTTACTGGGATCATAAGTGATTCTTTAGTTTTGTTTTATTTTACAAGTTTATTAATTTTCAATAGAAATGGAGTTCCTTTTTTTTTTGTTTAATTATGGAATACGAGTTTATTTTAGTTTTTTAGTGGTCTGACTTATTTACAGAATGGTGTTTTCTTGATTGCTAAATTCATAAATTAGTAGTCTTTTATTATTATTTTTTTAAAGATTTAACTCATGAGCTTACTCAAATGTGGTATCAGATTCTCCTGTTATTTTCTTTCTCCTTTTTTTTTATCTTTCTCTTCTTTTCTGTGGGTGAAGATTAAGCCAAGTATCTTATGGCATTTATTGACTTTTTTGGGTCTTCAGTTTTGAATGTAAGGATGAATTTTAGAGAGTGAATGAAATGTCTATCACATCTAGCTTCTCCATAAATTTTCTCCAAAAATGTGCCTATGGACCTTGAAAATGATTAAGCATATGATCATTTTGGTATTTCTGGTGTTGTCTGACTTGTTGGTATGCAGGTAGTAATGTCTTAAGATTTTGATCTGGTATACAAGAGGCTAATAATAATTTGACTGTTAAAATCCAGAAGATCAGAAATGTCGTCTCAGGGTGACTTAAATGCGGAATTATCCAAGACAACATCAGTTTTGGGTCTAAAACTTTGGGTTTTGATTGGTATATCTGTTGGGGCATTTATAGTGTTGATTCTTGGTATCTTGTCCGTATGGGTTACCTTTCGGAGAAGATCCAGGCGATCGGTAGACAAGTTCTGGCTTTCTCAGATACCGAATGTCTCAAAGGAAATCAAGGTTGACAAGGTTGGAGTTCAGAGCTTCAGTGATCATCCAGAGAGTTTATTCCTTTCAGTTAATGATAAACCAAATGATAAGAATTCAGAGAAAATGCTAGCACATTTGGGGCTGAGCAAATCAAGTGATCCCGATAGTACAAGTCAATGTAGCTCACTTTACCATCATGAGAGAGGTTTTAGTTCTCATTCAGGAGATGAAGGGAGCTTGGGAATGGTTCGAAAGCAGTCTGCATTTTCATATGGAGGACTAGTGACAGCCTCTCCCTTAGTTGGTCTGCCTGAAGTTTCACATCTCGGGTGGGGTCACTGGTTTACTCTTAGGGATCTTGATCTTGCCACAAATCGTTTCGCAGCGGAGAATGTTATTGGAGAGGGTGGATATGGGGTGGTTTACAAGGGTAGACTCATCAATAGAACTGAAGTAGCTGTTAAGAAGATTCTTAATAATCTGTAAGGATATCTTAGTGATACTTTGTTGTTTCTTTTAATACTTTTTCCTCGTAAAAGATAAACTTTGATAAATTGGGCATTTGGATGTCCAGGGGGCAGGCTGAAAAAGAATTTAGGGTTGAAGTGGAGGCCATTGGTCATGTTCGTCATAAGAATCTTGTGCGACTTTTGGGTTATTGCGTGGAAGGAGTTAACAGGTGAAACTCAAACATGTTTCATTGGTTTATTTGTCAATATCGTGCAGATTCACTTTAACTCTAATTGTGTATTAATATGTTAATACAGGCTACACTTTTGCGATCCTATGTCTTTATAGTTATTTCAGTATGGCTGGCTGCAAATGAGATTTTAACTGTAGTTATTGGTGATTGTCCTAGGATGCTGGTATACGAATATGTGAATAATGGTAACTTGGAACAATGGCTACACGGGGCTATGCGCCAGCATGGTACCCTTATTTGGGAGGCCCGAATGAAGGTTATTCTTGGAGCTGCCAAGGCGTAAGTCACCATTCAAACTTGAAGCTTCTCGTTTCTTCTTTTTTTGGTTAAAAATTGATGTGTCATAAAAAGCTTGTGTGTTTGGTTGCAGGCTTGCTTATTTGCATGAAGCAATAGAACCGAAAGTTGTTCACCGGGACATAAAATCAAGTAACATCTTGGTTGATGATGATTTCAATGCCAAGGTTTCTGATTTTGGACTCGCCAAGCTCTTGGATTCAGAACAGAGTCACATCACAACTAGAGTTATGGGGACATTTGGGTAACTCTTAAATTCTCGTTCTCTCCAACAACCGCCTATTATTGTTTGTATATCAATTCTAAGTATCTCAAGATTGAAAATTTCGTATGTAAATTGCAGTTATGTGGCACCAGAATACGCTAACACTGGCCTGTTAAATGAGAAGAGTGATATTTACAGCTTCGGCGTCCTCCTGCTTGAAGCTGTCACTGGAAGAGACCCTGTCGACTATGACAGGCCGGCTAATGAGGTACTGATTAATAAAGATGACTAATACCTTGTCCATCAAATTTTCCTCTCTTGTCCACTCACTGTGTTGGTTTTTTCTCTCTGTTCATATACCTTGAATTAATTTCTACAATAATTTCTCATAAGAAACAATATGCCTACTGCAGGTTAACCTTGTTGAGTGGCTTAAGATGATGGTTGGAACAAGAAGAGCAGAGGAAGTTGTGGATCCAAGTCTTGAAACTAGACCCGCCACACGTGCTCTTAAACGTGCCCTTTTGGTGTCACTTAGGTGTGTTGACCCTGATGCAAATAAGCGACCCAAAATGAGTCAGGTTGTACGAATGCTTGAAGCTTATGAATACCCATTTCGTGAGGTAAAGGTCTCTGTTTGCTGGTAATTTATTTTTGTGTATATACAGTATGGTTTCTTTTTTATGAATTATTTATGTTACAAGGCGTAGTGCATTTCTTTTGCATTAAGTTTGTAAATTTTAGCACATCTGGTAGTGAACCATCTGCTCGGAAATTCTTATTTTATTTTATTTTAATCATGACGATATAATTGATTAGCAAAAATCATGAAGTCTTTGAAGTATTCTGATGCTGAAAGTATTCTGTAGTTTTTGAATCTCATGAAATTCTTATTCTTGCTTGAACTGCTTCTTGGAGTTCATATCATTCATATATGTGTCTTACACTGCATATTTTTCTATTACAAGCTCCATTGGCAGAGCCCTAAATCTGTGATATTATTGTTCAGGACCGGAGGAACAGGAAGAGCCGAACAGCCAGCATGGAAATCGAATCTTTGAAGGAACCAACCGACGTGGAGAGCAAGGCTGGGGAATCACAGGACACCGTAACAGAGAGGACTCATGAGTAATAGGGACTGACAAAAGGCAATGACATGGTGAATAATCGTGTAGTATTTAAAGCTTTCAGTAACCCCACTGATGCATGCTGCATGCACATCTCAATGTTTTTGGGGCTTTCAAAGAGAGGAACCAGCTTGAAAGATAGAAAGCACATTAGGGTTTTAAATTAAGAGGTTATCATCAGCAGCTGTTAATTGAGAGGATGAAAGGCAGATGAAAGGCTAACATCTGAGAAGAGATTAAATGGTCCTTGTTGTACAGGTGTGTCTCTGGGATTGGTGGGCGGTCTTTTATTATTATAACACTACATATATATCAATAATATGATTATTATTTATTTTATTTTATTTATATTTCCCCTCTGGGGATTCAATCAATGTTCTTTGGACGATGATGATCATTTTCACTTGCACTCTTGTAATGATTGCATGAACCCTGGTGTGGCCATTGTCTGTTTCTGATTTTCTTTTTGCAGTCTTTATTTCCATGATGTATTGTCTCCCCTGAGCTCACAGTAATCAGTTTCTTGTTTTTGGTTTCATAATGTTTTTCTTCAAAGCTGACCTTCCCATTGCACAACACATTGTTATTATTGGGGATAAAGGAACTTTAAGTTTTGAATTTGATTACTTTTTTCAATTTGGTTTATGATTTTTTTCCTATGTTAGTCTTTAAATTAGGATTTATCATTTTGATCATCAGATTATATCACGTTTCATGTTATATCATCAAAATGATTAAAAAAAATGTATAGAGATTAACATGGATAAAAGAAAGTTCGGGATTAAAGTTGCATTATCCTTAATATTAGTAATTGGCCAGTCCCTAGTGAAACAGCAAAACACATGTATATTATAAATAGAGGCATGGGTTAAGAATAGAAAAACAAAGCTTTGAGAAACAGAAAAGGAATGTTTCTAATAATAATAATAATAATAATAATAATAGTCTGTGTTTGGTTTATGGTGAAATGTCATTTTAGTGTATATTTTACGTTTATGTAATGAATTTAGATGAGACAAAGTTTGAATTTCTCATTTGTTATTATTGTAATGTGTAGTAATAATAATGTTTGACTTGTATACAAGATTTATGATAAAAAAAAGACTTGTATACAAGATATCTTGTATATATATGGAGGGGCATCAATCTCCTAAGAGCCGTTTGAAAAATGATTGGATCATGAACTTTTTCATAAAGCATCAATCTCATATAAAGAAAACTTGTATACAAGATCCTTAGTTTTTTCATCTTTTTCCAGAAAGCTTTTCTTTTATTCTTTTGATTTTGTCGCGACGGTACTGTTGGTTATATCTCATTTTAAGAGGGTGTAGGTTATATTTTATATTGGGAGGGTACATCCCTTGGGAAGAGTATTTAAAGAGTATTCATTACCCTCCCTTGTTGAATGTGGTTAAACAACTCTTTCGCGCGCGCCGCCGCCGCCTGACTCGGGTCGTGGCAACACATGTCTTTGACACATTTGCGCGTGTTCTGTAATTTCTTTAGACATCATCTTTGAATTAATCTGCTGTTTAATTCTTAATTCTTATTATCTAATTAACGAGTAGCTTAAATTCATCAATTGACCTTTGTGTACAACCTAATCTGTTGTTTAAGACTTATTCAATTTGCCGTATTTAGCTTCTGTGTACAACCTATAAATAGAGAGGGTTTTCTAAAATTCCAGGCATCTCGAGTTTTACTGCCTCCAAAGTTCTATTTTTTTCTTTCTGTTGAGAAGAGCAATTCCACCTTTGTCCACTCTGATCTTTGGGTGTACGATCATCAGAGCTACCGTGTTAACCTCGGGGGATGACTGCCTGCTGCAGCAATTACATATATCGAGGCGGAATCGTTTCTAAGGCAGTGGTTTATACTACGACACGATTTCTGTTTTTGCCCTTTATTTTGTTTACTATTATCCAGTTAGTGCTAACAGTTTGATTTTGCAGCAATCTTACTAACAATTTAGAAACGATTTCTATACTGCAAAATGTCAAACCAGTGCAAAGCTTGTTCCTGATCTGTCAAAGCTTGATGCACTCGACGAGACCAATTATCGAAGGTGGTTCCAACGGATAATTATTTTCTTTGAGCAACACGATCTTGACTATGCGTTGCTCAAGCCGCCGCCCCAGTCACCAATGACTCCATCGTCCTTAGACGCTACCTTTAACACTATTGGTAGTGACGACACTTCTACCCCTACAAGTGCAGTCCAGTAGACTGCAGATACTTCTGCTCAAGCACCCATCGACAAGTATGAGAAGGATAACAAAACTGTTTGTGGCTTTTTCTTAAGTCACATGATGAACAAACTGTTTGACATGTTCTTTATGGAGAAAAGCGCAAAGACGATATGAGACAAGCTAAAAAAGAAGTATAAAGTTGATGATGTTGGAATAAAGAAGTATATGGTCAGCGAGTGGCTCAAATTCCAGATGTCCGACGATAAGCCAATCATGGATCAGGTCCATGATTATGAGAAGCTGATATCTGACATTTATGCCGAGGAAATGCAGATGTGTGAGATTCTGCAAGCTAATGTCCTTATCGAGAAGTTACGAAAGTCCTTGTCCGACTACCGCAACTTCTTGAAGCACAAGAAAAGGGATATTCATCTTGAAGAGCTAGTGGGGCATATGAAGACAAGAGAAGCTAACTACTTGAAAGATAAGGTTACTTCTAGTCAATTTCTTTTTAAAGCTAACCTAGTTGAGTCTGGGTCTGCCTCAAGTTCCAAACCTAATAGGTTCTAGAAACAAGGCAACCAAAAAAGTAAGGGGAAAGCCAAAGTCCAGAAGGACGTCAACTTTAAGAAGCCAGGAAAGAAAAATGCCCCACCAAAGCTTTCAATTGCTACGTGTGCAGACGGGCTGACACAAAGCTTACTAGTGCCAACAACGATCAGACCGCAAGATTATGAATAAACCACATCTGAATGTTTTTGAAAATGTTGGCAACATCATAGCAGCAGTGATTTCTAAAGTCAACCTGGTGGAGAACAATATTGAGTAGGTTGTAGACATTGGCGCTTCCAGACATTTCTGTGTCAAATGAGAGCTGTTCACCGACATCGAAGATGTGAAGAATGGTGAACAAGTGTACATAGGGAACTCCAGCAGTTCAAAAGTGCTAGTAAATGGAAGGTTTTACTAAAGCTGACATCTGGTAAACCTTTAGCCTTGCATAATGTTTTGTATGTACTTGCCCTGCGTAGAAATTTGATTAGTGGTGGATTACTCAACAAGACAAGCATTAAACTGGTTTTTCAAGCACATAAACTTGTATTTTCCCAGAATTGGGTTTTTGTTGGGAAAGGTTTTTTTAACGGAGGTTTATTTGTAATTGAAATCCAATTTAATGAAAGTAATAAAACTACCACTTCTGTTTACATTGCTGAGACTCTAGATATGTGGCATGCAAGATTAGGAAACGTACACATTCATTCTTTAAAGAAACTCATAAAAATGAATCTACTTCCTAATCTAGACGAGAAAAGCTTTAACAAATATGAGATTGTGTAGAAGCCAAGCATGTTAAACCTTCTTTTACGATAGTTTCTAAGAGAAAAACGGAATTGTTAGAACTTATTCCCTCTGATCTAGCAAACTTTAGAAACTCTAAAAGTAAGGGAGGTAAACACTACTATATAACATTCGTAGATGATTATTTAAGATATACAAAGTTATATCTCCTAAGAACTAAAGATGAAGTTGAGAACTTCTTTCTTATTTATAAGGCAGAAGTTGAAAATCAGTTAGATATGAGAATAAAATGGCTTAGATCTGATAGAGGTGGTGAAAACAGGTCTATTTTTTTTAAAGAGGTGTGTGAAAAGAATAACATAATCCATGAAATCTCTGCCCCTATTTTCCTCAACAGAATGGTATATCTGAGAGGAAAAATAGAACTTTAAAGGAGATGATAAACTCCTTGTTGTTAAGTTTTGGGTTATCTGATAACATGTAGGAGGGAAGCCATTCTATCAGCAAATCACATATTAAACATAGTACCTCATAAGAAATTAGACTGTACCCCATACGAGCTGTGGAAAGGTTATGCACCCAATTTGCAATACTTGAAAGTGTGGGGGAGTCTGGCAAAGGTTGGTTTGCTTGACTTTAAGAAGTTCACCATCGGTCCCAAAACTGTTGATGCAGTGTTTATCGGGTATGCTTCAAACAGTGCCGCATACAGATTCGTGTATCTGCATGAGTTTTATATTTGTGAAACTAGGGATGATGTGTTCTTTGAGGATATCTTTCCTTTAAAGAAACCTAGTTTAAGTGTTGAAACACCAGTAGAAAATCGTGCCTCATCTTCTTCTGATCCTGCGAAAGATTCTTTAAAGATAGAATTAGAGCGTAGAAGAAGTAAAAGACAAAGGGTAACCTCTATCTTCGGTTCCTAACTTCTTTTATCTCTAAAATAAATAACGTAGACTCAATCTCCGTTCCTATAGCTCAGACTTTCCTTTTTAGATGATGATCCAAAGTTGTATGATGAAGCTATAAGTTCAATTGACGTTAATTTCTGGAGAGCTGTAATAAATGATAAACTAGAGTCAATAATGTCTAATCACACACGAGAGTTGGTTGAATTGCCTAGAGGGTTTAGACCTATAAACTCTAAGTGGGTTTTCAAAAAGAAACTTAAACCCGATGAGTCAATCCAGAAATATAAGGCAAGACTAGTAGTCAAAGGGTTCACTCAGAAGTTTGGTATAGACTTCTTTAACGCATACTCTCATATAACGAAAATCTCAATGATCCTTGCCTTGTTTGTGATAGCGCCCATTCATAAGTTGCACGTACATCAAATGGATGTAAAGACTGTATTTTTGAATAGAGATCTAGACGGGGATATCTATATAGAGCAACCACCAGGTTTTGAGACACCTGGCATGGAAGATAAAGTGCGTAGACTTAAAAAGTCACTCTATGGCCTTAAACAAGCTCCAAAATAGTAGTGCGAGAAATTTCACAAAATCATTATGAGTTTTGGTTTTATTGTGAATGGAGCAGATACATGCGTGTATTAAAAAATGTTTGGAACTGAATATGTCATCATAAGCCTGTATGTTGATGACATGCTGATATTTAGTTCCAACATTGAATCCATTAACAAAACAAAAAATTTCTTGTCCACTAAATTTGATATGACAGATTTAAGAAATGTTGATGTGATCTTATGAGTTAAAGTTGCCAAATCTAAAAAGAGGTTTTCTTTGAATCAAACACACTATATTGAGAAGGTGTTAAAGAAATTTGACAGTTTTGAAGTCATTCATGTTAGAACTTCTTATGAATCTAGTATACGACTCTTGAAGAATAAAGGAAGTAATGTTTCCCAACTAGAGTATGCCAAAATCATCGAAAGCCTTATGTTCTTAACGAACTATACTCAACATGATATTACCTATGCTGTGAGCAGGTTGAGTAGATATACTCATAATCCTAGTGGTGAACACTGGATTGCTCTAAGCTGCTTACTTAAGTATCTCAAGGGTACTATAAATTGGAAACTCAAATTTGTCGGCTATCTTTCGGTCTTAGAAGGATATTGTGACACCAACTGGGTTACCGATAATGATAAAGTAAGCTCTACGAGTGGGTATGTCTTTACCTTAGGCGGCGCAACAATCTCGTGAAAGTCTACTAAGCAAACTTGTATCACTTGTTCTACTATGGAGTCAGAGTTTATTACTTCTGACTTAGCTGGGCAAGAAGCTGAGTGGCTCAGAAATTTGTTGGCAGAAATACCTTTATGGGGAAAACCGACTCCTTCGATATCCTTATTGTGTGATTCACAAGCTGCGATATGTGTGGCTCAAAACTAAGCTTCCAATGATAAGAAGAGACATATTCACATAAGACATGAATTTGTAAGACACTTAATAAGGAACAAAGTACTCTCTTTAGAGTATGTGAAGTCGGAGAGGAACCTTGCTGATCCACTTACCAAAGGGTTAAATCAGAAATTGGTTCTGGATTCGTCGAAGGGATGGGTCTAAAGCCTATTGGTTAATGAATTCATGGTGAATACCCAACTTAGTTATCTAAGTTCAATGTGGTCAAACGAAGCCATAGAAAGACTCATAGTGTACATATCACTTGCTTATCCCTATGATGAATGATGTACATACATAGAATGAGCTTAATTGCTCTTAATAAATTCATAGCCCATGCTTTGGGTGGTCTTGGTGAGAAAGACTTGATGAATTTACCGACTTTTGGTTGAATACCTATTCTTAGTAAGTTCATAACCCAGTGTTAAGTGGGTAGTCCTAATCGATAAAGGATTGGATGACCTTACCGCCAGAGATGATGAGTTTTCTTAAAAATCTTAATGGATTCAAACCCAAGAGTTTGGGTGTTCCTAGAGAGAATGACGTATTGAATTTACCGATTAATGAGGTTGAATATTTATTCTTATTGATTTCTTATCCCAGAGTTTGGATGGTTCATTTAAAGTGAACGTGAAGAAATTCACCTTACCCTTTGTGAGGTTAAGCTATTATAAAAGCTCTTAATTATTTCATAGCCCTTGATTTGGGTGGTCCTGGAGAGATGGACTTTATGAAATAACCTACGTAAGTGAGAATGATTATTCACCTTCTATGAAAAATGTTGGGCTGTTTTTCTAGTACACTTACTAGAATCCTGAGGAAAGAGGGCTACACATATATACACATTTGCATATATTCTTTGTAGACACATCGAGGACTTCGGTGGATGAAGAGGTTAGTTGTGTGTTATGAGTTCACCCTAATATTAGAAAGTTCAAGATTCGTTCACATACCTAAGAGAAGAATTACTCATCATCACTATGTACTAGTTCCAGATACGTTCACTAGTGCTTAACCATCTAATCTCGCAATTGCTCTTCCCTCGATTTTAATAAAAAAATTTCTATTTTAAAGATTTTGTTTTCTGAATTTGTGGGGGAATATTGGTTATATCCTACATTGGGAGGGTACATCCCTTGGGAAGGGTATTTAAAGAGTCTTCCTTACCCTTCATTGTTGAATGTGGTTAAACAATTCTCTCGCACTCGCGCCCCGCTGCCGCCGACCGGCTCGGCTCGGCTTGGTTCGTGGTAAAATGTGTCTTCGACATGTCCGCGCGTGTTCTATCCTTTTGGAGAAAATTTGAAATAATTTCTTTAGACTTATTCTCTGAATTGAACCAAATTTACATGATATTTATTAAAACTGAATATTTTAATTAGTCTATTAATTAGAATAAAAACGGAATTAATCTGCTGCTTAATTATTGATTCTTATTACCTAATTAATGAGCGCTTAAATTCATCAGTTGACCATGCGTTAAATTCGGAAATTAGTGTTTAAGACTAATTCAATTTGTCGTATTTAGCCTCTGTGTACAACCTATAGATAGAGAGGGTTTTTTTAGAATTCCAAGCTTCTTGAGTTTTACTGCTTTCAAAGTTCTATTTTATTCTCTCTGTTGATAAGAGCAATTCCACCTTAGTCCACTTCGATCTTTGGGTGTACGATCATCGGAGTTACCGTGTTAATCTCGGGGGATGACCACCTGCTGCAGCGATTACACACATCGAGGCGAAATCGTTTCTAAGGCAGTGGTTTATACCACAACATGGTTTTTATTTCTGCCCTTCATTTTGTTTACTATTATCTAGTCAGTGTTAACAGTTTGATTTTGCAGTAATCTTACCAACATGTACTAGTTTTGGTGTTGGTCGTTGACCGTCAATGTTCATCTTTGTCAATTTTCTCATATTCTGCTTTGGTTTGTTATTTTTATTTAGTTTTTATTCTAATTTTTAATCTCTTTTATTTGATTTCTTTCTTTTTTGCATATTTTGTGCATGTTCGTCTGCCTTTGTCGCACGTTCTAACTCTACTATTTTGGCACACTTTACTTTGCCTTATGGAACGTTGTTCGCCTACATCTGCGGTAGATTTGTGATTGCGTAGAGATTCTTACATCACTCGTATCTAATTTGTGATTGTCGGTGATTTTTTAGTGGTTAGATTTTCTTTTGTGGTTATTTGCCGATGTAATCATATATATTTTACGAAGCAGCCTATAAGTTTGTTTTGGTTTGCTTGCCACTCCATCATCTCTAAAGTGTCTAGATGGACAGAGACAAATGAGTCATATTGACGATTACTAAGTTACTATGGACGATGGATGTCAGATTCAAAAGAAAGTTTCGACTGTTATTGCGCATTTGAGTTTTCTCTTTATTTTATTTTATATTTGAGTTTTTGATGGACATAGTCCCTAAAATTCTTTTTTTGATTGGTTGCATTGTTAAGGTCGCACCTTCTTTTGATTCAATAAAATTCAGCATCGTTTAAAGATTAAAAAAAAATAATACCACCATCCAAAACCATAAAACCTACATGAGACCAAATAACAATTAATAATGGTGCCAAGAACAAAACCAACCTGAATTTAACCTAAATCCACAACATGTAACAAGAATGACGTCCCTTAGAGTAATCCACTCAATGTGTAAGATATCAATTGTGTGACAATATAGGCAATGTCGTAGCTGAGTCTGGGCAGGAGGGACACATACAGGGACGAAGCCACAAAGAGGGTGGCAGGGGGAATTGCCCTCCCCACTTTGAATGGTTTAATTGTTTTTAGGCTATTTATAGTTTTAAAACTATTACAATTAAGTCTTTGCCCCTTCCAAAATTTTATGGTTTATAATTTTTAAGACTCTGTCAGTTCAAATTAATGAAATTAAACTATGACCCCTTATTTTTTAGTATAATTACTTTTTAAGGCATTTTAATTTTAGAATTAATGAAATTAAACCTTGATTTATTTAATTTTTAAGATTTAATTATTTTTAAAATCCTATTTATTTCAAAGTCAATCAACTTATCCCCTAATAGTTCAATCCTAACTCCGGGCATTAACAGTTGTCCACATTACATGTTCATTTGTTGAACTTAATGACCATTTTAGTGTTCTCAACTCATCGTATACACAATCACATTTTAACATGCTTATCATACCACAATTGTACTCTTAGGTGGCGTTAATGAATCACTTGGATTCATATCTCATTCACATCACATTTTGTGCATTAAAACATAGGTAGTAACATCACATCATGTTGACAATCATTCATAACAGATTATATCGTGTTCTTATACAACTTATTGAACAGAAATAAGTTAAAATTATAAAAAATATTAGCAGTTATATTGGCTACATTGAGAACTTAAATAAGTGAATATAAAATTATATATATATATATATTAGATATTGGATAATATATGCTAACAAAATCATCATTTAGTGTCTATTTTTTCATCACCAATAACTTGATGAGAACAAAATGAAAAACGAAAAGGAATAAATTAAACAAAGAATTTCAAGAAACCTATATCGTCTTTTTGGAGCAAAATGATAATATATACTATCATTTGACGATTTCAGCATCTTCAACATTGTTTTATGAAGCTTCGATAGGGATGATTTCACTTCGAGCCTCCACATTCTTAACACCAGGAGCCTCCAAATTCTCATATTTTGGGAGGCTCGAACGATCAACCGAATGTCAAGAGGGGGTGAATTAATTTTTGAGTGATAGTAGTGGAAGCAGTGAAATTTAAAAATGAGACAAAAATTTATAGTGGTTCAAGCTTCTAACAATGCTCTAGATCCACTACCTTAACTTCCCACTAAGGATTTTCTTAAATTCACTATAAATTTCTTCCATTTTTATTGGATCAAGAGGAAACCTTTACAACCTTAAAGCTTATACCCTAGAGCTTTGAGAAAACTCTCTCTTTCAAGAGAAAAACAAATAGCAAAACTAGAAAACCCTCACATGGTAAAATGTTTGCACAATTAAACTCTCATCCAAAGCCTAACACTTGAGCATATATGACAATTAAGCTCACAAGTGTGTTCTAAAAAAATGACAATTAAAAGCACAAAACACTTTGTTTGATCATAGAATGTTGGCTTGTTGTTTCATATTCTTCCATTGAGGCTTGAAGAGTTTTTTTAAACCCTCTAATGACTTCATGGTCGTTGCTAGCCATTGGGAATTGTTAAGAGCCGCTGGAGACATAAATTTCAACCATAAATGTAGTTTTAGAGCAGAGCGTATCGGTATACGGAGCTTCGGTATCGATACATGTCTTAAACAGAAAGAGTCGTTGGAGCATTTATTATACAAAGGTACCATTACGCGATACACATTATCGGTACGGCCAAGCCAGTATCGGTACTGATTTTGGCTACTAGAAAGACTCAAAACTGAGGATTAAAATGGCATATCGATACGGCTTGTCTGTTTCGGTACGGGCAACATGGTATCGGTACGGGGACATTTGTATCGGTACTCAATGCCAGTTTTTGACACTTTGGCAATCATTTAAAACGTGTCAAAAATTCTTTGAAAACATTTCAAACATATTTTTCAAGTTTATAGACTTTAAAATATTTTTGCAAATTAATTTAAGTCCAAAAATATTTTTTTTTAAGTTATATCAAAATCAAATAGGTTTATCATCATCACCCACAGTTTCACTACGACCACCAACACACCACCTTCCATATTTATAACAAAATAAATTCCACCACTAACATCGTCTTTTGGAGGGATGATTTCATCATCTCCATCACTTGGAGCCTCCACATTCTGATCACCCACCCCTTCATATTTATAACAATATCAGTTCTTTGAAGAGCCACCGATAGAGCATTTACAGTTGCATCAGTTCCTTGAGGAGCGATCGATAGAGTATTTGTATCAGTTCCTTGAGGAGCCATTGGTGGGGCATTTTCTCTTGCAGCATTAGCGATAGCTATGTTGTCTAGTTAAAGCAAAAATATTCGCAATACCAAAATAAAAAAATACACGACAATAAATAAAATAACCTGTCATAATTCGATGGAGGTGAAAAACACCAAGAAAGAACAAAAGTCTACAAACATGATGGGGTTAGGGAATTGACATGAATCTTTCATCAACCTGTTTAGAGTGAAGCTGTTAACCAAACCAAAAATGGAAATAAAGAAAATAAATATCCGCCCCTTAACTTTTCAGCCTTGTACAAGCAATACGACCCCAAAGATTTTGAGATGTCTCCGCTACAGAGGTATAAACAAAACCAAATTTATCAAATATCTCGTTGATGTCACAAGTGAGAAGGTAATCGAAAACAGAAAATTCAAGGGCTACAAGTAAAATTACTGATATAATGTACCACATGATCCACCTCAGATGTTCTGATGGAAACAAATTTCGGTCTAGGAAAGATTTGCCGAAGAAGATGGCATGTGCACAAAGTAAAGTGTCAAATATAAAGAGCAAAACAAGTTTTTCGATATTATGGGATTCAATGAAAGCTTGATAGGAGTAGGGACGGTAATAATACCCGTCCCCGACGGATCTTGATCCGGCCCAATCGAGATGGATTTTTAATATGAAAGTTATGTTTCGGGTCGAGATGGATGGAGCTTTCTTTAAAAAATCTCCAATTTGACCTAATATATTTACAATAATACCATTTAATTTACATATAATATTACCATTATATATAATATATTTATAACTTAGGGTGTAAACCCTCATTTTATTTTTTATAGACTCTCTTACTTTCCTCTCCTTTTTGTCGTCATTCTTTAACTCTCATTTAAATTTTAACTCTTCATTTTTTTTATCTTTATTTTGATTCACTCTTCATCATCTCTAATATTTTTATTCATTATCGTTAAGATTACAACCTTTATTCTTTCTTGTTATGTCTTTTGATCTTTTAATGGTAAAAAATAAATATTAATTTTATGGGTTTTTATTTTGTTCATCACATATATCATGGATCTTTGTATTTAAAAAGTGAGAGATGTTAAAGATGATGGTTCTAGGAAATAGTTTTCTAGATTAATTTTTTATTATAAATAATTTAGTTTCGAAAACAAAAAAAAAACTCTTGTAACTTTTGTTGAAATCTTATTTTTGTGTATTTTTTTCATTTTTTATATGTTCAGAATATCTGTTTGGTTGGAATCTTATTTTTTGTTAAAATATTGTAATTCTAGATAAAAATTTTATTTTAATATATCTAAATTTTATGTTTGATTGCTAAGAAAATCTAGAATTGGTGAAAATTTTAAAACTCGGATCGGGTCGGAGACAGGTATACGAATCTAACTTCGGGTCAAGGTCGGAGCATGTGTAACATCAAAAATATTTGGAGAGGGTCGGGATCAGGTATTGATTCATATTTCTCAAGTCAGGTTTAAGACGGCCAAAAATTCAACTCGTTATGTCTCGTTCCATCCTTAAATAAGAGGTGAAAATGTTGAAGAATCAACTGAGTTGTTTGAGAAGATATATCAGGTGGTGAAGATTGTAACATCCCCACCCGGCCTGGTTAGAAACCGGGTCGGAGAATGCTACCGGTGAACAAAACGATTGTAACACTCCTACCCGATTTAGGAAATAAACCGGCTTAAGATGTGTTACTGAACAAAACAGACAGACATTTTTAATAGAGTTTAGTACATTCAGACAAAACATGTTTTCAAAAGTTAGAGTAAATTTAAACCTTTTAGCATTTCAAAAACAAAACACACACAATCAATTAGTCATACCAAAGCAACATGATTCGAGCTCTAAATCGTAGCATATACCTAGTTAATGTACTTCGGAGTTCAAAGTTTGATACACTTACTGCAACTATCACAAGAATGGTTATCTTTCATACTTATTATCAATTCAGAATTGCTCACAAGTTAAATACTTCTAACCCTTTTTTTTGAACTTACAACCAATAATTAAGATCATTCAGGTACATAGCATCCACTATTTAATGGTCCTAGAGATTAAAGGGGCATCATTTCTAACATAAGTTCTTAGTCGTAAATTATCATCAGGTATCACATATCGTAACCGAACGCAGAACTACAACGACCAGGATTCGAAAGGCAAACCAATCCTGAATAAAAACATCAACCATACATTCGATTAACAGAGCATCTTGACCTAACTTACAAGTTATCATCTATATATATCAATCATGAAGAGCAAGCTTCTAACTTCTTATGCATTCAAGCGTCCATTTTTATAACATGTTATCTCTTTAATCATATTCAAGTATCATCTATATATATCAATCATGAATAGCAACTAGATACTCTAGCACCTAACACACATGTACATGTATACTACCAATCATAGAATCACAGAACCAACTTAGATTAATTAACCGTTGCACAATTAAGAGGCCTTTACAAACTGAACAAAAATCATAACTAACTTAAATACATGCAAGGTCAAAGAGGCAAATTAAATGCCTTATGCATAAATCTCATCTATGTGCCACCATCTAGGAGTTCTAAAGTAAATTTACGAACATTACTTTCTGACCCTTGTGATCTCATCCAGGCTCTCTAGACGATTGGAAGCGTTAATCCTGAAATGCATTGAGAGGATGGAGTAAGCTTAAGCTTAGTGAGGTAGTTTAAATTAACTATGAAATGAAACATTATCCATCCTTCCCTCCAAATCTTTTAATCAAAAATGTATAATTCTAAGCTTGGACAAGGACTTAGCCATTTTCTTTAAGACCACAGGTTAGACCAGAATTAACTTATATACAAAAGCATTTCCACAGAGTGTTTAATTACAACAATGGTATCCAACCAACATGTACACATATACATGTAGAACTCGAACAAGTCTAAGCATATACGTATGAGTACTCAACCCAACATTATCATATATGCACCATGTTCTCGAACAAGACATAGGCATAACCACATATCAAAGCACTTCTAATCACCCAAAAGGGCACTAAAAAATTCAACAGCACAATCTTACTTATCAATCAAGTAATTTCTGCGATTCACGTACTTAACTTAAAACTTTTTCGATTTTCTCTATGACATAACTTAACAAAGCTAAACTCATTGGTCCACTTAGACATCAATATAACATAACATACACTTGGTTGAAAATCATTTATACTTACCATCTTAATAGTTTCTTAAAAGCATGATCTAAAATCAAGAGTATAAATGTCATTTATTTTATAAGTTATTACCAGTATATCATTCAAGTATATAATCTCTTATAAAATTCCAAACCGGTTCATAACTTAATTATTCAATCAAAACGATCCTTTAATTCTTGCATATGAACTTTTAAATTCAAAACAGTCTAACGGGGACTTAATTAATCTCAAAACAGTTTTTAAATCTCATATACAAACTTTTAAATTCAAAACAGTCCAATGGGGCCTTATTTAATCTCGAAACAGTCCTTGAATCTCATATACAAACTTTTAAATTCAAAACAGTCCAATGGGGGCTTATTTAATCTCAAAACAGTCCTTGAATCTCATATACAAACTTTTAAATTCAAAACAGTCCATTGGGGACTTATTTAAATCTCAAAACAGTCCTTGAATCTCATATACAAACTTTTAAATTCAAAACAGTCCAATGAGGACCTATTTAATCTCAAAACAGTCCTTGAATCTCATATTCAAACTTTTAAATTCAAAACAGTCCATTGGGGACTTATTTAAATCTCAAAACAGTCTTTAAAACTTAGGTAATCATATATATATATATATATATATATATATATATATGTTTCAAACAATCCAAAACATACTAGTTTTACCCCAACTCTGTGCATAAATCATGTATATTCTTTTACACCAAACCCTTCATTCAGTTTTAATGAATTCTTTATTCGTAACCGTAAGGATATGAACATGATGCAATTTCTTAATACCCAAGCTTTTATCTCATATAGATCCATTGAAGAGGTGTTTAATAAAAATCTTAGTTGTTCATGTTATTCAGGTTATGTCTAGATTAGAATCCTATGATCAAAATCATTCCAAGGCATCATCCAAACAAATTACTACTCATTTTAACTCATGATACCATTACAAACATAAATTATGCAACATCCATGTAATTATCGAACCTAGCAGCCTTATCCAACAAACAAGTATTCGATTAACTTATGAGACATAACTTAGCAACCAAGTATCTGTTCGATTATCATATCAAATTAAGCTCACCGAATCAAGAATTAAAAAAAGGCATAATAGGCCATATATACAAGCGATAGCTACTCAAGAAAACTTATACATACACATAGTTAAAAAGTATCTAAATGCATTATGCATACATATTGTCTAAGTGCCTATATACTTATCACCAAAATCATCGAGCATAGTATCTCACATCATGATTACTTGTCTTATAATTATTGAACATTGTATAATATAACATAAATACTTTTCTCATGATCCATCATACATAGTCCATTTGCATAACTTACAAATTTCAACATTTTATCTTTATCATAGAATGACATATCATTACTTGTCTTATAAGGTATCAATTCAATTCATTTATTTGGGTTTCATTACGAAGTTTTTAACATAGCCTTGAAATCAAGCATCAGCCTAGGTACTCGAACCCCCAACCAACTGTCGCCAACAGAAACAGAAAGGTACCCATGGTACCGGTCAAACCCTTATACTGTCGCCAAGTGACCATAAACTTCCCTCCTACTGTCGCCAATATAAGGACTGTAGTCCTGGACCGTAGTCCCCCGAAACACAAGAGCTCTATGGACTCTATGGCATGGCAACTATACCTAAGACCGACTTGAGACCAATGCTACACACATATTTCTTATCTTATCAGATCGAATTTAACTTGATTTCATATTCAGATAAACATGAGTCATACGATACTTCTTATCATATATCAGACTGATTTGAGCATTGCTCCTTAATTAAGTTTCGAAACAACCAATTATATGGTTCATATAATACTCATTCGTACCTACAATTTCTTTTCCATGATTTCAATCCAAGATCAAATTTAGCAATGAATCATAATCTCAATTTAACTACTATGCGCATAATTTCTATCACCAAGTCATGCTTCATTACCAACATAATCTTAACAACCTTTACTTATCATAACATACTTGATCATTAAGAAACGTACCTTATCTTCCAAGCTTAGCTCATCAAAGTATAACTTATATAACAAACAAACAAGCAAATTAAGTAACGAGATGCTCGGAATAGCATTTAATCTATTATGAGACTTTAACTACACCCACCTGATATCTCGAAGTTACGAGATACCTGAATCCACACATTCACCTACTCCAAAAGTTTCCCCTTTCTAGCTTTCATGCTATTAACCTCTTCCTAAATATAGTATGAACCCCAATTTATGTAACAGAACATCAATGTCAAAACAATTCATTTACCAACACTACTATTTGCACACATACACACAAATACATTCAATTCAGTCCATTAATTTTCTCACCAATCAAAACAGTCCTCTTTAACATTTGGATACACAAAATAGCCCCTAAACTTACTTGTACAAGCATTTAAACTTTCACAAGCAGCCCCTAATATGTTCTTATGCATATAATCAATCCAATTACAATTCTGCATTAAACACCATTTCTAAATTGTTTTCAGCATATGATTGCACTGTATTTCCTTATTAAGTCTGCACATATATACATGTCAAAACTGTATGCCTTTTAGACTGTTCTTAGGACAGTTTCAAGGCTATTTTCATCCAATTTCAAGGACTGCATTTACATCATTACTACATTAAAACTTTACAACAACTTCACTAAAATTTAAAGCAAAATGTACTGCAAATAATTCATGTCAAAACTACACATAAACCTTAGTATCAAACTGCATATTTAGCATACAGAACAATTCTTACTTAGCTCACAAAACAGCACACAAACAACATACATGCTCATACAAGCATTCTTTCATTCCTTTACCAAGCCTCTAATGCAAAAATACATTCATAAGCATAACCAAACTGTTTTATCATAACTCATTAACAAACTGTATTAGTTCATTTACCAAACTACATTCATTTGTTTTCAAAACTGCATCAATTCCATGTTACCAAAACTGCATAGAAAAACAATCAAACACATCATGTATTTTCCTCATTCTAGACCGTTCTTATAAATATTCAAATCTGCCCTAAATTTTATATACAATCTCTCTCTCTCTATATATACACACACATACTGTACTTATACTTTAACAACAACTGCATTTTAATTAGGCATACATTATAGTATAAAAACTGCACTCATTTTCCTACGAAACAACATGTTTTATAAACCATAACAGCTTATGTTAAGACTGCATTCATGCGTTTCAAATCTGTACTAAAATCTACTACCAATCTGCATTGAACTAAACTGTTTTCTTAAAAGTCCTCACATAATATCAATACAATCATAAACTTAATTTTCAATGGTGAAATATCCAGCTAGTTAACAAATTTCATCTATTTCATATACGTATCCTCCCTTTTTCAGACTTAATACTATATCTCTTTCATGTTCTCATAACATTCATTTCCCTTTCACAACAGCTAATCAAAATAGTACATTCAAGTACCTTTTTTTACCGAAACTTATCTTCTCAAGATTCAAACATGTACATATACCAGCAATAGGAAAATCAGTTATTGTCTAGTTAAGCTAAAATCACATAGTCCCCTCAGTCTTTAAACATTTACAAACATTTGAAACTTAACAATGAACAAATTCCAGCATTTCGAAATTCCATTCAATATAGCATAATGACTAGCTTATCATTCTAATTGAAATTGGAAGAAACCTTCACAATCGATTCCAGCATGCAAAAGTTATCATAGATTAACTTTCCAGCAACAATGGACATGTCTATTCATCACAGAAGCTAACAACATTCAATTAAGGTTCAAACCAGCAATTTAAAGAGAATACAATCAACAACTTATTCGGTTATTTCAGGGTTTACAAAGATCACAGGCCAAAACCAAATTATGCTATACAAAGGTGGGTTATTTACCTTATCAAGAGGATGGAGAAAAGCATAATTCCTTATAGCCATTCAGAAACCCAAAAAAATGAATTTAAAACATCCTAGGAGAAATGAGTTTTCTTCTTGACTTGAATCAAATATGGCGAGGAAGAATAACTGAGCCCTCTTCTCTTTCTTCCCTAATGTTTTCGGTTAAAGATGGAGAAAGGAGACACAAGGGAATTGTTTCTCCAAATGGCCAGTCTTCCCCCTCCATATTGCACATGTCATTTCCTCTCAAATGCCGTGTTTATAATCCCCTTGGATTTTTTAATTTTTCATGCAAATGTTGAATTCTATTTAATGATCAATTTAGTCCTTGATAATTAGCCATAAACTTTCTTCCATTTAAGATTTGGTCACTTTCCTAATGATCAATTTAATATGTGTCAAACACATAGTATCATACATATAATTAATAAGATATATATACTTATAAGCCCACTTTTGGACTATTACAACGATGATCGGAGCGATAAGACTTCAGTAATTACTTATCATTTACTCAAGGTTACACTTTCTAAACATTATCCAATATCGATATTAGCTCAACTATATTATTTGAAATAATGACTAATTAATGGGGACTAGTTTCTAACATTTATAAGTTTTAGGGACTAAATTTTGAATATGATAATTTATGGGTCAATTAATGCAGTTAAATATATAATAATGAAATTCATCATTATAACAATGATCTTGTAAATTTCCATATTATTCCGATGTCATTTACCCATCCAATTAGGCTGTACAATAATTAATGACCATTTTGTAAACTCTTTAAAACTGTGTTTAATGTCTTTTAACAGAATTAACTATCATTGTACCGAAATACCTTGGTGCCGTATCGGCACGGGTGTACACGAATTGAACTCCAAATGAAACTGCCCAAATACGTACCGATACGGTCCCCGCATGTAAGGGTGAGAACCCAATTCCCAACAATTCAAGAACTTGTATCGGTACAGCTTGACTTGTATCAATACGGGTTGACTAATATTGACTTTGACCATGACTCGTTTCGATACACCCCAAGGCCGTATCGATACATTTAAATGCCCCAACCCTACTGTCAAAACATGTATCGATACGCTATAGTTAACTCATACTTTCCCAGGCCAAATATGCAAGGCCGTATCGATATAGCTTGACTTGTATCGGTATGCCCTGATTGTAATAACAAATTTCTTCTAGTTTTTTCATCAATTTAATCTGTCGAATGATGTCCAAATGCAATGAATTTTTACCAGCAACTTTTAAACACTAAAATCTATTGGCATATAAAGTTTCATGATCAAATGAATCCATTTACTAGGATTTCACCTTTTAGTACCACTTGTGCATTTTTAGCCATTCTTAAGCCATTCTAAATAGGAATTTAGGGTCTTAAGCATTGTTACATTGCAACTTATACACACCAAAAGGGACATATGTGACTAGTTTAGCTACTTTGCCACCATCCTAGGAGTTCAAGGGCTAGATTAACATTACATATAGGGAATGTGACTTGCTTCAAAAATGCTCCTCGCTCTAATCCTTGATCCAACTAAGATTTAACCTGAAAATGCATGGAAATGAGATGCATTAGGCTTACTTAGCCTGGTAAGGTAGTCATAAACATTAAAATGACAACAATGGAAGCAATGGCATGTGTATCGATGTAAATGCATCTCAAATCACATTTTAACAATACTTGCAATACTTATTCACATATTTTTCCTTGGATCGTCATGTAATATGGATACGTGAATTCCCATCCAACATCGCCAACAATGAATGGTCAATAATCTCCAACATCGCCAATAAGACCAACACAATCACATCCCATTAACATTGCCAATGAGAGCCTTAGCTCAAGGACCGTAGTCCATTCCTTACCATGAGCTCATGAATTCTATGGCTTGCCAATTGTATCCCATGTCCATTCATATCTAAGGATTCGATACTCGTAAATATCAATACTTGTCAATATCAATAGCAATGCAATGACAATGACAATGATTCTATGACATATTCAATATGGCTTAATTCAATTCTCATAATATCAATGCTCACATGACCACTCAATGATTGACTTGGTAACATGTTAAGCTTACCAAAGCTTACTGGTATGCCTCTAGTGAGGTCTTACTACAAACATACCTTGGCAAATGATAATAATACAATAAATTGACATCAATGAATTCGGGAAGGCACCTAGCCACTCCCCTTGACTCCGACTACACTCACTGATGATTCTGAGGCTTTTAAGGCTCCCAGATGACAACTCCCTTGCTCTTGGGCTTGGTAGAATTGGGAGGATTTGGAGATTCTTCACCTTGAATCTCTTGAGCCACAATAAAACAAGGATTTAAAAGGATTTCAATACCGATGATAGATTCATAGCAACTCAATAGCTATGCAAAATAATAAAAATTAAGCTATAATATCCCCAAAGGATTCCTAAGGCTTAACTCAATCCTTGGGTTCAAGATTAAACATGATTTAGCAATGTATTCGACAAATCGATTGAGGAAAACTACTTACCCAATCGATTGCTTCGTTTTATGATTGATGAACTTAAGAAAAACAAAGCTTGATTCTACTTTCAATGGAGGTGTGTACTTAAGGTGGTTAGAGGAAGAAGATAGGGAGGTGCTTGCTTAACAATTACCGGGTAAGCTTCTTTATTTTCCTTTTTACTTTGTTTCCAGATGAGCTTTCCTTCAATTGAAGGAACTCAATATCCTAATCCCACGTATGTGGTGATTAGGCTTGAGGATGGGCTATTCGCAAGATTAGTCCCTCAACTCTCGATTGTCTATGCTTTTGCCACTCCAACTTCCAATTCTCTTAATTTGGTCACTACACTATTTTTCAAAGTTTACAATATGGTCCTTAATAGTGTCAATGGTTAATTGGGATTCAATAAACTAATAATATATCACCTGATCAAAGGTCAACTCTTAAATTTTGACTTTCTGATGTGAAATTTTGGGTCATCGGAACCAAATTCCGACTATGATGTTGAACAATGAGCCGAGGTAAGAGAAAGAGATGCATCTTATATATATCAAATTAAACGACGAAATCAATTTCGAGACAATGACAGATTTTTCAAAAAAAGAATCTGAGCAAGAAATGAATCACCAAATATTGTTAGCAAAATAACTTTTTTGTTTATATGGAGAATTATTTGGTTATAAATTGTTTGAATATGATCTCCAGAAGACATATTGTGAAGGTGAAAATGTTGGAGAATGACGTGTAGGGTTTTATATATATATATATATATATATATATATATATATATATAAAATAAAATGAGGTTTTTAGCTCCTTAGTGAGCAAGTAAGAAAATGTGATTGGTTGGAAAGGAAATCACATGTAAAGATGGTCTGTTTTACTAAGGTTTTGATCCACTGATATATTTTAAAAGTTCATATCCTACAAACAAGGTTTGAAATTGTAGAGGTGTAAAATTTTAATGGGGTTTGGTCTGCAACATTGATAGTAATCAAGGTATTGTGAACAATGTGTGTAGAGGTGTTCTTTGTGAAAAAAATAGAATTAATGCTCTAATACCATGATAGACACTACAAGAAATTTATAATATTGCAACAAAATTATTTATCATTAAAAGTACTAATTTTGTTACAATATATTTATTTTAACAAATTTTGTTTGTTATCATATTTGTTAGAACAACCTCGTCATATAAAGTATATTATGACAACTGTTTTTGTTACCATTTTTTAGGTAAACCAGTAATTCATTAGATAAAGCAAGAAAAAGATATAAAAGAACAAGTCTGCAACAAAACACATTGTTCGTAAAATAAAGAGAAACCAAATAAAGAAAAAACAATTGTCACTTTCCCTTGCTTCATGAATAGAGATGAAAACCAGAAGTGCTCCTTGCAACCATCGAAATAAGGAGGAAATTCGTACACAAAGGAGAGAGGATATAGTGAGCCTTTGGATTCAAAGATATGTGATACTCCAAACAACCAATCTTGGACCTGAGCTGAGGGTCAGTGAGTTAGGCCCCTAAGGGCTACTTGCTCTACCACCGTCAGAGCTTCTTCTAACCAATACATCGAGTGTTGGTGTTATAATCCTTCTTTAGCTAAAGCATGCACAGCTTCATTACCCTTTCTTCCAACAAAAGAGAAGGTAATTCTATCAAAGAACTCCCTCTTTGAATCGACGTCTCTGATAATTAGACTGAGAGTCGATTTATCTGGTATGACAAAGATGAGCTTATTGATGACCGAGAGAGAGCCTCCTTCCACATGAACAGATTGAAAGCCCAAATCAATGGTAAAATTCACTGCTTGCTCATACGCCATTGCCTCCGCGAAGAAAGCATCAACAACACCGATATGCGGGTAAGTGCATGCTGCCATAACTAAGCCCATAGAATTTCTTGCAATAACACTTGAAACAGATGTGTTCAATGAAAGATTAAAAGAGGCATCAAAGTTTAATTTGATGGTACTCAACTCAGGTGGTGTCCATTTTTCTTGCTGGGACAAAAGCGTAGAAGGCATGAGACCCTCCAAGGCTTCTAGTTCAGAACAATGAGCTTGTATGGAAGAAGAAATTTTATGCACCGAGCGGCAAATCCGCTCATGGACTAGTTGGTTCCTAACATACCATATTTTCCAGTAAGCTATCACAAGTAATGTCTTATTTTTTATATCAAATTTTAGGAAATAGTCAGCTAACCATTCCTTGCAATCTAAAATCTGGGAAGCGGGTGAAATATGGATATTCAACGAGCTCAGGACTTGTCTGGATATGGAGCAAGTAATCAGAAAATGATCCACTGTATCAACAGCATCTTCGTATAATGAGCAAGTATTTCTAACATGAATCCTTCTCTGTTGTAAATTGGCAAAAGTAGGAAGATAATTGTTATACAGTCTCCACATGAAAATTTTGCACTTAGTTGGTATACTTAAGCCCCACATACTATTGTAGAATGACTTAAGTAAAGTAAGTCTTGCTCATGCAATATTATTATACAACTGTAGGTCTTCTTCTAAAAGTAGCTTGTACCCATTTTTAGGAGTGTATACTCTAGTACTCTCACATCTCCAGACCAAGTCATCAGGTGGCTTGAATTTGGCAAGGGTGATACTGAGGATTCGATTTGCCAAAGATGATTCAAAAATAGAATTCACTAGGGTATTATGCTATGAATTTGAGGCCGGATCAATCAGATCAGAAACTTTTAGAAATCTGATATCGATGTCCTGATGAATTCTTCCACTTCTAAGCCCTGGCAGCCAAGCATTGTTCCACACATTGATATTCAGTCCGGTACCTACTCTCTAGCCAAGACCTTTTTCAAGAAGGCCTTTTGCGCTATACATACTTCTCCAAGTGAAAGAAAGATAGGTTCCCAAAGATGCATTTAAAAAATCTGTTCTAGGGTAATATCTAGCTTTCATAACTTTTGCTAGTAGGCACAAGGGATTAGATAGGATACGCCAACCTTGCTTAGCGAGCAAGGCAATATTAAATTTAGCTAGGTCGCGAAACCCCATACCTCCACAATTTTTCAGTAAGCATGGCCTTGACCAGGAACAACGATAGATCCCTTTTGATGAATTATTGTTTTTTCCACCAAAAATGATTCATAATAAATTTCAGCCTGTCTCAAAGAGTCTTCGGTAAGAGAAAGCATTGCATAGTGTAAACATGAATAGATTGCAACTCTGCTTTAATGAAAACCTCCTTACCACCTTTTGATAAATAATGAATGTTCCAAATTTCGGTTAGCTTATTGAAACAATCTAGATAGTAACCGAATGCCTCATTCTTTCGCCGGCCAACCATTGTTGGTAAGCCAAGATATTTCTCCAGATTAGTAGAGACACAAACTCCTAACATGTTACAAATCAGTTATACTTCTCTAAATGCCTCCTTCTTTCGTCGGCCAACCATTTATATTATTTATCATAAAAATAAAATTTCGTTGCTATAATTAATTTATCACGACAAAATATTTGCCACTATAAATTAATTAGTTCATCACAAGAAGTGCATTTTGTCACAACTAACTTGTATTTTAACATCAAATATAAAGATTTTTGTGACAAAAATACATATTGCAACAAAAATTAATTTCTCACTACTTCTATTTCGTCAGTAAATGTAACTTACAGAGGCAAAATATTTGCTAGAATAAAATATTTATTTTATCACAAAAATTAAATTTTGCCACAATTAAATTAAATTTTAACCTCGAAAAAAGTTTTTTTTGACAAAAATACATATTACAACAAAACTTAATTCATCGCTACCTTTATTTTTTCACTAAATGGTACTCATAAGGACAAATATTTGTTAAAATAAAATATTTATTTCATCTCAAAAAACATATTTTGTCACAATTAGTTTGGATTCTATCATCAAAAAATTTTGTTTTTGCGACAAAAACAAAAATTACAACAAAATTTATTTTCTCACAACAAGGCTAAACTACTCAAACAAGTCTAAATCTTGATTTGCGCTATAGATCATGCATTAATCAAATTAGTCTTAATTGGCATTCTCTTTCATGAAACTGTCACACTTGGATTGAATTCTTTGCCTTGTCTTTATTTTAGTAGATTTCTCTGGTCTTTATGCTTTGTGTAAGCCTCAAAGAACTCTTTGTTCTCTTTTTCCAACTCATTTTACATTGTAACCGAAACTACATGCACTAAAATCATAGAAGAAGAAGAAGAAAATTTAATATAAAACCATTAATTTTTACTCTTTATATTAAACAGTCTCCATGGAGTGTGTGGTTTTATAATGTCATGTGTAATAAAGGAAGTATAAAAGATGATTCGAACATGTTGAAGTAATGAGTGGTTTAACACTTGCATGCTTAGACGAAGATTCCATGCACTCTTCTTTGCTCAATGCATCACGAATTAGAAGTGAATTTGGATTAATTTCCCACGTAAAATTGATAAAGTTTAAAACTGGTACTTAAATCTGATGGATCAATCGCAAATGTTTTCAAAATAAACTTAATGTATAATATTAAATTTCTAAAAACACAATTTTAAAAACATGAACCAATTCACATGATAATCTATAGTTCAAAAACATAATTGAAATATTACACGCGGCTAGGGATTTATGAAGTAATCCAAAAAGATTGAAAAAATACGTGTGTATTGACAAAAAAGGAAAAAAAATTCAAGTGTCGGTCCCTAATCTCTCTAAGGTTCGTAGCTTAGTCCCAAAACTCTCTTGTCCTAAAACTTTAACTACACTATTTGGGTCTCAAACTTAACTTTTAATAAAGAAATGTTTTAATAAATACTAAAATTTTTAGGGTAATTCCCATATGTGAGAAATGTGTCGATCATTTTGATCATCATTACGGAGGAAAAGATTTGTTACATTTAATGTTTTTACTGTAATTAAATATATAACTACGAACATAATTTATCACAAAAAATATGAATCTTATTATTTGCTGTGACAATTATTTTTTTCTATAATAATAATTATAACTTATAGTTGCAAAACTTCTCACTATATAGCTTTTTTTGGCACCAAAATGAAGGAAAAAATCTGTGACAATATATTTTGTTACTATAATTAAAATATATAACTACAAACATAATTTACCACAAAAAACTTAAATCTCATTATTTATTATGACAAATTTTCCTGTAACTATAATTATAGTTTATAGTTACAAAACTTGTCACTGTATGACTTTTTTTGTGTCAAAAAATGGAGAAAACATTTATGACTATACATTTTGTCACCATAATTAAAATATATAACTGCAAACATAATTTGTCACAAAAACTTGAACATCATTATTTGTTATGCCAATTTTTCCTTGTAACTATAATTATAACTTATAGTTACAAAACTTGTCACTATATGACTTTATTTGCGCCAAAAAAGGAGGGAAATATTTGCGATTATACATTCCGTCACTATAATTAAAATATATAACAACAAACATAATTTGTCAAAAAAACTTGAATTTCATTATTTGTTTTTATCTTAAGATTCTTATTATTTTTTGCGACTAATTTTTCTGTAATAATTATTAAAACTTATAGTTACAAAACTTGTTATTATATGACCTTTTTTGTGCCAAAAAATGGAGGGAAATATTTGTGACAAAAATGGTAACAAAATATATTTTGTCATCATATGTTACACAAGTTTACTAACTGTGACAAAATATTACGACGATTTTAGTTTTTGTCACAATTATACATTTTTATAATTTAAAGTGACGCTTATTTATTTTGTCACAATATTTATTTTGTCACTAATAAAGCTATTAATAGTGACAAAATAATTAATTTGTCACAACAATAGAAATTTCTTATAGCGAGAAAAGTGAAAAATCGGTTGTGTTTTATTTCTTACTTCAATGAGGTATTTATACATATGAGAATGTAACAAAAATAGAACTAACTTTTTTAAATATGAAGTAAATCAAAAAACATAAAGTCAAAAATAGTTCACAACGTTTGACCTTTTGATCACTTTATCCCCTGTTCTTTTTTGGTACAAACTAACCTTTAACGTTTTATTCTCGTTCAAAATTTACCCTTAATGGATGAAAATTATCAGTCAACTAACGATTAACATCGTTCGATGACATGTCATATCTACATGGCATGACTTGCTGACGTGGCGATATCACATGTATGGATATGTTGACATGGCACTTTGCTGACATGACATCACATTTTTCAAAAAATAATCATTTTTATATTTATAATTAATTTTTAACCAATCAAATTATGACATGTGACATCATCTGATTGATTTTAAAATAAAGACTTAAAATCACAATATAAACGCCTAACCACCAATCTAACTTCTTAATTTTGATAATAAACCCCAAATATAATATATAAACTCATCAAACAATATGATGTTGCTACTTCTTCTTCTTCGTGAATCAAGTTCGCTATCAGGTCCTTTTTGAAGCTTACTGGAACGTTCAATTGCCCACTTGTAAAGTGAACTTTTACTCGAAATTCCTTCAATGTTCTCAAGAGCATGTATCTGCTTTCAATTTCAAAATTGCCTCCACAGTTGACCCACAATCCTCATTTAATTTCAAAATTGCTTTTCGAACCATCTAAATTAGTTAAAAAAATCCAAAAAAAAAAAATCAATAGTGAGAAGATAAACAAACAGTTAAAGTCCTAAACTTTCAATTTTTCTCTAAAAAGAAAACGCATGATTTCCCCGGCATATCGACGATCTGAGTTGTACGTAAAATCAATAAAATTTCAATAAAATTACAAAATATTGTTTAAAACCAATACGTATTCATACGAATAATAAACCCAAGATCCATACATGCCAAATCATTAAGAATAAAGACTAGATTTGCGGAAGCGTACCTGAATCCATTGATGGAGATTTTCAGCGAGGGTTTGACCTTCCAAGATGATAGGTTTACTTTTGATGTACAACTCTCTAACGGGGAAGGAGAGAAAACAAGTTAACCTATATCTTGGGGACCACTACCCCATTATATAAACTGAATAAAAATAATTTATTAATATTTACAACTCTGCCCCTCATTGAGTTATAAATATGACTTATGGTATCTACACTTTTAATTCCATGACAATTTAATACCTATAACATGTGTAACATAATTGGTCACTTAGTTTCGTGTTAAACTTTATAATATCAACATACATTATACATACGTGCCCACTATTATTGGATTTTACTCCAACAATCTCACTTGGGCAACATATGTTTCCTGACAAATGTATAACCCCATGAGCTCAAAATTTTGCTATCATACAATAGGTATTCTTTAATAATCTCATCCATCAACTATATCCATATAGGATAAAAGCGATATTCGCCATATCAATCATAACTGAAGCCATCAATGGTCACATATACAAACATAATCAAATGACATAGATCAATCATGGATGGTAGCATGGAAATTACATGTAAATGTGAACCGAACATGCCTATTTCCAACTGGTCCTCTTTAAACTTAAGTGAGTTCCTTATCAAAATAATAAAGAGTGAATGAACTTAATACTTCATTTTTGATCAGAAAATAATCAAATACATAAATGTTCGAAAACAAATATAAAGCAAACAAATAACAAACTCCCACTCAAACAATAATATCCTCAAACGATACAAGGCCCATATGAGCAGTGTGCTCATGAAAGACCTTGGGTGATAAACCTTTTGTGAGCGGATCCGCTATCATGGGGTTTGTCCCAATGTGTTCTATGGATATTTGTCCACTTTGCACTCTTTCTTTTACAACTAGGAACTTTATGTCTATGTGCTTTGACTTAGACGAGCTCCTATTGTTGCTGGAATACAGTACTGCTGACTTATTGTCACAAAATAATTTAAGTGGTCTTTCTATATTCTCTAAAATGCGCAACCTAGTGACAAAGTTTCGCAGCCATATTCCATGATTTGATGCCTCATAGCATGCTACAAACTCTACTGCCATGGTGGAAGAAGCTACAAGTGTTTGTTTGACACTTTTCCAGGATTTAGCTCCTCCAACTAACAAATAAATATAGCCTAATGTAGATTTTTTGCTATCTTGGTACCCAGTGAAATCAGAATCCGAATACCCTACGACCTCCAAATGATCTAATTTCCTGTAAGTGAGCATGTAATCTTTTGTTCTCTGAAGATACCTCATAACCCTATTGACTGCTATCCAATGGTCCATTCCAGGGTTGCTTGAATATCTGCCTAACATCCCAACAATGTACGCAATATCCTGACGCGTACAAACCTGAGCATACATTAGACTCCCAATAGCTGATGTATAGGGAATCTTCTATATTTCTTGAATTTCAAGGTTACTTTTAGGGTATTGGACAAGACAAAATTTGTCTCCTTTAGCGACGAGGGTGTTTATTGGTTTACTATTTTGCATGCCAAACCTTTTAAGTACTTTAACGATGTAGTTCTTTTGTGACAATCCAAGAATACCTCAAGATCGATCTTGACGTATCTGAATTCCTAAAACAAAAGAAGTGTCCCCAAGATCTTTCATTTCAAAATGCTTAGATAGAAATCTCTTGGTTTCGTGCAATAAGCCTATATTATTTGTGGCAAGCAAAATGTCATCGACATATAAAACCAAAAATATATGCTTACTCCCACTGAACTTGTGATACACAAAATCGTCAACAATATTTATCTCAAAACCGAATGAAATGATTACTTGATGAAATTTGTGGTACTATTGACGAGAAACTTGCTTGAGTCCATAGATGGATTTTGTTAACTTGCAAATTATTTTCTTTGGGTCTCCCGACTCAAAGTTTTCTAGTTGCACCATATAAATTGTTTCTTCAATGTCTCTATTGAGAAACGTAGTCTTAACATCCATCTAATGAAACTCAAGATCAAAATGAGCTACAAGTGCCATGATTGTCCTAAAAGAGTATTTCGATGAAACCGGAGAGAAAGTCTCTGTAAAGTCAATTCCTTCCTTTTGAGTATATCCTTTAGCTACAAGACGTGCCTTATACCTCTCCACATTACCATTTGCATTCCTCTTGGTTTTAAATATTCATTTACAACCAATTGGTTTTGCACCTTCAAGTAATGAGACAAGTTCCTAAACTTTATTGTCTTGCATAGATTGATACTCTTCCTGCATGACATTAATCCACTTTTGAGAGTTAATACTATGCATGGCCTGATGAAAGTTGATTGGATCATTTTCTATCATTCCATTATCATCCTCATTTTATTGGAGAAATACAATATAATCATCCGAAATAGCATCTCTCTTTTCTCTCGTGGATCTCCTTAATGGCATTTGTTGTTGAGGTTGTTGAATTTGTTCTTCTGGAACAACTACCTCATCCTGAATAGGAGGAAGTTGTTCAATATTATCTTGTTGAGGTTCTGGATTCACTTCTTGATTAATGACAGATATATGAACCTGAACATTATCAAAAGTGATAGTAGGAACTGAGTCGGAACTCGGTTCCTCCTCAAAAGCAATGTCTCTAACCTTATTTCTCCCTCCAAATTCAACATCATCAAAAAATGTTGCACTTCCCGTCTCAAAAATATTCTTAATCGTGGGATCATAAAATTTATAGCCCCCAGATTGCTCAAAATAACCAATAAAGTAGTTGCTCACTGTTTTGGAGTTTCTTTTTATGTGGCCTATAAGGCCGTGCCTCAGCTGGAAATCCCCAAATGTGAAAGTTCTTTAGAGTAGGCTTTCGACCTATCCAAAGCTCATAAGGTGTCTTTTCAGCTACTTTAGTTGGTACTCTATTTAGAATGTACGATGTTGTCTTTAATGCTTCTCCCTAGAGGGACTCAGGTAAGGTAGAATGAGCAATCATACTCCTTACCATATTCTTAAAAGCCCTATTACGTCTCTCATCTACACCATTCATACTAGGTGATCTTGGCATGGTGTATTGTGGGACAATACCATATTCCTTTAGGAATTTTGCAAATGGTCCTAGACGTTGTTCACTTGAGCCATCATATCTACCGTAGTACTTGCCACCACGATCAGATCTAACTTTCTTAATTCTTTTGTTGAGTTGATTCTCAGCTTTAGCTTTATAAGATTTGAACACGTCCAAAGACTGCGATTTCTCGTGAATGAGATATAGGTACCCATAACGTGAGTATTCGTCTATGAATGTTATGAAATATTGTTGACCATTCCAAGATGTCATAGGGAATGGCCCATAAATATCAGTATGAATTAATTCTAAGACATATATAGATCTGTTGGCACCTAATCTCTTGGTTTTGGTTTGTTTTCCCTTGATGCAATCAACACAAACACTAAAGTCTGTAAAGTTAAGGGATTCTAAAATACCATTAGACATAAGTCGCTCGATCCTGCCTTTTGAGATATGACCTAAGCGTTTATGCCATAATGATGCTAAATTTTCCTTATTTAATGTGCGTTTACTACCACGTTATTCCGCGTGCAAGGTTTCATTATATGACGCAATTGTATCTAGCAAATAAAGGTTGTCATAAGTATTTAAATAACCAGTTCCAACAATACTTGAATTTGAAGACAAAGTAAACTGATTGTTTCCAAATGTACAACAATAACCAAATTTTTCCAATAAAGAAACTGAAACTAAATTTCTCCTAAAAGACGGAACAACAAAAGTGTCTTTCAAATCCAAATAAAAACCAGTTCCTAATAACAACCTAAAATGCCCAATTACTTCAACTTCCACCGATTTTCCATTGCCCACAAAGATGTTTCTTTCACCATCACTTGGCTTTCGGTAGCTCAGACAACCCTACATAGAAACACGTATGTGAGTAGTAGCACCAGAATCTAACCATCAAGTGTTTCTAGGTACTGAAGCTAAATTAACCATAGAACAGACCAAAGTAAGATTCATACCTTTCTTTGCACGACATGCATGATATTTGGCACAATCTTTCTTCATGTGTCCAGGCTTGTCACAAAAGAAACAATTGTTTGGAACTTTCTCTTGTTTCGTTTGAGTTGGACCCTTAGCAACTTCATTTTGATATTTTCTTTTCTTGCCCTTGTCCTTAGAGGCACTAGCCAAATGAGCACTTTCAGTCTTATCACGCTTCAACTTATCTTCCTCTTGAACACAATGAGAAATGAGCTTATTTAGATTCCATTTCTCATTTTGGAAGTTATAACTAATTTTAAACTAGTTAAATTGCGTAGGAAGTGATACCAAAACCATAAGAACGAGCAAGTCTTTAGAAAACTCGATCTTAAGTGCCTTAAATTTTGAAGCGATATGGAACATCTCCATAATGTACTCCCTTACATTTCCTTGACCCTTATACCTCATTGACATCAATGAAGTCAGAAGTGATGTCATTTCACCCTTATCGTTTTTAGCAAAACGTTGCTCAAGATCATTAAGGAAAGACTTGGCATGAGTAATCTCTTCAGATTCTGTGCCCCTAAAGACTTCCAGAATGTTGTGTTTCATGATCATCAGACTCATGCGATTAGAACGATCCCACCTCTCAAAATCCGTTTTTGCATCAAGAGTGTTATCCGCGGTGAGAGGTGCAGGTCTTTTTGCCTTAATGCAAGGTCTATGTCCATACAGGCAAGCACTATGAGTAAATGTCTTTTCCATTCCTTGAAATTGTCCCATTAAGCATGGGTATAGAATTGACATTAGCAGGTATTATGGTAGCAAAAGAACTAGCTGAATATAAAACAAAATAAAAATAAACAGGCCCACAACAATATTTCACAAGTAAACAAATAAATTCAAAGTAATGACTAATTCCCCTCAAGATACCAAACACGACATTAATATCGAGTCTTTAGACAATAATATTAACAGTAAGCGGTACTCTTGTTGTAGTAATCAAACATTGACGATAAACTATGTCGAACAACAGATTAATCTTTGGACTAACGTATTGCACACATAAAATACCTTATAATTGTCACACATTTATTACCACGTGTGTCATTGAAATTCGGCCAAATATTAATTTTCCTTTGGGCCAATTAATAAACGCATGAACTACTAAGACACAAACATCTTGATATTTTAAATAAGTTAATCTACGCAGAAGCGGTCACTTTGGTGATATTGTGTTTCAATCAACCCACTAAAATATTAGACATAGCCAAAACAAGAATTTATATGTTTATAAAGATTTATCTTTATACCTAATGATCAAAACTAAAATTTTGATTCAACCGAATTAAGTACATATTTTAAATAAAATATATATTTCATAGATTAAGATACAATATCATAATGTAAAAGCAATTTCATATTCAAGAAGGTTTTACCGTAACTAATGAAATCATAAAAATGAAATCATAAAAGGGACAAATATTCATTATGGTTATAAACCCTAGAACCAGCAATAGCATTAATGGAGGATTTTACCCAAATTGAAAACACAAATTGAAACCACAATTCACAATTGCATGAAAAAAGAAACAATAGTAAAGATTAAAATATTAATCTCCAATTGCATGAAAAGCAACCAACGATCAAACCCAATTTCAATTCACCAGACAAATCAGAAAATACGATTGAAAATCCCCATTATTAACGCAACATAAAAGTTGTCGCACAATAGATTCATCGAGAAAAATATATGCGAAATAAAAACATAGAAAACAACACTGTACCCAATTACATGGATTATTCTCAATGACTCGACAAACTTGGCTCTGATACCACTTATTTAAAACCAAGACATATTCATACGAATAATAAACTCAAGATCCATACATGCAAATCATTAAGAATAAAGACTAGATTTGCGGAAGCGTACTTGAATCCATTGATGAAGATTTTCAGTGAGGGTTTGATCTTCCAGGATGATAGGTTTACTTTTGATGTAAAACTCTCTGACGGAGAAGGAGAGAAAACAAGTTAACCTATATATTGGGGACCACTACCCCATTCTATAAACTGAATTAAAATAGTTTATTAATATTTACAACTTTGTCCCCCATTGAGTTATAAATATGACTTATGGTATCTACACTTTTAGTTCCATGACAATTTAGTACCTATAACACGTGTAACATAATTGGCCACTTAATTTCGTGTTAAACTTTATAATAGCAACATACATTATACATTTGTGTCCACTATTATTGGATTTTACTCCAACGAATCCAACATTAAAGTGCAAGGTATTGGCACAGGCAAACAATTCTTTTTAAGAAAAGAAGAATAAAAAAGAGGGTATGGAAAGTAGGAAGCAATTGCTGCAAGCAAAGGTCGATGAGTTCAGGGTTTATCGCCATTGAAAGGTTTGTTGAAACAGAAAGCTCCGCGACAATGATATCTTTAAGGGTCATCGTTAAGCTACTTTTCAAACTCACATTCACTATCTTTACTTTTATATTAAATGTTTTATATTACAAGGTAAACTATTCAAATGACCCCTTAATTATAGAGTTAGTGTTAATATAACCACTATATTTTTAATTTTGGCAATTTTACCACTTAATTATTTAAGTAGTTTAATCAAGCCTCCAACCGTTAAAACACAACAGAGAGACAGACGTGGCTATTAAACAAATCTGGTATAATTATACATTTAGTCTCTGTTACTTACATATTATATTAATTTAGTCTTAAATTGAACTGAATTTAATAAATTTATCCTATAGTTAGATAGTGACATGTGTCATCATTTAATAAGTAGAATATTTCTTAATTTTATTTTATTTAACTAATATTTTCCTATTCAATCAGATAATGACATATGTCACAATCAAATTGAAAATTTTAGTTCATCAGGATTCGATCCTGGGACAAGGGGCATAAAGTGAGGTAAACAAAACCACTGAGCCAAGCGATGATATTTGCGCAACTTTTAATATTTAAAGTTTTGTTTTTGGGAATTAAATAAAGGAAAAACGAAGAAGACAACCATTGCTTAGGGGTGTGCAAAAAACCGAAAAATCAAAATTGATTTAGAAATTCGAAAAAATCAAATTGAAAAATTAGTTAACCAAATTGAAAAAATCAGTTTTGGTTTGATTTTTTATTTTTTAAAAAGAAACTGGTCCAGTTACTGTTTATGGTTTGGGAACAAATCAGGTATCCGAACAGATAGGTTATATAAAATATATTATTATATTATATTCCATTTTAATATTTTATATAAAAATCTGATTTTTTTCATCCATCAAGAGTATTTTTTTTAAAAGTAAAACGTTAAAGGGTTAGTTTGTACCAAAAAAATAGAGGCTAACATGAGATATATACATGGAAAATATAAACAAAAAAACCAAATTTAATAAACAGGTGGGTGATGTTACAATGAAAAATAACAGAAAAACGAAAACAAAAACCAATGACTACAAAGATTATTATTGATATAAGAGTTCTCATCAGATTAAATGATGGAATCAACTTTGGGGCAAGGACAGATTTGCCGAAAATGATCACTTGAGCAAGAAATGAAGCTCCGGATATTAAATATCCTTTTTATTTATATGGAGAATCAATTGGTTATATACTGTTTTAATGGAAGTTTGAATACGATTTTGAGAAGATACATTAAGGATGAAAAGAATGTTGGAGAAGATATATTTAGATCACTCAATTATAGGTAAGGTTACATTTGAGTCACTTAAATATTATAATATTTTAATAAATACAATAGTTTAACCAATAATATATTTTTTTGGTTACCCTCTAGTTTCCACGGCTTTGCCCTGACTAATCCAGACCGACCCGCGTCGCACACTTGGCATTGGTGGATAAGTCACCCAGAAAGGATTTTCTGCATACACAATGTCTCGAACCCAAGACCTGCTTAAGCGATATCAAGCTGCTTACCACTTGGACCAACCATGTTAGTTTTAATAAAAATATATTAACATTTAATGAAATATATAAACTATTAAAATATATTGTTAATATTTTATTATTAAACTATTGTATTAATTAAAATACTATGTTAATATTTTATTAATATATTAATAGTTTAAATATTCTATAATATTTTCTAAAACATATTAATAGTTTAACATAATATTATTAAACTATTACTGAATAGTTTATTAAATATATTAGTAGTTTCATATCTAAATGTTATATTAAAGTATTAGTATATTAATATTATTATTAAATATATAATAATTTAATATATAAATTTTCTCTCCTCTGAACTTTATTTGTAAACTTCATCACATAAAGTAGGATTGGCTCAATAGCCTGGACGTTGTCATTTCTTCTTACGCATCGTGGGTTCAAACCTCATAGGAAGCAATGACATGCTTTTGCTTTGAAAGTTTTTTGTTTATCAAACAGTGACAAGTTTCATCATTTGATTGAAAGATCAAATTTTAAAATTTAATTAATATCATGCACTAAATTGATATAATATGTAAATAGCATGAACTAAATGTGTAATTATATAAATTTTTATTAACTGTCACGTCATCATTTTCGTTAGATTTTAACGACAAGTGACTTTATTGATACCGCTTAAATAGTTAAGAAGTCTTATTGACAAAATTAAAAATATAATGGTCATATGTATATCACTCCTATAATTAAGCGGTCATTTGAATAGTTTATCCTTAAAACAATAAAGTTAGGTTAGCTTAATTTTACTTCAAGGCATGTCACTAAACTGAACTGACACCACACATGTAAAGAAGAAGTTTGAGAAATGCGTAAAGTTAAAAAATGCCTCTAACGTTTGACTAAATAGTCATTTTAGCTTTTTTTAGAGCAATCCAACCCTCAACATTTTATTTTGGGTCAAAATGACCTCTCTGCGGATGAAAATTGTTAGAAAATTTACGGTAAACAATTTGAAATGACTTGACAAAATGATAAGTCAACAGAAAAAAATTATTTTATATTTTATATAATTTTATAAAATTGTTTTTTATTGATGTAACGTTTATTTAAGTAAACACATTTGTCTATATGATATTGTCATGTTAGCGTGCATTGGCATATATGTTTGTCACATCATTTCAAGTCATTTACTGTCAATTAATTGACAGTTTTCATCCGTAGGAGAGTTATTTTAACCCAAAATGAAACGTTGATGGTCAAATTGCTCCAAAAAAGAATAGGGGCCAAAGTGACTATTCAGTCAAATATTGGGGGCATTTTTTTGACTTTATGCCTTTGAGAAAGGTCTTAATCCAAGGCGTCTCAAGGTCGTCGGTTTCCTAGGCACTAGGCCTATTAGAGTCCAAAGACCGATCATAAGATGATTGTAAATGACATTTGTTTTATCTTGTTTATTAATATAGAGACATTGTCAGTATTATTTTCAGTTACTATTCTGCATACATAAATAAACTGAATTATAATAAAAGTTCTTAGATTAATATGGTTATTCTTAAATGTCTTTAGTCGAGTATTATTGTGGGCATAGACAAGAATAATGCATTAAGACTAATTTGTATTTGATTGATGACAAATTGTTGTCATTGACATGGAGATGCTGTTGGGTCACACTGGTACACCCCATGGCGTAGCGAAAAAATGATCCCGCGATTACCATCAGAGATCCATGTACGAGGAACGAATCGGGGTGAATAAGGGTAAAGAATTACCTGTTTAAAATATGAAATTCTGAATTTGGAGGAGATAGATATCCAATCACGATTCCACGATGTCGATTCCTAAGCCGCAACAATAATGCTCCGACCTCTACGTAGTTCACCAATTGAAACGAGCATATAAAACTCTCAAAATTATTTAGAGGGGTTTTCTAAAAGTATTAATGATTGCTAGATATCTCATGCCTTTATATAGCCTTTGAAATCCTAATTCAACTCATATTAGGATTTTAATATATATATATATATATTAATATATATAATTCTAATTTAACTTTAATTAGGATTTTAATATATATATTAAATATGTATAATCTCAATTCAACTTAATTAGGATTTCAATTTATATATATTAAATATATATAATCTCAATTCAACTTAATTAAGATTTTAATATATATATTAAATATATATAATTCCAATTCAAATTTAATTAGGATTTTCATATATATATATATATAATCCCAATTTAACTTAATTAGGATTTCAATATAAATTAATATATATAATCCAAATTCAACTTTAATTAGGATTTCAATATATATATTAATTTAAATCGAATCATATTATTTATACATATTAAAAGAGTCATAATTACAACAATTATTTTCTTTTAAAATTTATCCAATAGTTAAATTATATATATATATCAAATATATATTAATTTAACTAAATTCGTGTACAATAAATTTACACATATATAATTTGTTTAATATATGCTCGTTTCAACCGTGAGTGTGACCCTATAGGTTCATGTAACGTTAGTAGTAAATATTAGAACATTTTTAATATTACAAACAATGAGTGGCATCTAGCAATATGTCATTGTCACCTAAGTTACAAGAAATCATGATTCGACATAACTTTTTCGTGATTAAATCTTTTTTATGTATTACATCCTTTTGTCCTTTATATCTAGATTGGACACAAGCATGGAACAGTCACACTTGTATAGTCCATCTAATATTTCTTGATATCTTGAGTAGACTATTATAAACAAATAACTATGATATCTCATATCAACTTATTCCAGCATTACCATGCATTTCTAGTTTCACTCAATCAAGTGACCTACGATATTACTCCTATTATGTAGGAGGGATAAATCCTATCTTGATCAACCATATCCCACTACATAGATTGTGATTTATTCAATATCATCTGTTGGTACTGTACATATTTCCACATCTTTTTGATCTATAATTTCTCGAATGAGATGGTAACGCCTAAGTATGTGTTTAGATCGTTGGTGAGATCTGAGTTCTTTTTCTTGTGCAATGGCTTCTTTGTTATCACAACTTAGATCTATAGCATTCAAAATGCTTGGCACAACCCTTAAGTTAGATATGAACTTCTTGATCTTAACACCCTCTTTTGCAGCATCGCATGCTACAATATACTCGACTTTTGTTGTAGAATTAGCTAATGTATCTTGCTTTGAACCTTTCTAGCTCGCAACCCCTCCATTAAGGCATAACACAAAACCCGATTGCGGTCGTGAATCATCCTTATTGGTTTGAAAGCTGACATCAGTATAACCTTTATACTTAGCTCTTCTTCACCTCCTTATATAATGAATATATCCTTAGTTCTTCTTAAGTACTTAAGGATGTTTTTAACTACGACCCAGTGACCTTCACCGAGATCTACCTGGTATCTACTTGTCATACTTAAAGCGTATAATACATTTGGACGAGTACATAGCATGGCATACATGATAGATCCAATTTCTAAAGCATATGGAATCTTACTCATTCGATCTTTTTCTTGAGGTGTTGAAGGATACATTTTCTTCGAGAGTGAAATTTCATGTCCCATAGGTAAGAACCCCCTTTTAGATTCTTCCATACTGAATCTTTTCAATACTTATTCTATGTATGTATTTTGACTCAGTCCTAGCAGTCGTCTCGGTCTATCTCTATAGATCTTGACTCATAATATGTATGTTGCCTCACCCAAGTCTTTCATGGAAAAATATTTTTCCTAACCAAGTTTTCATAGACTGTAAGCTAGATATGTCATTTCCTATTATCAGTATGTCATCCACATACAATACCAAGAATATGACATTGCTCCCACTAATTTTCTTGAAAACACATGACTCACCTTCATTTTTGATAAAATTAAACTCTTTGATTGCATCGTTAAAACGAATATTCCAACTTTGAGAAGCTTGTTTCAATCCATAAATAGACCTTTATAGCTTGCATATTTTTTTGGCATCTTTTGGATCGAAAAAACTTTTGGTTGTTTCATGTACACATCCTCATAGTTTTCCATTAAGAAAAGCGGTTTTAACATCTATTTGTCTTATCTCATAATCATAAAATGCGATTATCATAAGTAAAATCTGGATGGATTTAAACATAACAGCAAGTGAAAAGGTTTCATCATAGTCTATACTATAAATTTAACCAAAACCCTTAGCGATTAATCACTCTGTATGTTTGTACATTACCATCTATGTCGGTTTTCTTTTGAAAAACCACTGCACCCTATGGGCTTAACCTTGGTGGGTCAACCAAGGTCCAAACTTGGTTTTCTAACATGGAATCCACTCGAATTTCATGGCCTCTAGCCATTTCTCGAGTCTAGGGCATCACACGCTTCTTGATAAGTCCTAGGCTCATCTTGATCCATGAAGAGAACATCACCATGCAACATGCAAGAAATCCATATTTCTTAGGCGCTTTGCATTCTCTCAAAGATATTCACAGTGGTTGTGTTTCCAAAACTATTGAATGTTCCTCAACAACTTGTGGAACTTGTTTTTGTTCAATCTCTTGTTCAATGATATGTGGTTGAACTCGAATTTCGTTGAGTTCACTATTTCTCCCACTTTCTTTTCAAAAAACAAATTCTCTTTCTAAGAAGATTCATGTTTGAGCAACAAACACTTTGTTCTTGGTAAGATTGGAAAAATAGTATCCTTTAGTTTCTTTAGGATAACCCACAAAATTACACTTATAAGATTTGGGTTCAAGCTTTGTAGACATCTTATATTTAACATAAGCTTCGCATCCCTAAATTTCATAAAAAACATACTAGGATGTTTCCCAGCCCATATCTCATATGATGTTTTTGAACTGATTTAGATGGAACACGATTTAATGTGAAAGCATCTATTTTAGTGCATATCCCCAAAAAAAGAAACTAGAAGATCAGCGTGACTCATCATTGATCGAAACATGTCTAACAGTGTTCGATTTCTTCTTTTCAGAAACTCCATTCCATTGTGAAGCACCAGGAGGTGTAAGACAATCCCACATTTATTAAGAAGATCATCAAAATATAAACTTAAGTATTCTCCTCTCCGATCTAATCAAAGAGCCTTAATGTTTTTTCTTAGTTGGTTTTGTACTTCATTTTTAAAATTCCTTGAACTTTTCAAGGGCTTCAGATTTATGATGCATTAAGTAAATGTACCTATATCTACTGAAGTCATCTGTGAAAGTAATGAAGTATTGAAACCCTCTTTTGGCTTGTGTATTCATTGGTCCACATACATCATTATGTATTAATCCCAATAAATCACTTGCTCGCTCACTTTTACCATTAGAAGAAGCTTTGGTCATCTTTCCCAATAAGCAAGGTTCGTATACATCAATTTGTTCGAAAACAAATGAATCCAAAAACCATATTTATGAAGTTTTGAAATACGTTTTTCACTTATGTGACCCAAGTGACAATGCCAAAGATGAGTTTGATTAGAGTCATTTGTTTTGATTTTTCGTGTTTATGTTGTAAATGGAATTCTCTTGATCCAAAATATAGAGGTCATTTATTAATTGTGTCACACCATAGAAAACATTATCGAGATAAAAGAAAAACAATTATTCTTAATAATTATCTCAAAACCAATCTCGTCTAAACAAGAAATTGAAATGATGTTTTTAGTCAAACTAGACACAAAATAACAATCCTCTAAACATAAATTAAGTTTACTAGGCTACAATAAAATATATGTTTCTATAGCTAATGCATCAACTCTTGCTCCATTACCAACCCGTAGGTCCACCTCTCATTTTCTCAAATTTCTACTCTTTTGTAGTCCTTATACAAATGTACAAATATGAGAACCACAACTGGTATCCAATACCCAAGAAGTAGGTGTTGATAAATTAATATCTATAACATAAATATTCGAGGCAGACGCTCGCTTGTATTTGCCTTCTTGACTTTTCAAGATAAATGGGAAGTTCCTTTTACAATGACATGTCTTATTACAAATGGAAACATTTTCCTTCCGGTGACCAGTAAAGGTAGTTTACGTTTCAAGTTGTCATTCTCAAGGACCGATCACAATGATAACAAATTTGTATAATAAGTCTACAACAATAAAATATGAATTTTGAGTACGTTTACTGTGTTTGCTTATAAAAGGAATTGACACTCTCACTATTTTTATTAAAATTAATAACCCTTAAATATTAATGTTAAAAATATTTTCTGTAACGTTTTTCTAGTGGGCAAGAATCCAAATTTCACATTCTCTTAAGTCAGCTTTGACTTTTCTCTTAAGATTATGGTATATCTAGGTAAGCATCACTTGCTAATTACATCTCATGTAACTCCTTCATTTGGTGAACAACTCTTGTTCATAACCATCCTATGATATCCAAATAACTAACCTTTAGGTTTCTAATCCTATTAGAGTAACCTATTTAAGTCTTTAACCAATGCTACGACCAACGAATATCACTTACTTATTCTTCACGTTCGCCAAGATAGATACAAGTACCCTCGCTTTGTTAGAACCTACATTGTATCGATCTAGACTTTAACGAGGGTTAACATTAGGAATCAATATAAGACTTAATATTTTATTGAGGGGTTTCATGAATATTATCTCACCATTTAACATTTGATCTTATCAATTAGCATGCATCCCATACATTCATTTTATCACATATATGAAAAGCAATAAATATGAATGCAATAGTTATAGCCCATATCCTAAGGTGGCACATCCCAAGCCAATGGGAGAACTAAATTATTCTAAGGATAAAAACACTTCTCAAGCATCTTTCACAGCCCACACTTCTATTTCTCTGGTCCATGCTTCTTCGTATAGATTACAATTTTGAAACTCGTTTTACATACGAGGGAGTAAGATGAGAAGAGAATTACAATAAGTAGAGAAGGCATGGCACACAGGCCGTATTTATAAAACCTTATAAATAAAACTAAATGGGCTATTGAGCTGTAACCATGCATTCCAAACACCGTGCATATCAAACATAATAACGACGCGGTTTGTTATTAAAGTCTTACCAAATTGTTCCTACGCATGTCAAGCCCCTTGCTAGGTTTCGACGTCCCTCATAGCCACCGGCGGGGTTGCCGCTGCTTAGTTAGCAGCGGTAAATTTTTTAAAGTTTAGCATCTTATTTGTTATGTAAAAACCTCACGATTTGATAACTTTTATCAACATTATCGTGTTTTTCAAGATTTTAAAATCCACGAGGTTTTTCTTTGAAACAAATCTTATTAGTTTCCACACGAAATCTATAGACTAATTATTAGTCTAATATATAACTATAATTCGCGTATGTTGACACTTAACATCTAAAACCCTAAAACTATTTTTTTGAATATGTTAACAATTAACACATAATATTGCAAACCCTATCGACAAAGATCCTAATGATTAACTCTTAATCATCGATCTTAGGAACATCTTTTAACTAGATTAACATATTAACTGTGACTGAATAGATTTTCTCGAACAAATATCATATATTCGCTAAATAAATAGCATGTATCTCATACAATTACATCACCCCAACTAATTAAAACCCAAATATGTACCGTACAAGTGGCTCTGATACCACTGTTGGGTCACGCCGGTATACTCCATGGCGCAGCAGAAAAATTATGCGGCGATTACCACCAGAGATCCATGTACTAGGAATGAATCGGGGTGAATAAGGGTGAAGAATTACCTTTTTAAAATCTAGAATTCTAAATTTGGAGGAGATAGATATCCAATCACGATTTTACGATGTCTATTCCTAAGCTTCAACGATAACGCTCCGACCTCTACGTATTTCACCCAATTAAAACGAGCATATAAAACTCTCTAAACTATTTAGAGGGTTTTTCCAAAAGCATTAATGATTGCTAGATCTCTCATGCCTTTATATAGCCTTTGAAATCCTAATTCAACTCATATTAGGATTTAATATATATATATATATATATATAATCCTAATTTAACTTTAATTAGAATTTCAATATATATATTAAATATATATAATCCCAATTCAACTTTAATTAGGATTTCAATTTATATATATATATAATAATCCCAATTTAACTTAATTAAGATTTCAATATATATTAATAAATATATATAATCTCAATTCAATTAATTAGGATTTTTTTAATATATATAATCCCAATTCAACTTTAATTAGGATTTCAATAATATATTAATTTCCAAATTCAACTATATTATTTTTATATATATTAATTTAAGTCATAATTATTTAATAATTATTTTCTTTTGATATTTAATTATTTTCTTTTAAATTATCCAATAGTTAAATTATATATATATATCAAATATATATTAATTTAACTAAATTTGTGTACATCAAATTTTACACATATATAATTTGTTTAATATATGCTTATTTCAACCGTGAGTGTGTGACCCTATAGGTTCATGTAACGTTAGTAGTAAATATTAGAACATTTTTAATATTACAAACAATGAGTGGCATCTAGCAATATGTCATTGTCACCTAAGTTACAAGAAATCATGATTCGACATAACTTTTTCGTGATTAAATCTTTTTTATGTATTACATCCTTTTGTCCTTTATATCTAGATTGGACACAAGCATGGAACAGTCACACTTGTATAGTCCATCTAATATTTCTTGATATCTTGAGTAGACTATTATAAACAAATAACTATGATATCTCATATCAACTTATTCCAGCATTACCATGCATTTCTAGTTTCACTCAATCAAGTGACCTACGATATTACTCCTATTATGTAGGAGGGATAAATCCTATCTTGATCAACCATATCCCACTACATAGATTGTGATTTATTCAATATCATCTGTTGGTACTGTACATATTTCCACATCTTTTTGATCTATAATTTCTCGAATGAGATGGTAACGCCTAAGTATGTGTTTAGATCGTTGGTGAGATCTGAGTTCTTTTTCTTGTGCAATGGCTTCTTTGTTATCACAACTTAGATCTATAGCATTCAAAATGCTTGGCACAACCCTTAAGTTAGATATGAACTTCTTGATCTTAACACCCTCTTTTGCAAGATCGCATGCTACAATATACTCGACTTTTGTTGTAGAATTAGCTAATGTATCTTGCTTTGAACCTTTCTAGCTCATAACCCCTCCATTAAGGCATAACACAAAACCCGATTGCGGTCGTGAATCATCCTTATTGGTTTGAAAGCTGACATCAGTATAACCTTTATACTTAGCTCTTCTTCACCTCCTTATATAATGAATATATCCTTAGTTCTTCTTAAGTACTTAAGGATGTTTTTAACTACGACCCAGTGACCTTCACCGAGATCTACCTGGTATCTACTTGTCATACTTAAAGCGTATAATACATTTGGACGAGTACATAGCATGGCATACATGATAGATCCAATTTCTAAAGCATATGGAATCTTACTCATTCGATCTTTTTCTTGAGGTGTTGAAGGATACATTTTCTTCGAGAGTGAAATTTCATGTCCCATAGGTAAGAACCCCCTTTTAGATTCTTCCATACTGAATCTTTTCAATACTTATTCTATGTATGTATTTTGACTCAGTCCTAGCAGTCGTCTCGGTCTATCTCTATAGATCTTGACTCATAATATGTATGTTGCCTCACCCAAGTCTTTCATGGAAAAATATTTTTCCTAACCAAGTTTTCATAGACTGTAAGCTAGATATGTCATTTCCTATTATCAGTATGTCATCCACATACAATACCAAGAATATGACATTGCTCCCACTAATTTTCTTGAAAACACATGACTCACCTTCATTTTTGATAAAATTAAACTCTTTGATTGCATCGTTAAAACGAATATTCCAACTTTGAGAAGCTTGTTTCAATCCATAAATAGACCTTTATAGCTTGCATATTTTTTTGGCATCTTTTGGATCGAAAAAACCTTCAGGTTGTTTCATGTACACATCCTCATAGTTTTCCATTAAGAAAAGCGGTTTTAACATCTATTTGTCTTATCTCATAATCATAAAATGCAGTTATCGCAAGTAAAATCTGGATGGATTTAAACATAACAGCAAGTGAAAAGGTTTCATCATAGTCTATACTATAAATTTAACCAAAACCCTTAGCGATTAATCGCACTCTGTATGTTTGTACATTACCATCTATGTCGGTTTTCTTTTGAAAAACCACTCGCACCCTATGGGCTTAACCCTTCAGGTGGGTCAACCAAGGTCCAAACTTGGTTTTCTAACATGGAATCCACCTCGAATTTCATGGCCTCTAGCCATTTCTCAGAGTCTAGGCCTGTCACTGCTTCTTGATAAGTCCTAGGCTCATCTTGATCCATGAAGAGAACATCACCATGCAACATGCAAGAAATCCATATTTCTTAGGCGCTTTGCATTCTCTCAAAGATATTCACAGTGGTTGTGTTTCCAAAACTATTGAATGTTCCTCAACAACTTGTGGAACTTGTTTTTGTTCAATCTCTTGTTCAATGATATGTGGTTGAACTCGAATTTCGTTGAGTTCACTATTTCTCCCACTTTCTTTTCAAAAAACAAATTCTCTTTCTAAGAAGATTCATGTTTGAGCAACAAACACTTTGTTCTTGGTAAGATTGGAAAAATAGTATCCTTTAGTTTCTTTAGGATAACCCACAAAATTACACTTATAAGATTTGGGTTCAAGCTTTGTAGACATCTTATATTTAACATAAGCTTCGCATCCCTAAATTTCATAAAAAACATACTAGGATGTTTCCCAGCCCATATCTCATATGATGTTTTTGAACTGATTTAGATGGAACACGATTTAATGTGAAAGCATCTATTTTAGTGCATATCCCCAAAAAAAAGAAACTAGAAGATCAGCGTGACTCATCATTGATCGAAACATGTCTAACAGTGTTCGATTTCTTCTTTTCAGAAACTCCATTCCATTGTGAAGCACCAGGAGGTGTAAGACAATCCCACATTTATTAAGAAGATCATCAAAATATAAACTTAAGTATTCTCCTCTCCGATCTAATCAAAGAGCCTTAATGTTTTTTCTTAGTTGGTTTTGTACTTCATTTTTAAAATTCCTTGAACTTTTCAAGGGCTTCAGATTTATGATGCATTAAGTAAATGTACCTATATCTACTCAAGTCATCTGTGAAAGTAATGAAGTATTGAAACCCTCTTTTGGCTTGTGTATTCATTGGTCCACATACATCATTATGTATTAATCCCAATAAATCACTTGCTCGCTCACTTTTACCATTAGAAGAAGCTTTGGTCATCTTTCCCAATAAGCAAGGTTCGTATACATCAATTTGTTCGAAAACAAATGAATCCAAAAACCATATTTATGAAGTTTTGAAATACGTTTTTCACTTATGTGACCCAAGTGACAATGCCAAAGATGAGTTTGATTAGAGTCATTTGTTTTGATTTTTCGTGTTTATGTTGTAAATGGAATTCTCTTGATCCAAAATATAGAGGTCATTTATTAATTGTGTCACACCATAGAAAACATTATCGAGATAAAAGAAAAACAATTATTCTTAATAATTATCTCAAAACCAATCTCGTCTAAACAAGAAATTGAAATGATGTTTTTAGTCAAACTAGACACAAAATAACAATCCTCTAAACATAAATTAAGTTTACTAGGCTACAATAAAATATATGTTTCTATAGCTAATGCATCAACTCTTGCTCCATTACCAACCCGTAGGTCCACCTCTCATTTTCTCAAATTTCTACTCTTTTGTAGTCCTTATACAAATGTACAAATATGAGAACCACAACTGGTATCCAATACCCAAGAAGTAGGTGTTGATAAATTAATATCTATAACATAAATATTCGAGGCAGACGCTCCGCTTGTATTTGCCTTCTTGACTTTTCAAGATAAATGGGGAAGTTCCTTTTACAATGACATGTCTTATTACAAATGGAAACATTTTCCTTCCGGTGACCAGTAAAGGTAGTTTACGTTTCAAGTTGTCATTCTCAAGGACCGATCACAATGATAACAAATTTGTATAATAAGTCTACAACAATAAAATATGAATTTTGAGTACGTTTACCGTGTTTGCTTATAAAAGGAATTGACACTCTCACTATTTTTATTAAAATTAATAACCCTTAAATATTAATGTTAAAAATATTTTCTGTAACGTTTTTCTAGTGGGCAAGAATCCAAATTTCACATTCTCTTAAGTCAGCTTTGACTTTTCTCTTAAGATTATGGTATATCTAGGTAAGCATCACTTGCTAATTACATCTCATGTAACTCCTTCATTTGGTGAACAACTCTTGTTCATAACCATCCTATGATATCCAAATAACTAACCTTTAGGTTTCTAATCCTATTAGAGTAACCTATTTAAGTCTTTAACCAATGCTACGACCAACGAATATCACTTACTTATTCTTCACGTTCGGCCAAGATAGATACAAGTACCTCGCTTTAGCAGAACCTACATTGTATCGATCTAGACTTTAACGAGGGTTAACATTAGGAATCAATATAAGACTTAATATTTTATTGAGGGGTTTCATGAATATTATCTCACCATTTAACATTTGATCTTATCAATTAGCATGCATCCCATACATTCATTTTATCACATATATGAAAAGCAATAAATATGAATGCAATAGTTATAGCCCATATCCTAAGGTGGCACATCCCAAGCCAATGGGAGAACTAAATTATTCTAAGGATAAAAACACTTCTCAAGCATCTTTCTGTCAGCCCACACTTCTATTTCTCTGGTCCATGCTTCTTCGTATAGATTACAATTTCAGAAACTCGTTTTACATACGAGGGAGTAAGATGAGAAGAGAATTACAATAGAAGTAGAGAAGGCATGGCACACAGGCCGTATTTATAAAACCTTATAAATAAAACTAAATGGGCTATTGAGCTGTAACCATGCATTCCAAACACCGTGCATATCAAACATAATAACGACGCGGTTTGTTATTAAAGTCTTACCAAATTGTTCCTACGCATGTCAAGCCCCTTGCTAGGTTTCGACGTCCTCATAGCCACCGGCGGGGTTGCCGCTGCTTAGTTAGCAGCGGTAAATTTTTTAAAGTTTAGCATCTTATTTGTTATGTAAAAACCTCACGATTTGATAACTTTTATCAACATTATCGTGTTTTTCAAGATTTTAAAATCCACGAGGTTTTTACTGAAACAAATCTTATTAGTTTCCCACACGAAATCTATAGACTAATTATTAGTCTAATATATAACTATAATTCGCGTATGTTGACACTTAACATCTAAAACCCTAAAACTATTTTTTTGAATATGTTAACAATTAACACATAATATTGCAAACCCTATCGACAAAGATCCTAATGATTAACTCTTAATCATCGATCTTAGGAACATCTTTTAACTAGATTAACATATTAACTGTGACTGAATAGATTTTCTCGAACAAATATCATATATTCGCTAAATAAATAGCATGTATCTCATACAATTACATCACCCCAACTAATTAAAACCCAAATATGTACCGTACAAGTGGCTCGATACCCTTTGTTGGGTCACGCCAGTATACTCCATGGCGCAGTGAGAAAAATTATGCGGCGATTACCACCAGAGATCCATGTACTAGGAATGAATCGGGGTGAATAAGGGTGAAGAATTACCTTTTTAAAATCTAGAATTCTAAATTTGGAGGAGATAGATATCCAATCACGATTTTACGATGTCTATTCCTAAGCTTCAACGATAACGCTCCGACCTCTACGTATTTCACCCAATTAAAACGAGCATATAAAACTCTCTAAACTATTTAGAGGGTTTTTCCAAAAGCATTAATGATTGCTAGATCTCTCATGCCTTTATATAGCCTTTGAAATCCTAATTCAACTCATATTAGGATTTCAATATATATATATATATAATCCTAATTTAACTTTAATTAGAATTTCAATATATATATTAAATATATATAATCCCAATTCAACTTTAATTAGGATTTCAATATATATATATATAATATCCCAATTTAACTTAATTAGGATTTCAATATATATTAATAAATATATATAATCTCAATTCAATTAATTAGGATTTTAATATATATAATCCCAATTCAACTTTAATTAGGATTTCAATAATATATTAATTTAAATCGAACTATATTATTTATATATATTAAAAGAGTCATAATTACAATAATTATTTTCTTTTGATATTTATCTAATAGTTAAATTATATATATATATATATATATATATCAAATATATATTAATTTAACTAAATTTGTGTACATCAAATTTTCACATATATAATTCGTTTAATATATGCTTATTTCAACCGTGAGTGTGATTCTGTAGGTTCATGTAACGTTAGTAGTAAATATTAGAACATTTTTAATATTACAAACAATGAGTGACATCTAGCAATATGTCATTGTCACCTAAGTTACAAGAAATCATGATTCGACATAACTTTTTCGTGATTAACTCTTTTTCATGTATTACATCATTTTGTCTTTTATATCTAGATTGGACACAAGTCATGGAACAGTCACACTTGTATAGTCCATCTAATATTTCTTGATATCTTGAGTAAACTATTGTAAACGAATAACTATGATATCTCATATCAACTTATTCGAGCATGACCATGCATTTCTAGTCCTACTCAATCAAGTGGCCTACGATATTACTCCTATTATGTAGGAGGGACAAATCCTATTTTGGTCAACCATATCCCACTACATAGATTGTGATATATCCAATATCAATATTTATAGAGTAGTCAGTTACGACATACGTTTGAATGTATCAAAATATGTCATTCACGATGTTGAAATAATGATGATCTTAAGTATGAGGATCATACATGTAGTTATCACTACGAGCAATGTTGTGAACGTCACATAATAATCCAAGAAACATGCTTATAGTGGGTCAGTCTAGTATGTAGTTTTCTAATACATACTTATGTATTGATTTTGACATCTGCATGTCAATGACAACACTTTGTCATCAATCAACTACATATTAGTTTTAATGCATTATTGTTGTCTATTCCCACAATAATACTCGACTAAGAACATTTAAGAATAATCATATTATTCTAAGGACTTTATTATAATTCAGTTTATTTATGCACGTAGAATTGTAACTGAAAATAATAATGGCAATGCCTCTTTATGAACGAACAAGGTAAAAACAAATGTTATTTACAATCATATTATGATTGGTTTTTGGGCATACTCTGACAGTCAAAATCAATACATAAGTATGTGTTAGAGAACGACATATTAGATTGACCCGCTATGAGCATGTTTCTTAGATTATTATGTGATAGTCACAACATTGCTCATAGTGATAACTATATGTATGATCCTCATACTTAAGATCATCATTATTTCAACATCGTGAGTGACATATTTTGATACAGTCAAACGTGTGTCGTAACTGACTACTCTATAAAGACTTAAATTAGATATATCACAATCTATATAATGGGATATGGTTGATCAAGATAGGATTTGTCCCTCCTACATAATAGGAGTAATATCGTATGTCACTTGATTGGGTGAGACTAGAAATGCATGGTCATGCTCGAATAAGTTGGTATAAGATATCATAGTTATTCGTTTATAATATTCTACTCAAAATATCAAGAAATATTAGATGTACTATACAAGTGTTACTGTTCCATGACTTGTGTCCAATCTAGATATAAAGGACAAAAGGATGTAATACATAAAAAAAGAGTTAATCACGAAGAGGTTATGTCGAATCATGATTTCTTGTAACTTAGGTAACAATGACATATTGCTAGATGTCACTCATTGTTTGTAATATTAGAAATGTTCTAATATTTACTACTAACGTTCCAAAGAACCTACAGGGCCATACCCACGGATGAAATGAGCATGTATTAAATGAATTATATATGTACAAATTTGTTGTACATGAATTTAGTTAAATTAATATATATTTGATATATGTATATATAATTTAACTATTGGATAAATATTAAAAAATAATTCTTGTAATTATGACTATTTTAATATATAAATAATATAATTCGATTTAAATCAATATATATGTATATATTAAAATCCTATTTAAGTTAAATTGGGATTATATATATTTAATATATATATATATTGAAATCCTAATTAAGTTGAATTAGGATATATATATTTAATATATATATATATATATTGAAATCCTAATTAAAGTTAAATTATGGTTATATATATTAATATATATATATATATTAATATATATATATATATATATATTGAAATCGAATTGAATTAGGATTTCAAAGGTTATATAAGGGCATAAGAGATCTAGCAGTCATTAAAGCTTTTTGAAAAAAACCCTCTAAATAGTTTAGAGAGTTTTATATGCTCGTTTCAACTAGGTGAACTACGTAGAGGTCGGAGCATTATCGTTGCGACTTAGGAATCGACATCATGGAATCGTGATTGGATATCTATCTTCTCCAAATTTATAATTCCAGATTTTTAACAGGTAATTCTTCACCCTTTTTCACCTCGATTCGTTCCTCGTACATGGACCTTTGCTGGTGATTGCCGAGTATTTTTCTGCTGCGCCACGGGGTGTACCGGTGTGACAGAAAAAGGTCGTCATCATCCATAGGTCTAGCATTTAAGTGAGAAAGTGATTGAAGTAATATTGAAGAATGTATCTCATTAAAATAAATTAATTTAAAAATTGGATTACTAGACTTATATCATATCTAAATAATAGGGTGTTGAAGTAGTAGCTTGTTATTGTAACATTCTTTCTCGGTCTAGAAAAAAATTGAGTCGAAAATGTCACCAAAACAGAAATAGAGAATGGAAAAGGCGATCATATTTAAATGGTAACAAATAATATAGAGAATCCCTTTATTAACTGATTATTAATCAAATTAATGCTTAATTAAGCATTTATGATCATATTGTAAAATTTTAAAAGTTAGGAACCAAATTTTAAATTTCTAAAAGTTTTGAAGATCTTTGAAAATATTTAATTTACTATCTAAATATACTCTCAAACATATATTCTTTTAAAATTATGAATTTCAAAAAAACATATATCAATTCTGACATCAATTGGCCAAGATACGACTTAAGGACTAAATTGTAAAAAAAATTCAAACTTCAAGGGATCAATCCTTTATGTGAGGGGATCGATATTTTTACACTAAATGTCTGGAAAATCATATCAATTTGAAATAATTATTAATAAACTAATCCAGTAAGTCATCAATATTAAAAAAATATATCAATTTGACTCTAATTTTAATTTGAAATGATTATTAATAAACTAATCAATTCGGTTCTCATCAATATTAAATAATTATTAATAAACTTATACATTCTATCACATTGGTTCTATTTTGGGTGCATAATGTTATTCTTTTATTTGCTTGGATGCTGGTTTTAGACACATTAATTCTTGAATTGGATAATTTTAATGTGTTACGGATTCTTAGCAATGACTCCAAAGACAAGGTTCTCATTAGTTGGGTGGTCATTTGAATGAGCTAAGACGACGTAGATGGATTGTCCAGATACAACATATTTTTCGTGATGAAAATAAAGTGGCTGATGCATTAGCTAAAATTGAACGTTTTGATAGTGTTGAACCTATCTATTTAGATACACCACTAGCTTCCATTATTCCCCTTTTGCATGAGGACGTGTCTAGGGATGGACCCGGGGTTGGTGGGATAGTCGCCCCCTAAAATTTTGAAATTCATATATGATTTAAAAATTTTATAGAATTTTTTATGTATTTTCTATTTTCTATTGAAAATCTATTTTCACCTCCCCTAAAATTTTATAAGTTCGCCCCCTAACATAAAATCATGCTTTCGTCCCTAGATGTGTCTGAAGGATGAGATCGAGTTTGGTGGGTGAGCTGTTGATGGCCTTGTTGGGGGTTTTTTTGGTAGTTATTAATCAGATTTTTTTTCTCGATGTTTATCTATTTGGTATTATCATGTGTACTCTTAATTTTTTCTGACTAGGTTTAGGGGTTTTAGCAAGACATGTGATAATACTTCTTGTGTATGATTTTTTTTATTAATAAAATCATACCTCTTCACCAAAAAAATTATCATTAAATTGGAAAAAAGGTAAAATAGCAACCATAAAATCAGCATTAAATCAGATTCCCCGTTAGACTCATTGAATTAAATGAAAACATTAAGAATGATATTATTGCTAACCTTCATTTCCTTATAAGCAAAGTGGTATAACTAAACAACTTCATTTTGAAGATAATTGAGATTTTGCTGTGAACCAACAAAATGGAATGCTTTAGATATACCAATGGGGTCTTCTTCACCACTGTTACTCAGATTTGCTTTCTTGCTCTCCTATTGTCGGCCTCAAAATTACCGGTCGAGGCCGACAATGATAAAACAATTGTCACAAAAGTATGTGATGAGACCCTAGAACCGGGCGTTTGTCTCGACTGCATATTATCCGACACCAGTCGCGAAACTAGTAATGTTTCGGACATGACACATTCGATCCTCTTTTGCATGTACTCCGAAACAACCTAGGCACATCAGACCGCAGATAATCTATTCCAAAACACCACGGCGGTCGATCTAAAGGAAGTGTTTCGAGTTTGTAAAGACAAGATGTTTTCGGCTTCGAACATGCTATGGGATGGAATAACGAAGATGGAGGTTTCGGACTATAAGAGCGCTCACGTTTCCATCAGGGTCGCGCATGAGGATCTGCTCGAGTGTGATTTCGCATTTATGAAGTACGGGAAAGTTCCGATACCATCAGAGCTGTTGAACTACATGGTTCAGGCCAAACGCTTGTTTGATGTTGCTCAGATTATGTTTCTCCTTCTTGAATAATGGATTGGATAATTATCTTTATTGTTTACTTTTCATCTTAGTTACAAGGATCGAAACGTGGTTGTTATTGGCGACGGAGTTAGAAATCGAGATAAGAGGACAAAATATAATTTACTATTAAAATGGAGGAAATTTTAAAACATTGAAAATTGAGAATTCAAATAGGTAAAATCTCATTATATTTTTTAATAAAAAAATTGAAGGGGACCACAGTCCTCCAAACATCTTCTACACAGCTCCGTCCCCGGTTGTTACCGTCGTTATTTTACAATTTCAACTGAGTTTCTTTAGCGGCATTTGTAAGCGTCGTTAATAATTAGAAGTGTCTTTTGAAAAGCGTCGCAACGTCCAAGATATCAACGTTGGTGAATTTCTTTATTCCTTCTTAGCTTATATGTATTAAGAATGGACATTTGGTGACGTTTATAAAAAACGCTGCTATTTATAAAGTAACTAACTAAGAAGTAATTGACTAATTCCTAGATTATTTTTACATTGGTTCAACTTTTGCAGCGTTTCTGTTTTTGAAACTAATTGTAAAGGTTCTTGCTGGTAATTTCTTCTGCAATAATTCGCGTTTTTAAAATTCACGTGTTTATTCTTTTAAGCGCCGTAAATTGCATATTTTCAGCAGCAGTTTCATGTGAAACGCGGTTAAAGTTTTGAGAAAACACGGGAATAATCCTGAATTTGATTTGGAAATAGCTTAAATTTGATTAGGTAACTATCAAATTGAGCTTGAGTTATAAGATTGAATCGAATTCAAGTATTATAGTTAAAGTAAGTAAAACTCTATTTGATTCGACTCTAAAAAATTTAATTTTTCGGTTCGACGCAAAAAACTTGTATCGTAATTTTATAAATTTAACTTGAATCGAAAAATATTAAATAAAGTTCGAGTTATAAAATCGAACTTCGAATAACTTAAAATTTTTAGTATTTGGTGAACCAATTTTTTAAGTTCAAGTCGTGTCCTTCAACTTTGTCTGATATATGTATATTTCATAAGAAAAAAGATGAAGAAATATATGTGTATCAATATCGTATATGGTTATAAAAATCTGTTTAAATTTAAATCATATAGTATCATAATATTATAAATAGTTAGCTTAAATTTGAATAGAAATTCAAACAACTTGACTTGACTCAAATTTCATAAATTCAACTCAACAAAATCTCAAATAAAGTTTGAGTTATAAAATATCACTCATCAACTCCATTAAAATATTTTTTTACTTAACTCAATTTGATCAAATGCTCACCTTTAACCATAATATCCAGCTAGAATTGTTTTCTAATCTAATTGAGCTTTTCAATTTTAGCTTTCCAATTTTAATATATATTTTTATATTATTAAATTGCATCTTTTTAATAGCATTTTTACCTTTACTATATAAATCATTGAATATGAACGAGCCTAATCAAGCTCGAGTTTGAACTTTAGTACAAAATTTAGTAAATGTGCTTAATCGTGTTTGCGCTTGAGTACATTTCAAGTCGAGTTTAAACTTAGAATTTAATATTTGATCTAAGCTCAAACAAAGCACTGAACTCTAAATTTTGAATCGCGCCTGAACTCTAACTTATCACTATTTATGTTTGATTCAACTCGATTACACCTCTAAAACAAACACTACGATTAACGGCTGCTAGAGTAAAAAATGTACAAATGATATTTTATAAATATAAAACATACAATGAATCGAAATCATTCTGCAATCGAAATCATTTTGGCGCCCCAAAGTTTTGAAAAAAAACATGTCTTTAAAATATTTTTAAAATTTTAATTAGGTTCCTTAAAATTTATAAAATTTTTAAATTTTTGAATATTTTAATTATCTCTTTAAAATTGTTAAAAAAAGTATCAAACTCTTTAAAAAAATTAGTTAGACCCTCACTTTTAAAAAATAAATTTCTCATTAAGCCCCTCAAAATTTTTAAAAATTTTAGATAGACTTTTAAAATTTTAAAATTTTTAATTATGCTCCCTCAAACTATATATTCAAGATCCACGATTGATTTCGGAGACATGATTATTTTCTAGACTCAGACAGTTTGAATGTCGAACTGTTAACTTCGGCTTCCTCACCCTTCCAAATCAAACTTATTACTCTACTTTCATATTCAACGAAAAAAAAGAAATGAATCTTGTAATTACTAATTTTATCAGACTGTTAGCCCGTTATATATATATATATAATCTTATTCTTTGCTATACAGGGCTGGGTTTATCTACTTTATTTATGTGTTACTATATATTAAGTGTGTGTATCATTAAAATCCAAAGAGAAAAAAGAAAAAGAGCAAAAAAGATTACTAGTATTATCACTAAATATTATTAGTTTTTAAGTCTTATGTTTATTATTACGTATTAGTAATATATATATATATAATATTGCTTATTATCATTATTATAGTTATATCACTATTCTAAAATAAAAATTGAAAAACCCAAAAAATATTAGTAAATATTAAAAGCCCAAGTTTATATATCAGTTCGTAAATTACAACCCAAAATAAATATATATGTTACACCAGGCCAGCTAAGAAGGCCTAAACCTAATAACCCTAATCTGATAAAACAAAAAAAAACTAATCCTTTATCTTTTTGAGCAGCCAAATCTAGACCGTTAGATCTGACTGTTGATTAAACGGTCCAGATTAGGTCTTTGAAGGAAACCCTAGTAGGAACCACGATCCTTGGCGCCACATCGATCGTGGTCGTTAGATCTGGGGGAACGCCAATGGTCCGGATCAAAGCGGAGAAGCTTCCAGATCCTACACATGCGACTCCTCGGCTTCCGCACACACGACTCCTTAACTAATCATGCACCGCACGCGCAATGCTTCAGCTCTCCCACTCGTGAATGTTCCACACGCCTATCGGTTCATTTCACAGATAATCCCACCCACGTCTGTTGCTCTCACCGCTTCAGCTTCTCCCTCTGGTCCCCTCCTCATTTCTTTCAGCCATGACGTGCAAAGGAGTACAAAGGACGGTGTCAGAGGCTCGCCAGTTGTTGCGGTTCCCCTCCTCTCCTCAAGTCGTTCATGACATGCAAAATAAATCAAAAAATCAAGAGGGATTAGGGAACAAGCCAACAATTTCAGAGAAATGCAACGAAATAGCATATTGACAGAAGGCAACCAATAGAATTATTAGGATTTTATTTTCTATTTTTCTAAATAAATTTATAATCAGGGTATATATATAAAAACCCTAGCATTTTGTAAGCGGGGATGAACTCTGGGGGAAAAAAAGCAATAGAGAACATAAGAAAGAACTTTCAGAGGTATTATCCTCCTTTATTTCCATTTCAAATCATCATCAAACATCAGGGTTTAGATTTTACCTTCGTCGGTTCGTCTCCCTCGCATCGTTTGCACTCATTCGCTGGTGATAAGTCTATCGGCCTCCTCGAGGCCGTGCGTGGTGAATCGGTGAGGAGGCAAACATACAAAAAGGGGGTTTTGGCTTTCAATTTTCAAAAGAGGGATTTTGGTTTTGGTATTTCAAAAAAGGCTTTTAGGTTCTGATTTCACCAAAATAGAGATGATTTCATCGCTTTTTAAAAGATCTAGCCTCGGATCTAGGTTTAGGAGGAGAGAATGATTGTTTTGGAGTGTCTTTTTGGTTTCATCGGCCGCCGGCGAGTGGCAGCTGACGCGGCAGAGGGTTCTCAGAATCTAGAGAACTGCGGCAGTTTCTAGGTTTCAGGATGAACATATGGCGATGTTCATTCCAATTTTGGAGAAAAAGAGAGAAATGAAAATACTATGCATGAAAAAAATGAGAATAAAAGAAAAGAAAGAAAAAAGAAAAAATAATAAGGAAAGAAAAGAAAAAGGAAAAGAAAAAGAAACAAAATGGGGGTTCAAGATGAAAACCCGAAAAGGGCGTCTTGAAACTAAAGAAGGATTTGAGTCGAAAACCCGAATAGGGTGACTTAGATGATCTTTGAAGATTAGGCATACAGAAAAATAGACCCTCTTGAGAATCACAGATTTTAGTAAAGAACTTCTAGTGAGGAATCTACTACTGTTGATGGGTTCTCGCATTATTCATACAGTGGATGTATTGCTCGTGTAGGAGTACTATAATTGATATGCAATTTGTGCAAGTATACACATCGAACAAGTAATAAAGTGATGAGTGAGTATCGTCTCCACAGGGATTGAATGCCAAACTAGTTTAGTTAAAACACACAAATAGGGAGGTAAACAAATGCTGTAGCAATAAGAAACAATTGTAGAAATGCTATGGCAAAAGGAAACATGTTTATAAATGTTGCGGAAAACAACTATAATGCAAACTGAGATGAAACAAGGTCACTTCAAACGTCTACTCACGTATATGAAACTCTATATGGGAGTGACTGGCTGGACTTGCTATGGACCGTTATACCTAAGCCTAATGAATGTATAGACTAACTTTCCTTTCTCATGCATGATAGAGTTCACAAGACTACTTCTAAAACTATTTCTAGCAAGAAGGCTGGTAGAAGGGAATATTAATGCAATACCTCTCGGCATAAACCCTTAACATGCAACTACCGATCCTTTTAGTCTTTGAAACTCTATCCTTATCTCTAAGGTGAGTTAGGGTTTTGCCTCTCAGCATCAAACCCCATTGTCCACTTTAGTCTTAGCCTAACTCTCTCAAATATTAAGCTAACCAAAACCTAAACAAAGGCTAACTCCTGAAAGCTCTTACAAGTTTAGGGCAATAACGAACAATGGAAAAAGCATGAAATGAACAAGAAAACAACCAAACATTCATTAAAACATTAAGCATAACAACAATAACAAGCCCAAGCCACTTAAAATCGGTTCATGGCTGGGAAAATATCATCTATAGTCATTCGTTTAACATACCCCATTCAAAGAAATGAAATGAAATAGCAAAGCAACTAAGAGAGGGAGAAACTCCTGAGCTGTGTTGGATTGTCGTAGACTGATCTAAGCCCGCTGCTTCTCTCAAAGTCCAGCGAGAGCACCTTTTGTAGCTTCAACAATGGAGCACACTTTGATGGAGAAAGAAGAAGATGGAAGGCATTCGCCTCTTTCTCTTTCTTAGCTCACTCCTAACCCCCTTTTTAGCTCCCTTTAAATGAGGGTATCTTGTCCTTTATATAGTGGGGACTCCTAGGGTTTTTTGCCCTACATTCCAAAGGAATATTCCCTTCACAAGTGGGAACAAAGCAGGCTGGCAGGTACACGTGTAGGGCCACCATAAATATATTCAGTCTGTTATCCTCTAGTGTGCCCAGGAATACTATCCAAAATGCTATGAAATTTCTCCCTGCATCGCTCATCATTTCCTTGCACATCCCACACTAACCAAAACCATTCAAAGTAGTACTATTCTTGCAAATAATCAAAGACCACCAAACGGGAAACACTATATGCAACTACATGAGCTAAATGCATCTATATGCCATGAGATGTGATGAATTGGGCTTGATTTCATACAATAACTCAAGTAAAAGGGCATGAAATGTTAACCTTTTGCAAGGTTAACACACCCCCAAACTTAAGCCATTACTTGTCCTTAAGAAATGAATAAAAATAAGCAGAAAAATGCTACAGCACATAAAGGAGTGTCATTCTTTAGCTATGTTGTTGCATTTATTCATATTTTTAACACAAACAACAAGGGAGCTAATTTAGCCTTTAAGCTTTCATTTTTCTATCATGCTCAACCTATATTTAAACTAAGGTATCCAAGAGTTTTTTTTTCACCAAAAATAATCTAACAGTTATAAGCATACGGAGCATGTAATTAAGTAGCAAAACATTACAAAAAAATCAGGTCCTACTGACAGTTCTACCAATCTCACAAGTCAAAACCATTCAATTAATTCCTAGCCATAATAGTCAATTTCTCATCATCAGACATCATCAAATTATTCATACAACTATCTTTAAACCAATCAAAATGCTATAGCAAAGTTCTGCTTATCACTACATGCTAATGCAAATGATTAACTATGAACACTAACACCCCAAACTTGAAAGATGCAGTGTTCGCAATACATGAAAAATGAAAATGAGCTAAACTATAATGCAAATGCAAATGCAGGTTACCTCCTAAAAATATACTTTGGTGTCACCATCTTGGTTGTTTTGTGCTTGATTTTCAGTTTGTTTTGCAGTGTTGCGACGGGATCCTCGGGCTCATCAAGTTGGGTAGGCTGGGTCCTCTTGGGAAAGGTGGTCATCGAGAACTACATCATCATCAACGTCAGATTGGGTGTTTCATGCACATCCAGCGGCGCGTTTAAGGCGAGTCCTTACTTTTGCTGAAACATCTAGGACTGGCTCAGATGGCGGTGCAAGAACTTCTTCAGCTAGTTTTTCTTCTTCTTCACTGTTGATAGGGACATGCTCTTCGATAATCGGTTCCGGTGGTGGCGGGGTACTTTGCGAAACTTTTCCTTTTCGTTGCCTCGCTGTCCGAGGGCTTTGTCTAACATTAGCAGTGGTAGACTTATTTGGAGCTAGAGTTGTAGTTTGGGATGGCTCTTTTGTTAGAACAGGTGGTGGGTGCTTCGGTGTAGATGGTTTTGGAGCCGACGAAGCTTGTGTCCTAGGCTGGGCTATCTTGGGCGTAATCAGATCATTGAGGAAATGTGGGAAGTCAATCTCCATATGGGGGAGCATTTCCTTGTAGTAATAATTTATGGCTGCATCCTTCTCCTGATCATACTTGAAGTAAGTGGTCAGTTTGGTCTTCATGTCAGCCATGTCTACTTGCAAGTGCTTAGTAGAGGCTACAAGAGCAGTTATCCTTGCTGCAGTAACAACGCGTGCACCACCTCCAATGTTTCTGTTGGAGCATCCTCGTCAAATCCCTTTAACCTAGGAATTTGGTCTGGTGTAAGGGCATTCTTGCTCTTTAGCATCTCATTCTCCTCTGGGTCTTGAAAGACTTTCTTTTTTCGGTATAGACCTGTGATCAGGTTGGGAAAATGAGAGGGCTTGACTTTCTCTTTGTACAAGCATAGACTTCCTCAACGATAAGTTTCCCTACATCGATTTGCTGGCCATTAAGGATAGAGTGTAGCTATAGCAACCTTGTGATGTGGATCGTGGCAGTATGAGAGGTTGGCATCAAGTGAGTCATGAGGTAACGATTACAATCCTTAGCCTCTGGTTTGAGGCGTCCTCGCTCGACGACCCTACTTGTTGGGTCTAACCCAGTCTTGGCAAAATAGAGGTCCTCCAACACTTCCTTGTGGGTCTGAGCATATGCAGATTCAACAAAGGAGGCATGGTGGTCCATGACGTTCTGCAGCCCATAGAACTTGTTGATGGCACTGGTGGTGAACTTGACTTGGTTTCCTCCCACATAAATTGCAGATTATGTGGGGGTTGTCAGATGGGCATAGAACTCTCAGACCAGGGAGACAGAGATGTCGCCGCTAGGGTGTTGGACAAAGTCTTCCAGTCGTGCTTGGCGATGACATCTAGAATATCTTTGTCAAAACCTCCTTCCCCTTCCAATGGAGCTTTAAAGCTTGCTCCAGGTAAACCTTTTGATCTTTCATCAGTTGGAACCGCTCATTAGCACCATCATCAAAGAATCGTTTGATTTCCACAACTGGTTGGGCTGGGGCACTGCTACTTGCTCCGGTGACATTCTTTATGTGGGCCATGTCTTCGAAGTTGGGGGAGGTTTGCCAGAAAGTTTAGGGTTTCTTCTTGGGGTGATGTTGAAGAGTTTTGGCAAGGAAGATGAAAAAGGTGGAGGGATAAGTGATTAAAGGTGGAGAAGATGAAGTGATGGGGAGTTGAAGTGTAACTGCTACACATTATGGGAGATAGAAGGTTTTGATGACGGCTTTGATGTATGGGTAAGAGAAGAGAGAGGGCAGGCTTTTAATGAAAAGTATGAGAGAGAAGAGAGAGTAATCATGAATTAGGGTTTTTATTTTTTTTATATTTTAAAGGGAAAGTAACATCCCTCCCTTTTTGCCCTTTTAATGCTACCCCCCAAAAAGTCATGAAAAATATATTTTGTATCTTCCTTAAAATGGCAAAAGACAAAAGCATCCCTTAATGAAAAAGTTGTGTTGTCCCTGTAAGCAACCCTAACCTGCCACATATGTCCTTGTGCTTAAGTCTTCCAAGACAAAGGTGAGAAAAGATAGAAATTCAAAATTAAATAAACTATCAAGGGACAAAAGGTAAAGCTAAATAAAAGGAAGAAAAATATCATTATTTATAAACATCAAAGACTTGAAATACTATTGCAAAATAAAGAAAGATGGAGATTGCAGAATTCTTATATATCGTAGAGAAGCTTGGCCGGCTTGTCTCGCATGATGGGAGCTCCGTTGTAGATCTTCAGCCTCTGCCATTCACTTTGAAAGCATTGTCATCATCCAGCTTTTTGATTTCAATAGCACCATGATGATGGACCTTGTGCATAACAAAGGGCCTGACCATCACGATTTCAGCTTGCCTGGGAAGAGCTTGAGTCAAGATTTGTAAAGGAGGACTTGTTGGCCTTCAAAAAAATGCCGTGGCAAAATATGTTGATCATGCCACTTCTTAGTCTTCTCTTTGTACAAGCGTGCGTTCTCATAAGCTTGAGCCCTGAATTCTTCCATTTCGTTAAGCTTCAAAAGCCTCTTTTCACCAGCTAACTGGGTATCCATATTGAGCTTCTTGATTGCCCAATAAGCTTTGAGTTCAAGTTCCACGAGTAGGTGGCAAGCTTTGTCATAGACAAGCTTAAATGGTGACATCCCCAAGGGTGTCTTGAAGGTTGTATGATAAACCCATAATGCTTCTTCGAGTTTGGGAGACCAATTATTTCTTTTGGGGTTTACCACCTTTACCAAAATTTGCTTGATTCCTCGATTGGAGACTTCAGCTTGACCATTGGTCTGAGGGTGATATGCTGTAGTAACTTTATGCCTTACTCTATACCTCTGCAATGCTTTGGCAATAATCTTGTTGTTGAAGTGCTTCCCTTCATCACTTATGATAGCTCGTGGGGTTCCAAATCGTGTGAAGATGTTCTTGTGAAGGAACTTCAACACTGTTTTTGAGTCATTCTTTGGTGATGTTGTAGCTTCCACCCATTTCGACACATAATCGACTACTAATAGAATGTAGAGATCTCCAAATGATGATGGAAATAGGCCCATGAAATCTATTCCCCACATATCAAAGAGTTCTAATTCGAGAATGCCTTACAAAGGTATCTCATGCCTTCGAGATATATTCCCCGTCCTTTGACATCTATCACATGCCTTGCCGAATTCCTGTGCTTCTTTGAAAAGTGTGGGCCAATAGAATTCGCATTGTAGGACCTTTGCAGCAGACTTAGTTCCTCAAAAGTGTCCTCCACATGAAGATTAATGGCAATGGAACAAGATTTCCTTTTGATCTTCTTTGGGGACACACCTTCGAATCATTTGATCAGCACATTGCTTGAACAGGTAAGGCTCGTCCCAAAAGTAAAATCGTACATCATGCTTAAACTTGTTTTTGCCCTGACTATTCAAATTAGGAGTACAAATGTAATATCCTTAAATCTAGTATAAAAGAAGTTACCCCAATGCTTTCATTTGATCCCTAATTGAGTTAAAGCAAGATACTAGATTTAGATAATAAGGACTAGAATGCTATAATTGAAAAGTGGTAACCTAATGTATAAGTGACCAAACCAAAACAATTGATAAATTGAAGGAATGCATGTAAAATTTTCACATTCCTATAATGCCCCTATACATGTAATTAATTAAGGATAATTAAGGGTAAATTAGTCAATTAAAGGAGATAATGGATGATCCATTATCATCTTCTTCTCCCCTCCTTGTCGTGTAGATGAACTAGGAAGAGAGAAAACAATTAGTGTGAGAAAAACTCCATAGTCATACATTCAAGCTTGGAATTGGAGAAATTAGAGTTGCTAACACTCATATAATCTTGATAGGAAGGTAAAATCTCTTCCTTAATGTGTTATAGATACAAATGATGCATGAAGATTTAGGGTTCTTGCTTGAATTATATGAAATTGATGAATGGATAGTGAATTGATGCTATGAACTAGTTAGGAAGTTCAATTGATTGATCAATCCATGGAATTGACATGCCAATCGAATGAATAGGAGAAATTGAAGTTGTCAATAGCTAAATTGATGGTGAAATGCTATGCTAAATGATGGAAAATTAGGATGATAATTGGAATGTAAGTTATCCGAGAAGTGTTAGAGCTTGAGGGGGAGTGTAAGTTGACAAGAAGTGTTAGAGTTTAATTTAATGTGTAATTAGAATTTATTTCTAAGTCAGTAGTTTAGATTTACTAAAAGTCATATTTAAATTAGGGATAAATATTATTTAAATTATAGATAAAAGTATAATTTTAGTTATACTGAAACTCTGTATCAACCTATTTAAAGGCTTATCTCATACACATTTGATTAAGAAGAATAAGAGAAAATATAGAGAAACACATTGTTCTCTGTTGAAAATATTATTTTTTTTCTATCGTTAAATGTAGCTTTTCATATTTTATTGTTCATTGTTCACCGGCATTCATCTTCTCCAGCCACCATGGCCCCTTTCTCACAATGGATGATTGAAATGTAAATTGTAATGGTAGATGCTGGAAATTCTAGTGGATTGATGTCCTAATGAATTTAATTGAAAATGTTGCTCAAAAACTCTGTTTTGAACATGTTGGTAGATGAATTGAAGATTGAATTGAATAGAAACTTGCTGGAAATGTAAAAGCACCTAATTGGATTAGTTAAATTAGGCAATGGACTGCTCAATTGGTAAATTGAATGTGCAATGTGATCAAATAGATCAAATTCGGTTCAACATGATAATGCCCTGTTTTAAGCTTATTGCTAGGTTTATTAGAATGTCCTAGACATGTAAGAACATGAAAATGAATTGAATTGCCATGTTAGAACCTTGTTTAGGTGAATTAAGAAGCTAGAAATTCAACCTAGTGTAATCTGCCCATAATGCTCTATTCTGGGCAGTAACTTTGAAAAATCACTATAAATTGTATAAAATGAATTTAAGGATGAAATTTTTATGGACAATATCTTGATATGTCTAAATTCATTATGAGAAAACATAACTGAATTATGGGTTGTATACTAAAATGTAGAGAAGAAACACTAAGGACAATGCAAACTATCCAGTATAACAAAATGCCCTATCTTCAAGTTTAAAACTGTATTAATTGGCTAAGAAATAAAATGAAAGCCTTATAAGGTTATAAACAAAATTTTGTTAGCTTTCCAATGGTGTAAACCAATTGAAATTCCGACGTATGGAATAAAATATATGAATATTTAAGTAGGCGGTGTACATGCTGCCAGGCAGTAACAATTTAGATGTTTATATTGAATTGTATGCTTATGTAGGAAGTCACATAATGACTCAATTGATTGCAGGATTGTATCTAATACCTTATGTATTGTATGAATTTTAGATCAAGTGGAAATTGATGATAAAGGGCTCGCTTAGATCAAGAAGCTAGTAGAGGAAAAGGGATCACAATCCGGGGTGGACAATAGCTCGGAAAAATTCTTGTGAGTGTAGTTTAAAGTTTGGAGAGGGCGGTAACCTCTCCAGGTCTGTTTTGATTTGTAAATTTTGTTGAACCTTAAGTATAAATTGTATAATGAGCTTGCTATGAAGCAATATCAAGGTAAGTACTCTTTGAGTGGTTACTTGATTGTGAAGTATGCTTGAATTGCCATTGATTGAATTGATATGCTTATTGCCTAATTGAACTATGTTGATATGAAGCATGTTGTTATAGATAGAAGTACACAATTCATTGTTGAATGCCATATTGTTTGATACTCCTACATTAACCATGGAATCATTGATATTGGATTGGATTGAGCCCTATTCGTCTAAAAGGGAACATTGGCACAAATTGTGCATATTGAATTGAAACATGCTTCTAATTGATTGAAAGGTATAACTATTGAAAGCCTTGGTCTCGATTCGGTCTTAGATACAGTTGGCATGCCATAGAGTCTATAGATCTCATTGTCAGGGTGGACTACGGTCCAGGAAATTGGTTCCTAATTGGTGACAGTAGGAGGGAAGTATTGTTATTGGTCATTGGCGACAGTAGGAGGGATTGACCAGGTACTTGGTACCATATTGATTATTGTTTTTGGCGACAGTTTGGTTGGAGACTCGAGTATCTAGACTGAGTAATCGATTCTCAAGGCTATACTTAAAATGAATTAATAACTCATGCATATTGAACCTATTGCTACATTGAATTGTATTGTTTGAATGTAAAAGTAAAATTGAATGCCATGAACTATGGATATTGAAACCTTGATTGAACATTGATTATATGAGTTTGCTTGATTGTAAAGGAAATTCAAACGCTATGATCTATTGCTATTGAATCATTGATTGAGCCTTGTTATATGAAATTGCTTTAGTTGAGTTGTTAAATGAATTGGATGTTTGAGTATGCCTAAACTTCAAGCCTTGCATTGTGATTGGATTGAAAATTAGACAATACGTCTAGTAGTGTATGTCTTATTCGAATGGTTCCCTAATGATGGGGGAACCATACCATCCATTTGATGGTTCGTAGTTAAGACTTATTGTATTGCTGCATTGTAACTTTAACTCACTCACTCAGCTTTGCTTATTATAGTATCATTTCTACGATACAGGTTGATTTTGGACACCATCTTGAAGTCTAAGCTAATACAAGTCACATTTTGCATAAAAGAGTATGTTTCCATCTTGATATAGTTCTCCTAGAATGGTGGCACCTAAGACATGTATATTTATGGTCATTTGGCTATGGTTTGTATAAGATAATTCTAGCTATGATCTATTAGAAGTTTGGTATGTATATATAATAGCATGTATGCACTTTAATGAACCTATATGTTTGATAACCTAATGTTTAACCCCCATGGATGAATTGTGCATGAATGGTTGAGTAGATCTCTTGAAATTGAATAGTTAAGATCAAATAAATGTAGTAAACCTCAAGTTTAGACTTAAACCTTTATGGTCACATTTTGTACTAGCCAAATGATATAGATTATGTTGTAAGATTATATGTTTGATTTAAGTTACATAGGTACATCTTGCAAAACACTTATTGGTATGCTTAATAGCTACATAGGATACTTGGAATTTTTCTTTCATATTAATCATCTAGCCGAATGCTTACTTTGAGGATAAGTAAGTCCTAATTGGTGTTGAACATGATATCTAATTGCTTCATGGGTCTTAATATATCTAGTAAATGTTTCATACAATGTTTAAAGTAACATCACCTATTCGAATGGTAACTTGAAGTGCAAGAAAGACCTTAATTGAAATGTATTCACTAACTACAATTGATTGAATTGTTTATTGTAATTGTAGTAACTTACCTAATCCTAATAGGGTGGTTAGAGTATGTTACAAAATGGTAATCAAGGCTTATGGTTACATGATTCTAGGGTCTATTGCATGAATAGGTTATTATCATTGGTCATTTAGGTGCCACCTTGGAGTTACTTGAATATTGATTGGATTTTGACTTGAGCTTGACTTCTCTTATTCCTTATATATATAATGTCTGAAACAAGATTGGGAAAGGATAATGAAAGCCCGACTGGCTCCTCCAATGAGGGAGGAAGCGTAAGGATGAACCAGGATCCCCTGAAGCCTACTGAACCCCAACAAGTTCAGCAGGAAGTTCTTGTGATTCATCCTATTCAACGAGAATAATTATCCAGTCTGAAGGAGATGTTTGATCAAATGATTGTCTCAATGAGACAAAGTACTTCTGAATCTCCGGTAGCAAAACCGGCAAGAGCTCCTATTGATAAGTTAGCTCAACACCGAGCTTACACTTTCACTGGAACAAGTGAATATAATCCAAAAGAAGCTGAATACTTGTTGGAGAATACAATAAAAATATTGTCTAAGCAACTGCGGTACTCAGATGAACACAAGCTGGAGTGTGCAGTAGCTTTATTGGCCGATGAGGCATTGAATTGGTGGGAAACTATTACTTTGGTAGCACCTGAAGAAGCTGTCACTTGGGAATTCTTCCTTAAAGAATTTAAAAAGAAGCATATAAGTGATCAGTATCTTGCTGATCGCAAAAAGAAGTTTTTGTACCTAAAACAAGGAGGAAAGCCTATCGAGCAGTATGTTAGTGAATTCTGTAAATATTTCAAATACGACTCAGAGTTCATAAAGAAAGAAAAAGATAAGTGTAGAATGTTCATTGACGGTCTTAATGATAAGTTATGCCCCATGTTCACTGCCTTGGGGATTACTAACTTCCAAGAACTGGTCAATAGATTTATAGCTACCGAAGCAAAGATGAAGACTTAGGAAAAACGATCAGAGAATCACTCCCGAGATAACAAAAGATCGAGGGATTATCACAAGCCACATTAGCGTAACAAGAAACAAAAGCATCATGGAGGAAATTCTTCCGATAAGGGAAATTTCTCAAAAGGTAGCTATATTCCCAAACCACAAGCTATGTCTAGATCCTCAACACCTATGGTGTCATTGTATAGTATTGGGAATACCGGGAGGGAGAATCAAATCCCTACTTGCAAGACTTGTCAAAAGAACCATACCGGAGTTTGTAGAAAACTCATCAATGCTTGCTACTTGTGCGGAGGCACAACACACTATGTCAAAGATTGCCCCTAAAATCTGAACAAGTTGCCTTCTCATGCTTCTCATAAATCGAAGCAAGCTCCTTCACCCAAGGGAAAAGGTTTGAAGCAAGCTAACTCGGGCAACTACGGGAAGAGCAAAGGCCAAGGGTCTAATGCTACATATCAAGAGTCTCGGGCACCTGCTCGAGTCTATCACATCCGGGGGCGTGAGGATGAAGAATCTGCTGATGTAATTGTAGGTATAATCTACCTCGATACATACCCTATTTATGCTTTATTTGATACGGGATCAACCCATTCATTCATAAGATCTTCTTTAATTGAAATGCTTAAATTGAAGCCTGAATATGTTACTTGTAGCTTAATTGCTACCAATCCTTTAGGAGATAATGTAATAGTAAACCAAATATGTAAGGATTGCCCTTTGTTTATTCAGGGCATTTCATTCCTAGCCGACTTGTTATTGTTACCTTTTGTTGAATTCGATCTCACTCTGGGATCAGATTGGTTAGGAAGGCATCAAGATTGGGTAGATTGCCAAAAGAGAAAATTGTTTTTCCGAGGTTTAGGAGAAAAATCCATTACCTTGATCGACAAGAAACCTATTAGCATTTTTGTTGCCATGATTAAAAGTGATGAAATTGAATTCAGGGTGAGTTCATTCCCTATTGTTTCTGACTTCCCTGATGTTTTTCCTGAGGAATTATCAGGATTTCCCCCTGTTCGGGAAGTTGAATTCAAGATTGAAGTTCAACCCGGGAGTGATCTAGTGTCTATCGCTCTATATCGAATGGCCCCTATTGAACTTAAAGAGCTTAAGCAACAATTGCAAGAGCTTCAAGGCAAGGTCTTCATCCGACCTAGCTCTTCACCCTCGGGAGCACCCGTATTGTTCGTTAAAAAGAAAGACGGGTCGATGAGGCTATGTATTGTTATCGTCAGCTAAACCGGCTCACTATCAAGAACAAGTATCCATTGACGAGGATAGAGGACTTGTTCGACCAATTCAAGGATGCCAAAGTCTTCTCCAAGATCGATTTGCGATCGGGGTACTATCAGATGAGAATACAAGACTCGGATGTACCCAAAACGGCTTTTAGGACTCGATATGGTCACTATGAGTTCCTAGTTATGCCCTTCGGGCTAACCAATGTTCTAGTGGCTTTCATGGACTTAATGAACTGCGTGTTCAAACCTTATTTGGACAAATTTGAGGTCGTCTTTATTGATGAAATCCTTGTCTACTTAAAAGGACAAAGAAGAACATGCTAATCACCTTCGAATTGTACTCCAAACATTGAGGGAGAATCGGCTATATGCTAAATTGAGTAAATATGAGTTCTGGCTCTCAGAAGTATCCTTCTTAGGCCATGTTATCTCAGCTGATGAGATAAAGGTTGATCCTAAGAAGATTCAAACCATAATCGAATGAAGACCTCCAAGAAATGTTAGTTAGGTAAGGAGTTTTCTCGGTTTAGCCGAGTATTATCGAATATTCATGAAAAGATTCTCAATTCTTGCTACTCCATTGAATCGACTCCTTCGAAAGAATACTCCATTTAAATGGTTTGAGGACCAGCAAATGAGCTTTGATCAATTGAAACAAGGCCTAACTCAAGTTCTTATTCTAATCCAACCTAAACTGGGAAAAGACTTTACGGTCTTCAGTGATGCTTCCTATCTCAGTTTAGGGTGTGTATTGATGCAAGATGACAAGGTAATTGCCTATGCTTCTTGACAACTCAAGCCACATGAACTGAACTATCCAACATACGACTTGGAGCTAGCGGCAGTCGTGTTTGCTTTAAAGATCCGGAGACATTATCTATACAGAGAGAAATGTCGATTATTTACGGATCATCAAAGCTTAAAATACATTCTAACTCAAAATGAGTTAAATCTTTGACAACGAAGATTGGTGGAACTACTCAAAGACTATGATCTAATCATTGATTAGCACCCGGGCAAGGAAAAAGTTGTGGCTGATGCACTTAGTCGCAAACATTCAATTGGTAAGATCGGATACGATTTTTTCAACATTGTTTATCCCCTATTCGAATGAATGATGTGAATCCATTAATCGAAATTCTTTAATTGTAGCTTCAACTACCTTCAATTCCCATTTTAAGCTCCTAAAGAATCAGAGATGTATGGCAGAACTTCAAGTTCAATACGATTTGAATTCGAGGATCAAAGAGCTTCAACAAAATGATCCCGAACTGCTGAAGATATTGAAAGAAATTGAATCCAAACCGAGCACTTAATTCTCACTTCAATTGAATGGTGTGCTCTACTTCAAGAATCGGGTTTATGTACCCAATAACTCAATCCTTAAGAGGGAAATGCTTCAAGAAGCACATAGTAGTCCTTTTTTCAATACATCCGGGAGTGATCAAGATGTATAAGGACTTAAAGGAAGTCTATTGGTGGTCGGGACTGAAGGCTGATATTGTTGACTTTTTATTGAAGTGCCTCACCTTCCAAAAGGTGAAGGCCGAACACCAACTACCTACTAGACTCATTCAACCCATCGAATTGCCTCAAAGGAAGTGGGAGTGTATAACAATGGACTTCGTATCGGGATTGCCTCTATCACCGAGGAAGAATGATGCTATTTGGGTAATTGTTGATAGATTCATCAAATCGGCTCACTTCCTACCTGTTCAAATGAACATGAGCCTCCAAAAACTAGCTGAATTATACTTGAAAGAAGTAGTCAGACTTCACGGTGTTCCTAGATCTATCATATCTGATCGAGACTCTTTTTTTACCTCTCAATTTTGGAGGGCACTTCAAGAGGCTATGGGAACTAAGCTGAACCTTAGCACTTCCTTCCATCCACAAACTGATGGACAATCTGAAAGGGTAATTCAAGTGCTTGAAGATATGCTTCGAGCTTTCATTATTCACTTCGGTAAAGACTGGGAAATATCTCTATCATTAGCTAAGTTTTCCTACAACAATAGCCATCAAGCTTCTATCAAAATGGATCCATTTGAAGCATTGTATGGTAGAAGATGTAGAACTCCCCTATGCTGGTCTGAATTGGGTGAGAACAAGGTCTTAGGACCTGAGTTGCTTCGTGAAACCGAAAATCAAGTTTAGGTGATCCATAATAGATTGAAAGAAGCCTTTGATAGGCAAAAGGCATATACCGATCTCAAGAGAAGAAACATTGAATATCGAGTGGGAGATTATGTATTCTTTAAGGTATCTTCTTGGAGGAAAATCCTCAGATTTTGGAAAAAGGGTAAACTAAGCCCTCGATTCATCGGACCTTTTGAAGTCTTAGAGAATATTGGTCCAGTTGCTTACAAGCTAGCACTCCCTACTGAATTCAATAGAATCCACAACATCTTCCTATAATGCCCCCATACATGTCATTAATTAAGGATAATTAAGGGTAAATTAGTCAATTGGAGGAGATAATGGATGATCCATTATCATCTTCTTCTCCCCTCCTTGCTGCGTAGATAAACTAGGAAGAGAGAAAGCAATTTGAGCGAGAAAAACTCCATAGTCATACATTCAAGCTTGGAATTGGAGAAATTGGAGTTTCTAACATTCATATAATCTTGATAGAAAGGTAAAATCTCTTCCTTAATGTGTTATAGATACAAATGATGCATGAAGATTTATGGTTTTTGCTTGAATTATATGAAATTGATGAATGGATAGTGAATTGATGCTATGAACTAGTTAGGAAGTTCAATTGATTGATTAATCCATGGAATTTACATGACAATCGAATGAATATGAGAAATTGAAGTTGTCAATAGCTAAATTGATGGTGAAATGCTATGCTAAATGCTGGAAAATTGGGATGATAATTGGAATGGATGATTGAAATGTAAATTGTAATGGTAGATGCTGGAAATTCTAGTGGATTGATGTCCTAATGAATTGAATTGAAAATGTTGCTCAAAAACCCTGTTTTGAACATGTTGGTAGATGAACTGAAGATTGAATTGAATAGATAACTTGCTGGAAATGTAAAAGCACCTAATTGGATTAGTTAAATTAGGTAATGGACTGCTCAATTGGTAAATTGAATGTGCAATGTGATCAAATAGATCAAATTGGGTTCAACATGATAATGCCCTGTTTTAAGCTTATTTCTAGGTGTATTATAATGTCCTAGACATGTAAGAACATGAAAATGAATTGAATTGCCATGTTAGAACCTTGTTTAGGTGAATTAAGAAGCTAGAAATTCAACCTAGTGTAATCTGCCCAGAATGCTCTGTTCTGGGAAGTAACTTTGAAAAATCACTATAAATTGTATAAAATGAATTTAAGGCTGAAATTTTTATGGAGAACATCTTGATATGTCTAAATCCATTAGGAGAAAACATAACTGAATTATGGGTTGTATACTGAAATGTAGAGAAGAAACACTAGGGACAGTGCAAACTGTCTAGTATAACCAAATGCCCTGTCTTTAAGTTAAAAACTGTATTAATTGGATAAGAAATAAAATTCAAGCCTTATATGTTTATAAATAAATTTTTTTTATCTTTCCAACGGTGTAAACCAATTGAAATTCCAATGTACGGAATAAAAGATATGAATATTTAAGTAGGCAGTGCACATGCTGCCAGGCAGTAACAGTTTAAATTTTTATATTGAATTGTATGCTTATGTAGGGAGTCACATAATGACTCAATTAATTTCTGTATTGTATCTAATACCTTATGTATTGTATGAATGTTAGATCAAGTGGAAATTGATGATAAAGGGGCTCACTTAGATCAACAAGCCAGTAGAGGAAAAGGGATTACAATCCGAGATTGACAATAGCTCGGAAAAATTCATGTGAGTGTAGTTTAAAGTTTGGCGAGGGCGGTAACCTTTCCAAGTCTGTTTTGATTTGTAAATTTTATTGAGCCTTAAGTATAAATTGTATAATGAGCTTTCTATGAAGCAATAGCAAGGTAAGTACTCTTTGAGTGGTTACTTGATTGTGAAGTATGCTTGAATTGCCATTGATTGAATTGATATGTTTATTGCCTAATTGAACTATGTTGATAAGAAGCATGTTGTTATAGATAGAAGTATACAATTCATTTTTGAATGACATATTGTTTGATACTCCTACATTAACCATGGAATCATTAATATTGGATTGGATTGAGCCTTATTCGACTAAAAGGGAGCATTGGCACAAATTGTGCATATTGAATTGAAACATGCTTCTAATTGATTGAAAGGGATAACTATTGAAAGCCTTGGTCTCGATTCGGTCTTAGATATAGTTGGTATTCCATAGAGACTATAGAGCTCATTTTCGGGGTGGACTACGGTCCGGGACATTGGTCCCTAATTGGCGACAGTAGGAGGGAAGTATTGTTATTGGTCATTGGCGACAGTAGGAGGGATTGACCAGGTACTTGGTACCATATTGATTATTGTTTTTGGTGACAGTTTGGTTGGAGACTCGAGTATCTAGACTGAGTAATCGATTCTCAAGGCTATACTTAAAATGAATTAATAACTCATGCACATTGAACCTATTGCTACATTGAATTATATTGATTGAATGTAAAGGTAAAATTGAATGCCATGAACTATGGATATTGAAACCTTGATTGAACACTGATTATATGAGTTTGCTTGATTGTAAAGGAAATTCAAACGCTATGATCTATTGCTATTGAATCATTGATTGAGCCTTGTTATATGAAATTGCTTTAGTTGAGTTGTTAAATGAATTGGATGTTTGAGTATGCCTAAAATTCAAGCCTTGTATTGTGATTGGATTGAAAATTAGACAATACATCTAGTAGTGTAAGTCTTACTCGAATGGTTCCCTAATGATGGGGGGACCATACCATCCATTTGATGGTTCGTAGTTGAGACTTATTGTATTGTTGCCTTGTAACTTTAACTCATTCACTAAGCTTTGCTTATTCTAGTATCATTTCTACGATACAAGTTGAATTTGGACACCATCTTGAAGTCTAAGCTAATACAAGTCACATTTTGCATAAAAGAGTATGTTTCCATCTTGATATAGTTCTCCTAGGATGGTGGCACCTAAGACATGTATATTTATGGTCATTTGGCTATGGTTTGTATAAGATCATTCTAGCTATGATCTATTAGAAGTTTGGTATGTATATATAATAGCATGTATGCACTTTAATGAACTTATATGTTTGATAACCTAATGTTTAACCCCCATGGATGAATTGTGCATGAAATGGTTGAGTAGATCTCTTGAAATTGAATAGTTAAGATCAAATAAATGTAGTAAACCTCAAGTTTAGACTTAAACCTCTATGGTCACATTTTGTACTAGCAGAATGATATAGATGATGTTGTAAGCTTATATGTTTGATTTAAGTTACATAGGTACATCTTGCAAAACACTTATTGGTATGCTTAATAGCTACATAGGATACTTGGAATTTTTCTTTCATATTAATCATCTAGCCGAATGCTTACTTTGAGGATAAGTAAGTCCTAATTGGTGTTGAACATGATATCTAATTCCTTCATGGGTCTTAATATATCTAGTAAATGTTTCATACAATGTTTAAAGTAACATCACCTATTCGAATGGTAACTTGAAGTGCAAGAAAGACCTTAATTGAAATGTATTCACTAACTACAATTGATTGAATTGTTCATTGTAATTGTAGTAACTTACCTAATCCTACTAGGGTGGTTAGAGTATGTTACAAAAATACCAGTAACAAGAAAATTAACAATGTCAGCATACAAGGGAATTGTTGTAGCATATAATATTTCTCATCAGGGAACTCCTCCTTAATATCTAAGATCTCCTCATTCTCAGCCTTATTTTTTAGCCTAGATAGATGATCAGCAACTTGGTTCTCACAACTCTTTCTATCCTTTACCTCTAAATCGAACTCTTGCAACATAAGTATCCATCTAATAAGTCTAGGTTTAACATCTTTTTTAGTCGCTAAATATTTAATAGCATAATGATTAGTATGTACTATGACCTTTGTGCCTATCAAGTATGCTCTAAACTTATCAATAGGGAACACAACAGCCAACAGTTCTTTTTCGGTGGTAGTGTAGTTGATTTGTGCATCATTTAGGGTGCGGCTAGCATAATAAATAACATGAAAAATTTTACCTCGACGCTGCCCAAGTGCTGCCCCCACTGCATAGTCACTCGCATCGTATATCAACTCGAATGGTGAGGTCCAATCTGGGGGAACAATTATGGGTGCTGAGATAAGCTTCTCCTTGAGTTCCTTAAATGTGTTGTAGCATTCTGCATCAAAGATGAAGGGCTAGTTTTGCTGAAGCAAATTACACAATGGCTTGGAGATTTTGAAGAAGTCCTTAATGAACCTCCTATAAAAGATAGCATGCCCCAAGAAACTCTGAAACCCCTTCACAGTGGTGGGTGGCGGTAGCTTCTCAATTACTTCAACCTTGGCCTTGTCCACTTCTATCCCTTGTTGAGAGATTTTGTGACCTAGAACAATTCCTTCAGTCACCATAAAATGACATTTCTCCCAATTGAGCACTAAGTCTTCTTCTTCGCATCTCTTGAGTACCTTGGATAAGTTGCCTAAACATGATTCGAAAGTATCTCCAGAGAAAGAAAAATCATCTATGAAGATTTCCAAAAATTCTTCAACCATATTAGAAAAGATGGCTAACATACACCTTTAAAAGTAGATGGAGCATTGCAAAGCCCAAAGGGCATCCGTCGAAATGCGTAAGTGTCGTAAGGGCAAGTGAAGGTTGTCTTCTCTTGATCTTCCGGTGCTATAGCAATCTGGTTGTACCCTGAGTATCCATCAAGGAAACAATAGAAGGATTTGCCCACCAATCGATCTAGCACTTGATCAATGAATGAGACAGGGTAGTGATCCTTCTTGGTTGCCTTGTTGAGCTTCTGATAGTCCATGCAAATTCTCCACCCTATAACAATCCTTTTTGGTAGGAATTCATTGTCGGCATTGCTCACCATGGTCATGCCTCCTTTCTTTGGTATACATTGTACCAGGCTAACCCATGAACTATTGGATATTGGGTAAATAATTCTCGCATCAAGCCATTTGATTATCTCCTTCATCACCACATTCTTTATGATTGGATTGAGCCTTCTTTAGTGTTTAACAGAATTGCTGTGACAATCATCAAGCAAAATTTTGTGCATATAAATGGTAGGGCTTATACCCTTCAAATCAGCCATAGTCTACCCTAGAGCTTTTTTATGTTGAGAGAGCATATTTATCAAGCTACATTCTTGCTTAGGGGTTAGACTATAAGAGATTATCATAGGCAAAGTCTCATTACTACCCAAATAAGCATATTTAAGATGTAAAGGTAATGGCTTTAATTCTAATGTGGGTGCATGATCAAGTGAGGGTTTAGGAGAGACAAATTCGGCAAAGTCTAAAGATTCAAAGTGCGTACCTGGTCTAGCAACGATCAAGCTGGACTATTTCACCTCCAATGGGAATTCCTCAAGCTTTTCATTGTCCTCCTCACTGAGTTTCACATAGTCCTTAATTTCCACAAAATTGCTGCAGCATAATTCTGCAGCTTCCTCTTCTGTCATAGCATATGTGTGTTTACACTCTTCATATTCATCCAAATATTTGAGGGTGTTGAAGACATTTATAGTCACCTTCTAGTCATCCACTCGCATGGTGAACTCACCATTTTCACAATCAATTAAAATTCGACATGTCACTAGGAATGGTCGCCCTAAGATAGTTGGTGCTTTGTCATCTACTTCACAATCAAGGATAAGGAAGTTAGCTGGGAAAACAAATTTGCCCACCTTAACCACAACGTCTTCTATCTTTCCTTCTAGTCGAACATGAGATCTATTTGCGAGTTGTGAGATCATTGTGGTAGGTCTTGCATCTCCTATTCCAAGCTTCATAAAGATTGACTTGGGAATTAGGTTGACACTAGACCTAAGGTCGCATAGAGCTTTCCCCACGTAATTATCACCTATGGGACATGGAATGATAAACCTGCCTGGATCACTCATTTTGGGAGGCAAGTCACTCAATACAGAGTAATACTCCTTTGTTGTAGCAATAGTATCTTACTTCTCAACCTTCCTTTTCTTGGTGACAATGTCCTTGAGAAACTTAGCATACGTAGGCATTTGATCAATGCCCCAGAAATAGGACATTGACATATAGTTGATCGAGGATATCCACAAATTTCTTGAATTGAATATCGTCTTGGTGCTTCTTCAATCTTTGAGGGAAGGGTGGTGGGGGTTTGCCTTCTTCTTCTATTGGTGGTTCTCTCTCTTTGCTGTAGCATTACTCTGTACACCATCAGTAGCTTCACCTGTCGATCCTTTATTTTTATTCTCTTCTAGAGCTGATTCTTTTTGTAAAGATGGCTCTTCATTCACAGTCGGGGGGGGGGGTAGGATCATCAAACTTATTTCCCCTAAACTTATCTTTTTTGTTAAGTTGGGTGTCACTCCTCAAAATTAGTGCACTACACTACTTCTTGCCATGATTTTTAGTGACTTCAGTATCACTAGGTAAAGTACCTTGAGGTCGGGCATGCAAAGCTTGTACGATTTGGCCTACTTGAGTCTCCAGGGATCTCAAGGAAGAGCTATGGCTTTGAAGAAATTCACCTTGACTCTTGATAGACATCGAATGGTCTTGGAGCAAAGCCTTAGTGGTTATCATGAAATCTCGCAAAGTAGCTTCCAAAGAATTACTGGTTGATGAAGAGGTTGTACCTTTGTTGTCATTTTGCCAAGGCATATTCTGCTGAAAGGTTTAGTACTCAGTCTGATTATGTTTCCTATTCAAGCTTCCAGCATTGTGGGTTCCTTGATTCACCCAAGAAATATTAAGATGTTGACGTCATCCTGGATTATAAGTGCTTGAGTAGGTGTTGTGGTTGTTCCTATTGAAGTTTCCCACGTAGTTGATTCATGATTTTCATGGAATTCGCTCACATGATGTTGTCCATCACATTGAACAAAAGTGGTTGCTACCTTTACTTCCTTTACCTCACTTGGGTGTTGGAGATTCTTCAACATGGTTGTAATAGCCGACAACTAGGCTGAAACCGAGTTATTGTTATCTGATTCTCGTGTCTCATGTGCTCTTCTTCCAGTGCTAAGTCTCGAAGTAGGGAATTGGTAGTCATTGTTTGCTATCCTATCAAGGATATCAAATGCTTTTTGCGGTGATTTGTCTAGCAAAGTGCCATTTGCTGAAGCATCCAGCATCATTCTTGAGGGGGCATTGACACCATTGTAGAACATTACAACCTGTGTCCAGTCTTGGAATCCATGATTGGTACATTTGCGAAGCAGTCCCTTGTATCTATCCCAACACTGGTACATCAACTCGTCATCAACTTGACGAAAGGAAGCTATGTCATTATGTAACTGTGTGTTCATGTTGGGTGGATTATACTATAGTAAAAAACTGCGGCATAAATCTACCAATGACTCTATTGAACTGGCTGGCACTCAACTCAACCAAGCTCGTGCTCGATCACGCAATGAATAAGGAAATAGCTTGAGCTTCAGCACATCTTCATGCACAGCTTGTCATCGAAAAGAATCACATACTTCCAAGAATGCTCGAATGTGTTGTCTTGCATCTTCATGAGGCGATCCACCAAACTGCCCAATGGAATTCAACATGTTAAACATGACTGGCTTGAGTTCAAAATGAGCTGCTTGAATCTCGGGAGCCACAATTCCAGGATTAAGATCATCCAAGATAGGATTGAAGTGATCCCTAATAGCTTGAGGTTAAACTATTTCTCTAGGATTTGCTGCAGCATTAATGTTATTCAGATTTTCATCTACTTGGTTACCACCTTTATACATTGTTCTTAAGGCTTCTTGTATGCATCTTCTTTGGCGAAATAAGTTCTCAATCTAAGGCACGAAAGGTGATAATGATTTTTCGGGTCTTCCTCGAGTCATGCAACAACACAACACCTAAAAAGTGAAACAAGAAAACAAGTAAAACTAAATAGAAAAATAAGAAATAATATAAAGACTAAACTCTAATAACCTATTGCCAATCCCCGGCAACAACGCCAAAAACTTGTTGCGCGTGTAGGTGTACTATAATTGATACGCAATTTGTGCAAGTATACACATCGAACAAGTAATAAAGTGATGAGTGAGTATCGTCTCCACAGGGATTGGAGGCTAAACTAATTTAGTCAAAACACACAAATAGGGCGGTAAAAAAATGTTGCAGCAATAAGAAACAATTGTAGAAATGCTATGGCAAAAAGAAACAGGTTTATAAATGATGTGGCAAACAACTATAATGCAAACTGAGATGAAACAAGGTCACTTCAAACGTCTACTCACGTATATGAAACTCTATATGGGAATGACTGGCTGAACTTGCTATGGACCCTTATGCCTAAGCCTAATGAATGTCTAGACTAACTTGCCTTTCTCATGCTCGACGGAGTTCACAAGACTGCTTCTAAAATTATTTCTAGCAAGAAACCTGGTAGAAGGGAATATTAACGCAATACCTCTCGGCGTAATCCCTTAACATGCAACTACCGATTAAAGCTCTACTCCTTTTAGTCGTTGAAACTATATCCTTATCTCTAAGGTGAGTTAGGGTTTTGCCTCTCAGCATCAAACCCCATTGTCCACTTTAGTCTTAGCGTAACTCTATCGAATATTAAGCTAACCAAAACCTAAACAAAGGCTAACTCTCGAAAGCTCTTACAAGTTTAGGGCAATAATGAACAATGTACAAAGCATGAAATGAACAAGAAAACAACCAAACATCCATTAAAACATTAAGCATAACAACCATAATAAGCCCAAGCCACTTAAAATCAGTTCATGGCTGGGAAAATATCATCTATAATCATTGGTTTAACACAACCCATTTAAAGAAATGAAATGAAACAACAAAGTAACTAAGAGTGGGAGAAACTCCTGAGCTGTTTTGGATTGTCATGCACTGATCTAAGCCCACTGCTTCTCTCAGATTCCAGCGAGAGCACCCCTTTGAGCTTCAACAATGGAGGACGCATTGATGGAGGAAGAAGAAGATGGAATACAATCGCTTCTTTCTCTTTCTTAGCTCACTCCTAACCCCCTTTTTAGTTCCCTTTAAATGAGGATATCTTGCCTTTATATAGTGGGGGCTCTTAGGGTTTTGCGCCCTACATTCCAAAGGAATATTCCCTTCAAATGTGGGAACAAAGTAGGCTGGCAGGTACACGTGTAGGGCCACCATAAATATCTTCAGTCTATTGTCCTCTAGTGCACCCCAAGAATGCTATCCAAAATGCTATGACATTTATCCCTGCATCGCTCCTTATTTCCCTGCACATCACCACACCAACCAAAACCCTCCAAAGCAGCACTATTCTTGCAAATAATCAAAGACCACCAAACAGGAAACACTATATGCAACTACATGAGCTAAATGCATCTATATGCCATGAGATGTGATGAATTAGGCTTGATTTCATACAATAACTCAAGTAAAAGGGCATTAAATGTTAACCTTTTGCAAGGTTAACAGGGTGATTGGGACATTACATCATATTTTTTTCCTTTCATTTCATGTTTACCATGACCTTTGTAAATCACCCCGAACTTTTAAAATATTAATGAAGTATTATTTTGTGCCTTCTCTTACCTCTTTCTATAAGCATTTTGTAAGTAGGTTGATAGAGATTCATGAAAAACAAAAGATTTCTTGGTATTACTATGTTCTAACCTTTTAAGTGCAGGTAGTACAAATAAATACGCTAAGGCCCAGCCAAGAAGAGACATCAGACCTCAGGGTAAAAGAATCTATCGAAGTAAGGAGACGAAAGATGTAGGTATCAGGGTTTAAGCTCGCTACAAAAAAGCAAGTCGATTACAAAGATGAAATAAATTTCAAAGTGAAAACCTGAAAGGGCACTAATAGAAACAAAAAAGAAAGAAAAGGAAAAAAGAAAGAAAAAAGGAAAAAAGAAGAACAAGAAAAAAGAAGGAAAAGAAAAAAGATGGAAAAGAAGAAAGAAACAAAGAGGAAAAAGAATAAAAGAAGAAATCAAAGTGAAAACCTAAAATGACACTTTGAGAAAAGTATATCTAAAGTGAAAACCTGCAAAGGTGTTTTAGAACAAAAGATTTGAAAGTTCGAAAGGAAAAAGATAATGGTTGAACTTGAATATGAGATGAGGTACTGTCACTGGAAAGATCAAGAAGAAGAAGAAAGTAAAGAGAAGGTCGAGAAAGATCGACCATGAAAGTGAAGGCGTTTAAACTACGTTTATTTTTCACAATTCACACATCATACTTAGTCAGACATCCCTATGTTAGGAGCATGCTAACTCATACCATCATAGGATTTCATCTCTTTTACAGGTATTTGAAGGTTAGATCGGGTACCTCCTAAGAAGAGGAGTAAAAAACAAAGAGAAAACCCAGAAAAGATTTCAGCTGAAGGATTTCAAACTTGCAACACTAGGATTTCAGAGCGAATGAGGCAGATACGCATAGCTCAAGATCTTTTGGATAAGGGGTTTATTCGACCGAATTCATCACCTTGGGGAGCACCAGTTTTGTTTGTCAAGAAAAATGATGGATTGATGTGACTATGTATTAATTATCGCCAGCTAAATAGAGTAACAATCAAGAATAAGTATCCGTTACCAAGGATTGATGACATTTTCGATTAGATGAAAGGTGCTTCTATCTTCTCTAAGATAGACCTATGATCCGTATACTATCAATTACAAGTGAGGGAGTCTGATGTCCCAAAGACTATCTTTCGAACTAGATACGGCCACTAAGTTCTTGGTAATGCCTTTTGGGCTTACCAATGCACCTGCAGCCTTCATAGACCTGATGAACCGTGTGCTCCAGTCCTATCTAGATAGGTTCATGGTTGTCTTCATAGATGACAACCTGATCTACTCCAAGGCCACTGCCACTCATGAAGAACATCTCTGGATTGTACTTCAAACTCTCTGGAGAAACAGTTGTACGCTAAGTTCAGTAAATATGAATTCTGGCTATTTAAAGTATCCTTTCTGGGTCATGTGATTTCTTCTGTGGGAATTCAAGTGGACCTGAAGAAGATTCAAGCGGTTCTTGATTGGATTCCTCCAAAGAATGTTAGAGAAGTTTGTAGCTTTATGGGCCATGCAGGCTACTACCGTAGATTTGTTAAAGGGTTCTCGATGATTGCTGCACCCTTAATGAAGCTTTTCCGTAAAGAAACTCCATTTGTGTGGATAGTGGAACAACAAAGGAGTTTTGGTCAGCTTAAACAAGTCCTAACACATGCCCTTGTTTTGGTGCAACCCGAGTCAAGTAAGGATTTCATTGTATACAGTGATGTATCCCACCTGGGATTAGGCTATGTGCTTCACATCAACTTAAGCCAAACGAGCTGAATTACCTGCCGCGTGATTTGGAGTTAGCTGTTGTTGTGTTTGCCTTAAAGATTTGGAGGCATTATCTTTTCGGTGAGAAGTGTTACTTGTACACCAATCACAAGAGCCTGGAGTACCTTCTGACTCAGAAAGAGTTGAATCACCATCAACGATGGTGGATGGAACTTTTAAAGAACTATGATTTGGTCATTGATTACCATCCCGGTAAGGCCAATATTGTGGCTGACACTTTTAGTCGAAAGCCCACTCCCTCCTCGAGATGTTTGAATGCCCATTTTTGGCTCAAAAAGCATGGCAAGTTACTGGCTGAATTGAAAGTTCAATCAAACATCGTGTCCTGGATCAAAGCACTCCAGGAATCTGATGAGGAGTTGCAAACTCTTATTGCTAAGATCGAGGATAAGCCGGATCCTGACTCCGCTATGAATTCTGAAGGTTTATTGTGTTTTCGAAATCGTATTTGTGTCCTTGATGATGATGATCTTCGAAACCAGATTTTGAGTGAAGCCTATTCGAGTACTTTCTCTGTCCATATTGAAGCTATCAAGATGTATAAAGACTTAAATGAGCTGTATTGGTGGTCTGGTATGAAATGTGAGATCACAAACTTTGTGGCTAGGTGTCTGACCTGCCAATGAGTTAAAGCCGAGCACAAGGTACCTACCGGTCTCTTGCAACCTATTGATCTTCCGCAATAGAAACATGAACGTATTATGACGGAGTTTATAAGTGGTTTACCATTGACACTGAAGAAAAATGATGTTGTATGGATCATTGTAGATCAATTCACCAAGTCAGCTCATTTTCTTTCGATAAGAATGGACTTCAGCTTCCCTAGATTCGCTGAGTTGTACATCTGCGAAGTCATCCGTTTGCACGGAGTTCTAGCGTCCATCATTTTCGACCGCGATCCGCATTTTGCATCTCGGTTTTGGAGAACCTTACATGAAGCTTTAGGGACGCGAGTGCATGTAAGAACTACTTTCCACCCTTAAAACAATGGCCAATCTGAAAGGGTTATTCTGATAACCTTATTTCTCTTTTATCCATATGTATAAGTGTTTTGTATCAATCCTAATTCTTCCTTGTAGATTTTGGAAGATATGCTACGAGCCTATGTTATCGGTTTCAAACATACGTGGGAGAAATCCTTATCGCTAGCAGAATTTGCATATAATAACAGTTACCAAGCTTCGATTCAAATGGCTCCCTATGAAGCCCTTTATGGCAGGAGATGTAGAACCCCTCTATGTTGGACCGAGTTAGGTGAAGGCAAAATGTTAGGCCCTGACTTACTTCGGCAAACGAAAGAAAGGGTAACCATTATTCGCAACCGACTCAAAGCTATATTCAACCGGCATAAAGCCCATGCTGATTTGAGAATGAGGGACATTCAGTATGAGGTTGGTGAGAAAGTCTTCCTTAAAGTATCTATATGGAAGAAGATCCTTCGTTTTGGCATAAAGGGTAAGCTAAGTCCTCGTTTTATTGGCCTGTTTGAAGTAATTGAGCAAGTTTGGCATGTTACTTACCAACTATCTCTCCCTGAAGAGTTAAGTCGTATACATAACGTGTTCCACGTTTCTATGCTACGAAAGTACCAGTCTAATCCTTCCCATGTGATCGAGCTGAAGTCTGTAGAAATTTAGTCCAACCTAACGTACGAGGAGGAACCAAAGTAGATCCTCGCACGAGAAGTCAAGAGACTTCTAAACAAGTCTGTACCACTAGTAAAAGTCCTTTGGAGGAGTCACTCAGTGGAGGAAGCAACGTGGGAGCCAGAGGAAACGATACAGAAACAATATTCTCATCTTTTCGGCTAGAGTGAAAATTTGAGAACGAATTTTCTTGAGGAGGAGAGTTGTCACACCCTAGAAACCGGTCTAGTCAGAACTAGGTTCCGGTCATCAAAAATTCTGTACCGGTTATGCTTGAAAAATGTAATTTTCGTATCTTGCATCCAATTGTGAAGTAATGAAAGTTATTTGGGTTTAATCAAGTTGTTGGACCTTTTGTAATGAATGGGAATTAGGGGTTCCATTGAAAATACTGAAAATGCTGCGTATCGATACAGTAGGACCTGTATCGATACGACCTAACTATCTTAACTAACTTACCCAATTTAGCTTTGCCGTATTGATACAACCATGTAGTGTATTGATATGGGCCTCTGTCAAAATTATTTTTGGTGACCAATTTGTAAAAAAATAGAAGCAGGAGGCTGAGTCGCCTACTTGCATGCCTATCCTCACGTGAAAGTGATCAGAAAAGATGACCATTAGACATCAATAGTCAATAATGGAAAGCGTTAAGAAAGATGATTGATTATTGGGTTAAGCAAACCTTGCGTAAGGGAAACCCTCCCATTGGCTAAGTGAAATATGGGACAATGATTAGGGAAAAATTGGATGGCTTTAAAATGAATAAGGAAAGCTCTCATCCTTGTTTTGAATCTCCCGTAAACTAAACTCACCCTTTGCCTTCAAACAAGTACAGACCTCCATTGTTATCTTCAAGCTCAAGCTCAAGCAAGCACATCGATCCAATCCTCAATCTTTGCTTGATTTCAATACACCAATTGAAAGCTTATAGCTCGGTAAGTAAAATCCCTATGCCAATTTGATGAATCCATCAATCCTTAGAGTTTAATTTCAAGAATTAGGTCTTGAATGTTCAAGTTAAGCTCATGTGCTAAATGATCAAATTCCTTATTTCGATGTTGTCTACAAGCTTGGGTAAGCTTGAAAACAATTTTGAATCGTTGGTTTTGATTCTAATGTAATCCTTTAATTTTGGACTAGCTCAAGAAATGGAGAAAGACCCCTCGTGTAACATCCCAAAATACGGCCTAGGAGAATGTAACCAATTCGGATGTGTTTTAATTTGATTTTTGTATATTACACAAATGCCAATTTTGTAATATCCTAAACGTCCCTAGCATTAATAGTGAATTGAGTTAAGGACCAATTAATAACTTTGGATAGTTTATTAGCTAAACTAGATGGATCATTTCGGAATAGATATAATAGTTGGGTGATTGCATGTAAACTAAAAAGTAGTAAATGATCCTTCTATGTGTCATGTTTTGGACAAAACATGTGGAAGTAAGTATGATGTAATCGGCCTAGGTGGAAGGAAACAAAGCAAAATTTTGTTTTCCATCATCTTCTTCCTCCTATCTAACCGATTCTCTAGAGAGAGAGAAAGGAGAAATTGGGCAGCCATGAGAGCTTAAAATCGGAGCTTGTTCTTGCATGATTCCTTGAGGAATTGGTTGATTTTATTTGAAGAAGAAGGTGATGTCTTATCTCTTTCAATCTTCTATTGTGTTGTTTTATTTTGCTAACTTGATATGTATGAGGAATTAGAATGGATGAGAAGTTGTATATAAATTCGAATGGTGAGAATATTTAGTAACTATCATGCCATTGATTCTTTCAAATGGATTAGCTAGATATTGTCCTTGCAAAACTCAGCTGGAAAATATATAAACAACGAATTATAAACTGACTTGGACATGGAAAATGTATGTGAATGAGGAATGTTGGAACTTCTCGGTGTATGTATGAAATTGGGAACAGCTTTCAGCATATAGATATGAAATTTGATTGAAATGTGTTGATATATATATATGCGCTTGCTGCCAGTTTTAAAGATATGAATGTGTGAAATTGTTGTAAGGTGAACATGTGTACAAAACAGCCCAAATTTGAGTGTATATATATACACACTTGATTATATATGTGTGTAATGCTTGAATTGGAGTTAGGGGTTAGCATTGCTAATAGTTGCACTAAGAGGGTGTCTTAATAAACACATAAGAATGAATATCCCTAGGTGTTCTGTTTCGTGTGTATAGACGGTTAAAGAGGCTGATTTGTTTGTGTATACGAGTTTGGGGAATAATTTAATATGAATAGACATGTACATAGTAATTTATATCATTTAGGAATGTTTTAAAATAATTAAATAAAATCAAGAACTGTTTTGTGTATAAGAGTTGTTAAAAATGTAACTAATCATGTATGCCTTGTGTAAACAGTTTTAAAATCTGCATTACTTGTAACTTTGAAAATTGCTATAAATTGTACCGGTGGAATTGAAAGCTATAATTTATGTGGTTAAAAATCTTGACATGTCTAGCTTAAATTAAAACAAACGGAATTGAATTCTGAGTTATAGAAAAGTTTATAGAGATGCTTCTTTAAGGTTAGCGCAATCTGCCCAGTGGCAGAATTAGGCGTGTCTTTAGACTAAATTTTGTATTAACTCATAAAGAGTAAAATTAAAAGTCTTATATGGTTAGAAAGTTAATTGAGTCATCTTTCTAAGGTGCAAACGGTTCAAAATTCTGACGTACGGAATGGAAGATATGAATTTTTAATCGAGTAAGGCGCAGTCTGCCTGGCAGCAACAACTCTATAGGACATTAGAAAATACCATTGAAAAACATGAAGGGATGTGCATGAAATTTGAAATTATAATGTTGGATGATACTTTTTATGTTACAAATTAGAATAAGGGTTGTTCTATATGATTAAAGGATTGTTTTTGAATTGGGTCGTGTATATGTAAAATCTGGACTGTTTGAGTATACCTATGTGTGTATATGTGAAAGAGACTATTTTGTTAAGTATTTGTGTATACATGTTTAGCTTGGACAGATTTGAATAAATATGAAAGTACATGGTCTGTTTGAGCTTGTGTATATGTATATCTATTCTTTGAGACTATTTTGTATGGATTTAAAAGTGTGTTGGGCTGTCTAGGACATGAATGAAAGTGTATATGTGTGATGTGAGCTGATTTATACATGTATGATCAAATACCTATGTATTAGGATCTGTTTTGTAAGTTGAATGGATTAAATTAGTTTTAATGACTTGAATATTTTGTTTGAGGTACATGACATCATATGGAAGAGTATGAGTAAAGAGTTAGTTGAAGCTAGGGGTATTTATGGATTCGAGTATCCTGTAACTTCGGGATATCAGGTTGAGTCATTTATGCGTAATTTCTGAGCTCGGACGGGATCACAAGTGTTAACATGTATGTTCGTTCTTCCCCTGAGAACTCCTAGATGGTGGCACATAGTGTTAAGAATGCATTGTGCATTATATTGTTGTGTTTGGCTTCATTTGTTATAAGCTTTACCAGTACTTGGTGTTTGGTAATGGGCCTTTAATTATTGATTGTTTGTTGTATAAGTGATTATAGTAGTCATTTGTATGGTTGACTAAGCATTGATATGTTCTTAAAATTGTTAGACCATCTTGCTTGTTAATCGTGTGTATGGTTGGTTGTTATATATATGGGATGCCTATCATCATGTGTTAAACATTAAAATGGTGGTGTAATTTGTACGTTTAGGTTAAAGATGAAAGTATGCGATTAGCAGTAAGTCAATGCATACATGTAATATTGTCATGAAAAAGTTATACGTATTTGGATGTTCGGTTCAAGTCTGAATTAACCTTAGGCTGAGTTTAAGCTTAGTTATCACCTTGGGTAAATGGTATTTCATGCCTCTCACTTGTTTGTTTGTTAAGCTATGTCACACGATGTTCAAATGGAAGCTTTGTTAAAGCTTAGTTAGGTATGATGTCCGAGTACTTGTCATCTTAGATATATGTTGGGGTGTAATACGAGTTGCTTGAATAGAAATCAGGGACAATGAGATTGAATTATTGTTAATAAAACTTGCAAGTTAGGTATGTGTTTGAATGAGAAGAAATTATGTGATAGTGGAAGTATTTGGCTTATGCTTGTAATTTTTGTTTGTACATGTTGTAAAAGATGAGATCAGACCTTTCAAATGTTTAAAAGTTTTAAATTACCCCAATATTTGAGTGCATGCTTAGTTGAGAATTGCTAACACATTACTTATTTGTCTGCTTTTCCTTTTGGTAACACTTCTTAAATCGGCTTTCTCCTAAGCCAGGTTGGGGTGTTACACCTCGTCATCTCCAACAAAAGCTAGGCACAAAGGAGTTGAAATCTGAGAGCCTTGAAAGCATCGAATTTCAAGGTGAGGGAAGTTGTGCCAAGGGATAGGCTAGGTGCCATCCCGTTGCGCTTGTTTTATGTTTACAACTTGCATCTTGTTTAAAGGCTCAAGTAGAGCAAATTACATGTGGATTCTAATGGTAAGTATGGTAAGTCCTTAATGTTGCTTGATACGTTTCTAAGCTCATATATGATATCCGAACTATGTTATACATATGGATTTTGTCACGAATATGCTATGATATGATATGTAGAGCTAAGGCTCAATTTTGTATTCCGATGTGATATGGCCTATGGACGTTAAGGTAAGATTGTGCTAAATTAGGTAACCTTGGACACTGTTGGACTTTGGATACAATTGGCATGCCATAGGATTATTCGAGCTCATTAAGTAAGGGATTGGACTACGGTCCGAGGCTACGGCCTATATGTGGGGAGAAAAAGGTTAGATTGTGTAAGGGATTCTGGAGCTACGATTCAAGGCTAAGGCTTATTTTCGAAATACGTGGCATACAAGGAATCCACGTATCTATTAGTTACTATGTCCAAGGGAATGATATGAATCTATGCTTTGCATTTGGTATATGAAATATGATAATTGACCTGAGCATGATCTAAATATGACTAATGATGCACTTATGTCATTCAAGCATGATTATGTGTCATATATGCCATTAAAAACTTATTTGCATTTGTTATAACTACCTCACTAGTCTATGTAAGCCTAACATTTGTGTGTCTCATGCATTCTAGGACTTTGAAGAATTCTGAGCTCCGATCGTTTAGTTGCGGTTTCAAGTCACTCTCACCAACCATATGTATGTTATGTTTTGTTCTAAACTCCTAGTAGGATAGCATAGGGCTTATACATGTTACAATGGTTTATTTTGGTATGTATGTAATGGTCCTAAAGTGCCTAGGTGTAAAATGGGAAATATGATATGTTTGCAAATTGATAAACTAGCTAATTTTGGCTTAAAGGGACTCAAAGGTAAAAACTTCGTAAACGGATTTGAAATGCCCTAAATTTTGGTATGCTATTAAAATTATGGATTAATAACATGCTGGTAAAATTTCATGGCATTTGGACATCATTCAACGGTTAATTCGAATAAAAAACCAGATAAAATCTATCATTACAAGACATGCGTATCGATACAGGTCGAGCTGTATCGATACGACCCTGCATATTTGGACCTAGGAAAACAAAGCGTACCGATACGGGTCAAGTTGTATCGATACAAACCTCAGTAGAAGGGTCTGGGAAGTAAATTGCATAGGTACGGCCTTGGGGTGTACCAAAACGGGTCAACTTTGGTCAACGTGTATCGATACAGGCTTAGATGTATCGATACGGGCTTGTCACCCTTAGTTTTGGAATTGAGAAATTTGGTTTAGCGTATCAATACAGTCCTAAGTGTATCGGTACGGTGTCAGTTAATTATGTTAAAAGACTTAAACCATAGTTTTAAACAGTTTACAAAATAGTCACTAAATTTTAAGAGGGTTAATCCGATGGGTAAATGACATCCGTTAATAACAAAATTTTATAGGCTAATAATTTATAAGTTTAATTGAAGGCTAGGAAAAGGAAATACTGATAAAGACCCTTAATTTGTAAAATTTACAATTTAGTCCTTAAATTCAAAAAAGGCAAAAATTGACCCCAAATTGAATAAGCTATTATTAAGTTAATCTGTTAGGCCTTAAAAGAAATTAATAAGACATTCTGAATAAGGTTTCAAACTCCAAATAAGATTTTGATTTCCGAATCTGTTTCTAGTAACACTTTCCGACCTGATTTCCTACCGGACCAAGAATAGGGTGTTACATTTGTGGTATCAGAGCCAGAGTTTAGTCGATTCTAGGACTAAACCTAGGCTTGTCATGAGCCCGCATGTGCATATACCACCTAGGAGTTCATTTGTATATGTTATCCGTGACTTGTAACTAACACGATTTAATTTTTTCTTTTCGATTAGCTTTAAGAATGTTCGCACCTGGTGATAGACGTGATCCAAATGAACCACATTCGGGCTCCTCATTGACACAAAGAGATAATCTTGGAGCAAGAGTTTGACCAGAACAGGTGGGACAGAATCCCCACCTAATCCCCCTTTGATGCCTCCCGCTTAGTATGAGTACTTGATGTCTATGGCAAAGATGATTAAGCAGGTGGTCATGTCTCTCAAGCAAGAGCCGCCACCACAGCCTACTGAAGCACCCGTATCTGTCCTAAGAGCCCCTATTGATAATCTTCGACAATACCCGATCTACACTTTTACCGGCCAGGATCAAGACAATCCCGAAGTAGCTGAGTACTGGCTAGAAAACACTCTTAAAATTATGAATAAACAAAATGAGATGTCCTGGCGAACACAAGCTGGAGTCTGCTCTGGCCTTCATTTTCGAAGAAGCTCAAAGTTGGTGGGATACGGTGACATTCACCGTACCTGAGCATAGAGTTACATGGGATTTTTTTCTTCAGGAGTTCCGTAAGAAGTACATCAGTGGCCCTTACCTTGCTGAAAGGCGTAAGAACTTCCTCCATATGAGACAAGAAGGGCGACCTGGGATGTAGTATATCCAATACTTCTGCAAGTACTCGAGGTATGGTTCAAAGATCATCGCACTGAGAAAGCGAAGTGTATAATGTTTATCAATGGCCTATATGATGAATTACACCCTCTCTTCACTGCTTTGGAGTTGGAGGACTTCTAGAACCTGGTCAACCGGGCAATTACTACTGAAGCCTCTCAGAAGGCTTGTGAAAGAAGGAAAGGTAACCAAGCCATATCCGATAAGAGGTTTCGAGACGATTCTAGACCTCTTATGCCTTAGAAGAAAGGTAGACAGTGGAACTAGAAGTATTCCACCTTTCAACAACACCTAAGAATGGGATGTGTGCCATAATCCCAGTCTATGGGAACATCTGTTGCTCGTACAGCTTCGGTTGATAGCACGGGTGGTTTTGGGAGAAGTTCACAGATTCCCTTGTGCAATTTTTGTTAGAAGAGACATTCTCGGTAGTGTCGTAGGCAGTCCAGGTCCTGTTATCTTTGTGGTGAATCTGGCCACTTCATCAGACAATGTCCGTAGGATCCCAACGCTCCTACCTTTGTGGTTTCTCAAAACAATCCTAATAAGGGAAGAGGAGTGAACCAAGTGTAGTTTAGATCAGCAGGAAGACCTCGTAACTTGAACACTGCTTTAGTTGGACGTGACCATCAGACTTCCGCTCAGATATACCATGTTCGAGGTCAAGAGCAGAAAGACAATCCTAATATGATTACAGGTATGGTGGAATTATGTCATGATCTTGTTTATGCTTTAGTGGATCTTGATTCTATGCATTCCTTTATTAGTGAACCATTGATTAGGAAGTACGCTCTAGAACCTGAATCAATCACTTCTAAGATAGTTGTGTCTAACCCACTAGGGGAGAGTGTGGTTGTACGGTTGATCTATAAAGCTTACCCTCTGAGGATCCAAAGGATCCCATTTCCGGCCAATTTGATGCTCTTTCCTTTCTATGAGTTCGATCTTATCCTAGGCCTTGATTGGTTAGCTCAACATCAAGCTTAGTTAGATTGTCTGAAGAAGAAGTTGTATCTCTGCGAGCTCGGCAAGGAGAGCATAGCCTTGATAAAAGCCAAACCCGAGTCTAAAGAAGCCAGTATATGTGTAATGGGGTCTAACGGAGATCCAAAGCTCGAAAATATGCTAATAGTGAAAGAATTTCCTGATGTGTTCCCCGTTGAACTTTCGAGACTCCTTCTAACCTAAGAAGTGGAATTCGGAATCAAAGTACAACCAGGGACTACACCAGTCTCAATTTCCCCGTATAGAATGGCTTCAATCGAATTGAAAGAGTTGAAGGCCCAAATCCAAGATCTTTTGGATAAAGGGTTTATCCAACCGAGTTACTCACCCTGGGGAGAATCAATTTTCTTTGTCAAGAAAAAGGATGCATTGATGCGACTATGCATTGATTATCGCCAGGTGAATAGAGTAACAATCAAGAATAAGTATCTGTTACCGAGGATCGATGACCTTTTCGATCAGTTGAAAGGTGTTTCTATCTTCTCTAAGATAGATCTACGATTCGGATACTATCAAATGCAAGTGAAGGAGTCTGATGTCCCAAAGACTGCCTTTCGAACTAGATACAGCCACTATGAGTTCTTGGTAGTACCTTTTGGGCTTACCAATGCACCTGCAGCCTTCATGGACCTGATGAACCGTGTGTTCCGGTCCTATCTAGATAGGTTCATGGTTGTGTTCATAGATGACATCCTGATCTACTCCAAGGACACTACCACTCATGAAGAACATCTCTGAATTGTGCTACAGACTCTCTGGGAGAAACAGCTATACACTAAGTTCAGTAAAGGTGAATTCTGGATATTTGAAGTATTCTTCATGGGTTATGTGATTTCTTCTGCGGGAATTCATGTGGACCCAAAGAAGATTCAAGTGGTTCTTGATTGGATTCCTCCAAAGAATGTTGGAGAAGTTCGTAGCTTATGGGCCTTGGAGGCTACTACCGTAGATTCGTTAAAGGGTTCTCGATGATTGTTGCACCCTTGATGAAGCTTCTCCGTAAAGAAACTACCTTTGTGTGGACAGTGGAACAACAAAGGAGTTTTGATCAGCTTAAGCAAGTCCTAACACATGCCCCTGTTTTGGTGCAACCCGAGTCAGGCAAGAATTTCATTGTATACAGTGATGTATCCCACCTGGGATTAGGCTGTGTGCTTCATATCAACTTAAGCCACACAAGTTGAATTACCCGCCGCAGGTTTTGGATTTAGCTTTTGTGTGTTTTCTTAAAGATTTGGAGGCATTATCTTTTCGGTGAGAAGTATTACTTGTACACCGATCACAAGAGCCTGAAGTGCCTTCTAACTTAGAAAGAGTTGAATCTCCGTCAACGAAGGTGGATGGAACTTTTGAAGGACTATGATTTGGTCATTGATTACCATCCCGGTAAGGCTAATTTTATGGCTGACGCTCTTAGTCGGAAGCCCACTCCCTCCTCGAGATGTTTGAATGCCCATTTCTGTGTCAAGAAGCATGGAAAGTTATTGGCTAAATTGAAAGTTCAATCAAACAACGTGTCCAAATCAAAGCACTCCAAGAATCTGATGAGGAGCTACAAAATCTCATTGCTAAGATCGAGGATAAGACGGATCTTGAATTTGCTATGAATTCTGAAGGTTTATTGTTTTCGAAATCGTATCTATGTCCCTGATGGTGATGATCTTTGGAACCAGATTTTGAGTGAAGCTCATTCGAGTACTTTCTCGGTCCATCCTGAAGCTATCAAGATGTATAAAGACTTAAAGGAGCTGTATTGGTGGTCTGGTATGAAAGGTGAGATCACAAACTTTGTGGCTAGGTGTTTGACCTGCCAACGAGTTAAAACCGAGCACAAGGTGCCTTCCAGTCTCTTGTAACCTATTGATCTTCCACAATGGAAAGGGAACGTATTACGATGGATTTTGTAAGCGGTCTACCATTGACACCAAAGAAAAATGATGTTGTATGGATCATTGTAGATCGATTCACCAAGTCTGCTCATTTTTTCAGGTAAGAATGAACTGAATCAAACAAAACTAACATTTAAAGGCCAAAATTAAAAGAAATGAATACCTAATTGAAATGAGGGATGAAATTGTAAAACATTTTAAAAGTCCAGTGGCTACGGAGGTCATTTTAAAACATGGGAGGACTAGGGTCATGATTAGAGTGGGGCGGAGGGACTTATTATGGGAATAAACCATTTTTAAAACTCAAGCCTGATATAAATGCCAACTTAAACAGAAAATTAAAGCTTTTAACATTTGTTATAACAACCCAAATCATAAGAGCTCAATATCGCTCTGTTAGGGTTCATACAAACCCAGAAACTAACGAGTGGTCAGTCGTACACTACCACGTTTCCCAATTCCCGGCGACGTTCTACCGTGTCGGTCGTCGCTCACTGGCGGTCGGCAAACCTTAAACTAATGCAAAAGGTACATTTTTACTTCAAATAAACCGAACTAAAACCCATCTTCTTTAAAACACTCTTCTCCATCCCTTTTTGAAAAGAAACCGAAACAAAAAGCTATTTTTTGCTTTGAGATGCAAAACCCAACCGGCCCTTTCGGTCACTACTCGGTCTAACTCACCCTTCACGGCCCCTTTAAAAGAACCGGAGGGCTTATCGTCGGCCAGGAGTCGAACCGTCCTGGGGAAGATGAACTAGCCAAAAGAAGGTAAAACAATTGAAACCTCTTTTTATGTATATGCGTTTCGAATGCAAGAAAAAACAATGAGATTACCTCTGAAAATTTTGTGGTTTTTCTCTATTGCTTGAAATCCAGGAAAATCCCCTTTTTACAATTGTTAGGCTCTTTGTTATATAGTCGATGCATAGATTTGAATTACATGCCTAGTCAAAATCTTAATTGATTACTTCTGATGGCTTGTTTGGATTGCCATTGCCCTGATTCTCTTTGTTTTCTTTCCTCTGTTTTTTGCTATTTCGGGCTCTAACTTTTCCCTTGTATTTTTTGTGCATGCTTGTCATTGTGGGCTACTCGAATGATGGGAGGGAGGCACGCTCACGACGGAAATCAAATGGAAGATCTGAACGATCGCGCGTGTGGCGTGAGCAAAAGCTGGGAAGTCAACGCGTGGGAGCCAAACGGTCAAGATTCAATCTGGGCCGTTGGATCAGATCTGATCCAACGGCTGAGATTTCACCTGAGATGGACAGTCCAAATGGCATCTGAGGGCTGATGTACCAACACTAGATGGTGACTCATGGCGTAGGGGAACTGAAGGGTCTCACCCGTGAGCTGCATTCGTGCGTGGGAGACGAACGGTCTGGCACGTGAGCGCGTGTGGAATCTGATGGGTCTCCTCAGCTTTAACCTTGGCCGTTGGATCAGATCCAATGGCTCTCCTTTGGCTGCGTATAAGAGAGGAGATCATATAGGCTTTATGGTTTTTGTTAACCAAGGATTTGGCTTATTGGGCCATGCATTGTAATTAATAATTTTTTGGGGTTTTTATGGACTCAAAATTCAGACTTGGGCTTTATTTATCTGATTTATTTATATATATATATATGGGATTGTATTTAAAAAACATAAGGACTGTATACTAATAAGTTTGGGTTGCTATTTCATACATATATCTCATTAGTGTTTTGTAACTATAGCAATAGTGATAACAATAATAACAATAATAATGATAGTAATAACATCCATATAATATGTATACACATATATATAAACACGTATTAATACTTATTACATATACACATTGTACTTTTAATAACATAATAACACTATGATAATATGTACACACATTCATATTTAAACATGAAAATAATAATAAATACATGCAAGCAACACACCTATTACATAATATATAAACATACTCATATATACTACATATACCACATACACAATAAGCATATATTTATTAAACGTAATATAATGTCATATATTAATAGTAATATTTTTGTTTTTTATTTTAATGACAGCCACACATGATACTAAAGATAACAAAGATGGTAGATAATAATGGTAGATAAACAAAACAAAACAATCAAGAAAGGTAATATGATAGTAATGACAATAATGTAATACTTAGTAATATTTAGGGTTTTTTTTCTTTTTTTTCAAATGAATAGTAAGACAACACTAGTAATTAACCAATTTTTGGGGTTTTAAAGTTTTAATAAAAGACAAAATAAACAAAGCTCAATGTGTATATTTATATAGTATATAAGCCCATTATTGTAACAACGGCAAAGAAACGGGTCTATCCCGAACAAATTGATAAACTAGCTAATTTTGGCCTAAAGGGACTCAAAGGTAAAAACTTAGTAAACGGATTTGAAATGCCCTAAATTTTAGTATGCTATTAAAAATATGTATTAATAACTTGCTGGTAAAATTTCATGGCATTTGGACATCATTCAACATGTTATTTCGAATAAAAACCAGATAAAATTTGTCATTACAAGACATGAGTATCGATACGGGTCAAGCTGTATCGGAACGGCCATGCATATTTGGACCTAGGAAAACATAGCGTCCTAATACGGGTCAAGATGTATCGATACGGACCTCGGAAGAAGGGTCTGGGAAGTAAATTGCATCGGTACGACCCTAGGGTGTACCAAAACGGGTCAACCTTGGTCAACGCGTATCGATACAGGCTTGTCACCCTTAGTTTTGGAATTGAGAAATTTGGCTTAGCGTACCGATACGGTCCTAAGTGTGTCGGTACGGTGTCAGTTAATTCTGTTAAAAGACTTAAACCATAGTTTTAAATAGTTTACAGAATAGTCACTAAATCTTAAGAGGGTTAATCCGATGGGTAAATGACCTCTATTAATAAAAAAAATTTTACAGGATAATAATTCATAATTTTATTTGAAGGCTAGAAAAAAGGAAATCCTAATAAAGGCCCTTAATTTGTAAAATTTACAATTTAGTCCCTAAATTTGAAAAAGTTTAAAATTGACCCCAAATTGAATAAGTTAATCCATTAGGTCTTAAAAGAAATTAATAACACATTCCAAATAAGGTTTCGAACTCCGAATAAGCTTCTGATCTCTGAATCTATTTTCGGTAACACTTTTCGACCCGATTCCCTACCGAGCTGGGAAGGGGTGTTACATTATTCTTGTTCCACAAGGATAAGCAAAGAGGGGCAGCTGTAATCACTAATTTTATTCGGGGTGTTAACCCATAATATATATATTGTTAAGTATCTAAAAGTACTATTTTATTCACCCTTTTATTCATATTATTGCTAGACATAGGCTTATATTAGTTGCATTATTAGCCTTTCATTCATGTTTGCATTGTTTCCTTGGTGGTTAAGCTTGATTTCATATTTTACTTAATTTTGTGGAAAAAGGGTGCTGCCGATAGTTGTTTTTGTGTGTGTGCAGAATCACTTGCCTAAACAAGGCCGGAACCAATTGTCAGGGCAGTACGTGAAGGAGATGCCGAGCTAGTTGCCAAGGCAATTGTCGATAAGGTATAAGATGATATGGCAGTAGAAATTGATGACCATATAAGCCCAAGATGACGTGGAGCAAAGTTAAATCCCAAATGAGTTTGATTTCCATGAAGAGGTTAAAGAGAGATTAAATCCTCAAGAAGATAGGAGGAGATCTAGAATGAATTTAAATATAATAAAGAATTATATTCTTTAGAAGTATTTAATTCCAACTTAACTTCTTCCTCAAGAAAGACTTTGACCTAGCCATCTCCTGTTTAAAGGAGACCAAGCCGTCAACTCAAAAAAAGAAAAAAATGGGAGAGATTTCGACAAGGGCTTTCTACCATTCTTCATCTTTTTCTTTCTTGTTTGATTAGGTTTATGTTAGGGATTCTTTGTTTTGTGTTTCTTTGGAACCTAGCCATGAACTAAATCTATTTGGCTAAGGTTATTGTGTTTTGTGGTTGTGAGAAACAATTGGATTTTGTTTAGGTAATAAGAGTTTGCACTTTCAATTCAAGGTTTACTCATTCTTGGTTTTTATTCTTGTTTGCGAGTGAATTGGGAGAGGATCTCGTAACTCTATCTATTTATCTAATATCGGGAGAGTTAGATTCAAGAAACGAATGAGTATAGTCTTTATTCAATCTATTGATGGTGAAGATTAATCCGGTTTAGGAATAAGTTAAGGATTTCAACGGCTAAGAGGAGAGCAAGATTGGTTGTTGTTCACCCTTGATTCACGCAAGGATATATTGTCAAGGCATGCACAATTAGCTAGAGTATCGACTTAGGGATAAAAAGAAACCATTGAAGAACGCTTTGTCAAACCTTGAAGTTACTGCCCAGACGCCTAAACAATTGCCCAGCCAGTTGCCTAGGCAACCCCGCTGCGCAAGTTGCCACGGCAACTGAGTTTCCCTTACACTCTTTTACCAAGACGATCCAATTGACTATCACACCTCAACTCACGATAACCTGCCTATTTTCTCTCATTTGATTACATCTTCTTTTACTTTATTGCTTTCTAGTTTAGTTGTTAGTTAAAACTCCTACAATCTTCTACTTGTGTTCATTTACTTTTTACAGTGTAAGAGATTAGATTCTTGAAGTGGCACCAATCCTTGTGGAGACGATATATTTTATACTATAACTTGTGACGTGTACACTTGCACAATTGTGGAGCACATATTACGCGCAACAAGTTTTTGGCGTTGTTGCCGGGGATTGGCAATAGTGACTTTGTTTTTATTTTCTTGCACTTTTATTTTTATTGTTTAAGATTCGAAGGGTTGACAAACTTTGGTTTTGTATTGGTATATGAATAGGGCTAGATCGATTACACTAGAATATCCCTTTGATCCAGAAATCGAACAAACCTTGCAAAGACTCAGGCAAAGGTTAAGAGTAGCAATGGCTAATCAAGACGGCAATATGAATCAGGATGTTCCAGCAGGAGGAGAAGTGTTTTTTGCACGAAACAGAACTAATCCAGACTATCTAGAGGAAGATCTTGAAGGACTTAATCCAAGAGTTGTCACACCTGAAATTGAAGCCGACCACTTTGAGTTGAAATCGGTGATGTTCAATATGATCAACACAATTGGTCAATTTGGTGGCTCAGCAACTAAAGATGCACGACAACATCTTAAATCTTTCCTCGAGATTTTGAACTCATTCAAAATAAAAGGATTCACCCCAGATGTTTTATGGCTAAGATTATTCCCCTATTCACTGAGGGATAGGGCGAAAGCATGGTTGAATAGTATTCTTGCCGGATCAATAGGATCTTAGACCAATCTTTGTCGTGATTTCCTTGCTCAATTTAATCCTACAAATTTAACTGATAAGCTTCGTAACGAAATTACTTCTTTTCGGCAGGCAGATGATGAATCCATGTATGAGGCTTAGAAGCGATATAGATAACTTCTACACAAATGCCCCCTACGCGGATTCCCAGTGTGGACACAATTAACAATATTTTACAACGCTGTGAATACACCAACAAGGATAATGCTAGATGCCTCAGCAAACGGTATACTCCTAGATAAGTCACCGGGGGAAGTAATGCAAATTCTAAACAGGCTCGCCAAGAATGATTATCAGTTCTCATCTGCTAGAAGAGGATGAGTTAGACGCCAAGACAAAATACATGAACTGGGATCATCATATTCAATTTTGCACAATTGGCCACTCTAACCAAGATGGTCCAGAACATGCAGAAACAAAACAACACACATGAGGTCAAGGTAGTAGATTTCTTTTGTGAGTTATGTGGTGGTAACCATAATTATTCTGAATGTATGCAGAATCCAGAATCCAAATTTTATGTGCGGAATTACAATCGGAACAACAATGTGATGTCCAACACATATAATCCAGCTTGGAAGAAGCACCCTAATTTTTCATAGAGTAATCCCAACAATGCTCTAAACTAGAACAATCAGAATGCACAAGCATCGGGATTCCAGCAGAATATGCCACGGCAACAGTTACCGCAGCAACAGCCGACAACATCTAGTTCTTTGGAAAATTCTCTCAATGCTTTTATGTTGAAAACTGAATCTTATATGGCTGAAAATAGTAACTTCATAAAAGAACTGATGCTTTTATTAACAGGACAGAGATGAGATTGCAAAACCAAGAGGCAGCAATCAAATCATTGGAAACTCAAGTTAGACGATTTGCTCAAAACCTGAATACTAGACCGCAATGAGGTTTACCCAGCGATACTGAAGTCGCGAGAGGAACTAGCCACGAGCAATGTAAGGCAATCACCACTAGAAGTGGCCGACAACTTAAGGAGGATCATGCACGCTCATCAAACAAAACTCCACAAAAAGAACAAGATGAACTCAGTAGTAAAGCCTCAGATGTTGAACCAGGAAATGCCACGACAACCTAGTTGACGATGCCGCGGCAACCAACAATAAGCATGCCCGAAATGAGCATGCATCGACAACTAGTGATAAGGATGCCACAGAAACTCCAGTTGATGATGCCTCGGCAACTCCAGTTACCCCGGCAATGCCGTCAATCAGGTTCTAGACCAATGAAATGATTGAAGATATCCGAAATCCACCACCATTCCCACAAAGGTTGAAGCGACAAAAGCAAGAATATCAATTCAAGAAGTTTCTTGATATCCTAAAGCAAGTCCATATCAACTTGCCGTTGGTTGAGGCAATTGAACAAATGCAGAACTATGCTAAGTTTCTGAAAGACATTGTGTCCAAGAGAACAAGGTTAGGAGAGTTTAAAACAGTTGCTACAACAGAGGGATGCATGGCCATGTTGCACAATCGTATGCCACCCAAGTTGAAAGATCTCAGAAGTTTCACAATACCATGTTCTATCAGAAACCACTATGTCGGGAAAGCATTATGTGACCTTGGAGCAAGCAAAGCTATGCCCGAATCAACTCATACCGAATCATTATCCAATTTTTTAGATTCAGAGGAGTCCTCCATTGCACCAACGAAGACCACACTAGTCGACTCCTCCAAGCCACAGCAAAAAGCCAATGAGATTGGGGAAGAGGATAATAAGGACGATGAGGACACCCTCGTACGAGGATCGATTCCACCTTCGGCAACAAGAAAGCAACCACCGCGTTCAAGCAAAAGAATCAAGACACCGGCCAAAAGGAAACTAATCATCAACGACGACGAGCTCTTAGAGTAAGTCCTCGTTTGCATTTTACTTTTCTTTATTTTTATTTTATTTTACTTTGTTGCATGCATTGAGGACAATGCCTCACTCGAGTTTGGGGGGATTGTTACTAGTTAGTTACCATGTTTAGTTGCATTCATCTTAAGTATTGCATTTAGGATACATAAATTGCTTGCCATGCCTTTAGTTGGAACAAGAATTGCCTAGATTTGATGAATATCCGATGATGACATTGCCAATGTACTTAATTGATAGAACTTTTTATTCTAGGATAACCATGGAAACATTTAGAATCCTAATATGATGCTAAACTTGAGAAAAAAACACTGTTGTGGCTTGATTGATTTAAGGAATTCTAGCGAACTTAGATTGATAGTTAAAAAATTAGGGGATTAGAATAAAAATTGGATGAATGCTAGAGGTGCCCAAAATTGGCTCTAGTATGTGCTAAAAATTGATTGCTAGAGGTGCCCGAAACCGGCTCTAGTCGAATAAATTAATTAACTTAAGAAAACTAAAAAACACTGAGGTGCCCAAAACTGGCTCTAGTTAAAACATGTTAAAAGAACCCAAGGAAGTAATTTGAAAACCTCTTGTTTGCATAGAATCTGAAAAATCAACTTGCACACAACTCTGCACACACTCACAAACATTATAGTTTGATTCCGTTTAATTCCTAAGTTGTCCGAAAAAAGAAAAGTTGATCATACTTTGTGCCATGGTTCTGAGGATTGAAATCAAGTTCAAAGCTAAGTTTATGAAAACTGAAGTCTTGGCGGATAATTATTAGTTTGCATTGCTTGAGGACAAGCAATAGTTCGAGTTTGGGGGTGTGTTAAGTGTCTAAAAGTACTATTTTATTCACCCTTTTTATTCATATTATTGCTAGACTTAGGCTCATATTAGTTGCATTATTAGCCATTCATGCATGTTTGCATTGTTTCCTTGGTGGTTAAGCTTGATTTCATATTTTGCTTAATTTTGTGGAAAAAGGGTGCTGCCGATAGTTGTTTTTGTGTGTATGCGGAATCACTTGCCTAAACAAGGCTAGAACCAGTTGCCAGGGTAGTGCATGAAGGAGATGCCGAGCTAGTTGCCAGGGCAATTGTTGATAAGGGATAAGATGATATGGCAACCGAAATTGATGACTAGATAAGCCCAAGATGACGTGGAGCAAAGTTAAATCCCAAAGGAGTTTGATTTCCATGAAGAAGTTAAAGAGAGATTAAATCCTAAAGAAGATAGGAGAAGATCTAGAAGGAATTTAAATATAATAAAAAATTATATTCTTTAGAAGTATTTAATTCCAACTTAACTTCTTCCTCAAGAAAGACTTTGACCTAGCCATCTCTTATTTAAAGGAGACCAAGCCGTCAACTCAAAAAAAGAAAAAAAAATGGGGGAGATTTCGACAAGGGCTTTCAACCATTCTTCATCTTTTTCTTTCTTGTTCGATTAGGTTTATGTTAGGGATTCTTTGTTTTATGTTTCTTTGGAACCTAGCCATGAACTTAATCTATTTGGCTAAGGTTATTGTGTTTTGTGGTTGTGAGAAACAATTGGATTTTGTTTAGGTAATAAGAGTTTGCACTTTCAATTCAAGGTTTACTCATTCTTGGTTTTTATTCTTGTTTGCGAGTGAATTGGGAGAGGATCTCGTAACTCTATCTATTTATCTAATATCGGGAGAGTTAGATTCAAGAAACGAATGAGTATGGTCTTTATTCAATCTATTGATGGTGAAGATTAATCCGGCTTAGGAATAAGTTAAGGATTTCAACGGCTAAGATGAACGCAAGATTGGTTGTTGTTCACTCTTGATTCACGCAGGGATGTATTGTCAAGGCATGCACAATTAGCTAGAGTTTCGACTTAGTGATAAGAAGAAACCATTGAAGAACGCTCTACCGAAACTTGAAGTTACTGCCCAGCTGCCCAAACAGTTGCCCAGGCAACCGTCGATTAGTTGCCAAGGCAACCCCGCTGCGCAAGTTGCCACGGCAACTGAGTTGCCCTTGCACTCTTTTACCAAGACGATCCAATTGGCTATCACACCTTAACTCACGATAACCTGGCCTATTCTCTCTCATTTGATTACATCTTCTTTTACTTTATTGCTTTCTAGTTTGGTTGTTAGTTAAAACTCCTACAGTCTTCTACTTGTGTTCTTTTACATTTTACAGTGCAAGAGATTAGATTCTTGAAGTGGCACCAATCCCTGTGGAGACGATATCTTTTATACTATAACTTGCGACGTGTACACTTGCACAATTGCGGAGCACTTATTACACACAACATATATAATCTTAATCTTTGCTATAAAGGGCTCGGTTTATCTACTTTATTTATGTGTTACTATATATTAAGTGTGTGTACCATTAAAATCCAAAGAGAAAAAAGGGGAAAAAAACCAAAAAGATTACTAGTATTATCATTATATATTATTATTTTTAAGTCTTATGTTTATTATTACGTATTAGTGATATATATATATATAATATTTATTATTATCATTATTATAGTTATATCACTATTCTAAAACAAAAATTGAAAAACCTAAAAAAGATTAGTAAATATTAAAAGCCCAAGTTTATATATAAGTCCGTAAATTATAGCCGAAAATAAATCTATCTGTTACAATAGCCCAACTAATAAGGCCCAAACCTAATAACCCTAATATGATAAAACAAAAAAACTTAATCCCCTATCTTTTTGCGTAGCCAAATCTAGACCGTTAGATATGGCTGCTGATTAAACGGTCCAGATTAGGTCTTGGAAGGAAACCCTAGCAGGAATCACGTTTCTCGGCGTTACATCGATCATGGTTGTTAGATCTGGGGGAATGAAAAAGGTCCGGATAAAAGCGAAAAAGCTTCTAGATCTTGCACGTGCAAGTCCTCGACTTCAGCACGCCCGACTCCTCAGCTACTCACTGCCACACGTGCAATGCTTCAGCTCTCCCACTTGTGCGTGCGCCACATTCCTATCGGTTCATTTCACGGATAACCCCACGCGCGTCTGTTGCTCTCCCCACTTCAGCTTCTTCCTCTGGCCTCATCCTTTTTTCGTTCAGCCACGACGTGCAAGGAAGCACAAAGGACGGTGTCAGAGGCTCGCCAGTTGCTACGGTTCCCCTCATCTTCTTAAGCTGTTCGTGGCATGCAAAAGAAATCAGAAAATCAAGAGGGATTAAAGGACAAGCCAACAATTTCAGAGAAATGCAACGAAATAACAGATTGACAGAAGGCAACCAAGAGGATTATTAGGATTTTATTTTTTATTTTTCTAAATACATGTATAATCATGGTATATATACAAAAACCCTAGCATTTTGTAAACGGGGATGAACTCTGGGAAATCAAAAAAGCAATAGAGAATAGAAGCAAGAACTTTCAGAGGTATTATCCTTTTTTCTTTCCATTTAAAATCATCATTAAACATCAGGGTTTAGATTTTACCTTCGTCGGTTTGTCTCCCTCGCCGGTGATAAGCCTACCAGCCTTTTCGAGGCCGTGCGTGGTGAATCGGTGAGTAGGCAAACATACAAAAAGGGGGTTTTGGCTTTCAATTTTCAAAAGGGGGATTTTGGTTCTGGTATTTCAAAAAAGACTTTTGGGTTCTGATTTTGCCAAAACAGAGAGGATTTCATCCCTTCTTAAAAGTTCCAGGTTCGGATCTGGGTTTAGGATGAGAGAAGGGTTGTTTTGGAGTGACTTTTGGGTTTCGCCGGCCGACGCGACGAAGGGTCGACAGAATTTGGAGAATCGCGGCAGTTTTTGGTTTTGAGGATGAACACACGGCGGTGTTCATCCCAGTTTAAAAGAAAAAGAGAGAGTGGGAGGACAATTAGTTTTTTAGGGTTTTTTTTGTTTTTGTTAAAAAAAATTAATTTTTATACGTGTCTTAAAAAAGAAATGGTTTATTTGCCTTTTAAATCCCTCTGCCCCTATTTAATCACGCCTGCGGTCCTTTCGCCTTTTTAAACCACAGCCATAGTCCCTAGATTTTTAAAGCCTTTTCCATTTAGCCCCTATTTCCATGCATGTTTACCTTTTCAGCTCTAGAATTTATATTCTTTAAATTTCAGTCCTATATATTGTCTTTTTTTGTATTATTATGATATACATGTATAATGTGGCCTTGGTATATGTATGTGTTATATTAATATGATATATGTTTTTATAATTTATGTTCTTTTAAATGTACAATATATGTTTTGATATATGGTAGGTAATATGCATATATATATATATAATGTATGTTTTATAACGTAGTATATGGTGTTAATGTATATATATTCTACATGTAATATTTAAATATATGGTTTTATATATAAGTATATATTTTCTACATTATATAATATATAGTTTGAAACACTACGTATATATGTATACAATATGTATTTATATAATATAGTTCATATGGTATATAATATATAGTTTTTATATATTATACGATACATGGTTTATATATATATATATTATGAACCCAATAAGTGTCTCAGTGAAAAAGCGGATGATGTTCATCCTAGGAAACACAGGTTCAAATCGCTTTTTCTACAAGGTGTATGTGCATTTTTAAATTAAGGGTTAAGAATATGTATGAACAGATACTACATTGTAATCATCTTTAGACTATTAAAAAATATATATGCATATATTATATGTTCTATATATATTACGTAACATATAGTTTTAAATATATATACATATATGGCTACTATCGTTTCCTTTTATATATACATATGTTTATACATACATATATGTAAATAGATATATGTATAATACCCTATTACATAATGTGATGCTAATGTATGATATTTAAAATCCTTTATTTTGTATTTACTTCATGTCTTGATTGATGTTTGTCATATTCATGTTGCTTTTGCCATATTGTCATATCTTGCATTCGGAATATTAATTGTCAATGCGGTGTCATTCTATTCGAGAGTAAGTACCAGTTGTAGTGGTGTCATTTACTCTCGAATAGTGGGGCTCTTAAAATTCACTCGCATGTATAACTGAATTTTGATTTAATTGTCACTTTAACTCGCAAAATATAATATTAATAAAGAGGTAATTAATTTGGTACCGATTTTCGGGCATAGTGGGGTGTGAAACCCTCCTCACTCGTAATCGACTCCCGAATCTAAAATCTTTGGTTTTATTTACGGTGCCCGGTCTACCTAATTCAAGTGACCGGTGACGACTCTAATCTCTATTTCAAAACAGTATTTTTCAAGAAAAACGGAAAACCTCGATAACTTCGAGTTTTCAAAAAGCGTCACTACAAATCAATATGCACATTAGCATCAACTAATTTTCCATATTTTCTATTAATTTTTCATCTTTCTAACTTTGTTTCCGCTCTACCAAACGAAATCTTAATCTAAATTAATTAAAAATAATTGAAAAATATTCAAGAAACACATTACTTCAATAAATAAAAAAGTCCAATTCATATATCTGTTAGTCTGAAAACCTGACTCTCAAGGTCGGACTTAAACATAATTATTAATTAATTTCATATATTATCAATGTCAACCATCTTATGACGTTTAATTAAGTTTGGGCAATTTGGCTGTTTCTGGGCTTCGAATTTGCCACATCGCACAAGTTTACAAATGGTCGCACCTAAAACAATTGTTAGTTATTTGATAAAAAGAATATTCTTTATAAAAAATAAAATAAAATAAAAATAATAGTTAAAATAATCAAATTTATCAGAGCGAAAAGAAAATTAAAATAATGAAAAATTAAAGTGGTAAACGATAAAAAAATGTTTTTTTTCTGTTTGTGTATTTGATAAGAAAAATTTTAAAAATGTACTATTCTTTTTATCTATTACTTGGTAAAGTTGAAAAAAATGAGAGAAAACAAAGTTAAGCTTTTAAAATACAGATCTTAAATCAACTCGCATTTTATCTTATATTTAAAAACTAAAATGATTTATTTTTACGTGTGATTCTGGATAATAATCTTCCTTTCATTTTCTTTCTTACCAGACACATTCAAAATTTATTTTCTTTCTACTTTTTCATTTCATTTTTTATTTTTTCATCCAACCAAACAAATCCTAAGCGTGAACAGTTTGAGAATTTGTTTTGTTCATTAACTAAAAGTTGGTTTGGTTTGGATTCTCATGCAATATCTTAATCCTAACCTTAATTGTTGTTATTTTAATATTAATATATATAATAGGTAGGTATGAAAGTACCTTTTGTATTTAATTTTGTTAAGATGCAAATAATATTTAAACTAATTATAAGCTCGAACTTCTTAAATTGGAAGATTTGTTGTTTTTTTTAACCATTAGTGTTCAATCTACTGACTAATTAATTTAGATTAGGTATTGTAGAAACTTATTATGGAGCGACCTTCTCAATCTAATTGCTTCATTGACAGCGTTAGGATACAAACTCATGACCTTATTTAAGGGATTTAGTACATCATCCCACTAAACCAGTTGGTTGTTGGTAGAAGAATTTATTTCATGCACACTCAAATTCATACTTTTCTGAATATCGTAATAAGGACAATACTAATCGAATTAATTTTCAATCAAATTTTATATTCAATTTTCCAACACACATATTTAATCTTAATTATACCTTTCTGAACGCTTCGTATAATTTTCTATTGTCAAATTGTATAATCTTGAGTTAGGTGGTCCCTTTGACTTGAACAAATCTCTCCATATAAATATATGTAGGAGAGATTAAAATGCTAGCTTAAATATTTATTATTTTTTTTTCAAAAAAATATTTATTAATTTTACACACTTTTTTATTTTGAATATGATCAAGAGTGTCTTATTATTTGTATATCAAAAAAATAATTAGTAATTCAGTAAAAAAAATTAACATACACCTTTATATGAAGAGCAAAAGTTTGATACACAGTCCGTGTAAATAAACGTTTACACGTACTTTTCTAAATTTAGGGTTAGGGTTTAGTTTAGGGTTAAAAGTTTAGGGGTTTAAGTTGTAGGGTTTAGAATTTAAGATTAGTGTTTAGAATTTAGGGTTTAAAGTTAAGAATTTAGAATTTGTGTTTTATAAGGTAAAAACACAGGTTTTATACAAACTTATGTAAAATTAATTTTACACAGCTTGTGTATTAAAGTTTTACCCTTATATGAATAGGATAGAATACATAATTATCAAATCAAATAAATATAAATCATATGGAAAAAATATAAAAAAAAAATTATGGTAATATATAGGGATATGATCGAGTTACACAGTGTAAAACTTTTTAAATTTTACACGTGTTTTTGGATCGTTGGATGGGTGAAACGTATGGCTGAAATTAATAGTAGAATATGTGAAGATTATCATTTGGGGAAAAAGTAAGAGTTAATCCAGTTATCCATTTCTCTCATCCAACGATTTAAAAAGTGTAAAATTAAAAAAATGTATAAATAGATCTTTAACCCATATATAATTATAAGAAGAAGAAAAACATGTGATACTGCAAAAAAGTCCACCACCCATCAATTATTCTCCTCCAATCTTATTGAAAAAATCAATATAACACAGACAAAGGGTGTGATCTCTGCATCTGTTAGTCAAGCCAACATTTTAAAATTCATTTGATTCTTTAGATATGAAAAAGGTTTCAGAAAATAATAATTAATAATTAAAATATCTTTTTGTGTGGAAATTCAAACTTTTTTGTTGAAAATATTAACATCATTATCAAGGCTCATGAGCTGGAATTATGTGTACATGCATATACAAATTAACATGTATATATAGGTTATTAAATTGATTGAATTTGAATGGCCGCCTATAAAGACAATCAACATAAAATGAAATTAGGCATGCTATACATACCATAAATGCATTACTTTGATTATTCATTTAAACCAAATTAAAACATCTGACCTTAATTATCTTAAAAATGGAGGTACTAGTCAGGGAATAGAAATTTTTTGTTATTTTTAGTGTACTTTTTTAATTTTTTTTTTTACTTTTTATCTATTATCTTAAATTTTTTTGTTGGCCTATAAACATCTGACAATCAACATAAAATGAAATTAGGCATGCTATAAATACCATAAATGCATTACTTTGATTATTCATTTAAACCAAAATAAAAATATGTACTATTCTTTTTATCTATTACATTAAAAAATTAGGTTTAGAGTTTAGTGTTAAAATTTAGGATCAGAGTTTAAGGAATTTGGGATAGGTCGTATTTTTATGGTTTGGAGTTTAGGATTTAGAATTTCGGGTTAGTGACTTAGAATTTAATTTTTTTAGTGTTGAGTAGAGAAAAAGACACCAAAAAGGGGCATGAATTTTTTGTTCCTAGTTAGTTACTATTGTATGCCTAATTAAACTGTATGAACAATCGACCGACAACTATTCAAATTTTAGATATGATATTGTTAGAGAAACAATTACAAAGTATATAAAATACTAAATAAATAATCTATTTTATGTTGAACTTTTGAAAGTCTTGAACAAAAATTTCTTTGATAGTCACGATTTTTTCAACATCTTCTCCCACCCAAGGAACATGAGAGTTGAGATAATATGGAAATTTAAAGGGAAAAAATTAAGGAACAATCAATATTCTTCTCTCGATGGTTTCAAATTTTGCAACAACTTCATGCCTAGAGTGATAATAAACATATTGCACAACAAAAAGAAGTGGAACACCCCAAACTTCATACTTGGACTAAACCCCATATACGGTCTCCATTAATTCATGGCGCCTGATTGCGGCTGAAGGAAGAAACTAAATCTTGTAATAATCCATAATCAGGAACTTGAAGCTGCTGCTGTTGATGAGAAAGCGTTTGATAGTGCATGGTGTTTCCTGCTGGATTATTGTTGGATGGTGGGAGGAACTGGCTTAGGAATTCATGAGGAAAACCGGGACCCATGGAGGCCGACGACGCCATAATCGAAGGCGAAAACATCCCGGCACCGTGGCCTCGAAGAGTTGTCGGAATGTGGTGGTTATGCTTTCCTTCATATGTTGTCATCACCACCGATGGGTCCTGAAATGATCTCTCCACTCGCTTCTTAACGCCGCATTTTGGGCTTGTGCATCTGTAGTAGCTTCTGCAAGTTTCACAATTATTTGAGGAGATATTCAGAAAATTAACTCAGAGTTTCTTCAAATGCTTCAAGTAATTCCACAGCAATGGAACGCTATATTCTTTCTGAAATGAACTTAAAATTAAGAAAGAAAAAAGCATGAATGATGAACTATAGGAGTTTAACTGGTAAAAGGAAGATACAATTAGGGTTTAGAGAGAGATACCTTAATTTGTTGGTCATCAATCAACAAGAGAAATTAAAAACTCTAAACAAAATGCTAAAATGTTTCATTTTAATCGTTGTTTAAATCCCTTTTTGATAAACGGAGAATGGATAGAGTTTCTAGGGATTGAATCCAAAACTTTCATATCAGACAACACAAAAACATGTTATGTTATCAGTAGGAACATAAACCTGGGATAGGGGCTGTTCTTGACAGCCTTCTGTCCGTACTTCCTCCACCTGTAACCATCTTCAAGATTATCAATCTCACTCTTTGTCAGAAATGCAAACCTCGGCTCCTTTTCCCGTTTCTCCTTCTTCGTTGCCTTGTTCCTGCATTTTTACTGCTTTTGTCAATAAAAATTGTCTATCATGTACTAGGGTTTCTGTAGCTTGAGCTTTTCCCTTGAAATTGATGTTTATCATAAAAAAAAAAAACAACTATTGTTTGGTCAAGGAAACGCGTTTTCTGATTTTAGAAATAATTAATGTTTTTTTCAAGAGGGAGAAAATTCAAAATCATAAACTATATATGGATCTTGAATCTATGAAAGTAGCTAAGTAGTATGAACACGACTGATCCATTAACCAGAAAACGAGAAAACAAAGTTTCCCAGAAACCTTTACCGAGAAATTTAAAAAAGGAAAACCTACACTTTCTTTGACTTGTCATCTCCATGATCTTCTTCCCCTTTTGGCTGCTTATCTTTCTTAGCCTTGCTTGAATCTCCGTCTTCGTTAGAGGAACTCGACACCGAAGAATTGGGTGTTGACGGGTTCTCCGCAGAAACGCCAATCTTCTTGGTGTTTGTGGTAGTACTGTCATCCATGGGACTAACAACATCTGATGAAGAACACGACATGTCAAAAGCTCTCGAAAAGGAGTTGTAGTCGATGACGGAGCCGCCATTTAAGCAGCCGGTGAAGCTCATGTACGAAGGATCCAAGGCCTGAATTGCTGCTGGTGTTGGGGCTGCGGATTGGTTGTAAATGCAGGGATTGTTGTCGTCAAAGAAGGGGAAAGTTGAAGGGTTGAATCCTTGGAAAGGATCATAGTTATGTTGCGGATTGTTCTTTTTATTTGACGACATATAAACAAAATTGAAGAAAGGAAGAACAAAAATGGAAGAAGATTGAGAGAAGAAGCAAGAGGGTAAAACTACAATGGACACACAAAAGGTTTAAAAGTGGGGAAGAAAAAGGGAGTTCTCATTAAGATACTTTTGTTTTTATTTTTAGGTATAATGTCAAAAATTGTCTCAAAGGTTTGATTGAATAATTATTTTGATTTATTATTATTTTAAAGTAATTTAACCCTCAATGTTTAATTTTGGTCAAAATGACTCATCTACAGATGAAAATTATTAGTCAACTAATATTAAATGGCTTAAAATGTCGTGATAAACCTACATGACATTGTACGTTGACATGACAGTGTCATATAGACAAAGATGTTGACTTGAAAGAATGTCACGTCAATTAAAAAATAATTTTATGAAATTATATAAAATATAAATTATTTTTTATGTTTACGTGTTATTCTGTCAAGTCATTTCAAGCTATTAACCATTAGTTGACTAACAATTTTTGTCCGTAGAAGGGTCATGTTGACCCGAATAAAACGTTGAAGGTTAAATTGATTTTTAAGAAAATATGAGTCAAAATAACAATTCAATCAAACGTTATGAACATTTTTAATCTTATGCCTTGTTTTTATGTATGAGTGTGTGGTGTTAGATTATTGTCATCTTAGTCTGAATAGTTAATTGTACTGATTATTTGGACCAGCTAATGATATTGTTAAAATAAATAATCAAATTAATAGTATCATGTGGGCAAAATTTTAAATTTGAGTATAGTGAAAAGATTGAAACCATAATTTAATAATTTTAATATTTTTTGAATTTATTGTAATTTTGTGTAGTTGATTGAGAGAGAGATGGATAGGTTTGGCTATTTTCCACTCTCATTTAAGTCTCATTTAAAAAATCTAAATTTGAGTATAGGTTCTCAAATCAAATAATTGTTTTTTTTTTCAGAACACGTTTGTCAAATTTATCAGTCCATGGAGTATATATAGTTGAGGTATCTTCTCAACGTCGCAACGGGTATATATAAATTAATGTAACCATATTTTTAGTCTTTATGAATTATGATATAAGTAAAATAAATATATTTATGCCAAAAATATTTAAATTATTATGAAATGTTATTTGACACTTATGGTGATATTTTTAAGGGAAAACTACATATTTAGTACTTCAACTATGTCCACGTTACTGTTTTGGTACCCCAACTATTATGTTTGGCAAAATGATACCTAATGTTATATTTTTATTTTGTTTTGGTACCCGACTGTTAAAAGCTAACAGAAATGGTGACGTAGTTTGGGTTAATAACAATTTTAATCCAAAAATTTATACATTCTATCAATTTAGTCTAAAATTCTATCAATTTAAATATTATTTTAATTTTTGGATTAAAAATGTAAATTCCTCATTTTTCTTCTTCCAATCAAACGTAATTTGCAATTTTACCCCAAAATTAAGATGATGTTTTAAATTGATAGATTTTAGACTAAATTGATCATCTATATAAGTGTTTTGGACTAAAACTGTGATTATACCAAGTCAAGTCATTATCTCCGGTAGTTTTTAACGACTGGGGTGCCAAAATAGAACAAAACCATAACGTTGGATACCATTTTATCAAAAATAATTGTTGAGGTACCAAAATAGTAACATGTGCATAGCTGGGGTACTAAACATGTAGTTTTCCCTCTTTTTATTCCACAAAGTAAATTTAAAGAATCGTTTCGTGTGGGGTGAGACGAGGGAGAGATGGTTTTTCGGCGTGTGGCGGGGTGATGCGGAACCATATAGGTGAGTGGAAGGGTGGATTTGTCAGAGCTATTGGGATTAGCTCGGTTTTGAAAGCGGAGTTGGGGGCGTATACTGGACTCCTCTATGCATAGAACTTGGAGTATCATCGGGTGATTTTTGAACTTGATAGCCTGGACGCTTGTCGGCTTCTCCAATCAGACGAGTCTACTCAACGCTATTTATTTTTATTTATGCACATTAAGGAGCTTCGACGGCGCGACTCGGTTGTGCGGGTACAACTTATTTCTCGAAATGGTAATGAGGTAGTGGATTCTCTCGCTAAGAGTGCACTGTCAAGGGCCATTGAAACTATTCAGACAGAGACACCTCCTTTGGGAGTTTGGGGATTAGTTGATGCGGATATTGGTTTGGTTTGGTTTGGTTTTGTTTTGTTATGAGATGTTTATTTTCTAGATTTAGATTATAATTATCATTATGTGTATTTTTTTCCTTCATCTAAGCGTAGAGAGATTTATAATGAGGTCATGATTATAATTCTTTTTTTATCTAAAAAAAGAATCGTTTTGTGTTTTCAATTAATATTTAAGAGAAAAAAAAGTAAATTAATCGGTCATATGGTAATTTGTTAATCTTACTTATTTGAATTAGAAAGACACACCACCAAAGAATAGGATAATAATTTAATTATATCTTTTACTTGTTAGTTTATAATTAATATACTAAATTGTACAATTTTCAAATAAACGTTAAAAACTGTCACATGATCATTTCTTTTCTATACATTTTTACACACTCAATGGAGTGTGTCACCATTCAATCCCCTATGTGAAATCTACGCATTCAATTGACGGTGTACAAAATAATTTTCTTAAAATTTTTAACATATTTTTTTTGTTTTTGAATAGTCTGGTGAGTATTAGTGGAGAAGTCACATGAGAGCTGACAGAAGTCTGGTCCTCACGGCTTACTTTTTCAATCTATTTTTTCACTCATACGATTTGTTTATTTTAATTTGGCCCATACAAAAATTTTAAATTATAATATATTTTACTTACTTTGATATTATAAAATAATTTTTGTCTTGGTACAATATATAAGTGAGAGTAAACTTATTTTACCTTAAGTCAATAAATCACATCCTCCTATTGTTATTTTTAGTCTTATTTTTTTTTAATTTATCTATAACTCTTACAGTAACATTTTATTATCGACCCCATTAACTTTTAGTTCTTGGCATCGCCCCTGGTGATTACAAGATATTATTTGTTCATATATATTTTTTAACCCTTTGATAATGCACATACACCTTGCAGACAAAACGATTTGAACTCGGTTCTCCTAGGATGAACATCATTTTCTTTTCTACTGAGATAATCGTTGGGCTCATATTTTTAATATGTGTAGATGTTTTTAAAAAAAAATAATGCCCCTATTAATTAATGATTTATATTTTTGTACTTAATCATAAGTTGGTTTAGCGGAAAAGATATTGTTGGGAGGTTCGAATGATCAACCGAATGTACTAAGAGGGGGTGAATTGGATTTTTGCTTTGATGGATGAATTACTAAGTAATAAAATTTGTGACACGAAGATTTATAGTGGTTCGACTACTCAATCGAGACTACCCCCGTTACCTTAGCTATCCACCTAAGGATTTTCTCAAATCCACTAGATTTGCTTTCCTTTTTCCGGGTTCAAGAAAATAACCCTTACAACCAAGACTTATACCCCAAAGTCTTGAAACACTCTCTTACAAGAGAAAATAAATTTAGCAAACTAAAGAGAACCTAACAAGGCAAATAAGTTTGCACAATTAAGCTCTCACCCAAAAACCTAAACACATGAGCAAATGTGACAATTTGGCTCACTAGTATTTTCTACAAGAAATATGACAATTTAAGCACTAAAACAATTTCTCTAACATTGAATGTTGGTAATGTTGTTTCTTGTTGTTGCATGGTTGCTTGATTGAGTCTTTTAAACCTTCTAATGGTTTCATGACCGTTACTAGCCGTTGGGGACTTTATTTCCAGCATTAAATGTAGTCTGGTGCAAGGCGTATAGGTACACAATATTCGGGTATCGGTACTTGCCTCAAAATAGAAAGAGTTGTTGGGCAAGTTTACACTAGTATCGGTACACGATACATGCGTACCGATACTGACCCTTCCGTATCGGTACGATCTAAGCCGTATCCATACTCATTTTGGCAAAAACCCATTTTACCCGTATTGATACTCGTTTTACCCGTCAAAAACCCTTTTAAAAACTTTCAAACATATTTTACGGGTATCGATACAACTGACTGGGTATCGATACCTGGGAAAGGGTATCGATACTCACAGCATGTTTTTGACACTTTGACTATTTTGAAAGCATTTAAACACATCAAAAACTCCTTTGAAAAACTTTCAAACATATTTTTCAAGTTAATGGACTTTGAAATATTTTTGCAAATTTGTGTAAGTCCAAAAACATTTTTCATTAAAGTTATACAAAATCAAATATCTCAACAATCTCCCCATTTTTGATATAACAAAACCCCTTGAAAATTTCTTTTTGTAAAACTCTCCCTTAAAAATAATTTAAAAAAAAAATATTTTTGAAAAAATATTAAAACTCTCCCTTTTTTTCTTTTTGAAATTGAATTTTTTAAACCTATCTTTCCCCTTTTTGTTATATCAAAAACAATTTCAAAATTAAGTTTGAAATCATATTAAGTTTAAAGCACCAAATGTTTGAAGGTTGAAACCAATTACTGGAAAATTAGTACCAACTGATAGAAAATATCAATTGTTGGTATAAAATAACAATGGATAAAAGAGACCAAGAAAATTCCATGAAAGAATTTTAAAATTGTTTCCTTTAATCAAGCATCAAAAAGATTGTTAATCTAACAATTCGAGAGAAATAAATTGAATTTCAAATAAATACAAGAAAAATTAAACATATCATTTATGAAAATAAATCATTAAGTATACAAGGCATGTAAAAAAAATAGACGAAACGGTCCCTTTTTGTCTGTGCATACAGGTAGGGAGGAGACCGCATCGATACTTGGTTGAATGCCATATCAGTACGGCATAGGTGATACTGGTACTGAAGGCACGAAATGATAAAAAATATGCATTAAAATCAACCCAAAAACCTTACAACTTAGTATTAAGTTCATACAAAGGCTTGAGGAGATCCTAGATAAACATTTTGCTACGCATGCTTCTCAAAACATAACATTTAAAACATACAGAACATGAATTTCACCAAATTCAACCAAACATTACAAGTTTAACCCAAAAACACAAAAATGGACATATTAGGCCAAAACAAGTAACTCTTACAATTTGAGACTCCCCTTAACTATATGTAATTAGGCACGACAAAGAGTCATACAAACATGCTTAGATCATCACCAAAATCGAATAGTATAGGCATGAACAAGGAATTGCATGAAATTAAATTTTACCACTTGAACCAAGGTAGGATGTTAAGTCTTCCTTCTTCAAGTGTCCTTCCTCATTTGTGTGTCACAAGCTTCCAAAATTTTAACTTTGATCATCAATGGCTCAAGCACACCTATAAATAGACAATCAAGTAATTTTTGGTATCCAAATTGCTTTGGATCCAATGACATTAGTCCCAAAATATTTTATCCCCCTAGAAATCCATTTTTCAATATCTACCTTTTTATTTTAACAAATTAGTCCCTTAGGGACCCAAATGTTCTTAACCATTTTGCCTTTAAAAAATCTAGGGGAACTAGATTGTCTTTGGTAAAAGTTTGGTTTTACTTGCAAGTTTGAAATTTTTACTTCAAAATATTTAAAAAAAATAACTTGCATTTGATCAAGTTTACTTTCAAGTTCTAAATTGGTTTTGAAAAGTAATTCATTTTCGAATTTTAATTTTGAAACCAATTTCTTGTTTTTCAAAAATGAGGCTTTAAACTCCAAAACTAAATCATCGTATACATCTTGTAACTCATCAAAAGTATAAGAATTTAAATTTGATGAGTTGGAAGATATCTCTTCATCTTGGATGGCCATAAGACATATGTTGGCTACCTCATCATCGGTGGAGTCCTCTTCATCACTCTACGTAGCCACAAATGCCTTCTTTTTATGGCTTGATCTCTTCTTTTTGAAACGGGGGCAATCATATTTGGTGTGCCCCGGCTTCTTACATTTTAAGCATATAATGAGACATTTCCTCTTTATTTTTGATTTATGTCTTGATTCTTCCTTTTGTTGCTTCATGAATCGGATGAATTTCTTGAAGAGCTAATTCATCTCTTCTTCTTCACTATCCTCTCCACTTGAATCTTCTTGTTGGCTTGTGGAGGAATTAAAAGAAACATTCAAATCTTCAAGGCCTTGCTCTTCTATCTTTTTTCCATTTTGACATCATCATTTCATGGGTTAGCAAAGATCTCATTAGCTCGTCAAGCTTGAGCGTCTTCAAGTTCTTTGCTTCTATGATGGCGGTCTTTTTAGAGTCTCATGAATTGGGAAGTGAGTAAATCAACTTCCTCACACACTTGTCCTCAATGATCATCTATTCAAATCCTTTAAGTTCGTTGACTATGGTGGAGAACTGATCGAACATAGCTTTGAATTTTTCTCCCGAGTTCATCTTGAAGTTCTCTTAGTTGAGGTTTAGAAGTCCATTCTTGGTTTTATTTACCTCATTTGTACCTTCATAGGTGACTTCAAGTTTGTCCCATACTTCTTTGGCATTTTTACAAGAAGTATGGGACAAAAAAAGAAATGGTTTATTTGCCTTTTAAATCCCTCCGCCCCTATTTGACTTCAAGTTAGAAGATATCTCTTCATCTTGGATGGACATAAGATATAGGTTGGGTACCTCATCATCGGTGGAGTCCTCTTCATCACTCTATGTAGCCACAAATGCCTTCTTTTTATGGCTTGATCTCTTCTTTTTGAAACGAGGGCAATCATATTTGGTGTGCCCCGGCTTCTTGCATTTGAAGCATATAATGAGATCTCTCCTCTTCATTTTTGATTCATGTCTTGATTCTTCCTTTTGTTGATTCATGAATCGGGTGAATTTCTTGAAGAGCTAATTCATCTATTCTTATTCACTATCCTTTATACTTGAATCTTCTTGTTGGCTTGTGGAGGAATTAAAAGCAACATTCAAATCTTCAAGGCCTTACTCTTCTATCTGTTTCCCTTTTGACATAATCATTTCATGGGTTAGCAAAGATCTCATTAGCTCGTCAAGCTTGAGTGTCTTCAAGTTCTTTGCTTCTATGATGACGGTCTTTTTGGAGTCTTATGAATCAGAGAGTGAGTAAATCAACTTCCTCACAAACTTGTCATCCATGATCATCTCTCCAAATCCTTTAAGTTCGTTGACTATGGTGGAGAACTGATCAGACATAGCTTTGATGTTTTCTTCCGAGTTCATCTTGAAGTTCTCTTAGTTGAGGTTTAGAAGTCCATTCTTGGTTTTATTTACCTCATTTGTACCTTCATAGGTGACTTCAAGTTTGTCCCATACTTTTTTGGCATTTTTACAATAAGAAAACCTTTGAATATTCTTCTAGACCAAGTGTTCAAAATAAAATGTGTAAGGCCTTTACATTTAGCTCTATTTTCTTGCGATCTTCCGTACTCCATTCTGCCTTGCTTCTTTGTGGAACGAACATGCCATCAAGAACAATATCTCAAAGACGATAGTCTTTGGCTCTCATGAAAAATACCATCATATTCTTCTAATAGGAGAAGTTGGCACTGTTGAAGTAAAAAAGGCTTGTCGATGGATTCCGCTATGATCTCCAGTTGATGTAGAAAGGTTGAGCACATTCGATATGGAGATGAAACTTTAATACTAATTGTTTGGAGGCTCAAATGATCAACTGAATGTACCAAGAGGGGTGAATTGAATTTTTGTTTTGGTGGATGAATGACTAAGTAACAAAAATTATGACATGAAAATTTATAGTGGTTCATCTAGATTTGCTTTCCTTTTTCCGGGTTCAAAGAGATAATCCTTACAACCAAGACTTATACCTCAAAGTTTTGAAATACTCTCTTACAAGAGGAAACAAATTTAGCAAACTAAAGAAAACCTCACAAGGCAAATAAGTTTGCACAATTAAGCTCTCACCCAAAAATCTAAACACTTGAGCAAATGTGACAATTTGGCTCACTAGTGTTTTCTACAAGAAATATGACAATTTGAGCACGAAAATAATTTCTCAAATATTGAATGTTGGTAGTGTTGTTTTTTGTTATTACATGGATGCTTGATTGAGTATGTTAAACCCTATAATGGCTTTATAATTGTTATTAGCCGTTGAGGGTTGATTAGAGCCTTGGAGACTTTATTTCCAGTATTAAATGCAGTCTAGTGCAAGGCGTATCAGTACACGAGCTTCGGTGTCGATACTTTCCTCAAAATAGAAAGAGTTATTGGGCAAGCTTACACTGGGTATTAGTACATGATACATACATATCGGTACTGGCTCTTTCGTATCGGTACGGTCTGAGCCATATCGATACTCATTTTGGCTATTGAAAACTGTAGTTTTGAATAAACAAAAGGGTGTATCGATACGGGTAAAACGAGTATCGATACAGCTGACTAGGTATTGATAACTGGAAAGGGTATCGATAATCATAACATGTTTTTGACACTTTGGCTATTTTGAAATCATTTACACATGTCAAAAACCCTTTGAAAAATTTTCAAACATATTTTTCAAGTTAATGGACTTTTGAAATGTTTTTGTAAATCTGTTTAAGTCCAAAAATATTTATTAATGTTACATCAAAATAAAATATCTCAACAATTATCAAGTCTTTTAAATAATGTTAAACTTCTGATTTATGATGTTGTGAATAAAATAAATTAGATCAGAATAGATATCTTAATAATGGACCTTTACAATATTTAATCTAGATTGATAAGACAATGAGTTTGATACCGATTGTTATAAAAAAAATATATACTTAAATTTTTTAACTTGTACTTTTTTATTTCTCGAATATCGATTAGAGCGAATCTAATCATCAATTCTTTTGCGTTTTGTTGGTAAAAGTTAATACTTAAATTCTTAATTTGTAATTTTTACTTCCTTCTACCTTACGCCTAAGAAAACCTCTATTTTTTAATACGTAAACAAATCTTTTAACAATTACCCTTATTTAATATGGTTTTAGTATATTCTAAACCTATTGAATTAATTATTTAAAAAATCAAAACTGATCATTATTTCTAATTATTGTATTTAAATTTCTAACTGTATTTACTTTTTAGAAATCTAATCTTATTTAGACAGGGATTTGGGTGTAAACGTGAGACGTGGGTATACTGTCCCGATAATGTTTTCATGAAATGAGATGGTTATTTTTTATTTAGAGAACTAGAAATGTTTGAATAGTAAGTTAGAAATTGTCTATAAAGCAGGATGGTTTTAGGCAAATTTATGATAGGAAGTCGCCTGAAAATTCTGGCGAGGCAAATTAAATTGTTCAAACATTTTTTTTGTGAAATAAAAAATATATCCGCACTACTTCCTGAATAAATAAATTCCAAAACATCATCTTAGGAATAGTATTCAGTTTTATTTTTAAAAAAATGTCAGTTCCTTATTTATTTAATATCAAATTGATAATTTTATAAATACACATAATTGGATATAAAGCTAAAAAGGAGAAACTAGAAAACTCAGCGGCAAAAAAGTGATATGTGTGCAGTCACATTCAAGTCTCGGAGGAAGTGGCTTACACGTGTCAGAAGTTTGGCACCGCCCTTTGACCACAGCTAGCACGTGGGAGATATTTCTACTTGCTTTCTTTTTCAGTTCTTTTTTAAGTTTTGACATAACCATACTTATACCTTTGTCATTTTTGTTTTTTTTTTTTATATTTTTAACTAAACTTATAATTATTTTTTTTAAAATAAACTTAAACATTTAATTAAAAGATGATTTGATTTTCTTTTAAAAATTGAGAGTTAAATTTAACTATAAAAATTAAGAAATACCTTGACAAAAAATATAAATATTAAAAGCTAAACTTAATTTATATAAAAATATTAGATTTTGATATAAAATGTATGACACGTGAATATGTATTAGATTTTGACAAAAAATTAAGAAATAGCCTGATTTTTCATTTCAACCTTGTACAAATATTAGATTTTGATATAAAATGTATGACACTTGAATATATATTTCATTACTTTTATTATGATATTATGTATAATTAAAATTGGAATATTCTAAAAATAAAAGAGTTTCAAATCCAAAACTCTAATATATATATATTTAATTTCAATTTAGTAATATAGTGGATAACAAAAATTTTGGTAAGTTCAAAAATTTCTTGAACCTTATATACTTATTTATATGTACATAAGTATGTATTTATATCGACGTTTTTTATTATAATTTTATGATTGAGTTATTGTCACGTATTAATCAAATACTAATTTAGTTGAACAATAACTAAAAAAAATTTAAATGAAAAGAAATAACTAAAAACTATTATTTAAATAAAATAACTAAAAATCATCACTTAAATAATTATAGATATTATTTAAATAAAATAATTAAAAACTATTAATTAAAGATCAAACATGAGATTAATAATGTAAAGGTCCAAGTTTTAGGTCAATAATTCAGGTCTCGGATCTGAATTTTTAAGTAAACTCAAATGAGTTCTTAGACTTGTTGGACTAGAGGTATTGGGCTCACTATTGTTTTGATCTTGGACCAAATGTTGTTGATGAGATTCTTTTGCAAACATTGCATTTTGAGAGGCTATTTACCAAATTTCCCATTTTTCACCAAATATGATTTTCTCTCATTTTCGACGGGATTTTTGGGAGAAAACTGAAAAGGGCTGCACATGGACGGTTGAAGATTTAACAGGCTTTGTTCAATTTACTATAATGGAGCCTTAATTTATAATGGGTAAAGTTCATAAATGGTCACTAAACTTGATAAATTATTCAATTTGGTAACTGAACTTTCAATTGTTTTAATGTGGGCATTAAACTTTTGGTTTTGATTAAAATTTGGCATTGACCCATTAACAGTCGTTAAAAAGATGACGTGACAGTTAAATTTTTTTGTATAATAATACATTTAGTCCTATTTTTAATAAAAAATTAACTCAAAACCTAAACCTAATTCCAAAAAATATAAAGTTAACTATCATATTTACACATTAATTAATTTTGGTCTTATTTTTAATAAAAAATTAACTCAACCTAAACCTAAAATCCCTAAATCCTTAAAATTAGAATATGCAATGGTGAATCACCCTGCATGTCAAACCCCAACCATAACCTACACAGGCTATCATATTCATTGGTAAACCAGTGGGAATCCAACTAAAGGAAAACATTATAACATATAACCTCCATTTATGTAGGAAAAAAACATACAAAAAGGGAGAAAAGCAGTCCTTTGTAGTAATGTGAAGAACTTTGGTGGGCATTCTTACTGCTCCCTTAACTCTCAATCTCTTATCCTTGGCACCACAAACTGGATAAAAATTTTATGTCCCTTTTCAGTGCTCTTTTTATCTTCCAACACTAAAAATTATTAAAAATTAACATCTAAATATGTATCCTTCACGGCGTCCCAAACATCTTTAACAGTTGGGAGAAAAAGGATACTTCCATGGAATTTATAAGCCATGCAATTATCATGGAATTTTCTGACCTCCACGAGTTCATCTTTGGATCACCTGCTTGTGGTTGCTCGACTTATCCGGTTAAATGACCCAGTTTGTCGCACCCATCAATTGCTAGCTTCACGGACTGCGACCATTCGAGGTAATTCTTGCCGTTCAGCTTGTGAGATGTTAGTTGAGAGGAGAGATGAGACGATTCTGTCCCTTGAGTCATTGCGCTCTCAGTAATTTCACCTATGGAGCTTTCTACCTTGATCTGATTGTAGGATCTCTTATCTCCAGTGAAGGTTGTTTTAACCATGGTGTCACTGAAGATTTAATCTAGCTCTGACGCCATGAAAGCTTTAAGAGAATAAAACTGTACATCTTTATTACGTAAAAAAACTGATTTAAATAGGAAAAAACAGAGCACAAAACTGGGGAAATAGACCCCTTATTCTAGTAAACAACTAAAAGATAAAAAAACACCTCCTTAACTTAGAATTATACGAAGTTCAACAGATTTTTCACATTTTAAGCGCTAATCCTAAATTTTAAATTTTAAATCATAATCTTCTAAACTCTAAAAAAAATACACACTATTACCAAATTATCAATTTCTTAAATCCCAAACCATAAATCTATATTTTAGTATAAAGTAGAAGATTTCCATTCCTACAAACTAAGTCAGCACAAACAACCAGTCAAACTTACATTAGACTTTAGCCGATGCTACGAGCGTCTCAATTGAATCCATGTCATCAACCAAATAAAAATACTCTTTATTGAGAAACTCCCTACATGATATTACACCAAGAAAAAGCAAATTGAATAAAAAAAACTCTTTATTGGAGTTTTGGGTTATGTCTTGGGTTTAGAATTAAATTATTTTTAATTAAAATAGAGTTAAATTGAAATAATGTATAAATAATGAGGGTTTAATTTTTTTATTTTTTTTGAATTAGGAATGAATTGTTTGAATGTGTAAACGTGGATGATAAAATGTATTATTAAACAAAAATTTTAATTGTCACGTTACCTTTTTAACGATTGTTAATGATTTAGTGTCCAATTTGAATCAAAACTAAAAGTTTAATGCCCACATTGAAGCAATTAAAAATTTAGTTACCAAGTTGAATAATTTACCAAAGTTCAGTGACCATTTGTGAACTTTACCCTTTATAATATGAAAGAGATAGAAGTTCTTTTTTCAAATAAAGTTTTCATTAATGAAAAAAATGTTAGATTAATCTCTTGAGCAACATAAAAATTATTTACAAACATCTAAATGTCTAATATTTCCACTTAAAAAGTGTTGTTATTCATGTATATTTCGAAAAGAAAAATCATCTACAATGCTTTTAATATCAACTTCTTCCAAATGACCATTGTTGATGGCCGTCAAAGCAAGTCAATTTAACCTTTCTTGCGATATAGTTGTCCGCAAGTATGACTTCAGAAACTTCAATTTTGAAAATCTTCATTAAAACAAAAATAATACAAATATTCAATAAGACTCGCATGTAACTTTCGCATTCGAAAAACAATTAAAACATTTTAAAAAAATTTAATTTATTTAATTTATTCAAGTCAACTTGAATTACTTCATCAATTTTAAACTTCGAGTTAAATTTTAATTTCATCAAATCAAAAAATTAATTTCTAAATTGATGTAGTTTTAATGTTTAGATTTAATTTCTCAAAACTATGATGTCCAGTGGATACCATTGTTCCATGGTCCCTTGTTTCATGTTTTTGATAATGGTTTAGGGTTTTTCTTTTAACTGTGCTAAAGATCTGTAATATTTTCATGTCTAGTGGATACCAGCTGAATCATATATCACTCGATACCTGAAAATCTAAATGTCACGTGTCTAATGGGAACAAAGTTGATATTAATTATTAACCTCTAAAATAATCAACTCGTTTTTAATGAATGTGTATCTTAATCATCACGTGTTATAGTGAGATTGATATTCGGTTCAAATTGAGTTTAGTTAATATAAATTCGGTTGCTCTCGGATCGGGTTGTTTTGGTTCGATTGAAAATCAATTTAGGTTATCTTCACTCGGTTAAAAATCAGTTTGTGCTTATATCGGTTCAACTAAAATTCGTGTCAGTTTCGGTTCGATTTGTTTTATTTTGAGTTTCAAATTAAATTCAGGTTATCATGTTCGAATCAATATCGAGTCTCGATCAATTTACCACCTCTAGGTTTGATTTTTCTTTTCTTGAAAAAAAGCGTGTATCTTCTTTTTACTCTCGATGTTTGATTTTTATATAATATTTAAACTATTCAAATTTTTTGAAGTTTTTTTGAACAATGGCATTTAAATTTTTTAGTCACAATGAAAGATAATGGCCCTGTTTGGTAATTAGCTTATAGCGGATTACATTAGCTGGTAGCTGATTGCATTAGCTGATTTGATTAGCGGATTGTATTAGCTAATTGTATAAAAGTGTTTGATAAAATTAACTGATAGTTGATAGTTGTTTGATTATTTAAACAAACAAAATAACATATAAGGACATGATTATATTCGATGTTTGTTTGAATAGTTTATTAGTTATCAATATTTTATATCTATTACCGTTTAAAAAAATATTTTGTATCTATTAATATTAATTAGATTATACAAATATTTTTTAAATATAACAATAATAAGCATATTTGAATGACTTATATATTACTTTATTATTTATATAATTATTTTTAATATAATCTAATTAATTATTAAATTTAAATAAAATTATAAATGTGCGAGAATAAAATAAAAAATAAAAAGTATTACTTAACAAATGTCACAATATAAATATGTGAGAGTGAAAAATTAAAATAGAAAATGTTAAATTTAGGTTATTTGGAGGTTTTTGATAATTGTTAAGGGTAAAAGGGTCTTTATAACTATAATGTCAAACCGTTAATTTCAAAAGGCTCCTATTAGCAGTTTTTTTAAAATTAGAGGTTTCACCTCAATCTGCTATTCACCAAACATCCAAATTAGCAAATTTGATTGGTCAAACCTCTAATATTAGCTCAAACCTCTAATTTTAGTTCAAACCGCTATTTACCAAACAAGTCCAATACAATACAATAAATTAAAAAGAGTGAAAAAATGAACAAGTCCACTAAATATCTTTTCAATGATACAAAGAAAAATATGCACTTCCATCAAGATTAGCATATCAAAATTCAGAAACCTTCCTGAATCTCCTTGTCTCTCGTAAAACGAGACGTTTTACGGGGTGAAAAGAGCGGTAAGCGAACCAAGTTATCAGGCAATTTGCTCCGCTGCCCAGGTCTAATTACATCGGCAACCAACCATCAACCAAGTGGGGATTCATCTTTCAAAGATCACCGACAGAACCATAATCAGAGATTAGCGTCGTGAAGATCTCTATATGAGCACCAACTGACCGCTAAGTTATGCTGAAAATCATGACACAAAAGCATATAAAACGATCCAAAAAAATAAAAAATAAAAACGTGTCACAAGTGCAAAGACAACGTGTGCCACAAAGGCAGAAATTCTTATTAAAACATAAAAAAGAAAAAAAAATAAACTCGATAATTGACAATCAATATTAAAATTAATTACCGACCACTAATAAAAAACAAAATTATAAACAACAGAAATTTAAGAGAGAGACTAAATTAAAAAAACTTTAAAGAGAAAGAATGGCTGGATTTAATCGATAAATGTGCTTAAATATGATTGAGCTTATATTATTTAAAATAGCACGATAATAATCATACCAATTAAATTAAGATTAATTTGATTATTGTTCAAAAGATTGATTTGATTAAAGTCTAAAGTTAAATAAAAACGTATGATTAGTTTTCTGTGGGGAGAGTGCAATGACGTGATCTTCTGATCATTGGTGGCCACCTTTACCTCCCGAATTTTATGGCCGATAAAAAAAGCTTTAGTCAAAGATAAGATGCATTCTTTCTTCTTTTTTCTTTTTCTATTTTGTTCTGTATTATTACTTTTTTATATTTTTCTTTTCTGTTAATTCATCTTAACAAATAATAATAATAATAATTAATTGTTTCATTTTATTCAACATGGAACATGCCATATGCACATGCTTTAGCTTTTCCAGACCATACATGTTTATTTTTATTTTTAAATAGTTTATAATTGATTTTTTTTATTTTTAATAATTTATTATAATAATTCAAATTAGATAAAATGTTTTATTTATTATTTATTTTTATTTTATTTAAAAGAGTTATTTTGGTCATGCCCAACCAATCAGGAAAAGAAAGTTTTGTGAATAAACTTATTTAAATTGGATTGATTCATGTTATTTAAATGAGTCGGGCAATCATCTCAATTTAGAAATAATTTTTTTGTAAATTCAATATATATATATTTGGTTTGAACCAGGGTATCTACCGCCGATAGCAGTGACTAATCCCCTCGCCGCGGGTACTCTCACTAAGAGGTAAACGGCTGGCTGTGAAATGTGCTCCATTCTTGTCGCAACTCTTTTTTAGAAAGGTTTTGACGTTTTACAAAACTTTATAAAGTCACGGAGTCGCCACCAATTTTTTTTTTTTGAAAAAAAAAGTGTGATTGGATCACTTTTAAAACAAGAGTATTTTGATAAAAACGTTTTATTTATCAAAATTACATTTTGCTCCACGAAAACAAGAGAAAACATGTTCGAGGGTCGATTACGTGTGGGGAAGGATTAGCACCCCCACAACGCCAAAAAATTGGCACCTTAATTGATTTCAAAAAGCATTTTTAAAAGTGGAATTTGCAAGTTCACAAAATTTTGATTTTATTTATCCGTAAAATGAATGTAAAACTATTTTAACGGCCTTATCGCCCGGGAAATAAACTTTAATCACCGCCAACACTCCTGGCGCTAACCCGTCATTCCCGTTTGATAAGACACTGCATTAATTAAGTTCACTTTTTAAACAAATAAATAAGAAAATTAAATGTGGTAATGAATTTTAATTTTAAGTCTAAATGGTGAATAATCCTAAAGAAATGTCTATATTCCTTTTAATTATTAAGGTTTAAATATAGTTAAGTGTATTTTATTGAAAATGAAGAATATTTTACAACATACATGTCTCTATTCTAGGTTTTAAGTCCCTACTCCTAAGGTTTGATATACATACAAATACATACATAAAGGCAATAACGAAATAATTAATTAAATAAATAAATAACTAAATGATTACTTAAAATTAAATAAAGAAAAAGGATTTTTTTTATATTTTTTAAAAAAGAAATCTGAATTAGGGACTAAATTGAAATCAATAAAATGTGAAGGTTAATTTGAAATCAATTTTAAAATAGGTACCGAATTGAAAAGAAAAAGGACGAAATTGAAACAATTAAAAACAAAAGGGTTGCGGTATAAGAACCGGATAAGAAGGGCGCGGGTTATATACGGATGATTCGTACCCCCTTTTTCTTCACTCAGACCAAGTAACCAAGAGAACAAATAGGATAAAATTTAAAAATATGTGGAGACAATATTTGGGTAAAATACCTCAAAGAAATCACTTTTATTGCTATTCAATTTTTTGAGTATTTTCTCTCTCTTTGTGTGTGTATAAATACAATGGAATGAAGTCTATTTATAGGCTTCAAGAAACCTTAAAATCAAAAAAACCTAAAAACATATTCCCTATTTGTGCTAAATACATTTGGAAAGGGAATAATGCCTTTATTTGGGCATCAAACCACTTTCCTTACATTCAATTTAATCTTAAATGGGTTAAAACAAATAGGGAAATGTCCAAGCTTAAAGTTAATTACAAATATTCAATAAAATAATTGAAAATTTGTAATAAAAATAAAATTCCCGTATTAAACTCGTATACAGTTTTCTGCATGCGTTGTCTTTAGTAAAACGAGCATATCTTGAGCTCCCGATGTCCGATCGAGGCGTTTCAAGATGCGTTGGAAAGGTAACCGAAAGAAGGTAAATACTTAAGAAGACACCCTGACATGAAAAAGCTTGGATTCTACCGGAAATTGGCCATAAGTCCGCAGTGAGAAATCCTTGCACATAGTTTGACTTTCCATATATGTCGAGCAGGATCTCTTGTAATCTTCCCATATCTGACCTGATTAGGATCTTGTGTGGTCTGCAAGAAAAGCTAAATTACATTAATAAAAGTAATATAAATGAGATAAAAATGGGCAAATTGGGCCTTTATTCATGCACATGGACTCTTTTTTATTTTTAATGAACACTTTTTATATATTTTTTTGATTATTGGGTTTAATAATAATAATAATACATATATACAAAAAAATGAATAAAGGGGGCCATATAAAATAGGTGACTACAGCTGCCCCTCTTTGTTCATTCTAGTGAACAGGAATAGGGCAAAGAACAAAATGCACTAATTTTATCCGGCCGAATTGATTGGATGATTTGCTCCTCCAAAGCGGCAACGAACAAACCAAATAATGTCTCTTCAAATGGCCCATTGCTTCGAAGTGGCATCAAACGGGTCAAATGACATTTCTTTTGATAACAACATAACTTGTTTTCTCGGAACAACGAAAGCAAATTGGGTAACACTGCATATCCCTCTAGAACGGTAGTGGACGGACCAGATAATTCTCTAAATGACTTATTCCTCTGAAGCAGAAACACACAAATCAAATGACATTTCTTCAAAAGACTCATTCCTCCGGAGCGGCAGAAATAAATCGAATGAAACTAATATGTCCCTCCAGAGCGGCAGTGGACAGATCAGATAGAAATTCTTCAAATAACCTATTCCTCTGAAGCGGCAGCGAACAAATCAAATGACTTTAATCCGTGAAAAGACTTGTTTTTCTGGAGGGGTAGAAACAAATCGGATAACATTGGCATGTCCCTCTAGAGCGGTAATGGACAAACCAGATAGCAATTCTTCAAATGACCTATTCCTCCAAAGCAACAATGAACAAGTCAAATGACTTCAATCGGTAAAAAAAATATATTTCTTCAGAGCGGTAGAAATAAATCGGTTACAATTGGCATGTCCCTCTGGAGCGGCAGTAGACAAACCAGATAGCAATTCTTCAAATAACCTATTCCTCTAAAGCGACATTGAACAAACCAAATGACTTCAATCGGTAAAAAGACATGTTTCTCCAGAGCAACAGAAACAAATCAGATAAAATTGGCATGTCCCTCAAGAGCGGTAGTGGACAAACCAGATAACAATTCTTAAAATGAAGGTTCCATTCTCCTTGGGCCTAAATGGATAGGCCATTGTGCTAAAATAAAGATTCCATTCTCCTTGTGCCTGAACGGATAGGCCATATGCTGAAAGATAAATGCTCTCATTCTCCGTGAGCGTAAACGAATAGGCTATTTTTCTTCTTTTAAATGGTTCCATTCTCCGAGTGCCTGAACGGATAAGTGGTTGCTAAAAATAGGGTTCTATTCTCATTGAGTATGAACGGATTTGCTGAATATCAAAACAAAGTTCCATTCTTCTTGAGCCTGAATGGATAGGCGTCGAATCGAAAAATGATATACTCATCCTAAGGATGGTGAGAAATACGGTTTGCTCCTTCTATGTGATATGGGTGTCTTCTCTATGAAGTCACATAGAGTGTCTTGCGCCTATGGCCTTTTTTGAAAAATGGTCTCTTCTATAAAATGGTCTATGTATTTCTATCAAAACTTAACAAATAGTATGATTGTGACAAGTTTGCATGCTCCTCATGAATGCATGTAATTCCCTTTTAGGATTCGTTTCTTAAATCTTGCTTAGCCCATTCTACTTGAGTTCTGCCTTCTAAGGGGTTAACTCAATCTTCACATCCTAACAAGCTATTGCCCAGAAAATTTGAACCTTCCGAGCTCTTCATTGCTCAAGTTGTTTTCTACTTCACATATTTTCTACTCGCATGTGAACTCATCTTGTCATTCCATGGGTAATGATTCATTACTACTAAAGGCTCTGGGAGGAACTCTTTTCGACCTCTTCAATCTGGTTAGACTTAGGCATCCTATCATGGCTTGCTCTCGGAGAGAATCATTGCCCCGCTCTTGTATTTCTGAGATCTTTTAAACATGAGCTTTTCTTCTAACACTAGTGCCTCTTATGCGAGGTAATGCCCCATTCAACCTTGGGCACAGCTATCTTCAATGCCATCGAGTGCGAACATTTACTTTTGGATCCCTACAATTGGAAGTAATACCAAGAAATCTTTTTTTTCATGAATCCATGTAATATACTTGTAAGATGCTTGTGAGTAAACAAGATAAAAGCTTGAAATGAGAATTCATGAGAATTTAAAGGAAATTTAAAAAGTCATGGAAAACATGGAAAAAGGTAAAATCAAGAAATAAAGTCAGATGCCCCTGAATTCATAGCATGAATGATTTATGAGCCCATCGACCGGATAGAGCTCCTAATTTCTACCTATTTAGGTGGCTCTCTTTGACTCACCACTCTCTCAAATTCATTTTCCCTCTTCTCAAACAAACATTAGAAGTTTTGAAGTCCTTGGAAAAAGGTGAAATCAATTAGGCGAAATGTGTTCTAAAAACAAACTCCTCTTCTCAGATATCCTTATATGATCGAAATGGTCTTTCAAGGCTTGTAATGTGGCTAAGGTTCATGGTTACAAAATATATATATATATATAGGCCCATATAAGTGTTTGAGGGTGATTAAACCAATGATCAATTATTCTTGATGAAGTCTCTACTTTGTATTGCTTTTTCTTTTATTTTCTTTTCTAGATCATTCTAGACTGCCCGTTTTTGGGTTTTCACCCTAGAGTTCATCTCCTTCTTTTTGCTTCGAGAATCTTCAACTAACACATGCTTCATGCGATGATTTCTTGAAAACTTGTACTTTTCAACTTGGTGCTTCCTCCAATGGGTATATTTTCAACATTTTCTTTCACACTTTTTATTTTTTTTCTTCTCTTTTTTTGGATACCCATCTTGGTCTGCATGTTGTTTTGCTCATGTTGTTCCTTGCATCCAATGCAGTCATTCTTGTTATCTTCATATCATGGTCAGAACCAATTGCATTTCCCATGAAAATAGACTTTCATCATTTTCCCCTAGTGTGGAGAGTGATCCTTGGTTAGGGTTCAAACAAAAGAAAATATCAGGCTCAAAAGAGACAAAAATGAATACTTTTTCTTTTTTGCGAAGGGAAATGAAAGAATGCCAAATCTCCTCTCATACATGGATATCATTGAAGAAAAGCTGTGCTCAGTTGGTAGATGTTTTAGAGTTATCACTTAATCCAAAGACCTCAAACAACAATGCTTGAGAGGAAAATTCTCTCGAAATTTGTTTTTGGGATCTTTCTCATTAATCCTGAGCACATTTTTGTTTCCCCTCTATCGCGGGATTTAGATTCAAGAATCATTCATGCAATCAATAATAGGGGCCCTGCAAAAGAAATATGTTTTGGAAGAGAAATGGATGTAATAAATGAAAGAAATGAAATGTTTGCCACTTGAGAAAATAAAGGAAATGAATCTTTAAAACAAGTAAAATAACATAGAAGCCCATACAAAAGATCCCTAATGCTCGCGGGCAAAAACAAAAGGGTTAGTTCTTGGTATGATTTTGCAACAACATGAAAGTCCTCTATTGTCCAGTTGTTAAACATTATGAGTGAATTCTAGCCAATCTTCCCCCAATGACAAGATTTCATTGGTCGAGTAATTCAGGTTGTGGGTGCTCTCCATATTCGCCTAGCATCTCATCGAGCCTTCCGCTTTTGATAGCTGCTAGTATCAACTCTCGACTCGTAACCATGCGTGCGAAGCGCTCAATGGCATGGTTTAACATACGGTCATAGAAAGGACCATTTAAAGTCTCCACAAATATTGCAGTAATCTTGTTTCCCAATAGTGGAGGTTGAACCTGGGCGGCTATGTCTCGCCATCTCAGTGCATATTGGTGAAATATTTGTTTGCCCCTTTCCTCCATTCCTTGCAACACGTGTCGGTTTGGGACCATATCAATGATGTACTTATACTATTCGATGAAAGCACATGATAGATCCATCAATGTCTTTACATTGGCTCGGCTAAGTTGAGTGTACCAACGGGCAGCAGACCCAGACAAACTTTCTTGAAAATAGTGTTTAAGCAACTTCTCATTGTCAAGGTAATAGAACATCTTCCTACATTAGATTGTAAGATGTGCCAAAGGGCAAGTAGTTCCTTCGTATTTCTCAAAATCTAGTGTCTTGAACTTGGGGGAATGACCAGATCTGTCACCAAGCTGAGGTCTCTTGTGTCTATGTCACGGAGAATGCTGACTCTTTGTAGGGCTTTGACAATTCCTTCCAGTTTGTCTCAACGATATTCTAATTTCTTATCTTCCTTGATCTTGTCGGCCATCTCATCAAGGTTTGGAACTTTATTGTCTTGATCTTTACCTCGACTTGTCTCGGACTCCACCAAAGCATTGGTCGAGGTTCTTGGAAGATGAATTTGAACCTTTTCTTTGAGTTCCCCATGACTCAATTCTTGTGGTGACATTTTTTCATTCACATTCTTAAGGATTTTAACTGCTTCAGGGTTTTTGAAACCCAGCATGGCTGCTATCTAGAGCATAATGTTCTCTTAGCCCTTGGTGATTTCGTCTTTCAAATCCTTCTCAATATTCTCGAGCTGGTCCTGAATGCCTTTCAAGCTGGCTTCTACTGTTTTCATTCTATTTTCCATGTTTATTTTTGAGTTTGGGAGTGAGTACTGTATGTGCGTAATTTGGTCAACTCGATGCTCTTGTAACACTCGTCATGTTCTTGCATTCCTTTAATGGATCCATAGGTATTGATCTTTCAATGGTTAACATCAAATTTGAACTACGGAGCTTGGCATTCAATTCTAGAGGGTGTTGGTCATTCACTTCAATTGTTGTTATATTCTGAGTCGCTATACCAAATTCGGAAAAATTTGCAGAGATTAAGGTTTTTTCACCAAGCAACAAACAAAGGAGCTTTAGTAAGCTTGGATCACAAAGGTCAACTTTGGTGATAGGTGGAAAGCGTATACTAAATCAGGATTTGAAGTAGAAAAGTTAGCAATGGCCTATCTTCTAATTCTAGCTGACATCACCAGTTTGTTGTTTTTGAAATCCTAACGCCCATTCTTTGGAATGGGATCTACATTGTTATTTGCCCTTGACTTTGTAGGACATATCCTTCAACACGGATGACCGCAGGTTTGGTCCCATTATACATGCATTCTTCTTTGTGACTTCTGCCTTGAACTTTCAACTAGGGATGCTCTTTGCGAGGTGGTTAGAGCTTTCGTACAACGTTGCCACGATAACCAAGAGCATAGATCAACGAGGCACTTTATCTTGCATAGCAAATCACCAGATGTATGTTATGGTCATAGATGGTCATCTCCCTTGTCTTTGTGTTTTCATTCTCATTTTTGTTTTGCTCACTCAATCCAGTGATCTTGTACTCCTAGTTTGAAGGCCTAATTCTTAAGCGTTTCTCTAGCCTTGATCTAGGGAGTGAGGGTCTCTACCATTCTAATTGGCAAGCCACTACAGACCAGGTTGAGCTATCGTTGTAGTTGACACATCAATTTTGAGTGGAAGGCCTCCTTGAATGGCTCAAATGAAAGCATCTATCTCTTTCAATTGTTCTGATTTTCATGGAAGAAAGATTGGCAAATCACCTTTAGCGTGAGTTCTCAAATTTCTGTTTGTAGAGCATTTTGAATTATTTGCATGGGAATCTTCGTAGCAAGGATCATCTCCACGTTGAACATCTTTGAATGATATCAACGTTTCAATTTCTTCTTTTCATGTTCATTAGGGCAGATATCGTCATCAGGGCTTGCACAACCATTGATTCTATTTGTCGTACTTCTTAAGTTCTAGGGCCTTAAGTTTTGGAGGAATTATCAGGCCAGGTACTAGGCTCAAACCCTTTGTCTGGATTGGAAACTTCAAATTTTGGACTCCACCAGAATATGGATTTGAAATATTCCCTTTGATGGGCCTTTGAGTGAAAATAAACTACTCTGAGTTTGGTGTCAACAGCCTTACTTGCCATAGCTACTATCTGGGCGCAGTATCTTGTTGAGCTTGTGCAATTTCATCTCTCAAATCTTTCTTTATCTTCAATGGCCATGATTCTAGTTCGTGCGCGAGTACCATAGTTTTCTGCTTGAGTTTAGTCCATAGATCTTTCCATAATTGCTCTGGATGTGATACAAATGGAAATAATGATGTGCGTGATATATTGATGCAATATTGTTGATATTTCAAAATCACGTTTCATTAATCATGAAGTTTGTGTACAAAGAAGTCATCATGTTCTCTTTTCTTGATGTGCTTTGGTGCCAATTGCTCAAACTCTCCAACTGGCGCAACCTCTCTTTGAACACGACCGAAGAATTAGCTAACCTATTAATACTGGTTGACTACCTCATCTAGGAAGTCTAACAGTTGTTGTGTGTCTTCCCCAACTGGAAGGAATCTCAACCTCAGATCTCTGGCCTAATTCTTCATCTCACGAGCCTTGGAAACTGTCTTCTAGATTTGACACCTCAAATAATCAATATAGAGCTACCTACCCAAGCACACAAAATCCACAACCCACTTTGTGTCTGTCTACTGAATCTTTTCATAGTCTTAATCATCAATAAGAGTACATATATGGTCTTTATGTGCTTGCATTGCTTCTTCAAATCCTCAACACCATAGCGGAGTAGTTCGGCCTCGACTCCTTTGCCTTTCTTCTTTCAATTTCTCTTGAAGTTCCTAGTTTTGGTCACGATATTTTCTGAGGCTATGACTTACCTCCGAATATTGCCCTTCTAAATGCTACTTTTCTTCGGCAAGTCGATATGCCCTCTCTTTTTGCTTTCGGGCCTCGTATTTCCTAACTTTCAGTTCTTTCATCATTTCCTATAGTAGTACTTTGTCTTCCATCGAGGCCTTGGAGCTACTAGCACATGCCCCTTGAGTTTTCAAGCAGTTGTTTTCTTGCACATTTTTTAGGTGAAGCTCTTGGTTTGACAGCAAGGTTTTCGCCTTTTTCTAATAACCCTCCCTCTGCTGCAAGGAGCTTGCCTTCAAGTTTGGTCACTCTGCCCCACAGCTTCTCTTTTTCCCTCTAATAGTATTGTTTATAGATTTTTAGCTCGGTTAGCACAATATCGGGCTGAGGATTACCCGATCCACTCGCCAAGACTAGAACGCTTATATTGTCGACTCTTTACTTCCTCCAACTAGTATATTCGGGCACAACACCAGCAAATAGAGCTACTTCCATCCGAAACACTTGCTTCCACTCTTTAGCCAACTCCATGACTCGTCTTGTGGAATTAACTTTTGTGTAAGAAAAATCTTCCTCACGTAACCCATGCATCACTGGAATAAACTGTCGAGAAGCATACTGGCACTGTACGAGAAAAGGAGCATAACTGGTAGCTCCCCTTAGACCAACAAGAGGAACCCACTCTAACTTCTCGCACTTATACAAGATAGGCACTAGGTACATCCACGGAGCTCTCCATGTTATGTCGGCATCAGTGAGGTTTTTAAAGAACGTTATCCACTGTTCTTGCTTCCCATTTCATGACCATTGCTTCCTGGTGACCTCTTTGATCAGGACCAAATCTCTGGATATAGGATGTCTGCTTATATTTTTATTATCCCAAAAATGACTCCGCAGCCACAGGTAAAGAAGCTGGGAACAATCAGTGAAACACCCCCTTCCTCGAGTTCTACAAAAGTTTAAGGACCTAAAGGTTTCTGCCAGAATAGCTGGGACCAGATTCATATTTTCTGAGCCAGAAAGTCTACCAAAGCTATTTCAACATGCCCCAGAGCTTTAGGGAAGATCACCAATCCATAGATAGCCAAGGCGAGTAAATCAATGACTCTTCCGTGTTTTACGTCCTTCATGATTTGGGCGTAGATGAATTCCCACGTGAAGCAAGGGATTTTATTCTTTTCATCAATACGGGCATCTATTTCTTCAACATTTAGACCGGCAAGCTTGGAAAACTTCTTTCGATATCCTGAGTTTTTCTCCTTTCAGTATATTTTATCAGGTTTCTCTAGATCCAGGCGCAGCAAGACCATGTAATCTTCAATGGTGGGAATCATGTCCTCTTGATTGAAGACGAAAAAGTGATAAGTCGAATCCCAAAATTCGATGGCTGCCAACATCATAGGCTCGTCTATTTCTACCCCAAGTAAAAGGGCTATATCTCCATACCTTTTGGTAAACACAACTCAATCTCGGGCTTCCAGGCTTTCCCATACAGTGACCAATCCTGACAAATGATTGTGAGGCAATCCCTATGTGTACTTGTTTTGCCAGGTCTACAATGGTTTCTTTCTGCATGCTGTCTCCATGTTGGCTTTGAAGCTCTATGGACTCACTTCGGACCTGTGTGTTCGAGCGGAGAACTCTAGAACTAGATAATATGACCTGAATACTCATGATCTCTGACTGAACAGTATCTCGGAATACCAACTGGATGCAATGTGATGCATGCTCTAAGAAATTCAAAAAAGTGTTAGTATGTACAAATAATGAGATAAAACAACAAGGGTAAGATACATAAAGTAAAGCAATAAATAAAACGGAAAGTAAAACCTATGGCTTCATAAAGCTTAATGGGGTGGGCTTTCTAAAATATCCATTCATGCGGGTTTGGATCTAGAAAAGGTTCTCGAACCGTCCCTATCCCCTACTCTAAAGTGGATAAGACGTTTGATCCTAGCCCATTACAGGCTTGCAGACCGAACACGACTCGAAGGGATGCATTTCCATTATGCCCATGCGGAGGGTTACTCATGAAAGCATAAGTACTCTGGATCCCGGAAGACTTTCACTGGCCCATACGGAGGGTTACTCACGAAGGCATAGCTATTTTCTTCCACTTAAGTTTGATAAAGCCCGGGTAGAAGGCTTACGTTATGATGCAAACAGTTTAAGGCACCCAAAAAATGCACACACAAAAATGCAACAGATTACTAAGGAAAATAACTCGTGATCAAGTAAAAGTTCTGCCCTCTTAAACAGTCCACAGCGGAGTCGCCAAGCTGTAACAACAGAGTCACCACTGGTCCCTTTTATTATATTAGGCGGACCAAAAACCTAAAAACAAACTAGAGATTACGAAATCTCAAGGGTCCGGGGGCACGGTTACGTGTGGGGAAGGATTACCACCCTATCACGCCCACAAAACGGAACTTACTTGATCACTAATATTTTCCTTGTAACTCAAATGCGTGCATGCAAAGATTGATGTAAAAATCCACAAAGTTTTGGAAATAACCCGAATTCGCTCACGGCTGAGTAAATCCCAGTCATTTTAGACGCAAAGAGATTAAGACATTAATCCTTAAAATCCGAAAATATAGTCTCGCATAGGAGTTTCGACCGTTCCCCAACGGCTAGGGGAAAACCGAGTTAATCCTAATTGAGAAAATATCTCATTTTTCACGATGCAATAAAAATTCCATTTTTTAAATGATGTTTTATGTTCTTTTTGACTTTTTATGGGTGGTTTAACTTTTAAAGTTAATAATTATTATTAGAAACATGTGTTTAAAGAAACTAATCCTAAAAGGCTTTATTTAATTATTTACAATTTATTTACTTTTTTAAGAATTACCTAAAGAGTTTTATTTACAAATTAGAAGAATTACCAAGTTAGTTTGTACCAATATTTACAAATTAATGAATTATTTACCCTTTTCTAGAAAATTACCAAGTTAGTTTTTATTTATCATTATTTACAATTAATAAATTATTTACCTTTTCAAGAAAATTTACCTAAGGATGTTATTTAATTATCTACAATTAAAAGTTAGTAAAGAAGTTTAAGTTGTTTAAAATTTTAAGATACATCATTTTAGGAATCTAAGCCCAAGTATTCAATTAAATATTATTATTGGTAATTAACCTTACAGTGATATCTAAGCTATTTATTAAAGAAACTAACTTAAAAGGTATTTATTTTAACTTATTTGGTAGTTTTTATTGCAAAACACATATTATTAATAAAACCTATTGACCCTCATGCTATTAAGTTTTAGTGTATAATGGTGAACAAATTAAAGAACATGGTAAATATGAACAAGGCAATCAACGAATTAAAGCGCATGGAATAAAAAAATTAAGAACTAAATTAAAAATAAAAATATTAGAGTGAAGAATTTGCAAACAGTGGGATCCAAACACCGGTTTGTCAACGTGAGGGTATGAGCTGGACTGCGATGGTGATGTCGTCCATGCTGGTCGCCGGTTGCTGCTACCGCTGCACACCGACAGAATGTCACCGTTGTTGCCTCTGGTGGCGGTACCGACTCTACCTTTGGGCGACAAGGAACCTTCCATGAGCTTCGATTAGCGAGGATCCGTACCTTTTTTTTCTTCACTCGGACCAAGTAACCAAGAGAACAAATAGGATAAAATGTAAAATTACGTGGAGACAGTATTTGGGTAAAATACCTCAAAGAAATCACTTTTATTGCTCTTTAATTTTCTAAGTATTTTCTCTCTCTTTGTGTGTATATAAATACAATGGAATAAAGTTTATTTATTGGCTTCAAAAAACCCTAAAATCAAGAAAACCTAAAAGCATATTCCCTATTTGTGCTAAATACATTTGGAATGGGAATAATGCCTTTATTTGGGCATCAAACCACTTTCCTTACATTCAATTTAATCCTAAATGGGTTAAAACAAATAGGGAAATGTTCAAGATTGAATTTAATTACAAATATTCAATAAAATAATTAAAAATTCGTAATAAAAATAAAATTCCCGTATTAAACTCGTATACAGTTTTCTGCACGCGTTGTCTTTAGTAAAACGAGCATATCTTGAGCTTCCGATGTCCGATCGAGGCGTTTCAAGATGCGTTGGAAAGGTAACTGAAAGACGGTCAATACTTAAGAAGACACCCTGACCCAAAAACGCTTGGATCATATCAGAAATTGGCCATAAGTCCGCAGTGAGGAATCCTTGCACATAGTTTGACTTTCAATATATGTCGAGCAGGACCTCTTGTAATCTTTCCATATCTTTCCTGATTAGGATCTTGTGTGGTACACAAGAAAAACTAAAATGCATTAATAAAAGTAATATAAATGAGATAATAATGGGCAAATTGGGCCTTTATTCATGCACATGGACTCTTTTTTTTATTTTTTAATGAACACTTATTTTTTTTGCTTATTAGGTTTAATAATAATAATACATATATACAAAAAAAACGAATAAATGGGCCGAATAAAATAGGTGACTACAACTTTATACTTAATTTTTTTTTGGATAATTGTCGGTTTCATTATCCAGAAGCACAAAAGTGCGATGAATTACAGAAGGAGGAAATGGCGATCAAATGGCGATGCCCCAGTCTGTACATAATCGTATATTTACTGTATCACTAACTTTTATACCTTTCCCTTGTAATCTATTTTTAACTATATTTTTTACAATGTCAAAAATATCAGAACCCCTACGAGTGGAACCCCTATACAATCTCCAATTCCGTTCCTGCCAAATTGTGTAAATATAAACACCCCATGCAATTTTAAGGATGGTAACTTGTAGATACTTCCCTTTAAAAGTAGAACATTTCCATTGCAGGTCTTGGTCCCAGTCTTTCATACGTTTAGTAACCTTGCATAAACCGAGGAGTTTAGTCTAAATTTCTATAGAGAATGCACAGCGAGCAAAGATATGGTCTTTTGTTTCTTGGTGAAGGCCACACAACAAACATTTATCATCGGTAGCGGCACCAAAACGAATCAGGCGATCCCTTGAGGGAAGCCTGTCAAGTATGGCCATCCATAAAATAGTAGTATGTTTCGGGATGTGAAAGGGAAACCATACCAGCGTATGCCTTATCACTTTAGTCTCTTTTTCTCGTAGCTCCTCCCAAAGCCATTGGACACTGACTTTGCCTTGGTGATTTACTAGCAGCGGTGCTGCGATGTCCCGGAGCTTTAGGATCCTCGTTATTATCCAACTATGGTGAGGCAAGCGGTGAACCTGCCAAATATTTTGCTCTTTCAGAACGTATTCTTGAACCCAGGCCACCCACAGGGAGCCCTCGGCAGCCAATAATTCCTTCAACAATAGCAAACAACAAGCCTTGTTCCATGTGCCTATGCTTTTAAGCCCCAACCCACCTTCAGATTTAGGCAAGCATACGGTTTTCCAACTCAATCGAGCACCATGTTCAGAGCTTTCATCGCCCTTCCAATAGAACCGACTACAGATTGTTCGATCTTCCGAATAACCCTTGCAGGCAGTACAAGTTGTTGGCATCAATAGTTGGTGATGCTGAAAAGTACAGAGTTGATAAGCTGCAGTCTGCCTGCATAACTGAGCTTCTTGGCCGACCATGTTCCCAACTTAGCCCAAAGTTTATCAAGTAGTGGGAGGCAGTCTTTCTCAGTTAGCTTCCTTGTGAGAAGAGGTACTCCCAAGTATCAAACAGGCAAACACCCCATCAAGAAACTAATACATTCATGCATCTTGTTCTTTCGCGCAATGTCCACACCAACAGTAAAAAGTTCAGACTTAGCAGCATTTAATTTTAGTCCTGAAACCTTAGAGAAATAATTTAAGGTACTCTGAACCCCCAAGATAGAGTCAAGTGTCCCCTTGCAAAAAATAAGCAGGTTATTCGCAAAACATAGGTGAGTAAGATTAACTCGATGACATTTTGGGTGGTGTTGAAAGACCTTCCTCATAGCAGCAATATTCAGCATGGCAGATAAGACAGACATGGCAATAACAAATAAGTAAGGGGAGAGGGGGTCTCCTTGCCTCACCCCTAGCCCCTTTGAAATAGCCAACAAGGGTACCATTAAAAGCAACAGGGAATCTGGTGGTCATCACGCATTCTTTGATCCACCCTATATATGTTTCCAGTATCCCTAATGCTGCTAGAACAGTAAGAAGAAAACCCCAATGCAATGAGTCAAATGCTTTTTGTAGGTCTACCTTCAGAGCACATCGAGGAGAGATTGATTGTCGCGAGTAGCCTTTCACCAACTCCTGAGCGAGCAGGGTATTATGAACAATGCTTCTTCCTTGGACAAAAGCTGATTTATTCCATAATATCATTTTAGGGAAGAAGGGACTTAGTCTCTCGACCATAATTTTAGAAATAGTTTTGTAGACAACATTGCAGCAAGAAATAAGTCTGAATCCTTTGCTTGACAATCATTAGGCACCTTGGGAACAAGTGTAATAGTCCTGGCATTGAAACTAGGTAATAAAGTAGAGGATGCAAAGAAGAACTGCATAGCCTTAGTGAAATCCGTATATAGAATTGACGAGGCAGCCTTGAAAAACCAAGCAGTGTATCCGTCAGGACCTGGGCCCTTGTCATTCCCTTGCTTGAAGAGACAGATTTTGACCTCTTTGTTAGAGACCTCCTTGACAAGGTCACGGGCAGCATGTTCAGAGAGGGAATATGGCAAAATATCCCTCAAGAAGGAGATAGAGCAGTCACGAACACTATTATCATTTGTGCCAATCAGTTTTTGAAAGAAGTTTACCATTTTAGTAGACATAGAATCAAAATCTTCAAGTCTGTTTCCATTAGTGTCCATCAACATACATATGGTGTTTTTCTTCTTTTTTATAGCAACAGCAACACTTCTCAAATATTAATGTTGAAAACATAATCTTAAGAGAAAAGTCAAAGCTGACTTGAGAGAATGTGAAATTTGGATCCTTGTCCACTAGAAAAACCTTACAGAAAGTATTTTCAACATTAATATTTTCAACAACTACATTTGATGCAACTCAATCAGTTCTCTCTGTAAAAGCCGTTCAGCTTCAATGTCACAAGAGCTAGGTGTAGAGAGATTCGAGAGTTGCATCAAATGTAGTTGTTGCCTCTTTTGCGTGACTCTGCCCGAGATGTTATCAAAATGCTATAAATTGAGCTCCCTAAGCCTAGGCTTTAATCGCTTCAATTTAGAGAAACGAATCTACATTGGGTTACCAGAGACACACTATAGAAGAATCTACATTGGGTTACATCAGGATGAAAAGTCCAAAAGTTGAAGAACTGGAATGGCTTAGGTTTGTTCACATGCAATTCCTTATCCAGCCATACTATAGAAGGGTAGTGTTCTGACACTCCACGTGCAATGAATTCCACAGCAAAGTTTGGGAAGTCATGGCACCAATTACTGTTAATTAGAACTCTTTCCAGCTTTCGAGCCAAGTAGTTTACTTCTTGCTTGTTAGACCATGTGAGTACTGGTCCCAAGCAGGGATGATCATAGAGATTAGTATGCTCGAGACATTGCTTAAAATCATCCATGTCAGGAGAACAGTGAGGCCCCAGTGTATTATAATCAGAGCTTTCCTATACCGAGAAAGTGATATTAAAATCACCTCTGACAATCTAAGAGGTTGATCCTAATCTCCCTTCAAGATCCTCCAAGTAGGTCCACAAGTTTCGTCTAGACACACCCTCATTACACTCATAAATAGTAGTGATAGACACATACTTCCCAAGTAGAGAACCCTGCAATGTTATAGCTTGGTCACACGAAGAGAGGACCTGAAAACTCAGATGTTTTTTCCACATAATCCAGATTCGACCATTATCAGCAGTATCATAGTTAGAGCAATAGTTTCAGTCATAAATATGGATCAACACTAACTATGGGGTCACGGTTCTCAATAGCAGCAGAAGAACAAGCAAACTTTTTCCCCTCTTTAGTAGTATCTTTAAGGGGACTCCCTTGGCCTTTCTTCTTTTCTTTGTCTTTATTTTTAGATGTGGCGAGGGGGAATCTCTGTATTATTAGAGATAGTGATAGGATCCAAGGTAAACCCAAAGTTAGGGTCTCCTAAATATGGATCAACACTCACTATGGGATCACGGTTCTCAATAGCAGAAGGTTTAACAACCTTGGTTGTGCTTGCAAGGTCAGCTTTGTCAGCAATAGACACGTCCTGGATAGCATCTGTAGAATGGGCAGAAGATTCAACCAGGTTCTGTGTATCGATTTCACCCTCTTCAATTTCAATTTCCTTAGCTCTTGATGTAGGTTCAGCCAGGTTCTGTGGAGCATCAGTAGGTTCAATTTCCATTGAACCTGATGCTTCTCTCTGCTCAAGAGTTGGAGCTTTCGGTCTCCCCACTTTGGTAATAAGAGCAGGCGATCAATTCTTCTCAGAATGCTCGTATTTCTTACATTTAGAATAGCTAGCATGTAACCAAGGAGTTACTACCCTAATCGACACTATGTTCCCATTTCACAGCAGAACAGTAATGAATTTCGGGGGAGATACACAAGCAGGTAGTTCAATGCAGACTTTGGCATACTCAAGGCGATCACGAGTTGCAGTAATGGTGTCCATGTAAAGGGGGACCCCAATAGCACTAGCTAAGTAGCTTAAACCATTCTTATTCCATAGCTCAAGGGGAAAATTAAATAATTGAATCCAAACCGACATTTTATCTAACTCAAATTCTAGCTTTTCCGAATTAGGTTCCCGTTACCTGAGTATCAGTGGTTTATGCTGGAAGTGCCAAGGGCCGTTCTCAAGAACCCAGTCACGCAAGGTTGTATTAAGAAAGGAGAAAACATAAACATTCGAACCGGCCAAACTAACCTTATTTTGCCCCAAATTAGTATTAGAATATGCCCAAGACCAATCATAAGATGATTGTAAATTACATTTGTTTTTAACTTGTTCATTCATAAAGAGACATTGTCATTATTATTTTCAGTTACAATTTTACGTGCATAAATAAACTGAATTATAATAAATTCCTTAGAATAAGTTGATTATTCTTAAATGTTCTTAGTTGAGTATTATTGTGGGAATGGACAACAATAATACATTGAGACTAATATGTAGTTGATTGATGACAAAGTGTTGTCATTGACATTGAGATGTCAAAATCAATACATAAGTATGTGTTAGAGAACGACATACTGGACTGACCCGCTATGAGCATGTTTCTTGGATTATTATGTGACATTCACAACATTGCTCATAGTGATAACTACATGTATGATCCTCACACTTGAGGTCATCATTATCTCAACATCGTGAGTGACATATTTTGATACAGTCAAACGTGTGTCGTAACTGACTACTCTATAAAGACTGATATTGGATATATCACAATCTATGTAGTGGGATATGGTTGATCAAGATAGGATTTGTCCCTCCTACATAATAGGAGTAATATCATAGGCCATTTGATTGATTGAGACTAAAAATGCATGGCCATGCTCGAATAAGTTGATATGAGATACCATAGTTATTCGTTTATTATAGTCTACTCAAGATATCAAGAAATATTAGATGAACTATACAAGTGTGACTGTTCCATGACTTGTGTCCAATCTAGATATAAAGGACAAAAGGATGTAATACATGAAAAATAGTTAATCACGAAAATTTATGTCGAATCATGATTTCTTGTAACTTAATGACATATTGTAGATGTCACTCATTGTTTGTAATATTAGAAATGTTCTAATATTTACTACTAACGTTACATGAACCTACATGGTCACGCCCACGGTTGAAATGAGCATATATTAAACGAATTATACATGTACAAATTTGTTGTACACAGATTTAGTTAAATTAATATATATTTGATATATATATATATATAATTTAACTATTGGATAAATATTAAAAGAAAATAATTATTGTAATTATGATTCTTTTAATATATATAAATAATATAATTTGATTTAAATTAATATATATATATATATTAAAATTCTAATTAAATTTGAATTGGGATTATATATATTAATATATATATATATATTAAAATTCTAATTAGTTGAATTGGAATTATATATATTAATATATATTATCCTAATTAAGTTAAATTGGGATATATATGTTAAAATCCTAATTAAACTTGAATTAGAATTATATATATTTAATATATATATTAAAATCCTAATTAAGTTGAATTGAAATTGTATATATTTAATATATATATATATATATTGAAATCCTAATTAAAGTTAAATCAAGATTATATATATATATATATATATATATATATTGAAATCCTAATATGAGTTGAATTAGGATTTCAAAGGTTATATAAAGGCATGAGAGATCTAGCAATCATTAATGCTTTTGGAAAAACCCTCTAAATAGTTTAGAGAGTTTTATATGCTCGTTTCAATTGGGTGAACTACGTAGAGGTCGGAGCGTTATCGTTGCGAGTTAGGAATCGACATCGTGGAATCGTGATTGGATATTTATCTCCTCCAAATTCAAAATTCCAGATTTTAAATAGGTAATTCTTCACCTTTATTTACCCCGATTCATTCCTCGTACATGGATCTCTGGTGGTAATCGCCAAATAATTTTTTTGCTGCACCGTGGGGTGTACCGGCGTGACCCAACAGTGGTATCAGAGCCACTTGTACGATAGGAATTTTGGTTTTAATTTATTGGGTGATGTAATTGTATGAGATACATGTTATTTTTTGATTTATTTAGCGAATATATTATATTTGTTCGAGCAAATCTATTCAATCACGGTTAATCTAGTTAAAAGATGTTCCTAAGATCGATGATTAAGAGTTAATCATCAGGATCTTTGTCGATAGGGTTTGAAATATTATATGTTAATTTTTAACATATTCAAAATATAGTTTTAGGGTTTTAGATGTTAAGTGTTAACATACGCAGATTATAGTTATATATTAGATTAATGGTTAGTCTATAGATTTCGTGCGGGAAAGTAACAAGAGTTGTTTTAGTAAAAACCTCATAGATTTTAAAATCTTGAAAAACACGATAATGTGGATCAAAGTTATCAAATCGTGAGGTTTTTACACATCAATTAAGATGCTAATCTTTAAAAATTTCCCCGCCGCTAACCAAGCAGTGGCAACCCCGTCGGCGGTTACGAGGCCGCTAGAACCTCGCAAGGGGCACACATACGTAGGAACAATCTGGTAAGACTTTAATAACAAACCGCGTCGTTATTATGTTTGATATGCACGGTGTTTGGAATTCATGGTTATAGCCCAATAACCTATTTAGTTTTATTTATAAGTTTTTATAAATACGGCCGACGTGTCGTGCCTTTCTCTACTTCTATTGTAATACTCTTCTCATCTTACTCCCTCATATGTAAAACGAGTTTCTGAAATTGTAATCTATACGAAGAAGCATGGACCAGAGGAACAGAATTATGGGCCGACAGAAAGATGCTTGAGAAGTGTTTTTATCCTTAGAATAATTTGGTTCTCCCATTGGCTTGGGACGTGCCACCTTGGGATAGGGGCTATAACTATTGCATTCATATTTACTACTTTTCATATATGTGATAAAATGAATGTATGAGATGCATGCTAGTTAATTGATAAGATCAAATGTTAAATGGTGAGATAATATTACTAAACCCCTCAATAAAATATTAATTCTTTTATTGATTCCCAATGTTAACCCTCGCTAAAGTCTAGATCGATACAATGTAGGTTTTGCTAAAGCGAGGTACTTGTATCTATCTTGGCCAAACGCGAAGAATAAGCAAGTGATATTCGCTAGTTGTAACATTGGTTAAAGACTTAACTAGGTTACTCTAATAGGATTAGAAACATAAAGGTTAGTTATTTGGATAATCATATGATGGTTATGAACAAGACTTGTTCACAAATGAAGGATTTACATGAGATGTAATTAGCAAGTGTTGCTTACCTAGATAGACCATAATCTTAAGAGAAAAGTCAAAGCTGACTTGAGAGAATGTGAAATTTGGATCCTTGCCCACTAGAAAAACCTTACAGAAAGTATTTTCAACATTAATATTTGAGGATTATTAATTTTAGTAGGAGTATCAAGTCCTTTTATAAGCAAACATGGTAAACGTACTCAAAATTTATATTTTATTGTTGTGGACTTATTATACAAATTTGTTATCATTACGATCGGTCCTTGAGAATGACAAGTTGAACGGCGTAAACTACCTTGACTGGTCACTAGAAGGAAAATGTTTCCATTTATAATAAGACATGTCATTGTAAAAGGAACTGCTCCATTTATCTTGAAAAGTCAAGATGGCAAATGAAAGCGGAGCGTCCGCCTCAAATATTTATGTTATTGATATTAATTTATCAACACCTACTTCTTGGGTATTGGATACCAGTTGTGGTTCTCATATTTGCACATTTGTATAAGGACTACAAAAGAGTAGAAATTTGAGAAAATGAGAGGTTGACGTACGAGTTGGTAATGGAGCAAGAGTTGCTGCATTAGCTATAGGAACATATATTTTATCGTTGCCTAGTGGACTTAATTTATCTTTAGAGAATTATTATTTTGTGTCTAGTTTGACTAAACCCATCATTTCGATTTCTTGTTTAGACAAGATTGGTTTTGAGATAATTATTAAGAATAATTGTTGTTCTTTTATCTCGATAATGTTTTCTATGGTGTGACACAATTAATAAATGACCTCTACATTTTAGATCAAGAGAATTCCATTTACAACATAAATACAAAAAGATCAAAACAAATGACTCTAATCAAACTCATATTTGGCATTGTCACTTGGGTCACATAAGTGAAAAACGTATTTCAAAACTTCATAAAGATGGATTTTTGGATTCATTTGTTTCCGAAGAACTTGATGTATGCGAGCCTTGCTTATTGGGAAAGATGACCAATGCTTCTTCTTATGGTAAAAGTGAGCGAGCAAGTGATTTATTGGGATTAATACATAATGATGTATGTGGACCAATGAATACACAAGCCAGAAGAAGGTTTTCAATACTTCAGTACTTTCACAGATAACTTCAGTAGATATGGGTACATTTACCTAATGCATCATAAATCTGAAACCCTTGAAAAGTTCAAGGAATTTAAAAAAGAAGTACAAAACCGACTAGGAAAAAAACATTAAGGCTCTTCGATCAGATTGAGGAGGAGAATACTTAAGCTTAGAGTTTGGTGAATTTCTTAAGGAATGTGGGATTGTCTCACACCTCATGGTTCTCCATAATGGAATGGAGTTTTTGAAAATAAGAAATCAAACACTGTTAGACATGGTTTGATCAATGACGAGTCACGCTGATCTTCCAGTTTCTTTTTGGGGACATGTACTAAAAAATAACTGCTTTCACACAAAATGGTGTTCCATCTAAATCAGTTCAAAAGACACCATATGAGATATGGACTGGGAAACGTCATAGTATGTCTTTTATGAAAATTTGGGGATGTGAAGCTTATGTTAAACATAAGATGTCTACAAAGCTCGAACCCAAATCTCATAAATGTAATTTTGTGGGTTATCCTAAAGAAACTAAAGGATATTATTTCTTCGATCCCACCGAGAAAAAAGTGTTTGTTGCTCAAACATGAATCTTCCTAGAAACATAATTTGTTTTCCGGAAAGGAAGTGAGAGAAATATTAAACTCAATAAAATTCGAGATCAACCACATACCATTGAACAAGAGATTGAACAACAAGTTCCACAAGTTGTTGAGGAATATTCAACAGTTTTGGAAACACAACCACTGCGAAGATCTTTGAGAGAATGCAATACGCCTGAGAAATATGGATTTCTTGTCACATTGCATGGTGATGTTCTCTTCATGGACCAAGATGAGCCTAGGACTTATTAAGAAGCAGTGACGGGCCCAGACTTTGAGAAATGGCTAGAGGCCATGAAATTTGAGATGGATTCTATGTCAAAAAACCAAGATTGGACCTTGGATGATCCACCTCTAAGGATTAAGCCCAAAGGGTGCAAATGGGTTTTCAAAAAGAAAAACCGACATGGATGGTAATGTACAAACATACAAAGTGTGATTAATCGCTAATGGTTTTGGTCAAATTCATGTTATAGACTATTGTCACGACCATTTTTAAAACCGAGTGTGGAAAATATCCTGAAGATTGACTCTTTCTGAAATTAGGGTTTTTACCCATTTTAATTCATTTAGCTTTGAAAATTAGGGTCTTTATCCATTTTAATTTTGAAAACTTATATTTTCATGTTAAATCAGGTTTTCACTTAATTAACCATAAAATTGGTTTTTTATTTAATTTTGAAAATAGGATTTTTTCCATGTTAAATCAAATTTATCATAAAATTTACCCATTTTATTTAATCTTGAAAAATATTTTGGAGTCGCCACCGGTCACTTTGGTAGACCGGACACCATAAAACAACCAGAGATTATTTTTAAAATAATTTGGATTCAGGAGTCGATTGCGTGTGGGGAATGATTAGCACCCCCACAAACGCATGTTATCGGTACCTTTTTAATTTTACGTGGCATTTTGAATAACAATTTGAATTTAATTTAATCATAATTATTAACTGGATTTAAATTTTAAATGGAAATATCATTTTATAAGGAAATTTATTTTATCCAAATATAAGGTTTAAAGTGCCCAAATACTTTAGGACACTTTTATTCGTATTCAAAATATATTTCCAACATAAAAGGTTTTCCAATGCATGATTAATTATTGTCTTGCCAATTTTAAGTTCTAACATATTAGGCTCTAATCAATTTAATTATTTAAGACTATAAATATTATTAAGTTTAAAGATTTCTATGTGATAACACCCAATGAATTAGGCACTATTTATATTGAAATACATAAATTAAATAATATTTTCTATTCAATTTGTCATTCTAATTGTTTAGAGTGATAGACTTAATCAAAGCTCTAATCAACTAACTAAGTCATTTATCAAGTTCTAGATTATAGTAGATATTAAATGTTCCATTTTAGGGTCATGTTGGAATAACATCTCAATACATTGAGACACTACCCAAATTTGTACTCCAATATTTTCCATTTAATATATACTAATTTGCTACAAGTATCTCCTCAATTGATTATTTAAACTTAATTAAAGAACCTAAAATACTAAAGGCTTTAATCAATTAATTAGGCTAAGTGATTAATTATCCAATAAGTAAACTATATGCTAATTTTAAAATCATGCAAGCATACATATAAATCAAGTAAATTAAATTAAACAAATAAGATAATTGAACTAAATTGCAAGAAACTGAAATTAATACTTCAATTAAGGGAAAAGGTGACTGAAATACAAAGAATACAAATTGAGGAGCCCAAGCATAAGACACATTAAAGCCAGGCGTGGATCCATTATCCGAGTCTGGTCTGGTTCACGGGTTTGATATAAAAGACCCCATTTACCCGATTTTGGCCTTCTTCCCCTTATTTTCTCAAAATTCCTTCTCTTACTAATTTTATTCTCTCTCTAACTCTCTCTATTCTCTCACCCACAAACATCCAAAAACCTAGAAAATTCAGCTAAAATGGATCGAAAACCTTAGATTTAGGATGGTGTTCATCCATGTTCATCACATTTTGGATGAACACCATAACTCTGGCCACGAACCACCGTCATCACCGCCACCCAATCTACATCTACTGCGCTCCGATCATCGGGAAGTTGTTATTCGAAAACCAAATTTTCCTTCGGCCATCATGAAGCAATGCCAGCCGCCACATGACAATTTTCGGCCACCGGCGGCCACCACATCAAAACCCTAAAACACCTAAAATCACCGGTTTCCTCTTTCGATTATACCTAAACTATTCCCAGGCACGATAGAGCCACCCTTCTTCCCCGTCCTAAAGCCTAAAACTACCTGAAACCCAAACCTTTTCGACTTCGGCCATTTTATCAAGGATTCCGACCACCAAATCAAGATAAGCATCAACCAGAACCTATTTTTATGTTTCTATATTTATGTTTTCTCTTTTTTCATTTCAATCTAACATTTTTCGTGTTTGTTTTGCAGGAAATGAAATGATAGGGAAAATACCTTATCGGGCATGGTAATGACAATTCCGGCATCGATCCAAGTTCTTCGGCGGCGGTCAGACTACTTCAACGACGATCCAGGTCCTCTCAAACGGTTCAACCTCCAAGCTTTATGCCATCTCTCTCTTCCTTTATTATTCTATTAATATTATTATTATATCTATTTTTATGATAGCTAATTAATGGTGATCATTCCTTGAAGTCTGACAACCTCTCTCCTCTATTTATAGTAAGTAGAAAATGATGCAATGATGACATCAGCTAAGAAAACACAATCCTTGTGAAGTGAAACAGACCAATGGCATGTTACCACGTGTCCATTATTTGAGCGGGAACAAATCCAAATTTGTGTTTCTTTGGTGCAATCTAATGTAATTTGGGCGGGAAACACTAAACAATTGGGCCTTGTATTTAGTTTGGGCTTTTAAATTGTGAAAGGAACATTTTTTATATATGTAATGGACTTTATATATTTTTTTAAGTTTATATTTTTATCGTTGGGCTTTCATTATTATACTATTTTTTGGTTTTATTTATAGAAAATTATATTATATATTGGTACCCGGGTAAAATTGGGGTATTACAGCTGCCCCTCTTTGCTCATTGCTGTGGAACAAGAATATGGTAAAGACTAAAAAGACACAAATTTTACCCGAACTATCTAACCACCGAAGGTTGAAACTGTTCTTCTAACTATGAAATTCTTCAATCTTCTGTCAAACCATAGAGTTTGAAGTTGTTCTTCTCATTATGAAATTCTTCATCATCTAAGGTCTAGCATTGCTTTTTGAAATTCTTCATTTTTTAAGGTTTGAAGTTGTTCTTCTTATTATGAAATTCTTCATTCCTCACTCTTTTGTTGATCTATCATTCTATAAAGGCGTCGAATGAGCAAGCTCTTCTTATTAGAAACTTCCTAATTCTTCAAAAGGGCAAACTTTTCTTATTAGGAGCTATTCCTTCTTCATTGGGTGAGTTCTTCTCATTAGGAACTCTGGGGTGAACTCTTCTCATTAGGAGCTTTGGGCGAGTTATTCTCATTAGGAACTCTGGGGTGAACTCTTCTCATTAAGAGCTTTGGGCGAGTTCTTCTCATTAGAAACTTTGGGGTAAACTCTTCTCATTAAGAGCTCTGGGCGAGTTCTTCTCATTAAGAACTCTGTACTCTTTGCTGGGCGAGTTCTTCTCATTAGGAACTTTGTATTCTTTGCTTGGAGAACTCTTCTCATTAGGAGTTCTGGGCGAGTTCTTCTCATTAGGAACTTTGTATTCTCTTTTAGGAATATCGAGTCACCTCCTCCTCTAGGGAAAAACTGAACCTGCAAAAAGAAATATCATCAATTAATAAGAATTCAAAATAAAGTGATATGAAATCTCCTCAATTTTTAGCTTAAAGTGTTGGGATCTTTAGAGTCACTACTTTTCTGTCTGTGGTGTCTTGGTCTTTCTATCTGAAACTTGCATCCAATCTCTTGTTGCTTTCCCTCCGTTGATCAATCTCTTTATACGCTTAGAACATATATATGACCAATTAAACTGTGAATCTTCCTCATTTAACCCCAAAGTTAACCTATCTTGTTTTCCAAATTGGTAACTTAAACTTCATTCTTTCTTGGAACTGACAGTCCAAAAGGTTAATATCTTTGTCGATACCATGCCACCACTGTCTTGATTCAAATATCTTTGCTGAGATTTGCCTCTTCAAACGGATTGAAATTCTTGCTGAGATCTGCCTATTCAAACAGATTGAAATATTTACTGAGATCTGCCTCTTCAAACAGATTAAAATCTTTGCTGAGATTCGCTTCTTCAAATGGATTGTAATCTTTGCTGGATCTTCTTCTTCAATATCGAAGTTGTAGATTGAGATCTTGCTTATTCTTTGTTGATTCTTGTAAATTCCACTTAGATGGACTCCGATCTTCTTTTCTTCTTTGTTAAGCTTTCTGTTTTTCTTGTAATGGCACCTCATCAAATCTTGCTTTGCTTAATCTTCTTAAGTTTGGTCTGAAACTCATGTTGTTTTCATGCCCCGACAAAATTTGCCCCAAAACCTTGTTGTTGAGCTCTTATTCTTCTTGGGAAAATATTGATTTCTTCAATAAACAAATTCTTTTTAGGCTCTGCATTCTTCCTTTTCTTATTCTGATTAGCACTCTTATGTACAATGATGCCCCACTAATCTCCTTGTTTATGGCTTCGTCGCGTAGAACTTGCTCCTTTTTATTATCTAGGGCGAGCAAATGCCTCAGGTCCCTGAACTTTCCTCAAATCCTTGAGCTTTTATCAAATCTATTCTTTAATATCTTTAATTCTCTGCTTGAAGCTTCAGGATTTTAGAGTTGCTGCTTATTTTGCCTAAAGAGTTTCAATCTTTCCATCTAAAACTCGCATGAGATCTTTCGCTCCTCTTTCTCTGTTTGATCGACTTTTCTTTGTGCTTGGAACACATGTGACTGGGTCTATTCCTTCGATTCCGAAGTTGTAAGTTGTGGTCTTTTCTCGTTTCTTATTGACTCTGCTAATTCCTGCTAAAATATGTAAAAACTTTGAATGTATGAGTTAGCATGCTCTTATCTTATGGATGCCTAACTATGTATGATGTATGAATGATGTCAATTGAGGATCACTTGGGTAAGCTTTCATCTTCATGGAAGCTCAAAATTTCTTTGCTCCATTTTTCAAACACTTGTTTTGCTGCCAAAGTAACCCATCTCACACTCAGGTTCAATCTTCAGGATCTCTGTATCCTTTGCTCAAAACTGACTTTTCAGGTTTTCACTTTAGATTGCTTTTCTCGAAGCACCCTTTTGGGTTTTCACTTTAGTTTTTTTATTTTTTTTCTCAAGGTGCCCTTTAGGTTTTCACCTCATTTTTATTCTTTTTTATTTTTCTTTTTCTTTTTCTTTTTTGATTTTTCCTTTGTTCCAAATAGGATTAGTTTCACTTGATGGAACTTGTTCATGTTTTTCACGAATTCATCTCATAAGCTCTTCTCTTGCCATGTCTCAACATGTACTTCACGTCCAAAAACACTCAAGTACTGATGACAACTTCTTTCTTGTGAAGTCATTCTTGCTACGTCTTTATTCAACCTTTTTAACGGCATTCTTTTTCATGGTTCCAAAGGGAGTCATCACTTCTATTGTTCCAGCTTGCGAATTCTATTCGTCGAAATAAAACATCTTATTCTTTAGTGTTCTTTGCAGCATTGCCCAGTCTCAAATTCCACTGTCATCTTTGCTCACTTTCACATTCACAAGGCATTATTGTCTTGCATCGCCTTAAAAGTAATAATCTTTGCTTTTGAATAGGATGAACCTTTAATATATCGATCTTGTTGTAGCTTTTGCCCCAAAAAATATGGCTCATGTTCCCTTTACCCCAGGGTTGTCTGTGTCGCTTTCTTCCAGCTTTATTTAAATATTCCTAACACTCAGAGTTGTGTCATTTTCCTCGTCATACTTTCCATCATTAACCAAGTACCGAGGCCACCTCATATTCTGCCTGCACTTAAATAATTATTACATCATAATAATACCATGAAATTATTTTCTTTTCTTGTATCTAGTCGATTTATATGCAAGATGCTTGTCAAAACAATAAGTGAAAGGCTTAGAATGTTATTTTAATAAATTTGAGAAAATGGCACAATTTGATAACTCATGGCAAATATGAGAAAACAAAACCAAAATTAGGCCCTTAAACACCAAATGCAACAGAGCCCTTGAACCAGATTGGCAAAGATCAACTCAAATGTGACCCCTTCCAAATTATCAGACTTCGAGAGAAACATTTCTCATATGTCAAATTCTATCCCATTTAAGTGGCTCTCTTTACCTCACTAACTCACCAACCCAGTCCTTCCCTCTTTTCTAATCTTAATCGGGCATTAAAAGCTTGGAAATCCTTAAAGAAAGGTTAACCCTGATAAGCAGGATGTATTCTGAAGACAAACTTCTCTTACTCCAATACTTGTATATGATCAAAATGGTCTTTTGAGGCTTGTAATGGGGCTATGGCTCATGGCTATGAAAGAAATGATATATATGCTCAAAATAGTGTTTAAGGGCGATGAAACCAAGGATTATTTCTCCCAAGTGAAATTATACTTCTATACTCTTTGATCTGAATATGCTCGGATACTCTTTCTCTTTTTCTTTTTTCCTTTTCTCTTTTTTGGATCGCTCTAGACTGCCCATTTTTAGGTTTTCACTCTAGAGTTCATTTCTTCTCCTTGAATTCAAAGGTAATCGAACCTTCATTGCTCATTTAGATAGAGCTTCATAGAAGATTTCACATTTGTTGCTTGCTTTTCTTGCACTTTTCATCTTTGTACTTTCTCTTCCAATTGCTTCAGCTTTTATGTCAGCAATGTCCAACTGGATTTAGTTGACTTTTGAACAAAAGCTTTCCCTATTTCTTTTCTTTTCTCTTCTCTTCTTTCTCTTTTTTTTGTCTTTCTTTTCTATTTTGACTGGATTTTAAATATTCGCTTGCATTCAACATGTCTCGCTTGCTCTTGTACTCAAAACATCCACTTTGTTTTCTTGCCCCAAATTCATAAGGCATCACTATCACAGCATGATCGAAACCAAACATATTTCACTTGTAAACAAATTCACGTCCTCTTTGTCCCTAGCGTAGGGGTGATCCTTGGTTTGGGTTGAATCAGGCTCAAAGGGGACAACAAATGATATTTTCTTATTTTCTTTCTTTGTGAAGAGAGATGAAGGAATGCCAAATATCTTCTCATATACAGATATCTTCGAGGAAAAGCGGTCTTCGGGTGGTAGATGTTTTGGGTTATTACTTCATTCAAGGACCTTAGTCGATAATGCCTTAGAGGAAAATTCACCCAGAGTTTATATTTGGGATCTTCATGTGATTCTTGAACAATCATTAATGTCTTCTCGTTGGCCTAAATAACTTAAAAGATAGTCACTTTTCATAATTGATCTTTGAATTTGATTATTGGTCACTCCTGCAATTAATATTCAGGACCTGATAAAATAATTATGAAGATATATACATATATGTATGGGAAAACAAAAACTAACCCATAAAAAGAATAAATGAAATATTAAAAGAATTAAAGAAAGAAAATTTTTTCCATTTGAGAAAATTATGTAGGAAACAATCATCTAATACAAATAAATCGAATAGCTTCCCTTACAAAGGACCCACAATGCTCGCGGGCAAAAGCGATTGAAATAATTCAGGTTATTATTCTGTAATGGTTCTAAAACTGCAAATAGATCTTATGTAGTCAAACTGTCGATCATTGATCAAGGAAAATCTGAGTGAATTTCAACCACTCCAATTTCATCGACAATTCTTCATTTTCTTTACCAGCACAAAGAAATGCCCCACCTTGTTCACTATGTTGTTCTCATCGAGCCTTGAATTAAGATCATCCTATCAATAAGTTTCCTTGTTTCTTCAATCAATTGTTTGCTCTTTTTCATAGAATACTTGATCATTTGCATGTGGAAATTAACAACTTCTTATGATCGGCGCCTAAATGAACTATGCTTTTCCAGCTCTTGGATGAATGTGTTCAGGCTTTCAGTGGTCATGCCTATTCAAGGTTTCTTCATTGTCAGCTACTGATTCTCGATCGGTTTCACCTTTCCCTTTTTTTTCTTTTCTTGACATCTTTCGGCACTTGACTTTTAGGCATTCCAATCGTATTGGCTCCAATCATGTGAATACCTCTTGGGTTACAAATCTTAATGGACTGGCCATCAATGTCGACCTCCAAAATCCCCTGATGAGGCCACTAACTATGTGTTTTAGAAACATACAATCTTCCACAGAGTGACTGAAACCTCCACAATAATAATCGCAAGCATTTTTATGCCATAAAAAGACTTGCAAAACTTCAATGGAACCGCCATCAATAAGTGATTTCGTACAAGGTAAGGCAACAAGTCTGAATATGGAATTGGGATAGGAATAATCGTCTCCCTTTTCTTGCTAAACCATTCAACCTCCTTCTCTTCTGTTTTTGTACTTGCTACCCCTCTTTTCTTTGACGGGGGCAATTCTATTGTGGGAAAATTTTTGGCATCAATTGAATCCTTGGCTTTCATTACTTCAGAGAAACATTCAATAAATGTATGTGATTTTGTAACTCTGCTGAAAACATCTTATTCTTTATCAGTCTCACAACCCCTATACAATACAAGTTTGGAGCAAACATCAAAATTTTGGTTTTTACTCAGTCCTCTTATCCTTGTGTATTTGATGACATCCATTTTGGCCATGTCAAATCCTGTCAGCGCACCAAGGTCATAAACGTTATCTACTAAGCTTATTTCCAAATTCTCTAAATCACTGGTCAATACTATGACTGTACTACCCTGAAACTTTTTCATAACTGATCCTTCAAGTTGAATCCTTGTGTGAGATAAGTTTTCATCTTGATCACCAATGTTGGTATTTCTATTTAGAACCTTTTCCTTCTCGACCTTCATAATTCCAAGCAATGTGGTAGCTCGAGTTACCACCTTATTCTGGGACTGATCAATTCTTTGCTCCATGCTACCCAAGCGGTCCTCAACAACTTTCTGAGATTGCCTCACCCTAACAAGCCTATTGCCCATGTTTCTCAAAATATTGGTTTTTAGCTTTCACACTATTATCTGAAAAATAATGCAATATTATTTAAACAAAATGCAATGTTATTTTTAGAAATGATGTTATTTGAATAAAAAAATATGATTATTTTTCTAAAATGCAGTATTTAAACAATGCAATGTATGAATACAAAGTATCGATTTCAAGGACTAGTCTTTAGAGCAACATTCATTAGCCAAAAGATCGAATACAAGAAACAGACAATCTAATTGCATAAAGTATCTTGCCCTAGATTGACCACTTCCTTCAGCCCCTAAGTTATCATTTTTCCTAGCTCGATGTCGATGTTGGGTGCTATTGCAGGTTCCTGGCTTAATTTGACAAAATCCGTATATACTAGACAATTTCCTGCACTTGGTTTCTGAAATTGATCCTTCCATGCTTCTGCCCTTGGATAATCTGGGTAGCTTCCTAAAACTTGCATTTTTGGTGCCTTGTCAACCATTTTTAGTGCCTCTTCAAAACTTACAAGTTGGTCTTTCAGATGTTGTATGACACTTTTCAATTATGTCATCTTCTTTTCCAGCTCTTTATCTTCTAACTAAAGATCGACTTTTTCTCCACATTGTCCATTTTCGATATCTTTCTCCAGCTTTGAAACTTGTGATGACAATTCTATATTTAAGGCTTGCTCTTCTTCTAATTTCCATTTGGTCTGGCTGTTTGAATCCATTAATTCTTGAATCTTCTTCCTCGTCACCCATTCAGTGTCTTTACACAATGTCTCGTAACTACTTGCATCTTGACACATCTTTTCTTTAGATACTGCCTTTTCTTGGACTGAGCCTTCTCTGACTGGGTTCACACCGTCGTATTGCCTTCTCCTTGTTTGTCAAACCCATCAGCCATTAAGAACACTGCCTAACTTGACTGATCCTCGAATCGATACCTCTAATGAATGTAGATGTAATGCAAAAAAAATGAAAAACAAAAAGAAATGAGTCAGTATTGTGAAATAATATCGAATGTAAGAAATTAACACAATAAAACAGTTTATTTTGAGCTGCGAGAATAACCATAGAAGTGTATTTAAATCAGCAGCACCTGTCCTAGGTCCATGTCTGGCTTTATTGGGGTAGGTTTCTAAAATACAGCATGTGGTGTTTGTTCTAGACTCTGGGTTCCCAAATTGTCGTTATTGTCTACTACAACAGCAAGACATCAATTTGGTAGTATAGGCCCCTTATAATGGAGGCGTAGACCCCACATTGCATAAGGTTAGTATACCGGAAGAAATACAAAAATCCGATCACGAAGCTGGATAACTCAGCGTAGGATAATGTCTCGCTCCCACTTAAGGGTGAAAGCCCAGGTAGAGGGCTTATGCATGATTGACAGATATATCATACACAAAAGCTACACTCATTCTTCCTGAAAATCCATCCAATAATTATTGGAGAAATTAAATTCAAAATATAGTTTTAAATGCCAAAATGCCACGTGAAATTAAGTAATTAGGCCTGACTCTCTTTTTTTAAAATTTTCCTCAGCGGAGTCGCCAAGTGTCATGACCATTTTTAAAGTCGAGCGTGGAAAATAGCCTGACGGTTGATTTTTTTTCTGAAATTAGGGTTTTAATTCATTTAGCTTTGAAAATTAGGGTCTTTATCCATTTTAATTTTGAAAACTTAGATTTTCATGTTAAATCGGGTTTTTCACTTAATTAACCATAAAATTGGTTTTCTTTTTATTTAATTTTGAAAATAGGATTTTTTTTTTCTATGCTAAATCAATTTTATCATAAAATTTACCCATTTTATTTAATCTTAAAATATATTTTTGAGTCGCCACCGGTCACTTTGGTAGATCGGACAACATAAAACAAACAGAGATTCTTTTTAAAACAATTCGGGTTTGGGAGTCGGTTACGTGTGTAGAAGGATTAGCACCCCACAAACGCCCGTTATAGATACCTTTTTAATTTTACGTGGCATTTTGGAATTTCGAATAACAATTTGAATTTAACTTAATCATAATTATTAATTGGATTTAAATTCCAAATAGAAATATCCTTTTATAAGGAAATATATTGTATCCGAATATGAGTTTTAAAGCCCCCAAATACTTTAGGACACTTTTATTCTTATTCAAAATATATTTCCAACATAAAAGGTTTTTCAATGCATGATTAATTATTGTCTTGCCAATTTTAAGTTCTAACATATTAGGCTTTAATCAATTTAATTATTTAAGACTGTAAATATTATTAAGTTTAAAGACTTCTATGAGATAACACCCAATGAATTAGGCATTATTTATATTGAAATCCGTAAATTAAATAATATTTTCTATTCAATTTGTCATTCTAATTATTTAGAGTGATAGACTTAATCAAAGTTCTAATCAACTAACTAAGTCATTTATCAAGTTCTAGATTATAGTAGATATTAAATGTTTCATTTTAGAGTCATGTTGGAATAACATCTCAATACATTGAGACACTACCCAAATTTATACTCTAAAATTTTTCATTTAATATATACTAATTTGCTACAATTATCTCCTTAATTGATTATTTAAACTTAATTAAAGAACCTAAAATACTAAAGGCTCTAAGCAATTAATTAGGCTAAGTGATTAATTATCCAATAAGTAATACTATATGCTAATTTTAAAATCATGCAAGCATACATATAAATCAATTAAATTAAACAAATAAGATAAAACTAAATTGCAAGAAATTGAAATTAATACTTCAATTAAGGAAAAATGTGACTGAAATACAAAGAATACAAATTGAGGAGCCCAAGCATAAGACCCATTAGAGCCAGGCGCGGATCCACTATCCGGGTCGGATCCGGTTCACGGGTTTAATATAAAAGACCCCATTTACTCGATTTTGGCCTTCTTCTCCTCATTTTCTCAAAATTCCTTCTCTCACTAATTTTATTCTCTCTCTAACTCTCTCTATTCTCCCACCCACAAACATCAAAAAACCCAAAAAATTCAACTAAAATGGATTAGAAACCTTAGATTTAGGATGGTGTTCATCCATGTTCATCCCATTTTGGATGAACACCATAACTCCAGCAACGAACTGTCGTCATCACCGTCACCCAATCTACATCTACCGTGCTCCGATCATCGGCAAGTTGTTCGTCGGCAACCACATTTTTCCACCGGCCACCGCAAAGCAAACACTGGCCATCATGAAGCAACGCTGGCCCCTATGTGATGATTTTTGGCCACCGGTGACCACCACATCAAAACCCTAAAATGCCTAAATTCACCGGTTTCCTCTTCCGATTCTCCTAAAACTATTCCCCAGCTCGATAGAGCCATCCTTCTTCCCCATTCTAGAGCCTAAAACTACCTGAAACCCAAACCCTTTTGACTCCGGCCATTTTATCAAGGATTCCGACCACCAAATCAAGATAAGCATCAACCAAAACCTATCTTTATGTTTCTATATTTCTATTTTCTCATTTTTTCATTTCAATCTAACATTTTTCGTGTTTGTTTTGCAGGAAATGAAATGATAAGGAAAATACCTTATCGGGCATGGTAATGATGATTCCGACACCGATCCAACTTCTTCGACGGCGGCCGGACTGCTCCAGTGATGATCCATGTCCTCTCAAACGGTTCGACCTCCAAGCTTTATGCCCTCTCTCTCTCTTCCTTTATTATTCTATTAATATTATTATTATACCTATTTTTATACTAGCTAATTAATGGTGATTATTCCTTGAAGTCTGACAACCTCTTTCTTCTATTTATAGTAAGTGGAAAATGATGCAATGATGATATCAGCCAAGAAAGTAAAATCCTTGTGAAGTGAAATAGACCAATGGCATGTTGCCATGTGTCCATTTTTTGAGCGGGAAATGGACTTCAAATCCAAATTTGTGTTTCTTTGGTGCAATCTAATGTAATTTAGGCTGAAAACACTTGGCAATTGGGTCTTGTATTTAGTTTGGGCTTTTAAATTGTGAAAGGAACATTTTCATATATGTAATGGACTTAATATATATTTTTTAGTTTATATATTTATTATTGGGTTTTTATTATTATACTATATTTTGGTTTTATTTATATAAAATTATATTATATATTGGTACCCGGGTAAAATTGGGGTATTACAACTATGATGAAACCTTTTCACCTATTGTTATGTTTAAATCCATCCAGATCTTACTTGCGATAGCTGCATTTTATGATTATGAGATAAGGCAAATAGATGTTAAAACCGCTTTCCTTAATGAAAAACTAGATGATGATGTGTACATGACACAACCTGAAGGTTTTGTCGATCCAAAAGATGCCAAAAAATATGCAAGCTACAAAGGTCCATTTATGGATTGAAACAAGCTTCTTGAAGTTGGAATCTTCGTTTTAACGATGCAATCTAAGAGTTTGATTTTATCAAAAATGATGATGAGTCTTGTGTTTTCAAGAAAATTAGTGGGAGTACTGTCATATTCTTGGTACTGTATGTGGATGACATACTGATAATAGGAAATGACATATCTAGCTTACAGTCTATGAAAACTTGGATAGGAAAAATATTTTCCATGAAATACTTGGGTAAGGCAACATACATATTAGGAGTCAAAATCTATAGAGATAGATCGAGACGACTGTTAAGACTGAGTCAAAATACATATATAGAAGAAGTACTGAAAAGATTCAGTATGGAAGAATCCAAAAGGGGGTTCTTACTTATGAGACATGAAATTTCACTCTCGAAGGAAATATATCCTTCACACCTCAAGAAAGAGAGCGAATGAGTAAGATTCCATATGTTTCAGCAATTGGATCTATCATGTATGTCATGCTATGTACTCGTCTAAATGTATCATACGCTTTAAGTAAGACAAGTCGAAACCAGGTAGATCTCGGTGAAGGTCACTGAGTCGCAGTTAAAAACATCCTTAAGTACTTAAGAAGAACTAAGGATACATTCCTTATACAAGAATGTGAGGAAGAGCTAAGTATAAAAAGTTATACTGATGTCAGCTTTCAAACCGATAAGGATGATTCACGATCGCAATCGAGTTTTGTGTTTTGCCTTGACGTAGGCGCTGTGAGATGGAAAGGTTCAAAGCAAGATACGATAGCTAATTCTACAACAAAAGCTGAGTATATTGTAGCATGCGATGCTGCAAAAGATGTTAAGATCAAGAAGTTCATATCTGAACTAAGGGTTGTGCCAAGAATTTTGAATGCTATAGATCTACGTTATGATAACAATGGAGCCATCGCACAAGTAAAAGAACCCAGATCTCACCAACGATCTAAACACATACTTAGGTGTTACCATCTCATTCTAGAAATTATAGATCAAAGAGATGTGGAAATATGTACAGTACCAATAGATGATAACATTGTCGATCCACTAACAAAGCTTCTGATGTAGCAGAAGCATGATCGTCACACTAAGTCACTTGGTATTAGATACATGATTGATTAGTCTTATTGCTAGTAGGAGACGTTAGAGTATGCCCAAAGACCAATCATAAGATGATTGTAAATGATATTTGTTTTTACCTTGTTCATTCATAAAGAGGCATTGCCATTATTATTTTCAGTTACAATTCTGCGTGCATAAATAAACTAAATTATAATAAAATCCTTATAATAATATGATTATTCTTAAATGTTCTTAGTCGAGTATTATTGTGGGAATGGACAATAATAATGCATTAAGACTAATATGTAGTTGATTGATGACACAATGTTGTCATTGACATTGAGATGTCAAAATCAATACATAAGTATGTGTTAGAGAATGACATACTAGACTGACCCGCTATGAGCATGTTTCTTGGATTATTATGTGACAGTCGCAACATTGCTCATAGTGATAACTACATGTATGATCCTTGTACTTGAGATCATCATTATTTCAACATCGTGAGTGACATATTTTGATACAGTCAAACGTGTATCGTAACTGACTACTCTATAAAGACTGATATTGGATATATCACAATCTATGTAGTGGGATATGGTTGATCAAGATAGGATTTGTCCCTCCTACATAATATGAGTAATATCGTAGGCCACTTGATTTAGTGAGACTAGAAATGCATGGAAATGCTCGAATAAGTTGATATGAGATACCATAGTTATTCGTTTATAATAGTCTACTTAAGATATCAAGAAATATTAGATGGACTATACAAGTGTGACTGTTCCATGACTTGTGTCCAATCTAGATATAAAGGACAAAAGGATGTAATACATGGAAAAGAGTTAATCACGAAAAAGTTATGTTGAATCATGATTTCTTGTAACTTAGGTGACAATGACATATTGCTAGATGTCACTCATTGTTTGTAATATTAGAAATGTTCTAATAGTTACTACTAACGTTACATGAACCTGCAGGGTCACACCCATGGTTGAAATGAGCATATATTAGAAATGTTCTAATATTAAATAAATGTTCTAAAAAACGCAAGGAGTTAGGAGAATCTAATTCTTCTAGCACGATATCGAATTCAAGTTGTCACAATAGCGTTCTGACCTCTACGCAGTCCACCCGAACGAAACAAACAATATTTTCTCTTCTCTAACTATCAGAGAGGTTTTTCGCAAAAGCATACTTTGGCTGCTATACCTTATGTCTTTATATAGCATTCAAAACCCTAATTCTAACTAAATCAAATTCTTTAAATATATAATATATTTAACCAAATATAATTAAATATGTAAAATTTGATTCTACTTTAATTAGGTTTCTTTAGGAATATATATATATTTTAATAGTATCTGATAATTGCAATAATTATCTATTATTAAAATATATATAAACGAAACTATCTATAATTACAATAATCATAATAATTTCTATTTTTTACTTATTTCGTGCACAACAAGTTTGTACACATGCTATCTAGTCAATATTTTGTTCGTTTCAATCATAGGGTGTGACCCTTGCAGGTTCATGCAACGTTAGTAGTGTTAGAGTATGCCCAAAGACCAATCATAAGATGATTTTAAATGATATTTGTTTTTACCTTATTCATTCATAAAGAGGCATTGCTATTATTATTTCCAGTTACAATTTTGCGTGCATAAATAAACTGAATTATAATAAAGTCCTTAGAATAATATGATTATTCTTAAATGTTCTTAGTCGAGTATTATTGTGGGAATGGACAACAATAATGCATTAAGACTAATATGTAGTTGATTGATGATAAAGAGTTCTCATTGACATGGGGTTGTCAAAATCAATACATAAGTATGTGTTAGATAACGACATACTGGACTGACCCGCTATGAGCATGTTTCTTGGATTATTATGTGACAGTCACAACATTGTTCATAGTGATAACTACATGTATGATCCCCATACTTGAGATCATCATTATTTCAACATCGTGAGTGATATATTTTGATACAGTCAAACGTGTGTCGTAACTGACTACTCTATAAAGACTAATATTGGATATATTACAATCTATGTAGTGGGATATGTTTGATCAAGATAGGATTTGTCCCTCCTACATAATAGGAGTAATATCATATGCCACTTTATTGAGTGAGACTAGAAATGCATGGCCATGCTCGAATAAGTTGATATGAGATACCATAGTTATTCGTTTATAATAGTCTACTCAAGATATCAAAAAATATTCGATAGACTATACAAGTGTGACTGTTCCATGACATGTGTCCAATCTAGATATAAATGACAAAAAGATGTAATACATGAAAAAGAGTTAATCGCGAAAAAGTTATGTCGAATTATGATTTCTTGTAACTTAGGTGACAATGACATATTGCTAGATGTCACTTATTGTTTGTAATATTATAAATGTTCTAATATTTACTACTAACGTTACATGAACCTGCAGGGTCACACCCATGGTTCAAATGAGCATATATTAAACTAATTATATATGTACAAATTTTTTGTACACGAATTTAGTTAAATTAATAAATATTTGATATATATATATAATTTAAATATTGTATAAATATTAAAAAAATAATTATTGTAACTATGACTCTTTTAATATATATAAATAATATAATTTGATTTAATTTAATATATATATATATTGAAATCTTAATTAAATTTGAATAGAGATAATATATATATATTAAAATCCTTATTAGTTGAACTGGGATTATATATATTAATATATATTATCCTAATTAAGTTAAATTGAGATTATATATATTTAATATATATATATATTGAAATGTTAATTAAGTTGAATTGAGATTATATATATTTAATATATATTTAAATCCTAATTAAAGTTAAATTAGGATTATATATATTAATATATATATATATATATATATATTGAAATCCTAATATAAGTTGAATTAGGATTTCAAAGGCTATATAAAGGCACGAGAGATCTAGCAATTATTAATGCTTTTGAAAAAATCCTCTAAATAGTGTAATCACTAATTTTGTCCGGGATGAACCCGTTTATTTTCGCTTTTGTTATCACAATAATGGGCTTGTATGTACATATATGTTCCCACTAATTATAGATATTGGGCTTTGTTTATTTTATCTTTTATTAAAACTTTAAAACCCAAAAAATTCTAGTTAACTACTAGTGTTATGTTAATTAAATATATGTACGTATTACTGTTATGTTATTATTCATTTGAGAAAAAAACCCTAAATATTACTAAGTATTACATTGTCTTATTATTGGCATTACTATTATATTACCTTTTTGATTGTTTTGTTTTGTTTTGTTATCATTATTACATATATTTATTTGCCATCTTTGTTATGTTATTATTATCCTTTATTTTGGATATACTAGTGTTTTTGCTTTGACTTCCATATTGTTATCATATGTTATTATTATTATTATTATTATTATTATTATTGTTATTGTTGTTGTTTTTGTTGTTGTTGTTGTGAAACAAATCTGAAAATACAAAAGATTGTTAACATATACACCCAATTATAAATAACAACCCAGATATATATCAGCAGGCCATTAGACTTAAAAATTAAATAAAAGCCCATATATAAAAAAACCCATATTTAAGTCAATCCAATAATATTTGGCTAAAATAAAGCCTAAGTTAGTTAAGCCCTAATCTAATGATAAAACAAAAACCCTAATATGTTGATCTCTTATGCGCAGCCAACTAAGAGCCATTGGATCTTGTGGCAGATCGGGCGGCCAAGATTCGAAGGAGGAAGCTTCCACACGCCCACGCGTTGGCCCGTTCAGATTCTCACGCAGCTTTTCGGTTTCCTCACTATCGCGTGTGCCACACGCCTGGCTTCCCAGCTCCCCCACGCACCCCACCCGTGACCGTTCAGATCTTCCGTGCCCTTTCAGCTCCTCCACGCGTCTGTGCAAGAATGGCGTGTCCGGCCAACCAATTTCTGGCGTGAGCGTGCCTCTCTCCCATCATTCGAGTAGCCCCGATGACATGCATGCACAAAAAAGACATGAAAAAAGTTAGAGCTCGAAATGGTAAAAAGCAGAGGAAAGAAAACAAAGAGAATCAAGTCGATGGCAATCCAAACAAGCCATCAAAAGTAATTGATTAAGATTTTGTCTTTGCTTGTAATTCAAATCTATGTATTCGGCTATATAACCAAAAAGCCTAACAATTGTAAGGGGGTCGATTCTAGATTTTTAAACAATAGATAAAAACAACAATTTCAGAGGTACCCACCATTGCTTTGCATTTTTGAAATAGCAAAAACATATAAATAAAAATTAGGGTTTTGGTTATTTTTTATGTTTTCCAGTTCACCTTCCTCGTGTCGGTTCACCTCCTTGCCGAAGATAAACTCTCCGGTTCTTCAACTGCCGTGAGGAGCGAGTCGAACTAAGCAGTAATAAAAAAGGGGCCGGTGTTGGGTTTTGTTTATCAAAGCAAAATGAGGTTACCAATTCGGTTATTTTCAAGAACGTTGGTTTTTTTAGGTTGTTTTTTAGGGATCTAGGCTTAGATTTAGGTTTAGATTCGGTTTTTGGGTAACCAGGAGGTTTTATGGGTTGATTTTAAGTTCGCCGGATGCCGACGAGCGGCGGCCGAAACGACGAAACTGGAAACTATGGCGGCGTTCTGGGTTTGTGATGACCACCACAGTAGTGTTCATCAAGGAATGAGAGAAAACAGAGTATTTCGGTGGTTATTCTAGAGATATAAAACAAAATTTCGCTTTCTAGTCAAAAGATGTGTTTTATACTGATTTTTGTTTTAAAAAAAGGGGAAATTGTATAATAAATCCCCTCGTCCCCTCGTATTTACCTATTGGCCATTCTGCCTCTTTAAAGCACTCCCCGGGTCCCTACCGTTGTGGTTTGTTTTACAATTTCGTCCCTTATTTCAACTGGGTCTTCGTTTCTTTTAATTTTGGCCTTCAAGTTTTAGTTTTGTTCGATTCAGTCCCTTTTTCAGTGTCTTTCCTATAATCATGCATTTTTAATTTCGGCATTGCATTTTAAATTTCCTTAATTTCAGTCCCTGCTTTGATTATTTATGTTATAATGTGGCCTTAATGTATAATGTTATATTAATGTAATATGTGCCTTTCAATGTAGTTAATATATAGTTTTTATACAATATATAATAAGGTATATAATATAAGGATTTAGTGTTTATAAAATATACGATTTTGGTGTATAATGTATAGTTTTTCATACATATGTAATATGTAGATTTTGTAAGGTGTATAATGTATAGTTTTCTAATGTATCTAACATAGATAATAAATGTAGCTTTTTATAATATATAGTATAAGTATAAAATATAGTTTCAATGCAAGGTTTTTATAATATATAGTTTATACATAATATATAGTTTTTATATAATCTTAAGTATGCATATAATATATGGTTTTGAGATATAGTATAATATATATAACTTTTATAAGATATACAATATAGTTTCCATGTAATATGTGATTAAGTGTGATATTTGGGGTTTTGGATTTTATGCCTTACTTGTGTTTATTATATTGTCATGTATGCTTAGTTAATTTGTTGTTAAATTGCTTTGCATCTGGATTTAATTATTATGCGGTGTCCTTTTATTCGAGAATGAACAAGGTCAGTACCAGTCGTAGTGGTGGTGGTTCGGACGTTCCTTCTCGAATATTAAGGCCCTTAAAATATACTCACTTATATAATCAAATTTCGATTTAATCTGTCACTTTAATTTGTAAAATCCAATATTAACAAGGCGGTAATTAATTTGGTACCAAATTTGGGTGTAGTGGGGGTGCGAAACCTTCCCCACTCGTAACCGACTCCCAAACTCATTCGAATCTCTGGTTTTATTGGTCTACCCTACCCAAATGACCGGTGGCGACTCCTATTTTATTTAAAAACATGATTTTTAAAGAAATCTCCTTTTAATAAAATGTTTTCAAAAAAAAAGTGGGAAACCCTTGAACTTCGAATTTCAAAACGTCGCTACAGCATGGCAACTCCACTGGGGAAAATTTTTTGTCTTTACAAAAGAGAGTCAGGCCTAAAATTTTTTTACCGCTTATTTAATATTGGAAGTTGCGAATTAAAGTGACAATTAAGTTGGTCTTTGTTTATAAATGCGAGTTTATTTTAACGCATTTAAAATCTGACATATAAACATGTCCTTTTAAGTGGAGGGAAAACGCTAGTGCTTTCGTGGGGATATTGTTCCTTCATATGGGCCAAGTAAGTACCTTTGGGGCTCAATTACCCTATGTTTTCATGGGAATATTGTTTCTCCGTATGGACATAGCGAAAGGGTCCCCCTGAATTGAACTCGATTGAAATGAGCCTATAATGGGTGACGATCGGGGGCCTTGCTACCCTTAGTAGGGGACAACGAGGACAATTCGGGTACCTTCTAGTACCAAAATTGCATGTAACAAACATAGAAAACCCACCCCTTTTAGAGCCATACGAATAACCTAGGTATTTTAGACGGGATGTAAATAGGGTTGTTTATTTTCTTGCTCTGATTGTTTATCTTCTCCGTTTTACTGCTTCATTATTTATTTTATCCAATACTAACTTATTTCTCTTTTGTTTGGTTTTTGCTTTGCGTTTGCATTCATTTCATGACATAAAGGTGTTGAATTAAGGTGGTTTTCCCGATTAGAGAGCTCTCATTATGAATGGGAGGTTACTTAAGAAGGAAGAAATCAACTCGCAAGTCTGACATTGGTCTGAGGTCAACCAAAGTGTTCAAGGTGACAGTTTTCTGAGTGAACGCATAGTACCGGGGTACACTTACGTAAGTCTACAACAAAGTGATCTCTACGAGTTGAAAGAAACATGGGAAAGTTGGGACGAAGGTTGAAGAATTTGTTCCATGAGAATTACGGTGACATAGCCGACTTGATGTACGTTAGAACTAATAAACCTTTGTTTCGAGCCTTATTTGAATGTTGGAACCCTACCTTTTTTTGTTTCACCTTTAATGGGGAGGAATTGATGCCTACGATCGGGGAGTATATGGCACTGCTTTATCATAAAGGTGTCAAGAAGGATTGGATCTACTCTAAATATCCAATGTCTCAGGACTATCCAACCAAGCTCAAAAACATAGCCGAAACGAGTAAGGATTAGGTAAAAGGACTGATCCAGCATCGAGGAGATAGTGTGTCCTTTTTGTGGGGGTGCATTTGAGATTTAATACCCACACATCCAGATGAGGTTATGAAGATATCATTTTTCGAGGGTTTTGAATGGCATTGATGTGGCTGTTTTAGATGTGCTCTAGCGCTTGAAGAGGAAGGCAAACCCAGCACCGGTAATCTTGGCCGAAACTTTCATTTCTTTGAATGCTATCTGAAGGCATGAAGAAGGGCATTTTAGAGGTTGCGCACAGTTGCTTCAGGTTTGGATCCAAAGTCATTTTTGGGAGACGCCAGAAAGGGTTTTGCCTGGCATTTTGTTTGAGGATTTCTCTCCCTTGCAAGTGTATGTGGCCAAGGAGTGGCGAGAAGACATCAAAAAGGTTAAATGGGCTACAATTCTCAGGAACCTCCAAGATAATGATATAGTTTGGCGGGTACCTTGGTTAGGCAATATCCCTTATTTCTTGTATCGGTGCGGAGATTACAATTGGCTAATGCTTCTAGGATTGTACGGGGGGATTGGTTGCGCCCCTTTATTGTATCCAGGCAATTTGGGTCTCGACAGTTTATTCATGTTACTTCAGGATTGAGCCGTACTGAATTTGCTTTCAAGGGTGAGTTCAAATAGAAAGTTCAGAATATATCTCAGGCTTGGGATCATTGCTACCATATAAGGGTCGAAGAAGATCGCACGTGTATGTTCACTCCTGATTATGATTTTTGGAGACGTTGGAGGATCAATGATGAGATTCCAAGGCCGGATCTAGGACCAACCATGACATTAGAAGAGCACATGAGGATAGTCCTTTACGAGGCAGACATTTTGAGGAGTGAGCTCAAAGAGGTTAAGAAGAAGATGGAAGCCTTGCAAACTGAGCATGTGAGCAAGCTCTACAAGGTGAGTTTGGACGTGGACATACACGATGGGACAATCAAGGACCTAAGGAAAGAAAACGCGAATCTAAAAGAAAGAAATACCCTTTACCAAAATGATACTATCAAGCTTTGGTATGAAACACTTATCGAAAAATATTTATAGCAGTTCAGAAAGAAAGAGAAAACGGCCTACGTTTAATCGATGAAGAAAAGAGGAAAGGTAAGCAAGAGATTGAGAAAGAAAGGGAAAGCAACAAGTTGATCATTGAGAACGAAAGAAAAGCTTGTAAGAGAATAATCCATCGGGAAAGAGACAAAGCTAAGCATGAGGAAGAGAAAGGTAAACAAGCGATAAGTTGGGAAAAAGAAAATAGTGTCGCGTGGAAGAGAAAAGCACGTGACAACAAGAATCGGCTGCAAAAGATGCAAAATCTGTATAACACTACTTTTGAGAGTCTGAATCAAAGTTGAGCCCATAATACCCAGTTGGAAGCAAGGATAGCAGAGTTGGATCTTTCTCTCTAAGAGTACCATGATCGGAATGGCTTCTTTGAACTTCAGGCTAGCCAGCAAGAGAATGTGACACTTTGAGCCAAGATTGAGACACTAGAGGCTACGGTTCAAGACTACTTGAGTCAAATCTTAGTCCTCAAGGAAGTTGCGAAGGGTGGAGACAATTATTGGCTAAGACGACTTTTTGATTCCACTATGATGATTCAAGACCTGGATAACTACAACACAACTTTGATGGTTCAGGTACAAGAAGTAGCCCAACATGTAAGGACTCTAGCCACAAAAGCCGAAGCTCTTCGCCCTTTTATTGCCCTAGGGATGGACGAAGAACCAAGATTCATTCAACTACTTCGAGCTATCGAATAACTAGGAGTTAGGGTTGGCGCCTATCTATAGGAATTCATTTTGTCTATTTTGTAATGAAGACCTCTTTATTTTCAATGAAAGTTGTCCTAGGGTGATAACCTATAGGATCAATACCTTTATCTGCATATATTTTCGTACATATCTATTTTCTTCATCTATATCGTGCATTACATTCCACTGTATATATCATGCATTAATCAATTAATCAATGAAATTAATTATGAGAAATATCCTGACAGAAAGAAAGCGAAAGTTTAAATTTGCGACTATTTCGCACTCGTACGATACCCGCTCGCAAACAAGGGCAATGGAAGAAAGGATGGCGAAGGTAGAACAAGGTCAAAGGGATCTCGAAACACATTTGGACGGGGTTGAACAAAGCATCAGGGATCAGATCACCCAATCGCAAGTTTCAGTTGTCGCTCAGTTGACCGCTCTATTAGACAAGAAGCTTGGAAAGGAAGGGATCTCTATTGACAGCTTGAATGATGAAGGAATGGAAGGGATCACACTTCATGAGAAGTCCCAACCAGGAATACCGAATCTGAAAAAGAAAGTCTATATCAATCTTGCATGAGCATCTCCTAGCCACCATCATGTAGTTTCTGCGAATCAGCCCGTCGATGTAGAGGCAGGTCTAGATAACGAAATACTGGATCTAAGCATGATGAATGAGGTAGAAGAGAGGGTCAAGGCCAAGGTGGAAAATAAGTACGATGAGAGGTTTCGTTTCTTTGAAGAAAGGTTCAGGGCCTTGCAAGGGATAGATGAGGAAGGGAACGACGCTAGTGACTTGAGCCTCGTGGTAGATTTAGTGCTTCCACCAAAATTCAAAGTTCCTGATTTCGATAAGTACGATGGAACCACTTGCCCCTCGGCTCACGTCACCATGTATTGTCGAAAGATGGTAGCTTTTATCAAAGACGAGAAAATACTCATTCATTATTTTCAAGATAGTTTAATCGGTTCTGCAACCCGGTGGTATACTCAACTCAGTTGAGTTAATATTAAATCATGGAAAGATATTTCAAGGGCTTTTATAGAGCAATACAAGAATGTGACCGACATGACACCAAACCGAATCATGTTAGAAGGCATGAAACAAAGGTCAAACAAGAGTTTGTGTCAATATCCTCAAAGGTGGCGCGATATGGCTGCTCAGATTCAACTGCCAATCCTCGAGTATGGGATTACACCAATGTTTGTGAACACTTTGAGGGGCACGTTGTTTGACCGATTGATAAACAACACCACCCAAAATTTTACCAATATGGTAAGAACCGGGGAATCAATTGAGATGGCTATAAAGAGTGGAAGATTGATAGTGGAGAAAATGCCTGAAGGAACTACAAAAGGAAACATAATGAGGTGAATGCAACAAGCACCTACACTACCCCGAAGAATTTCACTATTTCTCAACCACAAGGCGCAACCAGAGGCAGACAAGGCCCAAACAAGAAAGAAACAAGACCCCCAAAGAAGGAAAATGAGAAGATGTCATTCACTCCTGTACCGGTGTCGTACGCCAAATTATACTCACAGCTACACAAGGCCAATTTGGTTAGACCATATTATGTCACTCCATTTGAGCTACCCTACCCTGCATGGTATGATCCCAAGGCAAATTGCGATTATCACGCTGGTGTCCCAGGGCACTCGATTGAAAATTGCATCACGTTCAAAAAGTTAGTTTAAAACATGATCAAGATCGGGGTATTGCAATTGGATGAACCAAATGTGGGTGCTAACCCACTACCAAACCATAGAGGTTGTTGTGTGAATGCCATCGAAGAGGAGTACGCTAGGAAAGCAAAAGTGAGTGTGGCCGAGATTAAATCCCCTTTGAGGTGGGTATTCCAACAGTTATGCATGGCACGCCTAATTGAGCGGGGCATAGAAATAGTACAAGAAGGATATGACCCTTATTGTGAATATCACCAAGAGAAGGGACATGAAATCTAGCATTGTGAAGATTTCAAGAAAGTAGTTCAAAAGTTGATGGACAATAAGGAGATCGAGTTCTTTGAAAAGGTCGAAGGAAAGAAGGAATCAGACGTATACATGTCGGATGACCCCAACGTCTAATACGGGGTAGATAGAATATTTAGGATCATGCTCAAGCCAAGGGAAAAAAGCCTGCCTCAAGAGGAAAGTTCTAAGATGGCACCTAAGCTCGTAATCTCAGCTCCAAAATCATTTCCTTTCAAGGACACTTGAAAAGTTCCTTGGAGCTATGCCACCAGAATCTCAGTACCAGATGGTTCAAAACCACAAGGAAATGAGAAGTCGCCCAAAGAGGTGAAGCCTATACAAGTGGAGGAATTGGCAATTTCAAAGGCTAAGACAGTGAACGATATAGGGTACTTCACAAGAAGCGGTAGGTGTTATTCATCGAAAACATCAAAGGCGGCAGAAGTGACAAAATGCAATGGCAAGGCTGCAATGCCCGAGCCTAAAAAGCTTTTTGGAGAAGAACCTCCTCCAAAGATAAATGAGCCGGTAATAGAAACACAAGTACAAGAGTTTTTAAGATTCTTGGAGCATATCGAGTATAGCATTGTTGAACAAATCTGGAAACAACAAGCCCAGATTTTAGTGCTTGAATTATTGTTTTGCTCAGAAAAACACCGTGGTGCACTATTAAAGGTTTTGAATCAAATTTTTGTCCCAAATGATATTTCGATGAGTAAGTTGGATCGGATAGTGGGGTATATCACTGTAGATAATTACATTACCTTCAGCGATGATGAGATTCTAGACGGGGGTATGGGATCAACCAAAGCATTGAATATTACAACCCATTGTAAAGGGCATGTTCTACCGGGGGTGCTCATTGATAACGAATCCGCCTTGAACGTGTTACTGATGGTGACTCTACAAAGGTTGCCCATCGATAGTTCATACATAAAGCCCTGCCATAACCCTGTCAGAGCTTTTGATAGAACCCAAAGGGATGTGATCAGGAAGATCAAAGTACCTCTATTAATCGGGCCTACCGAGTACATGGTTGAGTTTGTGGTAATGGATATTAGGCCAACTTACAATTGCTTGCTAGGAAGGTCGTGGATTTATTCGGTCGGGGTCGTACCTTTATCACTGTACCAAAAATTAAAATTCATTATCGAAAGAAAGTTGGTGAGCGTGGGAGCTGAGCAAGACATTATTGACTTCGTAACGACTGATGTTCCTTACATCCAAACGGATGAGGAGGCCATTGAGTGTTCCTTCAGAGCTTTAGAATTTGTGAATGCCATATTTATGGCGGAAGGAAACAAGATCTCGTGCCCTAGACTGTCTAATTGTACCAAGATGACAGTTTGGGAGACTTTGGGACGAGGAGCCAAGAAAGGAAGGGGACTTGGAAGGAACCTCCAAGGTTGTCTACGAGCCAAAAGTGTCATCAATAAGAAGGACCAGTTCAGACTCGGTTACAAGCCCAATTTTCTGCAAAGAAAGCTACAATAGAAAAGGAGAGAAGAGCAAAGGAAGGTCAGATTCAGGGGCGAAGATATTCCGTGGGAACCAATAACTTACTCCAACATGAAGGATATTTTCTTGTCTGGCGGGATAATCAATACCGAACAGAAGGTGCATGAGGCAAATCTAGAGAGTGACAAACTTAATGATAAAGAAAGGTTCAACGAGGCATTAGAAGGGATGGATGTTAACATGATAACCGAAGGAGGAAAGAATGGCAAGTTTCTGTCTAGAATTCGCCCTTGCTTCCCAGTAGAGAAACTCAACAATTGGACTAGTGTAGACCTACCTGTAGTTTATAAGTCTGAATCATAGTAATGCTTAGAACCAACCCTGCTTGCTTTTGCCCGCGAGCAGTAGGGATCTTTTGTAAAAGGCTTCTATGTTAACTTTCTTGCTTTCAATGAAAAATGATGCTTTCCACATTTTCTCAAATGGAAAACATCATATTTATTGCATTCTTTTATTACATTTATTATTTATTATATCATTCATTCCATAAGAATGTTCATTCCTCTTCCCAATACCTATTCATTTCCAAACCATTTCAGGGTCCCTATTATTAACTGTATGAATGACTCTGAATCTGATCCCGAGATAAATTTTGAGCAGCCTTTATATCTGGCAGAAAACGATGAAGGAGAAGATGAGACAGAATATGAAGTCTCGGATGAATTACTTAAGTTAATGGAAAGTTAGGACAAGCAGATCCTACCCCACCAAGAAGAGGTGGGGATCCTCAATTTATGGACTGATGAAGAAATGAGATAAGTGAAGATCGGCACCACTATCTCACCCAAGACTAGGCACGAGTTGATAGATTTGTTATCAGAGTTCAATGACATATTTGCTTGGACTTATCAAGATATGCTAGGGTTAGACACAGACATTGTGGTACACAAGCTGCCAATAAGGTCAGAATGCAAGCCAATTCAGCAAAAACTAATAAGAATGAGGATGGACATGCTGCTGAAAATTTATGATGAAGTGAAAAAATAGTATGAGGCAAGTTTTCTAAAGGTTGCCAAATACCCGAAGTGGGTGGCAAATATAGTCTCGGTGCCTAAGAAAGATGGGAAAGTTTGAATGTGTGTGGACTATAGAGATCTCAATAGGGCAAGACCTAAGGATAATTTTCCCTTACCCCATATTGATACTTTGGTCGACAACACCGCGGGGCATTCGTGGTTCTCTTTTATGGACGGTTTCTCAGGGTACAACCAAATAAAGATGCATTCCAAAGACATGGAAAAGACTACATTTGTAACCATGTGGGGCACGTTTTGTTACAAGGTGATGTTGTTTAGACTAAAAAATGCTGAGGCGACTTATCAAAGAGCTATAGTGACCTTCTTCCATGACATGATGCACAAAGAAATTGAAGTGTATGTGGATGACATGATTGCCAAGTCATGAACTGAAAAGGACCATATTCAAAACTTGAGAAAGCTTTTCCAAAGATTGAGAAAGTACCAGCTAAAGCTCAACCCAGCCAAGTGCACCTTCGTTGTCACATCTGGAAAGCTCTTGGGTTTTGTGGTTAGTCAAAAAGGGATCGAGATTGACCCCGATAAAGTAAAAGCTATTCAAGATTTCCCTCCACTTCAGACATAAAAAAAAGTTTAGAGTTTCTTGGGGAGGTTAAATTATATATCTCGGTTCATTTCTCAGTTAATCGAAAAATGTGACCCTATCTTTATATTACTTTGAAAGAATAACCCGGGAGTATAGGATGAAGAGTGCTAGGAGACTCTAGACAAGATCAAGAAGTATTTGACTAATGCTCTGATCCTAGTGGCACCTGTGCCAGATAAACCATTAATCATATACTTAACAGTTTTTGAAAATTTGATGGGTTGCGTGTTAGGGCAACATGACGAGTCTGGAAGAAAAGAGAGGGCTATCTACTATTTGAGCAAAAAGTTCATCGATTGTGAAACTAAATAGCCACCAGTTCAAAAATTGTGTTGTGCACTAGTGTGGGCTACCAAGAGGCTCAGGCAGTACATGTTGTACCACACCACTTAGTTGATATCCAAGTTGGATCCGCTGAAATTTTTGATGGAAGCGCCAGCATTAACTGGGAAAATGGTTTGTTGGCAAATGCTTTTGTCTGAATATGACATTGTCTACGTAAGTCAAAAAGTAATAAAAGGAAGCGCTATAGCATACTTCCTTGCCAGTCGTGCTTCAGACAATTATGAATCTTTGAACTTTAATTTTCCCAACGAAGACTTGATATGCATAACCGTAGAAGAAAAGGGTATGTTAGAAGAAAAGTCGTGGAGGCTTTATTTCGATGGGGCATGCAATACTTTAGATCACGGTATGGGGGCAGTGTTAATCTAGAAAACGTCTATTATCCTTTCACAAGTAGATTGGAATTCTTTTGCACAAACAATATAGTGAAATATGAGGCTTGTGTCATGGGCTTGTGTGCGGCCATTGAAAGAAAGGTCAAGGTTCTTCAAGTTTTTAGAGATTCATCTTTGGTTGTTTATCAACTCTAGAAAGAATGAGAAATAAGAGATTCGGAGTTGATCAAGTATTATGATCTGATCCAAGAGTTGGTTAAAAACTTTGAGAAGATTAGCTTTACTTACCTCCCAAAGGAAGACAATCAGATAGCAGATGCTTTGGCAACCTTGGCTGCAATGTTTGAGGCAAGCACCGAAGCAAATGAAGCCAATTTAGATGAGAGTCTTTGAAACACCAGCTCATTGCTATAACTTGGAAAAAGAGGTAAATGGCAACCCATGGTACTATGATGTCCTTCAATATATCAAGTTCTAGACCTACCCCAATGTGACCAATGAAAAAGATAAAAGGACCATTAGGAGGATGGCAGCATGATGTTCTAGACGGGGAGATTTTATACAAAAGCGAAAAATACCAAATTTTGTTAAGATGTGTCGATGCTCGAGCATCCTAACCGAGGTACACAGCGGGTTATGTGGGACACATGCCAACAGTTTCTCAATGGCTCAAAAAATTATGAGATACAATTACACTTGGTCGACTTAGAATGGGATTGTATTAACTATACAAAAAAATGCCACAAATGCCAGATATAAGCCGATAGGATCCATTCCCCACCATTGTCGTTGTACACCATGAATACACCATGGCCATTCAATGTATGGGGCATGGATGTTATTGGTCAAATCCACCCAAAGGCTTCCAATGGACATCGTTTTATTCTAGTGGTCATCGACTATTTCACCAAGTGGGTGGAAGCAGCTTCCTATGCCAATATCACAAGAGTGACAGCTTGTAAGTTCTTTAAGAAATAAATAATTTGTCAGTATGGTTTACCAGAAAGGATCATCGCTGACAATGCTTCCAACTTGAACAACAAGATGATAACTGATGTGTGTGAGCAATTCAACATAGTGCACCATAATTCCACCATCTATCGTCCCAAGATGAACGGGGCGGTAAAAGGGGCAAACAAAAATATCAAGAAGATCATTTCGAAGATGACAGATACTTTTAAAGATTGGCATGAAAATTTGTCGTTTGCCCTGCTCGTTTACCAAACGTTCGTTCGTACGTCAACGGGGGCAACACCCTATTCCTTGGTTTATGTTATGGAAGCAGTTCCACCTATAGAAATGAAGATTTTGTCACTGTGGATATTGAATGAGGTAAAGTTGGAAGAGGCTAAGTTGGTACAAGTACGGTTTGATCAGTTGAATCTTATTGAGGAGAATAGACTAAAAGCCATTTGCCATGGTCAGATGTACCAAAAGAGAATGATGGGAGCTTACGATAAAAAGGTTCGACCAAGGGAATTTAAAGAATGAGATCTAGTGCTTAAAAGGATATTGCGAACTCAAAAAGATTTTTGATGAAAGTGGATGCCTAATTGGGAAGGGCCTTATGTCATTAAAAAGCATTTTCGGGGGAACGTTGATTTTAACAGAGATGGATGGGAATGAGTTAAGCAATCTAGTAAACTCAGACTCGGTGAAGAAATACTATGCATAAAAAAGAAAAAAGAAAAAAATAAGAAGAAGAAGAAAAAAAAGAAAAAAAGAAAGAAAGAAAAAAAATAAGGGTTTGAGGTGAAAACCCGAAGAGGGCGTCTCAGAACCAAAATAAGGGTCTGAGTTGAAAACCTAAAAGGGCAGCCCCGAAAAGCCTTCAAGATTAGGCATCCAATAGGTGAGATCTCCCAGGATATTAGGCGCTTCAGTGAAGAACCTCAAGCGAGCAATCTGCTTCGGTCGATGGGCTCCCGAATCATTCATACAGTCGATGTTTAGGACATTGCATAATGCCTTATTTTCTTTTTCTTCCATGTTTACCATGACTTTTAAATTATTCCAAATTTTCAAGTATTAATGAAGTATTACTTTAGGCCTTCTCTTATTTCTTCTACCAAACATCCTGCAATGAGGTTAATATAGATTCATGATAAGCAAAAGATTTCTGGGTATTGCTGTGTTCTGACCTTTTCAGGTAAAGTTGGTCTTAGGGCATAAATGAATCTCAAACTTTTCCTATGTACCGAGGTCCAAGCGAATAGAAGACTTCAAGCAAGGAGACGGTTAAAGCGAAAGGCTTGCTAAGACAAAATAATTTCAAAGTGAAAACCTGAAAGGGCACTGTAAAAAAAGAAGAAAAAGAAAAGGAAAAGAAAAGAAGAGAAAAGGAAAGGAAATGAAAGGAAAAATAATAAGAAAAAGAAAAGGAAAAATGAAAGAAAGAAAGAGAAAATGAAGAAAAAAAACAAAGAAAGAGAAGAGAAAGGAGAAAGAAAGGATAAAAAATCGAGATGACACTAAAAAGAAAAACGAATACCTGAAAAGGCACTTTGGAAAAAAGAGCCGAGAATTTGAGAAAAGAAGGTTGAGGTGGTTGAGCCTAAACATCAGAGGGGATACCGTTAGCACAAGGAATCAAGAAGAAGAGGAAATGAACAAGAGGATGGTCAAAGAAAGGTCGACCGACACGAAAGGGCATTCGTATAACGATGTCATTATTCATACATCATGTGTAGATAAGCATCCCTAAGTTAGGCGCACGCTAATACATATCATCAAAACATTATGTCTGTTTTGGCAGGTGCTCTCTACGCCGCTACAATGAGAAAGCAAGAAATTATCGTCTGGTCTCCCAGCCTTCAGCCTCTTGGGAAGCAATGGAGAAATTCTTGGTACTCATGCCATCAGAAAGTAGAGTACCATCCCAACGTTCAATAGAGGGAGAACTTGAAGATTTCAAAGCAAGGAGTTTTATATAGAGGAAACTCATAAGCAAAAGAGATCTTATATAGAAAAGACTTGCAGCCCCAGGATCTCGAAAGCGAAGGGTCCTGTATAGAAGGAACTCGTAGACCAAGGCTTCGAGCGAGAAGAAGAGAAAAGTTCTATAGAGGAAGAACTTGCAATTCGAAGAATTGGCCAAAAAGAAAGAATTCTATGTAGAAAGAACTTATGGCTCCAAGACTTCGAAAAGAGGGAAACGAACGGTCCCATATAGGAAGGACTCGTCACTTCAAACTCTCGAACAGGAAGTGGGACAAAATTAGTGTTTATAGTCTTTGCTCTATCCTTGTTTTACTAGAATGAGCAAAGAGGGACAGCTGTAATCATTAATTTTGTTCGGGGTAAACCCGTTTATTTTCGTTTTTGTTATCACAATAATGGGCTTGTATGTACATATATGTTCCCACTAAATATAGATATTGGGCTTTGTTTATTTTATCTTTTATTAAAATTTTAAAACCCAAAAAAATCTAGTTAACTACTAGTGTTATGTTAATTAAATATTTGTATGTATTACGGTTATGTTATTATTCATTTGAAAAAATCTAAATATTACTAAGTATTACACTATCTTATTATTGTCATTACTATCATATTACCTTTTTTTATTGTTTTGTTTTGTTATCATTATTACCTATATTTATTTGCCATCTTTGTTATGTTATTATTATCTTTTATTTTGGATATACTAGTGTTTTTGTTTTGACTTCATATTATTATTATTATTATTATTATTACCATTATTATTGTTGTGAAACAAATATGAAAATACAAAAGATTATTAACATATATACCCAATTATAAATAACAACCCATATATATATCAGCAACCCATTAGACTTGAAAATTAAATAAAAGCCCATATATAAAAAAACCCATATTTAAGTCAGTCTATTTACATTTGGCTGAAATAAAGCCTAGGTTAGTTAAACCCTAATCTAATGATAGAACAAAAACCCTAATATGTTGATCTCTTATGCGCAGCCAGCTAAAAGCCATTGGATCTTGAGGCATATCGAACGGCCAAGATTCGAAGGAGGAAGCTTCCAGATCCTCCACTCGCCCATGCGCCGGTCCGTTTAGATTCTCGCTCAGCTTTTCGGTTTCCTCACTCGCGCATGTGCCACAGGCCTAGCTTCCCAGCTCTCCCACACGTGACCGTTCAGATCTTTCGTGCCCTTTCAGCTTCTCCATGTGCCCATACAAGAATGGTGTGTCCGGTCGTCCAATTTTCGGCGTGAGTGTGCCTCTCTCCCATCATTCGAGTAGCCCCAATGACATGCATGCACAAAAAAGACAGAAGAAAAAGTTAGAGCTCGAAATGGAAAAAAGCAAAGGAAAGAAAACAAAGAGAATCAAGGCAATGGCAATCCAAACAAGCCATCAAAAGTAATTGATTAAGATTTTGACTTTGTGTGTAATTCAAATCTATGTATTCGGCTATATAACCAAAAAGCCTAACAATTGTAAGGGGGTCGATTCTGGATTTTGAAGGAATAGAGAACAACAACAAATTCAGAGGTACCCATCATTTATTTGCATTTTTGAAATAGCAAAAACATATAAAGAAAAATTAGGGTTTCGGTTGTTGTTTTTTACCTTTTCCGGTCCACCTTCCTCGTGTCGGTTCACCTCCTTGTTTACGATAAACTCTCCGGTTCTTCAGCGGCCGTAAGGAGTGAGTCAGACTGAGTAGTAATTAAAAGGGATTGGTGTTGGGTTTTGTTTATCAAAGCAAAAGGAGGTTACCAATTTGGTTCTTTTCGAGAAAGTTAGATTTTTAGGTTGTTTTTGAGGGATATAGGCTTAGATTTAGGTTTAGATTCGGTGTTAGGGTAACCATGAGGTTTTTTTGGTTTGTGATGAACAACACGACGGTGTTCATCAAGGAATGAGAGAAAATAGAGCATTTCGGTGGTTATTCTAGAGAAATAAAACAAAATTTCTCTTTCTAGTCAAAAGTTGTGTTTTATACTGATTTTTGTTTTAAAAAGGGGAAATTGCATAATAAATCCCCCCGTCCCCTCGTATTTACTTGTTTGGCCATTCTGCCTCTTTAAAGCACTCCCCGGGTCCCTTCCATTTTGGATTGTTTTACAATTTCGTCCCTTATATTCAACTGGGTCTTCGCTTCTTTTAATTTTGGCCTTCAAGTTTTAGTTTTGTTCCATTCAGTCCTTTTTTTAGTGTCTTCCTATAATCATACATTTTTAATTTTGGCATTGCATTTTAAATTTCCTGAATTTCAGTCACTGCTTTGATTATTTATGTTATAATGTGGCCTTAATGTATAATGTTATATTAATGTAATATGTGCCTTTCAATGTAGTTAATATATAGTTTTTATACAATATATAATAAGGTATATAATATAAGGATTTAGTGTTTATAAAATATACGATTTTGGTGTATAATGTGTAGTTTTTCATACATATGTAATATATAGATTTTGTAAGGTGTATAATGTATAGTTTTATAATGTATCTAACATAGATAATAAATGTAGCTTTTTATAATATACAGTATAAGTATAAAAATAGTTTCAATGCAAGGTTTTTATAATATATAGTATATACATAATATATAGTTTTTATATAATTTAAAGTATGCATATAATATATGGTTTTGAGATATAGTATAATATATATAACTTTTATAAGATATACAATATAGTTTCCATGAAATATGTGTTTAAGTGTGATATTTGGGGTTTTGGATTTTATGCCTTACTTGTGTTTATTATATTGCCATGCGTGCTTAGTTAATTCGTTGTTAAATTGCTTTGCATCTGGATTTAATTATTATGCGGTGTCCTTTTATTCGAGAACGAACGAGGCCAGTACCAGTCGTAATGGTGGTGGTTCGGACGTTCCTTCTCGAATATTATGGCCCTTCAAATATACTCACTTATATAATCAAATTTCGATTTAATCTGTCACTTTAATTCGCAAAATCCAATATTAACAAGGCGGTAATTAATTTGGTACCAAATTTGGGCGTAGCGGGGGTGCGAAACCTTTCCCACTCGTAATCGACTCTTGAACTCATTCGAATCTCTGGTTTTATTTTTCGGTGTCTTACCCAAATGACCAGTGGCGACTCCTATTTTATTTAAAAACACGATTTTTAAAGAAATCACCTTTTAATAAAATGTTTTCAATAAAAGTAGGAAACCCTTGAACTTCGAATTTCAAAACGTCGCTACAAATAGTTTAGAGAGTTTATATGCTCGTTTCAATTGGGTGAACTACGTAGAGGTTGGAGCGTTATCGTTGCGACTTAGGAATCGACATCATGGAATCGTGATTGGATATCTATCTCCTCCAAATTCAGAATTCCAGATTTTAAATAAGTAATTCTTCACCCTTATTCACCCTGATTCGTTCCTCGTACATGGATCTCTAGTGGTAATCGCCGGATAATTTTTTCGCTGTGCCATGGGGTGTACCGGTGTGACCCAACAATTAGATCAACCAGTTTTTGTAGAGCGTTGAGGTTTGGTGGAGGGCGAATAAACTATCCAACTAGGGAAAGCCGCCATTTAGAATCTTCATACGCCTCAGCCGGCGGTTGGATGGGCGCCGCATCAGACAGAGGGAAGTAGCGGAGAGTTTGTTCCTTCCCCTTGAGAAAACTTTCTTCCAGCCAATAGGAGGCATAAGCAAAGTTGGTAGAAGCAAGAAGACAGAAAACCCCATATCAATCGAGTGAATACGAGATAAAAATCACGACGAGTGGAGTCTTCGTTAGAGCACATCAGGCCAGCTGACGAGCGTCGTCAGAGTGAAAACCATCGCGGATAAATTTTTGTAAAATACATAGAATCATTTTTAGTCATAATTAACCTAAATATTACTTTGTCAACAATGTAACAATTTCTTTGTTTGACTCAATGGTTGAAAGATGGTCCCTCTTCCATGGCCTAGTTTAATCCCATGCATACCACTTTTCATCCTAATTTTCCTTTACTTTTGATCTAATAAGACGCTGATACATGTTGTCATCCTGTTAGATGATATTAATTTTATATAAAAAATAATGTTAGCAATAGTGGCACATCAAACTTTTGTGACTTGATTAACTATTCAGCGATAAAATGTAACAAATCGATAATATAAGTGATTAAATTTTTTTTTTCAAAATGGATGATCAAAATTGAATAAATGTAAAATAAAGGTGACGAAACTAGTTTACCCTGAGTTAATTAAAATTCCAAGGAAGATAAAAATGGTCTTTTATTAATTAGTTTTATACAAAATATTATTTTATTTTTAGTATGATTGGCGTTGCTGTCTAGTCAGAGAATATTACGTTAAATCGACTCGACCCAAATCACACACATTACTGTTGGTATTGTTTAAGCGTGGAAATGAACATCCTCTTCCCGTACAAAAGTCAAGCATCATCGTACATACATATTTATTTATAGTGCCAAAACAAAGTGTCTAATTGATGGATATTAGGGCAAAGATCAGTTTGTCTGTTTGTTTGTTTTGTCTGATTAATGAGAATAGATATCGTATGAAAAGAGAAAAGATAAAATATTAATGAAATTCAAATTTTTATTTGACCAAATTATACAATCGTTTTGAAAAAATAAATAAAATTCAAACTCGAACTATTATATTTATATAGCTTCTTTTTCAAACTCAGATTGAAACACCGTCTATTAAAAGGGAATTTTTATTTATATTATCTGTGGCAGTGGCAGTGGCCAGTGGGACATGAAAATGTGGTAAAGGCTGGCCGATTGGATGGGAAAGGAATGATGTGAAAATGATCCACATTGAATGTGAAGTAGCTAATTATGAGTTGGCCGCTCAGTCACGTGATATCAATAATAAATACTTCATTGTTTGATACGAGAGTGAGGAATCGAGAGTTAAAATTTTTAAATTTTTAAAGTTGAATTTTGTTTTGCACACTCTTAATTTAATATGTTGGAAAATTAGAAATCATGTACCTGGGAAGTTTTGGGAAAGTCTAAAAAATCACTTAAAATGAGACCAACATAAAATTTAAAAAAATAATAATAATAATTTATGTAAGACTGGGTTAAAATTTCTTACTAATTGAGTAAGAATTTGTGTAATTATACAAATTTCAAATTTTATCTTAAATAAAAATTTGTGTAGCTACACAAATTCTTATATTATAATTTAAATTTTTACTATTTTTGTAAGAATTTTTGTGGATCGCCTCATTTTAGCCTCACCGTAAGGGTGCCTCACTTTAGAATTACCCGAGAAGTTTTACTTTTCTTTAGATAGTTGTTAAATATATTTTTTGACAAATCTTAAATCTAATACTATCTGGAGAAAAAGAAAAGAAATTCTAAAGAAAAGAAGAATAATATTTTTAATAGGTCTAGAACCTACGACCTAAAGGAATATGACAGAACAAAGATGAGCAACTTAGTCAATCGGCCAAATTTATCTCTATAACCATGCCCTAAGTATGGTTCTATGTAATAAATCAGACTCCATAAAATTTACAACTCTATTACCACATTTATTTTTTTAACCATTTATTACCACATTTAGCGAGACATATTAAGGGTCGAGCAATCTTCGGATTTGATGAATTCAAACCGACTCATGTAATCTTATTTATTGTGCTTAGGGATGGGCATTTGATATATATCCAATGGTTTCAACCCGACCTGGTCCTATAAAGTTCAGTTTTTTAAAAAAAATTCGGGTTAGAATTAGTTTGAGTCTGATTTTTTTAGGATAAGATCGGGTCATGTCGGGTTTGAGTTTAAGGTGAAAAAATATCATACCCGACCCGACTCAAAATAATAGTTTAATTTTATTCTAAATATTTAGGTATAATTGCTACAATGTCTCTCTTTTTATATATATTAATTATCTCTCTATTTTTTCTAATAAAAATGGAATAATTATTATAATGCTCCCTCTTTATTTGTATTTTTTCAATTAGCTCTTTGTTTTATCGAATAATAATGAAAAATGATAATTTTATATTTATATAAGGTCGGGTCGGGTTGGATTCTGGTTGTTACTTTAGAATTCGGTTTCGAATTCGGGTCGGGTTGGAATATCAAAAAATATCGGGTCGGATCGAGTTTGGATGAAAATGTTAGATTTTCGAGTCGGGTGCGGATCAATCAAAAACTCGATCTAACCAGACTCATGGTCATCCCTAATTGTGCTTGTTATACTCAATATGTACTTGGTCGTTATTCTCCCATCGCAACATATTCCCGCATATCAAGTCCTCCGCTAACACTTCTATGTCACCATCTGGACCATACTCGTAACAAGTACTGGTCAAACGATCTTTAAGAGTCTGCAACACCAAAGTTTTGCGGAGTTACTTTATTAAAAGACCACAACATCTCTCGTAAGATAAATGTTGAATTAATTCGATTTATCAATTAAGTCTATAAATTGAAAGTCAGAGTTATATTGCTCATATCCTATTCAGATGTGGACTTGGCACACTCATAAGACCATCCAAAATATAACAATGAGAGAGATCGTCGTCTCCCCAAGTGAGACTTGGCTAGTTAAGACCAGAAAATTTTATCTTTTTTTCTTTCTTCACAGTCATCATCATAAATCAGAAAAGATAAACCACCCAAAACACCGGTAACCACCGTTATCATAATTTCACCATCAACTCCCCATGCTAAATGTCAGAGAAGATATTTGATCCAGAGTCATGCATGAAGCCTGATTGAACCTTGAGCTACTAGCCACCTGCAACACATTATAGTAGAAAAAAGGGTTATTTGCAGCAAAAAAAAAAAGAAAGACAGATCGACAATTTACCAGACAAAATTGGGTCCAATTTGTGAGACTTTTTATCATATAAAATTGAGTCCAATCTATTACCTAATAAATTTGCTTTCTGGGAATGAGATCGGGCCATGGTCCAGGTAGGCACAGAGCTTTATTTACAAATATTTATTAATTAAACTATCATTATTTTTTATTAATTAAAGATAATTACGTTCTCAAGATAAATGTCGAGATTCTATCGTACAAGATGGACAATATGAGCATCATTCGTAAGATGCGAATGATTGAAGTAGTTTTTGGTGGGTTGTTCCATGACTTGTTTAACATCTGCTTTTAATTGTCGTGAAGCTTTTGTTTTTTTTGTTGTTCTATTTTGATCACCAAACTATAGATTCTATTAATTAGACTATTAAATTTTTGAAATGATTTTAAGGTCGGTTTAGCACGACTTTTAAAAAATACTTTTAAAAGTACTATCAGAAAGTAATTTTAAAAAGTTAATTATAAGATTTTACGGTTTGACATTATTGTCAAAAAAGGCTTTTGCAAAGATAAAATGTCAGTTTTAGACATTCTAATGTAAAGTAAAAATAAATGAACATAAATGATGTTTAAATTTATTATCATAAAATTTATTAATATTATATATATATATATATGAAAAAAAATCAACTTAAATAATAAAAATATAAAAATGGTATTATGAAAGTCGCAAAGGGAGTTCAACTTGACATTGGAGGTTGAACCGGTAAGGAAGCCATCAAAGTAATCACACTCTATGACTTTGATTTCATACTTGGGTTAAGTTTTTTAGACTGGATCAACGCTTTTCTTGTTCCTTTTGCGAATTGTCTATGTATCCTAGTCCGAAGCATCAATAATTGTTCTAGTGAGCCAAGGGTCTGGAGTAGGGGCCAAAGTTCTATCTGTAATCCAGATTTCTAAGGCGACGCGCAAGGAGGAGCCGACTTTCCTGGCAGCCTTGGTGTGCGATGAGCCAATTACAATCGAGGGAGTCTCTAGTGAGGTGGGACGAATGATAGCAAAGCTTGAAGATGCAATGCCTATTGAACTACCGAAGAAGTTTCCTATAAAGATGAAGGTTGATCACAATATTGAACTTGTGCCAAATGCGGATCCACCCGCTCAAGCCCCTTATCGGTTGGCGTCGCCCGAGTTAGAGAAAATGCGTAGACAGTTGAAAGATCTCCTAGATGCTAGTTACATCCGACCATCCAAGGCACCCTACGGTGCACCTGTGTTGTTTCAAAAAAGCATGATAGGTCTCTTCGAATGTGCATCGACTATCGAGCTTTGAATAAACTCACAGTGAAGAACAAGTATTTGGTTCCACTCATTGCAGACTTGTTCAATCAGCTTGGTGGTCCAAGGTGGTTCACCAAGTTGGATTTGCGATCAGGCTACTACCAAGTTAGAATAGCCGAGGGGGATGAACCGAAGATAGCTTGTATGACGTGCTGCGGTTCTTTTGAGTATCTTGTGATACCTTTTAGCTTTCGAATGCTTCAGCCACTTTCTGTACCCTGATGAACAAGGTGCTAAAACCGTTTCTGGATAAGTTTGTTATAGTCTACCTCGACGACATCGTGACTTATAGCAAGATGAGGATCATGTTGAACACTTTCGGGAGGTGTTCAAGGACTTGTAGGAGAACGAGCTCTATGTCAAAAGGTAAAAATGCTCGTTTTCCCAGAATGAGGTTTATTTCTTTAACGACATTGTTGGAGATGGCATGATCTGGATGGACAGGGACAAGATCCAAGCCATTGATGAGTGGGAAACGCCAACCAAGGTGACCGGGCTGAGGTATTTCCTAGGGTTGGCCAATTACTATCGGAGGTCAAAAGTTACTCTAAAATCGCCACATCGTTAACTAAGTTACTAAAAAAGGACAAGGCGTGGGATTTGGGACCGGAGTGCCAAAAAGCCTTTGACGAGAACAAGCTCGCTTTGGTGAGTGAGCCAGTATTGTTGTTGCTAGATTACACCAAGCCTTTTGAAGTTCATATCGATGCATCCGACGTTGTCATTGTTGGGGTCTTTATGCAATAAGGACATCCGGTTGTATATGAAAGTCGAAAGCTCAATGAGTCTGAACGAAGATACACGATTCATGAGAAGGAGATGACCGCAGCGGTGCATTGTCTACGCACATAGAGATTATGTGCTTGGGTCCAAGTTCGTGGTGTACACAGACAATGTCGCCAGCAGTTACTTATTGACTCAGAAGAAGTTATCACCGAAACAAGCTCGTTGGTAGAAGTTTCTTACTGAGTTCGATGTTTCCTAGGAGCACAAACTAGGGAAGGTGAATTCTGTGGTCGATGCCATAAGCCAATGGTATACCATGGGGTTTGCGAGTTTACCAAAGGGACCGATGCTGGAGCGCATCAAGGAGGGGTTATCGCATGACCCAACAGCCAAGTCTTTGATTGAACTTGCCAATAAGGGCAAAACCCGGAGGTTTTAGCTTGAGGGAGGCTTACTGTATGCTCAAGGACACCACCTCTATGTGCCTCGGTTCAAAGGAATCCGTAAGGAGCTCATGAGGGAATACCACGATTCCAAATGGGCGAGACATTCGGGGATGCACCGGACATTGGCCTTAATAGCGGAGCACTATTATTGGTCGCACATGGGCAATGACATTGAGGCATATATGAAGACTTGCCTTGTGTGCCAGCAAGACAAGATCGAGTAGAAGAGACCAGCGGGATTATTGCAGCCTTTTCCAATTCTCGAAAGATCATGTGAGAGTATCTCCATGAATTTTATAGTCGGTTTGCCAGTTGTTGAGGGACAATCTAGCATTATGGTGGTTGTTGATAAATTTTCCAAGTACGCGGCATTTATTCCAACATCCAAAGTGTGCCCAGCCGATGAGGCAGCTCGTCTTTTTCTCAAGTACGTTGTGAAGTACTAGAGTGTTCCCAAGACGATTATCAGTGATCGGGACACAAGGTTTACTGGGAGGTTTTGGATAGAGTTGTTCAAGTTGTTGGGTATAGACTTGAACTTTTCGACGAGTGTCCATCCACAGACTGATGGGCATACCGAAAGAGTGAATGCACTCGTTGAGATCTACTTGAGGCACTATGTGAGTGCAACGCAGCGTGACTTTTCGAAGCTGTTAAATGTGGCCCAATTTTCTTACAATTTGCAGCAGAGCGATGCGACAAATCAGAGTTCGTTTCAGATTGTAACCAGGCAGGAGCTGCTTGCACCAAGCACGATTATGACCGAGTACCGGAGGCCGAGTCCATCAGCATTTAGTTTGCCAATGAGTGGCATGAACTTCATGATTTAGCTCGTGCTTGCTTGCACAAGGCGGGAAAGCAGACCAAGAAGTGGGCATATCAAAAGCGTCGTAATGTGAACTTTGATGTTGGTGATCTAGTCATTGCCAAATCACAAAGGGCTTGTGCAACGATATGAAGGGCCGTTCAAAGTTGTAAAGAGGGTAGGCACCATGGCCTATCGATTAGAGTTTCCACCGGCCACTCGAGTTCATCAGGTGTTTCATGTGAGTTTGTTGAAGCCATATCACCAAGATGAAGAGGATCCAGATCGGGGCAAGTTACATCGAGCGCCAGTCGAAGTGAAGGTCTCATACGAGAAAGAGGTAGAAGCCATCAATGTAGAGAGAGTTGTTCATCAAATGGGGAAAAGACCAAGGCATGAATACCTTGTTTAGTGGAAGAGACTTTTCGAGAATGAGGGGAGTTGGAAACCTGCCGAAGCCTTATGGCAATTCCAAGATTAGATTGACCAGTTACATTCTAGCCGCGCGACGAGGGCGTCGCTAAAACTAGTAGGGGAGAATGTCACAAACAGCAAGCCCGCGTCCGAGACAAGTGCAACAATGGCAGCCCTAAACTATTTTTGGCACATTTTGGGCCTACCAGATGACCCAAGAAAGTTGGCCCGTCAACCATGGTGAATTGGCTAAGGCATAGTAACTATCATAGTAAATTATCTTTTATTTATTAAAGATAATTCACACATTATCTCTTATTTGAAATTCAAATGTTGTAGATAAGATAGAGGCTCTCATCTTAACCATTGATCTATTGTAATCTGAACCGTTCATTGTAGGAGGCTCTCACTATAAAAGGAGGCTCACCCACACTCATTTACTCATCACTTACTTCGGATTGTAAGCTTTTACCTCAGAGTAATACAACTCAAGTATTCACTCATTTCTCTTGTCTTTTGCCATCGCTTTGTTTCTTTCGTTTCCGCAACTTTCTAAATTATTTTATTTAGAGTTCTAGGGTGACTTAGTTGTAGTTTCTATATATTATTGCATTTATTAATAAAAAAAAACTAACATAGTCACCCAAAATCCCATTGGCTCACTTCTTCCTTTGACCCCACATTTGGTTGCTGATTTGGCTGTCCTTTTAGTTGTCATACTTTGTTGTCCACGTTAATTGTATTTGTCCTATCACTACATCAGCGTTTTTTAGTCCTATAATGGAGTTTTTAGCATCGGTAAAAGCTCTCCCAGGGCTAAAAACACCGCAAAAAATGCCGCTGAATCCAGTGCCACAAATATTAGTGACGTTTGTGTATATAAAACGACGCAAAAGGTCGTGTTCTATAATGGCATTTATATTCAAAACATCGTTAAATGTGATGGGATAATGATATGGTGGCTTGTATTTAGTGGCATTTTTAAATTCAAACGCCGCAAACGTGTACGCCATTAGTGGCGTTTGCATCCCAAAACACCACCATATATGATGTCAATTTCATTGTACCAGTGCTTTAGCTCCACATGAAGATTGATCAAACTACCAATTCATTTTTTAGTGTTTTTTTCTCTTGATACTTGTAGGGATTCCAGAACTGAGATTTCTAGCATACACATGACATATATACCAATTGTACACAATAATGACTTGCACTGCAGCCATAGTATATTGATTCACAAGCACATTTTCTACATGTCAGTATCCTCTTACCATATGTAGGCTTATGAGTTTTTATACAATAAAATTATTCACAAGATCTCTCTCACTCTCAAAAGAAGAGGAAGAAAATGATGAAACACTAAAAAAACCTTAGATAGTTGCCATTGTCAAAGCTTCACCACAAAACTCTCTTATCTCCTAAGCTCAAGCTAATTAATCTGAGGTCTACTGCCTGTACCTGGCATGTAATCACTGGAACTCCCTTATCTCCGTGCAAAAATGAAACAACAAATACATGCATAATTGAACCATGTATCTTAAGGAGACCAGAGCCCCTCAATAAAGTCCGCCTTTAAAATCTAGTGAACTGCAAAGAAAAAATATACTAAAACTTTCCCCATAAACATATCAAAGAAAGTTAACTGCAGTTAAATATAACAAAATTAAATTTACTTTAGTTTTTTGTTTTTAATTATTGGGAAAAGGGGATTTTAGCAATTGAAAGCTAGTAATAAAATCATATACTTACAGTTATTCTATGACATGTAAAATAAAATCATATGAAAGCAAGTAATATCTTAACCTTCACATCTTTATCAGATTTCATAATCCTCTTGATCCTTGCAAGAGGTAGCTGATGGTTGCTCTTGAAAGCTTTAATTCAGTATAAAAACACGCAGGGACACAACAAATCAATAAACAATAAAAGAAATGAGAAACGAAAATGATATACATGCAGTCGTATTGAACCAAATAATTATTGAGGGGCCTGAAATGTTATAATGCCCATCATTTGTTGGTACCAAAACAACTCTATATTGCACTTCTGAACCAGAAGACGTGATTGCTTCACTACTTCACTGTTTTTTACAAACACATAAGAAAGATTAAAATTAATAATTGGAGAGTATATAATATATGAAGCAAATATGATTTCATATAGAAAAAAGGCAACCTCATTGAAAGGCTGGTGAAAGGCAACCTCATTTGGAAATTTTAAGACGCAAATAACTAAAACAACTAGCATAAGATCTCACAGTTTAATATGAATTATACCATAACATAAAAGAGAATATCGAGAAAAACTAACCTCATTCAAATCATGAGCCATGTTCTTCAATGTGTCCAAACCTTCAGCTATAACCTCCAAACCTTGATCCTACATTAAAAAAGAGTATTGCTCTCAAATATAATAATTAAAATTCAGGTAGAAAGGAAGATAAATTATTATAATCCTCCAAATCCTATACATTACTGCCATTAGAGTTATAAATGTTAATCTAATAGGACGGTAGAGAGACCATTGGAGTAGCAAGTAAACAAAGCAAAGCTGAAAATCTCATAGCAACAATAAGCAAACAACAACAAAGAAAAGGAATTACTACCTGTTTCATTTTGCGCATTTCATATTCTTGCCTGAATCGGTCAGATTCTTCGATTTGTTAAAAGTACTTGCTATCGAATCTCCCATCTGATTCAACTGATTCCGAAACATTCAAAACAATCAGTCATAGACAGATATCTTGAAAACAATATGCTCCAAAAAATAAATTGTTATTACCTGAAGATGAATCAATTTTAATTCCAGTGTATGAACTCGAAGTTGCCCAACCACCAATACTTTGCTTAGTTGCGGCTGTTGACCCATGTAATATTGCTTCAATCCTATCTTTCAGTGCATAAACCAAATCGTTTCGAGCTTCAAGCTCTTCTTTTGAAATCCCCCTTACCTATAACGCTAGAGACTAATAACACCAGTAAACAAATTCTTATTTTGATCAAGCAAAAGAGAAAAATAAAATTCTTTCAAAATAACGAATATAAAGGAAAAACCTTTTTTTCGAGCGAGTCGTTGTAATTTTGGGATTTCTTCAAGCAATCGAGCTTTGGTTCTTCGAACTTCAGCGTTCATAGCAACCGCCATAGCCCTGTTCTTTTCTGCAGTAGCAGCTTACGATTTCTAAAGGATTTTGTAAACAAAAAGAAAAGGTAAGATTTATTTAGAAGCCAAAAAAGGTACTTGAGGAAGAAGATAACACCTGGATAGCGGCGTCGATTTCGGTCGTCGATCTTCTTGAAGGTAGTCACCCTTAGTATTGTCAAATTTGGGAGATTTAGGTTAGGGTTTTAGTGGGATTCGAGGGTAGATCCAAACTGAGGGCTGCAAAAGAATTTCGATTTCAGCAATGACACTCTGGTGAGGCCCCGTCGCCGATGAACGACGGGATGTAAAGGGGCATGGTTTTTGGTTCAGTCGAGAGAGAGAGAGGAGGAGGAGTTTAGAGCTTTGGATCTTTGTAACCTGTTTCAAAATATATTTTATGCTAGGCGTGTTTTGCGACGTTTGATAAACAAACGCCACAAAATAGTGTCTGCAGCGGTGCTTTTAGGACAAACGCTATTATAGTACGCGTTTGTACAGCCTATCGCGGCATTTTTCTAAAAATAATATTATGTATTAGTCTAGTTTATTCATAAAATATTTTTAATATAGCATATTATGTATTATTTAATTTAGAATTAAATAATAAGTTTTATTTTTTTATTAAGTAGAGGATATTATATTTTTGAGATAAATCATGGGTTTAAATTTACATAAAGTAAGATAATTTATATATTTTTGACCACTCTACCAATTAGTAAATCTTAATAGTTTTAAATTTTATTAATATATAAATTCAACCAAAAGGGATAATGTATGGACTTTAACTTATTTTAAATATTTTTTTAATTTTCACGGATGTGATCAATAATCTTTAGAGCAAGTGGTTAAAGCTCTCAATTAACACTTTTCTCGCTCGTTTAGGTTGTGAGTTCAAAACTCTTGAGCAATTCTCCCTCCCCTAGATAAAAATTGTTTTAAAAAATATTAGAATAAATCAAGGTAAAGTATAATCAAAACACTATCCAAATGAAACAATTCAAAGGAAAACTAACTAAATAGTATCCCACCTAATCTCACGTTACTATTATGGTAGCTTAACTATTTTTTGACATATGTTACATTTTATTCTGTCCTGATTCCTTGGTCGTTTACAATTAACGGAGATGATGATATAATTTGGTATAATCATAAATTTAGTTCAAAACACTTAAATATTTTATTATTTTAGTCCAAAATCCATCCAATTTAAACATCATCTTAACTTTTGAGGTAAAAATTACAAATTACACATTTTATTTTTCATTCCAATAGAGTTGTTCTACTTTTTGAGGCTTATGGTTTGGGGTTGATGTTAGATTTAAGAGTTGTGGTTTATGGTTTAAGGGTTATAGTAATCTCCCCTCGCCTTAGCCCCATCGACCAACCGTCATAGCTTATCGTTGCCTAAAACTGCGATTGTGCGATGCAAATGACGAAGGTGCAATTTGCTAAAGTGGAGCAAAGTCGGTCAGAGATTAGAAAAAGGGGAAGATTAGGAAATAAGGGTAAAAATGAATAGAGGTGCCGACAATGGTGAAGTGCAAACGGCCACCGCTGATAGGGGATGCGGGTTAGAGTTGATGAGAAAAAGGTTAAGATTTTTGGGAAGAATAAAGAAAAAAAAGAAAATTTACCGTTTTAATCTAAAATTTGATTAAATTGATAGAATTAGGACAAAATTGATAGAAATATACAAATTTTAAAGAGTAAAACTGATATTATCCCGATTGAAAAAGAATTACGTCATCATCTGTGCTAAATTTAAACGGTCAATAGGGGTGTGCATAATTAACCGTAATCGTTAACTGGTATAACCGTTATTTTTTATAGGTTAATTAACCGAACCGTTAAGGTTAAACTGTTTTGGTTAATCGAATCGCTAAAAATAATGATTAATGATTACGGATACGAATTTTGACAAATGGTAACCTAAAGATTAACCTTTATTAAATATATATATATATATATATATATATTAAAAATAAAATATCTTCAACTAAAAGTTCAGCCCCCACACCCATTTTTTAATTTTTAAACCCTATTTTGTAATCTAATTCATAATTATTTTTATCTTCGATTTACTAGTATTACATTATATTTCTTGTACTAACTTGTTTTATATTTTTAAATATAATATTGAAGGATTTAACACTTAATCAACAAACAATCATGATTGATGAGTCATATTTTATTTTAGAGAAAGTCGGTGAAGATCCTGGGTGATTTGGTCAGAGTTAACATTTATGGCTTGTGATACTAACTCATAGAAGTTTCATCTAACTTATGTTGGTTTTATGTTAGTTAAAGATTTTTATTTAAAGCTTTGATGACGTATTACTATGTGTTAAACACTGTTAAAATTTGGAATTTAAAACTAAGTATGAAACTTATGTATTTGGTGTTATGCTGAAACTTTGTAGTATATATGTACTTTTTTAATCAAATATGGACTTAGTGTTTAGGATCTCCATTTAAGCATTTTTATGAATATTTTAATATAATATTTATCAAAAATATAGTTTTATTATTTTCAAAAAAAGTAGTGAACTTGCGAAAAAAATTTTATAATATGTTACATGTTAACATATAATCGAACCATCAATTAATTGTATTTTAAACTACAGTACAATTAACTGTTATAACGGTTAACCGACAATTTAAACTAAACGATATAATTAACCAATCATGAATAAAGTGGCAGAATGTAGGTTTTAGGGGCATGGCCTTGCCAACCTTTTTTAATGATTTTTTAGAAAAAAAAATAGTTTTATATATCTCTTGAATCTTTTTAAGAACTTATTATGGCCCTTTAAAATTTTAATTTTATAATTTTATAATAATTCTCTTTTATAAATTTTTAGTTTTACCCTTGCATAAATATTCTTGACCGTGTATCAAAACATAAATAAAAACAGAATATTATTATTTTGTCAAAAAAAAATTGGTACCAAAATAAGAACACAGGTATAGTGGGGGTAGTATTTAGGTAGTTTTCTCTTTATTTTACACAGAATTTCAAAGGTTATGGGTAGGGAGTGAAGAACTGAAAACTGAGAAAGAAGATGATGAATTGTGCAGCAATGGTTGCGGTCGGTTACAGGCCTCTTCTAACGCCCAAGTGCTTCGCTTCTAATCCCAAAATCAACACAGAGCAGCTTCGTTACCAGCTCGACCAACTTCATGCTGAAGCTGAGACCACCCGAGCCAAAGGTAACCTAACCCCCAGTCATCTCTCCTCTCTGTTTCGTTTTAATCTTTTTTCATCAAAATCACAATCATCCCTTTTTCGTTCTTAGATTCAATAATCTAAACCCATTTCAGTTTAAAGCATGACGATGAGTTTTGATTAGTTGGGGCTAATTTTATTGGTACTGAATGAATGCTAAGAGAATTGAAGTTAACGGGTCTTTTTTTTTTATTCAGCTAGCAATGCTAGATTGAGGTTTTTGCGGCTATCCGAGGCAGCGGAGAAGCTTCACCGACAAGCCGCTGTTAGTATTCAGAGGGGGGAGGAAAATGAAGCAAGGGACCTGCTGTTTCAGAAGAAGAAGATTATGCAAGCTTTGGAAAAGTCTAAGAGTCGGATTGTTTTACTGGTTAAGCTTTCCACCAAGCTTAATGAGGTAAAACAATATTGTACTTGATCACATATTAATGTAAAGGTAGAATTAAAGGATCAGAATCAATGTTATTAATAATAAAAATAGTTAGAATTTACATTTGAAAGATAAAGTGTATTAAGCTATGGGTTTAGACGGTCTCAGTAACAAGTGCACTACTATTTTGGTGTGAAACAAGGCGTATTATTGCAGTTGCTTCACTATCCTTTATCTTTATAAATGATACAGTGCATGAAATATATGTTTGTCTATTAACTTGAACAGATATAATTTCTTTGTTTAACTGGAAGAATTTAATGACCTAAAGTTATGTTCAATTGGTTAGTGATAGAACATCACAGTACCATGAAAGCCTAAATGTGGTTTATGGTTCTAGAAGTTGCTTTATCTTCTCAAATTGTATGGTGTTATTTTGTGAGTTATGGGAATTTAGGGTGAACATTTTGGAATAAACCGATTACATTTTGTGTTCCTTCCTCTAACTAGTAGGGTAATATTTTCATGTGCTTCATGCAATTTAACAACATAAATTTCTCTGTTGATGAGATTACATATTACAATTAGAAAATACGATGGTAATCGAATAATTGTCAATAATATAAATTTGTGCATCCATGGAAGAAATCAATCAACCAAAACGAGCAAGCCAATGTAAAGTTAGACTAACCCCGCATATGGTCATATTTGAACCTGGAAACTAAAAGTTCCAAGGCCTCTTCCTTGCCATTCAAACAAGCTCTTACTGCAAATATTGAATATGCTTGTGGGGTTCAAATGATGGTTCCTTATCTATCGCTTCTTTGCTGGTCTGACTTTTTAGCATGCTTAGTTCTATGTGATTTAAATTTTTGCATGACTTACATATATTCTATATATGTTTAAACTTAATGGGTTTTCTTTGTTATTTTTATGGACTCTTCACTTTTTCATTGTCACAATTTAACAGATCAAGCTGACAAGGAGATAAAGTAGATAAGCCATGATATATTATGCTGCTTTTGCTAATGTTTATGCAAAATTTAAGTGGAAATTGGAGACTATGCCTGTATGGCAGGTATTGGTTGCCATTGGTGTGTATAGGATGCATATTGCTTTCTGAAATGTAATATGCAGACTAAACTGACCATATCTTTTTAAAGATTCCTTCTCAGCTGATTTCTTTTTTATACGAATGTCTGGATGTTTCATACTTTTTAGTTCTCTGTAAGAGAACAAATTAAAAGAAGAATTTTTATGCGGGAGAAATAGAGGAGCAAGGGGAGATGGCAGAAAAGAAGTACTATAAAATAGCTAAATGCAATAAAATGACACTGTTTTAGTGGCTAACTAAAACGGTGCGTTACATTCTCTCTGTTTACATAGATGAAGAGCTGATCATCATTTGATTTTGACCTATATTTTGCCCCCCAAATTTTTTTCCAGAAATCAGTGATTTACTTTTGTCCTTCATGAAAAGCAAGCACGAAATATCGTCACCCGATAAGAATATGTTATTGAAAGAATCCAAATACTTTAATCTTGTATGTAAAATAAAATACTTAAGGCTGTCATTTTCTGTTTTAGATTCGCAATAATGTAGCCACTGTCTGTTTTCTTTCAACACTATTTCAATATAACTTCTGACTTCTCTTTTTTGGATCATATTGATAAGCTCAATTATTTAAGCTGTATATCTAATATGTCATCTTGGTTTCAGGTGATAAATGGGAAAGAAACTCAATTAATTGGGAATATTGCGTCAGATTCAGAAATTGGTGAAGAAAATGATTCTAGTCCAGTTCGGGTTGTATCTCCCAAGGAGCAAGCTGAAAAAGATAAAAATAACAGTAAGGAATTTGGTGTTGATGATGCCTTAACAGCTAGCGAAGATCAAAATTTGCTGCTCCATACCGATGATCTGGTGGAGCAACCTGCCAATGAGGAGCTAGAGGAACATCAAGCATTTGCTTTTAATGGAGGCAATAAAAATGGTATCTTGGCAGCAATATCGACTTATGGGGACTTCTTGGAGCATTTGGATCAACAGCTCAAAAAAATTGAACAAGAACTTATCACAATATTAAATGTTTCAACATTGTTACTGGATGATGAGAAGCCAAAAAATGTGAAGGTGCAGCAAACGACTGAACTTCTAGAAAGTATCCTTGACTTAAGACAGAGGTAAGTTTCTTAATTTACTTACTAATTGATGAAACTTAATTGTTTAAAGCTTTTCTCAACTCTGAAAAAAGATAAACAATAACGGCTTAAAGATTTCAATATAATTTATCATTGTTAAGTTTCCGAAACTTAATTGCTTCATTTTATCTTCACAGAATTACAAATATCAGGCAGACGAAAGTCGAGATAAGTTAAGGCTTCATTTTTCTTGGTCAGGTTCCTACTACCAGGTATGGCCATTGTTTTAGCAGAAACTATTTGGATTCATTAAGCAAAGAATCCCGCATTGCAATTTAGCATACATGTGCTTTATGACATTTATTGCAGACTACAAAAGAAGCTTCTGAGTTTGTAACCCTGTCTATGTCAATTGCGGAATCCTCTAAACTTACACTTTTCCTTCCATCTTTCTGGTGTTCATTGACAAATATTACTAAATTTTTACAAGTTGGGGCAGGGGATTGGGACGGTGACGACGATCATATGCTTTATTTCCCAAAAATCAATAACAAAAGATGTATACATCAGTCTGTCTTGTAATAATTCTGATTCATCCCATCCAAAGGTCTTTGCTTTCAATGGTTTGCAAAGTTTTTTATGCATTTGTGGTGTCTGTAAGCTGACATCAGGACATTTTTCTTTTCAGGGTCTGATCTAATCCTTCTCCCAGCATTGCCATCCTGCAACTCGTTTTACTGGTGCGTAACGATTTCTCACCTCGTAAAAAAGAACCCTCTATGTACCCCCCCCCCCTCCCCGTAAAATTCATGCAAGAACAAGTATATAAATTCTTTGCATATCCTTCAAAGAATCAGCCTGACTTACAATTCATCCTTGCAACCTGACTGTATAAATAAATTCCTTTTTATCATGAAAGGAAAAGGGTAGCTCTTTTAATTTGTTTCTCTTTTAGTGATCTTGTTGGTGCCAATGTGCCAATTCTTTGATGTTTACTGGGCTGCTAAGTACTGGTGCCGTACAGCACCCTTAGGGTGGGGCTAAAATGATAACTACACAAATTCTTACCTCTATCCAAATTTTATTTTTACCCAGTTGATAAAAAATTATATAGTTACACAATTTTTTTCTCAGTTAGTAAGAATTTCGGTTTTACCTAAATTATTTTTCAGTCCTACATAGATTCTTACTAAAATAGTAAGAATTGTGTACGGTCGTATTTTAGCCGCGCCCTAAGGGCCGCACCTTAGCATGTCCCGCTGCATGGTAGTCAAATCAAACGGCATGAATCCTTTGAATGCAATCCAATGAATATTTGACATGTATATTTGAAAAAGAAAACATTTTTCATTTTCATTTGGTCATATAGGTTGTTTGGTATAATCGTTAAAAGAATTAACGCTTTCATAGTCATTTTTATTAAAAAAAAATGACTCGTATTAAAATGTTGAAATCTAAAGTCAAATTCGATTTTTTAAAAGGTAAAACATATAAAATAAGAATCAGATTGACCAATTATATAAATGTTAATAGCTAAATTTATCATTTTGCTTTTTACTAATAAACTATATAAACATTGAGTGATTTAATCACATTCAATAATCTAAAAATAGTGAATTTAGTATTTGAATTCCTAAATTATTTGAACTAATAATAAATGGATTAGAAAATGTTGGATATATAGGTTTTTATTACTATTTATTGATTTTAGTGATTACGACAATTTTAAAATAGCAGTTATTGTACACCAAATAAAATTTAATATGTTAAAAATAAAAAATCCACATTGATGTTAATCAATAAAATTAATCTTTTTAATAATAATTGAGTCTGGAAGGTTTAGTACAAATATCATGAAATAACAGGAGCCTTCGATGTATACCAACAAGGTCCATTTGGATGTTTTGTTTGGCTTCAGGAATTGCTACGTGGATCCCACACCTTTGTTAAGTACCATGTTTGCTTCTCGTTTGACGAATTTAAAGCCGACACACCAACCTGTCTTGTAAAGAAGGTTAATATAATAGCACGAACTAGAAAGATGTGACTAGAGCACGTCTTGACATTAGATATCAGTCGAACAACATCAATATTGTTTATATACTTTATACGTTCGATTTTTTTAATTGTTATTTATATACATCTGAATTTTATTAATTAATATAGAAAATATTATAAATATAATACATCAAAAGAAAAATAAAAAAAAATTACTTTACTAAAAATCTTATACAAATGTGCAAAAAAATAAATCTTTCCATGAAGATTAACATACCTTCAAAACTCAAAAACTTTCATAAATCTCCTCGTCTCTAGTCAAATGACGGGATGAAAAAGGAGTGGTGAGCGAACCAAACTATCAAGCAGATTGTTCTGTTATACAGTTCTGATTATACCGGCTAACAAACTATCAAACTAGCGGGGATCAATCTTTTTCTATAACCACCAATAAAACCAAATCAGAAAGCTAGCGTCGTGAGGATCTCTATACGAGCACCAAACGATCACTACAGTATGCTGAAATTGTGCAAAACGACAAATAATGCGAACCACAAAATCCAATAAAAAGCGTGCCACAATGGCAGAGGAAACACGTGCCACAAGAATAGAGATTTTTATTAAAATTAAAAAATTAAAATATAAAAGCAAGAAAAATAATAAACACCAGTGATCGACAACCAATACTAAGACTAATTGACGCCATCGGTCAAACATAAAGAAAATAAGAAAAAAATACGGTAATTATGAAGAAAAAAATAAATTTACTGTACATTCGAAATTTAAAAATCATATAAATTAACAGACCGATAAAAACTCCCCAAAATTCAACAATGTGGACTGATAAATATTTCACAGACTTTGTGAATCCAACAATCTAAAACCCTTCCTAATCTCTTGAAATAATTTGAATGAATTAGAATATCCAAAAATCCAATCCGATTAATTATCATTCTAATCACATTAAATGACACAAGTAGTAAGGGATTTCAGTGTGGGGAATCCACGGGATGACAAATATATATCTTATCTAAAATGGACGGTGATAATGAAGGCTGTGATAAAATACAAGTAATACAATGGTGCAAATAAGATTGAAATTTAAAACGTTAGTCATGCAAATTTGAATATTTATAGATATTTGATTTTATACATTTTAAATGTTATGAATCTAGATTCACTGATTGGTCGAGTGATAAAGATGCTTGTGTTATTATATTATGTATACATTTGAATCTCGACATTTGTTTTGAAAGCGTAATACCTTTCTATTTAATAAAAATATGTTATGAATTTATCAGTTGTGTATAGTTTGATTTTGATTGACATTGTCATCAATATAATATACAGAGAGCGTGAGATTATGTATATTTAAATATATAATATCATCTTATTTATGTGTGGGAGAAATCTAATATAAATATTGTGCTGTGTATATTGAATAGATTGAAATAGTATTTTTATTTAAATATTTTAATTATTAGAGTAGTTAATGCAAATAATAAAGTTTTATATTTAATATCCGCTATATTATCGTTGATAATCGATTTGGAAAGGATCCGTACCTATAACTCTCTTTATATTTATAATCTTAATTTTATTTATTTATCATATGCTAATATCTAGCTTGTTCAAATATTTATAAATATATTGATTAACCGAGTATTAATTTAGTTGGTATAATTATTATTATTATAATATCTAAAAAGACATAAATCCAATGTGTTTAATACAGACTATCCTTTGATTTAAGGACTTGAGAGGAATTATAGATAGTTTGAACATTGTATAAAATATTGTTTTATATATAATGATTATGTTCGAATAGTAATCATCAAAATTAACAAGGATGATGAACATATTGACATACAATTATGCATATTTTTTTAATATGCTGGTGTGATTACATAGTAATACATGTTTATACTGACACGTATTTATATTCAGATATTACAAAAATCATGAATATTCAATTTGTTATTACCTTAAATTTAGATTGAAATATATATATATATATTAGGTTTTGAGATATAAATTATTTATTTTATATTATAAGAATTAATTATAAACTAAATAAAAAGAAGATTTTATTCGTTTCATTTTTGTTTAACAATGATATATATATATATATATATATATTAATAATGAGGACTAGTCCACCAAATCTCATACAAAAACTTAAAGGTACCAAGAAAAGTAAATAGTTCTATAGAAATTTAGCATACCGTCAAAGTTCAGAAGTTTTCTTGAATATATTTGTCTTTATACAAATAAGATACTTTATGAGGTGAAAAAAGAGTGGTGAGCGAATCAAACTATCAGGCAGATTGTTCCGCTATCTAGGTCTGATTACATCGACAAAACAACCATCAACTGAGTAGGAACTTATCTTTCTATGACCACCGACAAAATCATAATCAGTGATTAAAGCCGTGAAGATCTCTGTATGAGCTACAAACGACATTTAATGTATATTAAAATCATGTCAAAACAACAGGTAAAAAAAACTACAAAAATAAAATAAAAAACGTACTATAAGAACAGAAAAAACACATAACACAAGGAAACAATATTAATAAAATATAAAAAAAATAATGAACCCCAATACCGGTCAATAAAGCACATGAAGAAGGATGCGGCGCTAATTAAATTTGAGAGAAAAGCTAACCCTAACAACACAAGCGTATCAGAACTGATTAACAATGATATTTAAACCTATTAATCACAAACCATCCAAATACTACTATTCAATTCATTTTTTTTATTTACTTGCTCACCCTAGTAAAATAGAGGTAGGTTTCACATCCTTCAATCAAATGTTTAATTTTTAGTTTTTTTTAGGAAATCTTGATTATTTTATAGATAATTATTTCATACATAAGTACTTGTGGAAACTTAAGTATGTTAGTTTCAGGGGTTAGATATTTTGTTTAGGGACAAATATTTAGGGGTTTTAGCGGACAAATTTTGAATTTAAGGGGTGTAGTTAGGGGTGAGCGTTCGATCAAGTCGAGTCGAGTAAAAAAATTTTGAGTTATTCGAGTTGACGCGTCATATTTTACAACTCAAACTTTATTTAAAAATTTTTCAATTCGAGTTGAGTTTATAAAATTCGAGTCGAGTTTTCGAGTTCCTATACAAATTTAATTGTAATTATTTGGCATGTTATAGTACAATTTGATTCTAATTTAAACGACTTTTTCTAATCATATAAGATATGCATATATGTTTCATCATATTTTTCATGTGTCATATATTTCTTTATATTTTTTATATTGGTATATATATATAAAAAAAAATTACGGGACTCGACTCGAACTTACAAATCAATCCACCAATTACTAAAATTTTCGAGTTATTTGAATTTTTATTTTACAACTCAAACTTTATTTGAAATTTTCTCGAGTCGAGTTTTACTCACCCCTAGATGTAGTTAGAATTTAAGGTTTATGGTTAAAATTTAAGGTTTATAGGTTAAAGCCTAAATCCCTAACCATACTACTATAAAAACTAAACCCTAACATCTAAATCCTAAACATAACACTATACTCTAAATTCTAATCATAAACCCTAAATTTTAAATCACTACTATTAAACTCATAAACCTTAAACTCTAAATTAAATCCCTAAACTCTAAAACTAAGACGTTTGTAAAAAAAAATTGTTTCCACGTCTTATTTTATCTAAAGATTGTACAATAATAGTATTGTAGTTGTTTAAATAAAAACAAATTATCTTGAATTTTATTTAAATACAATTAACGTAAAAATTTATTTAAATACAATAAATTATATTTCCCCCCTAAATAAACAGAAAGATAAAATTGAAGGTTTCGTTTTCTTGAAAGTTAATAGTTCAGCGCTCAAAATCAGTCCACAATTATTTATTTATTTTTATTTTTAAAAAAGAAACTGAAACTTTCCGTGACTTTATATAAACAGAACAAAAAAAAACCTCTTCGAAAAGAAGAGAAAACACTTTGTTTGTTTGTTTATTTGATTAATCTGATAACCCGCTGTTAGAGTGAGAGAGCTATGGGGAGTGATAGCATGACCAATGGAACTGCCGGCGTCGGTGGCGGAGTACAGATACCGGCGTCGGTGAAGAAAGTATTGCAGAATCTTAAAGAAATTGTTAACAATAGCTGCACGGACTCGGAGATCTACGCCGTCCTTAGAGACTGCTATATGGACCCTAGCGACGCCGTTCAACGCCTTCTCTCTCAAGGTTTCCCCTCTTTCTTTTTGTTAACGATGATAAAAATATTCCCTCTTATGTTTTTTTATTCTTTTACGCTACTTTGTTTGTTTGCTCAGAAAACTGAAGGCAAATATAATGCAAAAATTATTTTTTTCCCTCTACTATGTTTCTTGTAATATTTTATGGGGAAAATATTTTTAATTCTCAAAAACAATTTTGTCTCCCAATATGTCTTTTATTTTTTATTTTAATTTCTGCTCCGTATAATGGTTGATAACTTAAAAATTAATAATTTATTGCTGTTCGAGTTCTTCGACTTAAAGGCTTCAAATTTGTTTAGAAATAAAAGCTAGCGATATCGTTACACAGGTTGCACTTTAACGGCTAGAGGTTTAGCTATTTTCTTGCTGATGCATGATTCATTCTTAGTATCCAAACAACTGAGAATTTTGCAACTGAAATAATTGGAATCCTTTTATCCTGCGCTTTGTGGCATTCCCCTCTTTCAAGTTTAATGGAAGAACAGTGTCAAACAAGGCTTTGGCAATTTTTGGTGCTGTTTTCAATTTTCAAGAGATTTAGTAAATTAATAGTTTTCAATTTTGTAGATACTTTTCATGAGGTAAAAAGCAAACGGAAAGAAGAAAAGAGGTATTGTTCTTTTTAAAATGTGCTTAGTCTTTTTCTCTTTTATTGAGTGATTTTGTTCCTGTTTATCCTTCTGCAAAATATCTAAAATTATTCATGATCTTTTATTCAACTAGTAATGTGATAGGTTAACTTTGGTTTGGTGCAATTATACATGTGAAACTTTGGTTTGACTCAATTATATACACTTTAAAAAACAAATAAATCCAGTTTTTCATGTTGAATAAATATAATTGTTTGTGTATGCAATAAGTAAAATGGTGTCTCCCTCAATAATGGTGTAATTAGTTTCTGAAAATTGAATTACAATTATAGTTTCATTACATTTATACAATTTCACCAGATCAAAGTTTATGTATAACTTTGCTCGTTTGATGGAAGTTCATATGTAATTTCAGGATTTATTCTTGACTATTTCTTGCTTTGAAACATAATTTTTTATCTCTTGATATGTTATCAGATGAAAGAGACACAAGAACTAAAAACTCGAGCTAATGGTCGTTCATCTAGTCGTGGAGTGAGAGATGGCAGTGAACATTCTTTCGGGCAGAGCGGATCAATACTAAACAGCTACAATGGTACGGTCCTTGGAGAATGTATGCGTTGGCGACACTAGTGTCAAACTTTCTTCTTAATATCTCACTTTGTTCCTTGTGGCAGAGCTTGGTAAAGTTGCATACAAGAAAGAAAATGGCTCCGTTTCTTATATGCCATATTCTGCTTCTTCAAAATTACATACAACAGGACAAACTTTGAATGAGCAACTTTTCCCGCAAAGGTTGGTTCTATAATGATGCAAAATTGTTGCTTATCATATGCCCTTGTCTGGTTCTTAAGTCTTAAATGAATATAATTTGCTTTGGCTTATCAATATTTTTATGTGCACAACACGACCTTTTCAATTCTCTTTCATCATATATACTGTTAATGCATTCTTGGTACTCATCTCTATGATCATATGATTACTCTTCATATTCTTCTGCAGCAATTCTTTTGATGCTGATCATAGAGGACAATCAATAGGAACAGGTGATATTATTGATTCATCTATGCAACCATCTTATGGGTCACAGTCTTCTTGGGTGGGGAGCACCTTAGAACATGTTGCCATGGCTGATATTGTAAGAATGGGTAGACCAAAGAGCAAAGGCTCACAAATGTCATGTGAGACATCTTATTCCCCTCAAGATGCTGTTCCACCAAACGCAACCATCTACCAAATGAAACCACCCCTTCCTACTTTAGATTCAAAATTCGGAACAGACCAAGATTTCCATTCTTCGGATTTGAACACGACTTCTGAATCCGGAAAGAAATCCAGTCAGCATGGTTTTGACAACGATTGGGCTGTGAATGAGCCAATGATTGGTTCTGGTGATATTTGTGGTGCAGCTTATTCAAATCAATCCTACTTGCATGGTAACAAATCTAACTTGTCAAGTAACTGCTGGTCAGATAATATTCAAGTATCAGAGAGCAATGTTGGCAGGAAGAATCTTAGTCCTAATCTTGTCAACTCTGCTCAAGCATCTAACAAACAAATATTTATGAGTGATTATGGAGGAATGTCTGAATACGATGATGACCTATGTAAGGATACACATTTACCTGATTCTTATGGGCAAATCTACGAACATCTGGAAGGTAAATTTTTAGGTTCCGAGTTTGATTTTATTTTACAGGATTTTTTTATTTTCTTTATTTTTTTTATTAAACTAGGAAAGATTTTTGTAACATAAGTGCATGAGATGCTATATAATAATAATGGATTCATCTAATCCAGTGTTTGTACTTTGATGGTTATAGCTAACTGTAATGTGTATATATCTTCACATTAGAGTGAAGAACAGAGATATCCTTAAAGAATTTCTCCAAGATTTTATTTTGCTCAGTATTGCAAATAGTTTTTTTTTATGTTTACTATCATTTTGTTCGCTATTTTAGCACATTTAAAACTTTCACTGCTGAGCAAGCACATTTGGCCCGTTGGCCAAGCTGTTCATCTTTGTTCCCTCATATTTCCTTCGGTCATGGGTTCTAGACCCACTAGCAGCACTCCCCTTCCTTCCCCTTGAGTCCCCCTTCCCTCTAGGTGTGATTAGGATAAGAATTTGTCAAAAAAAAAAACTCACTGCTTAGTAGAACCTTTTTTAGTTCAGATCAGAAAATGATTGTGTCTAGTTATATGCTCTGTGCCCTAAACCCTAGCCTGTAAAACCATATGTAGAATGCATGAGCTTTTGATAGATACAGGAAAAGGGAAGTCGTAGAAAAACACAAAACATGGTGCAGTTTTGTTTTTGTCAACTCCTTGATTTTTGAATGTTCAGAAAAGGGTTGGGAGAGCTCCTAATGTTCTAATGTTCTTTGTGGCATATATGGAGAGTCCGAAAACTGTTATTTATATTCTATGCATGGAATTGCTTATGTATTGATTCTGCACTTCTTTAGGTGTGCTATTTGAATGTTGAATGAGAATTTCCTTTATGAACAGTTGGTAATATTGCGTGTATTTTATGCGTGCAATGAAGCAAAAGGTTATTGTTGGATATGTGTCTTTGCATTTGACCCTTGGGTATCTAACCTCTGTAGCAGGTAGAGGTTCTAATGCATCTGCCCCAAATTCTTCTGCACCTTTATCTGATGATGCCATCAAAGCTGCATCTTCCGTTGTTGTGGACTTACAACAACTAAGTTTAGGGAAGGAAGAGGTAGTGGTGACTCCTAAGGAGGATAACTGTGGAGTGGTGCTTCCAGATTATTTGCAAGCCCTTTCTGCTGATTGCTCACATTTGAGCTTTGGTACCTACAAATCTGGCAAGAATACATCATTGCCCCAGCCACAATCATCTAGTTCCTTGACTAATAACTTGGAAGAGACCTTGGTGAACTCAAGTGGTTGTTCAACTTCTATGCATTTGGACTCTAGGTATGCATATCCTTAATGAGTGCCAGTTTTGGCTCTGTTTGTTGTAGTTCATGATATTTGAATGCCTTTCTTTGTAGGAACCTGGTAGATCATGATAAAGAGCAGCTTGAATTTGATTTTGATAGTCATAGAGCAACTGTAAATGCTAGGAACTATAATTCACCTAAATTTTCACTGTCAGAGTTTAGGAAACTAGATATTCCTGATGCAGCGATTCTCGGGAATGTTTATGTCTCCTGTGCATCTAACCTGGTTCAAGTTTCAATAACATCAAACAATCTTCCTCTTTGTCTTTGGTGATTGATCCAAATGCTAGGAATCTTCCTGTTTTGCCGAGTGACGTGGTAAATACTCTGATGAAACTTTGTCTCATTCTCTGCTATGGTAATGGTTTGACATTTATGAAATAAGAGAACAAAGAATTATTTTCCAGTGCGTGCCTGTCACAGAGAACAGCATTATTGATATTTTATGAAGATGCAAAGCTTGAGAGCTATTCTCTCTCTTCCATTAAAATATTTATAGGCATTTATATGTTTATGAAATCCTAATAATTTTTTCCCATCAGTTTGCTTAATTAATGTTGGTTACCTTTGCAATACTCAGCATGCCTTATTCTCTTTAAGGCCTACTACATTCTTACAATAGCTTTCCCCCCTTGGTGTTCATTTATGAAAATATGGTTTATACTTGCTTGTGCAATTTATTTTTTCAATTATTATTATTTTTTGTAGCTTTGCACTGATCTTGTTACTTTTGGGTGCTAGCAATCACACTCCAACTCTATGCCAAGTGATATATTGGCAGCGGCTTTTCAGTCTACAAAAGCAAGAGATTCTGCTGCATTTCTAACATCACCGTCAATTTCATCTAGATACATCGGTTCTGCGGCATCAATTAAGAATCCAATTGTATCCATGTCTCAGGTATGAAATCAAGATTCTGTTCTCTTAGGTGGCTCAAAATTTTCAAGTTAGGTTAAGTGTTATGGAGGTGTGCGTGGATGTGCTTTTTTGTGAGGTAATAGGCATACGAAAAAGGCCATTTTGTTGAAGCTTTCTTTATTTTCTTTTATATAGAAGATTTTTATTAGATGTACCTTCACTAGTAAGGAAGGAGATAGTATCGCATGCTCTACTCCTTAATATTGAAAAATTTAACCACATATATGGAATTGGGATAGCAACGAAATCATGCATATCGGCCAGCAAAAATTTGCATGATTTGTAGATAAGTTAGAGCACTCTTTCGAGTCTGTTATTTGTCACATATCTTAAGCTTATTTTGTATGTATATACAGTATACTGGCTACTGGCCAAACATTCTTGGAATGTTCTCGCCCTAGACTTTTCTCTCTCGGGTTAATTTCTTGAAACATGGTTGGGATTGGCATTCACTTCAACCTTACAAATGAAAGATCTTTAGACCACATATTAACTCCATTATTCCTTCGCACGGTTTTCTGGGTATTCTCATGTAATTGGCGTCTAGTTTCAGATGAATTAGCAATTACCTTTTCATTATTAAAAAACCAACACATTTATCATTAAAATATGTCATGATGTCAAATCTATGGTGAATCTGGCCATGTATTCCTATTAAACAAGGATTTGGGTGCCCTGTGTCTGCTTAAATGGACATAAGAAATTACTTATTTATTTAAACTGGTCTGATGATTCGGCTTTTTAATTTTGGAGCATTTTTTTGTATCTCAGCCTTCCTTGCAAGTCCTTCATGGTGCCAACCCTGCCACTGGACCCGTACTCAAGGAGCATTTGTATGCATCTTATCCACAAATTGGCTACCCGGCTGCACCTCAAGGCCATACATATACCTCATGCAGATATGAAGTATGATCATCACCAACACTATGGAAGTGCTAGTATGAGCAGCAGCAGCTTGCCTTGGTTGAGTTCTTACGCATCTGGTTATCAAAGTTTAGAAAATCCTTCCAATTCTCCCAGAACTTCTCTTCACAATCTGTTGGCTGGTTTGTCAGGCAGCAAACTTGCTTATGATAGCTTTTTACGCTCTGAGTACAGCAATGGTGGAGCTAATTTCAACCTACCTCAACAGGTAATAACAATAAGCATATTTGGTGATATGATGTTTAGAGCACGGACATTTAACTGTTTCATTCAATTTCCATATCATTTGTGTATTACCAGAATGGTGGGGCTGCTACATGGGATTATGGACACGGTTCAAGAACCATGTCAACTATTCCAGATAACGCTAATTACAGTTTACACGGGCAAAATAACCTGCTTGCGGGATATCAACAGAGTCAGCAACAAACGCAGCAACTGCTTCATGGAGGCTTGGGATACCCTGGTATTTGTGGTCCTCATGCAGCGATGGCAATGGAACAACAGCAGCAGCAATATCTCCGAGATTTGATTTTAAACGCTTCGCAAGGCCATCTAGGCAGTTACCTCAAACATGGCAGAATAACTATTAACATGTTTTTTTTTTTGTGTGGTTTTTTGGTTATTCGTTAGTAGCAAGCAAAGAAGGATTATAAAAGCGGCCGAGTAGGATTATGTCATGAGGCGAAACACAGAATTCAAATGTATTGGGTTTTTTGAGTGCTTTGGCAATGTCCAATTGTACACATACTTGAATAGCACTTAGTCTACTACTAATTATCGATTTACATTTTTGGCCTCTAGGACACTAATTAGACCGACATTTTCTGCGTTTGAGAAATAGAATTCAAAAATAGTTTAAGTTAGTTTTTTCAAAGAATTGATCAAATTTATTTAATATGTTCTTAAAGAAAAAAATAGATCGTATGGATCTAGTTCTTATTTGATTTTCCTTTTACGAAAAAGAAAAAAAAAATAGACTGACATTGGAATTTCATAGTGGTAAATGATTTACTTTGCACAAGTTTTGGTTGATATTAAATTTCGTATTTAAATTTAAACAATTTTTTTCTCAATCCCTGTTGTAAAAATAAAATAAAATAAGTGAAGGGTTCGAAAGAAATGTATTAAATCAGAGATCATGAATTTTCTGTTTATACCCCATTTTACGAAGCTTGATTTGCTCAAATATCTTTCAAAAAAAATAATTTGCTCAAATATATAAACGGCATAAAGGAAAAAGGAATTATGTTTTGCAAAGGACAAGCTTGTTCAAATGGAACACATAAGAAATTATTAACCATTCCTATCGCTTAAAATACGACCCCAACCAATTAAATTAATCGGTAAAAACTGATAAAGAAAAATAGAAAAAAAAAGTTACTTAAGGGAAAATTGAAGATAAAAAAGAAGTCAAAGGAGAAAGATCTTTGATGATATTTATTTATTTTTTTAAATCAAAGGTATTAAAATAAATGATTTGAACCATGTTTATGTGTGAGTATGACATGAAAAAATTTGCATGATCAGCGACGAAATTATATAGAGGTGAGGGCGTCACTTTTGTTCCTATATAATTTTTTTAAAAAATAATTTATTTATGAATTTGCCTCCTCACTTTTAAATATTTATGTTTTGCCCCTAACTCTAAATCTTGGTTTCGTCCCTTAATATGATGTGTATTAATTTAATTGGTTGAGACCATATCCTAAGTGGTGGAAAGAGTTTATGTAATAATTTTTAAGGTAAATTATCTTTGTACCATTATTTTTATCACTGAATTATTAGTTTTGTTAATTAGATTCTTTAATTATTTAAATAATATTAATAAAATAATAGTGAAAATATTAATGTGATAGTTAAACAAATTTATATAATTAAGTTTATATTAATAAAATAGTTGAGACCAACAAGTGTTGATTGTATTGGTGAGGCACATTATACTCTTAAGGAGAGGACGCGAGTTTGAACCTTCGAGACGACATTGTTGAGAGGGGCAGCCTCGTACCCCGAACATGAATTGTAAGACGGACATACATATTATCAAAAAGTATAATAAAAAATTATATAATTATATATTTGATTCTCATTACTTATATATTTAGTTAAATTTTGTAATTTTAATTTAATTGAATAAATTTATTTTTCTCTAATCATATGTCATGATCTAACCAATTACCGATTAATAAAAAAATTAAAGTTTGAGTAGGTAGATAAAACAGTTTTTTAGACTTTTTATTTTGATGTATTTTTTATGTAAAAATTCAAAATGGAAATGAATAAATTTTAAACGTAGGAAGATAAAAAAAAAGGCATAATATAGAAAAAAAAACTTTTTTTTACGTTTTTTTATTTAATCAATTTTTTATATATCATAATAGAATAGATATAGATCCTAATCTATCATATATCTTATAGATTTGAATAGATATATAAAAAAGAAAAGTACCAATACATTAAATAAAAATTCTTCTTTTTTTGCTGGATAGTGTATGAAATATAAATAAAAAAATATATCATATTATTTTTTTTTTGGTTCTAGAATAAAAGCATTTTATATGATTTTCCCATCTCTATTAATTTTTTATGATAGTGTCACTTCTCTTCCACTGCATATTTATATGTTCCTATTCCCTCAAATAAATGCCGAAATTCAAACCTATTTAGAAGGGAAAAATTTAATATACAGACAGTGTAAACTTTAGTTTAGACGGTCTTTTTAATTTAAGGGGTTAGGATTTTAGTTTAAGGTTTAAAGTTTAGGGGTTTAGGTTGTAAGGTTTAGAATTTAAGGTTAGTGTTTAGAATTTAGGGGGTAGAGTTTAGAGTTTAGTTTTTTAGGGTTATGTTAGGAATTTAGGATTTGAGTTTTTATAGTGTAAATATATAGGCTTGTGTAAAATTAATTTTATACAGCATTTGCATCAAAGTTTTGCCCTATTTAAAATGGGATAATATGAGTATCTTTAATCATTCGAACCAATGGATGTGAATATTATATTTATCTTTAATGGAGAAAATAAGTAATTTGAATTGACTTAGTGAATATGAATAAAAAGATTTAGAAGTTTTGGGCCATAATCCGGTCAGGCACTTCTGGATTTGAGTATGGACTAAATAAACGAATCCAACTCTTTCATTGATATTGAATTTAATTGGCTTAAATATGCATTTGGTACCTGAACTATACTCTTTTTCCTAAGTTGGTACCTAAAGAATTTTTGCTCCTAAGTCGGTACCTGAACTAGACACTTTCTCCCAAGTTGACACCTAAAGAATTTTTGCTCCTATTTTAGTACCCAAACTTTAATTCCATCCACTATTCCGATACTTTTATTAACATATTTAGTCCCAAAACTTATAAATTCTATCAATTTGGTCCTAATTCAAAATAATTCAATAAATTTAACATTTATATTTAAAAACACCATCAATTTAGTCATTTTTGCGATACTTTCTGATTAAACAAGCCTAACGGATCAAAACAACAATGAGATAACTACATTCTACCATAAAATAACATCAAGTTACCGTTAAAATTTTTATACCAGGAAAGTGATATAACCTTTATAGAAGAAAAACAAACAATTTAAAAGCATAGCAAATAGTAAATTGATAAGACTTTTTTAAATATAAAGGGTTAAATTTATTGAATTATTTTGAATTATGACCAAATTGATAGAATGTATAAGTTTTGGTATCAACTTGGGAGAAGGCTCCTAGTTCAAGTACCAACTTGGGAGCAAAAATTCTTTAAGTACCAACTTGGGAGAAGATGTTTAGTTCAGGTACCAACTTGTGAGAAAAAAATCTTTAGGTACCAATTTGGGAGAAGGTGTATAGTTCAGGTACCAAATGTATATTTAAGCCAATTTAATTTTGTAAATATTTTTAAACGATGATGAGTTTGATAAATGATTTAAAATTTTGGATGATGCTTATATTTTTAATGCATTAAAAAATATTCAAATTAATTATTTTATTTGTATTTGATCTTTATTTATAAATATTTAAAACAATATAAAAATATTATATTAAGATTAAATTATGAAATAAAAATATAATTTTTTTTGTATAATCATCAGTCCAACTCATTGACTGGTATTTGTTCATACTTTTTCTTAATTATTCGATAGTGCATATACCTTACTGATAAAATTATTCAAACATAAGTCACTTAAGATGGACATTTTTTCTATTGAGACAACTCGTTAGGTTGATTAAAAGTTTAATAAATAAAAACGTGGTATTTGTGCACTAAATATAAGAGTTAATTAACTGTCTAAAAATGGGGGCATTTTGCTAATCGTATTAGCTCATCGATCGTGTTAAGGATATTACTATGGAGATTTATTTTGAGTAGTTTTGTTTGTAGAATGTACGCTAATTATTAAGAACAAATAGATATTATTATGAGATCGTATTAAGAATATTAAAATATATATTGCTATTTATTTAAGTCTGATTCAATTTTTACCAAAGTTTATGTTTTATAACCAACAATATGTTCTATAACCAACAACTAGTTGGTCTAGTGAGATAAGTTATTAAATTCCTTAAGCAATGCCAGTAGTTCAAATCTTGACCTTATGAATTAAGCAAATTGAATTAAGAGAATCGTCTCTATAATGGACCTCTGCAATACATAACCTGAACTAGTTAGCTAATAAATTAGATAATGATAGATAAAAAAAGCTTATGTTTATATTTTACTTCTTTCAATTTCTCTCTTATTGAAATTTGATTTTTTTAGTACAAGTCAAAATTATCCAAACCCTATCTCACTTATAGGATAATATGCATTCAAGTGCGCTCGAACTCGTCTTCCTAAATGTTACAATAATAATTTTGTAAACTTAACTGATAGTTGATCTATTTTTTAATAGTCTTAAGGTGATTACAATGTAGTATCTGTTCATGCATATTCTTAACCCTTTGACAATGCACACACCTTGCAGACAAAGCGATTTGAACTCGAGTCTCCTGGGATGAACATCATTCTCTTTTCCACTGGAACCACTTGTTGGGTTTAGCTGATACTTGATGTATTAAAAATTGAATTTAAAACATAAATACCATATCATTTTCCAATATTTTTACTATAATATTAATAATGGAAATCACTTTGATACACAAGCTTCTGTAAACTTTAGTTTACACAAGTCTTTCAATTTTAGGGTTTTAGGTTAGGGTTTAGGGGTTTAGTGCATAGGGTTTAGAATTTAAGGTTTATGGTTAAATTTTAGATTTTAAAGTTTTGGGTTTATTTAGGTTTTAGGGTGCTAGGGTTTGGGATTTATGTTTTAAATTTTATAGGAGGGTTGTGTGAATTTTTTTACATAACTTGTGTATCAAAATATAACCCTTATATAATAATATAATATGGATTTATATTCAATACACTAGCGGTGGAAACTGAAAGTTTTTACAAGCACCTTAGTTTAGGGTTTAGGGTCTTAGTTTATGATGTAGGGTTTAAGGGTTTAGGTATAGGGGTTTAGAACATAGGGATAGTGGTTAGAATTTAGGGTTTTGGTTTATGATTTTGGGTTTAGAGGTTGGGGTTTTCTTTTTAAGGTAATATAATTAAGATTTAGGTTTTAACTTATAAACCCTGAAATATAACACTAAACTCTAAATTCTAACTACTATCCCTAAATTCTAAACCCTTACCCCTAAACCCCTAAACTCTACAACTTAAACTAAGACCCTAAAACTTAAAACTAAGGCGCTTGTGGAAACTTTCATTTCCACCGCCAGTGTAAAAGGTAATAATCTATATATAATATAAACTGTTGGAAAATGTGAGAAAATTGTAACTTTGAGTAATATTTCAAATAGGTAAAGTAAGAGTTTCGAATAAGGATTTGTTTGGATCTTATTCTACTCCATGAGACCTTTACAACGGTATCTCATAAGCTCAAAACGGTTGAGTAATGAATGAGAAATTGATGCTCAGAGTGGGCTTGTGAATTGAGTTAAAGAAAAGGGAAAAGCTTATATCCCATATTGATGGGTTACCAAGCGTGAGATATGTTTATATACAAGACTCTACTTCATGGTTATTGAATAACTTAATTTTATATGATATGGGTAACGTAAATGTTTGAACTGGTCTGGCCCTCTATGGGCTTGTGGTTATTTTAACCTATTACAAGATAATTTTCCTTAAATTTGGATATTATCTTTTAATTCATATATTATTGTGATAATGCTATTTGATAAATGAATTTTATTTTAAATAAAATTCAGATAATTCACAAGTTTTATTTCCAATGAAACTCCTACTCCTATAAATAGCATGCAAATCTACTAGGTTTTACAATGGCAAAAAACACCGAGATTTTCTACTACTTTTACTCTGTGATTTTCTAAACTGTTTTCGGTGATAGAGGAAGGCAAGGTTACAGTTCGTGATCTCTGCAGACGTGCTACTACAGTTGATCATCTAGTTGTTGTATCTTAGGAGACAGACGACCAACATATCTCAAGCACTATAGGAGTGGCCGAAAATCCGTCTTAAGAAAACTGTATTCGTACAAGCCTCAACTCGTTTTTACGCAATCGAATTGTGGTTTATTTATTCATTTTTTATTTTAATTACATATTTATTTGTAGTTAATTTTATTATGTTCGATCTAATAATATTATCAATATTTATTTTTATTGTTTTATTATTATTCTTAGATTACTAACGCTATTGTCCAATAATCTTAAGACAGATTTTTTAGTTTTAATCAAAGACGATTGAATTTGCTCATCTGATCTAGCGAAGCAAACCAAAGCGAACAAACTAAAAAGTTTGTGTTGATCGCACCCATTAATGGCGGTTGATGAACACTAGGTACATGCACATGCGAAAGATACATGTAGAGCCAAGGTGATGTGTTAATCACAACAAGGAATTTTGCCAAATTTACGAATTGATTTGCTGCCGATTATAAATTTATGGTGCAATGGCCGCCGATTCTAACCCTATTCAAAGTAGGTATATGCGTTATTGGAATGGAAATTTGGTATAAGGTAAATCCTTAAATCATGATATTATAATGGTAAATTATATTCATGATAATTATTATTGCAAGTGTTTGGAGATATTGAATTATTATTCTACTAATAAATCGTGATTTGTTTAGGAAGGTAAGATCTCGTAAATAATTCATTTCGGGATTTAATTCATGTCGTTTTAACGGGTTTACTTGATCTTCTTTCCAAACAAGAATCACTGAAATTAAAGGATTGATTCCATTTGATGTTTGTTTGTTAAACAGAATTGAGTTGCTTTGATATATCTGTTTTGAGATTAGTGCTACTAATCCTGTTGTTTAACTGAAGATATAAGGGAAATAAATAATTAAATTTATTTTTTCGTTAGAATCTTGCGTTGATTCTAATTTTGGAAGGAAAGAAAATAAATTATTATATTATTTTCTTGGGAATCTGGTATGATTCTATCTTGGAAAAGAAAATAAATCATTGGATTTATTTTCAACAAAATCTTGTATGATTCTAACGTTGTGGGGAAAATAAATCATTGAATTTATTTTCGTAAGAATCTTGTATGATTATAGCTTTGTAAGGGAAATAAATTGTTGAATTTATTTCTTGGGAATCAAGTATGATTCTATTTTGTAAAAAGAAATAAATTGCTGAATTTATTTCTTGAGAATCTTGATTAGTTTGTAAATTGAGATATCATAAATAATATGTTTCGAGATTTAATTCTTGTCATTTTAACGGATTTACTTGATCTCTTTTTCAAACAAGAAAAAATCTGAATAAATTCGTTTTATTCAAATTTGTTATGGACAAATCTGTTTTAACAGAAATTGTCATCGAAAGTAACATTGGTTACTATTCTGTTCAAGAAAATCTAGAGTGTTGATTCCGACCGAGGTCTTGAATTAAAGCATGAAAGAACTTTGGTTTTCTATGTCGAAAGCCTTACCTGATGCACGTTATGAAGTGTACAGTGTTTAAAAATGATTATAGAATTGAGGGTCGTTGGACCATAAATACAAATAGAAGATGTCGGTGCTAAGGAAATTCTTACTTATCAAATTCTTAATTTGTGATAATTGATCCCAAATTATTGTGATTCAAAGGCAATGCTTTAACTGATCACTCATGATATTCTCGCAAAAGGAATGGTTGAAAGTGAATCCGTTCAAACGTTAGTCATTTGAAAACCTAACCCCAGTTTAGAACGACTTCAAGAACTTCCTTAAGCTTAGGAGAATGGAACCCATAAACGGTGATTGAAAAACTATATGAAAGTGCATGTCTAGGATTGGTTCTTTGAAAGACATGGTATTTAAGCGTGCCTAGTGCACCACCTTTCTTTTCATAAGTTACCTACCTAGTGTGCTGTTCATTATTGTTATTTCTATTAAAACGTTTGAACTTTTGTTTAGGATTTTTAGTTTACTAAATTCCTAACATCTAACAAAAGTTGGAAATTATGATTCTATTTTTGGTTTTAGTCATTGGCTAAATTCCTAACGTTTAACAGATTCATAATCTGCTGTTTCTGGTTTGTGACTATGTGACCCAATGGAAAAGTAAAATTCATTGGAAATAATTTCAAAACATGGCAACAATAGATATTGCATATTTGTCCATGATAATATTGGTCAAAGATCTGAAGGATGATCCTCCTATTATTTAGATAGGATAAGGTAAATGTTGTTACCACCTTCAATGTTGCTAAGGTAAATATTGCCAAGACAAATATTATCATGACAAACGTAGTGGAAGTCATAAAAGACTTTAAGAAAACAAACCGTGGATTAAACGGTGTGTTCAAGAAGCAAATTTCATGGGAAATGCTTCAATTGCCATAAGATGAGGATAAGCTCTATATGAGTAGTGTTGGTACTATAATTTTGAAGATGACTTCTGAAAAGAACTACAACTTCAAAAAAATGTGACCAACATGTGGGGGAAGTTGTTTTATCAATTAATTACCTATTTTTAAAATAAGGTTCTCCATAATTAAAGAGATAAGACACCGCATGAGTTATGGAAGGGAATATACCCTTCATACAAATAGCTTAAAAATGTGGGGTGTCTTGCAAAGGTAACAACCTCATCATCAAAGCAATGACATGAGAAGTTTGGTAGTGTCATGATGATAAGCGACTTCAAGATTAATGAGTGTGACAAATGTGTATATGTCAAAATTACTAACATTGAATATATTATTCTATGTCTGTATGTTGATGACATACTCATTGTTGGACGCAACAGTGAAATGGTCAAATGTACTTGGCATGTTAAATTCAAAATTTGACATGAACGATATAAGACTAGATGATATGATTTTGGACATCCAAATCAAACGGTCACATGAAAGTCTCATATATTCACACTATGTGGACAAATTCTTGAAAATTTGGGAAGGATGATTCTGGTATTACCAGAACTCCAATAGACACGAGCCAAGATTTGTCCAAAAATAAAGGTCAAAATGTTGATAAGTGGAATATGCAAGGGTCATAGACAGTCTGATGAGTTGCACTAGACTAGATATTACTTTTACTGTAAGCAGTTTAAGTAGATTCACAAGCAATCAAAGTGAAAATCACTGGAAAATGATTATGAGGGTATTGAGATATTTTAGATATACTCAAGATTATGGATTGCATTATTCCAGAGATCCTACTATTTAGAAGGATACTCCGATGCTAGTTGAATATATGATATTCAAGATATCAAAGGCATAAGGGGATGGAAATCCTCAAGACAAATGGTTATAACCAGATCCATAATGGAATCTAAGTTTGTAGTTCTAGACAAGTCTAGAGAAGAAGCCGAATGTCTTCAAAATTTCTTGGAGGATATTCTTGAATGGCCAAAGCATGTGTCCACAATATGCATATATTGTGATGATCAGACAAAAATTGGTAGAGCACAAAGCTTTATGTATAATGGTAAGTCGAGACAAATGCGTCGTCGACATAATACCATTAGAGAACTGATATCAAATGTAGTTATCTCTATTGATTTTGTAAGATCAAAGCATAACGTTTTAGATCCGCTAACCAAAAAGGTTAAATCAAGACCAAGTTAAGAAAACATCGAAAGGAATGTGACTAAAGCCCAGGAAAAATTAAGGCGCTATGTAATATCCCAAATTTTGGCTAGTGACCAAAATGTAAATTTAGGAAGTTTTGGGGTTAAAGTATAAACTTTGGAAAAGTTTAGGGACTAAAGTGTAAATTTCCCCAATAAGTAATTTTATTCAGTATAAGAGTGAATCAGATCGAAATAAGTACCTTGATATCGGTTTTAAGAATTAAGATGCAGTAGAAGGTATCAAATTTTGATCGAAAGAAATTGTTAAGTGTGCTCAAGCCAGAGAATTTCAAGGATGGGTGACTTTCGGGAAGGTTTCATAAAAGTGTGTCTGATCGATATTTTGGACTCAGTAAGAGTAAAGAATATTCGAATGGATTTACGATAAAGGATTTCAAGGAGAAATTTTATTTTATGAGGGTTTTCGATAATTATCGGAATAATAGACTGAGCTAGAAAAATTCAGTCTAAGTCCTTGGGAAAGGAAGTTTTTATAAGATGATAGTGTTTATTTCTCAAATATAGAAATATGGAATTTTTGGAATAAATCTGATAGCTCGGTAAAGGTAAAATCACAGTAGGAGTATTTAATGAATATCGGGAAATCAGATCGAATCAAAATTTCAATTTCAGACACTGTTCTATAAGCCATGGAAATCATAAAATGATATTTATGGAATTGAGAAAATATGAGATTTTTGGATTAGATTCGATAGTTCGATCAATGAAAGATCGTATTAGGTGATTATCGGATAATTGGATCGAATACAAATTTTATAATTTTCTTTGGAAGTGGCCGGTTGTGAAAGAACCAAATTGGTTCAAATTTAATGAAGTGACAATTTTAAAGAAGACTTATAAATATGAGCTTAGTTGGAGGGAAAATTAGTACATTTGATTAAAATGAATTTAATATTCATTTTAATATGGACAAGTGGTCAAATTAGATAAAATTAAGATATTATTAAGATAAAAATTGAACAAAAATTTGTTCATTTTATCCAACATTACCGTGAGTTAGAGAAAAATGAGAGAAAGAAGAAAACTCATTTTTTCAAGCTTGATTTGGAAGGATTAAGTTAGAATCAAGGTATGTTCTTTTAGAATAAATTGTTCTATGCTCGATTCTTTACATTTTGGTAGTAATATTGCATAGTAACATGAAGAATAACTCATGTTCTTGAAGAGAGAGAAGTTGGAATTTCATGAAACATGTTAGGGTTAAGGATGGATTTGTGTAAATTTGACGTTGTAGACATGAAAACAAGCTTGACTTGGAATTTATTTTATGTTCAAGAACATAAACCCTAACCCTAAGTTTTGGGAATTTGGTTAGGGAATTGAATTAAGGATGAAAATGAATGAATGGTGAAGTTATAAGTCTTGTTTTGATGTTATAATGATTAAATTCTCTTTGTTATTCCAAGTGATCAATTCGGTTAGAATTGAAAATATAAGGGAATTATTGTGAAATTTATTCTAGCATTAGAATTGATGAGATTATGATCAAATTTGATTATTTTGGTATTTTAGTACCAAAATGAACATATTTGGAATGTGAGGGACTGTTTTGGATTGATAAAGAAAAAGAGGAAAAGAAGAGAAGTTAAGTTAGTATAAATTAGAAGTTATTATGGAAGGCTGTGTAGAAGATTGAATTCTGACAGTGACTTCGAAAAATCACCATAAATTCTAAAAAAATGGTTAGATGATGAATTTTATACCGTTGTAAAGATGTGTTCGTCTAGTTTCTTTTCCAACAAACGGAAACTGATTTCGAGTTTCGAGTTGAAAGATATGAATTTTTAATCGAATGAAGGTCAAAAAATTTACAAAGCAGTTTTCTGCCTGGACAGTCTGTGACGGGAGTTTGGGGAATTTTCATAATTTTTGTAGATTTTATTAATTTATGTGGCTTATACCGTTAGAACCTTTATCGAATCTAGTTTCTCCAGTATAAAGGAAATTAAGATCCGATAAGTATTCTGCCCAGTATAAGTGAATATTTGAAGGTAGCGCGCAAGCAGTCCGAAAATGGAATTTGAAACATTTTGTGTTTAAATGTTAGTTAGTAAGCACGGAAGAATTATTGGAAGTTTAAATTGGTCACTAGGGACCATAATGAGTTTTTGAACAATACAAGGAAGAAAGGAAAAATATTTAGAGATTTTATATTCGAATGATTATATTAGACAGCATGGTTAAAGTATTGTTAGATTTGAATCTAACAAGTATCTTATCTTATTCATGTGATTAATGAAGTCAAGTCCGAATCAAGGAAGGTTCGAGGTTCTATAAAGGAAAAGAATCGAGTAGAATTTAGTGAGACAAGCTAATAAATGGTCCAATTGAGTGCATATATGTTTTTAGCGGTACTTTATTATAACGATTTATAGATTATGGCAGTATACCATGAATATTATAAAGCATATTGGGGTATAAACTGCTCCAATATAAAATGTTTTACGTGACGTATGTATGGATATTGTGTTATTTGCCCTTAATTGCAAGAATTGTTTTTAAGGTTGCCCTTGGTAATGTAAAAATATATTACTCGATTATGGATTAGGTGATTTAAAGGCATCACCAATCATATAAGTTGGTTAGTTGGTTTAAAGGCACCATCAACTGTATAAGTTGGTTAGTTGGTTTAAAGGCGCCATCAGCCGCATAAGTTGGTTAGTTGGTTTAAAGACACCATTAACCATATAAGTTGGTTAGTTGGTTTAAAGGCACCATCAACCATACAAGGTAGTTAGGTGGTTTAAAGGTACCATCAAACATATTAGACATTCTACGAGTTAATGGCACTTGAAGAGTATTATAAAGTTATTGACACTTCAATGTGTATCATAAAGTTAACGGCATTTTAAAGTGTCATATATGTTATAGGCACTTTATTGTGTCTGCCAGCAATAAAGAATGGTACTTTTAAAGTACTTAATTTTTACCTTGGGCTATATTCTGGTATTACGAAGTATGCATTTTTTATTTATAAATATCAAGTTTTTGGAAAGTATCATGCATTAGACCGTGTATTATATGTTCTCATCTTATGTCTCACTAAGTTTCATGCTTAGCGTGTGTTTAATTCACACGTAGGTTAAGGTGGAGTATTTGAAGAGGAGTCGAGCTTGCTGATCAAGCTTCAATCTGCAAAACATCAGTAAGATATTCTAGCTTATGATAATTTCTAGTGGGCATGCAATTATTTATCTGCTAGTAGAGCATGATGCATGAAATTAAACTAAACGATAGAGAATTAATCAGTTTTGATGATGAAACGTATATGGACAAAACAAGATAAGGCATTAGTAATGTGACATCTATGACTTGTATTCAGTACAGAAAAGGGGTGTTACACGCTATGTGAAGGAAAACTCTACATAGTTAACTGGAGTCCCAAGATCTAGGTTCAAAGGGACAACCTAATTGCATAGACCTTGTGCGGTCACTGTGGGGAGTTATTCTCCCAAGTCCATTCCTATGATGTAAACAATGATCAAAATTAGAACAGGCTAAGCAATGCTTTTAATGACCATTGTGTGTTTCGGTGAGCCGAACAACATAAGTCACCTATATAAGAGTGAAGTGGGGCCGCTTCAAGGAGACTATTGAGCATAGTTCTCTCAAACTCTCGCAGAACCAGACAATTTCCACGGCTATACGGACACACCCGTGAGAACTAAAAATTCTTACCAGGGAAATAGCTCTATGAAGTATATAATCGTTTACACAAACGACAGAACAGTTAAAGGACATCACGTCTACTGGTCATCCAGTAAAGTAAATATACTTTCACAAGGGAAGGTTCAAGGGTGGACACCTACCTATCCTATGCAGCTATAGATCGTAGAATCTATCACCACATCGAGTCAAAATGTTTTGATAAAAACATCAATTTCATTCATGTGGGGGATTGTTGGAAAATGTGAGGAAAATGGTAACTTTGAGCCATATTTCGAATGGGTAAAGAAGGAGTTTCGAATAAGGATTCATTTGGGTCTTATTTTACTTCATGAGACCTTTACAACGGTATCTCATAAGCTCAAAACAGTTGAGTAATGAATGAGAAATTAATGCTCAAAGTGGGCTTGTGAATTGAGTTAAGGAAAAGGGAAAAGCTTATATCCCATATTGATAGGTTACCAAGCGTGTGATATGTTTATATACAGGACTCTACTTGATGGTTATTGAATAACTTAAGCTTATATGATATGGGTAATGTGAATGTCCGGATCGGTCGGGCCTCCGTGGGCTTGCGGATATTTTAACCCATTACGATATAATTTTCCTTAAATTTGGATATTATTTTTTGAATATTCCTGAATTAAAAGGATAATTATATGATAAGATATTATCTTTTAATTCAGATATTATTGTGATACTGCTATTTGATAAATGAAATTTATTTTAAATAAAATTCAGATAATTCACAAGTTTTATTTCCAATGAAACTCCTACTCCTATAAATAACATGCAAACCTACTAGGTTTTACAATGACAAAAAAACACAGAGATTTTCTACTACTTTTACTCTGTGATTTTCTAAAGTGTTTTCGGTGATAGAGGAAGCAAGGTTACAGTTCGTGATCTCTGCAGACGTGCTACTACAATTGATCATCTAGTTGTTGTATCTTAGGAGACAGATGACCAACGTATCTCAAGCACCATAGGAGTGGCCGAAAATCTGTCTTAAGGAAACTGTGTTCACACATGCCTCAACTCGTTTCTACTCAATCGAATTACGGTTTATTTATTCGTTTTTTTATTTTAATTACAAATTTATTTATAGTTAATTTTATTATGTTCGATCCAATAATATTAGCAGTATTTATTTTTATTGTTTTATTATTATTCTTGAATTACTAAGGCCATTGCCCAACGTAAACTGCATTGACGACTCGGTTCAAAATATTTTTAAATCTTGAATTTTAGAGTCAAACACTAAAACATTTTTAAGCAAATTTTATTATTTTATTTAAACTCCTGTTTTTATTTTTTAATACATAAATGATATATTTATTTTCTTTTTCGCAAGCCGTTTTAATCTACTCTTATCGTCGATGTTGATAGATAAATAAGAACAAAAATCCTAAGTTTTTATTTTATTTTTTATGCTCAACATTAAAAAATTAAATTCTAAGCTCTAACCTTCAATTTTAAATCCTAAACCTTAAAAACATACCTTACTACCAATTCACTAAACTTTAAATCTTAAATCCTAACCCTAAATTCTAAGCCTTAAACTTATTTTTTAGTAATATATAAATAAGAACACTAAAAAAAGATCGCAGAGTATTTCTATAAAATAAGAGGCATGTATTCTTATCCTTTTAAATATTAAGTAAACAGTTGGATAGAAGCATATGGGAATCAAATTAAAACAAGTTGAAGATATGGACCCAGCAATAATAATTCAGGTAGTGAGAGTTGTGAGTATCAGTCCACAAATTCACCTTTCATTTATATTAACACTTGACAGTTTTATTTATATAGTCCAAGTTCTTCCATCTTAAACACCATCCATTCAAATGTTTCCGGTGCTGTGCCATACAACCCGTCTCCACCGCCGGTCGCTATCCGATTAAAACCGTCCGGATGATAGCTTTTTACAACCCACGTCTCATGTTGCTAGGTAGATAGAACAGATGCTGGTAGGGGCGATTCAAAAATTCAAAGAGTCATGTACAATACAAAAATGAGGCTTTTAATTTATAGTTCGTAAGAAATATTTTTTTTTAAAAAAACTCACCTTAATATAAAAAAATTATTTAATTACTCTCTTGAACAATAAAAATTCACTTATAAACATCTAAAAATCTAACATTTTCACTTAAAACGTTTTAAAAACCTTAATAAATGACATTGCTCCCATTTTTTTCCTTAGATAAAAGTTCTCTAAGTAATTTCAACTCAATAAGTAAACGTATTTCCATCAACATCAGATAGCTCACCTTTCTTAAGAGCATTTTCAAGATTATTACAATGAGTTTTGACGTCTTCCAATGAAAGCGATTTATCAAAATGAAATAAGAAGTCAAAAACATTCTCATATGATTGATATTTTTGAAATATCTTATTCAAAGAAATAATGGCTCGATCGACAGTACATAGAAGAAATATTAAATTCCAATGGCTCCTCAAGAGATATTAATGTTTGTATTTTACAATTAATTTGAAGGACGGTATAAGTTGTTCGTAAATTGTTAATTATCGAATATAAAAATTTATAAGTATTATGTTTATTCTTTATTTTTAAGGCCCCTTCTTTTGGGACCATGTGCAGTCGCTCAACTTGCACATGTACAAAATTCCACCGAAAGATGGTTAGATCAAACTGGTTGCCACAAGGGTTTTTAATTTCCATGGAAACAGTGGTGAACCAAATAATTTGTGCAGTGAATTATGAGCCACATAGAGGAGGGGGCCACTTTTTTATTAATCTATCTTTGACTTTATGAAGAAACTGAGTTGAATTATTGGAATGGATTCATATATTTGCTTTAATTTGTTCATGTTATTATAATTTTCATAATTCTATTTCAAATCTTATATAATTATTCCTTTTAAATATTCTTAATATGATTCTATAGCAGTAAATGTTCTGTTTTATAACACTAAATAAAATTTACACACATCCTATAGATAAAATTATTCGAATTTAAATTACTTAAGAAAAACATCATTTTCTACTGCGAATACTCCTTAAGTTAATTTTTTCATGTTGATATTGTTCGAGGAATCTTTAATTTATTAATAATAGGGTTATATTTTGATACACAAGTTGTATAAAAGAAATTTACACAATTCTTCATATTTAAACTATAAAATCTAAAAACCTAAATCTCTAAACTTTAAACCATAAACTCTAGATTCTAACCATAAATCATAAATTCTAGACCATACAACCTAAACTCTAAAATTAAAAGGCTTGTGTAAACTTATCAAAGTTTTTTCCTTAACAACAACTCATAAATTCTTTAATCGTTAACCTATTAATAATACTGTAGCGACGTTTTTAGAAATTCGATACGAGGTTATCTCACTTTTTATGGAAATTTGGATTTTAGGGAATTTTTTTAAAAATCAGATTTTGAAATAAAAACTTGGAGTCGCCACCGGTCACTTGGATTAGGTAGACCGGACACCGCAAATAAAACCAGAGATTACTATCGGTTCGGGAGTTGGTTACGAGTGGGGAAGGTTTCGCACCCCCACCACGCCCAAACTTGGTACGAAATCAATTATCGCTTTGTTAATATTGGATTTTGCTAGTTAAAGTATAGCAAAATCATATATTATACTATATAAACATATATTATGAACTAACATATATATATATATATATATATATATATATATATATATATATATATATATCAAAACCACATCATGTGCATATATATCCACAACATAACAAGGCAAGAATAACAAATTTTAATAGTAAATGGGACTGAAACTTAAATATGCATGAAAAAGGGTAAACTAGGGGTTTCTCCTCTTGATTTAGGACTAAAATAAACAAAAACTAAAATTTTGAGGACCCAAAAGGGTATTTAACCATTTTAAAAAGATTAGATTTGAAAATGGGACTAAATTGAAACGTTTTGAAAACCACAGGGATGGGGATGTGATTTTAAAACGCGAAAGCCCTCCCGAGTGCTATAAGGGAAACGCATAGGGGTTTATACTATAAATGATCCATTTTTAAAACCTTAAATCAATATAAATGGGCCATTTTAGCCACAAAATTTCCCCTTTTGACTAAAAATGAGTTCACAAACTCTCATTCTTTCCCTTATTTGCTCTGCTAGGGTTTAGCAAACCCAGAAACCAATCGTCACCGCCACATCGGCCGCCGCTCATTGTCGGCCGACAAACCTTAAAACAAGCCAAAACGACCCCTCTTTTCGCCTTTAACCCAAATCTGAAAACAATTTTCCAAACGAATCCTCTTTTTTGTTTAAAGCCTTTAAAAATCGAGACCCGAGATCTAGTTTCAACCCTTTTTTCAATGCTTGCCTCTTTTTCGATTCACCATGCATGGTCTTGAGGAGGCTTATCATCGGCGAGGAGGGGCAACAACACGAGTGAAAACGAACTATCACGAAGGTAAAAAAATGAAACCTTAACTTTGATTTGCTATGATACTTCAAAAAGAAAGAAAGAGAAGAGATACCTCTAAACTCTTGAGTTTTTTTTTGCTTTTCTATTGCTTGATAATCCAGAATCCTCCTTACAATATTCTAGGGTTCTCTATATATACTCTGAGTTTACATTCTTTTAGGAAATACCATAAATGAAATTACAAATTCATCTATTGGTTACTTCTTGAGATTTTTGGCCGAATTCATATACGTTTATGAAATTGTTGGTTAATCCCCTGAATTTGTTGGTAACCATCTCTGACATCATCCTTTGTGTCGGTACTTCATCTCATATTCGGGTTCAACCATTAGCCTTTTTCTTTCAAACTTTCGAATCTTTTGTTCTAAAGCGCCTTTTGCAGGTTTTCACTTTAGATTTGCTTTTCTCAAAGCACCCTTTCAGATTTTTGCTTTGATTTTTCTCTTTCTCTTTTTTTTTCTTTTTCTTAAGCCCCCTTTCAGATTTTCACTTTTTTCTTTTTTTTTCTCTTCCCTTTTTCTTTTCTTATTTCTTATTTGTTCTTTTTCTTTTTTTCTTTTTTCTTATTTTTTCTTTTTCTTATTTTCTTCTTTTTTCTTAAGCGCCATTTCAAGTTTTCGCCTTGAGATCATTTCGTATTTGCAATCCTTTTGCTTTTCGGTGACAAGCTTGAATCCCGGTACGAGTGTCACTCATCTTTGTACTTTCACACATTCTCATAACCTGGTGCCTGAAGTCTTTTCTTGGCTTAATCTTAGCATACCTCTTTTCAGCAGACTTTCGATGTCGAGGTCACACTTTGTCTTTGTACTGTCTGCACTTAAAAGGTTAGATCATAATAATACCGAGAAATCTTTTGCTTTTCATTAATCTATGTCAACCTACTTGCAGGATGCTCGTAAAAGAGATAAGAGAAGACATAAAATAATACTTCATTAATATTTTGAAATTTCATAATGATTTAATAGTCATGGCAAACATGAAAGAAAAAGAAAACAACATATGATGCAATGTCCCAATCATCGACTGTATGAATGATGCGAGAGCCCATCGACCGAAGTAGATCCCTCGCTAGAAGTTCTTCACTGAAATTTTTGATACCCAAGAGAATCTATTTGTCGGATGCCTAATTTCCAGAATTCATCTAAGCCTCCCCTTTTAGGTTTTCAACTTAAATCCTCATTTGGTTTCAAGACGCCCTTTTATTGGGTTTTCATATTGAACCCCCTTTTTTGTTTTTTGTTTTATACCTAAAGCGCGCTTTTTGGGTTTTCACCATAGGTATTTTCGTCTTGCGAAGTACCCTTTCAGGTTTTCACTCTGTTTTTTTTTGTCTTCTTTCTCTTTCTTCTTTCTTTTTTCTTTTTTCATTTCATTTTTCTTCACGCATAGTATCTCTTAACTGAATCTAATTTTACTGGATTGTTCAACTCATTCCCGTCCATCTCTGTTAAGATCAACGCTCCTCCAAAAAGTGACTTCTTAACAACATAAGGTCCTTCCCAATTAGGCATCCACTTCCTACATGAATCTCTTTGAGTTGACAAGATTCTTTTAAGCATTAGATCCCCATCTCAGAACTCTCTCGGGCGAACCTTCTTGTCATAAGCTCGCATTATTCTCTTTTGGTACATCTGACCATGGTAAATGGCTTTCAGTCTCTTCTCCTCGATGAGATTCAACTGTTCAAACCGGGCTTGTACCCATTCAGCTTCTTTCAACCTTACCTCATTTAGAATTCGAAGCGACGAAATCTCCACTTTAATAGGTAGCACTGCCTTTGTGCCAAAAACCAACGAGTACGGTGTTTCTCCCATCGAAGTACGTTCGTACGCTCAGTAGGCAAATAGAGCAAATGGCAACTTCTCATGCCAATCCTTAAAGGTATCTATCATCTTCGATATGATCTTCTTGATGTTCTTGTTTGCCGCTTCTACTACTCCGTTCATCTTGGGACGATAAGTAGTGGAATTATGGTGAGTTATTTTGAATTGCTCACACACCTCAATTATCATCTTGTTCTTCAAGTTGGAAGCATTATCGGTAATAATCCTTTCTAGAAAATCATAGCGACACGTGATCTCATTCTTCAAGAACTTGCAAACTATTGCTCTTGTAATACTAGTGCAGAAAGCTATTTCCACCCTCTTAGTGAAGTAGTCGATGACAACCAGAATAAAATGATGTCCATTGGATGCCTTTAGATGAATCTGACCAATGACATCTATTCCCCATACAGCAAACGACCATGGCGAATTTATAGTGTGTAGAGGTAACGGTGGAGAATGAATCTTATCGGCATATATCTAACATTTGTGACATTTCTTTGCATAGTCGATACACTTCCCTTTCATGGTCGACTAGAAGTACCCATATCTCATAATTTTTTGGGCCATCGAGAAACCATCGGTATATGTCCCACATAACCCATCATGTACTTCGGCTATGATGCTCTTAGCTTCTCGAGCATTGACACATCTTAGCAGTATTTGGTCTTTGCCCCTTTTGTATAAAACTTCTCCGTCTAGAACATATCCCGTTGCCATTCTTCTAATGGTTCTCTTATCATTTTCATTGGCCTCCTTGAGATAGGGTTGAAACTTGATATAGTGAAGAATATCATGGTACCATGGGTTGCCATCCGCTTCCTCTTCCAAACTATAGCAATAAGCCGGTATTTCAAACATTTTCATCTTAGTTGACTTTATTTCTGCTTTGGTGCTTGCTTCGAACATTGCGGCCAACGTTGCCAAAGCATCCGCCATTTGATTGTCTTTCCTTAGAAGGTAGGTGAATATGATCTTTTTGATGTTTTTGACTAACTTTTGGATCAAATCATAATACTTGACCAACTTCGAGTCTCTTGTTGCCCATTCTTTTTGGAGCTGATAAGCTACCAAAGACAATTCTCCAAAAACTTGAAGCACCTTGACCTTTCTTTCGATGGCTACTCGCAATCCCATGACACAAGCCTCATACTCGGCTATGTTGTTTGTACAAAAGAATTCCAATCTACTTGAGAAGGGATAGTAGATGTTTTCTAGAGAAATTAGCATTGCTCATATTCTGTGTCCCAGGGCATTGAATGCTCAATCAAAATAGAGTTTCTACGACTCATCCTCGGAAGTAGGTCTTTCTTCCATAGTTGCACATCAAGTTTTCATCAGGAAAATTAAAGTTTAAGGGTTCATAGTTATCTAAAGCATGACTGGCAAGGAAATCTGCTATCGCACTTCCTTTTATTCCTTTTTGAGTTACATATAGAATGTCAAATTTGGACAACAACATTTGCCAACGAGCCATCTTCCTGGTTAGTGTTGGTGCTTCCATCAAGAATTTTAACGAGTCCAACTTGGATATCAACCAAGTGGTATGGTACAACATGTATTACCTGAGCCTCTTGGTAGCCCACACTAGGGCGTAACATTATTTTTGAATCGGAGAGTATCGGGTTTCACAATCGGTGAACTTCTTGCTCAAATAGTAGATCGCTATCTATTTCTTTTTGAACTCATCATGTTGCCCCAAAACGCAGCCCATCAAATTCTCAAAGACTTTCAAATACAGGATCAATGGTCTATCCAGTATCAGCGCCACTAGAATCGGAGCTTTGGTCAAATACTTCTTGATTTTGTCTAGAGCCTTTTGGCACTCTTCATTCCATACTTCCGGGTTATTCTTCCAAAGCAGTCTAAAGACATGGTCACATTTATCGGTCAACTGAGAAATAAATCGAGATATATAATTTAATCTTCCCAAAAAACTTCGAACTTCTTTTTGTGTCTGAGGTGGCTGAATATTTTGAATAGCTTTCAGTTTGTCAGGGTCAATCTCGATCCCATTTTGGCTAACCACAAAACCTAGGAGCTTGCCAAACGTAATGACAAAAGTGCATTTAGTTGGGTTGAGCTTAATCGATACTTTCTCAATCTTTGGAATAGCTTTCTCAAGTTTTGAATATGCTTCTCTCAGTTTGAGACTTGGCAATCATGTCATCCATATATACCTCGATCTCCTTATGCATCATGTCATGGAAGAGAGTTACCATTGCTCTTTGATAGGTTGCCCCGACATTCTTTAGTATGAAAGGCATCACCTTGTAACAAAATGTCCCCACATGGTCACAAATGTAGTCTTGAGGATGCATCTTTATTTGGTTATACCCCGAGAAACCATCCATAAAAGAGAATCACAAATGCCCTGCAGTTGTTTTCAACCAAAGTATCAATGTGAGGCAAGGAAAGTTTTCCTTAGGGCTCGCCTTATTGAGATCTTTATAATCTACACACATACAGACCGTCCCATCTTTCTTGGGTACAGGACTATATTTGCCACCTACGGGTATTTGGCGACCTTTAGAAAACCAGCTTCATCATTGCTTCTTCACTTTTTCTCGAATTTTCAACAACATATTTGTCCTCATTCTCCTTAGTTTTTATTGAACTGCTTGCATTCTGACCTTATCGGTAGCTTGTGTACCACAATACCCGTGTTTAACCCCAACATATCTTGATAAGTCCAAGAAAAACATCCTTGAATTCTTGGAGCAAATCTATCAACCGATGCCTAGTCTTGGACGTGAAAGTGGTGCCAATCTTCACCTCTCTTCTCTCTTCATCAGTCCCCAAATTGAGAATCTCTACATCTTCTTGCTAGGGTAGGATCTGTTTGTCCTCACTTACCATTAATTTGAGTAATTCATCCGATACCTCACATTCTATCTCATCTTCTCCTTCATCAACTCGCCAAATACAAGGGCTGCTTGAAATCTATCTCGAGATCAGATTGAGTAATCATTCACACGATTAATAACAAGGACCCTGAAACAATTTGGAAATAAATATGTATTAGGAGGAGAAATGAATATTCTTATGGAATGTAAATCAATATAAATGGGCCATTTTAGCCACAAAATTTCCCCTTTTGACTAAAAACGAGTTCACAAACTCTCCCCTTCCCCTTATTTGCTCTGCTAGGGTTTAGCAAACCCAGAAACCAATCGTCACCGCCACATCGGGCCGCTCATTGTCGGCCGACAAACCTTAAAACAAGCCAAAACGACCCCTCTTTTCGCCTTGAACCCAGATCTGAAAACAAATTTTCAAACGAATCCTCTTTTTTGTTTAAAGCCTTTAAAAATCGAGACCCGAGATCTAGTTTCAACCCTTTTTTCAATGCTTGCCTCTTTATCGATTCACCATGCATGGTCTTGAGGAGGCTTATCATCGCGAGGAGGGCAACAACACGAGTGAAAACGAACTATCACGAAGGTAAAAAATGAAACCTTAACTTTGATTTGCTATGATACTAAAAAAGAAAGAAAGAGAAGAGATACCTCTAAACTCTTGAGTTTTTTTTTGCTTTTCTATTGCTTGATAATCCAGAATCCTCCTTACAATATTCTAGGGTTCTCTATATATACTCTGAGTTTACATTCTTTTAGGAAATACCATAAATGAAATTACAAATTCATCTATTGGTTACTTCTTGAGATTTTTGGCCGAATTCATATACGTTTATGAAATTGTTGGTTAATCCCCTGAATTTGTTGGTAACCATCTCTGACATCATCCTTTGTGTCGGTACTTCATCTCATATTCGGGTTCAACCATTAGCCTTTTTCTTTCAAACTTTGAATCTTTTGTTCTAAAGCGCCTTTTGCGAGTTTTCACTTTAGATTTGCTTTTCTCAAAGCACCCTTTCAGATTTTTGCTTTGATTTTTCTTTTTCTTTTTTTTCTTTTTCTTAAGCCCCTTTGATTTTCACTTTTTCTTTTTTTTCTCTTCCCTTTTTCTTTTCTTATTTCTTATTTGTTCTTTTTCTTTTTTCTTTTTCTTATTTTTTTTTTTCTTATTTTCTTCTTTTTTCTTAAGCGCCATTTCAAGTTTTCGCCTTGAGATCATTTTCGTATTTGCAATCCTTTTGCTTTTGGTGACAAGCTTGAATCCCGCATTTGAGTGTCACTCATCTTTGTACTTTCACACATTCTCATAACCCGTGGTGCCAAGTCTTTTCTTGGCTTAATCTTAGCATACCTCTTTTTCACAGACTTTGATGTCGAGGTCACACTTTGTCTTTGTCTTTATCGCACTTAAAAGGTTAGATCATAATAATACCGAGAAATCTTTTGCTTTTCATTAATCTATGTCAACCTACTTGCGGGATGCTCGTAAAAGAGATAAGAGAAGACATAAAATAATACTTCATTAATATTTTGAAATTTCATAATGATTTAATAGTCATGGCAAACATGAAAGAAAAAGAAAACAACATATGATGCAATGTCCCAATCATCGACTGTATGAATGATGCGAGAGCCCATCGACCGAAGTAGATCCCTCGCTAGAAGTTCTTCATCAAATTTTTGATACCCAAGAGAATCTATTTGTCGGATGCCTAATTTCAGAATTCATCTAAGCCTCCCTTTTAGGTTTTCAACTTAAATCCTCATTTGGTTTCAAGACGCCCTTTTATTGGGTTTTCATATTGAACCCCCTTTTTTGTTTTTTGTTTTATACCTAAAGCGCGCTTTTTGGGTTTTCACCATAGGTATTTTCGTCTTGCGAAGTACCCTTTCAGGTTTTCACTCTGTTTTTTTTTGTCTTCTTTCTCTTTCTTCTTTCTTTTTTCTTTTTTCATTTCATTTTTCTTCACGCATAGTATCTCTTAACTGAATCTAATTTTACTGGATTGTTCAACTCATTCCCGTCCATCTCTGTTAAGATCAACGCTCCTCCAAAAAGTGACTTCTTAACAACATAAGGTCCTTCCCAATTAGGCATCCACTTCCTACATGAATCTCTTTGAGTTGACAAGATTCTTTTAAGCATTAGATCCCCATCTCGAATCTCTAAAGGGCGAACCTTCTTGTCATAAGCTCGCATTATTCTCTTTTGGTACATCTGACCATGGTAAATGGCTTTCAGTCTCTTCTCCTCGATGAGATTCAACTGTTCAAACCGGGCTTGTACCCATTCAGCTTCTTTCAACCTTACCTCATTTAGAATTCGGAGCGACGAAATCTCCACTTTAATAGGTAGCACTGCCTTTGTGCCAAAAACCAACGAGTACGGTGTTTCTCCCATCGAAACGCGTTAAATGCGCTCAAGAGGCAAATAGAGCAAATGGCAACTTCTCATGCCAATCCTTAAAGGTATCTATCATCTTCGATATGATCTTCTTGATGTTCTTGTTTGCCGCTTCTACTACTCCGTTCATCTTGGGACGATAAGTAGTGGAATTATGGTGAGTTATTTTGAATTGCTCACACACCTCAATTATCATCTTGTTCTTCAAGTTGGAAGCATTATCGGTAATAATCCTTTCTAGAAAATCATAGCGACACGTGATCTCATTCTTCAAGAACTTGCAAACTATTGCTCTTGTAATACTAGTGCAGAAAGCTATTTCCACCCTCTTAGTGAAGTAGTCGATGACAACCAGAATAAAATGATGTCCATTGGATGCCTTTAGATGAATCTGACCAATGACATCTATTCCCCATACAGCAAACGACCATGGCGAATTTATAGTGTGTAGAGGTAACGGTGGAGAATGAATCTTATCGGCATATATCTAACATTTGTGACATTTCTTTGCATAGTCGATACACTTCCCTTTCATGGTCGACTAGAAGTACCCATATCTCATAATTTTTTGGGCCATCGAGAAACCATCGGTATATGTCCCACATAACCCATCATGTACTTCGGCTATGATGCTCTTAGCTTCTCGAGCATTGACACATCTTAGCAAAGATTTGGTCTTTGCCTTTTGTATAAAACTTCTCCGTCTAGAACATATCCCGTTGCCATTCTTCTAATGGTTCTCTTATCATTTTCATTGGCCTCCTTGAGATAGGGTTGAAACTTGATATAGTGAAGAATATCATGGTACCATGGGTTGCCATCCGCTTCCTCTTCCAAACTATAGCAATAAGCCGGTATTTCAAACATTTTCATCTTAGTTGACTTTATTTCTGCTTTGGTGCTTGCTTCGAACATTGCGGCCAACGTTGCCAAAGCATCCGCCATTTGATTGTCTTTCCTTAGAAGGTAGGTGAATATGATCTTTTTGATGTTTTTGACTAACTTTTGGATCAAATCATAATACTTGACCAACTTCGAGTCTCTTGTTGCCCATTCTTTTTGGAGCTGATAAGCTACCAAAGACAATTCTCCAAAAACTTGAAGCACCTTGACCTTTCTTTCGATGGCTACTCGCAATCCCATGACACAAGCCTCATACTCGGCTATGTTGTTTGTACAAAAGAATTCCAATCTACTTGAGAAGGGATAGTAGATGTTTTCTAGAGAAATTAGCATTGCTCATATTCTGTGTCCTGGGCATTGAATGCTCAATCAAAATAGAGTTTCTACGACTCATCCTCGGAAGTAGGTCTTTCTTCCATAGTTGCACATCAAGTTTTCATCGGGAAAATTAAAGTTTAAGGGTTCATAGTTATCTAAAGCATGACTGCAAGGAAATCTGCTATCGCACTTCCTTTTATTCCTTTTTTGAGTTACATATAGAATGTCAAATTTGGACAACAACATTTGCCAACGAGCCATCTTCTGGTTAGTGTTGGTGCTTCCATCAAGAATTTTAACGAGTCCAACTTGGATATCAACCAAGTGGTATGGTACAACATGTATTACGAGCCTCTTGGTAGCCCACACTAGGGCGTAACATTATTTTTGAATCGGAGAGTATCGGGTTTCACAATCGGTGAACTTCTTGCTCAAATAGTAGATCGCTATCTATTTCTTTTTGAACTCATCATGTTGCCCCAAAACGCAGCCCATCAAATTCTCAAAGACTTTCAAATACAGGATCAATGGTCTATCCAGTATCAGCGCCACTAGAATCGGAGCTTTGGTCAAATACTTCTTGATTTTGTCTAGAGCCTTTTGGCACTCTTCATTCCATACTTCCGGGTTATTCTTCCAAAGCAGTCTAAAGACATGGTCACATTTATCGGTCAACTGAGAAATAAATCGAGATATATAATTTAATCTTCCCAAAAAACTTCGAACTTCTTTTTGTGTCTGAGGTGGCTGAATATTTTGAATAGCTTTCAGTTTGTCAGGGTCAATCTCGATCCCATTTTGGCTAACCACAAAACCTAGGAGCTTGCCAAACGTAACAGCAAAAGTGCATTTAGTTGGGTTGAGCTTTAACTGATACTTTCTCAATCTTTGGAATAGCTTTCTCAAGTTTTGAATATGCTTCTCTCCAGTTTGAGACTTGGCAATCATGTCATCCATATATACCTCGATCTCCTTATGCATCATGTCATGGAAGAGAGTTACCATTGCTCTTTGATAGGTTGCCCCGACATTCTTTAGTATGAAAGGCATCACCTTGTAACAAAATGTCCCCCACATGGTCACAAATGTAGTCTTCAGGATGCATCTTTATTTGGTTATACCCCGAGAAACCATCCATAAAAGAGAATCACAAATGCCCTGCAGTGTTTTCAACCAAAGTATCAATGTGAGGCAAGGGAAAGTTTTCCTTAGGGCTCGCCTTATTGAGATCTTTATAATCTACACACATACAGACCGTCCCATCTTTCTTGGGTACCAGGACTATATTTGCCACCTACTTCGGGTATTTGGCGACCTTTAGAAAACCAGCTTCATACTGCTTCTTCACTTTTTCTCGAATTTTCAACAACATATTTGTCCTCATTCTCCTTAGTTTTTATTGAACTGGCTTGCATTCTGACCTTATCGGTAGCTTGTGTACCACAATACCCGTGTTTAACCCCAACATATCTTGATAAGTCCAAGAAAAAACATCCTTGAATTCTTGGAGCAAATCTATCAACTGATGCCTAGTCTTGGACGTGAAAGTGGTGCCAATCTTCACCTCTCTTCTCTCTTCATCAGTCCCCAAATTGAGAATCTCTACATCTTCTTGCTAGGGTAGGATCTGTTTGTCCTCACTTACCATTAATTTGAGTAATTCATCCGATACCTCACATTCTATCTCATCTTCTCCTTCATCAACTTCTGCCAAATACAAGGGCTGCTTGAAATCTATCTCGAGATCAGATTCAGAATCATTCACACAGTTAATAACAAGGACCCTGAAACAATTTGGAAATAAATATGTATTAGGAGGAGAAATGAATATTCTTATGGAATGAATGAAATAATAAATAATGAATGTAATAAATGAATGCAATAAATATGATGTTTTCTATTTGAGAAAAAATAGAAAACATCATTTTCATTGAATTGAAAGCAAGCAAGTTAACATAGAAGACCTTTACAAATGATCTCTATTGCTCGTGGGCAAAAGCGAATAGGGTTAGTTCTAAGCATTACTCTGATTCAGACCTAAAAGCCACATGTAAGTCTTCACTGGTCCAATTACTGAGTGTCTCTCCCGGGAAGCAAGGGCGGATTTCGGCCAAAAACTTTCTGCTCTTTCTATCTTCGATTATCATGTTAACATTCATACCTTCTAACGCTTCATTGAACCTTTTTTCGTCATTGAGTTTGTCACTCTCTTAATTGGCCTCACGTACTTTTTGTTCGGCATTGACTATCTCGCCGAACACAAAAATATCCTTCATGTCAGAATAAGTCATTGGCTCCCACGTAATATCTTTGCCCTTGAATCTGGCCTTCATTTGTTCTTCTCTTTTCTTCCAATTTAACTTTCTTTGCTGAAAATGGGCTTGTAGCCGAGCCCGAACTGGTCTTTCTTGTTGATGACACTTTTGGCACGCAAACAACCTTGTAGGTTCTTTCCGAGGCCCTTTCCTTTCTTATATCCTCGTCCTAAAGTCTCTGAAATCGGCATCTTAGTACAATTAGATAGTCTAGGGCATGCGATCTTGTTTCCTTCCACCATAAAGGTAGCATTCACAAATTCCAAGGCCCTAAAAGGAGTATTCAACATCATTTTATCGGTTTAGATGTAAGGAGTATCGGTTGTCACGGAAGCAATGGTGTATTGCTCTGCCCCCATGCTTACGAACTTTCTATAAATGAAAAATTTAGTTTTTGGTGCAATGACGAAGGCACGGCCCCGACTGAATGAATCCAAGGCCTTCCTAGCAAACAATTATAAGTTGGCAGGATATCCATCACCATAAACTCAACAGTTTACTCGGTAGGCCCAATTAGCAAATGTAACTCAATCTTCCTGATAACTTCCCTTTGGGTCCCATCAAATGCTTTAACGGAGCTCTGGCACGGCTTCATGTGTGAATTGTCTATAGGTAACCTTTTCAGAGTCACCATTGGCAACACATTCAAAGCGGATCCATTGTCAATGAGTACCCCCAGAAAGACATACCCCTTGCAGTGGGTGGTAATATTCAAAGCTTTGGTTGATCCCATGCCCCTGTCCAAAATCTTATCGTCACTAAAAGCTATATGGCCCACTATTCAATCTAACTTGCTTATCGAAATTTCATTAGGGACGAAGGTTTGATTCAAAACCTTCAACAGTGTACTACGATGTTTTTCTGAGCTCAACAACAACTTAAGCACTGAAATCCGTGCTTGTTGCTTTCAGAGCCGTTTGACGATGCTATATTTGCTGTGCTTTAGAAACCTTAAGAACTCTTGCGCTTGTGTCTCCGTTACCGGCTCATTAATCTTCGGAGGAGGCTCCTCCCCAAAAATCTTCTCAGGCTCGGTCATTACTATTTTACCATTTTCCTTCGGCTCCTTGTTTCTTTTGATGTTTCTGGTGAATAACACCTGCCACTTCTTGTAAAATGCCCCACTTCATTCACCGTTTCAACCTTCAGTTCCACTAAATCTTTCTTTTTTGCGGGCTTCTCTTCATCAAATGACTTCTTATCTCCTTGCAGTTCTGAACTTCCTGGTACTAAGATGTGAGCGGTGTAGCTCTATGGAACTTTTTGGGTGTCCTTGAAAGAAAAAGAAAGTCAGAGCTGAAATTCGGAGCTTCGGAGCTATCTTAAAACTTTCTCATTGGGATGAAATTTCTTATTTCGGTTTAAGTGAAATAACAAATGGCCTATCCACACCGTACTTGATCTTAGGGCTATCCAATGTACATACGTCTAGATCCTTCTTTCCTTCATCCTTCTCAAAAAATGTGATCTCTTTATTGTCCATCATTTTTACATCACTTGCTTGAACTCCTCACAATATTGAATTTGTGTCATTCCTCTTAATAAAACTCACAATATGGCCCTCATCCTTCTTGCACAATTTCCATACCTCGATTGATTAGGTACGCTATGCACAACTATTGAAATACCCACCTTTAAGGGGACTTGACCTCAGACACACCCCCCTTGGCCTTTCTAGTGTATTCTTCTTCAATTGCATTTAAACCACGACCTCTATGATTTGGTTGTGGGTTGGTTGCTACATTTGGTTCATCTAATTGCAACACTCTCATTCTTATCATGTTTTGCACGAACTTTTTAAATGTGATGCAATTCTCGATTGAGTGCCCTAGGACACCGACATGATAATCACAATGCACCTTGTCATCATACCACGTAGGGTAAGGTGGCTTGAACGGAGTGACATAATAAGGCTGAACCAAGTCAGCCTCATGTAACTGCGAGTACAATTCAGTATATGACACTAGCAGAGGAGTGAAGGACATCTTCTCAATTTCTTTCTTCAGGGATCTTGTTTCTTTTTTGTTCGAGCCTTGCCCTCCTCCGGATGTGACTTGTGGTGAAGAAATAGTAAAACTCTTCAGGGCAGTATAGGTGCTCGTGGTGTTTACCTCATTATCTTTTCTTTTGTAGTTCTTCTGAGAATTATCTCCACTATTAATTCTCACACACTTTATAACCACCTCGATTGATTCCCCGATTTGTACCATGTCGACAAAATTTTGAGTGGTGGTGTTTATCAATCGTTCAAACAACGCACCCTTCAAAGTGTTCACAAAAAATGTTGTGATCTCGTACTCAGGAATTGGCGGTTGAATCTGAGCGACCACATCGCGCCACCTTTGAGCATACTGGTGCAAACTCTCATTTGATATTTGTTTCATCCCTTATAACATGATTCAATTTGGGTTTATGTCAGTCGCATGATTGTATTATTCCACAAAGGCCCTTGAAAGGTCTTTCCATGACTTGATATTAACTCGATTGAGTTGGGTATACCATCGGGTCGCAGAACCGGTTAAGCTATCTTGAAAGTAGTGAACGAGTAGCTTCTCATCCTTTATAAAAGCTACCATCTTCTAACAATAAATAGTAATATGAACTGAGGGGCAAGTAGTGACGTCATACTTATCAAAATCAGGAACTTTGAATTTTGGTGGAAGGACCAAATCTGCTACTAGGCTCAAATCACTAGCATCGTTCCCTTGCTCATCCGTCCCTTGTAAGGTCTTAAACTTTTCTTCAAAGAAACGGAACCTCTCTTCATACTTCTTTTCTATCATGGCCCTAATCCTTTCCTCCACCTCATTCATCATGTTTAAGTTCGGTACCTTGTTCTCGTAGCTTGCCCCTAAACCAATAGGCTACTTTGCTGAAGCTCCCACGTGTTGGCTAGCAGATGCCCCTATGGGATGATTGGCGGATAACCCTGCTAGATTGATATACACTTTCTTTCCTGGATCTGGCATTTTTGGTTGAGCCTTCACATGAGATGCAATACCCTCTTATTATTCAATACTAGAGCTATTAACAAAAACTCCTTTCTTGTTTTTCATCTTTATTAGCAAATCGGTCATTTGAGCAATGATAGAAGCTTGTGACTATGTGATCTGATCCTTGATATTCTATTCAATCTCATCCAAATGAACCTCAAGGTCCTTCTAACCTTGTTCCACTTTAGCCATTCTCTCCTCCATTGCTCTTGATTGCGAACGGGTAACGTACGACTACGAAATGGTTGTAGGTTAAACATTCACTTTTTGTCACGATATTTCCATCATCAATTTCATTGTTTCATTAATTAATGCATGATATCTATGAAGTGTATGGAACATATGATAATAAAAATAAATACGAGAATGTATGCAAATAAAGGTGTTGATTCTATAGGTGATCACCCTAGAACAACTTTCATTGAAAATAAAGAGGTCCTCATTACAAAGCAGATAAAGCAAATTTCTATAGATAGGCATTGACCCTTGTTGGGAAACACCGGTACACTCCATGGCACAACAGAAAAAAATATCTGGAGTATTCCATCAGTGATCCACGTACGAGGAACAATCCGGGGTGAAAAAGAGATTAAACATTACCTTAATTAAATCTGAAAACCGCATGGAGTTAGGAGAATCCAATTCTTCTAGCATGATATCGAATCTAGGTCGTCACAATAGCGTTCCGACCTCTACGCAGTCCACCCGAACAAAACGAACAATATTTTCTCTTCTCTAACTGTTAGAGAGGTTTTTCGCAAAATCATACTTTGGCTGCTAGACCTTATGCCTTTATATAGCATTCAAAACCCTAATTCTAATTAAATTCAGATTCTTTAAATATACAATATATTTAACCGAATATAATTAAATATGTAGAATTTCATTCTACTTCAATCAGGTTTCTTTAAGGATATATATATATATTTTAATAGTATATGATAATTACAATAATTATCTAGTATTAAAATATATATAAACGAAACTATCTATTTTTACAATAATCACAATAATTTCGATTTTTACTTATTTCGTGCACAACAAGTTTGTACACATGCTATCTAGTCGATATTTGTTCGTTTCAATCATAAGGTGTGACCCTTGTAGGTTCATGCAACGTTAGCAGTAATATCTAGAACAATTCTAATATTAAAAGCAATGAGTGGCATCTAGCAATACATCATTACTACCTAAGTTACAGGAAGTCGTGGTTCAACATAACTTTTTTTTCGTGATTAACTCTTTTCATGTATTACATCCTTTTGTCCTTATATCTAGATCGGACACAAGTAATTGAATAGTCAAACTTGTATAGTCCATCTAATATTTCCTAATATCTTAAGTAGTCTATTATAAATGAATAACTATAATATCTCATATCAATTTATTCGAGCATGATCATGCATTTCTAGTCTCACTCTATCAAGTGGCCTATGATATTACTCTTATTATGTAGGATGGACAAATCCTATCTTGATCAATCATATTCCACTATATAGATTGCAACATATCCAATATCAGTCTTTATAGCGTAGTCAGTTACGACGCACGTTTGATTGTATCAAAATATGTCACTCACAATGTTGAAATAATAATGATTTCAAGTCTGCTGATCATACATGTAGTTATCATTATGAGCAATGTTGTGACTATAACATAATAATCCATGAAACATGCTCATAGCGGGTCAGTCCAGTATGTAGTTCTCTAATACATACTTATGTATTGATTTTGACATCTCCATGTCAATGACAACACTTTGTCATCAGTCAACTACATATTAGTCTTAATATATTATTGTTGTCCATGCCCACAATAATACTCAACTAAGGACATTCTAAGAATAACTATATTATTCTAAGGACTTTACTATAATTCAGTTTATTTATAAACACACAGAATAAGACTGAAATAATTATAACGACTTTCTATTAATAAGCAAGATAAAATAAGTATGTCTTTTACAACCATCTCATGATTGGTCTTTGGGCATACTCCAACCATCTCCCACTAGCAGTAAGACCAATCACTCATGTATCTAATACCAAGAGCCTTCATGTGGCGTTCATGCTTCTGATGTGTCAAAGGCTTTGTTAGTAGATCGACGATATTGTCATCCATTGGTACTATGTATATTTCTACATCCCATCGATCAATGATTTCTCGAATGAGATGGTAATGCCTAAGTATGTGTTTGGATCGCTTGTGAGATCTAGGTTCTTTTGCTTGTGCGATGGCTCCGTTGTTGTCGCAACATAGATCTATAGTATTTGATATGCTAGGCACAACCCCTAGTTTAGATATAAACTTTTTAATCTAAACAACCTCTTTTGCAGTATCGCTTGCTACAATATACTCTGCTTCTGTTGTAGAATCTGCTACTGTATCTTGCTTTGAACTTTTCCAGCTTACAACTCCTTTATTAAGGCAAAACACAAAACCTGATTGCGATCGAGAATCATCCTTATTAGTTTGGAAGCTTGCGTTAGTATAACCTTTTATACTTAGCTCTTCCTCACCTTCATACATAAGAAATGTATCCTTAGTTCTTCTTAAGTACTTAAGGATGTTTTTTACTGCAACCCAATGACCTTCACCGAGATTTACTTAGTACCGACTTGTCATACTTAGTGCATAAAATACATCCGGACGTGTACATAGCATGACATACATGATAGATCCAATCGCCGAAGCATATGGAGTCTTACTCATGTACTCTCTTTCTTGAGGCATTGAAGGACACATTTCCTTTGAGAATGAAATACCATGTCTTATAGGTAAGAATCCTCTTTTAGATTCTTCCATATTGAATCTTTTCAGTACTTTATATATGTATGTATTTTGACTTAGTCCTAAGAGTCGTCTTAATCTATTTCTATATATCTTGACTCCTAATATGTAGGTTGCTTCACCCAAGTCTTTCATAGAAAAACATTTTCCTAACCAAGTCTTTACAGACTGTAAGGTAGGTATGTCATTTCCTATTATTAGTATGTCATCCACATACAATACCAAGAATATAATAGTGCTCCCACTAGTTTTCTTGAAAACACATGGCTCATATTCTTTTTTGATAAAACCAAATTCTTTGATTGCGTCATTAAAACGAAGATTCCAACTTCGAGAAGCTTGCTTCAATCCATAAATGGATCTGTGTAGTTTGCATACTTTTTGGGCATCTTTTGGATCGACAAAACCCTCATGTTGTGTCATGTACACATCCTTATCTAATTTTCCATTAAGGAAATCAGTTTTGACATCCATTTGCCAGATTTCATAATCTTAGAATGCAGCTATTGCAAGCAATATCCAGATGGATTTAAACATAGCAACATGGGAAAAAGTTTCATCATAGTCTATACCATGAATTTGACGAAATCCCATAGTGATTAATCGCCCTTTGTATGTTTGTACATTGCCATCCATGTTGGTCTTTTTTTTTGAAAACCCATTTGCACCCTATGGGTTTAATCCCTTCGGGTGGGTCAACCAAAGTCCACACTTGGTTTTCTAACATGGAATCCATCTCATATTTCATGGCTTCTAGCCATTTTTTGGAGTCTGGTCTCGCCACTGCTTCCTGATAAGTCCTAGGCTCATCTTGATCCATGAGAAGAACATCACCATGCAATGTGACGAGAAATCCATATCTCTCAGGCTCATTGCGTTCTCTCATAGACCTTCACAGTGGTTATGTTTCAAGAACGATTGGATGTTCCTCAACTATTTGTGGAACTTGTTGTTGTTCAATCTTTGGTTCAGTGATCTATGGTTGATCTTGATTTTCCTCAACTTCAATATTTCTCCCACTTCATTTTCTGAAAATAAATTATCTTTCGAGGAAGACTCATGTTCGAGCAACAAACACTTTGTTCTCGGATGGATTGAAGAAATAATATCCTTTAGTTTCTTTAGGATATCCCATAAAATTACAGTTATGAGATTTGTGTTTGAGTTTTGTAGACATCTGATGTTTAACATAAACTTTGCATCCCCAAATTTTCATAAAAGACATAGTAGGATGTTTCCCAGTCCATATCTCATACAGTGTCTTTTGAACCGATTTAGACGAAACACGATTTAGTGTAAAAGCATCTATTTCTAACGCATGTCCCCAAAAAGAAGTTAGAAGATCAGCATGACTCATCATTGATCGAACCATGTCTAACAACGTTCTATTTCTCCTTTTAGAGACTCTATTATGTTGTAGAGTTCTATGAGGTGTAAGCTGTGAGACAATCCCACATTCTTTAAGAAGTTCATCAAACTCTAAGCTTAAGTATTCTCTTCCTCGATTTGATCGAAGAGCTTTGATACTCTTTCCTAGTTGGTTTTGTACTTCATTCTTACATTCCTTAAAATTTTCATGTGCTTCATATTTATGATGCATTAGGTAAACATACATATATTTACTGAAGTCATCAGTGAAAGTAATGAAGTATTAAAACCCTCATCTGGCTTGTGTATTCATTGGTCCACATACATCACTATGTATTAGGCCTAAGAAATCACTTGCTCACTCGTTTTTACCGTTAAAAGGTGATTTGGTCATTTTCCCATTAAGCAAGGTTCACATATATCAGGTTGTTCAAAAACAAAAGAATCCAAAAATCCATCTCTATGAAGTTTTGATATGCGTTTCTCACTTATATGACCCAAGCGACAATGCCCAAGATAAGATTGATTAGAGTCATTTACTTTTGAAATTTTCGTATTTATGTTATATATGGAATTGTCTTGATCTAAGATATAGAGGCCATTTATTAAATGTACTGTACCATAAAAAACATTATTGAGATAAAAGAAACAACTATTATTCTTAATAATAATCTCAAAACCAATCATGTCCAAACAAGAAATTGAAATAATGTTTTTAGTCAAACTAGGTACGAAATAACAATCCTCTAAATCTAAAACACGTCCACTCGATAATGACAAAGTATATGTTCCTATGTCTAATGCAACAACTCTTGCTCTATTTCCCACTCGTAGGTCCAGAAATCGGTACCAAAATCGGTACCATAAGAACCAAAGATTCGTTCTGAAAGGGTCCGGGAGTTGGTTACGCGTGGGGAAGGATTAGCACCGCCATCACGCCCGAAAATCGGTACCAAAATATTTGTTGCTTTTAAATTGATGGAATTTGTTGAAATTTAAATTGAATTTACTTAAGCATCCTTAAATAAGAATTGACCTTAATTGCACGGACTTTATCAAATTAGTGGGTTCAAATTAATTAGACATTTAATTAATAAGGTTGACGATACATCGGACCATAGATTAAACCGACATCATATAAGCCTGTCTGCCGTGTTAATTTAAGGTTCGAATCTCGTACGTCACCTTTATGCACGGTGCAAGCAGTTAAGATATGATGTAATGACTTTATCAACTTTTAACTTTACCTTGGGATGTTAAGGATTAATTCAAATATTTGATCAACATCCTTTAAGCTCAGACTGTTACGACACAAATATCGAAATTAATAAATATCTCCCTTTTTATGATTTAGATTATTTAATTCAAAATATATGGTCACATGAATGACAATTAATATGAATGTCGAACAAAAGACTTTATAATAAACACACAAGAGCCCACCCAAGGTCATAACCTAAAAGGCCCAAGTTATAAAAGTTTAATTAGTGATCTAGTTATTAATTAGGTGAATCCAATATTAATCTTAAATTGATTAACCCTAATAGACTAAAAACCCTAATAAATTATGGATTATCCTAGGACATGATAATTAATTTGATCGGTTTTAAACTAGTATTCCAATAAGCCAATGATACTATTTAAGACAAATCAAATTGATTAATCATGGTTTTAAATAAAATGTCAATCTAATCGCCATATTGATTTTATCCTAAAAGTAATTGAGAAATGTTCAATTAATTTAATGAATTTAACATTTATCTAAATAAGCCAAGGGTAGATTTAAATTCACTAAATTAATCCGAACCCTAAGTCTAACTATGGCTCTAAAAGGACAAACCTAAATTAATCTATCGTGCCCCTATGAGATGAGCACACTATCTTAAACTAATTAAATTAATTTGCCTAATTAACATTAATGCACTATAAAAAACAAACCTTATCGCGTCCCACACAACCGCATATATGCAAAAAGTTGGCTATGATATACATATATAAGCTTTAACACTATATCATATAATATATAATGTATATAATATATACTTATATATGTAGGAACCGAATGCTATATAAAATGTCAATCTAATCGCCATATTGATTTTATCCTAAAAGTAATTGAGAAATGTTCAATTAATTTAATGAATTTAACATTTATCTAAATAAGCCAAGGGTAGATTTAAATTCACTAAATTAATCCGAACCCTAAGTCTAACTATGGCTCTAAAAGGACAAACCTAAATTAATCTATCGTGCCCCTATGAGATGAGCACACTATCTTAAACTAATTAAATTAATTTGCCTAATTAACATTAATGCACTATAAAAACAAACTTATATCGTCCCCACACAAACCGCATATATGCAAAAAGTTGGCTATGATATACATATATAAGCTTTAACACTATATCATATAATATATAATGTATATAATATATACTTATATATGTAGGAACCGAATGCTATATATTTGTATATAAAAGCTCTATATTATACTTATATGTACAAACTATATATATATAACATTTTATAATATGTATAAATTATATATATAACGTTTTTTAAAAAAGAATTACAAATATATACTTCTATGAAAGCTATATAATATATACATATATTATACTCTATATTACATATAAAGAACAGTCTCATAATATGTATATTATATCATATATATAAACTATACATTATATAAGAACTATATATATTATGTTATATAACATGTACATATCAACCCACATATCGAACAAAAAAGACACAAAACACTAACAAATAAATAAAATAAAATAACATATAAGAATGAAACTTAAATAAACAAAAAGGATTAACAATAAACTCATCAACATTTCATTAAACCATAAGAATGGATTACACAACAAATAAAAAAAAGGGAAGAATATACCCAAAATTCAAGTATTTATGCTCGATCCGTTAAATTCCACAGATTATTGTTGGGGTTGAGAAGCTCGATTCAAGGGTTTAGTAATGGTGGAAAATATTTTCGATTAGGGAAAATTATGGTGGATAAGGGAATCGAATGGGGAGTGAGATGGGGGCTTGGGTGTTTGGTGGTCTTAAGGAAAATGAAAAATAGTTGTCGTTTTTCAAATAAAAAAATGGTGCTTCCTCTAAAAATCAGGGCAATGGGTTCTTTTTATCCATATGGTGATGAAGGGTATTTTTGGTTTTTCCCTTAAAAATGAGAACCAATGAGAGTGAGGCATTGGTTCATCCAATGAGAACCAAGCCTTAGTGAGTAAGGAGTTGAGATATTTTCATTTTGGTATTTTTTCCCCATGTAAAAAAACATATGTAATGGGTCATGTAGTTTTGGGCTTAGGGTATAAGGTTTTGGGTATTAAAAGGGGTAATGTGGATTTATTTTATTTCAAGCATTTAATTTAAACCCGGATGAAATTTAGTGTCTATTGCTGCCCCTCTTTGCCCATTGTTGTAAAAATGGAATAGAGCAAAGACTAAAGACACAAATTTTGTCTCGTTTCCTTGTTTGGCGTTTTGCTCCTCTGAAGCGGTAGTGAACAATTCAAAATAACTTGCTTTCTCGAAACGAAAAAAACAAATTGGGAAGCGCTGGCACGTCATTTCAGAGTGTCAATGGATGGGCCAGATAGAAAACGACTTATTCCTCCGAAGCGGCAGCGAACAAATCCAAATAACTTGTTTTACCGAAACGGCGAAAGAAACTGGTTAGCACTGGCATGTCTTCCCGGAGTGGCAAGGGACAGAACAAATAGCAGACGACTCATTCCTCCGAAGCGACAGCGAACAAATCCAAATAACTTTCTTTTTTGAAATGGCAAAAACAAAACTAGGCAAAGGCGGCATGTTCCTCCGAAGCAGCAGCGAACAAATCCAATGTCCTTGCATGGTAGAAGAAATTGTTTCCTCGAAAGCGGCAGAAAACAATCGTGTAGACGCGTCCCTCTAAAATGGCAGTGAACAAATAGCAATTCTTCAAATGAAGGTTATATTCCTCTTGGGCCTAAGGATAGGCCATTATGCTAAAAGTTTTTATTATTCATTAACTTGAACGGATAGGCTATTTTTTGACTTTCTTGACTGAAGATTCCTAAGCTATTGAGCATTTTCCTCCTTCGCTCTAAAATCCTGATGTGGCGAGTTTGAAATCCTTCGCCTGAAATCCTTGAGCTTTGAGTATCTGCCTCATTCGCTCTGAAATCCTAATGTGGCGAGTTTGAAGTCTTTTGCCTGAAATCCTTGAGCTTTGAGTATCTGCTTCTTTTGCTCTGAAATCATAATGTGGTGAGTTTGAAATCCTTCGCCTGAAATCCTTGAGCTTTGAGTATCTGCCTCCTTCGCTCTGAAATCCTGATGTGGCAGTTTGAAATCCTTAACCTGAAGTCCTGTCCGAGCTCTTATTTTGTCGTTTACTCCTCTTCTCAGGAAGTACACGACCTGTTTTTCAGATATCTATGGAAAGAGGTAAAATGCTATAATAGTATGAGTTAGCAAGCCCTTAACCTAGGGATGTCTTACTAGATATGATGCATGAATGATGACAATTTTAAACTTTCTTGGGCACTTTCTCTTCTTGGTCCCTTTACTTTAGCCCTCTCTTACTTTCTTCTTCTCTTCTTTGCAACGACGGTACCTCATCTCACATTCAGGTTCAACCATTTATGCCCATTTCCTCTTGAGTTTTTGAATCATTTGTTCTAAAACGCTTTTTCAAGTTTTCACTTTAGATTTGTTTTTCTCTTTCTTTCTTTTTCCTTTTTCTTCTTCTTTTTTTTCCTTTTTTTCCTTTTTTTCTTTTCTCTCTTTTTTTCTTTTTCTTTTACATTTTAAAGAATATCCTTTTGAACGAGTCGAGTTAAAAACATCTTCTCTTCATGAAAACTTGTCCTTATGAAAATGATCGAATTGAGAAATTCTTTTGGGTTTGAGAAAAACATCCTTAGGAAAGGATTGAATTAAGAAATTCTCAAAAACATCCTTATGAAAGGATCAAATTGAGAAATTTTGATTTTAAGAAAAATATCTTTATGGAAGGATCAAATTAAGAAATTTTAAGTTTTAAGAAAAAACATCCTTGTAGAAGGATCAAATTCAGATATTTGTTTTAAGCAAAACATCCTTATGAAATGATCAAATTAAGAAATTTGAGTTTTAAGAAAAAACATCCTTCTGGAATGATTAAATTAAAAAATATGTTTTAAGCAAAATATCCTTTTGAAAGGATCAAATTAAGAAATTTTAATTTTGAGAAAAACGTCATTTGAAGGGATAGAATTGAGAAATTGAGTTTTGAGGAAAACGTCCTTTGAAGGGCTAGAATTGAGAAATTTGGTCTTGAGAAAAATATCTTTAAGGAGGATAGAAACTGGGGATCGGAAGACCTTTAGAAATACTAATTATGCAAGTCAAAGTACTCTTGATTCTTATGAGATCTATTTCTCCTCTTGTAGAACTGTAGGTCCATCCTTTTATCAATCTTCAAATACCTATTTAAAGTTAACAAAAAGCTATAAAGGTATGGGTTAGCATGCTCCTAACATAGGGATGTCTAACTGTATGAGCATATTTCATGATGCAAAGATGCATGTGTTCATGAGAATGTAATGATGCATGAATTTAGTTTGTCCTTGTTTTCTAGAGCCGGTGGTCGACATCTTGTGACTACAACCACTCATTCTATGTCTTGACAAAATTTGCCTCCAAACTTGCGTTGCTCATTCTCCGAGTCTAGTGACCTTGGTCGTAATCATAATCAATAACCAAGTACTTTCAAGCCTTATGCCATCTTTCATCTATTCTGATTCAAACTCTTTTGTGCAAAAGCCTTTGCTGCCCTACGAACAATGATGCCCCTTCATGACAAATTAACTTTAAAGGTTCTTCGTCATCCCACATCATGTAGTGCCCCTCATATTTGGGCCTCCCTGATGGCAATGCATTTATCTCCGAAGTAATATAAAGAAATATCTTTGTTTAAAATATATCATTTTGCTGGTCGTCATTTTAATGAAGGATGCCCTTTTTAGATTAACATACAGAACCTTGAAATCAAAATTTAATTGAAAAAAATAGAATGGGATGCCCCAGATATCAAACGCAAGAGCGTCTTAGATTTAATCCTCTAGTGATCATTCCAAGCATAGCTTGTGCCTATGAAGACTTTGAATGTTGTGGTGATATTTGAAGTTGTGCAACTCCTCACATATCGCACGGTTCATCCTCATAATTATCATATTTGCTTGATCTGCTCGATTACTATTCCTTCTAGTTCTCATCATCTTTCTCCATTCATAAGTATGTTCAAGCTTTCTGACTTTGTTTAGTCTATGAAGAGCAGAAAGTGTCGCTCTAAGAACTTTAAGTGTAAGTGTGTGCCTCTGATTGTAATCAATATTGTGTCAGTGTCCTCAAGGATTCATCTCTAACGCTAGGGTATTGAACAGGTGAAGCATATCTCCTTATTAGATTTGTTCTCCTCTCACAGCTCCATCATGATGCTCCGAGACTTACTCAACTCGTTCATTCATTTCTTTTTTCTTAGGGGAATCCAACTCATCACAGTCCTTTGTCTCGAGAATAATGATAGAGCATACAACAATACCCCGAGTTACTCGGCATAGTCACGATTTGAAAACTTACTCATATAGACAAGGCTTTTGACTCTATTAGAGTAAGTGGAGCAAAGAATCCTTATTTAGCCTTTTCGCTATAGCGGAGTACCCTTCTGATTTTTTTTTCTTTTTTCCTTAAAAGCACATTCAAGCGACTCTATTGGGCTCTTCTAGGAGATTTCCTTATCATCAAACATTATCAAAGGAATAGTAATCTTGTTTCTCGCGCTATACCGACCAAAGCGGACTGAGGGGAAATCACGCTTCATCATTATCACAACATTCGATCGATCTCTTTCATTAGAATCAATGCTACATCATGCATGTAATATACGAGGACCTACGGGGGTAAGAAAGGGATATACATATATATAATTTCAAGGTCATTGTATGTTAAGAAAAATGCATTTTTCATTAGAAAGAAAATCCAAAAACATAATATGTGCCCTTACAAAAAGATCATTGTTATCTTCGAGGAAATGATAGCAACGTTGGTTCCATGCATTACTTCAAGAGAAAATGCAACATGAAAGGAAACTTAAACACATGAACTCCTAAAAACCTGGGAAACAACACCTCAAAAAAGTTGTGTTCATCGTTCCTTCTTTTCAAAACTTCAACAGATCGCTCTCAATCAGTCCCTGAACCTTGTTTTTCAGTGCCCCACAATTCTCCATGGAGTGGCCCGTACTTCCAACATGGTAGTCACACATGACATTAACATCATAACCATTAGGATAGGGAGGATCCTTTGGTTTGGACTGAATCGGAGTCAGAAGTTTCTTCTTAATAAGCATTGGGAGCAGATCGGTGTATGACATAGAGACCGGATGAGGAACCTTTGGGGGCTTTACAGACCATGATGATTGATTACGGGAGCGGCCATGAGGCTGATTGTTTAGGCGAGAACCCACCATATAAACCTGAGAGTCATGCCCCTTGTGGACGGTTCTGTTGTAAGGGTCTATTATCTTCCCCTTCTTGATAGCATCTTCAATACGCTCTCCCGACATAACCATATTCGCAAAGCTGCTGATAGGGTTACTGATCAAATGATCATATAAGACTCCTCGTAGAGTGTCCACAAACATGGTAATGACTTTATTTTCTCGAATTGAGGGTCGAACTTGAGCTGCCATGTCTCGCCAACGCTGGGCATACTCTCGAAAGCTCTCATTGTGCTTTTGTTCTAAACTTTGTAGCAGGAGCCTATTAGGGACCATATCAGTTATGTGCTTATATTGATTTGTGAAAGCTTGGGCCAAATCTGTCCAAGACTTGATTTAGGCACGAGTTAACTGATTATACCACCTCATAGTGGGTCTCGCTAGGCTATCTTGAAAGCAGTGGATTAAAAGCTTCTCGTTGTTGATGAACCAGGCTATCTTTTGGCAAAACATGATTATATGTGAAGTGGGGCAAGTCCTCCCGTCGAACTTCTCGAGTTCCGGGTTCTTGAACTTGTATGGGATTTCCACTTCTGGGAATAAACTGAGCTCTCTAGCATTCAGTACAAAAGAACCTTATTCGTCTTCCATTATCCAAAATTTCTCCTCGAGATCCTTCTCGATGTCCTCCAATTACTTTGAGAATTCAGCCTTCACTTGGTTCAACTTTTCCAACTCATCGAAATCCAAAATACTACCCTCGACATCGTCGATGTTTCAGAAGGTCATGCCTGGTTGAGTTTGGGCAAAGGCGCCAGCCCGATAAGCAGAAGATGCCCTTTGAGGAGGGTTGGATGAGGGATTGATAACAAGAGGTTTCCTAAAGATTAGGGCACCCAAACGGTCTCCCGAATCTTCTGTACGAATCTTGACAACACCCTTTCCTCCTAGACAGGATTGCATTAACTAAGATATCTCATTCATCATATCTTGTTGGGACTTGATGATGGTGTCCCTTAGCTCTTGCTGAGTTCGCTCCAACTGACCTCTCAAACCAGCCTCTAACATAGCAAGACTTTCCTCCATTCTCTTATTTTGGTGTCGGGTAAAGTGCAGATGCGAAACCTTTGATGGCTAAGAATTGACATGAACCCCCATCGATTAATTTTATTTGTTTTACGAATTAATTAATGCAAAGCGCTGTATGCATAACAGATATATGTGATTAAAGGTAATTAATTAAAAATGTACAAATAAATGCAAAGAAGCATTGATTCGATGAACATTCTCATTTAACAACTTTTCATAACGAAGATCAAGGCCCGTTACAATGAGTAAAGAACATAACCACCACATAGGGCACAACTGAAACTTGAGTCCCTTCTCCGCCAATAACTGGGTTGGCCTTTGCTCATCTTGTGATCAGTCTTAAACTTCGAGATTCTTTAATTCGTCATTACGGACTCTTTCTCCCGTTATGAACGTCTTAAATTTTGAACTGTTCTCGAATCAAACTTCATTATGAAATCTCATGAACATGCAAAACAGAACAAGACAATAAATGGTTTAGCAACAGATAAAATGAATATCGAATATAAAGTAAACAAAAACCAAAGCAAATTCCTAATAACATGGATTCTAATTCGCTATGGTTATCCGCATGGCTCTAACCGGGGTGGGCTTCCTAAATTCTCACACATGTGTTCGGTTCTAATACAAGGGTACCGGAACCTATCTCATTACCTACTAAGGTAATAAGAACCCCAATTCTGGTCCATTACAAGCTTGCAAATTGGTTTTGGTTCGAGGGAAAGCACGACTAGTGACTTGGAGGGATAATAACATGTCAAAAGGCGTGGATTCTGAGAGTGAATTACCAACCCGTGGAGGGCTACTCACGTTGGTATGTGGCGTTTCACTCCCACTTAGGGGACGGAGCTCGGGTACAGAGCTTGATGAACATGGTACAACACAAGTCGGTGGTTCCTTAGAAATTAAATGAAGAATTAATATAAAGTCCATCAATTATCAAATCCCGTGTAATCTTAGCCACATTTTCAAGAAAGAATCAACCTCAGTAAAGTCAATTGAAATTCCAACATTTTCCATCGTTTAAAAGCAACAAATATTTTATTGGCATAACTCTCCTTTTGTTTTGTAAAAACAAAACCGTCTCCCAGCGGAGTCGCCATGTTGTGATGACGTTTTTTCCTTTTTAAAAAATTCTCAAATCGGCTACATCCCCATATTTTCTAAAATTTTGTTTAAATGGGATTTCTTTTGGAAATTCATGTTTTTTGAAAACGATGAAGATTTGGAGTCGCCACCGGCCACTTCGATAAGGTGGCCAGACACCATAAGAAACAAGAGATTCGTTTTGAAAGGGTTCAGGCGTTGGTTACGCGTGGGGAAGGATTAGCACCCCATCACGCCTGGAAATTGGTACCAAAATATTTGTTGCTTTTAAATTGATGGAATTTGTTGAAATTTAAATTGAATTTACTTAAGCATCCTTAAATAAGAATTGACCTTAATTGCACGGGCTTTATCAAATTAGTGGGTTCAGATTAATTGGAAATTTAATTAATAAGGTTGATGATACATCGAACCATAAATTAAACCGACATCATATAAGTCTGGCTGTCGTATTAATTTATGGTTCGAATCTCGCACGTCACATTTATGCACGGTGCAAACAGTTAAGATATGATGTAATGATTTTATCAACTTTTAACTTTACCTTGGGACGGTAAGGATTAATTTAAATATTTGGTCAACATCCTTTAAGCTCGGACTGTTACGACACAAATATCGGAATTAATAAATATCTCCCTTTTATGATTTAAATTAATTAATTTAAAATATATGGGTCACATGAATGACAATTAATATGAATTTCAAACAAAAGGCTATAAAATAAACACACAAGAGCCCACCCAAGGTGAATCTAAGTTCTAAAAGTTCAATTAGTGATCTAGTTATTAATTAGGTGAATCTAATATTAATCATAAATTGATTAACCCTAATAGACTAAAAACCCTAATAAATTATGAATTATCCTAGGACATGATAATTAATTTGATCGGTTTTAAACTAGTATTCCAATAAGCCAAGGATACTATTTAAGACAAATCAAATTGATTAATAACGGTTTTAAATAAAATGTCAATCTAATCTCCATATTGATTTTATCCTAAAAGTAATTAAGAAATGTTCAATTGATTTAATGAATTTAACATTTATCCCAATAAGCCAAGGGTAGAATTAAATTTACTAAATTAATTTGAACCCTAAGTCTAACTATGACTCTAAAAGGACTAAACCTAAAATAATCTAATTAATTTAAAGATCGTGCCCCTATGAGACGAGTACACGATCTTAAACTAATTAAATTAATTTGCCTAATTATCATTAAGAAAACAACCAATTAACATTAATGCGCTATAAAAAAAACAAGCCCTATCGCGTCCTACACAACCGCATAAATGCAAAAAATTAGCTGTGATATACATATATAAGCTTTAACACTATATCATATAATGTATATAATATATACTTATATATGTAAGAACCGAATGCTATATATTTGTATATAAAATTTCTATATTATACTTATATGTACAAACTATATATATAACATTTTATAATATGTATAAATTATATATATAACATTTTTTAAAAAAGAATTACAAATATATACTTATATGAAAGCTATATAATATATACATATATTATATTCTATATTACATATAAAGAACAGTCTCATAATATGTATACTATATCATATATATAAACTATACATTATATAAGAACTATATATATTATGTTATTTAACATGTACATATCAACCCACATATCGAACAAAAAAGACACAAAACACTAACAAATAAATAAAATAAAATAAAACAACATATAAGAATGAAACATAAATAAACAAAAAGGATTAACAATAAACTCATCAACATTTCATTAAACCATAAGAATGGATTACACAACAAATAAAAAACGGAAGAATATACCCAAAACTCAAGTATTTATGCTCGATATGCTAAATTCTATGGATTGTTGTTTGGGTTGAGAAGCTCGATTCAAGGGTTTAGTAATGGTGGAAAATAGCTTCGATTAGGTAAAATTATGGTGAATAAGGGAATCGAATGGGGAGTAAGTTGGGGGCTTAGGTGTTTGGTGGTCTTAAGGAAAATGAAAAATGGTTGTGGGTTTTTCAAATAAAAAAATGGTGCCTCCTCTAAAAATTAGGGCAATGGGTTCTTTTTATCCATATGGTGATGAATGGTATTTTTGGTTTTTCCCTTAAAAATGAAAACCAATGAGAGTGAGGAATTGGTTCATCCAATGAGAACCAAGCCTTAGTGAGTAAGGAGTTGAGATATTTTTATTTTGGTATTTTTGTCCCCATGTAAAAAAAACATATGTAATGGGTCATGTAGTTTTGGGCTTAGGGTATAAGGTTTTGGGTATTAAAAGGGGTAATGTGGATTTATTTTATTTCGAGCATTTAATTTAAACCTAGACAAAATTTAGTATCTACAGTAATAACATCCCCACTATTAAAAACCCTCAAAATTGAAAAACTTACCAAAAGTATTTCTAGTGGGTAAGGATCCATATTTCATTTCATCCTAAGTCAGCTTTGGCTTTACTCATAGAATTCAATTATTTAGGTAAGCAACACTTGCTAATTACATCTCATGTAATTCCTATATTTGGTGAACAACTATTGTTCCTAATTGTCTCATGATTATCCAAATCATTAACCTTTAGGTTTCTAATCTCGTTAAAACAACCTACTTTAACTAATATTACAACCAGTGAATATCACTTGCTTGTTCTTCGCGTTTAACCAAGATAGATATGTGTACTTCGCTTTAGCAGAACCTATATAGTACCGATCGAGGTTTTAACGAGGGCTAAAATTGGTGGATGGCTATTAATTAAATATGGAGGGTTTTTTGTTAAATTAATCTTACCATTCTACTATGATCTAATTAGTTATCATCATGCTAAAAACATGCATTGTATCACATACATGTAAAACAGTAAATATAAATGCAATGGTTATAACCCGTAAAACTAAGGTGACACATCTCAAGCCAATGGGAGAACCAAGAATACTAAAGATAGAACTTGCTTCCCAAGCATCCAATCCACATTTGATCGGCCCATCATTCTACTTCTTTGATCCACGCTTTCTCCGCAAATATTACAATTTTTTTCAAAAACTCATTTTACATATGAAGGAGTAAGATGAGAAGAGAATTGCAATAGAAGAAAGAAAGGCACGACACACAAGCCGTATTTATATAAAACCAAATTAAATGGGCTATAACCATGGATTTCAAACACCCTGCATGTCATCCAAAACATACACATGTTTTATCTTGTTAATTAAGAATACCAAAATAGTTCCTACGACCTTTTGGTTCCTACGTGCTCTGGCAAATCCTGTGCTGCTGAGAAAATTTTTAATTTTGACACTTCAATTACTATAGAAAAACCTCACGATTTGATAACTTTTTATCAACAGATTCATGTTTTGGGGATTTTTTAATCCCTAAGGTTTTTCGCACTGGAACAACCATTGTTCCTCTGCCAAAACGATCTACAATAAAAACCACATGTTTATCATGTTAACAATTAACATATGAACATTGAAACCTTACAGCAACAAACATATGATTAACGTTTAACCATCGGTTGTAAAAACTTATTTAAAACAGATTAACATATTAACCGCGACTAGATTCAATTTCATTGTTTTGCACAAATATCGTATACTCGTCAAAACAGGAAAAACAAAACATGCATCTCATACAAAAGCATCATCCAAGTATTTAAGTCCAAATTTGTATCGTACAAGTGGCTCTGATACCACTGTTGGGAAACGTCGGTACACCCCATGGCGCAGCGAAAAAATTATCCGGCGTATTCCACCAGTGATCCATGTACGAGGAACGAATCTGGAGTGAAAAGGGATGAAACGTTACCTTAATTAAATCTGAAAACCGCAAGGAGTTAGGAGAATCCAATTCTTCTAGCACGACATCGAATCCAAGTCGTCACAATAGCGTTCCGACCTCTATGCAGTCCACCCGAACGAAACGAACAATATTTTCTCTTCTCTAACTATTAGAGAGGTTTTTCGCAAAAGCATACTTTGGCTGCTAGACCTTATGCCTTTATATAGCATTCAAAACCCTAATTCTAACTAAATTCAAATTCTTTAAATATACAATATATTTAACCGAATATAATTAAATATGTAGAATCTGATTCTACTTCAATCAGGTTTCTTTAGGAATATATATTTTAATAGTATTTGATAATTACAATAATTATATAATATTAAAAAATATATAAACGAAACTATCTATAATTACAATAATCATAATAATTTCTATTTTTTACTTATTTCGTGCACAACAAGTTTGTACACGTGCTATCTAGTCGATATTTTGTTCGTTTCAATCATAGGGTGTGACCCTTGTAGGTTCATGCAACGTTAGTAGTGTTAGAGTATGCCTAAAGACCAATCATAAGATGATTTTAAATGATATTTGTTTTTACCTTATTCATTCATAAAGAGGCATTGCTATTATTATTTTCAGTTACAATTCTGCGTGCATAAATAAACTGAATTATAATAAAGTCCTTAGAGTAATATGATTATTCATAAATGTTCTTAGTCGAGTATTATAGTGGGAATGGCATCAATAATGCATTAAGACTAAAATGTAGTTGATTGATGACAAAGAGTTCTCATTGACATGGGGATGTCAAAATCAATACATAAGTATGTGTTAGATAACGACATACTAGACTGACCCGCTATGAGCATGTTTCATGGATTATTATGTGACAGTCACAACATTGCTCATAGTGATAACTACATGTATGATTCCCATACTTGAGATCAACATTATTTCAATATCGTGAGTGATATATTTTGATACAGTCAAACGTGTGTTGTAACTGACTACTCTATAAAGACTGATATTGGATATATTACAATCTATGTAGTGGGATATGGTTGATCAAGATAGGATTTGTCCCTCCTACATAATAGAAGTAATATCGTAGGCCACTTGATTGAGTGAGACTAGAAATGCATGGCCATGCTTGAATAAGTTGATATGAGATACCATAATTATTCGTTTATAATAATCTACTCAAGATACAAAAAAGTATTTGATAGACTATACAAGTGTGACTGTTCCATGACTTGTGTCCAACCTAGATATAAATGAAAAAAAAGATGTAATACATGAAAAAGAGTTAATCACGAAAAAGTTATGTCGAATCATGATTTCTTGTAACTTAGGTGACAATGACATATTGCTGATGTCACTCATTGTTTGTAATATTAGAAATGTTCTAATATTTACTACTAACGTTACATGAACCTACAAGGTCACACCCACGGTTGAAATGATCATATATTAAAGGAATTACATATGTACAAATTTGTTGTACACGAATTTAGTTAAATTAATATATATTTGATATATATATATATATATATATAATTTAACTATTGGATAAATATTAAAAGAAAATAATTATTGTAATTATGACTCTTTTAATATATATAAATAATATAATTCGATTTAAAATAATATATATATATTGAAATTCTAATTAAAGTTGAATTGGGATTATATATATATTAAAATCCTAATTATTTAAATTAGGATTATATATATTAATATATATTGAAATCCTAATTAAAGTTGAATTGGGATTATATATATTTAATATATATATTGAAATCCTAATTAAGTTGAATTAAGATTATATATTTAATATATATATATATATATATATATATTGAAATCCTAATTAAATTTAAATTAGGATTATATATATTAAAATATATATTGAAATCCTAATATGAGTTGAATTAGGATTTCAAAGGCTATATAAAGGCATGAGAGATCTAGCAATCATTAATGCTTTTGGAAAAACCCTCTAAATAGTTTAGAGAGTTTTATATGCTCATTTCAATTGGGTGAACTAAGTAGAGGTCAGAGTGTTACCGTTGCGGCTTAGGAATCGACATCGTAGAATCTTGATTGGATATCTATCTCCTCCAAATTCAAAATTCAAAATTTTAAACAGGTAATTCTTCACCCTTATTCACCCTGATCGTTCCTCGTACATGAATCTCTGGTGGTAATCGCCGGATAATTTTTCCGCTGCGCCATGGGGTGTACCTATAACATCCCCCACCCGGCCTGGTCGAGAACCAGGTCGGAGAATGCTACCGGTGAACAAAACGGTGATCAGTGCGATAAAATTACAATATACTGATTTGTCATTCAATCGATAATTTACTTTTCAAACGTTACTAGGTATAAGCTTAGCTCAACTTATCCATGGTGAACCAGCAATTCATCAATTAGGGCTAATTTGTAACTTTAACAATTTTTAAGGACTAAATTGTAAATTTAATAATTTAGGGGTCCGTTGATGTAATAAACTAAGAAATAATGAAATTCAATACTATAACAGTGATCTTATAGATTTTCAAGTCATTATGGTAACATTAACCTAACTGATTAGACCGCGCGATATTCAGTGACCATTTCGTAAACATTTTAAAACTGTGTTCGGTGCCTCTTACCAGAGTTAACTACCACTGTATCGGTACACATTGGGGGTGTACCGGTACATCATTCAAGGGTGACAACCCAAATCCCCAAAACTCAAGAACACGTATCGGTACAGCTTGACCTGTATCGATACGGGTTGACCAACGTTGACTTTGACCATGACCCGTTTCGATAGGCCCTGAGGCTGTATCGATGCAATTAATTTCACATACCTCACTTCCAAGGTCCGTATCGATACGTCTAGACCCGTATCGATACCCTATGATGAACTTACACTTTCCTCAGGCCAAATATGCAAGGTCGTATCGATATAGCTTGACCTGTATCAGTACGCCCTGCACTGTAATATCAATTTTTATCTGGTTTATGATCCATTTGACCTAGCAATTAATGACCAAATGCAATAAAACTTTACCAACCATATTCCAATGCTATAATTTACTTACAAGCCAAATTTTAGGGCTATCTGAATCCATTTACTAGGTTTTTACCTTTTGTGGCAAGTATGCATTTTTAGCCATATTTTCACTATGCCAAGAGGTCATTTAGGGCCTTAGACACTTCCACATTACTTGATACTTGAGGTGACTTGTCAACAACGTCAAAACTTCCGATCTTCAACGACAAAATCCTTAACTTGAAATGTATGAAATGAAATGAATTAGGCATACTTTGCCTAGTGAGGTAGTCACAAATAAACACTATATCAATGAAATGCATTCCAATTCATATCTTGACAATGACAATGCAATAGTTCAATAGAAGCAATGCAATAAACATGTTCAATAGCAATAAATCCATAATTCATCAATAACCCTTGGATCGATTTAGAATAGTGGATACGCGAATTCTACGCCTCACCAAATCAATGAATGGTCTAGTCCCTCCGCCTCGCCAATATGACCTATATCACAATACATCCCTCTGACTCGCCAAATCAATATAGGTCATAGCCCAAGGACCATAGTCCACCCGTACACTAAGCTTGTGAATTCTATGGCATGCCAATTGTATCCAAAGTCCTTTCGAATCCAAGGTCTGGTGAAAATATCAATGGTTCATGTCCAATGTCAATAGCCATGTTCAATGTTCTTATCAATAAACAATGTTCCGGTGTCCATGTTCAATGAAAATATCAATAACAATGATAATGTCCAATGATCTCAATAACAATAACAAAGGTCGATGCTTCATATGCAATGTTTTGATGGCAATAACGATGTTGACACCATTGATCAATGACAATAGCTATATCAATGGCTATATCAATGCTCTATATCAATATCCTATACTTCCATGACTCAATGATGATGGTGATGATAATGGCAATAGCAATACTCAATGACAACAACGATACTTATATCCGATGTTCAATAACGATGACGATGACATTGATAATGCTCGATGCGATAACTTACCAATACTTACCACAATATTTGATAAGTGGTTCGATGCAATAATCCTTAACAACGAGGTTAGCAATAGAAATTTCAATAACAATGAAATCGGGGAAGGCACCTAGCCTAACCCTAAGACTCCGACTACACTCACCTTGATAATATAAAGCTTTCAAGGCTCTCGGATAGCAATCCATTTGTTCCTAGCTTTCGGTGGAGACGATGGATGCTCTCTATCAATTTTTGAGCTAGGTAAACAATAGGAATCAGTTAGATTCAATATTACGATATCGAAATCAAAATCAAAATAATGATATCAAAATCAATATCTAAACTCGATAGATACAATATCTATGAATTATCCATGGATAGCTAAGACCTAGCTTGAGATTACTCTCAATCCTCTATAGATTTCAACAATTGTTTGGGGGAAATAGCTTACCCGATCGGTAGGAACATTTCGATAATAATAAACCGAATAAAACTAATCTTTACTCAACCAACAATGGTGGTTCTTACTTAGGAAGAAGAAGACAATAACAATGGGGAGGTGCTTGCTTACTAAAGCATCGGGTAAGCCTTATCTTTTGGCCATTCACTCTATTTTAATGGAAATAGATTTCCTTCCTTTGAAGGAATTGTTTCATGATCACCCACGTATGTGGGATTATAATTGAGGAGGGGCTAATCGCAAGATTAGTCCCTCAACTCTCAATGATCTATAGTTTTATCCCCAAACTTTCAATTTCTATAATTTAGCCACTAAAAGATTTTTAATACTTTCAATGAAGTCCTTAGGCAATAATTTAACTCAATTGGAGTCCAAAATTGATACATTTGACCTTGCAGTCAAAGTCAATACAATATTTAGATAATTCTGATGTAGGGTTTTCGATCGCCAGTACCTAATTCTGACTAGGCCGGATTTTAGGGTGTTACAACTCTCCTCCTTTAAGAAAAATCCGTCCTCGAATTTTACCTGGATTGAAGAGATAAGGATATTGCCTTTGCATTGTTTCCTCTATCTCCCATGTTGCTTCTTTAGAGGTATGGCTCTTCTAGAGCACTTTAACCAATGGAATAGTCTTGTTGCGAAGTCTCTTGACTTCCCTTGCAAGAATCTGAACTGGTTCTTCTTCATAGGACAAGTTGGGTTGAATTTCCACAGACTCAGGCTCAATAATGTGCGAAGGATCTGAACGATACTTACGAACCATGGATACATGAAACACGTCATGGATTTTACTCAACTCTGATGACAACAACAATCGATAGGCCATTGGGCCTATTCTTTCAATAACCTCGAAGGGTCCAATGAATCGGGGAATCAATTTCCCTTTCTTACCAAACCTTAGAACTTTCTTCCATGGTGAGACTTTGAGGAAAGCTTTCTCACCAACTTCATATTGAATATCCCTACTATTAAGATCAGTATAGGCCATCTGTCGGTCAAAGGCTGCTTTTAAACGGTCGTGGATGATGGTAACCTTCTCTTCGGTTTCCTAAAGTAAATCAGGGCCCAACATCTTTTCTTCACCAAGCTTAAACCAGCATAAGAGAGTTCGACAACGCCTTCCATATAATGCTTCATACGGTGTCATCTTGATAGAAGCTTGGCAGCTATTATTGTAGGAAAATTCTATGAGCGGTGGGGATTTCTCCCATGATCTGCCAAAATCAATAATACATGCTCGTAGCATATCCTCTAAGATCTATATTACCCTTTCTATTTGGCCATTAGACTGAGGGTGAATGGCGGTACTAGGATTAACTCTAGTGTCCAGAGCTCCTTGCACTGACTTCTAGAACCGAGATATGAATCATGGATCTCGATCAGAAATGACAGACTGAGGCATTCTGTGGAGTCGGACAACTTCTTTGGTATACATGTCAACCAGCTTGGGAAGACCGTAATCCATTCGAATTGGCAAGAAATATGCTGACTTGGTTAAATGATCCACGATGACCCAAATGGCATCGTGTTTAGCATGAGTTAAAGGCATACCACTAACAAAGTCTATGGTGATCTTCTCTCACTTCTATTGCGGTAGATCAATAGGTTGCAATAATTCGGTTGGAACACGATGTTCAGCTTTAACACGCTGACACGTAAGGCACTTGGATACAAACTCAACTATGGCTTGTTTCATGTCCGGCCACCAATAAAGCTACCGTAAGTCCTTGTACATCTTTACCGACCCTGGGTGAATAGAGAAAGAGCTCAAATGAGCTTCCTTGAGAATATCTGTGTGAAAAGATTCATCGTTAGGTACACAGACTCGATCAAGAAAAAATAAGAGCCCTTTAAAATTTGCTCCAAAATTAGGGTTATCTTGCAACTTGGAAATAATAGTTTGAAGTTAGAATCTTATTTTTGCAATGCTTGAATTCTCGATATAATGGTAGACTAAACTTGAAGTTCAGATACGAAGCAGCGATGCTTTCTAAGACGAAAGTGAGCATTGATAGCTTGAGGAACAGGCAAAGGTTTGCGACTGAGTGTATCAGCTACAACAATGGGCTTGCCCGGATGGTAGTCAATGACGAGATCATAATCCTTGAAAAGTTCCATCCATCTCTATTGTCAAAGATTCATCTCCTTTTGGGTCAAGAGATATTTGAGACTTTTGTGATTGGTAAAGAGGTAACATTTCTCTTCATAGAGATAATGTCTACAAATTTTCAATGCAAAGACAACTGCAGGCAACTCTAGATCATGAGTGGGATAATTCATTTTGTGTGGCTTGAGCTGTCTCGATGCATATGCAATGACCTTGCCTTCTTGCATAAATACACATCCTAACCCGAGATGCGATGCATCACTGTAAACTATGTAGTCCTTTCCTAACTCGGGTTGAGTTAGAATTGGCGCATGAGTCAAAACTTGTTTCAATTGATCGAAGCTCTTTTGTTAATCCACAGTCCAAATGAGCGGAGCTTCCTTTCTCAATAACTTAGTCAAAGGAGCTGCTATCATAGAGAATCCCTTGACGGTTCTCCTATAATAGCCAGCAAGACCAAGAAAACTACTTACCTCACCAATGTTCTTCGGTGGATACCAGTCAAGAATGGCATGAATCTTTTTCGGGTCTACTTGGATGCCCGAAGCTGACACAATATGCCCTAGGAATGCAACTTCTGTAAGCTAAAATTCACAATTTGAGAACATGGCAAATAATTGCTTATCACGAAGGGTTTGAAGCACAATACGGAGATGATCACGATGTTCCGCTGTATTCTTAGAATAGATTAGAATGTCATCAATGAATACCACTACAAATTTATTGAGATAGGGTATAAAAACCTAATTCATCAAGTCCATAAAAGTAGTCGGTGCATTGGTTAGCCCAAATGGTATCACCAAGAATTCGTAATGACCATATCTCGTATGAAAGACAGTTTTAGGCATATCACATTCTTTAACTCTCATTTGATAATAGCCAGACCTTAAGTCGATATTGAAAAACACAGTGGCATCATTGAGTTGATCGAACAGGTCATCAATCTTTGGCAATGGGTATTTGTTCTTGATGGTCACCTTGTTCAACTACCGATAATCGATACATAGTCTCATAGAACCATCTTTCTTCTTCACAAAGAGAACTGGAGCTCCTCAAGGCGAGGAACTTGGTTGAATGAAGTCTTTATCAAGAAAATCTTGAATCTGGGCTTTCAACACTTTCAGCTCAACAGCTGCCATTCGATAGGGTGCAATGGATACTGGGGCAGTTCTAGGTTGCACGTCGATGCCAAATTCAACCTCACGGGTTAGGGGTAAACTCGAGAGTTCATCAGGGAAGACATCAAGAAATTCACACACTGCGTCAACATCCGATAGCTATGACCCATCCTTAGCTTCTATTGTTAAAGCATACAAGGAAGAATTTCTTGAACTCGTCAACACAATGCTCTCCTTGCCAAGGCCTTAAAGATACAATTTTCTTTTGCTACAATCCAACCATGCTTGATGCTTACTAAGCCAATCTAGACCCAGTATTACATCAAACTCATGGATCGATAGGGCTAATAGGTTGGCCATAAAAGGAATCCCTTGAATCGCTAAAGGGCAATTCTTACACACAAGGCTTATAGTGACACAATCACCCAATAGATTAGTTACAGAGATTCTCGATGCTATAGGTTCACTAGTCATTTCATGCTCCTTAACCAGTTCAGTGCTTATAAAGGAATTTGTAGAGCCAGGGTCAATCAATGCATATAAAGAATGGGAGTACAGTTCAATGATACCTACAATGACATCAGGCTCATCTTCTTCCTCCCTGCTCCTCACATGATACATCTGAGTAGGAGTCTTGGATTCTTGCTTACTCGGTGCCTTGCCAAAGCCACTGGGTCTCCATGTAGCTCTTGACGAACCTTGTCTTGACATTTTACCTCGAAAGGACTGCGTAGGGGTTGCAGTACTTGTCGGTGTAGCCATAGACTTGGTTGCACCAAGAGAACAATCACGGATAAAATGGCATTGTTCACCATAATAGAAACACGCTTCAGTCTGCTTAAGGCACTGGCCCGCTGGGTGTCATTTCTGGTAGTTGTTGTAAACTGGATTCTGTAAACTTTGATTTGAGCCTCCAGTGCTCTCAACTGAGACCATTTTATCAAAAAATTGTGTTACGGTCTGAGGTTTCTCAATGTTCCCATATCGGGAAGTCTGTGAGTACATGTTCTGCTTGGGACCTTGGTGTTTATTCTTCTTGTTCCACCTGGGAGGCCGAGAATCATCTCTGAACCTCTTATCTTCCTTGCTAGATCCACCTAATCTTCGAGCCCTATATGCAGCTTCAGTGGCCTTAACTCGGTTTACGAGGTTCTAGAAGTCAGTGATACCCAAAGTAGTGAACATAGGGCGTAACTCATCATTAAGACCAACAATGAACATTCTGCATTTGTCTTTCTCCTTCTCGATGTACTCTGCACCATATCGGCAGTACTTGCAAAAATCATGGATATACTGCTCGATAGGTCGACAGCATTGCTTCAAATGAAGAAAGATGCTACACCTCTCTACAAGGTAGTATTCACTAACATATTTCTTTCAGAATTCTTGAAAGAAGAACTCCCATATGACAGTTTCTTCAGGGACGGTGAGAATAGTGGTCTCCCACCACTGAAGTGCTTCATCAGCTAACAATGCAAGGGCGCACTCCAACTTGTGTTCATCAGAACACTGTAATTGCTTGTTCAAGATTCTCAACATGTTGTCCAGCCAGTACTCTGCGACCTCAGGATTATCATCATCCTGACCGGTAAAAGTGTATGCCCGAAGTAAGGCTAGCTTGTCAATAAGGGCTCTTGCATAATGGACAATTGGTGGCGTTGGTTGCACCACCGTCTCGGTCCTCATAGATGCCATGAATTGCTTGAACATGTCAGCCATGTTCTGATAACACTCTACCTACGCGTTAGGCAACTCCGGCCTGACATTTTAAGGTGGGGGATTAAGCACATTCGAGGGATCTCCTCCCCTCACCTCCTTACCGTGTGTCGAGGAACCGGTAGCAGGCACATCTATGTGAGCTTCATTGGTTCCAGACATATCTATAACATATAGATATCAGATTAGTCAACAAGTCGCGATATACTCAATATATAAATCCTAGGTGGCAAAGTGACACAATGAAAATACAATAGGTTTTGGTTTAGTCCTATAATCGAATAAACTCTAGCTCTGATACCACAAATTTAACATCCCCCACCCGGCCTGGTCGGAGAATGCTACCGGTGAACAAAAGGGTGATCAGTGCAATAAAATTTCAATATACAGATTTGTTATTCAATCGATAATATACTTTTCAAACGTTACTAGGTATAATCTTAGCTCAACTTATCTATGGTGAACCAACAATTCATCAATTAGGGCCAATTTGTAACTTTAACAAGTTTTAGGGACTAAATTGTAAATTTGATAATTTAAGGGTCCCTTGATATAATCAACTATGCAATAATGAAACTCAATACTATAACAGTGATCTTATAGATTTTCAAGTCATTCTGATAACATTTATCTAACCGATTAGACCACACGATATTCAGCGACCATTTTGTAAACATTTTAAAACTATGTACGGTGCCTCTTAACAGAGTTAACTACCAACGTATCGATACACCTTGGGGCCGTATTGGTACGGAATTCAAGGGTGACAACCCAATTCCCAAAAAACTCAATAACTCGTATCGGTACAACTTGACTTGTATCGATACGGGTTGACCAACATTGACTTTGACCGTGACCCGTTTTGATATACCCTGAGGCCTTATCGATGCAATTAATTTTACAGACCTCACTGCCAAGGTCTGTATCGATATGCGTAGACCCGTATCGATACCCTATGATGAACTTACACTTTCACCAGGCCAAATATGCAAGGTCGTATCGATACAGCTTGACCTGTATCGGTATGCCCTGCACTGTAATGTCAATTTTTATCTGGTTTATAATCCATTTGACCTAGCAATTATTGACCAAATGCAATAAAACTCTACCAACCATATTCCAATGTTATAATCTACTTGTAAGACAAATTTTAGGGCCATATGAATCCATTTACTAGGTTTTTACCTTTTTGTGTCAAGTATACATTTTTAGCCATATTTTCACTATGCCAAGAGGTCATTTAGGGCCTTAGACACTTCCACAAGCCATGCTTAATACATACATACCAAAAAGGTCATATAAGACTAATTTGACTACTTTGTCACCATTCTAGGAGTTAATAGGGACATAACACATTACTTGAGACTTGAGGTGACTTGTCGACAACGTCAAAACTTCCGATCTTCAACGACAAAATCCTTAACCTGAAATGTATGAAATGAAATGCATTAGACATACTTTGCCTAGTGAGGTAGTCACAAATAAACACTATATCAATGAAATGCATTCCAATTCATATCTTGAAAATGACAATGCAATAGTTTAATAGAAGCAATGCAATGAACATGTTCAATAGCAATAAATCCATAATTCATCAATAACCCTTAGATCGATTTAGAATAGTGGATACACGAATTCTTACGCCTCGCCAAATCAATGAATGGTCTAGTCCCTCTGCCTCGCCAATATGACCAACATCACAATACATCCCTCTGCCTCGCTAAATCAATATAGGCTGTAGCCCAAGGACCGTAGTCCACCCGTACACTAAGCTCGTGAATTCTATGGCATGCCAATTGTATCCAAAGTCCTTTCGAACCCAAGGTTCGGTGAAAATATCAATAGTTTGTGTTCAATGTCAATAGCCATGTTCAATGTTCTTATCAATAAACAATGTTTTGGTGTCCATGTTCAATGACAATATCAATAACAATGATAATGTCCAATGATCTCAATAACAATAACAAAGGTCGATGCTTTATATATAATGTTTCAATGACAATAACGACGTTGACACTAATGATCAATGAAAATAGCTATATCAATGGCTATATCAATGCTCTATATCAATATCCTATACTTCCATGACTCAATGATGATGGCGATGATAATGGCAATAGCAATACTCAATGACAACAATGATATTTATATCCAATGTTCAATAACGATGACGATGACATTGACAATGCTCGATGCTCGTTGCGATAACTTACCAATACTTGCCACAATATTTGATAAGTGGTTCGATGGAATAATCCTTAACAACAAGGTTAGAAATAGCAATTTCAATAACAATGGGATCGGGGATGGCACCTAGCCTAACCCCGAGACTCTGACTACACTCACCTTGATAATCTGAAGCTTTCAAGGCTCTCGGATAGCAATCCCTTTGTTCCTAGCTTTCGGTGGAGACGATGAATGCTCTCTATCAATTTCTTGAGCTAGGTAAACAATAAGAATTGGTTAGATTCAATATTACGATATCAAAATAAAAATAATGATATCAAAATCAATATCTAAACTCGATATATACAATATCTATAAATTATCTATGGATAGCTAAGACCTAGCTTGAGATTACTCTCAAATCCTCTATGGATTTCAACAATTTTTTGGGGGAAATAGCTTACCCAATCGGTAGAAAAGTTTCAATAACTATAAACTGAAGAAAACTAATCTTTACTCAACCAACAATGGTGGTGCTTACTTAGGAAGAAGAAGACAATAGCAATGGGGAGGTGCTTGCTTACTAAAGCATCAAGTAAGCCTCATCTTTTGGCCATTCACTCTATTTTAATGGAAAAAGATTTCCTTCCTTTGAAGGAATTGTTTCCTGATCACCCACGTATGTGAGATTATAATTGAGGAGGGGCTAATCGCAAGATTAGTCCCTCAACTCTCAATGATCTATAGTTCTATCCCTAAACTTTCAATTTCTATAATTTAGCCACTAAAAGATTTTCAATACTTTCAATAAGGTCCTTAGGCAATAATTTGACTCAGTTGAAGTCCAACGTTGATACATTTGACCTTGCGGTCAAAGTTAATACAATATTTAGACAATTCCGATGTAAGGTTTCTGATCGTAAGTACCTAATTCCGACTAGGCCAGATTTCGGGGTGTTACAACATCAGCGTGACCCAACAAGCAGTAATATCTAGAACAATTCTAATATTACAAGCAATGAGTGGCATCTAGCAATACATTTTGCTACCTAAGTTACAAGAAATCGTGGTTCAACATAATCTTTTTTTTCATGATTAACTCTTTTCATGTATTACATCTTTTTGTCCTTATATCTAGATCAAACACAAGTCATGGAATAGTCACACTTGTATAGTCTATCTAATATTTCTTGATATCTTGAGTAGACTATTATAAATGAATAACTATGATATCTCATATCAATTTATTCGAGCATGGTCATGCATTTCTAGTCTCACTCAATCAAGTGGCCTATGATATTACTCCTATTAAGTGGGAGGGAAAATCCTATCTTGATCAACCATATTCTGCTACATAGATTGCAACATATCCAATATCAGTCTTTATAGCGTAGTCAGTTACGACACATGTGTGATTGTATCAAAATATGTCACTCACAATGTTGAAATAATGATGATCTCAAGTCTGAGGATCATACATGTAGTTATCATTATGAGCAATGTTGTGACTGTCACATAATAATCCAAGAAACATGCTCATAGCGGGTCAGTCCAGCATGTCGTTCTCTAACACATACTTATGTATTGATTTTGACATCTCCATTTTAATGGCAACACTTTGTCATCAATCAACTACATATTAGTCTTAATATATTATTGTTGTTCGTACCCACAATAATACTCGACTAAGGATATTCTAAGAATAACTATATTATTCTAAGGACTTTACTATAATTCAGTTTATTTATAAACACACGGAGAAAGACTAAAATAATAATAATGGCTTTATATTAATAAAAAATAAAATAAGTATGTCTTTTACAACCATCTCGATCCAAGCTTGAATCGTCACATTCTCATGCTGACTAGCCTGAAGCTCAAGGAAGCCATTCTGATCGTGGTATTCTTGGAAAGACCGATCCAACTCCACTATTCTTGCCTCTAGCTGGGCATTCCGAGCATGACTTTGATTCAGAATTTCAAAAGTAGTGTTATAAAGACCTTGCATCTCTTGTAGACGATTCTTATTATCGTGTGACTTTCTCTTCAATACGGCATTATTTTCTCTCTCCCAATCCACTACTTGTTTACCTTTCTCCTTCTCCTGCTTGGTTTTCTCTCTTTCCCGATTGATCGCACTCTTAAAAGCCTCTCTCTTTCTCGATGATCAACTTGTTATTTTCCCCTTCTTTCTCGACCGTTTGTTTTATTTTCTTCTTTTCTTCCTCAATCAATCACATGGCATTTTCTCTTTCTTTCTCAACTGCTGGAAATCTTTTTTAGTCGACATTTCGCACCAAAGCTTGAAGCTTGATAGTATTATTTTTGTAAAGGGTATTCTTTTCCTTTAATTCTGTATTTTATTTCCTTAAGTCCTTGATTGTCCTATCGCGTATATCCACGTCCAAACTTACTTTGTAGAGCTCGCTCACATGCTTAGTTTGCAAAGCTTCCAACTTCTTCTTAACCTCTTCTAGTTCACTCCTCAAATTATCAGCTTCGGAAGGAACTATCCTCATGTGTTCTTCGAGTGTAATGGTTGGTCCTTGATCTGGCTTTAGAATCTCATCATTGACCCTCAAACGCCTCCAAAAATCATAATCGAAAGTAAACATGCACTTACTATCTTCTTCCACCTTCATACGGTAGCAATGATCCCAAGCCCTAGAAATATTTTGAACTTTCTCTTTAAATTCACCCTTGAAAGCAAATTTGGTTCAGCTCAATCCTGAAGTAACGGGAACAAACTGTTGAGACCCAAATTGTCTTGATACCAACAAAGGGGCGCAACCAATCCCTCCATGCAGACCTAGCATCATTAACCAATTGTAATCTCCACACTTGTACAAGAAATGGGTGACACTACCTAGCGAAGGTACTTGCCAAACTATGTCACTGTCTTGAAGATTCTTCAAAATCTTAGTCCACTTCTTCTTGTTAAAGTCTTCTCACCATTCTTTTGCCAAATACTCTCTCAATGGGGAAAAACCTCCCAAAAATATATTGGGTAAAACTTTTTTCGGTGTATCCCAAAAATGACTTTGGATACAAACCTGAAGTAACTGAGCACAACCCCTAAAATGCCCCTCCTTGTGCCTTCGGATACCATTCAAGGAGATAAAGGTTTCGGTCAAGATTGTTGATGTTGGGTTTACCTTCCTCTTCAAGCGTTCGAATAAATCCAAAACGGCTACATCAATGTTGCTCAAAACTCTCGGAAAAATGATCAAACCATATATCCCTAAGGCAAACAAGCCCATCTTCATAACCTCATCTGGGTGCATAGGTATTATATCTTTAATGCATTCCCATGAAAAAGCAATATTGTCCCCCTCATTCTTGAATCAAAGCTTTTACCCAATCTTTACTCATTACGGCTATGTCCTTGAGCTTGGCGGGATAATTATGAGATTTTTGATGTAAATCAAATCTTTCTTAACATTTTTATGATTAAGCAGTGCCGTATATTCTTCAATTGTGGGTATCATGCCTTCCCCATTAAAAGTCAAACAAAAAAGGCGGGGTTCAAAAATAGAAACAAGGCTCATAACAGGGGTTCATTAATCCTGACGTACATCAGATCAGCTATATCCCCATAGTTATCACAGAACAAATTCTTTAACCTCTAATCCCAACTTTCCCATATCTCTTTTAATTCATGAAGATCACTTTGTTGTAGGCTCACATAGGTATACCTCAATACTATGCGTTCACTCGGCAAACTGTCGCCTTGAATTCTTTGGTTGCTTTTAGACCAATGTCGGACTTGTGAGTTGTTTTCCTCTTTCTTAAGATACCTCTCATCCATAATGAAAGATCTCTAATTGGGCAAACAGCTTCGAATCAACACCTTTATGTCATGTACTGTAGGTGTAACAAAATATATGCAAAAGCAAAAACAAAACACAAAAGAATAAGTTGGTACCGAATAAAATAAATAAATGAAGTGAAAGAGTAGGAAGATTAAACAAACAAAGCAAGAAATAAACCTACTTGCATCACACTTAAACACCTAGGTTATCCGCATGGCTCTAAGAGGGGTGGGCTTTCTATATTCTCTACATGCAATTTTGGTACTAAGAAGGTACCGGAACTGTCCTTCATGTCCCCTACTAAGGGTAGCAAGACCCCCAACCATCACCCATTATAGGCTCCTTTCAATCGAGTTCAATTCAGGGGGACCCATTCGCTATGCCCATATAGGAAAATGATATTCCCACGAAAACATAGGGTACTCGAACCCCGAAGGTATTTACTAGGTCCATACGGAGGAACGATATCCCCACAAAAGCACTAGCCTTTCCCCCTACTTAAACGGACGGGTTTATATGTCAAATTTTAAATGCGTTAAAATAAACTCGCATTTATAAACAAATATCAACTTAATTTTCACTTTAACTTGCAACTTCCAATATTAATAAAGTGGTGATTTTTTTAGGCCTGACTCTCTTTTTTGTAAAAAAACAAAAATAGGTCCCCACTGGAGTCGCTATGCTGTAACGACATTTTGGAAATTCGATACGAGGTTATCCCATTTTTATGGAAATTTGGATTTTAGGGGATTTCTTTTTTTAAAAAATCAGACTTTGAAATAAAAAATTGGAGTCGCCACCAGTCACTTGGATTAAGTAGACCGGACATCAAAAATAAAACTAGAGATTACTATGGGTTCGGGAGTCAATTACGAGTGGGGAAGATTTCGCACCCCCACCACGCCCAAACTTGGTACCAAATCAATTACCGCTTTGTTATTATTGGATTTTGCGAGTTAAAGTGACGATTAAATCAAAATTCGGTTATACATGTGAGTAGATTTTAAGGGCCCCGTTATTCAAGAGTAAACGAAAAAAATTACCACTAATACGACTGGTACTAGCCACGTTTACTCTCGAATAAAAGGGCATCGCATTAGCAATTTATATATCGAGTGCAACATATAAATACATGTCAAATAAGCATAAACATGACAAATATAAATAAAGGCATGAAATAAATGTGAGGATCCCAAATATCATACATTAAAACATTATATTATGAAAACTATATTATAGACATATAATAAGGTACCATACATATATATCTATATATACGTATAAATACATATTTATAAAAATAATAGTTTAGTTCTGGCAGTAGCATCACATATATATATATATATATACATTAAAATTACATATTATATGATATATAAAAAAATATAATATATGCATATATTTATATATATATATATATAAACCATATATCATATACGTTATAAATATATACATATTTTGAAAAAGTATAATATATATATATATCAAAACTTCAAATCGGACACTATATAGAAAAAATACACAAAATATGTATAATATATATATATATCAACACCGAACGTTACACTATATATAAAAACATATAATATATATAGTAAAATCATATATTATACTATATAAACATATATTATGAACTAACATATAACATATATATACATCTCAAAACCACATCATGTACATATATATCCACAACATAACAAGGCAAGAATAACAAATTTCAATAGTAAATGGGACTGAAAATTAAATATGCATGAAAAAAGGGTAAGCTAGGGGTTTCTCCTCTAGATTTAGGACTAAAATAAACAAAACTTGAAATTTTGAAGACCCAAAAGGGTATTTAACCATTTAAAAAATATTAGATTCAAAAATGGGACTAAATTGAAACATTTTGAAAGCTACAGGGATGGGATGCGATTTTAAAATGTGAAAGCCCTCCCGAGCGCTATAAGGGAAACGCGGAAGGGTTTATACTGTAAATGATCTATTTTTAAAACCTTAAATCAATATAAATGGGCCATTTCAGGCACAAAATTTCCCCTTTTGACTAAAAACGAGTTCACAAACTCTCCCCTTCCCCTTATTTGCTCTGCTAGGGTTTAGCAAACCCAAAAACCAACCATCACCGCCACATCAGCCGCCGGCGACCGGCGGCCGGCGAACCTTAAAACAAGCCAAAACGACCCCTCCTTTCATCTTTAACCCAAATCTGAAAACAATTTTCTAAATGAATCCTCTTTTTTGTTTAAAGCCTTTAAAACGAGACCCGAGATCTAGTTTCAACCCTTTTTTCAACGCTTGTCTCTTTACCGATTCACCATGCACGGCCTCGAGGAGGCCAGGAGGCTTATCATCGACGAGAAAGGGTAACAGCACGAGTGAAAATGAACTATCTCGAAGGTAGAAGAGATGCCTCTAAACTCTTGAGTTTTTTTTTTTTGCTTGATAATCCATAATCCTCCTTACAATATTCTAGGGTTTTCTATATATACCCTGAGTTTACATACTTTTAGGAAATAACAGAAATGAAATTACAAATTCATCTATTGGTTACTTCTTGAGATTTTTGGCCGAATTCATATGCATTTCTGAAATTATTGGCTAATCCCTCAAATTTGTTGGTAACCATCTCTGACATCGTCATTTGTGTCTCTTTGCATATCGTGGCCGCTTGATGGAGTAGGGGACTAGAGAGAGAAACGACGTGGGTAACAAGGCACTGGTGGTCCAAATCTGACATGCTCGAGCAGCGGTGATGTGGTGCTTGGGAAAGCCATGAACGTTCGGGCGGTGAGCTCTACACGCGGCTGGGAAGATAAAGGGTCGGACGATAAGCTCCACGCACAGTTGGAAAGATTAAGGGCCTCTTCACCTTTTAATCTGGGCCGTTAGATCATGGTGAGATCTAATGGCTCAGATGTGGCAGCACAATGATAAAAAAGGTTACCATATTAGGCCATTAGGGTTTTAAGCTTGGGCCCTTATCGGGCCAAAATGTATATGTATTCTCTTTGGTTTTTTTATATATATGGTAATGAACTGATGTATATATTAAATATATATATGGACTCTTTATTTAATCTAGTTGGGCTTCTATTTACCCTATATTAGTATATATATTTTTTGTTTTTGTGTTTAATTTAACATAGTGATAATAATAATAAAAGAAAACAACTAAAATAAACTAATAAATAAAAATGGGAATGGGTGGTTAGCCCAAAAAAATTAGTGATTACAAATACAATGTATTTTTTCCTACCAACATAACATTTAAGCTCTAAAATCTAAAATCTAAATCTCTAACTCTAAATCCTTAATTATTAAATTCTAATTGTAAACCCTAAACTTTAAACCTCTAATCCTTAAAATAAATATACATATATAAAATAATATTTACATTTGGCAATGCACCACATATTCTTCTTAATAATAAACCATAATATGCATTTAAATAAATCAATAAGAGTTTTATTTAAGAATAAAGCAAAGAATATATTAAGTTATAAAAGCTTATCTTTTATGAATAGAAACAACCAGTTTTATTAAAAAAAAAACAAAAATATCTAAGTTACAATAATGATTTACAATCATAAGCTTAAATTATACATATAATTTGGACACTTTCCTATAACTATTGACCTAAGAAACTAGTCGCTAGGGTTTTCAAACTTAAGATTTTCTGTCTAGCCGTAATTTTATTTTTCATTTTGATTGACCGTCGTCGTCGGTACCAATTTTGGTTGGCATTGGTTGTTGAACATCAGTAATCTTTCTTTTTTTGATTGAGTTATATTTTATATTTGTTTTTTTTTTCTAGTTTTTAATAAGAATAATTTTGCTTTTGTACCACATCTTCTCTGTCTTTTGGCACGCTTTTTATCTCCATTGACGATTGTTTGACTGTTTTTTTTTATTTTTCTCAGTGTTGGATTTAACATTACACCGACCGATCAAGATGATGTTTATTTTTTTATCCTGCTGATCATTCTAGCTTTGAACTCTCAAATTGAATTTGGATACGCTGTTTACATTTATGGATGATTTTCTCACAACACTCGGCTCTAATTTAAGGTTATCAGTAGTCTTTCAATAATTTTTTTGTGATTCATTTACCAATGTAGTTAAATACGTTTGTTTCTATTTTTTTTTCAAATCTTTTGATATAAAAGCTTATCTAAATAGAATAATATAGCTAAAATAACATTTTTCTAATGTCTTGGCCTAAAATATTCCAAATGCCACGTCGTTGCAAGTGAAGAGTTGAGGCAGAGTTTCCTCGTGGAACAGTTGGCAGCCAATCATTGCACTTGACTCCCTTTTTATATTTGCTTCATCCGCATGGCCCAGCTCCCATTCACCACATATTCCAACCATTTTCTCTACCCTTTTCATGGCGGACTACACCCTTTCCATTCCTCTCTTAACCACCTCCGCCACCGCTACCAGCGGCGCTGCCAAAGATGATGCTGAAAATGGGGTTTCCTTATCCACTACTTCCGTTATCATTTGCCGTCTTCTCTTGGTAATTCTCATCGGAACAATCTCCGTCTGGGCTAACCACGAAGCATCGAAAGGATTCAAGGTAACCATACTCAACAACCCCGCAGTCAAAGACTCTCCGGCGGGGCGGCGCTTCCATCTCTTTTACGTGTCGAACGACGAAGCCACTCGAATCATCTTGAACACAAGCGCCTTGGTCGAAAACATTCTCTACCCCAATCAGCCCCACCAAACAAAGAAGCCAGTTCACCATGTGGTTCTTCAGCTGGCCGCCGGCGACGACAATCCGTCGGCGAACAAAGTCAGTGTCGTCAACATGAGCAAAGGCAAGGAATCTGTTTATGTCATCAGTTTAAGTTCATCAATAATGGAGGAAAGTAATGTCAAGTACAGTGTCATATCAGCCATCCAACGTGCCATGGCTCGTATATGGCTCTGGGACGGCGAGTCCAGTGCTGCTCCACCTTGGCTCATCGATGGCATGGCGGAGTACATATGGAAGCAAGCCGGATTCCGCCACCGTGACGAAGAAACAACATTGCATTTGAGATCGAATTTCCGACAAGAAGAGTTTTGTTCTGTTCTTTCTCATGTATGTTCCAAATCGAAGATGAACACGAGCGCCGTATGTGACGAACATCGGAAGTGGGCAAAATCAGGCGGTGTTTGCAGGGAAGATGACAAGGATCCGAAGACCGTGGCAGCGGCTTTAGGTTATCTTGAGGAGCGAAACAAAGGGTTTGTTCAAGGATTGAATCGGATTCTGAGAAATGGGTAGGATTGAAGTTCGGACAAGATTAGTTTAGCTGTCGTTTTTGGAACATTTTTGGCTCACATGGGTTGAGTTAAACACTGCCATTAATTCAAGAACAGCAGTGGGACGAGGATGATGACATGTCATTGTTATCAGAGGTGAACAATTATCCTCGTTATTATCCAAAAATGAAACTATTCTTTGTTTAGACGTGTTAAAACAAAAAAATATTGAATGTGTACAATTACATTTGGCAGTGAGTTAAGTTGATCGTCTTTATTCCTTTATATTTTTTTAGATTATAAGTTCTAGATCTACTAAGAATATTAATAAAGTATGAATATCATATTATTTAAAAAATATTGTTCGACCGATCATTATTTGTTATTGGTCGGTTTTATATTTCATGCTTAATATAGTTTAAGAACTTAAATTATTATATGATTTACGATGATGAGACATGTTAATATGATGTTATTTTAAATAGAATAAATTTGTGGTTCAGATTAAATATTTTCATCTATATCCTATTAAATGGAATGCGGATTGATGTCTTTTTATGCACTTCTTCTATGAGCATTGATGGTAGAATATAAGAAAGGGTGTCATTGATGTTGAAGTTTGGATTTCCAAATTTATAAGATCTTTTGACGGTAGATCTCAACATCCATTATTTGGGTACCTGATTTAGAGTTTAGGGTTTAATGGTTTAAATATAGTAGTTTTAAATTTAAGGGTTGTTAATAAAATTTTGGGTTTAAGGTATTTTGGATTTATAAATTAAAACATAATTCTCTAACCATATTACCATAAAACATAACTCTAATCTTAAACTTTAAATTCTAACGATAAACCTTAAACTTTAAACTTAAACTCTAAACATTAAAATTGAGACGCTTGCTGTGAAAATAAAAAGGTTACACCATTTATGTATGGGATAATAATCCCATTATATTATCTAAAATGAAGTCAAGTTGCAATTTGTTTGGTTTTGATGAGTTGGCTTTTTAATTATCCTAACTAATTAAAGGATAAATTGACATAAAAGACAAAAAGGATAATAGAAGAGTAGTTGTAGACAAAATAATTGTGTTTCGGCTTAATGGTATACGAGATCTTCAAATTTTTGAAAAAGTTGATGTAATCTCTGAATATTTTTGTACTTAATGAGATCAGGGACAGAATCACATGGTGATTTAGAAGATCAGTTGACACTTCAAAATTTTTTAATTTTTTTATATAATTTGTATATAAAATATTTTTTAAAAAATAAATAATACTCATTTATAAATAATTAATACTCATTAAATAATTTCTTGACTCCTTCATTGGGTTTTATCTTCCAATGAACCCACATGCAAGGGTTATTCTTGTGGGACTGTTGAAAAAAACAAAGGCAAATGACATGTAAAGAAGGAAGTAAAGGCTTGGAGTTTTGTTTTGATTGTTTGTGTTGTATTGGTATGGTATCTAATCCATTGAGGGATGCAATGGCATAACACAGGTGGGAATTGTTAGGGGCATGACCCGTCAAAAAAATTGTAAAATTAAAATTTAGTTCCTATAATTTTTTAAAAATTTATATTAAGTTTCAAAAATTTTAAATATTCTTAATTAAATTTCTTCTTTGATTTTTAAAAGTTCTCGTTAAGCCTCTCAAAGTTTTAAAAATTTTAGTTAAACCCCAATATAATATATATATATATATAGAACCCTTCAAAAAATTTTAAAAATTTTAGTTTATATCTCTAGTTGCCCCTAATTTTTTTCACCAAATTCTGCCAATGAAAGAGTGTTTTGGGTGTCGAAAAATTACAGAAAATGTATATTGTAATGAAAGTGGTTAAGGTTTGTTTATTTTTATTTGGTTTGGAGACTTATTGGTACTAACGGTAATGTTTAGGTTGTGCTTTTTTGTGATGGATGTAATAAAAGATGGATTATAAATGTCATGGTTGTTTATGGATTTTAATAGTCTTCTGGATTAGTTCAGAAGCTGAAAATGGTTGTGCTTTTCATATTTTTGGGGGTATTTTGTTGACGAATTTGCTATTCATTCTTTTTGCAACCTTTTATAGAACAATAATAATAATAATAATAATAATAACATTTGTACTTAAAATATAAAACCCCGAACAATTCAAATTAAATTTAAGTTCATATTTAAATTTTAAATCCCAAATAAAAAAAACTCAAATGAATGAAATTTTTATTCAAATATAGTTTTAGAATTTTTTCTAAAAAATATGACTCTTCTTATTTTAATTCTCGAAATATTATATTTGCTACAGTATCTTAGAATTTGGATTCAACTGAATCCGAATATGAACAATATTTTTTTCAAAAAACCCCATAAATGTCTAAAGCCGGATCCTCAAACTCGTCTTTAGGGGCATTTTTATAATTTACAACATAAAGGCGGAGTCTCCTAAACCAGCCTTTAAGATATTGTAATAAACGGACTAATTCAAAAAAAAGTAAAAAAGATCATACTTTAAAAAAAAAACCTGAAACAATATTTATGAATTTCTTCCCAAATGAATTTAAGCTGAAGGAACTCAACCCAACATCGAGTGAAGTCCAAGATTTATTAAGTTGATAAAAAACTCAAATTCAATTTCTCAAGCCCAAATTTAATTCATTTAATGCCCGAACAAGATTCAAATTGAAATTATATAAAATTATTCTTTATTCAAAAAAAATTAAAAATAACAAATTTTAATCCGAACAAAATTTAATGTCTATAAGATAAAATAATATCAAATCAACATTCATATATACTTGAAGTAAAACAAAAGGGTGTCCATTGTGAGAGGATAAAGACCGTTTGACAACTTTAAACGTGAACCATACATATACAAAAGGTGCCTTTATTCCAATGGCATAAATGTCTTTCACTTTTTCCCAAGTGGAGTGCCTTTATTTATTGCGAGACAAACCTTAATTTTTAACTTAATATTGAAATAAGTGTCCACACTACATGTAAAACATTTTTAATTATTCTGGTTATTTTATGAAAAACATATTTCTTTTACAAAAATCATATTGTCATAAATATAAATTATTTTTAATTTGTATTTATTATTTCAAACGGTATTATTTTATTATTAGATTATTAAATAAATATTTAATACACAAAATAAAACTATCTGCTATTTAAAAAATTAATATCATTAAAATTTTAATATCCTAATGATATTATTTAAAAATATCGGCACTAATATTTTTTTGAATAGTCTAAAGGTGATTACAATGTAGTATCTATGCATAGATATTCTTAATCCTTTGATAATGCACACACACCTTGCAGACATTGCGATTAAACATGTGTCTTCTAGGATGAACATCATCCACTTTTTCACTAAAACCACTTGTTAGGTTCATATTGGCACTAATATTAAAATAGTAGTTGTTTAATTTTTTTTCATTAAGCTATTAATTTTTAATATTAATATTTCATTTAGTAACAAGTTAATAAAAAAATAATTATGTTAATTGTAAGAGTTATATTTCATACACAATATGTGTAAAAATTATACAATCTTTCTTTCTCTAACCCTAAATCCTAAGTCTTTATCCCAAAATAATACTATTTAGAGTATCAAATTAATGTTAATATTAAATTAATCATATAAATATTATAAAGCTCTTAAAATAATATAATAATTAAATATTATTTATATTTCTATGATTAAAAATATCCCAATTTTTATATTATAAAAAATTTATCAATAATCATTTACAAATTATAATCTATATATTTATTATTAAAATATTAACATAAAGAATCCTTCATTAAAATATTAAAAAGACTATTTAAAAATAAACAATTACTAATATTAATAATAATTTTTATAAAATTTTAAATTGTATTAATTATATAATAAACTTTTAGTTTAATAAGAATATTATATTACCTCAGGGATGAAAGTTAGAAATTAAAAATAAAAAGAGTCGAGAATAAAATGTTACGATAAACATTATAAAGAAATTTAAAAAAAAAAAACAAGACCAACAATGTTAATAGTAGGATTACATATGTTGAATTCAAGTAAAATGAGTTTACTTTTACTTACGCACGTTATTACTAAAGTAAGAAGTATTTAATAATACTAGAGTAAGTAAAAGAAATTATAATTTAAAAGTTTACAAGGTCAATTAAAAAAAAGAATCGTAAGAGTAAAATATAAAATCGTAAGGTTAAGCCACGGGACCCGACTTCTGTCAACTCCTTATGGCTACTTCAATGTATTACATATTATCAAAATATAACATATTATTATGTTTGTTTAATATTATTGAAAAGAATAATATTTGATATTAATATTTTAATATATTTTTTAAAAAATAACTTTTTCAATACAATAACTTTTTGTTTGATTCAAGTTAATTTTTAATTTAAAATCCATCGTTCTTATAAAAATATTTTTTTTGGAAAATGACTTACACTTTTAAGATGAGAAAATAATTTTTAAAAGGACTTTTTCTTAAGGACGAACGCAGAATTTATAAAATTTTTAGAGGGACAAACCTATAAAATTTTTAGAGGTATAAACTTATAAAATTTTAGAAGAACGAAAATAAATTTTTAATAAAAAATACATAAAATAATTTAAATCATATAAAAATTTTAAATTTTTATAGGACGACGGTCCTCTCCAGCCACTCTCTAGCTTCATCCATGCTCTTTCGTTAATGAAGCTATTTTCTATAAAAACAAATACGTGGAAAGTAGTGATCTTAACTGGATGGATATTATATTTACACTTTTTTATATATAATGGAGGTTATAATTTGGGATTAGGAAAAGATAAATATTAGATTTGAATTTTATTTGAAAATTAATGATATGAATACACTAAATCAAATGGATGATATATTATTGCACATTTTCATATTTTTATGATATTCATTGCTCTTTTACCTGAGTGAAAGCCTTAAAATCAAATCAATCTTTTCCAAGAAAAAAAAGGAAATTTATACATCAATTTAATAGCATTAGATCAAGACAGAGCCCCAGAAAATAGAGAAGAGTGAAGAATATTACTTATAGGGTAAAGTACAAAAACGGTCACCAACTATACCGAAAAATATAAAATAGTCACCAAACTTTCAAAAGTTACATAATGGGCATTAAATTTTAGTTTTTATTACAAAATGACCATTGATCTGTTAATTGTTGTTAAGTGAATGACGTAACAATTACGAAAATTTGAATAATAATATATTTAATCATCTATATTTACATATTCAATCAATTTAGTCCTAATTTAACCCTCATTATTGATGTCTAAATTAATTGATCCGTTAATTGTTGTTAAATGTGTTGGTATACAAATTTTTATAACCGTAATGTCACCTAGTTAACAATAGTTAACGGCTCAGTGACCATTTTGTAATAAAAATTAAAGTTTAATGATTATTATGTCACTTTTGAAAGTTTGGTGACCATTTAGTATATTTTGATATAGTTTAGTGACTATTTGTTACTTTACCCTTATTTATTAGCCGACCCTCTTTATGTCACTTTGTCTCTCTCGATCCATGTCTGAATTCTAAAGTCTCTCTTTTTCATCCCCAGGAAAAGAAAAAAAATCCTTTTGTTAAGAAAATGAACAAAAATGGAGAACAACAAGAAGAAGGACATGGGGGAATTGAAGTCCATGAACAAGAAGCAAGTTCTTTTGTTTTACTGTGTGGAATGGGAAGAGCTTGCCCGTAAAGTTGCTGCTCAATCCCAACTCATTACCCTTCAATCTATCAACTGGAGGTCTGCTCACTTCTTCAAAATCTTTCTTTTCTTTTTTCTCGATTGAATGATAAATTTCATGTTTCTTTCTGTTCTTTAGATTTTTTTTTTTTTTTGCATTTCTTGAGGTGGGTGTTTTACTTTCTTATTCTTTGTTTAATATGTTTGTAGAAAGCTTGAATCTTTAAGATTGTGATCAGATTGGGTGTTGGGATAAGTGGCAGCGAATTTCATGAAGCTGTTTATAATTATCATTTCTATTTTTGTTTTCTTAAAAAAGTAGAGAAAAAGGGGGAAAAGTTCTGCTTTTTATTTGGATGTGAATTTCTGGGTTATCTTTGTTTTTGCCACTTTGTTCATATTCTTTAGTCTTGTGAGACTCTGATCAACTTCCTTGTGTGTTTATTTCTGGGTTCTGTATGTTATCCTTTCGGTTTAGTATTTCATTCCATTTGAAAATGTAGTCATGAGAACCCTGTTAGAGCCAATGAATAGCCATCTTTGATTCAATGGTGCCTGTTTGACCAATAGACTTAGTAACGTTTTGTCAAGACTTGAAATAACTCGGTCCAAGTCAAGTCAGCTCTAAACCTACTCATAAAGTTGGTCAGCACTCACCAATTGGTCATTGTGTTCAATAACAGGAAAAATCAGCTGATTTTCATGTTTTGACCTTGTCCGAAGAACATGCTAACTTGTCTATGCTCTTACTTTCAGCCCTTCATTGAAACTCAGCCAATATGATGATATATGCAAACTCCTTTATCATTTCCAGTTGTTTCGATCCAAACTTTCCTCTTCCAGTAACAAACACTGTTTCCATTGCATCGATGATTCCATTGAGATATGTATTGTTTTTGCAAAATAATTATTACAGTCAATATTTGTCTTGCTAACGTCTCAATTGTAGTATGACATTAATTGCATTCAACCATAGGCATACGCCCTTTAAATTTTGTCTTTATCGTTGGTGATGTTTTAGAATGCTCCAGTTCATATGATAATAAAAAATCAAGCTTCTTTGCTGCAAGGCTTTATGCTCTAGAATTGATTTCAGTAAGATATATATTGAACTTCCTTCAACGACAGGAGCTTTGATGATGGATTTCCGAATCTTTACATAAACAATGCACATGATATCCGAGGTCAGCATGTTGCTTTTGTTGCATCCTTCAGCTCCCCATCTGTTATATTTGAACAGCTTTCCGTCATATATAGTCTTCCACGATTGTTTGTTGCTTCCTTCACTTTGGTGTTGCCATTCTTTCCAACGGGCTCCTTTGAGAGAATGGAAGAAGAAGGAGATGTAGCAACTGCATTTACCATGGCAAGGATTTTGTCAAACATTCCCATATCTAGGGGTGGTCCTACAAGTGTAGTCATTTATGACATCCATGCTCTGCAGGTTTGTTTTTCTTTTGCAATGGAAATGATTAACATATATATTCCTTTGTTACGATATATATATATTTATTGCTGAAGTGGTTTATCAGATTCATCTGGAAAGTTTTATCTAATTTTTTTGCATCAGCATGATGCTAATTGTTAAGACACTTTAATGTTTAAACATCACAAGAATCTTAATTGTTCAATCTCATAAATTTGAGTCATGTTTCTTATCTGCCAAGATACCTGAAATCAGTCACTTCTGTTTCTTATCCTGAGCAACCCCTCCCCCTTATTAGAAAAATGGCATCAAATTTTTAGACAATTTCCCTGCTGGAATGGAAAGCAACAGTTTTAGCAGTTTGTCCTTATAATACATGTTCCTGCTGTTCTGATTATTATTTGTATATGCCTCATAGAATGAAGCTTGTTGTGGTCCCGGGTATAGGATCACTTATGAACAGGACTACGTTGGGCAGTCGTCTTCTTGTTTTACCTTTTAGCTATGATTCTAGTCAAGGGAGAATCCACTTCGAGACTTGTTTGGGAGAGAGTCATCTGATATCAAATTATAAGGAAAATTCTGAGCACAAACTAAGGATTGCTAACATTAATGTTATCAGCAACGGGGTTCATTGCTGACCATAGATCTGTGATTGATTCCAAGTTGTCTTAAAATTCCATGTTCATGCATTTTGATGTTGATCCAATGAGCAAACACGTTGTTAATCTTTATTCTCAAACATGATTATTTGTGATTCATCGGTTGAGAGACGAAGTTAGCCTTGGTGATTGGTTGTATAGTTTTCTCACCAACACATTCGCTTTAGCAACACGGGGATTCTTTCATTTCTTCTCATGGTTTCACATGTTCCTTCAAAGCAAACATCAAAGGGCAGGCTTGTGTTTTGCATTCTTTTTCAGTCTACAGCTTTAGGCATAGGAGCATGAAATATTTTGTTGCACGGTGCCAGTTTATTGGTTTATTAATTTTGTTACAATATTTATGCCCCTCTGTTATCCTCTCTTTTATTAGGAGATTTGATCGTTATTTGTTAATTTACCTCTTAATATAGGAAAGATTTTATTTCGGAGACCATGTGTTGCCTTTATTTGAGACTGGGATCCCTCTTCTAAAGCAGCGTCTTCATCAGCTTCCTGATGCTGATAAGGTATGTATATCATCTCGAAATGTCGTCTGGCGCTAAATATATTTTTCTGTCATCATGCTACTTGTCAGGGCCATCTTCTACATGATTTTTTTCCTTAATGCCATTAACGTCTCTTAGGAATGATCTCTTATTCTAGGTTGTTAAACCCCATTAAATTAAATTAAATTTCTTTTTCAGATAGTTGTTGCGTTTCCGGATGATGGAGCTTGGAAACGATTTCACAAATTGTTAGATCATTTTCCGACGGTCAGTTTTGGAAGCTTACCTATTAAGTTATATTATGGAGTATTATGTTCCTGTTTCCCTTTTATTATATGTAGATTTAAAGTACATGGTAATTGATTGGCAGGTTATCTGCACAAAGGTTCGTGAGGGTGACAAGAGGATAGTTCGACTCAAGGAGGGAAATCCTGGTGATTGTCATGTGGTGATCGTTGATGACTTAGTGCAATCTGGTGGTACTCTCATCGAGTGCCAGGTACTTGTAGTCCAATAACCTCTTCATATACACTTTTTCTCTTATTACATTATTCTGCTCTGAGAAGCTGGTGTCACTATTTGATATTCAGACATAGCATGATCACATAACTCGAAATGATATGCCTGATTTGTTGGTTCATGGAACTTGGTTCTTCCAGAAAGTTCTGTTAGCTCACGGAGCAGCGAAGGTGAGCGCGTATGTCACTCATGGCGTTTTCCCGAAGCGTTCCTGGGAGCGATTTGTGCGAAAGAATGACGGTGAGTAATTGCTTGTCCTCGTCTTGTGTCTGATTCAACTTTTGTAGGTATTGATTGGTATTTGATTCCCATATTGCAGAAGGGTCAGAGAAGGGATTTGCCTACTTTTGGATCACAGATTCTTGCCCCCATACTGTGAAAGCCATCGAAAACACAGCTCCTTTCGAAGTTCTGAGTCTTGCGGGATCAATTGCTGATGCTCTACAAATTTAACCCAATTTCCAAGAGTCTTCATATGAACTCTCTTTATTCTCTCTGAATCACTCCCATCGTTTCAATAAAGGGGTTGAAAATGACTGATTTAGATATTTCTATTGATTTATCAGAACATGTAACATATATTATATCGGACAAGGAGATGTTCAAAGCATGGGAAAGTTTAGAACAAGCTTATGCATCTAGTATGAAATGGAATAAACATCATTTAACCAAATCTTGCACATTATGTTTCATAGATTTTAGATTTAAGTGTCCAAATTGTACTCTTTTTTTTCCGACAAGTGCTCAAAGTATTTTTTGTGCCAAATAAAATTTTCAAAGTTACCCGTTTAGGTGTCCCGATGTTAATTTTTTTAAAAAAAATCATTATATTTTTCGAAATTCACAAAATAACTCCAAATTCTTAGATCACTAAATTTGACCGTTGTCGGCGACGAAATAAAACCTTCTTTTGTTGTAAAATTTGAATGTCGGTGCCGTTTGATTTAATTTCGACGATAGGCATACAATTTGTGGGTTATCGATGGCGAAAGAATAGGAGAAATGATCGGAGGAGTCCAGTGATAAAAATAGCAAGCACCATGACTATTTTGAGGCTTTTTAGAATTTTAGGATATTTTATAAAATAAAACGTGTCACATGTCAAATTTTTATTGGCTAACAAAATTTTCAACGGCAAGACACTTCAATAAAAAATTTAAAAACATTATACCCTTATTTAGCCCAAAAATTTCTTTGAGCACTTATATAAAAAAACTATAATTTGAGTACTTATTCAATACTGCCCAAATTTTATATTAATGGAAACACATGCTTGCCCCATTGTGGCAAGAGACAAAAACACAAGACGTTATTAGAAATATCTGTACATGCATATATAGACAAAAACGAAGTTCATTACATCCCTACACAGTTTATGAACAGCCCTGTACCATAGGAATTTGGAATTCCCCAACAAAGATTTACATACAAAGTAACCATACTTCCATATAGACATGAATGGCCGAAAACATAGAATCCTGAGGAGATCCAAGCACCCAAGCACAGGTTGACGAGCAAACGCATACAGTTGCAAACAGACTTCAATCCTCAGCAACATGCTTCCGCCTTATTCTTCGACCCCTAGTTCAATAACAATTTCTGGCTCTACATACAAAGAAGAAACACTTTCTGCCTCATTTAATCTTTTTACTTCTCTAGTGAATTACCATGGAGTATCCATAGCTGAAAAGCAAACACTGCACGTCACAAGCTTTAACATACACGTGTTTTAATTTGACTTCCAACTTTATACACTTAGAAAAAGAGACTTATCAACTTGTTAGCATCCTTAGCCCCCTTTTTTTATAAGGTTAAGGGTCAGATTTCCAAATTTATTGTCAACTCTTCTCTGGCTTCTCATCCAGAAGGCCCTTTGGGCTCTCCAACAAATCCGCAGAATAAGATCCGTCTGGTTGACGAATACAGACATTCAAATTGCTAGAGAGGAAATGTTCCTGCACCATCACAAACTTATAAGTAACAAACAGTTCTTATTTGTTCTGTCTATAATGAAATGATGCTGTATCTGAATGAATTAGTCTGCACTAATCAAATACTAGGATTGATATATACACTTATTGTCGGCATGGAATTTCATAGTTGAACAAGGATAAATGCAAGTGAAACTCATATTAAAAACTTGATTACCTGATCACCAGTCTCTTGGCCCTCTGAATGGAACAGGATTGGCCGGCATCTCTTGTCTTCGTTCATCAAGCTTGAATTTTGGAAATGTGCCACAAGGGCAGACTTGCCCTGGATTCGAGCATAGGCCAAAGATGCCACCTTCTCACTGTTGAACTTCTCCCATTTCTTTCCATTAAAAGCCTGCAGAAATTTTCCATATAATTAACTCTTTCTCTGCCAAGAGGATACATTCACAGAAGCATAAAACTCAATATTTCTCTTACATGGATAAGTTCCGGTATATAATCTCCTTACAACCAGAAAATAGTTCATAGTACGATTTGATATAAATAAACAACTAATTTAGTTATATATACACACACACGTATTCAGATGTTACAAAAATACTATTTAATGATTGATAATATATACTATTTCTTGACACACTTGACAAAGGACCAAATGTTGAACCTGGTAGAAGGAGACAATATGTGAAGGGGATATCATATTGATGAAGGCATAACCTACATTGCACTTGTTCTGCAATCAGAAAAGTCAATAAATACCAATAATTCAACTTGGCCTAACCATACAACATGCCAACAACCCCGCACGAAAGTACCTTGAAATCAATTGGCAAATAGAGAAAATCGTAAATGCCCCGGTGATTCTCATCAATGGCCGCAAGCAGCATCTTTGAAGTATACCTAAAGAAATATAATACAAGCAGAAACCATCAAGAAAAAACACCATTTTACTTGGAACCCAAATCATTAAGTTCTTCACCATTCATTAATTTGTCTTACTTGTTGGGGATATTTTTAATCATTAAAGTGGTCCTGGTATCTTCTCCGTTTATTATTTTATCCAAATCAAGCTGATACTGCTTCTTGTTATCAATGTGGCTTCCATTATTTTCAACTAGCCGAGTTCCACTGCGGTCAGCAAACCCTTCATTGACAACTGTACCTTGTCCAGGAAAAGAACCATTCCCAAGGAAAATAGGACTGTACCTCGGCATTGACATCATTCTGAAACTAGGTGAACCATTTTCAGTTACATTTCCTAGGTGACCAACACCGGCACCGATAGTTCCACGGGCACCAACATTCATCAAAAAGCTACCATTGCTACGGTTTACACCCACACCAGCAAAAGGAACAGGGTTCATAAAAGATGTTTCAGGTGACTCTGAGAGATAGTTAAAGTGCCTATCCAGATGCATGCCAGAAGGAGCAGATCCCACATGATGGTGGTTGCTTGAACCAAAAAAAGAGCCATGTCGACTTGCATATGGAAAACCTTGTCCACTTGATGAAAAAGGGTGTTTCACTAGTGGTGTTGGCCAAGCAGAACTAGCACGCTCAGAGTAAGGAGTAGGACTTCCCCATAGAAACTGAGGACCAGTCAAAGTTCCAATGCCAGATGAACTTGAATTAGATTCACTGAAGGCAGAGATCGGTCCAGGGCTTGCACTTACCTTTAGCTCGGAGAAGGACCTAGAATGCTGGTAAGATGCACCTTGCACTGCTCCGGTATTAGTAAAAATTGGTTTTGTATTATTGGTCTTTCCGTGATCCTTACCAATAGGTGCAATCTTTGGAGAGTTAGGCACATGATGAGGTAGAATTGAAGCTAGTCCAGGCAAATTATTGTTACTTACAGGACTGAAAGATCCCAAACCAGGAGACTTACTAAAGGCATGCAAAGGATTTTGTTCAACAGGGCTGCCAAAGTGTGCCCAGTCACCTGTCACAGCAATGCATTACTCAGAATAATATAGGAAAACAGGCTGAATGAAACATAAAGTTGTTGAGTACACAAATGCAGAGCGCCTAAAATTACCAGGAGGAGAGTTAGCAACTGGAGAACCTATGTGATGTCTAAAACTTCGGGCTTCTTCGTGTTCCAGCTCCTGAGTTAGCTGCTGCATCAAGCTAACAAAGAAGGGGCATTAATTTTAATTTCTTTATACCAGTGTAAAAATACACCTAGCAACCATGAGTAAAGTGCAATTAATTTTAATTTTAGTTTAGCATGTTGCCAAGTTCCTAGTTGCCAGAAGCATTAAGCACTCTAAGAGAATTTGCGAAAGTATCTAGGATGCCACAACTACTGCTCCTGCTTTCTCCATAATATTTCAAGTACTGGCAATTCCTACTCATGGGACTAATCTATGAAAAAAGAAAATGCTTTGACCATCTTCCCCATTCTCTTTTTTGGTTGTTAACTACACAGAAAGATAGTATCTTCACTCCTAACTCCTACACCTTCACAATCATTGCAAATTTCTCTCCACATCATAAGCACATTAAAAGGTCATATTAAGTGTTTCATAAATCATATAATGCTAAAGATGATCTTACATAAACATCTACTGGATATCAGATGATATAAAGAAGTTAAAATTAGCGCTTACTTTCGACGAGTTCCACCAGGACGACTAGGTTCAAGCTTTATGCGTTTCCCAGCTATGTCACTCCGATTCAATGCTCTAAGAGCTGCCTCGGCAGCTCTAACATCATAAAATTCTATAAATTTATGGTGTCGCTTATGAGGAGTTTCCCTGATCTGCATTCTCACAACCGGAAAAGTCATCAGCAAGTCCCAAAGACATGTCGGGATGGTGAATGGAGGTGGTAGAGGACAAATTAGGCAATAATTATACCTCTTTGAGCTCTCCATAAGCCCCAAATATTTGGCGAAGGTCATCGTTTGATACTGATGGATCCAAGTTGAATACCACAAGCGTTCCCTGGTTTATATCTTTCTCTGATGGATTATCCTGGAACATTACAAGAGAAAATGCTTCGAAATCTGTTGAGGATCCCATCAACAATATCAAACTCAAACATATAAAAAAATACGCCTAGTCCAAACCTTGGGAATTGAGAAGTGAATGTCCAGTTTTCTTCGCCTTAGCGGCTTATTTTGTAATGCACGCATTGCAGTGCGTGCAGATCGAATATCATAATATGAAATCATTACAAAACCCCTATGCTTGCATGCAGTGTACAAAGTTCTGATATCTCCATATTGCTGCAAGATGTGTAGAAATTTCAAGATGATAATTAGTAGCCTAGTATGAAAACTCTTATTTGCAAATGAATAAAGGGGAAAAAAGAAGGTTCAAGAGACCAAGAAATAAAACCTTCATCAGCAAAGAGATCTATTAGGCAGAATACTAACTAAAGTAAATAAGAATAACAGACTAATTTAGAATACCTCAAAGAGAGATCTCAATTCAGTGTCTTCAACATTACTATTGATATTTCGTACAAACAATGTTCTCGAAGGATGCTCACCATAGGGATGTTCCCCCGCCACCGTTCCCACACCATTTGGAAGAGGGTAATGACCAATCCCATTTGCAAGAACCCCTTCTGATAGGTTCATCTTTGACATCCCAATAATAAGGCTCTCATGAGGATCAAAATCCAATTCCATTCCCCCTCCCGTACCAAAGACATCATACTCTTCCAAGTCCTCCAACTGACTAGGCAACTCACTTAAGTCGAAGTCATCTATTATGCCGGCAAGGAGGTCATCTTCATCACCAGGAAGTAAACTTCCAATTGCATTTGTTTCAACATCTTCGAGTGGGTCCTTTCCATCATTCTTAAGTTCTAGCTTATGCAACTCAGGCGAGTTATCATCAACAGAATGACCAGAATGCTCCGCATCAGCAAAGTTCACTGCATTTTAGCAAAAGAATACCTCATTCCTATTCTAAGTACATAGCAATATAGTATATACAACACTTTTATATCAGTAGATAACACATACATTTTTCATGAGGAAGGACAGGTAATGAACTAGAAAATAAGCTTGCATCATTTGATGAGTGATATGTCTCAGTTTTACGTGGGATTCCCCATGCACCAGTTTCCCACTTTCTAGAAATATTGACTGAAGGGGTATTGGATGGACCTATAATACAAGAATTCAAAAATCAACATCTAGTAAGATTAGACAAGCAAGATGAATCAGATCACAAGCATATGTATCCTATCTTCAATCAGATGGTTAAAGAAGTTATACCTTCAGGTTGACTTGATATCGAACCGTTTGACCTTTGCTCCATTTAACAATTTCTGCATGCAAAGAACTAGAAAAATTACTATCAAAATATGATTTGCAGACTAATTCTGCATATATAACACATATTATGTGAAACCATAGAACAGCATAGCATATTGCAAAGCGTTCACTAAATTTTTCGAGCTCATATTGAATTTCAAAACACACAGCAGTCAAAACAAATGAAACTTTTGATTCATGTTTCATAATCATCTAGCTAACCATAAACTAAAATATTTCCAATTAGTTCCTGATCACACAGCTTTCACAGTAAATACAGGTTACAGGAATTCACTTTCGTGTAGTCAACCATGCGATGATTCTCTACAGATAAACACAAGTCCTAGTAAAGCAAGCAAAATTGTCAAGATCAAACAGAAAATTCAAAAGTTATCTACAGTATAAGCTCTAAAGAGCTGATAATCATGATCAAACAACAGCAGCACACCATTGCAGCAAATAAGTCAACACCCAAAACATGAAATTATGACGATCAAAATGAAGAGAAAAAAAAAACAGAACTTAACCAAAAGATTAAAAAAATCATCAAACCCCAGAGCAGCCAACGAGAACTTCACTTATTAACAAAGTCAAAAGAACCATAAGCTGAGAAACAAAATTAACCCTTTTGAGCACTTCCCAGAAACATTTATCTCAACATCACTCCCTACTTTTGTTTCTCATATATTTTATCAAACACTAGAAATAAACAAATAAAGAAGAAAATATCACCTTTTTACAAGAAAATGTAATATATAAGAAAGTAGTTAAAGAGAGTGCATTGAAGAAGCAAACTTGACTGGCATGATTCCAAATAGAGTTTTTGTCTTTGATGGCCCAGAATTATATATACAAAAAGGGTAAAACAAAGAGAAAAAAGAAACCCAAAGAAAGAAACAGAGAGAGTTTCGTGGAAGCAGAGATATTTCTTCCTTGTACACTTCTACTTCCTCTTCTCTCGCCGGGAAACTAGAAAAAATATATATACATATAAAATAAACAGAAATGTTTTTCCTTTTTTACAAATTAAGAGCAGTGTATTAAAGAGAAACTGAGAGAAAATTTATAAAAACATGATTGGATGGAGAGAAAAGGAAAGAAAAAAAAAACAAAATTTTCTCTCCGGCAATCTGCTGTCCATAATTTAATATTTTTACAAAAAGGGGAGAAGAAAAAAAAAGATTGTGCTGAATTGGAATTTTGTTTGGCGTCCGTTGACACATATAGCCCACACAAGACACTAAACAAAACATAATGGGTAAATTTTGGTTCATTTGCTTTGCCCTTTATTATATTAATGTTCCTGTTTTATTACGAATTTGCCCTGCCTTTTGTCTTCGATGACGTGGCTTCCGGTTACTGGTGGGAGGATTGTTGGTGTAAGAATGGTGCGAAATAATTCTCACGGAATCTGATCAGAGTGCGCCCCGAACGTCCAACGGCTGGTGATGGAGTACACGTGTAGAATTGGGTTATGGGGATGGTGTGTTAGATGGGAATGAGCGCAAGTGATTATCTGTGCTTCTGTATCTGAGTTGGTGAGGACCAGTGACGTGTCGGCAAGAGTAGATTGGATTCAGCTGCTCCATCGTGTGGGATATTTTAGGGGACGAGATGTTCGAATAAAACTCTGATACATCGAGGTCTTGCTAGACTTCACAAATTTTAAAGCTGTAAGTTTTTTTTTTACTTAAAATATATTATTTTTTATTTAAATATTTAAAATATTTCTAGAAAATTTTATGAAATAATACTTTTAAATTAGCGAGCTACGACCTAGAGTGAAAGTTGAAGTCTCCAACGGTAGCTAACGACATATAATATATATATATATATATGAAAAAAATTGATATACAGGACGTGTAAATTTTAAGGTTTTATTTTAAGGTTTAAGGGTCTAGGTTGTAGGGTGTAAATTTAAGGTTAGTGTTTATAATTTAAGGTTTATAGTTTAGAGTGTGGGGTTTAATTTTTTAGGGTTAGGATTAAGAATTTAAGATTTAAATTTTTATAGTGTAAATACGTAAACTTGTGTAAAATTACAATTTATATATATATATAGAAATAATGCATGTCGCTAATCTTAACTATTTAATTTTTTCAAAATAATGAAAAAATGTATAGTTCAACTATCGATGCAAAAAAAATATTAAGCGTCGCTAACTACAGTTGACTACTTCGACTTGTATTGGAGCAATTGTCGAAGTTTTGCTAAAATTCTGGCAAACATCCTTTTTCCTTAAAATTAAATTCTAAAAGCATTATTTCCTAAATTTTGCGGTATTTTATTTGTCTTAATAAGTATTTAAAATATATTTTTTTTGTCAAAATAAATATTATAATTTTTTTTATTAAAATGGGTACTTAAAATATTTTTTTGTGAAAATAGGTACTTAAAGTATATATATTTTTCATTTTGATTCATAAAAATTATCATGTGACATTGATTAAAAAATACATTAGACACTCATTTTGACAAAAAATATATTTTAGGTACCTACTTTGACCAAAAAAATACATCATGTCCCTATTTTGACAAAAAAAACATATTTTAAGTACTTAATTTGACCACAAAATATACTTTAAGTATTTATATTTTACTAAAAAATATTTTAAATACCTAAATAAAAAAATAATATATTTTCGTGCTTATTTGTGATATAAGCTTTTTTAGGTGGGATTTATGCTTTTTAGGGTGTTTTGTGAAGTTTGTTATGGCTAAATATTAAAATAAATGTTCATATTATTTCATTTTTTTAGGTGCCTAAGCATTTTTCTCTTTTTAAGATCTAAACTATCATTTTCTCTTTTTTTAAGGTCAGTTGGAGTAAAAAAAATATAGTTTAGACACTTATTTTGGCATTAAACTTTTGTTTATATTTTTAATTCTTTAAATTATATTTTTTTATGGTAAATGTTTCAAAGTTTTTTTTGTTAAAATATGTGTTTAACGTTTCATTCCGTTAAAAACGAGATATATTTTTATAATTTTAATTCCTTAAATTATATTTTAAGGTTCGTTTATCAATTGCCGTTAAAAAAATTGTTACTCAATTAAAATGTGATAGATAATCTATTTCTTAATTTCATTTTATTTTAAAAACCATAAAATCTTTATTTAAAAACCCTAAAATCTAAAAAAAATTAATCTTTGATTACATAAATTTCTCCTGTTTAACCGTCAATTCAGTTATCATCAGTCATCCTTTCTTTCGTCAGGCCTCTAATGGAGAGCTGGCGATGATGATTGATGACGATAAAGACTTTGGTATTTTGTGAATTTGACATTGGGAATTTTTGTGATTTTTAGAAATTTTGGGATTAACATAATGTCAAAGAAAATACGACTAATGTTTTATTGGATAGTCATTTAAAAAAACTAATGTTAAGTATTTCGGTTTTTTTATTAAAGTATGTGTCTAATGTTTTATTCTGTTAAAAACGAGATAATCTTTTATACTTTTAATTTGCTAAATTATATTTTAAGGTTAATTCATCAATTGCCGTTAAAAAAAGTGTCACTCAATTAAAATGTGACACGTGGTCTATTTTTTATTTTTTTATTTTAAAAAAACTATAAAATCTTCATTTAAAAAACCCTAAAATCTAAAAAAAAACTAATCTCTAACCTTTATTACCTAAATCTCTCCCCTTCAACCGTCAATTCAATCACCATCAATCATCTCTTCTTCTTCAGACCTCTGGCGGAAGGATGGCGGTGATGATTGATAACGACAATGACTTTGGTATTTGTAGATTTGATATTGAGAATTTTTTAGATTTTTAGAAATTTTGAGGTTGACATAATGTCAAAAACTACCACAATATTTTATTATATAGTCATTTTGGCTTATATTTTTTTGAAGCACTATAACACTCAAAATGACCCATTTTGAGTCAAAATGACTCATCCGTAAATGAAAACTGCTAGTAAACTAAATATAAATAATTTGAAATGACTTGACATAATGACACATCAACATATTTTTTATATTTTATATAACTTTATAAATTATTTTTTGATTGATGTATAATTCTGTTCAGTCATCACTTTTATCTATATGACACTATTTTATTAGTGTGTACTGTCATGTAGGTTTGTCACGTCATTTCAAGACATTTATCATTAGTTAGTGTAATCACTCATTTTTATCCGGTTTGTAAGTAGTATGTTAATATTAGCTTAATAATTAATATATTATTATTGCGTGTATACATATATTATATTATCATATGTGCTTATTATATACGTGTTATTAATATATACACAATATATGTATGTGTTTATATATGTGCATAATGTACATTGTATGTATGTTTATACGTGTACGAATGTATATTATTATTATTATTATTATTATTATTATTATTATTATTATTATGCTAAATGGGCTAAATTGAAAAAAAACAGATCTTAATATAAAAACCTAGTCAATATTATTATAAGGGTCCAGTCTTCAACACAAATGTAAAACCCAACTTAAATAAATTACATAACCCATTTAGGTCAGCCCAATCCCATCTAATTAACCCTAAAACCCTATATGATATCTAATATCATTTTTTCCTAGCAGCAGCTGGGGGGGCCATTGGATCAAATCCAGATCCAACGGCCACGATCAACCCGAGATGAGCCATCTAGCGCGCGTGAAGCATACCTCCGGGCCGTTCGACTTCTCAGTCGTACGTGCAACGCACGCGCGAGACCGTTCGATCTCCTCTGCCACGTGTCATCATCTCCAGCAACCACCACGTACTCCAGAAATGATCGTGACCGTTCATGCCCCAAGTGATCCTAACCATTGGATCAAATCTGATCCAACGGCCCAAAGTAGATCTGGCCGAGATAACTTCTTATCTTCTCTGCCACGTGGCCGCATCACCGCTCCGCCTGCTGCCGCCGTACGATCTCACCGGCCCTCGCCAAACCGGACGTGCAAGAAACAAATAAACAAGTTAGATCAAGCATGGGTTCTGAGATTTCATATCCAATCAATTGCTTGTCAACAGAAAACACTAGATATACTTTTACTATCATTTGCATGTTGTAAAGGAGGGGGAGAGAAGATCTAGATGGGGGTCGATTTTAGAAAACAAAAATTTGGGGGGTCTTTTGAGTTCGAAAAAGGCTTTTGTAAGAAATGATTCGAAAAGAAAATTTCAGATCAATACAAAGAAAAATTTCAAAGAAATCTGTTTGTTTTTAGTTCGAAATCTAAAGTTTCTTTGTTGTTTATTCGAGTCAAAAAAGGGGTTTCGAAAGGCTTACCATTCGCTCCAGGGTTGCTGCCGTCGTTCTCTCTTCGCCGTGCCGCCGAGCCGCCGTTGTACAACACGTAAAGGTCGGCCGAGCATGGAGGTCCCCATGGGGAGCGGCGCCGTCGAGTGGAAGAATAAGAGGATTGAGATAGGTTTTTAGGTTATTATTTCAGTTTGCAATTGAAAAATGAAACCCCGTCTATTTTAAACCCATACAAGTGAAACGACGTAGTTTTGCAGCTACCCGACCTGCGGTGACCCGGATGCCTGGGGAGGATCCGCGTTTTTGGCGAATGGTCTAATTGCATGAGAGGTCCTCTTACCCTTTCCCGCTTTTATTTTTGGTCAGGGGATAATTTCATTTTTAATCCCTGTTCTCTGTTACTGCATGCTTTTGCATCCCTTTTTTATTTCAAATCAGCATCTCCATTTCACTTTCATTCAATTCAATCCCGAAATTAAATTGGATCAGATCTTAAATGGCATAAATACCTTCAAAGTCCTTTCGCGTTTCTATTTCTTGCACTTTGAGCTTGCCCCTACGGCAAATTACATAGTCGGTCCCTTCAGGTTTTATCTAGCTTGAAATTTCATCCTTAAATCGTTTTTAATTTCTGCCGTTATTTTTCATTTCATTGCATTTCAGTCATTTTTCATGTATTAAATATTTTATCCTTGTTTTTATTTTCTTATCATGTTTGTATTGCTTTTCTTTTGTGTGTGTATTTATGTTTAAATATTATGTTTTCAATATGTGTATTAATATGGGTGATATCATGTTTTATTTGTTCGTGTTATGTGCATGTTTGTTTTATATGTTATGTTTAGTTTAATTGGTAGTATGTTTACATGAGTTTTACGATTATTTTACATTGTAGATCACATGTTAGTCTAAGGTAATATGCTTGGCATGCATTATGGTATGTTTTTTAGAGCTTTATTAATATGTGTTATGTTAATGTTATTTTGTTTTTATTAAATCCAATAGTTCATGCTTGCACCCCTTTTTATTTTATTATTTTATTTAAATAGCTTAAGTTTTTAGAGTAATTTATGTGTGTATCGTGTTTTTTAGCCCATGTACGTTTCTTGCCATGACTGTGTTAATATTAGTGAAATCCTTGATATAAAAATTGTGTCATATGATAAAGTTTTAGTATAATTTTATGTGGAGTTGTTGCTTTGCTAATTTAGTATCTTTCTTGCTCTATGTATATCATGCACATGTTGCATTGGTTTTTATGTCCAAGTATGGTATAGTTAATTAGTTTGATCTAAAAGCATGTTGTTCTTCTCTTTACCATGTCCATGCGTTTATGTTCTTTTTGTATGAAGTTTTGATCCTTGTATGTGTTATTTATATCTATGCTCATGCATTTCATTATTTTTTTTAATATTATGATGTTCCTTTTTATGTTTTAGTATCATGTCGTGTATGTGTTTAAGTATGTTAGGATTAATTAATTTAGTTTTTTAAAGAATGTTTTGTCTTGTTCATGTCTTTATTTTGTCTTTTTATTATTATGATGTGTCGTTTTTGTTCATTTATTTTATTATCTTCTTATTAATTTTGTAGTATTCCCCTTTTTTATGTTTTTTGTACATACCATCTCCATGTGAATGTTTTATATATTTATTTGTTTAATTAACTCTAGGTTGCATAATGGAATATAAATTGTCAATGCGGTGCCCTTTTATCCGAGCATAAACGGGGCCAGTATCAAGCGTAGTGATGGTGGTTGGGCGTTTATTCTCGGATAACGGGGCCTTTAAAATCTACTCGCACCTATAAACGAATCTTAACTTAATCGTTACTTTAATCCGGAAAGTCTAATATTAATAAGACAGTAATTCTTAAAGTACCAATTTTGGGCGGTGTGGGGGTGCTAATCCTTCCCCATCCGTAACCGACTCTCGAACCCAAAGTTTTCAAAATCTCTGGTTTTAATGGTGTCTGACCTACCTAAGTGGCCGGTGGCGACTCTAATTTCTAAATAAAACGCGTTTTTTAAAACCCCCGCGGAATAAATATTTTAATACCCGAAAATCCACAAACATTTCAAAAACTCGGCATTTTTTAGCGAAACGGACATCGCTACAGATGGCGACTCCGCTGGGGATAATTTTTTTGTTTTTCGAAAACAAGGAGAGAGTCAAGCTTTTTAAAATAACTACCGCTTTATTAATATTAGAAATTTCGGGTTAAAGTAACTATTAAATTAACATTCTGTTATAATTGTGGGTTTATTTTAATGCATTTAAAATATGGCATATAAACCCGTTTTTTTAGTAGGGAAAACGCTAATGCTTTCGTGGAGATATTGTTCTCCCGTATGGGCCTAGCAAGTACCTTCGAGGCTCGAGTACCTTATGCTTTCGTAAGGATATCGTTCCTTCGTACGGGCATAAGCGAATGGGTCCCCCTGAATTGAACCCGATTGAAAGGAGCCTATAATGGGTGATGATCGGGGGCCTTGCTACTCTTAGTAGAGGACAACGATGACAATAAAGGTACCTCCTATAACCAAAACTGCATATAGAGAACACATAGAAACCCACCCTGTTAGAGCCATGCGGATAACCTAGGTGTCTTAGATGGAATGTAAATAGGATTGCCTTGTTTGCTTATCGCATTTAATTTGCCCTTTTATTACGTACTTATCATTTTTGTCCGGTACTGACTTATTTTCTTTTTGCTTTGTTTTTGCATATCATCGCATTCGTCTTACACAGGGCATTGATTCCCGAGTGATTTCTCCCATAATAGAATATTGTTCATGATGGACCAAAGGTTCTTTGACCTGAAGGAAGGGGGTCTAATTCCAGAGTTCTATCCCGAGACTAGGACAAGGACAGCCGAAGAAGAATCATTCAAGGACTCCAAAATAGATTCGGTAAACAGTGTCAATTCTGGTGACAAACAAGATGAAATACAAGAACTAAAAAAGCAGATGTCCGATATGATGGACCAGATGAATGCTATGATGAAAGGCAAGCAGCATGTCGAACTCAGAAAAGATTCGATCGAGGATCAGAATGTGGAACATAATGGTCAGAATATCAAGACAGACAACACCATTAAATATGACAAATCGAATCCCTTTGTGATCAATCTCAAGAAGCAGACAAGTAGCATATATGGGGTAGATACCAAGGGAACAGAGGCAAAACCAGGGGAAGCTCGAGAATCTAATGACATCAGAAGGCATTATCATATACCCATGGGATACACCGAGTTACTTCAATTGCTTGTCGAAAGGAGCCTTATCATACCAGTGAAGTCTGTACCAAGAAAACCTCATTATCCGAAGGATTACAACAGTCATGTCTGGCGCAGCTACCACATAGGCGATTCGAGTCATCACACTGAAAATTGTAGGGCCCTGAAGGACAGAGTTTGAGATCTTATCAGAATGGGAGTTTTGGGTTTCAAAGATGGACAACCCCGATTCTACAGCGAGCCAGCCGTTGCTCGAGGGGCAAAGTCGAAAGAGGGTCAATACCCAGCCCAAGGTTCGGGTAACACAGAAGTGGGTCACTCAAGCGGGATAAAGTTAGGAGTCAAGAATAAAAGTGTCTCAGAAGATGAACTTGCACGCAAGTACGGCCAGCTCGAGCATGAGAGGCACGATCTGAACATAAAATTGAAGAGTGTACAAGACGAGTACCAGAAGCTGCACTTTGAATTCAAGAATATCGGTCTGGGTGACACCGTGGAAGAGTGGGTCAATGGTATGATTCAGCTGAAGAACGGTTTAGAACGCTGGAAGCATAAATGCAAAAATAGTAAGAATAAAGTCAGATCATTATCACAGAAGCTGAAAGAAGCTGAGGGCCAACGCGACCTTCTCCAAAGTGAGTTGGAAAGCAGTCTGGCCATGGAAGATATCCTGAAATCAAGTCTACAGCAGGAAATGAATGAATCACAAGCCTTTCAAATGGAAAACGCAGCACTCAAAGAACAGGTAGCGAGGCTAAAGACTTCTTTACATACCAGCGAGATCCGTGCTGGGGCAATGACCGTTAAGCTACAAAAGGCCGAGCAAACAATACGGGAGAAAGACCGGGACATGAAGATGGTTACGACTCAAGCCCGACAAGTAGCTCAACAGGTAGCAGATTTAGCCGATGCAGCAGCACCAATAAGCCAGAATATGGATCCACCGTTGGACCGCGAAGGAAAACAGACAGGACTGTTGAATGAGGTCAAGACATTAGGTGCCAGGGCTCACCGCTATCTGTAAAATCCTAATACCAGATGTAATGAAACCTTTTGGTCTAAATGAAAGATGTCCTATAGGGACAAATCACTTACGGAATCGATGCTTTATTGCATTCATGCATTGTATTTGCATCACGTTCTTTGTATTGTTTAATAATTTTATCATTGCACTTCATCATTTAACACTTGGGGTTCGATGGAAGAATTAGTTGGAAAATGGAACGAAACGAAGAGTCAAGGCTTGACCAGCTAGAAGAAAAAATCGAGAAAGAGCTTAAGAAGAAAGAAAAGATAAATGTTTTCAATACGAGGGAACTCTGCCTAGTCCCTGATTTGGTCATTCCTCCGAATTTCAAGGTTCCCAGATTTGCGCAGTATGGCGGAACCATCTGCCCGAAGATTCACTTAACCATGTTCTGTAGAAAAATGGAAGAATACATGAAGAATGAAGAGTTGTTAATCCACCACTTCCATGATAGCCTGACGGGACCTGCAGCAGCATGGTATAACCGTTTGAACAGAAACCAAGTTAGGTCGTGGAGTGACCTCGCTAATGCCTTCTTGGGTCAATACAAATATGCTTTAGATTTAGCACCCTGTCGTCAGTTTCTTCAGAATGAGAAAATGAGACCAAGTGAAAGCTTCAGGGAATATGCACTAAGGTGGCGATGTTCGGCGACCTAAGTCCAGCCTCCTATAGCGGAAGAAGAGTTAATTCCCATGTTCCATGCAATGCTTCCCTCTCCTTTCTTCGATGTGATGTTGGAGAAATCGAGAAACAGATTTGAAGATTTCATGATGATTGGAGAGAGAATAGAATACGCAATCAAAGAAGGAAAATTGGGGTCTAAGTCTAAGTACCGAATCAAAGATAAGATAGATAAAGATGGAGAGGTAAATGAGTGTCATCTCCAAGGTTCGCGTGGCTGTAAAAGAAGAGGACAGACTGACACCTCAAAGTCATCAAGGAAAATTCCTCGGACGAGCGCAAATTTGGAAGTGTTTGGAACATCCATCTCAGACATTTGGCCTCATCTGGTAGGGGGTCACTATCTTGCTCCTAGGCCGATGAAGATTGCACCTGATCTGTTTGCCCATAGTTTTGACTAGAGTAGCACATGCGAATTCTATATGAGGGCACCGGGGCATCCCACCAAGAAATGCAGACCTTTATTGGGGGAAATCAAGAAGCTGATCAATGATGGAACTCTGACACGAGAGTTGATCCAGCAGTGGAGGACCAAGGATGAGGGGCAAGTCTGCATAGTGCTGAAGAAGCCAGAGATGTCTCTACATTAAAAGACCTTCCTAAAGTAATACAAGGAATCAACTTTACTACATGTGGCCCACATGTGGTAAAGATCTTTTGTGATGAGGCATGTTTGTTGATTTTTATTCCACTGAAGAACACATTTCGCTTAACATATAATGTTCTTGAAAGTACATAGATATATATTTTCTCGCCGTTGTAGGACACTGGATATCAATTGCAAGATGTGACATTAGATAGATGTTTTGACAATGGTGGGGTGTAATCTTCCCTACCAGACTCTGGTCAGCAAAGCGAGACTACTACTCTCTCGATAATGTTCAAGGACGAAAAAGCTCCAAATGCCAACCATGTAGAGTCGCTTGAAATTGAAACTCTAGGCATAATCTTCTAGGTAGTAAATAAGTAAAAATAAGAATTAAAAGAGAAATAATTGAAGAAAAAAAGAAAGAAAGAGAAAAGAATAATAAAAAGCACTCCTATGTTCGAAACCTGGTAATAGGCTTGTTCGGATAAGAGTGTGGGAATTTTGGGGCACTCCGCTGAGGCGATAAGGTGGAGACACATCATCCAATTCAAGAAACCTTAGCTTCATGAGTGATGATAATATTTTCAAATCGTGACTATGCTGTGTAACTTGGGGCAATGTTGTTTGCTCCATCGTTGTCCTCAAGACAAAGGACTGTGATGAATTAATTTCCTCAAATAATGATAAAAGTGAAAAAAACAAAAAAAACAAAAAAAGAAGAGAAATATGAGAAAAAAAAGAAGAAAAGAAGAAAAAGAGAGAAAAAAGGAAAAAGAAAAAGAAGGAGAAATGAAGATAAGAGAAAAGAGAGAAAATAGACGATATCATAGGAAAAATTAAGACTCACACTACCCAGAAATCTATTCCTAGAGTAATATTTCTGCGCTCGAGTGGTCATACAAGCCTACCCTTTTTGGGGGCGGAGTAGATAATGAGAATTGAGAAAGAGTAGTATTCTGCAGCAACGCGGTAATCATGAGGATGAACCGAGTCACCAGGGAAGACTTCACATCCTTGAATTACTGAGTGGTTGAATCTAAGCCGCTCTTGCAATTGATATCTAGAGCTCCTATACTGTGTTTTCAAGATCATGCATGTTAATCTAAATGATACCCTTCAGTGGAATACCAATCAACAAATTGACAAGTTAAAGCAACAAAGATTCCCATGTATTACTTCAGAGATAAGATCCAGAACACAATGTTGTGGATATTATGGGAGCACCTAACCAGAAACGACCCCACAATGTATAGGATGAAGGTGATGACAATAGCGTATGTGTCAGACAGCTCAAGAATAAGAAGCGGGTTTCAACTACTATGCCTTGGTTAGTTCAAGAAAGTGAAGGACGAACCAGGACGAGAATGAGATTATAAAATACGGGGACGGTAAGAGGTAAACATCGAGTCTTCAAAGAATTAAAGTACAAAGATCGATGAATGGTTCCCTTCAAGAGGCAACAAGAAGATTAAGGTTAAGAAGCATTTTGCTCACCCCGATGACGAAACTAACAAATACTCAGAATGTTGGGTCAAAAGAGTTGGAAGGTAGCCGAGCACGATCGAGTGGGGCAATGCAGAACAGAAAGAATGGTAAGAATCTCTGCACATGCATGATATAGAGTTTATTGGTGAAGCGGGCAGAGACCCCGAAGAAAAAAGACAAGTGCTCGTGCAAAAGAACAAGAGCGGGTACTCATTTAACAAAATTTGACAGAAATGAAGATCAAAACTGAGCATACTGCAAAAAGAAAGGAAACAGAGAAATCCGAAGAATAACTTTTCAGGACATAAGATTTTAAAACAAGTCTGAAAATAAAAAGAAAAAGAAATAAAGAAAAAGAAAAGAGAGTGAGAGAAAATTATGATAAAAAGGAAGAAAAAGAGAAAAGAAAATGAAGAAAATGAAAAAAAAAGAAGAAAAAAAAGAAAAAAAAACAAAAAGAAGAAGAAGAAAGCACGACATTGCATGCATCATATAGATAGAGGCATGTCAATTTTGGCTTGTTCTTAGACAGGTATTTGAAGAATTGTCAAAGAATTTACTAAAAAAAAGAAAGATTGGCAGCCATAGCGGCATGAGGCCTAGACGTTAAATCCTTCAGGTCATCGGTAAGTCCTTCGGGCACGATGTTAAGTCCTTCGGGCCATCAATAAGTCTTTCGAGCATGGTGATAAGTCCTTCGGGCCATCAGTAAGTCCTTCGGGCATGATGCGGCAGCATTTAGTAGCGTGAGTCCAGAAAGATCGGCAGCCATAGCGGCATGAGGCCCAGATGTTAAATCCTTCCGGTCATCGGTAAGTCCTTCGGGCATGATGTTAAGTCATTCGGGCCACCAATAAGTCTTTCGAGCATGGCGATAAGCCCTTCGGGCCATTAGTAAGTCCTTCAGGCATGATGCGGCAACATTTAGTAGCGTGAGTCCAGAAAGATCGACAGCCATAGCGGCATGAGGCCCAGATGTTAAATCATTCGGGTCATCGGTAAGTCCTTCGGGCACGATGTTAAGTCATTCGGGCATGGTGATAAGTCCTTCGGGCATGATGCGGCAGCATTTAGTAGCATAAGTCCAGAAAGATCGGCAGCCATAGCGGCATGAGACCCAGATGTTAAATCCTTCAGGTCATCGGTAAGTCCTTCGGGCACGATGTTAAGTCCTTCGGGCCACCAATAAGTCTTTCGAGCATGGTGATAAGTCCTTCGGGCCATCAGTAAGTCCTTCGGGCATGATGCGGCAGCCTTAGTAGTGTAGGTCCAAAAATGTCAACAGCCTCGTAAAAAAGGAAAAAGTAGAAAAAGAGGAAAAAAAGGGGAAAAGAACAGAGAAAAAAGGAAAAAGCGGAAAAATAAGAGAAAAAAGAAAATGAAAAAAGTAGAAAAAAGAAGAGAAAAAAAGAAGAAGAAAAGAACAGAGAAAGAATGAAATAGAAGAAACGGGGAAAAAAGAAGAAAAAGAAAAAAAGATGAAAGAAAAATCAAAGACAAAGGTTATATAAAGGAGAAGCCTACGTTTTCAAGCCCCAGTGAAATGTTCCATATAGGAAGAGCCCTAACTCTAGAATCTCAAAAAAAAAAGAACCAAAGGTGAAGAAGTTCTATACAGTGAGAACTTACGAGCCTGAAGATTCGGCCGAGGAAAAGCGGAGAGTTCCAGAAGAACACGTGATTCCGAAGTCGTGAGCAGGGAAGTCGGATAAAAATGAGTGATTTTGGTCTTTGCTTTGTTCTCGTTTCACAAGAACAAGCAAAGAGGGGCAACTGTAATCACTCATTTTTATCCGGTTTGTAAGTAGTATGTTAATATTAGCTTAATAATTAATATATTATTATTGCGTTTATATATATATTATATTATCATATGTGCTTATTATATACGTGTTATTAATATATACACAATATATGTATGTGTTTATATGTGTGCATAATGTACATTGTATGTATGTTTATACGTGTACGAATGTATATTATTATTATTATTATTATTATTATTATTATTATTATTATTATTATTATGCTAAATGGGCTAAATTGAAAAAAACAGATCTTAATATAAAAACCTAGTCAATATTATTATAAGGGTCCAGTCTTCAATACAAATGTAAAACCCAACTTAAATAAATTACATAGCCCATTTCGGCCAGCCCAATCCCATCTAATTAACCCTAAAACCCTATATGATATCTAATATCATTTTTTTCCTTGCAGCAGCTGAGAGAGGGCCATTGGATCAAATCCAGATCCAACGGCCACGATCAACCGGAGATGAGCCATCTAGCGCGCGTGAAGCATACCTCCGGGCCGTTCGACTTCTCAGTCGTACGTGCAACGCACGCGCGAGACCGTTCGATCTCCTCTGCCACGTGTCATCATCTCCAGCAACCACCACGCACTCCAGAAATGATCGTGATCGTTCATGCCCCAAGTGATCCTAACCGTTGGATCAAATCTGATCCAACGGCCCAAAGCAGATCTGGCCGAGATAACTTCTTATCTTCTCTGCCACGTGGCCGCATCACCGCTCCGCCTGCTGCCGCCGTACGATCTTACCGGCCCTCACCAAACCGGACATGCAAGAAACAAATAAACAAGTCAGATCAAGCATGGGTTCTGAGATTTCATATCCAATCAATTGCTTGTCAACAGAAAACACTAGATATACTTTTACTATCATTTGCATGTTGTAAAGGAGGGGGAAAGAAGATCTAGAGGGGGTCGATTTTAGAAAACAAAAATTTGGGGGGTCTTTTGAGTTCGAAAAAGGCTTTTGTAAGAAAGGATTCGAAAAGAAAATTTCATATCAATACAAAGAAAAATTTCAAAGAAATATATTTGTTTTTAGTTCGAAATCTAAAGTTTCTTTGTTGTTTATTCGAGTCAAAAAAGGGGTTTCGAAAGGCTTACCATTCGCTCCAGGGTTGCTGCCATCGTTCTCTCTTCGCCGTGCCGCCGTTGTACGACACGTAAAGGTCGGACGAGCATGGAGGTCCCCATGGGGAGCGGCGCCATCGAGTGGAAGAATAAGAGGATTGAGATAGGTTTTTAGGTTATTATTTCAGTTTGCAATTGAAAAATGAAACCCCATCTATTTTAAACCCATACAAGTGAAACGACGTAGTTTTGCAGCGACCGACCCGCGGTGACCCGGATGCCTGGGGAGGATCCGCGTTTTTGGCGAATGGTCTAATTGCATGAGAGGTCCTCTTACCCTTTCTCGCTTTTATTTTTGGCCAGGGGATAATTTCATTTTTAATCCCTGTTCTCTGTTACTACATGCTTTTGCATCCCTTTTTTATTTCAAATCAGCATCTCCATTTCACTTTCATTCAATTCAATCTCGAAATTAAATTGGATCAGATCTTAAATGGCATAAATACCTTCAAAGTCCTTCCGCGTTTCTGTTTCTTGCACTTTGAGCTTGCCCCTGGGGCAAATTACATAGTCGGTCCCTTCAGGTTTTGTCTAGCTTGAAATTCCGTCCTTAAATCGTTTTTAATTTCTGCCGTTATGTTTCATTTCATTGCATTTCAGTCACTTTTCATGTATTAAATATTTTATCCTTGTTTTTATTTTCTTATCATGTTTGTATTGCTTTTATTTTGTGTGTGTATTTACTTTTAAATATTATGTTTTCAATATGTGTATTAATATGGGTGATATCATGTTTTATTTGTTCGTGTTATGTGCATGTTTGTTTTATATGTTATGTTTAGTTTAATTGGTAGTATGTTTACATGAGTTTTACGATTATTTTACATTGTAGATCACATGTTAGTCTAAGGTAATATGCTTGGCATGCGTTATGGTATGTTTTTTAGAGCTTTATTAATATGTGTTATGTTAATGTTATTTTGTTTTTATTAAATCCAATAGTTCATGCTTGCATCCCTTTTTATTTTATTATTTTATTTAAATAGCTTAAGTTTTTAGAGTAATTTATGTGCGTGTCGTGTTTTTTAGCCCATGTACGTTTCTTGCCATGACTGTGTTAATATTAGTGAAATCTTTGATATAAAAATTGTGTCATATGATAAAGTTTTAGAATAATTTTATGTGGAGTTGTTGCTTTGCTAATTTAGTATCTTTCTTGCTCTATGTATATCATGCACATGTTGCATTGGTTTTTATGTCCAAGTATGATATAGTTAATTAGTTTGATTTAAAAGCATGTTGTTCTTCTCTTTACCATGTCCATGCGTTTATGTTCTTTTTGTATGAAGTTTTGATCCTTGTATGTGTTATTTATATCTATGCTCATGCATTTCATTATTTTTGTTTAATATTATGATGTTCCTTTTTATGTTTTAGTATCATGCCGTGTATGTGTTTAAGTATGTTAGGATTAATTAATTTAGTTTTTTAAAGAATGTTTTGTCTTGTTCATGTCTTTATTTTGTCTTTTTATTATTATGATGTGTCGTTTTTGTTCATTTGTTTTATTATCTTCTTATTAATTTTGTAGTATTCCTCTTTTTTATGTTTTTTGTACATACCATCTCCATGTGAATGTTTTATATATTTATTTGTTTAATTAGCTCTAGGTTGCATAATGGAATATAAATTGTCAATGCGGTGTCCTTTTATCCGAGCATAAACGGGGCCAGTATCAGGCGTAGTGATGGTGGTTGGGCGTTTATTCTCGGATAACGGGGCCTTTAAAATCTACTCGCACCTATAACCGAATCTTAACTTAATCGTTACTTTAATCCAAAAAGTCTAATATTAATAAGACGGTAATTATTAAAGTACCAATTTTGGGCGGTGTGGGGGTGCTAATCCTTCCCCATCCGTAACCGACTCCCGAACCCAAAGTTTTCAAAATCTCTGATTTTTATGGTGTCTGACCTACCTAAGTGGTCAGTGGCGACTCCAATTTCTAAATAAAACGCGTTTTTTAAAACCCCTGGGAATAAATATTTTAATACCCGAAAAACCACAAACATTTAAAAACTCGGCGTTTTTTAGCGAAACGGACATCGCTACAGTTAGCTAATAATTTTCATGCATAAAGAGGCCGTTTTGACCCAAAATAAAATATTCAAGGCTAAAATGCTTCAAAAAGTAAATGTCAAAGTGACTATACAGTCAAATGTTATAGGCATTTTTAAAATTATACCTTAAAATTTTAGAAGGAGAATTAGGGCAACGACATGACAGCGATCGACAAGTGCAAGTTCAGTGATGGAAACGATGGGCGGTGCTGATTAACGACATTCGAAGAGTAGGATTAGAGAATTAAGGATTGGGTAATAAGAATTTATGAATTTTGAGAATTTAAGAATTTAAATTTATGGGTGATTTAGCCGGGAAGATGAGGACGACAGTGGCCAGTGGTGATGGTAATAGGATTTTGGGATTATGAGTTTAGGAATTTTTATGTTTTTTTTTAAATTATTGTAGAACTTTTGAGTTACTTCCGTTTTTTTGTCATATGTGAGTTAAATAAAAAAACATGGTAATGTTTGTAAAATTCATTTTGCTGACTTGACAGCCATCTATTGGTTACGTCACTTTGTTTTTTTTCTTGCACATTGTTATATTGACATTAAAATCGTAATTTTTTTAAAGTTTTTTTAATCATTCAAGACACCGATGAATTTTTCTAACCATCTTCTACTACCTTATGAGTTTAAATTGTTCCCAAAATCTTTAAAAGAATTAATCTCAATCTATAATTCTTGTCGTCAGATCAATCTATAATTGTTCTCAGAGAAAAATTAATCTCAATTTATAATTCTTGTCGTCTGATCAACGTAAAATTAAGATATGTAACTCATCTTATAATCTTTGCTACTGTGCCGTAGGAAATTGAGAAAGAAATGCTCATCGTCAAGAAATCAAAAAGAAATTAAAATCATAATTTTTTCATAAAAAAATTAGTCATAACGTTATTAGTTATTGAACAGCTAAGTAACAAAAATAAGAATACAATTAAAATTGAGTGATGAAATTTATTGTTTACTTTTTATCTCAATTATTCTCCAAATTATTTTTGCATTGACCATTTTTATGTAAAATATTTTTTAGAAAAATCATTAAAATATTCACTCTTTGCCAAAAAAAAAACTTTGAATAGTCACTCAAAACAATCCTACCCAAAATATTGTCAAAAACCAATAAACAAAACTGAACTGAAATGATCTTATTTGATTTCAGTTAATTCGGTTTTAATTTAAATTTAGTTCGATTTTTCTGTTTAAGTAAACTAGTCATCTTATTCGATTATTACTATGTGAAAATCAAACCAATCGAATGTACATCCCTTGATATGCGCATGAATGAAAAATGCTCATATGACCCCTTATTTGTCTATTTTTGAAAAAACGAGACTCTTTTTCTTACGTGAGTCACCTCTACAATGTTAACTATCAATTTCAACATTTAGTCGATATCCTAAAAACATTATTTTAAAAAATCAAATGTGATTTTTTTGTGAAAAGAAAATTATTACTATATGTCTAATTAAACTTATAATTCTAGTCGGAAAAAAAGAGTATACAAAGTAATAAGTACATAGGTTACTGACATTATATAATTGGGTAAAATACTTAAATCATCACTTAACTCTGCTCTATGACCTATTTTGGTTACTGGACTTTCAAAACACTCAATTTACTCACTGAACTTTACTTCGTGGCCTATTTTGATCACTCTGAATTATTTTATTAATATTTTGGTATGACATAGCCAATATTATTATTAAATATAAAAATAAATTAATGGGTAAATTACACAACCCATCATTAAACTTTGCTCTCTGGCCTATTTTAGTCACCGAACTTTAAAAATGACCAATTTACTCACTAAACTTTATTTTTGATCACTACACCGTTAATCTATTAAAACTGTTATGATGTGTCATAAATAAATAATAAAATATTAATATTTCTCTCACTTTTCCTAAAACTCTTTTAAACCCCTTTTTATTTTTACATTTCATATTCTCTGTAAAAACAAATAAAAACACCCCTAAAAGCTTAACAACAACAACCACCTCTGAACTTGCAAACCACCACCGTTTAGAGCTTTTTTCAATCAAACATCATTGCTAAAAGCTTTCCATTTCTATTACCTCAATGGCCCAAAACAAGGTTGTAAAACCTTTGATGATTTTGATATAACAAATATTTTTCAAGGACTTAATTGTAAAGCAAACAAATTTTTAAAGTGTCACAAACTGAAAAATATTTTAAAGCATATTTGATTCTAAGTCAAAAACTTAAAGCCCTAAAATTTTCTAAGTGTTTTAAAGGCCAAACTATTGAAATACGCCTAGGCGTATCGATACGCCTCTAAGTGTATCGATACATTTTTTGAAACATTGGCCACTGTAAGCATCTGTTTTGATACAGTTCTTTCCGTATCGATACAACCTTCAAATGGGCTAAAGTTTTAAGCATTGCGTACCGATACGCCACTAGGTGTTTCGATACGCTTCAAAGATTTTCTCAAATATCAACTTTTAATAATTTAGCCGTTAGAAGCAGTTATTAGGAAATACCAATTTTAAAATGTCGTTGGACCCGTATCTATACACCATCAAGATGTATCGATACAGGTTCAGTTAGTAGCTTAAGCGAGCAAAATTGCATTGATGTGATTTCTCCCGTATCGATACGCCCCTTTGTTTTTACTGAGATCGTACCGATACGCTTCCCCGCGTATCGATACGCCCTTGTTATTTTGTGCACAACGACTCTTTCTTCTTATAGACAGGTACCGATACTGGCCTTCACGTACCAATACGGATGGTTGATCAAGAGCATTAATTGCGCGAAAATACAGCCTAACGACTACAATAATGATCTCAACCACTCAAACGGCTATAAATCAATGTAAGGGTATAAAAGCAAACCTCCAAAGCACCAACAACAACCATTGATCCATCAAGCAACATCCAAGCATTAATCCAAACCTTTGTGCCTTATAGAGTCATATCTTTGTACCCAACTCATTGGAGTTCTTCACTGTAAATCGTTATTTAGAGTTTGGGTGATTTTTTTATTGTAATTGGGCAATATCCATCTTGTGAGAGATATTTTTATATTGCCTACTTCTTATTTGTATTGAGTGATTTCTTGAGTCAATCTTTGGGTAGAAAGATTGACCGATTGTAAAGGTTACCTCCTAAGCCTAGAAAAGATGATAGTGAGAGCTAAGGTAGTGGATGTAGAGCTTGTTAGAAGCTTGAACCACTATAATTGCCTTTGTCCTTCATTTTTTAATTTCCTTTTTGCTCCTTCAAATTTTAAATAGCCAATTCACCCCCTTTTGGCCAATTCACTATCATTTGATCCACTCAACAATTAGTATCAGAGCTTAACTCTTTGAAGGCTTAACATCCACAAGAGGCGATCCTTGAAGAGTGTTGATCATCTATCCATTCATTGACATGGCTTCTACCTCTGGGCAAAATCTATACGAGTCACAATCGGTCACAAAGCCACTTTATTTCAATGGGGATAATTATCCCTATTTGAAGAATCGGATGAGACTCTTCATCAAATCCACCAACTATGTCTTTTGAGATGTAGTAGAAGATGGACCGGCCATTTCGAAGAAAAGAGATGATGAAGGAATACTTGTTTCGAAGATAAGGGCGGAGATGACTGATGAAGATCAGAGAAGACTCCAAATCAACGATAAAACCTTACACGTCTTGTTTTGTGCACTCAGTCCCGACATGTATGCCAAGATGTCTTCGTGCACAAGTGCAAAAGAGGTGTGAGACAAGTTAGAGACCACTTATGAGGGCATCAACGTCGTGAAGGAGATCAAGATCGAGATCCTTAATCTAAGCTATGAGAACTTCAAGATGGAGCGAAATGAAAGCGTCTCCAAGATATTCAACCAGTTCTCGATTATTGTAAATGGTCTCAAGGGCTTTAATGAGATCATTCCCAAAGACAAACTTGTCCGGAAACTACTCTACTCTCTTTCTGAATCATGGGATGAGAAGAGAACCGCTATCATCGAAGTGAAGAACTTGAAGACGTTGAAGCTTGATGAATTAGTAGGATCTCTCCTTACTCATGAGACCATGAAGCAAGGAAAGAAAGAAGAAAAAAAAGAGAAGAGAAAAGAAAAGAGTATAAAAGAAAGATATGGACAAGAAGAGGCTTGGTTTTGCTTTGAAAGCTTCATTTGAGGAGAGCGATTTGAGCGATGAGGAAGACAAAGATATGGCATGTTGGCCAAACAGTTTACCTGATTCATGAAGTCCAACCGTGGAAGAAAATTCAATAAAAGAGGGGAGTTCAAGAACAAGAGTAAAGAAGAAGAGAATGACCAACTCATTTGTTATGAGTGCAAGAAGCCCAGCCACATTCGCACCGATTACCCTCAACTAAAGAAGAAGAGCTTCAAGAAGAATAAGAAGCTCAAAGCTCAATTGTCAACTTAGAGTGACGAGGAGTCATCCGAGGATGAGGAGCATGAAGTGGCCAACCTTTGCCTTATGGCCCTTGAGAAGGAACCTATGGTAAACTCTAACTCATCATCTTTTACTTATGATGAATTATATGATGCTTATGATGAGCTACAAGATGTTTACGACAAATTGGTAGAAAATACAAATAGTCTATTTTGAAAAACAAGAAAAACATTTTCGATTTAAAATTTCAAAATGAGTCTCTTTAAAAAAACCAATTCTGAATTGGAAAAGAAAGTTTTATAATTGGAAAATCTTTCAAATGAGCTTAAAAAGAAAAATCACGATTTAGAAAAACTTATTTCCAATTTCCAAGATTATCACACAAAGAATGTGGATAATCTTAAAACTTCTCTTACTTTTGAAAATGGTAGTTCTTCAAAAACCCAATATGTAAAGAGAAAGACGTTTAACCCCAAACAAAGAAGTGTTCAAAAGTAATCTAAGACTAAAAGAGTTAGGAGTGTATGGGTACCTAAGGAATTCATAGTTTCTAACAATATAAATGCTATTGCTTCTTGGATTCCTAAGGGAACCAAGATTTTAGGAACTAATATTTATGGACCCAAAATGATTTGGGTACCAAAATTCAAAACTTGATCTTTGTTTGTAGGGGGCAATGCTACAAGGTTAAAACACAATTCAAAATTATTGGTACCTTGATAGTGGTTGCTCAAGACACATGACCGAAGACAATAGTAGATTATTGGAGCTCAAACCAAATAGTGGAGGAGTAGTGACATTTGGTGACAACTCTAAAGGCCACATTAAAGGAATTGCCTCCATTGGTAATCTCTCAATTACTCTTATTAAAAATGTTCTTTATGTCAGTGGTCTTAAACATAATTTGTTGAGCATTAGTCAACTGTGCGATAAGGGTTTTAATGTTCTTTTTTATGCTAATGGGTGTAAAATCATGAACATTAAAGCAAATCAAATAATGCTCATAGGTCATCGCATAGGTAATATCTATATGGTGCATTTAGATGAAATACATACATCAAATGCATGCCTTGTGGCACATAATGAAAATGATATATAGTTGTGGCATATGAAACTAGGACATGCTAGCATTAGTGTTTTAGAGAAATTGGTTTCCCTTGATCTAGTAAGAGGTTTACCTAAGCTAAAGTTCTCTAAAGGTAAAATTTGTGATGCATGTGCTAAGGGTAAATAACAAAGAACCTCATTTAAATCCATTAATGATGTTTCTACTAATAGATGTTTACAATTGATCCACATAGATCTCTTTGGGCCTATTAGGACTATGAGTTTGGGTGGTAAGTCATATGCATATGTGTTAGTAGATGACTATTCTAGATACACTTGAGTTCTCTTCTTAAGTACTAAGGATGAGGCTTTAGAAAAATTCCTCATGTTTTCAAAAATCACCCAAAATGATATTGATCTTAAAATTTCACATGTTAGAAGCGGTCATGGAACCAAATTTCAAAATATGGGTTTTGAAGATTTTTTTAATGCAAATGGTATTAGCCACAATTTTTCGGCTCCTCGTACTCCTCAACAAAATGGGGTAGTTGAGAGGAAAATAGAACTTTAGAAGAAATGGCTAGGACCATGCTTTGTGAAAATAATTTACCTAAATATTTTTTTGTGGAAGCCACTAATACGACTTGCTACATAATTAATAGAGTAATGATTAGACCTATTTTGAAGAAAACATCTTATGATATTTTAAAATCCCAAAAGCCTAACATTATCTATTTCCACCATTTTGTTGTAAATGTTTTGTTTTAAACAATGTAAAAGATAATTTAGGTAATTTGATGCAAAAAGTGATGAAGCTATTTTTCTAGGTTACTCTTCAAACTCTAAAGCCTATCGAGTATTTAATAAAAGAACTTTGGTTGTAAAAGAGTCTATACATGTTATTTTCAATGATAACCTTCTTTCGATGAAGGAATCTTGTGATGATGATGATGATGATGATGATGTAAGGATCATTGAAGCCATTGACGGATGACAAACATCAAAGGTGGATGAGATTCCAAGCAAAGAAGAGGAAACATAAGATCCACCTCTTGAAGCCTTGAAGGACTTGGCTCTAGAGGAAAAGGAGGTCACCTACCCAAGGGAGTTCAACTATGTCAAAAGTGGTAAAATTTTGGGTGATTCATCCAAAGGGGTAACCACTAGATCCTCTCTCAAACTTATAAATAATGTTGCATTTATTTCATGCATTGAGCCTAAAAATATCAAAGAAACATTAAAATATGATTTTTTGATATTGGCCATGCAAGAAGAACTTAATCAATTTGAGAGAAGTCAAGTATGGACATTAGTTGATAGGCCTAGTAATCAATCTACTATAGGAACTAAATGGGTCTTTAGAAACAAGCTAGATGAGAGTGGTAACATAGTGAGAAACAAGGCTAGACTTGTTACTCAAGGTTACACTCAAGAATAGGGAATAGATTTCAATGAAACTTATGCACTCGTAGCTAGGATGGAAGCTATTACGATGCTTCTTGCATTTGCTTGCTTTCATGATTTCAAGCTTTTTCAAATGGATGTTAAAAGTACATTTTTAAATGGTTTTATTAATAAAGAAGTGTATGTTGAAAAAACACCGGGTTTTAAAGATCCAAATTTTCCAAATCATGTTTTTAAATTGACCAAATCCTTATATGGTTTAAAACAAGCTCCTAGAGCTTGGTATGAAAGGCTTTCAAACTTTTTAATTGAAAAAGGTTTTGAAAAATGCAAGGTGGATACTACACTTTTCATTAAAAGATATAGCAATGACATCTTAGTAGTTCAAATATACGTTGATGATATTATTTTTGGTTCTACTAATGAGGTTTATTGCCAAGAATTTTCTAAGCTAATACAAGGTGAGTTCGAGATGAGTATGATAGGGGAGCTCTCATTTTTCCTGGGGCTCTAAATCAAGCAAAAGAAGGATGACACCTTCATCAATCAAGCCAAGTACATCAAGGATATGCTCAAGAAGTTCGGCTTGGAGAACGTAAAACCTCAAGCCACTCCAATGAGCTCATCTATTAAGCTTGACAAAGATGAAGGAGGTAAGTGTATCACTTCTAAGCTTTATCATTCAATGATTGGCTCTTTGCTTTACCTTACGTAAGTAGACCCGATATCATGTTTAGTGTTTGCTTGTGTGCTAAGTTTCAAGCTAGCCCTAGAGAATCGCACCTAGTAGCCATTAAGAGGATCTTTAGATACCTTAGAGATACACCTAGTTTAGGTCTTTGGTATCCTAGAGATTCTTATTTCAACCTTCATGCTTATTTGGATATGGATTATGGGGGTGTATGATCGATAGGAAAAGTACCTCTGGAACATGTCAATTCTTAGGTAGTATGCTCGTATCTTGGTTCTCTAAGAAACAAAATAGTGTAGCCTTATCTACCACCGAAGCAGAGTACATATCCTTAGGGAGTTGTTGTGCTCAAGTCCTTTGGATGAAGCAACAACTCTTAGACTATGGTGTTGAAATAGATACCATACCCCTTAAGTGTGACAATACTAGTGCCATTTGTCTCACTAAGAATCCCATCAACACTCTAGAACCAAGCACATAGAAATAAGACATCATTTCATTAGGGATCATGTCTTAAAGAATGACGTAGTTCTAGAGTATGTCGATACCTTGAACCAATTAGTGGATATTTTTACTAAACCATTAGATAAAGAACGTTTTTGGACCCTTACGAGAGAGTTAGGTTTAACAAGCCTTCTTTGACCCTTTAGAGTCCCCAAAAGACCATGAATTTGCTTGAAATGATTTGATTGCCATGTTTATGTAATTTGTGCCTCTTAATGCATCTATGCATTTAGTTAAGGGAGCTTGTCTATATTCTTAACCTTCATCATGTTCATTCATCATATACATGCATTTCGGTTCAAGTAAATTTGAACTTTTGAACAACTTGTGGCCCAAAATGCATTTTCTGAGTTATTCGTATCGAAACAGCTTAAAGTGTATCGATACACCATTCTTGACTCATCCAGATTGCATTTCTCAACACAAGTGTATCGATACACGTCCAAACATATCGATACGGGCTCAAGAACATGTTTCGATACAGGTAAGTTCGTATCAAAACGGTCCCTGTATTTTGACACACCTGTATCGATACACCATGTGGCGTATCGATACGCGCGGGCACTGAGTCTTTAAATGAGCCTTTAATGAGAATCCAACTTTAAATCAATCTCTTTAAACCTTTTTTCATCCAAAACCCTAACTTTTTCAACTATAAATACCCTCCAAATCCTCTAGTTTTTCACACAAAATTTTAAGGGTTTTTGTTCAACAAACCAAGTCTAAGATCTCTCATCAAATTGGTGCATTATCATCATTCCATTCTTTCAATTTCCTCAAATCAAGGTATAAACTCTTTTTTTCCTTTTTATTTTTGTTTAGATTAATATACTGATTTTAATAAATTTTTGTACAAAAAGTATACTAAAAGCATAGGTTTTAAAGTATGTGCAATTTTTTTTTCAAAAATCTGATTTTTTTCGATTCGAATATAAAAACTATACTGTATATTTTTAAATCTATTTTTTATAGATTTATTTTTACCAAAATCCTTCTAAAATTATATTGTATAGTTTTTCATTAATACCTTGAATTTTGGATTACATATTGGATTGAATTAGATGACTTATGAACACATATGGTTTTGTGCCTTAACTTATTTCAGATTCAATATGGCAACATGAAAAAGAGGTCGAACAAACGAGGTTGGTGAGTCTTCTACTAAAGATAATTTGGCATGTCCTAATTTCAGTGTCATTTATCAAAAGAGTTTTGCAACCCCGGCGGCTTTAAACAATTTCAAGCAATACCAAAATTATAAAATACACCGTGAAAGAGTAACATCTATCCATTTTTTAAATTATGAACGTTTCAAGTTCAAATACCTTCATCTTTTACACCGTTGGAACTTTATGTCTTTTTCGTCAATCCCCGAGTTTTTGTACCGTAATCTTGTTTTGATTTTATTTGCCAATGCCCGGTGCATGCCCAATCAAGATTGTACTAAAGTTATTGCTATTGAGTCCTTCTTAATGGGGAAGAAATTTTAGATTGATGTTCAAACTCTTGTTAATATTTTTGGGTTTGAAGATGAAGGAATCGATGATGAAGACTTATTGGGACATGTTCTTGGAGGTTCTATTACGGTTCTTGATGCTCATGATCTTTTCTTGCATCTCATGATCACTTGGTGGTTTCGGCCATCCGGTGGAAAGTTTTCCACTATTCGCCAAGTGGATGACTTTTGGATTCGATGCTTTCATGAAGAGAAGCAGCCCAATCTTGCTAGAATTATGTTTGCGGAGCTAGTCTACCTTATCCAACATCGACACACCCCTCTTGTTGCAACATTCACTTATGGGACAACTTTGAGTTATCTGTTCACTCAGTTGGAAATTGATTGCTCGCGAGATTTTTCCGAGCCTCTTATTGATCCCATTGATGAGTGATCCCTTGTTCGTTCAAAGTTCCACTATTTTAATGGTGAGCGGTTACGTCTTGTCGAGCTTCTACACGATGCGTTTCCCGAAGTATCGAAAGTTCCTCCTCCAACCGCCCCTCAAGCTCCGATTGCTCCACAAGCTATGGACACTCTCATGGCTTATCTCAATGAGCAATTCACTTCATTGAGGACAACCATGACTGAAGGGTTTGCGGCTATTGATACTCGATTTACTTTCTTAAAGGATCGAGTTCAAGCCATAAAAAGCCTACAAATTTCGATGGACATACCTCTTACGGTTTTCCATGGAGAATGTCGACAATCTTAAGCTACTCACACCCATGATGAAGATGAAAATCAAGACGAGGATGAAGATGATGCTCCCTAGACCTTCATTTCATTCAATGTCATATTAGACTTTTCTTTTTATGCATCTGTGATATTTACTCTATGAACATATGCTTTAATTTTAGCTTTGTTTGGATTTGGATTATGTTGTCTTAATGATACTTATGTTGCTTAGATTATGCTTTGATTTATGCTAAGTATGTTGTTTTGAATTATCTTTTACTATCATTGATTTTGATATAACAAAAAGGGGGGAGAATGTGCATAAGCTAATTTTTTTTCAAAACCTAGCTTACTTTAAAGGGGGTAACTTCAAAACACTTAAAAATTTGCTTTGGTTTTGTTATATCAAAAAGGGGGAGATTGTAAAACCTTTGATGATTTTGATATAACAAATATTTTTCAAAGACTTAATTGTAAAGCAAACAAATTTTTAAAGTGTCGCAAGCTGACAAATATTTTAAAGCATATTTGATTCTAAGTCAAAAACTTAAAGCCCTAAATTTTTCTAAGTGTTTTAAAGGCCAAACTATTGAAATACGCCTAAGCGTATCGATACGCCTCTAAGCATCCGTTTGAAGCATTGGCGTATCGATACAATTTTTGAAACATTGGCCACTGTAAGCATCCGTTTCGATACGGCATTCAAATGGGCTAAAGTTTTAAGCATTGCGTACCGATACGCCACTAGGTATTTCGATACGCTTCAAAGATTTTCTCAAATATCAGCTTTTAATAATTTAGCCGTTAGAGTCAGTTATTGGGAAAGACCAATTTTAAAATATCGTTGGACTCGTATCGATATACCCTCAAGATGTACCGATACAGGTTCAGTTAGTAGCTCAAGCGAGCAAAATTGCATCAATACAGTTTCTCCCGTATCGATACGCCCCTTTGTTTTTATTGAGACCGTACCGATACGCTTCCCCATGTATCGATACGCCCTTGTTATTTTGTGCACAACGACTCTTTCTTCTTATAGACAGGTATCGATACGGGCCTTCGCGTATCGATACAGATGGTTGATCAAGAACATTAATTGCGTGAAAAATACAGCCCAACGACTACAATAATGATCTCAACCACCCAAACGGCTATAAATCAATGCAAGGGTATAAAAGTAAGCCTCCAAAGCATCAGCAACAACCATTGAACCATCAAGCAACATCCAAGCATTAATCCAAACCTTTGTGCCTTATAGAGTCATATCTTTATACCCAACTCATTGGAGTTCTTCATTGTAAATCTTTATTTAGAGTTTGGGGTGAGTTTTGATTGTAATTGGGCAATATCCATCTTGTGAGAGATATTTTTAGATTGCCAACTTCTTCTTTGTATTGAGTGATTTCTTGAGTTAATCTTTGGGTAGAAAAATTGACCGATTGTAAAGGTTACCTCCTAAGTCTAGAAAAGGGGAAGAAAATCTAGTGGATTTTGTTGAAAATCCTTAGTGGGAGCTAAGGTAGTGAATGTAGAGCTTGTTAGAAGCTTGAACCACTATAATTACCTTTGTCCTTCATTTTTCAATTTCCTTTTTGCTCCCTCAAATTTTAAATAGTTCATTCACTCCCTCTTGGCCAATTCACTATCATTTGATCCACTCAACAAAGGTTTTGTTGAACTAACCTACTTCTGGGTTGAAAGCTGTAAAAACTTCTCGTAACTCATTTTTAAATTCGCCCTAGCATAGCTCATTTTGCTACATTATACTCAAATTTTTGCAACTCCTCACATTCTCTCTATCCCTCTCCCGCAACCATGGATGTCATGATGGGTTTACCACCTCCCCAGAACCCTAATCCCTCGACCAAACCCAAATCGATAGCCAAAGTCGAATCCAAAACCAATACAGTCAAAATATCGATAGGTATTTCTTCATCACTACCTCTCTCATAAACCTTAACCTACAAAATCCCTAAGAAAAAAACAACCAAACTCAAAATATGAAACAAAATTCAATTGAAAAGTCATTAAAGTCAAAACAATCATATGTGTCTTACACAATCGCTCATTGGAGTGTACCTCCTTGTCACCAATTCTCTTTACCCTTTTAATCCTTCATTTTCATTGTTTATGTAAGGGGTGTTGAAAATTTGTGAAATTTGTTTGTGTGGGTATAAGAAGGGAGTTTATATGTTTGGTTGTGTTGATCTTTGCGACTTTGTGCTTTAACATCCTACTATTCCTTGAGTTTCTATCTTTTCAAGTGTTTCTACTATATTCAATTATAAAATATTCAAGAGTCTTTCACAGTCTTCCACCTAGAGATAGGTAGGTCAGTTCAACAAACCTTGTTTTGGGCTACTGAGGTAACATAAATGAATAACTTTTAGCAATTATGTTTGGTTGAAAGAACCTCTGAACGTTGAAAATGAGAAGGGACAAAATATTAATATTTTATTATTTATTTCTAATACTTCATAACAACGCTAATAGATTAATGTCGAAGTGATTAAAATAGGTCAATATATAAAGTTCAGTGACCAAAATAGGTTAGAGAGTAAAGTCTAGTGATAGTTTGCGTAATTTACCCAATAATTTATTTTTATTTTAATAATAATAAAATATGCCACATCATACCAAAATATTAATAAATAATTCAAAGTGATTAAAATATGTCAAAAAATTAAAGTTCAATGAATAAATTGAGCGTTTTGAAAGCTCAATGACCAAAATAGGCCAGAGAACAAAATTGAGTGATGACTTAAGTATTTTACCCTATATAATTTTATGTATGTTTAATGAATACATAAAATTAGGAAAAAACTTTGATACACAGGCCGTGTAAACTTTAGTTTACACGCGCCTTTTAGTTTTAGGGGTTAAGGTTTTAGTTTAGGGTTTAAGGTTTAGGGGTTTAGGTTGTAGGGTTTAGAATTTAAGGTTAATGTTTAGAATTTAGGGTTTAGATTGTGGGGTTTAGTTTTTTAGGGTTAGGGTTAGAAATTTAGTATTTGAGTTTTTATAGTGTAAATACACATGTTTGTGTAAAATTAATTTTACACAGCCTGTGTATCAAAGTTTTACCCATAAAATTATATACGCCAACACAAATATTCACGCTTTAAAACATATACACAATCCATTATTATTGGTCCACTCAAATTCCCCGAGTGGATTGGGCAAATAGGCAATCCTCTCTTGTGAGGGGGGGGGGGGGAATAAAATTTTGGGCTTTGATTGTGTTACAAGTTAGCCTACTATAAAGCCTGTTGGACCATATGTTGTAATGTGAAATTTATATCATTTGTTTTATATAAGTTGACACACATATAATATTATATTTTGTGTTAAGAGAAACGAGATAAAAAAATACAAGTAGACTGAAAAAGCGAAAAAAAATAGATTTAAATCATATTCTTGTATTGAATCTATTAATATATATATTATATATACATATTTAAAACTTATCAAAAAATATATACATATTCTTACCAATATATATATATACCTACATATTTAAAGGATGATATTATGTGTTATATAACATTATATATATATATATTTAAAGGCCGATATTATGTATTATATAACATTGTCAACCAAGCATGTGAGGTACTGGTAAAAATATTGTTTTAGTCTTAATTACATTAAATTTCGAACTCGATAACTCTTTATCCTTTCCCTTTATAAAAAATAAAATATATTTACCTTTATATTTATTATAATATTTTTAAAAAAAGTAATTTTAAATATTTGTTTATTCAAAACATGTTTATAATGTATTGGTAACATTAAAATATTTTTTTTATAGAATTAATGCTATAATTCTTACTATTACATTCGTTTTTTTCTTCAATTTACAAGTATAATGTATCGTTACAATTACAAGTAATACTTATTTGATCGAAATTAAAATAAATTATTATAGAACACAACCACATTAATAATTAAAATATATCCAAAATTAAATTAAAATAAATTTGTAAAAACTAACATTTCTAATATTTACATTGGAGACGATATTATTAGGAGGGACAATTTCGTACTTTGAACGTAGACCGTAAGATGAAAATGGATATTATCAAAATAAATGATTTAAACTTGATTTCAATTGAACAACTATTTTGCCCACCATAGCAAACATGCCCTGAGTACATTTTAGCAGTTAATTAATGAATTATCGATTTTTTTTCCTCCTGAATTTTGACAAAAAGAAAAAAATAAGGCAATGAATTGAAAGGAAAAGAAAGAATAAAAAGAAAATCGTGTTATAAATGTTTATTTATATAGATGTTTATTATGATAAGAACTCTATCTATAATTAATTTTATTTTTAAGAAATTAATCTTTATAAGTTTGATTAACATTATTATTGAGAAATTAATCTTTATTATAATTAGAGTTTTATATGATATTTATCTCTTATGCCTATAAATAGAGGATTTGAAAAATACTTTGTACACAATTTCATATTAAGAATAAATAAGTCGTAAAAATTATGCAAAAAATATTATTTTTACAATTTAGTTTCTTATTTTTGTATTTTATTCAAATTTGGTCTGTAACTATAATTTTTTATAAATTATTTTTTCTCATCAATTCCTTGACTCTTTTATATTCCCATCAATATTTTATTATCAAAAGCTCATTTTTTAATAAAAACATTGTAAATATATTTTAAAATTTTAGATGATATTTTTTTATTAAAAAACATTACAAATCTTACTTACACACGTGAAAAATAATATGAAAAAAATATGTATGTACGTAAGTATGTATACCTTATATGATTAGAGAAAATCGTTTAAATTATAACCAATCTATATTATAAAATTAACTCAAATTTCATAAACTCAACCTAAATAGAATTTTATAAACTCTACTCAAATTAAAAAATTTAAATTGTAAAATAAAATTTATTAATTTAATTCTTTTACTCGGCTCACCGAATGCTTACATTAATTACAATAGAAACAATGACTTGAAATTTGTTTCTTAAGGCTTGCGTTAAGTTAATGAGTTGGCAAAAGAGCTTGGGGTTTGTACTTTAGGTGCAATCGACGGCGAGTGTTGGGGCACCTTCAAAGAAAAGCGGATCCCATCCTACGTCCCTACCTTTTAGTTTTTTAGCGGTAACTTTCAACCAAGTCTGCTGACGTGGCCACGTGCGTTGCGTGCTTGTGTATAGTGGGGAAATTATATTATAATTAAGGTTGAACATTTAATCGAGTCGAGTTAAAGTAAAAAAAAAATAAGTTGACGTATCATATTTTACAATTTAAACTTAATTTAAAAATTTTTCAATTTGAGTCGAGTTTATGAAATTTGAGCGAGTCGAGTTTTCGAATTCATATACAAATTTAATTGTAATTATTTATCATGTTATAGTACGGTTTGATTCCAATTTAAACTACTTTCTCTAATCATATATGTATATATATTTCTTCATATTATTTTTTTACATGTATAAGTAAGATACGTAATATTATTTAATAAAAAATATCATCTAAACTTCTAAAATATATTATATTATTTTTAAATAATAAACCTTTGAGGATAAAATATTGATGGAAGTATAAATGAGCCAATGAATTGATACGACGAAATGTTTTTACAAAAATTTCAGTTGAATGATCAAATTGAATAAAATGTAAAGTTAAATGACTAAATTGCAAAAATAATATATTTGTTAAAAATATGAATTGAAGTTATATAGATATTATCGTATCCTTTTTTTCAGGGCTCGACGTTTTTATATCGGTAAACAAAACAACGGAGTTGCTACCAATCTTATAAAAGGTGTGATTGGATCACCTAAAAATGAGTCATTTTAATAAAACTATTTATTTTATTAAAACAACCATTTTGGTATGCAAAAACACAAAAACGGGTTCGGGAGTCGGTTACATGTGGAGAAGGGTGAGCACTCCCACAACGCCCAAAAATTGGTACCTAGTCGATTATAAGTTGTCTTTTTGTCAGAATTTGCAAGTTCATGCGAAATTTAATTTATTATCCATTTATGAATATGATTTCGTTTTAAAGGCCCCATCATCCGGAGAGTGAACTCTAATCACTGCCAACATTTCTGGCGCTAACCCGTCACCTCTTTTTAATGGGATACCGCATTGCAATTTATGTCCCGTTATTTATATCAATAAAGAGAAAAATATATACAAAAGAGATATAATATCAAAGCGCAAAAAATAAGAGCAAAGTGATGAACAAAATAAATGTTGAAGAAAAGGGGTAAAACATGACATTTTTTTAAACGTATCATTCCTTGAATTAGGTCAACATCTTAGTAATTTGAGTCGATTAAAAAGGTTTATTTTTATAAGAAGGATAAAAATTAAAAGGGATTTAGTAAAAAAAAATCGAGAAGGAACAGTGACTGAATTGAGATAATGTCTAAATCGAAGGCCAAATTCACAAAAGAGCAGTGACTATTTTTTCCTTTTGCTAAAAAACCATACTTTGTTTCTAAAAAAATAAAACCATTTTCCTTTGGTGTTTTTCTCCGATTAAAAGCTTAAAAAACCCAAGAACACATTTGAATGTTTCCCCCTTTTTTTCCCAAAATTTTAGAAACTTGAATACGAAATAAAATAAAAACAGTAAAAGAAGGAATACCTAAGGATTTGAAAGCTTGATTCTTGTATTTCCACAAAACTTGTAGTACAAACTTGTAGATTGATTCCTTCGTAAATAGTATAGTGAGTATTTACAATGGTAAGTGTTGTGGTGGATGTCCGAGTCTGTGTTACACAAAGGGGTTTATATTGGTTTTCCACAACCTAAAATACATGGAAGATTGGAATAATAGTCCCAAAAAATCGGGTAAGAATATTGCCCAAATTTCTTAATTTGATTCCAACTTTCATTCTTCAATTGATTCTTGCTTGACTATGTCATTTCTTCCTTTTTTGATTCAAATATGAAGATATTTGGGACTGATTTATTCCTATTCGAATCCCCCATATATTCTTCTTTCCTTTTCGGCGCAATTCTCCTAGAATAATGCAGTTCCCCTTTTTACTTGATTCAGTCCAGCTTTCTTTCCTTTTCTTGCATTTTAGCCAAAAAAATCAGTGACAATAGTTGCCACTCTTTGCTCATTTCAGTGAAACAAGAATAGAGCAAAGAACAAAAGGCACTAATTTTAGCCAATCACATTACAAATTGGTTGATTAACATTAAAGCAAGGTTCCATTCTTCTCGCGTCTAAACGGATAGGCGGTTGCTAAAAAATAAAGGTTCCACTCTCCTTGCGCCCAAACAAATAGATGTTGTGCTGAAAATAGAGGTTCCATTCTCCTTGCGCCCGAACGAATAGACGTTGTGCTGAAATATAAAGGTTCTATTCTCCTCATGACTGAACAGATAGGCGGGTTCTATTCTCCTTATGCCTGAACGGATAGGCGTGTTCCATTCTCCTTATGCTTGAACGGATAAGAATGTTCAATTCTCTTTATGCATGAACGGATAGACAGATCCTATGCTCCTTATGCTTGAACACATAGGCGGGTTCCATTCTCCTTATGCCTAAACGGATAGGCGGGTTCTATTCTCCTTATGCTTGAACGGATAGGCGGGTTCCATTATTCTTATGCTTAAACGAATAGGCAGGTTCTATTCTCCTTATGCCTGAACGGATAGGCGAGTTCTATTCTCCTTATGCTTGAACGAATATGCGGGTTCCATTCTCCTTGAGCCTGAATGGATAGGCGAGTTCCATTCTCCTCGTGCTTGAACAGATAGACGGGTTTCATTCTCCTTATGCCTGAACGGATAGACGGGTTATATTCTCCTTATACCTGAATGGATAGGCGGATTCTTCGTTTGTTGGGAGAGCTTTCGTATACCTATCAAAATCTAGCAAATGTTATGGTTATGATGAGCATGCTCTTAGGGATGCCCAACATGTTAGTCTTTATGATTATCTTTTTATTTAATATGATCTTTTCATATTTTCTTGCTTAATCCAGACGAGCAGCCATCTCTATTGTCTTTGCTTTGCCGTTCTTATTCTTTGTACCTCTTTGCTTCATAAAAAAACATCTGCCTTCATACGCAAATGTCTCACATTTCCACAAATCCTCATATCATTGTAGTTGATACATTAGTATTGAGTGAAAGACCTTTTAAATGATTTTGAAAGCTCTAGATCTTCAGATGTCTCTTGAAATACAGTCAAGCCCTTTTAAGGTTCTTTGTGAGTTTCTGGATTACTCATAGGGGAATACCCACCTTAAATGTCTTCGAATGATATTAGCGCTTTAATCTCTTCCTCTTGCATCCATCAAAGTCAAGGATCTTGAACCCTTGGTCAACATAAATTGCCCCAATCTAATGGCATGGTTTGCCCACTAGGCGCAACTCTATCCTTTTTCGTGTTTTAGGGATTTTTCATCTCATTTGCCGATCTTGCTTGGCACATGGTCGACCTTACACTCTTCAATCACATGTATTTTTACCTTCTTAATGCAAGGTGATGCCTCTATTCAATCTAAGGTTCAATTGTTATCATCTTTATTGGCAAGCCACTTCATTATTTCTTGATGCTATGGCGAATATTTGCCCCTGGTTTCCTATATTTGGGACCAATACCAAGAAATCTTTTATTTTTCATAAATCTACGACAATCTACTCGTAAGATGAAGAAAATACTAGAAATGAGAATTTAAAGGAAAAAGAAAGTCATGGCAAACACGGGGGAAAAGCAAAGTCAGGTGCCCAAAAATTCATATTATGGATAATTCATGAATCCACCGACTGGATAATGTCCCGTGTTTAGGTGGCTCTATTTAACTCACCAACTCCCCAAGTTTCAATCTTCCCTCTTTTCTAATCTCATTTAGATATTAGAAGTTTAGAGATCCTTGAAGAAAGGTTAACTCAATTAGGCGAAATATGTTCTGAAAACAGACTCATTTTCTCAGATATTCATGTATGATCCAAATGGTCTTTAAAGTCTTGTAATGTATGCTAGGCTCAGGTTACAAAATAAAGGATATATGGGATCAAATACATGTTTAAGGGTAATTAAACCAAGAATCAACCTTTCCTGATGAAATCTCTATTCTTTTATTCTCTAGATCACTCTAGACTGTCCATTTTGGGTTTTCACCCTAGAGTTCATTTCCTTTTCTAGCACATGTCTTATTTGAAGGATTCCACACATGTTTTTCTCTTATTTCAAATTTTTTTCGTATTCCAACTTTTATTTCTTCCTTTTTCTTTTTATTTTCTTTTTGTTCTTTTTATTTTAAGTCTAGGACATTCAACTTGATCTGATATGCTTTTTCCTCGCTTGCAAACAGCTTTTCCTTCTCTTTACCCCCCAAAGTGGAGAGTGATCCTTGGTTAGGGTTCAATCATAAGAAAAATACTAGGCTCAAAGGGGACAACAATGTATTTTTTTTCATTTTCTTATTCACGAAGGGAAATGAAGGAATGCCAAATGTCATTTCACACACAAATATCGTCGGAGAGAAGCAGTCTTCAGTTGGTAGATGTTTTAGAGTTATCACTTCATTCAAAGACCCTAACAACAATGTCTAAGAGGAAAGTTTAGCCAAAATCTGCATATGAGATCTCCCCATTAATCATGAACACAATTTATTGCCCTTCTATCTGGAGATTAGACTCAATGATCATTCATATAATCAATAATAGGAACTCTACAAAGAAGATGTATTTTGGAGGAGAAATAGATGAAGAATGAAAATAAATAAAGAATGAAATGTTTGCCACTTGAGAAAATAAAGGGAATACATCTTTAAAACAAGTAGATTAATATAGAAGCCCTTACAAAAGATCCATAATGCTTGTGGGCAAAAGCAAAAAGGGTTGGTTCTAAGTATGATCCCCAACATTGTCTAGGAAAATTAAGCATTATTCCAGGAAAGCATGGATGAATTCCAGCCAAGCTCGACTTGTCTACTTTACAACAAGATTCCATTACTGGATTAGTCTAGGATATAGGTGCTCGTTGTATTCTCCTTCCTCGAGTCTCCTATTTTTTATGACCGCTAATATCAACTCTCCATTCATGACCATGTCTGCGAAATCTTTGGTGGCATGGTTTAACATACAGTCATAGAATGGACCATTTAAAATCTCTACAAATAATAGAGTAACCTCATTTTCCAATAGTGAAGGTTGAACTTGGGCTGCCACATCTTGCCACCTCTGGGCGTACTAGCAAAAACTCTAGTTGGGCATTTGTTCCATTCCTTGTAGTATGAGCCATCTTGGGACCATGTCGGTCGTATGCTTGTACTGCTCAAGGAAAGCTCTTGAAAGGTCTCTCAAAGTTCGTATGTTGACCCGATTCAATTTGGTATACCATCAGGTAGCAAACCCCGATAGACTATCTTGGAAACAATATATGAGTAGCTTCTCGATTTCCATGTATAGTGACATTTTTCGACAGTACATGGTCAAGTGTGCCGAAGGACAAGTGGTCCCGTCATACTTCTCAGAGTCAAGAGCTTTAAATTTTGGAGGAACCACCAAGTCACACACTAGGCTTAGATCCCTAGCGTATGTGCCACCATAAATGTGTCCTCCTTACAGGGCTTTGATGATCTCTTCAAGCTTGCCACAATGGTCTTCTAGCCTCTTATTCGCTCTGGCCATATCGGATGCGTTATGGAAATCTCGCACCTTAATGCCTTAGTTTCCTCATGATTTATCCTAGACCTTGCTGGAATATGAGCTGAGATTTCTTCTATACAGATATGAAACCTCCCATTCGGTGGAAATGTCTCACAATACATCCCAGGTTGGGGCGACAAAATATCAACGACTTCAACCTTCTTTCCTCTTTGTGGGTCTCTAAATCCTAACATAGATGCTTCTGGCTGACAGTGTTTTTTTTAGATTGTGTAATTTCTTCCTTCAAGTTTTTCTCCATTTTATCGAGTCTATCTTGGATACTCTTATGGTTCATTTTTGGAGTTGTCAATTTGTCCTTTGTAGTCATAGCTCGAGTGTCGTATTTGTACAGAATCTTGTTACCCAAATGAAATTTGACATAATCAATCTTTTTTATTATGTGTTTATGTATGCAATGACCACAACATAAACTAATGCAAACATAAACAACATAATGCAATAAAATGCATGAGTGCAAGCAAAGGGTGTTGATTCCATAAATATTTGCTCTAGAAGTAGCTTTTATTGGATGACAAAGGTCCTTATTATGAAAGGTAAAGATATATCCTACGAATATGTCTCAGCTTGAGCACACAGCTTCTTTATTTCTTCGATCAACCATAAGAGTCTTGATCCCACTTCTCCTATTGGCCTAACGTATGGCAAAAAGCTGTAGCTTCTCTAGCTAGCATCATCACGTGCTTAGCTACATCTTGAATGATACTCTTATCAAACTTGTCTCGCTGCTGGAACCTTCTGGCATTGTCCCTAAGCCGAGTGAACCAGTAATCATTACCCCTTCATTGGCATCTTCAACGACTCAAATCTTCGTTTTACAATAACTACTTGGTTGCATAATCAAAGTGGTCACATATCACTCGCAGCTTATGCATATCATTATGCTTGACACTGATTTGAGCATACTCAGACGTTTCTATCACGTGATCAACTGACAGAAACAAACATGCATAAAATAATTTTATTGTACGAATAATAATTGGGTAGTGCATTCTAACATTTTTGGACATGTCTCACAGACTATTCTTACAAAATGATTTTGACAAAAATTCTAATTCTAGGGTTTTCATATTAGTTATATTGGGGTAGGCTCTTAGATTTACAAACAAAGGTCTGGCTCTAAAGAGGTTCCTGAGCTGTCCTCGTTGTCCCCTACTAAAGGTAGCAAGGCCCCTGATTCTCACTCATCATAGGCTTTAAATGAATCAAGTTCAACTTAGGGGGACCCATTTTCCCATGTCTACACAAAGGATCAGTATCCTCACGAAGACATAGGGCATATGAGCCTCGAAGGTACTTGCTAGGCCCATACGAAGAATCAATATTCCCACGGTAGCAATAGCGTTTTTCCCTTACTTCAACGATCGTGATGAAGCTAGGGTATAGAGCTTATAACCAAGTTTTAAATGTATAAAATGAGATCATAATTAAGTTAAATTTTACATGAACTTCACAAATTCTGACATTAAAATAAAGTGTAATCAGCTTGTGGCATGACTCTCTTTTTTGTAAAAACAAAAAAATGTCCCTAGCAGAGTCACCAAACTGTCCCAGCCTTTTTTTAGGCTCGACATTTTTTAAACCGGTAAACAAAACAGCAGAGCCGCCACCAATATTTTAAAATGTGTGATTGGATCACCTAAAAACGGGTCATTTTAATAAAAAAACCATTTTATTTTATTAAAGCAACCATTTTGTTTTGTGAAAACACAAAAACGGGTTTGAAATTCGGTTACGCGTGAGGAAGGGTGAGCACTCCCACAACGCCCAAAAATTGGTACCTAGCCGATTACAAGTTTTATTTTTGTCGAAATTTGCAAGTTCGTGTAAAATTAAATTTATTGTCCATATATGAATATGATTCCGTTTTAATGGCCCCACCATCAAGAGAGTGAACTCTAATCACCGCTAACATTTCTGGCGCTAACTCATCACCTCCATTTAATGGGACACCACATTGCAATTTATGTCTCGTTATTTATATCAATAAAGAGAAAAATATATACAAAAGAGATACAAATATCAAAGCGCGAAAATAAGCGCAAATAGATGAACAAAATAAATGTTAAAGAAAAGGGGTAAAACATGACATTTTTTTAAACATATCCTTCCTTGAATTGGGTCAACATCTTAGTAATTCGAGTTGATTAAAAAGGGTTATTTTTTATAATAAGGATAAAAATTGAAGGGGATTTAGTGAAAATTTGAAAAGAAACTAAAAAGGTGATTGAATTGAGATAATGTCTAAATTGAACCGCTTTTTTCATTTTGCTCAAAGACCATACTTTGATCGAGTGAAGTGAATGGTGGATGTCTGAGTCTGTGTTACAAATTAGGGTTTATATATGTTTTTCACTACCTAAAATACATGGAAGATTGGAATAATAATCCCAAAAATCGGGTAAGAATATTGCCCAAATTTCTTGATTTGATTCCAACTTTCCTTCTTCAATTGATTATTGCTTGACTATGCCATTTCTTTCTTTTTTGATTCAAATCTGAAGATATTTGGGACTGATTTATTCCCATTCAAATCCCCTTCATGTTTTTTTTCCTTTTTTCTGTTCAATTCTCCTAGAATAATGCAGTTCCCTTTTTACTTGATTCGGTCTAGCTTTCTTTCCTTTTCTTGCATTTTTAGCCAAAAAATCAGTGACAACAAATATTATACAGTGTTAGTGAATCATGTGGTTTAATTTTGGTTAAAAATAGACTTAAAACGAAAAAGGAATTGAAGAAATGGGAAATCATTCAAAGTTGAGGGGCTAAATTGCAAAAGTATGAATTGAAGAAATAACTTAAAACGAAAGAGGGATTGAAGAAATGAGAAGATCATACAAAATTAAGGGGCTAAATTGAAAAATATTAAATTTATTTTCAAAGATCTGAATTTAAGCTAAATAAGTATACTACATTGGTTTAGGAATATATGGTTCAAGCTTGGTAAAAAATGAACTTATAATGAAGGAGGAATTGAAGAAAAATAAATCATGGACCGGATCGTAAAATTGTAAAATTCAGTTTTTAGTTGGACAAATTTCTACTCGACTCGAAATTGAAATCAATTTTTTTACTTACTCGAGTTGAATCGACTCGAATAACTTAAAACTAAAAAAATAATTTTTTGAGTCGATTCTAATCGAGTTTTGCTCACCCTAATTATAATATTAATAACTGTTGTAACCAATAAAAAATATTAATTTCATTTTTTTGCATGCAATTTTTTATTAAGTAAAATTTTACTTACATTTTTCGCATTAGATTTTAAATAATAATTTCTAAAATTTATTATTTGAGTTGATTCAACAAATAATAAAGTGTGTTGTTTATATTTGTTGATGTCTAAATGATGAGGCACCAAATAAGAGAGGTAGAGATGAAGATTAAGATGGTGATGCCAATTTTAGGTGGTTACCTTATGTAGATTTAGGATGAAAAGTCGCAGATAAAATAATGGTCAAAGAAATGAAGGAGAAAAGGTAAATAGGGGTATTGCCCTCTTGATTTTGGCCTATGTCTTTTCTCTTAGTCGCATGAGTATTTACAATCTTTAGAACTGTTTGTGATTGGATGGTGTCAAACCTAGTGATATCTTATAGACGAGTTGGCAGAGATAGACTCAATTTTCAAGTATCAAACTTTGCAGTTCGATCACGTAGGTGGAGTGCTTTAGCACCTAACAATAAGGTTGTTCAAAAATACCCGACCCGACCATCTAACTATCCGAACATAAATAATCGGGGTATTTAACTAGAATGTTTTTATTTGGGTCGAGCCCGAGTCACAAAATTAAGAATTTTCGGTTAACCAGTTTAGCCAGATATATTTGAAATTAATATTTTTATATTCAATATATATATATATATAAAACTTGTAGCGACATTTTTTCGATAAAGTTCGAAGCTACGGGTTGTCTTCAATTTTTTTGTGAAATTTGATTGTTAGGGGATTTCTTTTTGAAAATTTGTGTTTTTTTGGAAAATAAAGAAGACTCGGAGCCGCCACCGGCCAATTGGATAAGGTAGGCCGGACACCATAAAATCAGAGATTCGTTTTGAAAAAAGGTTCGGGAGTTGGTTACGTGTGGGGAATGATTAGCATCCCCATCACGCCCAAAAATTGGTACCAAAATATTTGTTGCTTTTAAATGAATGGAAATTGTTGGAATTTAAATTGAATTTAATAGTGTATTTAAATGAAAATTAACCTTAATTCAACGGGCTTTATCAAATTGGTAGGTTCAAATTAATTGGACATTTAATAATAGGGATGGCGATGCACCAGACTATAGATTAAACTGACATCATAAAAGCCTGACTGTCGTATTAATTTATGGTTTGAATTTCGTACGTCACCGTTATGTATGATGCAAGCATTTAGGTATGATGTTATGACATTTTCAATTTTTAATTATCATTTACCTTGGGACGATAAGGATTAATTCAAATATTTGGTCAACATCCATTAAGCCAGACTGTTACGACACAAATATCAGAATTAATAAATACCTCCCTTTTTGTTTTTAAATTAATTACCATGTAATCAAAAATATTAAAGGTCATATGAATGAGAATTATAAATGCATGTCATGTAAGGGCTTAAAATAAACACATAAAAGGCCTACTAAAGTCCTAACCTAGAAAGCCCAAATTATGGAAGTTCAATTAGTGATCTAATTATTAACTAGGTGATTCTAATATTAACCCTAAATCAGTTAAGCCCTAAAACTAGAAAACCCTAATAAATTATGGGTTATCTTGTACCATGATAATTAGTTTGATCGGTTTCAATCTAGTATCCCAATAAGCCAAGGGTACTACTTAAAACGAATCAAGTTAAGAAATCATGATTTTAAATTAAATGGCCATCTAAGACCAATGTCAATTTTATCCTAAAAGGGTAATTAAGAGGTGTTTAACTAATTTAATGAATTTAAAATTTATTCCAATAAGCCGAGGATAGATTTAAATTAATTAAGCTAGTTCAAACCTTAATCTAACTATGGCTCTAAAAATCTAATCCTAAATTTAATTTAATTAATTTAAAGATTATGCCCCTATAAGCCGAGCGCACTCTTTAAATTAATTAAATTAAATTACCCTAAGCTAACCTAAAAGCTTAACCTAGCAAAAACAAAAAAAGAAAAAAACCCACAAAACACGAAAGAACAACATAAACAAACTACTATGTTCACATAAATAACATACATATATACCTACATAAAAATATCTATACTTTAACTATATATTATATAATATGTAAAACATATAATATACATTAAAAACTATATATATATATATAATAAACCATATATTAAAATATATACAACTATATATTATGTACTATATAAAACTATATGTTATATACTATATATAAAAAACAAATATTATGTATTATAAAACTATATATTATAAAAAACCATATATCATATATATTATAAAAACTATGTATTATAAAAACCATATATTATACTATATAGCACATGTCAAACCTCGTTAGGCACATATATCCACATCACAAATCAAATAACATAAACTAACATAGGGATTTAAAAAAAACTAGAAATAAAGGAAAAACAATGCAAAATTGAAATTAAATATGTATGAAAAAAATAAACAAAAGGGGATTTAAGTCTGGATTTGGGACCAAATTGGAAAAATCAAAAGTTTTAAGGACTAAAAAAAGGAATTTACCATTTTAAATCAGATTAAGCTTAAAAGATGACGGAATTGAAATGTTTTTAAAAACAAAGGGACCAGGAGTGTGGTTTTGAAAAGCATAATGGCCTGCGGGCATGATTTAAAAATACAGAGGGACTAAAGAGGGCATTTCAAAAGGCGGATGCCCTTCCGCCTGTAATAAGAGAGGTGTGGGAGGATTAATGTTGTAAAAAACCCACTTTTAAACCCTTAAAACAATATAAAAGGGTCGTTTCAGCCATAAATTTCCTTTTTTTTGGCTAAAACAGAGTCCTCAAGCTCTTTTTTCTCTCAGCCTCTAATGAGTGCCGCCGCTCATCGGGGTTGAAACCCAGAAACCAACCGTTCTCGGTCATGTTGGTTGCCGCTCGCTGGCGGCCGACAAACCCCCAAAACCCTAAAACGACCTCCCTTTTCACTCTAAACTTGAATCCAAGCCTAGATTCTGTGAAAATACAATGGAAGACCTTCTTTTTTTAAAAAAACCTAAAACAAACCTGAAAACCCCCATTTTTAGATCGAATACCCCTTTGTTACTTAACCATCACATCGGCTCACCGAAGACGACTAAAGAAGTCGGAGGGTTTATCACCGACCATGGGAGACATTAGCGCGAAAGAAGGTGAACCGTCACCAAGGTAACATGAACTGAAACCCTAGCTTTTTGTTTGTGCTTATGCTTTGAACAGAAATGAAATGAAGAGATGAGAGGAAAATACCTCTGAAAACTTGATACTATTTTTTCTTTTTTTTTTCTATTGCTTTCTGAGTCCCCTCTAGCTAGGGTTTACAATTCTTTTTTAGTTTATATGTGACCGAGTATATCACTGATTTATATGCTTTACATAAAATAGAAAATGGAAATTAAAATTCTATTGGTTGATGCTTGTCCTTTTTGTTTGGGTTCATTTGATAGTCTGCCAATGTTGATTTTTTAGGGAGATTGTTATGATATTCCTCTAATATTCTGATTTTCTTGCATGTTATGAATGGCTTGAGAGATTGGGGGACCAGAAAGAATTGCCCTGCCAATTTGCTGATGTGGGAGAGCTTTAGACGCATGAAGCCAAATGAAAACTCATCAACGGTAGACGCAACATGCAACGAGTGGTTGGTCAACATCTTCAACGCTGATGTGGCGATTATGGTTTTTTTCTCTAATGTGGCGGTGAAGCTGGAAAAGCGACATACGTGCGTGAAGGTTGTAGAAGACGAAGAGGCGAGCAAAATCTAAGGCAGTATGCGTGAGGTCTACGCGTACGTGGGGAAGTTGAAGGGTCATGCATGAGGAGTTGACGGGCTATCATTGCTTGAATCTGGACTGTTAGATCTAATTTGGATCTGACGGCTGTGATGAGGTGGCTGCCCATCAAAAGCGGCACATTAGGGTTTTGTTTAATTAACATGGGCTTTATTGGGCCCTATGTAAATGTATATTCTTTTTGGGATTTTTAAGAATGTAAGAGGACTGTTAATATATATATGAAATAACTTTTATTTATTTAAGCTGGGCTTCTATATATCTAGTATATATTCATTTTGGGTTTTTAAGATGCAAATAGGCTGATATATATAAAAGAAGCTTGGGCTTTTTATTTATTTGTATTTTTCTTGGGCCTTAACTATAGTAATAATAAGGATAATAATAGAGGATGGCCAACACAACTACCAATAATAATGATAATACTAATGGGAGATAATGTTATTAAATAAACATAAAATAAAAAGAAATATGAGGTTAACCCGGACAAAAATTAGTGATTACAGCTGCTCCTCTTTGCTTATTCTTGTAAGACGAGAATAAAGTAAAGATCAAAAACACTAACTTTATCACACTTCACTGTTTGAAGATTTCGAGCTGGGAGTTCCTCTTATATAGAACCGTTCGCCCTTCCTCCTCTTGAAATATGGAGCTATGAGTATCTGCCTCATTCGCCCCAAAGTCCTTGAGCTATGAGTATGTGCCTCATTCGCTCTAAAATTCTTACGTGACAATTTTAAAATCCTTCGCTTGAAATCTTTGAGCTTCGAGTATCCGCCTTCTTTGCTCTGAAGTCCTGATGTGACGAGTTTGCAATCCTTCGCCTGAAATCTTTGAGCTTCGAGTATCTGCCTCATTTTCTCTGAAATCCTGATGTGGCGAGTTTGAAATCCTTCGCCTGAAATCTCTTATGGGCTCTTACTTTGTCATTTACTCCTCTTCTTAGGAGGTACCTGACCTATTTTTCAGATATCTATGGAAAGAGATGAAATGTTATGATGGTATGAGTTAGCATGCTCCTAACCTAAGGATGTCTAACTAGACATGATGCATGAATGACGACAATTTTTAAACTTTCTAGGACACTTTCTCTTCTTGGTCCCTTGACTTTAACCCTCTCTTGCTTTCAGCTTCTCTTCTTGGCAATATCGGTGCCTCCTCCTTCACTCGGGTTCACCCTTTATGCCACATTTTCTCTTGAGTTCCTGAACCTTTTTCTCTAAAGCTCATTTTCAGGTTTTCACTTTAGAGATTTTTCTTTTTTCTTTTCTTTTTTTTCTTTTTTTCTTTTTTGGGCGCCCTTACGAGTTTTCGCCTTTAGTCCTTTGGATTTTAACATGAGCAGCATTCGATGCCTTTTCTCAATGGATTTTTTCAATTTCTCCTTCAATGTCTTCTTACCTTAATTTCGGCGGACTCCTTTCCTATCTGGGAATAAACCTACACTTAATAGGTTAAATCATTTGCTTTTTCACAATCTATGTCAATCTATCTGTGGGATGTATGTGAAATAGACAATAGAAACTAGAATCTATCGACCTTGGTAGATCACTCATTGGCCACCCTTGGTTGTTACTCCTGATAATTTGAAGACTGAAGCATAGTCCCTCAACTGAAACAAAGCAGTCGAATGCCAAGATTCAAGTTTATCTGAACCGTCCTTTTCAGATTTTCAATTTAGATCATTTTTTGGTTTTAAGGAGCCCATTTTCGGGTTTTAACCTTAAACCCTCATTTTTTCTTTTTCTTTTTCTTTAAGCATAATACTTTTTGACAGAGTATGATTTTATAGGGTTGCTTAATTCTTTTCCATCCATATTCTCTAGAATTAATGCTCATCGGAGAATGCCTTTCTAACAACATAAGGCCCCTCCCAATTGGGCATCCACTTTCCTCGGAAGTCTCTTTGATTCAGTAAGATCTTCTTGAGCACCAGATCCCCTCTTGAAACTCTATTGGGTGAAATTTTTTGTTATAAACTTGCATCATCCTTTTTCTGATACATTTGGCTATAATAGATGGCTTTCAACCTTTTCTTTTCAATGAGGTTCAACTGATCAAAGCTGGCTTGCATCCATTCGGCTTCATCCAACTTTACCTTGTTCAAAATTTGAAGCGATGGAATTTCTACCTCGATGGGTAATACCGCCTCCCTGCCATATACCAAAGGGTATGGTGTTGCCTCGGTGGAGGTTCTTATAGAAGTCCGATAGGAAAATAGAGCAAAAAGGAGCCCTTCATGCCAATCCTTGAAAGTCTCCGTAGTTTTTGCTATGATCTTCTTAATATTTTTATTTACCGTTTCCACTGCTCTGTTCATCTTGGGGCAATAAACATTAGAGTTATGATGCACAATCTTGAATTTCTCATACACCTCGGTCATCATCTTATTATTCAAGTTGAAAGTATTATCGGTGATGATTCTTTCGGGCAGACCATAGCGACATATGATTTCTTTCTTAAGAAACTTGCAAACTATCGTTCTTATGGTGCTAGCGTACGAGATAGCTTCTACCTACTTGGTGAAGTAATCGATAGCTACTAAGATGAAGCGATGCCCATTAGAAGCCTTTAGGTGTATCTGACCAATGACATCCATTCCCCAAGCGACAAAAAGCCATGGTGAATTCATGGCGTGAAGTGGCACTGGTAGGGAGTGTATCTTATCGGCATAGATTTAACATTTATGGAATTTCTTTGCATAACTGATGCAATCTTCATCCATGGTTAACCAGAGGTAACCATATCTCATGATTTTTCTAGCCATCGAGAATCCACTAGCGTGGGTTCCACACAAGTCTCCATGGACTTTCGCTAAAATGGTTTTAGCCTCTCGAGCATTGACACACCTCAACAATATATGATCTTTGTTTCTTTTGTACAAAACCTCTCCATCAAGGACGTACCTCGATGCTAACCTTCTAAAAGTTCTTTTATCGTTGTCATCGGCCTCTTTTAGATAAGTTTGGAACTTGATGTACTAGAGAATATCGTGATGCCATAGATTGCCATCCTCCCCATCTTCCAAACAATACCAATAGGCTGGTACCTCAAAATTTTACATCTCGATCGGTTTCATCTCGGTTGTCCAGCTTACATCGAACACGATGGCCAATGTGGCTAACGCATCGGCCATCTGATTATCCTCCCTCGACAAGTAGGCAAAAACTGATTTCTTCAAAATCTTTGACCAAACCTTTGATCAAATCGTAGTACTTGATTAACTTCGAATCTCTAGTATCCCATTCTTTTCAAAGCTGGTAGATTACCAAGGAAGAGTCTCCAAAGACTCGAAGCACTTTTATATTCTTTTTTATGGTTGCTTGGAGCTTCATGTCACAAACCTCATATTCAGCTATATTGTTGGTTTAGAAGAAGTCCAACCTACTCGTGAAAAGGTAGTAGACATTTTTGAGAAAAATCAATACTGCCAATATTTCATGGCCTAAGGCATTCGATGCTCCATCAAAATAAAGCCTTCATCCTTCATTCTCGGTAGTGGGCCTCCCTTCGATCAAATCACATATTAAGTCTTCATTTGGAAAATTGAAATCCAACGGCTCGTAATCATCCAAAGCGCGGCTTGCCAAAAGATTTGCTACCACACTTCCTTTCACTACTTTTTGGGTCACATAAACAATATCAAATTCTGATAATAACATTTGCCATCGGGCCATTTTCTCGGTTAACGCTGGCACTTCTATCAAGAACTTCAGTGGATCCATTCGGGAAATTAAGTAAGTGGTGTGATACAACAAGTATTACTTAATTCGCTTAGTAGCCCATACCAAGGCACAACACGACCTTTGATCAATGGGTACCGTGTTTTGTACTCGGTGAACTTTTTGCTTAAGTAATAAATCATCTTTTCCTTCTTTCCGGAGTTGTCGTGTTGTCCCAACACATATCCCATCAAATTTTCGAAAATAGTCAAGTATAAGATTAATGGCCGATCCTGCACCAGTGCCACTAGGATCGAAGGGTTGGTCAAGTATTTCTTGATCTTTTCTAGCGCTTCTTGACAATCTTCATCCCAAATTCCTGGGTTATTCTTTCGGAGTAATCTGAAGATAGGATCACATTTATCGGTTAACTGGGAGATAAACCGGGAGATATAATTTAACCTTTCCAAAAATCCCCATACTTCTTTTTAAGTTTGAGGCAGTGAGAGGTCTTAGATTGTTTCACCTTATCAGGGTCGATCTCAATTCTTTTCTAGCTTACCATGATTCCCAAGAGTTTCTCGGATGTAACTACAAAGGTACATTTGGCAAGATTGAGCTTCAACTGGTACTTTCTTATTATTCGGAAGAGTTTTCGCAAATTTTAGATGTGCTCTTCCTCAGTCCAAGACTTGGCTATCGTGTCATCCACGTTCACCTCAATTTCTTTATGTATCATGTCATGGAACAAGGTCACCATGGCTCTTTGATAAGTTGCATCGGCATTCTTCAATCTAAAGGGCATCTCCTTGTAGCAAAATATACCCCACATGGTCACAAAAGTGGTTTTTCCATGTCTTCGGGGTGCATTTTAATTTGATTGTACCCCGAAATGCCATCCATGAATGAGAACCAAGCATGCCCCGCAGTGTTCTCAACTAGTGTATCGATGTGGGGCAAAGGGAAATTATCTTTGGGGCTTGCCTTATTAAGGTCCCTATAATCCACACACATGCACACCTTCCTATCCTTTTTCGGTACTGGCACTATGTTGGCTAACCCATTTTGGATACTTAGAAACTTTCAAGAATCCTACCTCAAACTGTTTCTTTACTTCTTCTTTGAGTTCTAACAACATGTCCGTTCTCATTCTCTGGAGCTTTTGTTGGACGGACTTGCATTCTGGTCTTATGGGGAGCTTGTGCATCACAATATCAGTGTTTAAACCCGGTATTTCTTGGTATGTCCGTGATAAACCCATCTTTGAATTCCAGAAGTAGTTCCACCAACTCTTGCTTAACTTCTGATGATAGGGTACTGTCGATCTTCACTTCTTTCTTTTCTTAGCCAGTCTCCAAATATAAAATCTCTACATTCTCTTGACGTGGAAGAATTTGTTTTTCTTCACTTGCCACCATCCTTAACAACTCATCCGATACCTCATCATCCTCTTCATTGATTTCTGCCAAGCACATGGGTCGCTCGAAATCTACTACGGCGTTTGGTTCCACATCATTCATATAGTTTATATTAAGAGGCCTACACGATTTTTGAAAATATACATTGGGAATGGAAAGGGATAGCTTATGATATAAATAAATAATGAATGAATGAAATGAATGCTATGTTTGGCATTTGAGAAGGAAAAATAGAAAATGTTCATTTCATTGGAAGCAGATAAAAAGTGACATAGCTGTGTAATCATTGACTTAGTTCGGGATGTTAACCCGTTGTTAAATTTTGCAATAAAAATGGCTTAGTTTGGCTATTCTATCTATTGGCTTATGTGTTTTATCCATTTTATAATATGTGCATATATGATTAAAAGTTACTAGTTCTTGGGTTCTATGTTCGGTTATCCTGCATTAGTGATACATATTATAATACCATGTCTATTATTATTAGTTATATTATTACCTTTCTAAAACATATATTAAAAAGCATATATAAAAGAGTTGATAAATAAAGAGTCCATCTATATATAAAAGTTAACCCATAAACAATTCATATAAATTAAATTCAGTCCATTTACAAACTTAAAGCCCAAAAAAAAGGGTTATTAATTAAATACATATGTTTGGTCCGTTTGGCCTAATTGACTATCCCCAATCTGATAACAACCAAAAAACCCTAATCTATCCTGTCTGTGCACCGTAAGATCTCCACTGTCAGATCTGCACCAGATCAAACTGTCCAGATTGTATCAAGAGTGTCACTTCATCTTCGCACGCGCCGCACGCATAGTTGATTGGTTTCTCAATGCGTGTCTAGATTTCATGCTGGCCGAATCATATGCCTCCACTGTTTCATCTTCCATATGGTACCCACGCACGATGGTGGATATCTCTCTCATCATATCTTGTTGGGACTTGATGATGGCGTCCTTCAATTCTTGTTGTGTTCGTTCCAACTGACCTCTCAGATCGGCTTCCAATTTTGCAAAGCTGTTCTCCATTAGCCTTGTTCGTAAGCGAGTGCGGTATGGATGTGGAATGATTGTAATTTAAAGAACCGAAATGCTATCTTTTTCTAAAATACAAGCTTTTTAATTAAATTTAGCAATTAAATAAAGTATGCAAATAAATGTGTTATGCATGAATGCGAAGAGCAACACTGAGTTCGGCAAATATCATCATTAAATGACTTCCATTAATGGAAAACCAACTACGCATATGATCCTATGCTAGCATCTAGGTTAATGATCTCCCCCAAAATCCAAACAATCATTTATCCTTCCTCGGATTCATCATCCACGCAATCGTGAAGCTCGGTAGCTTCTTCCGCTAGAAACTGTATCTTCCGGGCGACCTCTTGCATTTGAGCCGTCCATTGTACCAATTCTTGTTCTTGGCTCCAAATAGTGTAAGCGACAAAATGTAGTTGCTCCAAAGTCAGCCTCTGATACACTTGGACCGCTCCCTTAAAGCTTGTTATATGGTCCTTGAGCCGTTGAACCTCAGTTTCCAATTCTTCAACACGAGCCTTCAAAGCCTGATTCTCCGAGCTACTAGTTTTTAACTTGCAGGTTGACTCATTGTGCCTAAAGAGAGACCTTTCCAAACATTTTACTTGATCTTTCAATGCTTCGTTTTGGCTTCGTTCCTTTTCAAGCTGCCTTGAGTGAGAGGCTCGGAGGTTTTCCATCTCTTGTGCCAAAGTAAGCATTTGGTTCTTATGCTTGTAATACTTCATCTTGTAATTCTAGGCTCTCGTCTTTTCTTTTTTTGAGTCAGAGCTCTAACCATTCGCCCGGTTCATCATTCGCGACTCTCTAGCTCTTGTTTAGCCTTTGTAGTTTTTGGATTTCTTCATTCTCCAATAAGTTCGAGTTCCAATTCATCTTTCTTTCTTTGTAAACCCTTAATCACCCCCCTCAAACTGTGTTTTTTCCAACTCAAGTCGAACCTTTCTTGATTGGCTTTCTCTTCGAGCTAAATATACCTCTTTTGTTCCTCTTCGAGCTGCTTCCTCATCAAACCGGCCTCGATGGAAAGCGTAGCCAATCTTTCCTCCACAGACCTCCTACCATCGGGGTTCAATTGGGGAACATTGTTGTTGACACGATTGAATTGCCACTCTTCATACTCAGGGGTGACCATGTAAGGAGCATTCATAATTCTAACTCACCTTGCATTATTCCAAGCTGAAGAAGCGTTATACACTACCCCCTTGTAACCCTTCTCTTTCTCGTTTAAGCTAAATGTCCCCAAAGACCAAGTAGTGGTACCTAAGAGTGTTTCACACATCTATAAAGGATATTCCTTGCTGATTGCCACAGATCTCTCCAAACTATGTCTTCCTCCTTTAGATTTCGGAGAATGTCTAGCCAAACCTCCTCTCTCGTCGGCCAATACCCTTTTCGCAAGAACTCCTCTAATGGTGAGAACTTGCCGTCATAGATAGGCCTTGACAAGTTGACATCGGACAAAGATGACTGTAAAACCAAATGGTCAAAAACTGGGGACATCCTCAGAAACGACCCCCACCGTGCTTTCTACAAAACCTCAAAAACCAAAAAGTTTATGACAGAATTACATGTACTGGATTGGTCCCACCACCCAAACGGTCAAACAAATCCAATACTGATGGGTCGATAAACCCTAATACTTTAGGAAATAGCACTAACCCATAGATCAAAAGTGAAAATAAGTCCCACTGAACTCGACCCACGGGGTGTACTGAAGCTAAGACCAAAATTACTTCCCACTTGAGAAGCTCTTTCTTGTTCCAAGTTGCAACTTGATTGTCGACCCAAGACAGCAAAGTGTCCGAGAACCTACCAAGCTTGCCCCGAAAAGCTTTGTTCTTGTTCGCTTTAGAGTAGACACGATTCTCACTGATCTTTTTGCAATTTACAAGGGCTTGATTCTCTTCAATTGTCGGGGTCAAATCAAAATTGTCGATCGTGAAACAATTGTAGGCCGAATTCCAAAACCCTACCAAGGCTTGAAGTAGTGACTGATCGATCGAAACATCTAACAAGTATGTAATGTCACCGTACTCGTCTTTGAAAGCATTTTCTGTCTCAAAATCCTAACCATTCCATATTAACCTCAAGTCAGATACATCATTAAATTCCGTGTTCATGAAAGTCTCAGCTGACATTGCTGACGTAAACCTGGCTAAAATATTGTCCCCATCATGTAGTTGCTCTCTCATTCTGACCATACTTGCACATCGGATTCTTCTCGTCATTGCTACAGACCAAATCCCTCATTGACCTAGCCTTTAATTTCAGACTATTTCCCAACTCAATGTGCTCTTCATAATATGACAAGATATGCAAAACAAAATGGTAGAAAGAAAAAGAAAGAAAAACAAAAAGAAGTATTAGTCAAAGAATAAACAATAAATTCAGAAATAAGAAAAGATATATGTAAACTAATTAAGTGAAAGACGAGCACATAAAGAAAAACCATAACCACATGAATTCTAGTTCACTATGATTATCCTCATGGCTCTAACGGGGTGGGCTTCTTAGATTCTCACGCATAGGTTTTGTAACCCCTTAGACCCGCCTATGCGATACACCTAAATCTAGAAGGTCACATTAGGGTCACATGAGCGACCCACAGTAAAATCCACATGAAAATGTCTTTCTTTAAATACATTAAAATCTGTAAAACAAACTTCTATTCAAAATACAATTTCAGAAAATCATTTAAACATATAACGGTAGTTCAGAAAGTATTTTACAGACACTGACATAAAACAATACACGACATACATGCCTACTAACTATACTAGTACCGTACTCCACAAGTAATACCGATGAAACTCCATTACCGATGTAGACACTGCACCACAATCAAATTCTTTTAACCTGCGATGGTAAAAACAACGTGAGCTTGGAAAAGCTCAGTAATATTGAACTACCTAGAGATGCTAAAGGCACAAGTAGATAAATGGCAAGCATAACACTGCCATGATGTTCCGGGTAACAACAGACTCCAATTATAATTTGATATTCGTAGTAACAATTCAGTTGAAAGTAACAGGGTTGTTATTTATCGAATAACAGAAGTACTGACAAAAAGCCTACAGCTCAAATAATTAGAAGAGGGATAGATTACAGAAGTCGAACTAGGATGTTTAGTGTTTCATTAAGCGCAAATTGGGAGCATACAGAAAGTTCAGACTTTAGTAAATTAATTCAGTAAAATATGATTATAGAAGGGAACGAAAAGTGTTATTTTAATTATCTGACTACCCTCCAACCATACACCGATATGCAATATCCCATAACAGTATCCGGAAAGACTTACCCTAGGCCCATTGGGCGTAGGAGCTTACAAAAAGACTTACCCTAGGCCCATTGGGCATAGGAGCTTAGGTCCAGAAGGACTTACCAGCGCTGAGCCTGCATAATTTCAATCAAATCCCAGATAGTATACCCCCAGATAGAATCAGTTTTATCTAGTAAACAGTAATGTCAGAAAACATGTATTAGATATATTTTGTATCAGAAGACAGAAGCCAAGAATTGTGCTTTCATTACGGATAATAGAGTCATATTTTAATTCAGGGCAATTAGTCTTGTTTAAAAATAGAGAAAATATTCATAGGGACATGGAACACTCTATATGGTCCAATTTGTTCCTCGTAGTTGGTAACTATCAGTAAGAGAACATTGAACATTTCACAATTTTGTACTGATTTCAGAATGAGGCCCCTATGAAAAGGGGACTTGATACTAACGGCTCAAACCAGACATTCAAAAGTTGATGCATCGAGATCATTGAGATTTTAGATATATCGTGAGTGATCCAATCATTAAAGCCTACGAGGGCATTATGGTTATTTTGACCTTCAAGGGTAATTTGGTAATTTAAACCAATAAGGTATAAACGATGTTGTACAGAATTTAGGAATTCTAGTTGCTCATCAGGTTTCCAAGTCTATTTGAACTAATCGGAACCCATCAATACAGTGTTTATTATTTAACAGGATAGGTATACCTTAAGTATTCATTTCTCAGAACTGACTATAGTGTATAACAAAATGGTTCACCTTCCAATCTACCACTGAATGTACTACAAGAAATCGAACATGTATTCAAGCGGTAATTTCCAAGTATCCGAGCATGTGCATTACACCCGAACTCAATCTATAGCATCGAATTTACCTTTGAAGAATAGGTTACTCTTACTATTAACTATGCACTTTCTCTAAATAAATCAAACATGCCTTCATATGGTATTCTTCCAATATCACAGTAGTATCAAAAACGTCTAACAAACACGGGTCGTGTATTACCACTTCTAGAGCCATTACATTTGTTTGGCTTTATTGGTATTTCTTATTCCGGGTCTTAGGGGTATTTTCAGACACATTAGTATTCGAAAGAATTTTAGGCTCTTCGATGCCCGAAGGTGTTTCAATTATCTTGAGCCTTTCGATCCTTCCAACTATTAATTCATTTCAAATATCGAGGGTATATCCATTATTTCAGTTAATTTGGCAAATAGTGTCCGAGGATATTTTAGTCTTTTGGGTTATTACGATCAATTTGATCAATTTAGCCTTATTATTCAATCCTTTCAGTCATTTCAATCAATTCAATCTTTTACGCCACTTTGATTAATCCAGATATACGAATAGTTTTCTGTAAACTTATCTTTAGAGATTTATTTAGAATTCAAGAAAATCCAAGTACTTTACAATTTCGAAGGTGTTAAGCTTTGTTACCATAATTTTCCAAGCAAATTGAGGTTTTTAGATGAATCAATTGTTTTACCAAATCTAGTAGAGATTTCTAGATCGCTTTTGATGTCAGGGGTATTTTAGTCCTTCTTATACCTCAAGGGCATTTTTGTCATTTCTTAACCAAGAATTCTGAGCATTAGACCTTTTATCAAGAAAATAATCTGAATTGAAAGTTTCAAGGTGAACTGTTTTATCAATTATTCACTGAACTTGGATTACTTACTGATCCTCAATTCCTTATTCGAGTCATTCAGGTCTTATCCAAATTATTATCTGTCTATCGTAATCAATATGACTTTAAAATACTTTACTACCTCTTGCATGCTTTACAAAACTTGTTGGTAACAACATTCGAACACTCTTAAACACAAATTCGACGTCCTCTACCTCTCGAGTACAAATATATGTGAATACCTTCAATTAAACATAATTCATAATCAATCCTTAATCACATTGCCTTTAAACTGAACCATGAAGCACATAAGTATGTCCAGGTCCAATATCAAATTTGGAGGCACTCGGGTTAGAATGTTATGAAATGAACTTCAAAATCAGACCTAGAACGTCAAAAAACGTAAAATTAAGGATTTTGGAAATTTTGACTTTTTGGTCAAAGTCAAAGGTGAACAATCAACGGTCAACGATCAACATTGGAGCTAGCAGTAAATGTTGACATCATCAGCCAACTGGTCAATCGAGTTAACTCAGACGAGTTGACTCGGACGAGTTGACTCACGAGGTCGACTCGATCGGTCGGGTCAGAAAGAAGCGGGTCGGGTCAGGTCAGACTCAGTTTGGGTTCGGGTCAAACCATATAGAACCGGTTTGGGCAAACAGGTCTGGTTACAGGTTGGGCGGATCAGATCAACCAACAGGGCTTGGGTTTGAATCCGGGTCGAACTCACAGATTGGGCTAGAGATATCGGGCTCAGACTAGATTGGTTAATAGGCTTGGGTTCAGACTGATAATTGGTTTGGGCCCGGACTAGGTTAACTAACTGGACCGATTCATACCGGTTTATAGGTTTGGCCGAATTAGACCGGGTTCTAGCCCACTTACCCTAAACGATTCGAAATGGCTAGAATCCACGTAACTATGACAAGGGCTCTCCCGGTGGCGGATCGATGATTGGTCGGTTGGGTTTTACTCGCCAAAATACAAGGAGCTCAGATCCGAAGGTCGTGGGACAAAGGGACGGGGGAGGCGGCCGGGACACGTAGAAAATATGGGAGACCAAGATGGTTGTTTCTGTCAGATTCAAACCATTTCCTACAGTGAATGGTGGTGCAAATGGGCGCGTGACTGACGTACTGGGTTTAGGGAAGGACAACGAATATGCTTTTCGTGGCAGTGAAGGCCACGACTGAATATTGGGGCAGATCAGGGATGAGAATGGTAGGGGTTAGGTGAGAGGGTTATAGAAACTTAACATTTCAAACGTTTGGGGGATTTCGTTCTGGTAGGTGAAAGGTCAGAGTGTTTTATAAATCAGATCTGATATCCCCGAAATTATAATTCAAAACTTACCAGAGTCGTTCTCAGACAAACATGGGCACTTAGTCTAGCGGTTCAGCACTCATAGGATAAGGGAAGGGTGAGGTCGTGGGTTCAAATCCTACCAACCCTATTCTTATTCTTTTTTTTATCTTATTCAAATTAGGGGTGTTACAAGTTTGGTTCTAATTAAGGGTACCCGAACCTATCTTATTACCTAATAAGGCAACAAGAACCCAAATTCTGGCCCATTACAATCTTGCAAATTAGATTCAGTTTGAGGGAAAACACGACCCAATGACATTGAGGGTTGCTCACGTGTCAAAGGCGTAGATTCCAAAAATGAATTACCGACTCGTGGAGGGCTACACACGTGGGTATGTGGTGTTTCACTCCCACTCAAAGGACGAAGCTTGGGTACAGAGCTTGATGTTCATGGTGCAACACATGCCGCTGATTCTTTATAAATTAAATGAAAAATTAATTCGAAGACCACCTATTATCAAAGCCCGTACAATCGAAGTCATATTTTAAAGAAAGAATCGACCTCATTAAAGTCCAATCAAATTTCAACAATTTCCATCATTAAAAGCAACAAATATTTTCTTGGCTTAACTCTCATTTTATTTTGTAAAAAACAAAATTCGATCCCCAGCGAAGTCGCCATGCTATAGCGACCTTTTTTTCGATAAAGTTCAAAGCTACGGGTTGTCCCCTATATTTTCTGAAATTTGATTGTTGGGGGTTTTCTTTTTGAAAATTCATGTTTTTTTTGGAAAATAAAGAAGACTTGAAGTCTCCACTGGCCACTTAGATAAGGTAGGTCAGACACCATAAAACCAGAGATGCATTTTGAAAAAGGGTTCAGGAGTTGGTTACGTGTGGGGAAGGATTAGAACCCCCATCACGCCCGAAAATCGGTACCAAAATATTTGTTGCTTTTAAATGAATGGAAATTGTTGGAATTTAAATTGAATTTAATTAAGTGTACTTAATTGAAATTTGACCTTAATTGAATAAGCTTTATCAAATTGGTGGGTTCAAATTAATTGGGCATTTAATTAATAAGGATGATGATACATCAGACCATAGATTAAATTGACATCATATAAGCCTGAGTGCCGTGTTAATTTATGGTTCGAATTTCGTACGTCACCTTTATGCATGATGCAAGCATTTAGGTACGATGTTATGACATTGTCAATTTTTAATTATCATTTACCTTGGGACGGTAAGGATTAATTCAAATATTTGGTCAACATCCATTAAGCTAAGACTGTTACGACACAAATATCAAAATTAATAAATATATTCTTTTTGGGTTTAAATTAATTACCATGCAATCACAAATATTAGAGGTCATATGACTGACAATTATAAATGCATGTCACATAATGGCTTAAAATAAACACACATAAAGTTCTAACCTAGAAAACCCAAATTATGGAAGTTCAATTAGTGATCTAATTATTAACTAGGTGAGTCTAATATTAACCCTAAATCAATTAAGCCCTAAAACTAGAAAACCCTAATAAATTATGGGTTATCTTGTAGCATGATAATTAATTTGATCAATTTCAAACTAGTATCCCAATGAGCCAAAGGTACTATTTAAAACGAATCAAGTTAAGTAATCATGATTTTAAATTAAATGTCCATTTAAGCCCAATGTCAATTTTATCCTAAAAGGGTAATTAAGAGGTGTTTAACTAATTTAATGAATTTAACATTTATCCCAATAAGCCGATGATAAATTTAAATTAACTAAGCTAGTCCGAACCTTAATCTAACTATGGCTAATCCTAAATCTAATTTATTTAATTTAAAGATTATGCCCCTATAAGCCGAACGCACACTTTAAATTAATTAAATTAAATTACCCTAAGCTAACCTAAAAGCTTAACCTAGCAAAAAGAAAAAGAAAAAGAAACACAAAACACTAAAGAACAACATAAGCAAACTACTATGTTCACATAAATAACATACATATATACCTACATAAAAATATCTATACTTTAACTATACATTATATAATATGTAAAACATATAATATACATTAAAACTATATATATATATATATTAAAATATATACAACTATATATTATGTACTATATAAAACTATATGTTATATACTATATATAAAAAACATATATTATGTATTATAAAAACTATATACTATAAAAAAATCATATATCATATATATTATAAAAACTATATATTATAAAAACCTTATATTATACTATATAGCACATGTTAAACCTCATTAGGCACATATATCCACATCAAAAATCAAATAACATAAACTAACATAAAGGATTTTAAAAAAACTAGAAATGAAGGGAAAAAATGATGCAATATTGAAACTAAATATGCATGAAAAAAGAATAAATAAAATGGGGTTTAAGTTTGGATTTGGGACCAAATTGGCAAAATCAAAAGTTTTAAGGACCAAAAAAATGAATTTACCATTTTAAAACAGATTAAGCTTTAAAAGAGGATGAAATTGAAATGTTTTTAAAAACAGAAGGATCGGGAGTGTGGTTTTGAAAAGCGGAACGACTTGCGAGCATGATTTAAAAACGCAGAGGGACTAAAGATGACATTTCAAAAGGTGGAAGCCCTTCTGCCTGTAATAAGAGAGGTGCAGGAGGATTAATGTTGTAAAAAAAACCCCACTTTTAAACCCTTAAAACAATATAAAAGGCCCGTTTTAGCCCCAAATTTCCCCTTTTGGCTAAAACAGAGCCCTCAAGCTCTTTTTTCTCTCAGTCTCTGATGAGTGTCACCGCTCATCGGGGATAAAACCCATAAGCCAACCGTTCTCTGTCATGTTGGCCGCCGCTCATTGACGGTCGACGAACCCCAAAAACCCTAAAACAATCCCCATTCACTCTAAACTTGAATCCAAGCCTAGATTCCTTGAAAAAACAACGAAAGCCCATTCTTTTAAAAAAAACTAAAACAGACCTGAAACCCCCTTTTTAAATCGAAGACCCCTTTGGCACTTAACCATCCAATCGGTTCACCTAATACGACTAAGGAAGTCAGAGGGCTTATCACCGGTCAGGGGAGGCACCAGAGCGAAAGAAGGTGAATCGTCACCAAGGTAAAATGAACTGAAACCCTAACTTTTTGTTTGTGCTTATGCTTTGAACCGAAATGAAATGAAGAGAGAAGAAGAAAATACCTCTGAAAACTTGATTCTGTTTTTTCTTTTTTTTCTATTGCTTTCTGAGTCCCCTCTAGCCAGGGTTTACAATGCTTGTTTTGGTTTATATGTGACCGAGTATCACTGATTTACATGCTTTACATAAAATAAAAAATGGAAATTAAAATTCTATTGGTTTATGCTTGTCCTTTTTGTTTAGATTCATCTGATAGTCTGCCAATGTTGGTTTGTTGGGGAGATCGTTTTGATATTCTAATTTTCTTGCATGTGATGAATGGCTTGAGAGAGAGGGGGACCAAACGGAATTGCCCTGCCAATTTGCTGATGCGGGAGAGCCTTAGGCGCTTAGAGCCAAATGAAGACTCTTCAACGGAGGACGCGGCATGCGACGAGTGGTTGGTCAACATCTTCAACGCCGATATGGCGATTGTGTTTATTTCCTCCAAATAGGGGTGTTCAAAATTACACAGCCTAAATTACCCGACCCGCCTACCCGATTGAAAATTACAATGTATTTATTTGAAAATACCTGAATTTTTCGAGCCAGGTACTCGACTCGTAATTTTTTTCGGGTAGTCGGGCCAGGTCAAGGCCAAAATTATTTTATAACCGGGTACCTGACCCTACCCGGTAATTTTAATACTTATATTTTTATATTTTAAATTCTATTTTTATTTTATGTTTCTTACTATTTTTCCATAAAATTAATTTTAAATCCCTAACTTCTTTTTATACTTGTATTATATACTTTTAGGTTTTAAAATTTTCAAAAATAATTATATTAATTTGTCAATATGAGATTCGAAAGAAAAATCATGTTCGAGATTAATATTTTTAATACCTTCTTTTGTCGATAAACTTTAATACATATACATATATATATCTAAATATTTCTCTCTTAAAACTAACCCCAAATCAATAATTTTTGTGTTTGAAATATATATCCTGGAATTTTATGTGTTTCCTATGCTTTTTTTTTCAAAAAATAGTTTTTAAAAATATATAAAAAAGTGAACTGTGTACCTGATACCCGATTTTACGGGTACCCGAATTTTGCAGGTATAATCAAACAAAGAGGAAAAGAAGAAGAAATCGAAACAACCCCCAATTTGCTCTCTCTAATCGCACATATAGAAGTAGGCGACTAGGGCTTGTATTTATAGGAGATGGCTAGGTTAAAGTCTTTCTTGAGGAGGCAGTTATGTTGAAATTAAATAGAATAAAAAAATAGATCTCTTTTATTATATATTTATTCCTCCAAAAACTCCTCCTAAAACTCTTGGAATTTAATCTCTTATTGATCTCCATTAAGTGCTGCTTGGAAATCTAAATCTTTGGAATTTATCCCTTGCTTTTCGTGCTTATCCCTAATGAGGTGGATTTGTCCCGACATGCCTTAACACGGCCTTTAGAAAATAGCATCGATTGCCTTGGTAGACCTTTTAGTTTTCTTCCTTAATCTCCACGGCAATTCCTGATTGCCACGGCAATCCAGTCCTGCAAAAAATAACACACAACGACAGTACCTTTTTCCACAAAATCAACTAAATTATGAAATCAAGCATGAGGGTGAAGGAAATCATGAAAACATGCATGAATTCCTAATAATGCAACTAAAATGAGCCTAAGTCTAACAATAAATTATGTAAAAAGGGTTATAAAAATAGTACTTTTGTACACTTAACACACCTCAAAACTTAAACTATTGCTTGTCCTCAAGCAATGCAAATCTAACAATTACCTGCCAAGACTTCAATCTTCAAAGACATGCTTTAAAATTGCCTTCAAGCCTCAGAACCGTGGCACAGAGTATGATCACCTTTTGAATTTTTCAAATAGCACAAAAAATACCCAGAACCAAACTATAATGCTTGTGACAATGTGTGTGCGTAGTTGTGTACAAGCTAATTTTCAAGATTCTATTTGAACAATGGGCTTTTATCAAATTAATTACAAGCAGAATTTGAGGTAACATGCTTCAAAATGTGTGGCGCGTGAGGAGCTTGTTGGGAAACGTCGGTACACCTCATGGCGCATCGGAAAAATTATTCGACGTTATCGACTAGTGATCCATGTACAAGGGACGAATTTGGGGTTATAAAGGATAAAAACATTACCTTAAGTAATCTGGAATTCCGCAGTGAGTATAGCATAATCCAAATCAAATCTGAGTATTCACAACAGCGTTCTGACCTCTACGCAGTCCACTCGAATAAAATGAACAATTTTTCTCCTCTAACTGTTAGAGAGGATTTTCAGGAAAAAAACATGTGTTGGCTGCTAGACCTTATGCCTTTATATAGCATTTAAAAACCTAATTCTAATTAAATTCGGATCCTTTAAATATACAATATATTTAACTGAATATAATTAAATATGTAGAATCTAATTCTACTTTAATTAGATTTCTTTTAGAGATATATATTTAATCGTATTTGATAATTACAATAACTTATCAAATATTAACATATACAAAAACGAAATTTTCCATAATTATAACAATTTCAGTTTCTCACTAATTACGTATACAACAAGTTTGTACACATGCTATCTAGTCAATATTTGTTCTTTTCAATCATAGGGTGTGACCCTTGTAGGTTCATGTAACGTTAGAAGTAATATCCAGAATAATTCTAATATTACAAGCAATGAGTGGCATCTAGCAATACATCATTGCTACCTAAGTTACATGAAATCGTGGTTCGATTTAACCTTTTTCTGTGATTATCTTCTTTTATGTCTTTCATCATTTTGTCCTCATATCTAGATCGGACACAAGTCATGGATTAGTCACACTTGTATAGTCCATCTAATGTTTCTCGATATCTTGAGTAGACTATTATAAACGAATAACTATGATATCTCATATCAATTTATTTGAGCATGGTCATGCATTTTCTAGTCTCACTCAATCAAGTGGCCTATGATATTACTCCTATTATTTAGGAGGGACAAATTCTATCTTGATCAACCATATTTCGCTACATGGATTGTGACATATCCAATATCAGTCTTTATAGTGTAGTCAGTTACGACACACGTTTGACCGTATCAAAATATGTCACTCACGATGTTGAAATGATGATGATCTTAAGTCTGAGGATCATACATGTAGTTATCATAGTGAGCAATGTTGTGACTGTCACATAATAATTCAAGAAACATGCTCATAGTGGGTCAGTCCAGTATGTCGTTCCCTAACACACACTTATGTATTGATTTTGACATCTCCATGTCAATGACAACACTTTGTCATCAATCAACTACATATTAGTCTTAATACATTATTGTTGTCCAAGCCCACAATAATTCTCGACTAAGAACATTCAAGAATAACTATATTATTCTAAGGACTTTATTATAATTTAGTTTATTTATAGATACACAGAATAAGATTGAAATAATAATAATGGCTTCTTATTAATAAACAAGATAAAACAAGTATGTCTTTTACAATCATCTCATAATTGGTCTTTGGGCATACTCCAACAGAGCTGACGGGTCATCCTTGCTTGAATCTGGACCGTCGGATCTAATTTGGATCTGACAGCTGTGATGAGGTGGCTACCCATCAAAAGAGGCACATTAGGGTTTTGTTTAATTAACATGGGCTTTATTGGCCCCCATGTAAATGTATATTCTTTTTGGGCTTTTTAAGAATGTAAGTGGATTGTTAATATATATATGAACCGACTTTTATTTAATTAAGTTGGGCTTCTATATATCTAGTATATATTCATTTTGGGTTTTTAAGATTTAAATGGGCTAATATATATAAAAGAAGCTTGGGCTTTTTATTTATTTGTATTTTGCTAGGGTCTTAACTATAGTAATAATAAGGATAATAGGATGACCAACACTACTACCAATAATAATGATAATACTAATGAGAGATAATGTTATTAAATAAACATAAAATAAAAAGAAATGGGAGGTTAGACAAAAATTAGTGATTACAAAACTAATAAAAAATCTTAATTTTTTATATTTTTATATTTAACAAATACATATTTTTATATTAAACTAATAAATACATATTTTATATTAAACTAATAAATACATATGTTATATTTTATATTAAACTAATGAAATATTTTTATACTTAAAAAAATTATAATTTTATTTTCAAGTACCCAATTACCTGATTTTGCGGGTACCCGACCAACATGGGCCGACTAAACCATTACCTGAAGACCCGAGTACCCGAATTTGAACACCCTTATCTAACAATGTATGTTCTCAATACCGTGTAAATTTTCAGTTTCATCGTCTTCGATATTGCAAGGCTCTAGGAGGGTCCTTCAAGGGCTACTTCCGAAGTTATCGAGTGCGGAGGCTCAGGAGACCGTTTTCAGGTGCGAAAGTATTAACAATAACAATATTGATTGATACAATAATTGATGTAGTAAGAAAAGTATATGAAAAATTTTCTCACGTTAGGGAGAGAGTATTTCTTTGTGAGTGTTGTTAAGGATATCTCTCAATGTCCTTCGTTGCATACGACCAGGGACAACTGTAAGATTTTATGTTAAGGTGAACCTATAATATTCTAGGGGTGAACTTATAAAATTTTATAAGGACAAAAATAAAATTTTTCAAAAGAAAATACATAAAATTTTCTATTTTTTTCAATTATATATAAATTTCAAATTTTTAGGGGAGCGACTCCCCTTCCAGCACCCTTTAGCTCTATCCCTGAATACAATGCACTCCCATCATCGGACACCGTAATTTTGACATAGGTTAGGGGCATTTACGTCATTGAATGTTGACCTTTCTATTTTCTTCATACATTTTCATTACATGGAGGGGCAACGGATCCGTGCAGTTCATGATTTCTTGATATTTGTATTTTTCGTATATAACAATTATGTTCGTATATAAATTGCTCCTTAAACTATGATTTTTATCTTAAATTAGTCTCTCAAACTTTTGAATGTTCAATTTTTATTCCCGAACTATGATCATCATTTTAAATTGGTCGCCAAACTTTTAAATGTTCTAATATAATCTTCAAATTATCGTTTATACCACATCATATTATTACATAATACACATAAGAGTTTCATAACAATTAACAATTTTTATGACGGTTTTATTAACATAAGATATTATTAGTGTATATTGATAATTTGGGGTGAAATTAGAGCGTTTAAAAACCTTTGAAAGTATTAGAATGAAAGTCATAATTTACGGATGAAATTAGAATATTTAAAAATTTAAAGACTAGTTCAAAATAAATGTCATAATTTGAGACGTGTGGTGCAATTAACTTTTCTATTTTCTTCGTACGTTTTCATTACAGTGAGGGCTTTCATGCAACGGATCCATGCAGCTCATGAATTCTTGAATTTTGTATTTTTCGTGTATAACAATCATGTACATATATAAATATAACAGTAAACTACAATAATGGGACACCCTACTTTTAGAATGTTTGCACTTTGGTCACTCAAATAAATGTAAATTGTACTAATGGTCACCCAATTTTTCAGAAGCTTGTACTTAATTTGGTCACCAAATCAAAATTTTTTTATTTTGTCACCAACTTATTGGGGGCATTTATTTATTCAAGAAAATGACATGCGGGTGTGTTGTCTGGGACATGTTAGGGTTTAACGGTTGCGTGACTGAAATAAAAATGTTCTTCTAATTTTTTTATATTTAGGTGACCAAAGTACAAGCGTTCTAAAAATTAGGTGACTATGAGTATAGTTTACCTTAAATACAATAGAATGACAAAGTTTTTTCTTTTTGTTTTAGAAATTGATATGTCTATTATGTTCGTTTTAATGTCCATTGTCGTTCATCCCAACAATATTATGTACAAGATTTAAACATAAATTCCTTTATTTAAAAAAGTATAATATACGATTTGAACTCAACAAGTGTCTTAGTGAAAAAAGCAGATGATGTTTATCTTAGAAGACACAAGTTCAAATCATTTTGTCTATAAGGTGTATACACATTGTCAAATAATTAAAAATACGTATGAACAAATGTTACATTGTAATCACCTATAGACCATTCAAAAAAATATAATATATATTATATTAACTTCACTATAGACGTTTACTGGGACAATTAATTGTATGATACAGACGTATAATATTCATGTCAACAGAATTATATTTTATGAGTATTTAAAATCTTAATATATAATGCGTTATCATGATTAATGCCTTTTTGGAGCTTTGGAAGGTGAGGTTATATTCACTTTTGTATTCACACCAAATATCAAGGTTTAAATCTTGTGTTATCTATTATTTCTTTAAGCGTAAATTACATCACAAGTAATCTTGTTATAAGTTTAGTAATAAATAAGTTATTTTTTAAAATAATAATTTAGTGACTCAATTAAAATTTTGTGACAAATATGTCACTTTTTTTAAAAAGTAACAATTTATTCACTCTATTAAAAAATTGTGACAAACAAGCCACTCTTTGTTAAAATTGAAACATGTTCTGGTACAATAGTAGTTTTAGTCCCCAAAAATTATATATTCTATCAATTTGGTCATAATTTAAAATTAATTTAATAAATTTAACTCTTCATATTTAAAATTTTTGACACTAGACCCTTCAGACACACCTTTCACCCACTTTGTCGCACTTCGTACTACTATTCTATAGCTTGATAATCGACATATGTGTTAGCTCGATAGACACGCTCACTTCACTACTGGACAACTGACAGACTAATAAAACAAACTCGTTACAACCTTAATGTCCCCTGCTAATAGACATAGTCACTTTGCTTTGTTTTCTAACGATCAAATGGTGACACATGGGTTGAATTTATATATTAAAATTAAGGCATAAAGCCAAAAAAATGCTCCTAACGTTTGACTGAATAGTCACTTTGGTCCATATTATTTTTAAGCAATTTAACCCTCAACATTTTATTTTGGGTCAAAATACCTCATTTGATGATGAAGACTGTTAGTTAACTAACGGTAAACAACTTGAAATGGCTTGACAAAATGACACATCAGTAGAAAAAATAATTTTATATTCTATATAGTTTTGTAAAATTATTTTTTGACTGATGTGACATTCTTTCAAGTCAATAGCTTTGTATATATGGCACTGCCATGTGCATTTACCACATAATTACAAGCTATTTATCGTTAGTTGACTAACCATTTTCATCCACAAATGGGCCATTTTGACCGAAATAAAACGTTGAAGGTTAAATTGTTTAAAAAAAGAATATGGGTCAAATGATTATTCAGTCAAAGATTAGGGGGAATTTTTTAGCATTATGCCTAAAATTAAGAGAAAATATAACGACACGTGTCACCATTTGATTGATGGATTAAATTATTGAATTAACTTAAAATTAGGATTAAATTGATAGGATGTGTAAATAAGAATGACTAAATATGTAATTATACAAATTTACTTAACCGTCACATAATTATTTTTGCCAGAAGTTAACATTCACCGGCTTGATTGAGATTATTTAAAAAGTTTAGTGGTATAATTAATAAAATTTATAGTTAATTGGTCAAAATAGAATCACTCATAGCTTAGTAAATCTTGGAAGTAATTTACCCAAATATATTATTTTATGCTAAAATTAGCCGGTTAGGGCACGATTCCAATAGAGAGTTGAAGAGCCTCTAGCTTATTTATTTATAACAAAGGCAACAAATTATTAAAGGAAAGTGACAATTGATCTGCTTTTCATCCACAAGTTTCTCTCTTTGTTCCATTCATGATTCATCTCTGCCCAAAAATAAAGTTTATTTAGTTTTTTATTGTATAATAATATTGTCTACCGATGACGAAATAGCGTTGGGTGGGAGGCGTCGTAGCACCAATTTTTACGTTTTAATTATATTTAAATACGAACCTAACAAGTGGTTCTAATAAAAAAATTAAATAATTTTAAGAGATTAAATTTAATTATTTTGTCTGTAATGTGTGTGTTGCATTATCAAAACATTAAGGATATGTATAAACATATACTACCTTATAATTATCTTAGGCTATTCAAAAAATTATTTTTAAGACATGCGGATTTTAAAGTAAATAAAATCATACATTGACCTCCAACTTTTTTGATTTAGTTATTCTTTTAACACTCGTCGATTTTAAAGTTAATGAAAATAAGCTTTGACCTTCTAATTTCTATGGATTAATTTTTCTTAAGGACATTATTAATTTTAAATTTAAGCTACTTGATCCCTCTCATCGTTTTAACCTAGTTTCGCCTTTGTTATCCGTAATATACTCAAATATACAATGCTCTTTTTTTTTCTTTTCCTTTCCTTTCACTTGGTCAGAGTAAGTACATGTTTTATCGACGTTTATTTAAATTATAAATTGCTTAAGTGTAATTATACAACATAAAAATATTTTATTTCGATAATAAAATAAACTAACAAGTCAAGTTGGATCAAACTCGATTATGGTTAAGAAATACTTTTTTAAAAGACCAAATTATAACCTAATCTACATGTAATTTTGAAGTTAAGAAAAAGAGAAATTATATATTAATTAATAATGGTTTTGCTACAATGCTGTATTTATTTGAGTTGTGGTAAGGAAAGAAATATTGAAATAAATATCACAATTCATATTTAATCAAGCTAGGCTAAATGCATAATTATCATGTATTCACTTTTATCAATTAATCCTAACTTTACATATTTTACCGACTTAATATTTATGTTCTTTTTGATCATTAGTTTTACAAACGTCACATTTTATTTCTAAACCATAAATTCCTATAAAAATAATCTAATAAAACATAACACATGATATTTTTGATTAAATTTGACTTTAATAAAGATAGTGAATGACATGTAAAATATTTTAGACCATTTCAAATAATTTAATTTGGTCGTAAATTAACCACTTTTTAATTTTAAAACATATATAATCTAGTTTAATATTTTAAATATTATAATACTTCTTTATTTTTATTTAATAGATCAACATATTTTAACAAATTAGTGACACATGTCATCATCTTATTGATGAAAAAATAAAAAATATATATGAATTGCAAGTGGGATGAATCAAACTTGATTCTAAGAGCTCGAATACATAATCAACTTTAAAATAATATTAATATTAAATTGAAAATTATATTAATTACATTTATTTTCATGAAAATATATTAATTATATAAAATATAAAGCGCGTCAACATTTTCCCTTTTCCTAAGCAAATATGATGACATGGTTTACATTTATCATTACTATTATTTAAATTTTTTGATAATGATTTAGATTTAATTTTGAAATATAACAGAAGCGAAAGAGAATTTGGCATTTTTGGGGGCCCTGATAAAAACTGCAATTAATGACACCACGAAGAGACTTCATCCTACGGTTGCGTTGCGTCTACCGAAACCTACGATGCTGATTCCCCCTCCCACTCCAGATGGTCCCTACCTCACAAACTGTGCCACGTGCTATAAAATTTATGAAGAAATTCAATTCAATAAGATTCATGTTTTACCTAATAAATAAAGAGTAATTGTTTTATACATAAGTATTTGTGAAAACATTGTTTATAGAAGTTCCTTACTTTTAATACTTAGAGATTCTATTTAAAGTTTATAATTTAAGCCTTTAAGTGTAGTAGTTTAGAATTTAGTATTCATGGTTAGAATTTATAGTTTAGGGTTAAAATATAGAGTTTATAGGCTAAAACTTAAATCCATAACTATATTACCCTAAACCCTAACCTTAAAACCTAAATTCTAACATTGAACCATAAATTCTAATAATGAACCTTAGATTTTAATCTCATACATTAAAACTCATAAACTAAAACCCTAACCCAAAATTAAAGCTCTTATGAAAATTTTTTTTACAGCTTGTATTTGGGATAATAATCCTATTAAATTGATATAATAAAATTACAGTTTAAGGGTGTAAAAAGCCCTTGAACTTTTGGAGAAAAAAACTAATTAAGCCCCTAAATTTTTTCACCAAAATAAACTATTGAAACAAGAAATTTAACCAATTAAGCTATTGAATCAATAAATTTAATTTTGATTTTTAAATAAAAATTTCCTAAAAATATCAAGCAAAATCACTATTACACGACGCACTGCACCAACAGATCTAAAAAAATATTAAAATTTAATGGTCAAAATTGGTTAAAAGGTTTAACTGATTCAATTTCATAGTTCAATGATTTAGTTGATTAAATTTTTTAGTTCAATGACTTAATTAGGTGTAAAAAAGTTCATGAGCTTAATTGATTTTTTAAAAGTTCAAGGGTTTCTTACCCCTTACGCCTAAAAATAAAAATCTATCAAAATAAAACTTTGGGTATGGGTGAACAAAATTGAATCGATTTAAAATTGAAATTTTTGACTTCATTTGTCTAGAAAAGAATTTAAATAATTTAAATTTTTTAGTAATTAATAAATCAATTATCAACTTCGAGTCGAGTCCCTCAATTATACATGATATATATATATATATATATATATTAAAAAATATAAAGAAATAAATATGTATTGTATATGCTTGGTCATATAAAACTGTTTAAATCAGAACTTATTAGCACCGTAACATTATAAATGTTTACAATTAACCGCTCAACTTAAATTTTATAAACTCGTAAAATTTAAATTATAAAATAAGACTCGTCTACCTGACTAACTAAAATATTTTTGACTTAATCAAATATTCACCCTAACCTTTTCCCCAATCCACTCTTACTTTACTCCAACACCGACGGTATTTACATCCTCTGCCACTCGAAATACACTTAAAAAAATGTATAGAAATACAGTACTGGATAAGCAACAACGACGGCACCCCTTCCCTAGATTTATGCCACAAAAACCTTTATTATTATATTCATTTATTTAAACTAAAATAAAATAAAATAATTTTTTCCTTCTCACTTTATCATCCTCTTTCCTTTCTGTCGGTGTTCAGATCTTGCAACGTCTACGCTCTTCATTCACACATTTTTTATGCGTATATTTCTTGTTTCAAGTAGAGAAAAGGGGCGAGAAATTTGGGTTATTGCTTGTGTTTTTTTTGAAGACTTGCGGAGAAAGGAATAAGAGAAAAATGGTGGAACAGTTGTTAAGACTGAATTATCAAGGAGTGGGTTTTGATAGCTGCGTTTTGATGGTAGTTGAATCGAAATTGTTGTAAAAAAAGAAGAAAAACAAGAAGAAGGATAAGGAGATTGTATGAAAGATTTAGTTTGGATTTTGTTATGTTGGAGAAATCGATGGGATTATGGACTTGTGATTCGGAGTCGGGGGAGATGGGGCAAATGTGGTTGATTTCTTAGATTTCTTCTGTTTCTTTCTTCGTTCAACTGCTTCATTTCTTGTGTTTTACTACTTGTTTCTTCGTGATCTTCTTCCTTGGGATTCAATTTGGATTCTTTTTTTTTTCTCCACAAAATGCAGCAAGATCACCAAAAGGTGACTTTCCAATTCTTCTTTTGGGTGTTGTGAGTTTATTTATCTTGTTTACTATAAAGAATAATTGTGATTATTGACAAATTGTTGTGCCCAATTTGAGCTGTTATGTTGGGTAGTTAGGTGAGACATGAAATGTGGGATTGTTGTGTTTTGGGGTGTTTTGTGCTGTGGTGGATGTCGGAGATATTTTTTTACTGAAAGGAATGATTTTTATTTTTAGATATTTTCCTCTTTGGTTGAATTAAGTGAAAATGCGTTTGGAATACAGGGAGGAAGAGATAAAACAACATGAATTTAATGCATATTTGATTTGGAAAAAGTGAGTTTCATTCTTTTCTAGGAATGCTATATATCGTTTCTCTGCATCTTCCCTCTTCTACCAGGCTTTGATTAACTGGATGAAGCGCTATATTGTAGAAAGTAGGGAATTGGAGTCCATTGTCCATTTTTGTTAATTTAGTACAATAAGATTGTCTTCTTTTACGACCTTTTGCTATGCTGCCTGTCTGAAACTTGAATATCTACATAAAGATTTGTGCTTAAAATTTTAATTTGTCTTTTTTTAATATTGTTTTTTTTTCCTGCCGAATGTAATTGCTTAATGCTTAGGTGATGAGTTTAATGTCTGTATGATCTTAGTGATTGAAAAACAGGAAATTGTAGGTTAGCTCTAGGGAGTTTTAGTATTTTGTTTTGTTTCAGGTAGATACAGTCACATGCTAATGAGTTGAATATAGATTACTTCATTGATGACATTGTCGTGTTCGTTTTTTCTTCTTGTTTTTGTTTTTTGTTCTACATTTGTATGTTGATCTTTGTTTTGAGTTAAATGGAGTGTTTTTGATACTTAATTTGAATGAATCAAGATATGCATGTTGTTACCTGTGTCTAGTATGAGGTCAGGCCATATTGAGCTACGTGTCATGTATTTGTTGTAAAATTTATATGTTTGGCAATCTTGTCTTACATGTACTTTGTGCCACAGAGTTCTACCGAGATGGAGTTTTTCTCTGAATATGGGGATGCTAACAGATTTAAGATTCAAGAAGTTATAGGAAAAGGCAGTTATGGTGTTGTGTGCTCTGCAATTGACACCCATACTGGTGAAAAAGTGGCCATAAAGAAAATACATGATATTTTTGAGCATCTTTCTGATGCTGCTCGAATTCTTCGCGAGATAAAGCTGCTCCGACTTCTTCGGCATCCAGATATTGTTGAGATTAAACACATCATGCTGCCTCCATCCCGTAGGGACTTCAAAGATATTTATGTTGTTTTTGAGCTCATGGAGTCAGATCTTCATCAAGTTATTAAAGCTAATGATGACTTGACTAGAGAACACTACCAGTTTTTTCTTTATCAGTTACTTCGTGCATTGAAATATATTCACACTGGTAATCGTCACTCTATATCGGCTCCACTGCATTTTGCTGAGACTTTAACTGGTTTATAAGCTATATATGTGCTGATCATGTTGATCAATTGTGATAATTACTCATAAAGTTGTCAGAAATAAGCTTTTTGATGTCTGACATTTTTAATGTTAACCAAAGTTTGTTTTTAGTTTTTACCAAACTCCAATTTTGCCATGATATTTGGTAAACATTTTTCTGGCAAATATTCTTGTCTTGGCCATTTATTTTTAAGTTTCCAAAGGCTGTCTTTAATTTTCAGCAAACCTGTTATCCTTTAAGTTATATTCATCTTTGGTACAACTGCTTCTTGTAGCATGCACTAATGTTTCTTGGTGCTATTTTCCTGTTTCATTCTGTTCTCCGTTTTCCCTTTTTTTACATCACCATTGGCGTCTTGTGCTGTGGACAGGGTAGATTATATTTGTAGACTGCAAAATGTATCTGATATTTGATTTTTTGGCTGCAGCAAATGTCTACCATAGAGACTTAAAACCAAAGAATATTTTGGCAAACGCAAACTGCAAACTTAAGATATGCGATTTTGGTTTAGCTAGAGTTGCATTTAATGATACACCTATGACAATATTCTGGACGGTATGCCTTTTAAAACAACTATTCTTTGATGTTTTCATATTCTGATTGTTTTCTACATCTATCACAATAGAAAAAGCTGATTTTTCTGGACTTTTTTGTTGTACTTTTTTAGGATTATGTTGCTACCAGATGGTATAGAGCTCCAGAGCTCTGTGGATCCTTTTTCTCCAAGGTAAAGGGGTCCTCATACACGGCCATTAAAGTTTGAAACTCTGCAAACTTAAAATCACGTGATGTATTTATTCCCTTTATGAGCTTATATTGGTTGAAGCTAGATCCATGCTTCATTTTATGCAAGAAAGCTTACTCCATTCTATGGTTCATGCAATGTTCTTTCTAAATATTCAGTTTCTTATGTACGTCTAGTTTCTTTAATTTGGATCAAGAGTTGAATTAAAAGTGTGGCTATTTTAACAGATGTGCCTGTCTAGTGTTTAAGTTCTCTTTAAAATGCATATGGATGAATTATTAGGTTGACAAGATTTTCAATACATGCAGTACTGTAGCAATTTATTTCATGAAATGGTACTTTTTGTCTGGCTAGACCTGCATATTCCAAAATGAATGATTCAAAGTATCTATCTTTGTTCTAGTATGAATTTTCCAAATCTTTATTGAACTCGAATTATTTTGGCTAGTACTCATGCGATTTCCAGTTTCATGCTTTTCAAATTTTAACAAATGCAAGGTTGTTCTGAAATGGTCGTTGTGTACTTTATCCATATGAATTTTAATCAAACTCAAATTTGGTTTTGGAAAAAATATTTACTGTAGCATGTAAGTTATGGTATACTTCATTTTCAATTTTTTTATTCAAGGTCTTTTTACTTTGAATGATTGCTGCATGACGGGTTTTCTTTTAATTTACAAGTTTTTGATTAATGTTAATATTACTTGGAATGGATGCTTCATGATTTTCTGTTATATTCATTTTCCAATTTCTGATTGCTGTCCTTGTTACCTAAAATTAATGCAGTATACTCCTGCAATTGATATCTGGAGCATAGGGTGCATCTTTGCCGAAGTATTAATTGGAAAGCCACTTTTTCCTGGGAAAAATGTTGTTCACCAGCTGGATTTGATGACTGATTTGCTTGGTACACCTTCATTAGATACCATCTCTCGAGTACGCACATCAAGACTTCTGAGCGGTTTTTGATCATAATGACGTGACAGCTGTTAATTTCCTTCTATTTCTTCTTGTTCATAGGTTCGAAATGAAAAGGCAAGAAGGTACTTAACTAGCATGAGAAAAAAGCAACCCATCCCATTTGAACAAAAATTTCCAAATGCAGATCCTTTGGCTATACGTGTACTGCAAAGGTTGCTTGCTTTTGATCCAAAAGACCGACCAACAGCTGAAGAGGTTTGTTGTTTTCATAGAGTATTGGTTTTTCTCTGACAATTTGTTGCGGCAAATTTCCTTTTAATTTCAACATATATGACATCAATTTTTTTTTTGAATTTATAATTATAGCATCTTTTGATTTGGTATGTTTCAGGCTCTTGCCGATCCCTACTTTAAGGGGTTGGCAAAAGTTGAGAGGGAGCCTTCTTGTCAGCCAATTACAAAGATGGGGTTTGAATTTGAGAGGCGTAGGGTCACAAAAGATGATATACAAGAGCTAATTTTCCGCGAAATACTGGAATACCATCCTCAGCTGCTGAAAGACTATATGAATGGAACTGAGAGAACAAACTTTCTCTATCCGAGGTTTCATTTAGTGTTTTTTTGTTGCTTTTGTCATTGTTTTTAAACTTATCTTAAGTTCATTAGTGATCAATCTGCTTCTACTTGTAGTTTATTTTCTAATGTATAGTTTTTCTTTTGCAGTGCGGTTGATCAATTCAGAAAGCAGTTTGCACATCTTGAGGAAAATGGTGGTAAAAGTGCACCAGTTATTCCACTCGAAAGAAAGCATGCTTCCCTTCCAAGGCAGATATTATACTCTTACCTTTTACTTTCAATGTTGTTATTGTCAATGCCTGAACTTGTGCTTGCTGGCTTCCAAAAAATACTACTCATGCACTTATAATGTATGGTATACTTAATGTAGTGTAGTATAAAATTTTTGAGAGTCGAATACCTTGCTTCTACTTTTGTAGTGGGAAAACTCTGCGAGGGGAAGATGAAGTCGAACTCTCGGGCTTTGCTTGGTAGAGTAAAAAGAATACTGTGTGGATGGAAAATTAAAGGGGTAGAAAAGTGGAAAATTGAATGTAATTTTTTCCATTCATTGCTTGGTAGAGTTGAAAAATGAGAGGAAAGAAAACGAAGCTTTTAAAAAATACCTAATTCTGAACTAACATACATATCTTTCATATTTTCTCTCCTCTTTTCAGTCCAATTTGGAATGATTTGTTTTAGGAAAATGATAATCCCATTTTTTTTCCTACCAAGCACACATGAAATTTATTTTCTTTCCACTCGTCCACTCCCTCCTTACATCCATTTTTCCTCTCAACCAAGCAAAGTTTTAATGTTAATAATAACAAAAACCATCTCATCATTCTAATATTTAGGTTTCTGTTGCATTCCATAAGCCCCTAATTCTCATGATTGAAATTTTGAGATTTTGAATTAGAAATAAATAAGATGAAGCTAAAACTGCTAACTACGCATGTGGTTCACTTAGTAAAAGCGAATAAGCATGTCGAGAAGCTGCATATAGGCTCAATTCCATTTCTAGTGATTCTAGTTTTCTGATTTTTGAGCTTTTATGAGTTTGGGAGAAATTCATATGCAACTAAGTAGTTAAATATCAGGCTGAAATGAGGTTTCGGAACTCGATAATTGTGCATGAACTAATGAAAAGTAAGTTATTCTAAAGAGCTTCTGGACTAGGGAAATTATTCTCTAGTAAATATGTTTTTGGCAACCCGATTGTGATGGGATAAGGGTGGGTATAGTTTGAGCATGGTATGATATGCAATACTTTTATATTCCAGTTGATGCTTCACCAGTTTGATCATGATATTATATGCAATACTTTTATCTCCCGGTTGATGCCTCACTAATCTTCATATGCCATCTTTCTGTAAAATGTCAAAGGCAATTTCCTTGCACGAGTCTCCTATGGATTATTATATCTAATGGTAGGATCACCTTTTCCTTTTCTGGCTGTCTTGTGTGTTGACTGTGTTCTATGGTGGTGGCTTCAAGTCTTACAGCACACGAATTTTCTGCCACTGCTATGTAAAGCTCACACTCAGCTGATCAGCTGAACATTTTTTACATTACCTTTTATTGAAACTGGTTGTTTGCACAGCGTTTTAATTTTTGGCACATTAATCTGAAGGTTGAAACTGTAATCCTCTGAATTTTGCAGGTCCACAATTGTACCTTCCAATACTATTGCCCCCAAAGAGCAACCAAGCCTCAAGTCCTTGAAAGATAGGCAAAAGGCAGAAGAGGCATACAACAAAAGTTCCAGGGAAACTGAAGCCATTCCGCTACATTTATCGAAAACCTTGCAAGCACAACAAAGAATCCCACCGGGTATGTTTTAGATTATCCTAGCACACCCTTCCTTTTACTTTGCCCTTCTAATTTTCTTGTATTTGTTATTGGTGCTTGGACCGATATATTTTTACTATTCAGCTAAACCAGGAAAGATAGTAGGTCCTGTTGCGCTGTATGAGAACGGAACAATCATGAAAGATCCCTATGATCCAAGAACGTTCGTAAGAAGCACAGGTCTTCCACCACAGGCTGTCCACCCTGCATATTCTTACCACAGATCTAGCACAGGAAATCAAGAAAGATCTGGAAGGGAGCTGCCGTCCCAAGCAAAACAAGGTCCTCAATGTAGCATGGCAGCCAAATTTGCACCAGATATAGCTATTGATATCGACCCGAACCCGTTTTTCATGACCAGAGTGCAGGTGGAGCTGGCTGAGGATAGATCTACCAATGATACAAATTTGTTGCAGGCAAAAGCTCAGTACAGCGGAATAGGTGTTGCTGCACCAGTTGCAGCGACAGCCACCACTCATCGGAAGGTCGGGACTGTTCAGTACAGCATGGCAAGGATGTATTAGCCGGAGATTAGGAAGGTGTTACGAAGTAAATGGATCGTTTGCATAGAGGAGGGGACTTGGTTAGTGGAATCTGGTAAAGGAGGGCAGGGTAGCTTTCTCAGGTAAAGATAGGGTCTAATGAAGTTTGGTTTCATGACTATTACATCATACGTTTAATTTTTATTATATACAAATAAAAACAACACTTCTCGGCCAATATTATTGCTGTGGTTTCATCACATTTTAAGAGACTTGTCTTGGGGTATCAAGGTGAAAGTGCCTAGCATGTCTTATTGCATCAATTTAGTTCATGCATCAATTTTTGTTCTTTTACTGGACTGTATTTGTAAAAAGAATTAAATAAGGTTAAATTTTAGATATTCATCATTTACTTTTAATAAAAAAAATATTATTTTTTCATTTGTAGTTCAATTTTAAACATTTTTTATTCGTGGAATCATTATAGATATTGGTAAATTTTTGATACATAGACCGTGTAAAATTAATTTTACACATATTTACACTATAACACTTAAATCTTAAATTCTTAATCTTAACCCTAAAAGACTAAACCTTAAATTATATACTTTAAATTTTAAATACTAACCTTAAATTTTAAATCTTACAATTTAAACCTTTAAATTTTAAATTATAATTTTAACCCTTAAAATTTAAAAGGTGTGTGTAAATTAAAATTTATAATGCACGTGTATCAAAGTTTTTTTTTCTAAAATATTATGTTAAATGATAATTAATATATTTTTTAAACATGTAAACCAGCAATGGATAGTTTAATTTATGGATCAATATTTTTGTAGTTTGATATTCTAACTAAAGTGCAAGTGTTTTCCCCTTCTAGTTGAACATAAAACGTTTATAACAATTGCCAATTTTCGAAATAATTTTAGCTTATTTAAGCTTTTATTCATCGCAATTCTCGTTAAGAAATAACTACCATTCGAAAACAATTATTTGAGAACAACTGTTGCTCAAAATAATTGTAGGATAAAGTCAAAAATAGTCTTAAATGTTTGACTTTTTCGTTATTTTAGTTTCCATTCTTCTTTTAATTCAGATCAATACTTAACGTTTTATTTTCGTTTAAAATTCACCCTCAATAGATGAAAACCGTCAGTCAACTAATAGTCAATGCTCTTTAATGAATGATGTGGTGATGCTGATATGGCATTGATAATTTTTTTTATAGGGATAATGACATAGACGCCCCTTGTATTTTATCAAATTTGTCAATGTAGGGTCTATACCTTTTAAACGTTTAATGTGCTCTCTATATTTTACTTTTGTGTTCTATTGTGCCCTAAGCCTAACACCGTTAACTGGTGGCGTGGCAGAGACACATGGCACTCTTATGTGTAGCCGTGACACTATTTTTATAAAAAAAAATAGTTTAAATTCAAGGGCTTTGAAACAATTTACGTTTTCTTTTTCATGTTAAAAAATAAAATAACAGAAAACGAAGGGCATCTAAGAAAATTAACCTTTTATCAAATTAATTTTTATATTTCCTTTTTTTTCTTTTTACTCAAACCCTAGTTGTCTTTAATCCTTCCTCCTCTCGGCAACTATAGCGCCACCGACCAACTCCCTGCCGTCAGTCATCAGCTGTCGCACACTCTCCAACCCTTTCGTTCGACACCCTCCACACTCCAACATCGGTATCAGACTGCTCCCTGAACTAATATTTGTAAGTGATCCGAGAAATGTTGTCTGCAACACACCTGTTGGCAGAGGAGATTGCGAAAGTGGGCTGTCGGACCAACCTTCAGATAAGAGGCTAAATGGCAATGAGTTCTTACAGCTACCCATATTGCTTGCGATGTTCGTGAGAAAGATTGAGGATTTGCATATATGATAGGGCACAAATTTGTTCAGGTATGTACCTGTAAACATGTTTGTGTGAAGGTTTAAGATTATCAATTTTGATAAATTCTCCCCGTCCATGGCGGAATATCTCGCGAGAGTCTATTGAAACCAAACCAACAGTAATCAATTCACTGCAATTTCTTAAAGATTGAAGCGAAGCTAAAGCTCTCAAGTAACTTGGAATCTTACCACTAAAATCGGTGTCACAAAGTTTAATTCCTACTAATCTTGGACATTTCTTCCAACATTCAATTATTTCACCTGATAGGAGATTATGACCAAGATCTAGATTCTCCAATTTCATTGACTCATTCAGCTTGTAGCACAAGAAATGCAACATTGATCCTGGCAATGAATTGAAAGAAAGATCTATGGCGGTCACATTGAAGGGGAGACGAAGAAGTGAACCACTAAAGTTATTTGAACTGGGATCTAACAAGACAGAAGGTTAAATCATTGTGAGTAGATCGGGTATGTTGCCATGGAATTGATTTCGAGAGATGTTTAGGTAGTACAGATCGGAAGTCATGTTCCAAAACTAGGTTTGAATTTGAGTCTGAAATTATTGTGAAGGTTGAAGACGGCTGGGGTTTGAGTAAAAACGGAAAGGGTAAACTACATAATTTACTCACTCAATTTATACATTGAACATATTTGGTCACTCCTCCGTTAACTTGGCAACGCCGTTATGAATAAATTATTTTATTACTACTACTACTACTTGAAAAATTAAAATTTCTTAAATACCTAAATCCCAACCTCAATTCCCTCTCAATCCTATCGGCATTATCAGTCACCGTCAAAAATCCTTCCTAACATTTTTTACTCCACCGTCGGCTTTAGAGAAAGGGTGTCACACCCTAAAAATTGGTCTAGTCAGAATTAGGTTCCGGTGATCGGAAATTTTGTACCGGTTATGCCAAATGATGTATTTTCTCAAGCCTTTGTATCTCATATTGAAGTAATGAAAGTCCTTTGGGGCTTAATCGAAATTGTTGAACCTTTTTGTAAGGAATGAAGGTGAAGGGTTTCATTGAAAATGCTGAAAAAGTTGGATTTAAGCTAGTCATATTGGTACGGTAGGACTTGTATCGATACGCCCAATCGTTTCCAACTAACTTACCAAACGTAGCTTAACCGTATCGATATGGCCATAAGCTTTATCGATACGGGTCTCTGTCCAAATCGATTTAGGACCAAATTGAAAAGATTAGAAGTAGGGGGTGACTCACCTACTTGCTTGCCACCCCTTCACGTGAGATGGCTTAGAAAAGAAGGTATGCGGTCATCAATTGTCTTAATATTTTGAAAAGGCATGAATTGGTGAAAATTAATAAACTAAACTTTCCCTTTTGCCGAGAGAAATCTTCCTATTGGTCCTTGGTGAGGTGGGGAAATGATTAAGACTATGACTTTCTTAAAGTGATTAAGGAGAAGTCTTATTCTTTGTTTGAATCTACCGAAACCAAATTCCACATTTGTCTTAAAGAAATCAAGCATACACCTTCATTGTTATCTCATTCCTCAAGCTCAAGCAAGTACCTCAAGCTTGTACCTCAATCCAATTTGATGATTCCATCAATCCTTAGAGTTTAATTTCAAGATTTGAGTCTTGAATGTTCAAGCTAAGCCCATGTGTTAGGTTGTTAATTTCTTTGTTTTAATGTTTTCTACAAGCTTGGGTAAGCTTGAAAAATATTTGTGAATCATTAGTTTCAATTCTAATGCAATCCTCTAATTTTGAACTAGCTCAAGTGGTAGAAGACAAGTCATCTTCACCATCGACTATTCTGAACTCTTCCGAGGGCAAGGGGATTGTAATTCGGGAATCTTGAAGCCTCCTATTGCTAGGTGAGTGTAGTTGTGTCATGAGATGGCTAGGTGCCATCCATATTGCATTTTTTTTGTGCTTAAAAACTTGCATCTTGGTGAGGGCTCAAGTAGAGCAAATATATGTGGACTCAATGGTAAGTGTGGCAAGTCCTTCATATTGTTTTACTACATTTGTGAACTTATGTGTGATATTTGAATATGTTATATGTGGAATTTGATATGAACATGTTATGATATGCTATTTGGAGCCAATGTTCAATTTGCAATCCAATATGGCCTAAGGGCAAAAAGGTGAGTTTTATGATGATATGTGTAACCTTGGACACTTGTGGACATTGGATACAATTGGCATGCCATAGGGTTATTGAGCTCACTAAGTGAGGGATTGGACTACGGTTCGGGCTACAACCTATATGTGGGGAGAAAAGGTTGGATTGTGTAAGGAACTTCAAAGCTACGACTCAAGGCTAAGGCCTATTTCCGATATGTGTGGCGTATAGAGGAATCTGCGTATCCATTGGTTGCTATGTCCAAGGAGACGATATGTGTTTATGGTTTACATCTGATATATGAAGATATGACATTTGGCTTTGAGTATGATCTATATATGATTAATGATATGTGTACATGTCATACAAGCATGTTACATGTCGTTCATGCCATTGATGAACTTATGTTGCATTTGTTATAACTACCTCACTAGGCTATGTAAGCCTAACATTCGCGTGTCTCATGCATTTTAGGACCTTGAGGAAATTCAAGCTACAATCATGTTGTTGAAGTTGCAAGTAACTTTCATCGATCTCATGTATACCTACTTTATGCTTTGAATTCCTAGTAAGGTGGCATAGGGCTTAGACATGTTAAACTTGTCTATTCCGTTATTTGTGTAATGCCTATATTTTATAATTGCCTTAGAAGGCCTAAATGGTATGTTGTTTGGGGTTGAGAATGGCTTAAAATGCATGTTTGGCTTAAAAGGGGAAAAACTTAGTGAATGGATTCAATTGATCGTAAAATTTGACACGCCAGTAGATTAAGTAGTTATAAACTTGCTGGTAAAATTTGGTAAGGTCTGGACATCGTTTGATAGGTTATTTCGAATAAAAACCAGCTAAAAACCTGTCATTACAAGGCAGACGTATTGATACAGGTGATAGTGTATCGATACGTCCTTGCATAATTGGTATGGTCAACATGAGTCAAAAGGAGCGCATTGATACGACATAGGTCGATACGGATTTTGGTCATTGGAATCTGGAAAAATTAAAGGTATCGATACGGTTATAGGGTGTATCGATACGAAGCCAACGTAGTAAACCTGTATCGATACGGTTCCAGTTGTATCAATACGAGCTTGATACCCTTGAATTTGGAATTTGAAAATTTGGCTTAGCGTACCAATACGGCCTTAAGTGTATCGGCACGGTGGCGGTTAATTCTGTTAAAAGAGATAAAACACAATCTTGCCATGATTACAAAATGGTCACCAGAAATTGTATGGTCTAATTGGATAGGTAAATGACCTCTGTTTGTAATGAGATTTCACAAGCTAATAATTGGAAGGTTAGATTTCAGACTAATAACATGAATTTCAGTTAAGGACCCTTAACTTGTAAAATTTATAGTTTAATCCCTAAGTTCAAAAAAGTTTAAAATTGACCTCAAATTAAGTAAGCTATTAATAAGTTAGTTCGATAAGTCGTAACCAAATAAGATTTTGAACTCAGATTAAGCTTTCAATCTCTGAATATGTTTTCTGGTAACACTTTTCGATCTGGCTCTCTACCAAGTCGGGAAGGGGGTGTTACAAAGGGACATTCACAGCTTTTAAATCTTCAAAAATGAAAAGGAAGATGAAACTCAGGTCCCTTTGTTTCTTCTTCTTTCTATTCTTTTCATTGCTTGCATTTAGTATTGAAATCCTCAAATCTAGTAGACCTTAGAGATGAACATGAAGAAGAAGACGATAGATTCCTCAAACTAGTTCTTCTTGTGTAACAAAGGGTCTTTAAAAAAAACCCATTTTGGTAATGGATGCCTGAATACCCAGCCTCTATTACTGCAAGAGAAGCGAAGCCTTAATCTTCTTCGATGAAACAATGCCTCTATGAACGTCCAGATGAGTTATTTTTTAAAAAAAATTTCAAGAATTTTTTTTTTTGATTTTTTGGGTTCTTCGAATGGAAAGAGAAAAAAATGGAAAATGAGGAAGATGAAATGGTGCAAAGATGGTGTGTGGAGATAAGTCAAAACATGATCTGTTTTCACAGGTTGAGAGGATAGGGATTTAGGTATTTTAGAGATTTTTTATTTTTATTTTAAATTATGTTTATAATTAAATATTAATAAACTTATTGTCATAATAAAAAATAATAAAATAGTTCATGTAGTAACGGCGTTGTCAAGTTAGTGACCAAATATGTTTAATGTGTAAAGTTGAGTGAGTAAATTGCATGTTTTGAAAGTTGAGTGACCAAAATAGGTATGCAAGCAAAGTTGAATGATGATTTATGTAGTTTACCCAAACGAAAAAAGGGAAAATATAGAAGGTAATTTGATAAAGGTTAATTGCTTAGATACCCTTCCTTTTCTGTTATTTTATCGTTTTATCATGAAAAAGAAAAGGTAAAATTATTTCAAAGACCTTGAAATTTAAGTGAATTTTTCTGTAAAAATAGTGCCACGTGGCTCTGCCATGTCACCAATTAATGATGTTAGACTCAGTGGGCATACTGAACATTTAAAAAGTATAGACCCAACATTGACAAATCTAATAAAGTATAGGGAGCATTTGTGCTATTATCCATTTTTTGGATTAATTTTTAACGCCAACTACCGCCGCAAAGATTCAAACCCAGGATCTAGAGAATTATATCCAGTGTCTCAACCGCCAAGCCAAATTACCTTGTTGTTTTATTTTTATATAATCTAATTTTACTCTGTAAATTATGTTTCTTCTTCTTGCTCATGTTCTGCAACTGTAGAACTATTGGAATGTATGACAACTATTATACTTGCAGTTCATAACCTTAATACTTGTCTGCTTGAATACAGATTTAGATAGTTCAGTTCAAGTAAAATATTTCGTCGACTTTGACTATAGCTTTTTGCATGTTAACTTGGCTTTTGAAAACCCAATTTTCCCCTAAGTATCTGTGTTCTTCAGTTGTAATCTTTTCTGGCTTTTTGATCGATTTCTTAGTTATTAAATAAAAAATAACAGGAGTTTGGAAAAGTCTTTTGGTAATCAAGAAGGTGAAATTATTGACTAAAAGGAAACCGAAGTTTCTAAAAGTAGCATACCCTAATCGGGTATTCATTGTAAAAAGTCGACGAAATATTTTACTTGATATGTTATTTGTCCCTGAAGATGAAGTTTGATTGTGAAGGTAAACATGTTAACATGCAAAATGACGTTTTCATTTGCAACATGGAGTTCTGCCTCGTTGTATTTTTTTTTTTTTGTTACAGAACATGAGGAAGAAGAAGAAACATAGTTTACAGAGTAGAATTAGATTATATAAAAATCTTATAAAAATAAAACAATATGGTAATTTGGCATGGTGGTTGAGACATATGATATAACTCTCTTGGCCCTGGGGTTTGAATTTTTGTGGTGGTAGTTTTTCAATTTCATTACTTTTCGAACAATCAGAACATTTTGTTGATACCATGTCAGTAAAGTGCAACGTCAGCATCGCTATACCATAGAAGAGCGTTGACTATTAGTTGATTGAGAGTTTTCATCAATTGAAGGTGAATTTTGAACAAAAATAAAACTTTAAGAGTTGATATGAACAAAAAAAAAGGACGAAAGCTAAAGTGACCAAAAGGTCAAACATTGAGAGATTATTTTTGACTTTATGACTAACTTCTATTCGTGATAGTTATTATTAAGAATAACTATTGTTTAAACTAACAAATAGTTGGTCTAGCGGGATGAGGTGTTAGATCCTTTAAATAAGGTCAAATGTACAAATCCCGACTTGTATTGTGAATGAAAAAAATGAACTAGAAGGGTGTTCTTATAATGAGTCTCTGCAAAACTCGATCTAAATTAATTAATCAATAAATTAAATGACAGTGATTAAATAAAAAACTATCGCTCAAAATAACTTTAAGCATAAGGTAAGTTCAGATAGACTAATATTCAGTATAACCTCTACTAAAATGGATACCGACTATAAAAAAAAACTCTCTACTAAAAACATCTATACATAAAAGGGATAATAGTATTTTTTTAAAACGTTTAATGTGATGTTTTTACTTTATATATTTATGTGTTTTTTGTATTTTACTTCCGCCTACTAAAATATTCTTGAAGATCAATAATATTAATTGATGACATGATAAAAACACATAACACTCTTAAAAATGGCCACGTGACATTTTTTTTTTTAAAAAATCACTTAAAGTTTAGGTACTTTAAAATAATTTTAGGTGTACTTTTTCATGACACAAAATAAAATAACGAAAAATAGGTGAAATCTAAGCAAATTGACATTTTTTTTTCTTTCGTTATTTTCCTTCAACATTTTCTTTCCTTTTCCGTTCTACTCAAACCCTAGCCGTATTGAACCTTCCTCCCCTCAGCAACTGTGGTGTCGACGGCCAACTTGGTAGCCCTCACCTCATCGCTTTCACTGGTACTTCTCAGCTCTGCCTCACCCATGACTCTCCCCATCACGACCACCATCAATCGAAACCCCCTAGCCATGCGCATTCTTCTTTCTTGTAAACACCAGCGCCGTCGCAAAGGCTCAAGTACGCTTCTCTGAACTCGATAGCTCTCACCTCACCCCACCTCACCTCACCGTTTCACCGCTACACCATACCTCTGCCTCCCCTAAAAAACTCCAACAAAAGATTTATTAACATAACGGTGTTCACCAAGATTCAGTTTGGGTTTTCGTCTGATTCTTGCACTCTTCCTGGTAACTATTAGTTCCTATTGCAAATGGTATAATTTGGACCCACATTTACGAATATATGAATTTTTGTTGCATCATGCAACTATGTGCTAAATTGTTATTGGTTTTATGAAAATGAAGACATGAAAGAATTTGTTGTATTATTTTGGTGCATATGATGTGCCTCAGTTGAAGGGAGTTTGTGAAGAACAATTGAAGTGTGGATTGCTGAATCTAGAAAATGAAGTTGATATTTTCAGCTTTGATTAGTCATTGAATGATCTTAAGGAACTTCAAGGCTGTTGTTGCAACCGAAGAATGGAAATCGATGAACAACATTTATACCCAGGGCTTGAAAAAGAGTTTCTGGAATTTAATTAAAAAGCCTTTGTCTCAATTCCATTGTTATTAGCACTTACATGGAGGCTCTGTTCGAAGGTTCTTCATTTAAAAGAACTACATGTTTAAATGTAATTCTCATAATCGAAGGAGAAAATCTTGAATTATTTGAAGCAATGGGGGCTCTTGTTCATTCTTGCAGAGATGGTTGTAGGACTATTGATCCATATAATATTAAAGGCTGGAAAATCAAAAATTGTATAATTATTCATATGCCCTCTATTTTCTATCATTTTTTGCATTGAAAAGAAAAAAAGGTAAAACTATTTTAAAGCCCTTTGTTTTAAGTGATTTTTTTAGAAAAAAAGTATCACGTGAGTGCCATGTGTATATGCCACATCATCGATTAACATTGTTAGTTTTTTGGGGCATTTTAGCATACAAAAGTAAAGTACAAGGAGTACATTGAACATTTACAAAGTAGAGATACCACATTGAACGTTCTGACAAAGTATATGGAGCATTGGTGCCATTACCCTTATTTAAAACAACTGCCATTCAAAATAGTTCTTCTTCAAAATAGTTACTGTTCAGAATATTATCTGTTAAAAAACAATTTTTCATGTGACGTTGGTTTTTTAAATAATACTCTTTTTAATAAAAGAATACTATATAATAACTAATTTAGATTTTAATATTTATATAATTTATCAATTTTATCCTTGAGTTCTTTTAACTAAATTCACACCTCAACATTTTCTTTTTCTTTTCTCAAAATTTTTAACACATATATTAACTAAACTGTTAATTCTTTTCACAAAATTGGCATTGCAGCTCGCATGATAGTTTACATATACCTCTTTGTTTTTTGAACAAAATACCAAAATCCATTACTTAAAGAGCAGGTGGAGATTCCATCCAGAGAAGGGCAAACACCTTGGGCAGAGGTTTTAGCCACCCAATCCGCAACAGAATTCTCCTATCTTTTTACAAAGGAAAGGGAAAACGAAGAGAAATATAATAACATAAAGAGAATGTTTTTTCAATGGGAGTAAAGGTCCAATTAGACAGATTGTTAGATCTCAATCTTTCAATAAGTCCGAGGTTGTTAGATTCACAAATAATATTGGAAAGCCTTTTAATGTGAGCCAGGTGAATGCCCATCCGAAGGGCTGAAGCTTCAGCTTCCTCAACCGAAGATGTATGGATAACCTTAGAGAGACATTCGATAATAAAGCCTTCAGAATTTTTGATAACGGCTGCAATACCAGAAGAAGAAGATGAACTCATAAAGGCAACGCCCGTGTTAATTTTAAACTGGCCAGGAGCAGGAGGAGTCCATGTACATGAAAATGCTGGTGGAGCAGAAGGAGGAGGATTCCTTGGTTGAGAACAAAGCTTGGATTCAGAGAATCTTGCTTTAGTAATATTCTAAATAGAAAGAGGATCATCTTGGCACCCTTTAAAGATCCAATTATTTCGTGTTTTCCAGATTTGCCAACAAAGAAATGAAATAAACTGCAACCCTTCTTTAAGAACATTTTTATAACACATCATCATCAGAGATCCACCATTTAAAGAAACCAAGGAAGTCGTAAAAGGTGGAGAATAGCTAAAATCTGAAACTTTTCAGACCGCACGGGCAAATGGACAAAAGAAAAGAATATGTTCAACATCTTCCTTAGAATGGCTACATCATGGGCAAATGGGGGATGGGCCTTTAAACTGAGAATAGAGATTACCGTTAGCTGCAAGTGCATTATGGCACGTTCCATAGAAAAGTTTGAATCTTTGGTGGGATGTCGAGTTTCCAAATCAGTTTCCGGTACTTTTCCTCTTCATTTGGATCAAAGTTTGAGGAAGGACTACTCAAATCAGATTTGGAGTTAAGAATGGTGTGATAGCCAGATTTGACAGTGAATTTTCCGGATTTCGTTTCTGAAAAAACCAGTATATCTTTGACCTTTGGAGCTCTAATAGGGATACATTGGATCTTCTCAACTTCATTGACAGAGAAAAGAGATTGAAGTTTGGGAACATTCCCTTCCTTCCCCTCATTCATCATCAATTGTGCTACAACTACATCTTGGCAATGAGGTGGCTGAGAAGATGAAATGGATAACTTTGGTAGACTCGGGACCATTTATCATTCCATATTGAGACCTCTTTACCATTTCCTATGCTCCAAACAAAATCCATCTGAATAGTTTGGATGCCATCTTTAATGCTATTCCAGGCCCAAGAGGGATTCTAACACTTTGGGGCACCAAAGATATTCCCATTAGGAAAATAATGACCTCGGAGAATTCGAGAAAGAAGAGATTTTAGATTTGTGATAACCCGCCATGCTTGTTTTGCAATCAAAGCTTTGTTGAAAGTTTAAAGATCTTTGAAGCCCAATCCTCCAGTAGATTTGCCTTTGTAGATCTTACCCCAATTAATCCAATGAATGCTACTACTCGGCTCAATGGAATTTCCCCACCAAAATCTACTCATAAGAGAGTTAACCTCATTACAAAAGGATAAGGGAAGAAGAAAGCACTACATGACATATGATGGTATAGCTGTAATTACCGATTTAAGAAGCACCGCTCTGCAAGCTTGAGAGAGTAATTTGCATTTCCAGCCTTGTAGTTTTTTTTGAATACGGTCAATGAGAAAATTTAGTACTTCTCTCTTTCCCCTTCCCTATATCAAAGGAAGACCAAGATATCTACTTTCTTCTTACATTAGGCCAAAACCAGTGATGTTGCTTAAGTGCTACATTCTGTTTCTATTGATGTTTGGAGAAAGGAACATAGAGGATTTTGACTTGTTGATCGTTTGCCCTGTAAATCTTTCAAAATTAGAGAATATTCTTCTGACAGCTTCACAATTTCTTTCATCCACGTGAGTAAACATGATACAATCGTCGGTAAAAGTGAGATGATTAACGATCAGGCATCTCCTGTTAAATCGAAAGCTAGAAAGGTTTTGATCCAGCTGTTCTTTTTCAATGATCCATGAAAGAATGTTGGAGATTAAAGGAATAAGAAAGGGGAAAGAGGATCACCTTGTCTTAGACCTCTATTTGGAAAGAATTCTTGCTTCCTCTCTCCATTGATGATCAAAGATAGGGAAGGAGTGGAGACACATTCCAATATTCTACCACCAATCCTTTTTTTAGTTTAGGTGAGATTGGATCACCTTAGCTATTTTAATAAAATCTATTTTTGTGTCATTTTATTAAAACGACGAGTTTTGGGTCTACGCAACTAGAAAAATAGGCTCGGGAGTTAGTTACGTGTGGGGAAGGGTAAACACCCATACAACGCCCAAAATTGGTACCTGGTCGATTATATATTGTCTAAATAATGAAAATTAAGAATTCGAATTTAATTTAAAATTTGTGATCCCTTAAAATATTTTAAAATAATATTTCTTTGTATGAAGGGAATTTACACTCCTACACCCGGGGTATAATTTCCGTTAGATTCCCGAATGAAGAGAACCTATTTTTGAAAATTATAATTTAGAACTAAAATGATATTTTATAGTGGGGACTAACGGAAAGCGGCACCTCTTACGTACGAGATATGTTTTTCACAATAATCCCTAAAAACATTTTTAATTTAAAATTAAGAAACATATAACGTATATATGAATATATATATATATATAAACATTACGTACATAATAACAGTAATAGTAATAATAATATATAACATATAATTATAATAATAATAATTTAATATGATTGTAACAATAGTATATAATATACTTATATATATTCATGTATAAAATATTAAAAAATAAAAATAATGATAATAATTATAAATCAAATATAATAATAATAGTAGTAATGATAATATAAATAACAATATAATAACATAATTATAAAATAATAAAACTAATTAATATAATTAGTGTGATAATATATGTAATAATTATGATATTAATAGATAAATAAAAAAAGTAAAAACAATGGCCAAAATGGAATAAAACAGGAATTAAGGTGAAAAAATGTGAAGGATACGAAGTGGAGGGACCGCGGGCGTAATTTGCCCATTCATAAAAAATGTGCGGATCATTCCTTCGGGTCGGGTCGATGTGCGGGTTGGAGAGGGTCAAAATGACGTCGTTTTGCTTGGCCCTTAAATACCCATTTATCCCCAAAAAATTTCATTTTAAGTTTGATAACCCAAAAAAACCGAGAGTTCTCTCAACCCTCCCTTCTTTACTCGATCGGAGATCGAGAGCTGCCCAACCGTTCGCCGTGCACCACCGCTCGCTGGCGACGGTCATCGCCGTCTACGGCGGCCGAACAACATGGAAAAGGTGGTTTGATTCGGTTTTGGGTGCTAATCTCAAATCTAAGGTTAGTTTTTCATAAATCTAATCATATTTTCCTAGGTCTAAAAAACCCCGAAAGGTTTTTATATGATCTTGTTTACCTTTTTTGTTCTTTTTTTTGCTTTTCTTTTTTGTGTTTGATTGCTTCTTTTTTTTTCCTAATCTCTGGTCCTTTGTTTTGCTGGTTCGAAACCCTTTTATAGGGCTTTCAATTTAGGGTGAGGTGTAAAGGGAGGACAGATGGCGGCTCATGGTTTTTGAGTTAAGGCGGTGGAGATGGTGACGAGGTTAAATGGTGGTGCAGGGGATTTAAATGTAGGTTTAGGGCGGTGGTGGGATGATTATCTGCCTGTCAACAGCAGCTTGGATGGTGAGGCGGCGCGGCACGACTTGAACGTCGGCGGCTCTAAGTGAGTGACGGTGGTGGCTCGACTTGAGGAGTAGCGGCGGTGGCTGATAGTTTAGGTTAGATTATGTTTAGGGTTTCTATGTAATTAGGGTTTGATGGGTTTGGTTATTATTGGATTATAATGTTTGGGCTTTAAGGCCCATTAGAATTGGTTATTATAGCTGCCCCTCTTTGCTCATTGTTGTATAACGACAATAAAGCAAAGATCAAAAGAACCAATTCTGTCCGGCCTACTTTGGCTGTACTCCGCACGGTGTCTTTTGTCTTCGATATTCTTCTCTGATTTTGAAAAGGTGAACCAGGTGATCCGTTCCATTGCATTTTCAAGGAGACAAGATCCATTGTTGTGTTTATTCCACTAAAATTTCAGGGAGATAAACTCGCTAGTGTATTCATTCCACTGCATCCTCAGGGAGATAAAATTGTTGTTATACTCATTCCACTGCAATTTTAGGGAGATGAGTCTATTGTAACATTGTCTGTTCTACTGAAAATTCAGGGAGACGACTCTCAGTGTCCATTTAGCTGCATCTTCAGGGAGACGAAATTACTTGTGTATTCATTCTACTGCATCTTTAGGGAGATGAGATTGCTATAGCTTTATCTGTTCTGTTACAGATTTAGGGAGATGGGTTTGCCGTCACGTTCATTCTACTGCATCTTCAGGGAGATGAACTTGTGATTTTGTCTGTTCCACTGCACGTTTAGGGAGACATATTCGTCGCCAGGTTCATTCCACCACATCATCAGGGAGATAAACTTGTGATTTTGTCTGTTCGATGTTGAGTTGATATGTTCTACCACTTGTCGGAGAGATGGAATTTGTAAAACTTGTTTTGTAGACACATTTAGGATGCTCTGAATCAAATGATCCTATCTTAAACATGTCTAATGAATGCATGAATAATTCTAGTATGAGTGCAAAATACGATTCGAAAATGTTCGAAAGTCAGAGTCGACTTGAGCATCTGTATATGCCCTGAAGCTGATATCATTGGCTGTTCGAACTCTATCTAATTTGAGTTACTGGGCCTTGTTTTCTTCCGATCTAATCAGATTAAGAAGATACATTGCCCCAGATTTCTTATTCGTCTCTTCGATGTACGACTAAGGGCAATATTTCTCTTCTCTTGAGCCTTTTTACCCATGGAAATGTTCTTTTCCAGTCGGAATTGCCTTTGGTCCCTATACTTTTAGAAATCTTTCAAGAGCAATGTAAAGAGATCTTTTTATATTTGTGAAATTGTTAGCTTACCGATCGTTATGTCAATGTATAATACTCGTGTAAACAAGGGCATAAGATAGAATGAAGAGTTTATTGAGAGTAAGGTTGACTTTTAGATGGCAAACATTGAAATAGAACAAAGTAAAAGACAAAATTAGGTGCTCCAAATATCGAACGGGCGAGCTTCACTGAATCAACTTGCCGAGAACCCTTTTTGTGCATGATATGTGTTTAGGAGACCTTGAGGGCTTTGCCAATATCCCAAGATGCAAAATTCCCCAAATTTTTGAGGGAATGGGCCATCGGATACCTTTGCCTCTTCTGATCCAAATTTGCCCTTTTTGGGTTTTCAACTCAAAACCTCATTCGGTCTCAAGACCCCTTTTGCAGGTTTTCATTTTGAACCCTCATTTTTCTTTTCTTTTCTTCTCTTCTCTTCTTTTTTTATTTTTCTTTTTTAAAACCGTCCTTTCGGGTTTTCATTATTTTTGTTTTTTTGTCTCAAGTAAATACTTCTTGACTGAATCAGAATTTACAGGGCTTGGTAGGTCTGTACCATCCATTTCCGCCAAGACCAAAGGTTTTTTATAAAATGCCTTTTTTACCATGTAAGGTCCTTCCCAATTTGGAATCCATTTCCCCCGAGAATCTCTCTGAGTTGGTAGGATCTTTTTCAGCACTAGATCATCTTCCTAGAATTCTCTTGGGCGAACCTTCTTGTTATAAGCTCGCATCATCCTCTTTTGGTACATTTGACCATGTTGGATTAATTTAAGTATTTTTTCCTCAATCAAGGCAAGTTGGTCATATCTAGTTTGGATCCATTCTGCTTCATCTAATTTCAATTCCGACAAAACTCGGAGGGAAAAAATCTCGACCTCGATGGGTAGTACCGCTTCTATCCTATAAACCAACGAAAAAGGTATGGCCCCAGTAGAAGTTTTGACTGATGTACGATAAGCATATAAAGCGAATGGTAGCTTCTCATGCCAATATTTGTAAGTTTCTGTCATCTTTCCAACAATCTTTTTAATATTCTTGTTGGTCGCTTCCACTGCCCCGTTCATCTAAGGGCGGTATGGTGATGATTTGTGATGTCGTATTTTGAATTTTTTGCACACTTCGTCTATGGTCTTATTATTCAAGTTTAATGCATTATCAGATATGATACTCTCTAACATCCCATACCGACATATATTTTCTTTCTTCAGGAATCCGCTAACTGCAGATTTGGAGACATTAGCATAAGTGACTGCTTCTACCCATTTGGTGAAGTAGTTAATAACCACAAAGATAAAGCGATGGCCATTGAAAGCTTTCGGTGATATAGGCCTGATGACGTCCATGCCCCATGTGGAAAATGGCCATGGGGAATTCATGACATCTAGCGGGGATGGTGGAGTATGAATCTTGTCTGCGTAAATTTGACATTGTGGCATCTCTTTGCGTAGTTGACACAGTCCTTTTCCATTATGGACTAATAGTAGCCAAACCTCATGATTTGCCTTGCCATAGTAAAACCGTTGGCGTGTGTCCCACATACACCCTCATGGACCTCTTCAAGGATCTTTTTAGCTTTGACAACATCCACTCATCGCAGATCTTTTCTTCTTTTGTACAAGATCTCTCCGTCTAGGACATACTCACTTGCCAACCTTCGTAGCACCCTATTCTCATTTTTAGTAGCTTACTCTAGGTATTCACGATTTTTTATGTACTGCAGAATGTCGTGCTACCAAGGATGTTCATCTTTCTTACCTTCCTCAATATTGTAGCAATAGGCCGGAGACTGGTATATACTCATTTGTATGGGCCTCAAATCAGGCTGCTTGTTGACTTTAATCAAAGAAGAAAGAGTAGCCAAGGCGTCTACCATTTGGTTGCCTTCTCATGGGAGATAGTGGAAGGTTATCTCATAGAACTCTTTAATCAAGTCTAGGACAAGATTCTGATAATCTATCAACTTGGAATCTTTGCTCCCCCATTCTCCTCGGAGTTGATAAATCACGAGCATGGAGTCCCCGTATACTTTTAATGATTTAATCTCGCGATCAATGGCAGCTCGGATCTCTATGACATATGTTTTATATTCTACTATATTGTTTGTACATTCAAAATTAAGCTTACTTGCAAAAGGGTAATGATCGCCCTTTGGAGAGATCAATACTGCCCCAATTCCTTTGCCTACAGCATTGGAGGTGCCATCAAAGTTCAACATCTAGTACTTATTTTCTGAGGTAGCTTTCTCGACACACATCAGATCTTTATTTGAGAAGTCAAAGTTCAGAGGTTCATAGTCCTCTAGGGCTTGGCTGGGTAAATAAGTATGAAATGATAAAATGTATACAAATTAAGGAGCAATGAATTGAATGGAAGCATGACACATATAGGGTCATTTGAATAGTAAGGAAAAAATGAACTAAAGTGTATTGCTAATATAGTAACTTGTAAATGGTACCATGAAATGGAATAGGATTTGTGACTTATTTGAATACTTAGGTTGAGGTAAGAATAAATTGTGAGTTTCTTGCATGATAAGTAATGTATGAATGGTTGCCTATGCCTTGTTCGAATGATTGGTTGCTATTGCTTGCCTTGCCATGACTCTTGCGTTTCTTTCGAATGATATAAGATGATTTGAAGTCAAATGTGTATTACTTGTATGTTAAGTAAGCATGAATGGTTATAAGTATGTATGATTCAAATGCCTTGTTGCTTGCAATGTCTTGTCTTGTCCTTGCTTCCTTGCTAAGTAACGCTCCCGAATTAGGTTACTACTAGCCTGGGTTAGGGGTGTTACATATTAATTGGTAATCAGAGCTTTAGGTTTAGTCGATTCTAGGACTAAACCGGGCTATCATGCATCATATAGGATACTTGTACCACCTAGGAGACTTATACTGAATAGCTTGTGTCTTGCTTATTAAACCGAACTCCTAATTGTTCTATTTGAACATAGAATGTTTGAAACAAGACTCGGTCGGGATAATGAAAGTCCTGAAGGCTCCTCAAATGAAGGAGATAGTGTGAGGATGGAGCAGAATCCTCCTCAATAACAAAATCAAAATCAAGCCCAAGCTGCTGCTCAATAGGAAGCTTCTGCTATCAATCCTGTGCAGCAAGAATGTCTTCTAAGTATGAAGGAGATGTTTAATCATCTTGTATCTGCTTTAAAACAAGATCATCATATTGCTCATACTGTTGTTGTGCCAAACCGAGCCGCAATTGACAAACTGGCTTAACATCGGGCTTATACCTTCATTGGCACCGATGAAGCTAACCCAAAAGTAGCTGAGTATTGGCTAGAAGCCACTACTCGAATCTTAACCAAGCAACTACCTTGTCCCGATGAACACAAACTAGAATGTGCTATAGCTTTGTTAGCTGATGAAGCTTTAATTTGGTGGGAGACTACTACACTGACTGCCCCTACAAAAGCCGTGACGTGGAAATTCTTCCTCGATGAATTCAAGAAGAAGTATATCAGTGAACAGTATCTGGCCGAGCACCGAAAACGTTTCTTGTACCTCAAGTAAGGGGGCCGACATATTGAACAGTATGTGAGCGACTTCTGCAAGTATTGTAAATACGGGTCGGAATATATCAAAACCGAGGCCGACAAGTGCCGAATGTTCATTGACAGGTTAAATGATGAATTAAGCCCTATATTCACTACCCTGGGTATCACCGACTTCCAGAATTTGGTGAACCAAGTTATAGCAACCGAGGAAAAGATGAAGGCTTCAAAGAAACGTAAGAGTGGAAACTCATGGAAAGATAAACGATCCAGAAATGAAGACAAGCCACACTGGCAGTCAAAGAAAGCTAAACACTCTAAAGATCACTATTCAAATTATACTCATGTCCAGAAGAGCAATTATATACCGAAACCTCAATCGGTAATCAAACCCTCAGCCTCGATCATCTCTGTTGATAGTACAAGGAATTCTGGTAAAGCTGTTTAGTATTCTACCTGCAAGTTTTGTCAGAAGCACCACACTGGGCAGTGCAAAACACAATCTAATCTGTGTTTCTTATGTGGAGCCTCTGATCACTATATTAGGGATTGTCCCCAGAATCCCAATAAGGTTCCAAGTCGAAATCTTGGAAATGCTAGCTCAGCTCTCTCCAATCAAAACAAGGGTCCTAAACAAGTAGTCTGGAAATCAAGGGAGAGGCAAGAGGAACCATTCGAATGCCCCTACTTACCAAGAATCTCGAGCCCTTGCTCGAATCTATCATATTCAAGGTTTGGAAGATGAAGGAGCACCTGATGTTATGACAGGTACCGTTGAGCTAAATTCAACTCATGTTTATGCTTTAATAGACTCGGGATCCACTCATACCTTTATATGCTCATCTTTAATTGTCAAATTGAACTTGAATCCTGAAATTGTAAAACAAAGCCTTGTAGTATCGAATCCAATAGGGGGAATTACAAATATAAGCCTAATCAGTAAAGAATGCCCTTTATACATTCGAAACATTCCCTTTTATGTTGATCTATATGTACTCCCAACATGTGAATTCGATCTAGTGCTAGAACTAGATTGGTTAAGCAAACATGAAGCCTGGGTAGATTGCTTAAATATGAGACTGTATCTCCGGGGTTTAGGAAAAGAATCAATCCTCCTAATTGATAGAAAACCAACTTCAATCTTTGCTGCTATGGTATTACAAGATGAATTTGAATTCGCTTACCTGGCATGCCAATCGTGTCTGAATTTATTGATGTATTTCCCGAGGAACTCCTTGGTCTCCCTTCAATCAAAGAAGTAGAGTTCGAGATTGAAGTTCCACCTGGAACAACTCCGGTGTCCATCACTCTATATCGAATGTCACCTGTTGAGTTGAAGGAACTCAAGAAGAAACTCCAAGAGCTACAATATAAAGGCTTTATATAGCCTAGCTCATCTCCTTGGGGTGCACCAGTCCTGTTCGTGAAGAAGAAAGACGGGACCATGAGACTCTGTATTGATTACAAACAATTGAACAAGCTTATGATTAAGAATCGATATCCACTTCCTAGAATAGAAGATCTCTTCGATCAGCTCAAAGATGCTTCAGTGTTTTCTAAGATCGACCTTCAATCAGGATACTATCAAAAGAGAGTAAAGGAAAAAGACGTGCCCAAAATGGCCTTTCATACTCGATATGGCCACTATGAGTTTCTCGTAATGCCATTCGGGCTAACGAATGCTCTGGCTACTTTTATGGATCTCATGAATCGAGTGTTCAAGCCCTATCTCGACAAGTTCGTGGTCGTCTTCATTGATGACATCCTAGTTTACTCCCGAAACAAGGAAGAACACTCTGAACATCTCAGAATCGTATTGCAAACTCTTTGAGAACGTCAATTGTTCGCAAAGTTCTCTAAGTATGAATTTTGGCTATCAGAAGTCTCGTTCTTTGGCCACGTCATCTCGACAGAAAGGATTAAAGTAGACCCAAAGAAAATTCAATCCATCCTGGATTGGAGACCTCCGAGGAATGTTAGTGAAATCAGAAGCTTTATCGGTTTAACCAGATATTATCGGCGATTTGTCAAAGGTTTCTTATCCATTACCTCAAGTTTGACAAAGTTAACCTGAAATGATACACCTTTTGTTTGGTCAGAGAACCAACAGCGAAGCTTCAATCAACTTAAACAAGCTCTGACTCATGCATCAATTCTTATCCAACCAGAATCGGGTAAAGAATTCACTGTCTATAATGATGCATCTCATTTAAGACTAGGATGTGTCCTAATGCAAGATGGAAAAGTGGTAGCTTATGCTTCAAGGCAACTGAAACCACACGAGTCAAACTATTCAACACACGATCTAGAATTGGCAACTATCATATTTGCTCTCAAAATATGAGACATTACTTGTACGGGAGAAATGTAACCTATTCACAGACCACAAAAGTCTCAAATATCTCCTGACTCAGAAATATTTGAATTTGAGACAAATAAGATGGCTAGAATTGCTTAAAGACTACGATTTGGTTATCGACTACCATCCGGGAAAAGTAAATGTGGTTGCTGATGTCCTTAGTCGCAAACCATACTTGGGAAAACCCCTAAATCTAAATTCTAGTACATTTCAATCAAATTTGAACTTAATTGAATCACAAGTAACCACTTGAACACCTTACTTGTTTTGCAAGTAACCACTCAAAATTTTCCTTATTGATCCTATGTATTCTTTGTAGATACTTTGGCTATCAATGCTCATTTCCGTTTATCCAAAGGACGAAAATTCTTGTATGAACTTCAAGTTCAATCTAGCTTAATCTCGAGCATTAAAGAACTCCAACAAATTGATCCAGATCTTCTGAAGATCATATCCAAGTTAGACTCTGTAATCACTCATTTTTATCTAGTCTCTAAGTATCATATTAATATATTAGTGCATGATTACATATATGTGTGTGCGTGTATATGTTATTAATATTACATATATGATATATGTGTAATGTGTGAATGTATGCATGGTGCATATATTTATGTTGTGTATTACGTACCTATTAATATGTGTGTGATGTGGTTATATTTATGTTAGGGGTATCATATAATATATGTTGGTACATGTGCATTTATGAATATGTTTATATATGTTTGCATGTATATATTATTAATGTCCTTGTTATTATTGAATGTATACGAATGAGTGTTGCAGGAATTGTATGTATTATTATTAAGTGTATTTATGTGTGAATGTATTTCATTACAATCGTATGCATGTGTACGTAAGTATGTATGTGTATGCATTTACTATTATATTATTATTAATATATATGGACAAATCTGAAAAAAAACCAATTAAATTAAGTGTCCAGGTTATTACAAAACCCATAAAATACAAGGCCCGATCAGCCCAATAACAAAACCCTAACAGAACCCTAATACCTATCAGATATCTAACCCTAATTATTTTGTCTTTGCGCAGCCAACCAGGAGCCGTTGGATCAAAATTTTGATCCAACGGCCACGATCAAAGAGGGAAAGTTATCCAGCTTGCCGCGTGTATTACACACCCGGACCGTTCGGATGCCACGAGCGGACCCTTCGATATCCCACGCGTGCGTGAATCTCACGCGCTATAACTCTTCGAATGCAGAGCCCCACGTGTAACGATCTGGAGCCGTTCCACCGATCGAGGTTTCATCTGGACCGTACATTCTTCAAGCTATCCCAACCGTTAGATCGAATCTAATCCAACGGTCGAGAACGCCTCTGGCCGAAGACATCTCCCCCACACCGCCACCATGCCGACCTCCAACCACCGCATTCAGATATATCAAAAATCACAAAAAAGGCGATGTCAGTATCATTTCATATATAAAAAATGTATTTTACAGTACTTGCTACCAAACCAAAAAAAAGAGGGATATATGTATGAAACAAGTAATTTGTAAGGCAGTCGAGTTGTAATCAGTGACAGAAAAATAAGAAAGAAGCACAAAGTTTCAGTGGTAACTCCCATTTCTTTTTCTTACTTCCTTGCATGCATATACAAAAAATAAGAGGTGATAACAAAAAGGGAGGGATGTAGATTTGTTACCTTCGTCGTCAACGGGTCTCCCCTCACCAATGACAAGCCTCTTCAGCTTTCCAAAGCTGAACATGGTGAACTGAAGGGAGAGGGAGGTCCCTTTTGGTTTCATTTCGGTTAAACATAAACAAAAAAAACTTTTTTTTTTCATTTCGTATTTGCTTAGATCTAGACAAAAGGGTGAGTCTTAGTGTAAATCTAAGTTCAGATTTGGGTTCGGTTTGAAAAGAGGTTGGTTTTGGGTGTTTCTTTTGGTTCGCCGGCGCTGGCTAGCGGCGGAGAAGATGACGAATGGTCACCGGTTTCTGGGTTCATCAAAGGTTTGGGGATGGTTAAGTTGAGAGAAAATAAGAGAGAGAGGTTATTATAAAACGAGTTAAGGAGAAAAAATGAGGAAAATTTGAGATCGGGCTAAAAAATGGGATTTTATAGGCATTTTATTTTGTGAAATGGTAAAATTCTGAAATAAATCCCCCCGCGTTTTTGATATTTGCATTTCTGTTTTGCCGCATGGGATATTTACAACCCCAGTCCCCCTTATATTCTAAAATCTTGCAATCCAAACCCTGGATTAGATTAAATCAGTTTTTAAATGGCGAAATTACCTCACCAGTCCCACCGTGTTTTTGAAATTTTCACTTCAAGCCTGCCCCTTGGTCCAATTACAGTTTTAGTCCTTTAGATTCGGTTCAGTATGCAATTGCGTCCCTAAAATCGCACATTATTGCCTTTTAATTTATGTTTCTTATATTTATTTCTTTTCAATTCAGTCCTGTTCCATATTTAAATATTCATGTTCATTTATTATGATCGTATATGTTGATGTAGCCTTTTTACCCGCTCATATGTCTCTCGTACATGCTTCGTAATTTCATGTTTATATGTATATATGTGTTAAGTTTATGGTGATTACGTATTTTTATGCGTTTGTTCGGTCACTCGTATCACACATATTCGATTGATATTTTAATTAGCTCGTATACAACATGTTTTGTATTTTAGCATGTATTGTATGTTCTCTTTGCTTTTAGGTTACGTGTTAGTATGTTTTCTTTGTCATGCATAATACCATGTTCTATATATGTTACAATGTGTTTTAATTTTAATATGTATGTCTTCTTGTAATATGTGTTTGTTCCCACATGTATTTATTCATGCCTTGTTATTGTGATATGTTAAATTTGTTCTTATTTACGAGTAGGATTAATATATATGTATGTATGTATGTTTTAGAGTAGTATTTTATTCATGTTAGATTAGTATTCTATTATGTTAATATTTATTGTATTTAAATTATTTGCCATGTTTTATACTTTGCTCACTAAGTTTGCATAATGGAATACATAATGTCAATGCGGTGCCCTTTTATCCGAGCGTAAACGGGGCCAGTATCAGGCGTAGTGATAGTGTTTGGGCGTTTACTCTCGGATAACGGGGCCTTTAAAATTTATTCGCAATTATAACCGAATTTTAAACTAATCGTCACTTTAATCCGGAAAATCTAGCATTAATAAAGCGGTAATTATTAAAGTACCAATTTTGGGCGGTGTGGGGGTGCTAATCCTTCCCCATCCGTAACCGACTCCCGAACCCAAAGTTTTCAAAATCTCTGGTTTTTTTATGGTGTCCGGCCTACCTAAGTGGCCGATGGTGACTCCCTTTCTTTAAATGAAATACGGTATTTTCAAAACCCTCACGGATAAATATTTTATATCCGAAAGACAACCAACACTTCGAAAACTCGGTATTTTTAGCGAAACCGACATCGCTACAGATGGCGACTCCGCTGTGGACTATTTTTTATTTTTAACAAAATAAAGAGAGTCAAGCTTTTTCAAATAATTACCGCTTTAATAATATTAGAAATTTCGGATTAAAATGACTATTAAATTAACATTCGGTTATAATTGCGCATTTATTTTAACGCATTTAAAATATGGCATATAAACCTGTTTTTTAAGTGTGGGGAAAACGCTAATGCTTTCGTGGAGATATCGTTCTCCCGTATGGGCCTAGCAAGTACCTTCGGGGCTCGAGTACCTTATGCTTTCGTAAGGATATCGTTCCTTCGTACGGGCATAAGCGAATGGGTCCCCCTGAATTGAACCCGGTTGAAAGGAGCCTATAATAGGTGATGATCGGGGGCCTTGCTACTCTTAGTAGAGGACAGCAAGGACAATTCGGGTACCTCCTAGAACTAAGACTGCATGTAGAGAATACATAGAAACCTACCCCTTTAGAGCCATGCGGATAACCTTAGGTTTTAGACGGGATAAATAGGGTTGTTTTATGTGTTTATTCTGTTTAATTTGTCCTTTTATTTATATATTTATTAATTTTATCTGGTACTGACTTGTTTTCTTTTTCGCTTTTGTTTTTTTCATACATCATACATTTGCATCACATAAAGGTATTGGATCAAGTGGTTTGCCCGATCAGAAAGTCTTTCACCATGGAAAAAAGGTGTCTTAGGAAAGAAGAGCTTAATTTGTCAGTCAGACATTGGTCAGAGGTCAACCAGAAAGCCCAAGGGGACAGTTCGCCAAACGAACGCTTAATACCAGGGTACACCTATGTGAGTCTCCAACAGAACAACTTATGGGATCTTCAAAGCATTTGGGAAAGATGGGATCGAAGACTACAGGACTTGTTTTGCGATAGTTATGGTGACATTGCACAACTGTTATATGTTCGGGTTAACCAGCCTCTGCTCTGAGCTATTTTTCCGTTTTGGAATCCTGCCTTTTGCTGCTTCACCTTCAATAGACAAGACATGATGCCTACAGTAGAAGAATACACTACTTTACTTAACCAGAAGAACATTCAGGAAGATTGGATCTACGCGAAGCCTCTTAGGAATCAGAATTACACTTCGAAGCTCAAAACCTTTTCAGGAATAAGTGACGATTGGGTTAATGGCCTGATTCAGCTCCAAGAAGACAATACAGTTTTTGCATGGGAAAGTATTCGGGACACCATATCGACACATCCAGACGAGGCAAAGAAGATGGACCTATTCGCCTTAGGAATATATGGCTTGGTGATCTTTCCGAGAGTACTTGGGAACATTGACATAGACCTTCTGGACTTGTTTGAGCGTATGAAACGGAGAGCAAACCCAGTACCAGCAATCTTGGCCGAGACCTTCATTTCTTTAAATGCTAGTCGGAAGCATGAAGAAGGACGTTTTCGAGGATGTGCACAGCTGTTACAGGTGTGGATTCAGAGTCACATGTGGAAGACGCCGACGAGGGTCCTGCCGGGGATATCCTTCCAAGGTTTTTCGCCTTTACGAGAGTACTTTGCAAATGAGTGGCGAGAAGACTTGAAAACAAAAAAATGGACTAGTTTCTTCAGGAACATTCAAGACGAAGACATAGCATGGAAGGTCCCATGGCTCGGCAAAGTTAATTACTTTTTATACAGTTGCGGCGATTTCAACTGGCTGATGATGTTGGTATTGCACGAAGGGATTGCTTGTACTTCGCTTTTGGTGTCTCGACAGTTCGGATCACGATAATTCATTCCCAATACCACCGGGTTAAGCCGAACTAAATTTCTTTTCAAAGGGGAGTTCAAAGGAAAAGTTCAGACTATCATGAGGGCTTGGGACCATTGTTACCGGATCAGGGTGGAAGGAGACACCGAGCACATGACCACCCCAGATTACGATTTTTGGAGACGTTTAAGGGTTAATAATGTGATTCTTGAATCTGATCAAGGACCAGCGGTGTCACTTGAGGAGCTTACAAGGGTGGTACCGTCTGAAACTGACATCTTACGGAATGAACTCGAAGAAATTAAAAGGAAAATGGACACCCAACAGACTCAACATGCGAATGAGCTCTATAAGGCAAGCTTAGAGGTCGACGAATGGGATGGGATCATTAGACAGTTGAAGAAATTAAATACGGATTTGAGCGACAAGAACGCTCTTTACCAAAAGGATGTCCTTCTACTACAAGAAAAAATACAGAAGGCCGGTCGAAGTCAGTTCATAGCCGTGGAAAAAGAAAGAATGAATGGTATCCATTTGGTGGAAGAAGAATGAGAAATCAGCAAGAGAGCAATCGAGAAGGAGATAGAAAGCTGCCGGTTGGCTATTGATGAAGAAAGACAGTCCTCGAAGAAGGCCATTGACCAAGAAAAGGAAAGAATTAGGCAAGAAATTAGCAAAGGAAAACATGCGGTCAATTACGAGAGAGAAAATGTCGCCGTATAGAAAAGAAGGTCCATGAGTAGCCGGAATAGACTATTAGAGATGCAAAAGTTGTACGACGACACTATCCAAAGTCTGGATCAAAGCCGAAGTCAGAATGTCGAACTGAGAGAAAATGTGGCAGAAGTAGAACTCTCCTTTCAAACGTACTGCCAGAGGAATGGCTTCACTGAGCTACAAGAAAGAGAGCGCGAAGTAGGCATGTTACGAACCCGAATTAAGTCCCTTGAAGCAACTGTTGAAGATTATAAAGAAAGAATTAGTGTATTCGAAGAGGCTACAGCCGGAGGGAACACTTATTGGCAAAGGAGACTGCGTGACGCTGCCCGGATGGTACAGGATAGGGACCAATATTACGCAAACCTGATGGTGGATATACAGCGAGTCGCCAGGCATGTGAATGATTTGGCCGTCGAGGCTGAAACACTCCGACCTTTCGTAGTCCCAGAAATGGAAGAAGCTCCCAGGTTCATCAAGTTGCTCAGGGCAATTGGAAAATTAAGAGATAGAGCTAGGGCTTATCTATAAGGCTCTGTGTTGTAGTTAGTACTCTTTTGTATTAGGGATCTTCATTTTGTAATATGAACTATGTTGTAATCTAGACCCTTTAATTCCCGTGGAAGTAGTTCAAAAGGGTGATTACCAGCGGAATCAGTACCTTATCTACATACATTCTTGCATTGCATCATGACATTCGCATCATATTACATGCATTTATTTTTCTTGCAATCATATTAATGTTATGAATATTGTGGCAGTGTGAAAATAGAAGTTAACCCGCAATCATTCATCATCCATACTTTACCCGATTACAAAGCAATCTCATGGAAGACAGGATAATCAGTCTAGAAAAGGGGCAAAGAAAGCTCGAAGCAAGGTTTGAAGAGGCTCAAAGAAGCCTCAGTGACCAGATTGCTCAGTCGCAAGCATCGATAGTATCCGACATAACCGCATTATTGGCTAAAAGTCTTGGAAAGAGAGTTGAAGGAGAAACTGTTCAAGAATCAGAGGGTACCCCAATTCACAATAAGGTTCAACCAGCTGCGCCAAATCTGACTAGAAGGGTGTATATCGACCCTGCAAGAATGCCAGCTAATCTTCAGGTAGGGGCATCTGAGACTCAACCCCTCGACACTGAAGCACTCTATGAAGAGGAGGTGCCAGGCCTGAATTTGGTCGAAAGGATCAGGACAGAGGTAGAGAAAAAGTGAGAGGAAAGGTTTCGCCTCATGGAGGAAAAATTTAAAACTTTACAAGCTATGGAAGAATCAGGAAATGATGCTAGTGACTTAAGTCTGGTATCCGATCTTGTCCTACCTCTAAAATTTAAAATGCCCGAGTTCAACAAATACGATGGAACCACGTGTCCTTCCGCGCACATAACAATGTACTACCGGAAGATGGCGGCCTACCTTAAGGATGAGAAGCTACTGATTCACTGTTTCTAAGACAGCCTAACTGGAGCGGCGTTACGGTGGTACACCCAGTTGAGCAAGGTAAATGTCAAGACATGGAAAGATCTGTCAAGAGCATTCATTGAGCAATATAAACATGTAATAGATATGACCCCCAGTAGAATTATGTTGGAAAATATGGGGTGGAAAATATGGGGCAGAAGTCCAACGAAAGTCTATGACAATATGCTCAAAGGTGGCGGGAAGTGGCCGCCCAAATTCAGCCACCCCTCCCGGAACATGAAATTACGCCATTATTCGTTAATACTTTGAAAGGGGCACTTTTTGATCGCCTCATTAATAATACAACACAGAGTTTTGCTGATTTAATTAGGACTGGGGAGTCCCTTGAATTGGCAATTAAGAGTGGTAGAATTGATAGCGGGGAAGGATCTCAGAAATACAACAAGAAGAATGAAGTAAATGCCACCAGCACTTACACCACCCCGAAGAATGTTACAGTCTCACAGCCACAAGCACCTGTGGGAAAAGCACAAAACTCTAATCAAAGAGAGGAGAGAACCTCCAGAAAAGAGAAAGAAAGGTATCCGTTCCGTACTCGGAGCTTTACTCCCAGTTGTATGAAGCAGACCTGGTCTGTCCATATTACGTTACTCCTTTCAAACCGCCATTCCCGTCTTGGTATAACCCAAACGCGCATTGCGACTATCACGGCGGTGCCCCTGGACATCCCACCGAGAATTGCCTTGCCTTTAAAAAACTTGTGCAGAACTTAATTGATTCTGGGATACCGAAGTTTGAAGAACCAAGTGTAGCTACTAACCCGTTACCTAATCATGGGAACAGAGGAGTAAATGTTATTGAAGAATGCTTTACCAGGAAGATTAAGGATGATGTGTCAGAAATAAAATCTCCTTTGTTGTGGGTATTTCAACAATTATGCATGGCCCATGTGATCGAAATAAGGCAGAAGGGGTGTGAAGTGTATTGTGAATTCCATCAGGATGAAGGGTATGACATCCAAAAGTGCGACGAGTTCAAGAGATTGGTACAACAATTGATGAATGAAAAGCAAATAGAATTCTTCGAAGAGCCCACGGGAAAGAAGGGGTCGGACGTGCATATGACAGATAGCCCCAACGCTAAATACGGGAAGGATAAACCTTTTATCATCTCCTCCAGGCCAGGGAATGCAGGTGCTTCCCAAGGAGAAACCACTAAGATAAATCCCAAGATCATCATTTCAGCACCATCCCATTCCCATTCAAGGATATGTGGCAAACTCCTTGGAACTATGCTATAAATGTGACCACGCCAGAAAAGCCAGAATATGGTCAGGTAAAAGAGCCTACGCTAAAAGAAGAACAAAGCAAGAGCGATGTGAATGTCGGTGAGGTGGGCCATTTCACAAGGAGCGGCAGATGTTATTCCTCTGAGGCTTTAAGGGCAGCTGAAGCGGTCAAAGATAAGGGAAAGAATACATCGGTTAGCCCCATGTAGATATTCGGTGAAGAACCTCTCCCAAAGATGAATGAGCCGGTAACTGAGGCCCAGGCCAAAGAATTTCTGAAGTTGCTAAGACATAGCGAGTACAGCGTGGTGGAACAACTACGAAAGCAACTGGCCAGGATCACAATGCTGGAGTTACTCTTGAGTTCAGAAAGACACCGTGAGGCACTATTAAAAGTACTAAATCAAACTTTTGTGCCCTAGGATATTTCTGTGACAAAACTAGACAGGATACTGGGGCTTATCACTGCCTATAATCATATAACATTCAGTGATGACGAGATCCCCGAGGGAGGAATGGGGTCCACCAAAGCCCTTAACATCACAACCCACTGCAAAGGGTATGTAGTACCTGGGGTACTGATTGACAACGGGTCAGCATTGAACGTGTTTCCTATGGTGATCTTGCAGAAACTACCAATAGATGGTTCTCACCTAAAGCCCTGCCATAACTCCGTACGAGCCTTTGACGGTAAACAAAGAGGAACAATGGGAAAAATTGAGGTGCCTCTATTGATCGGGCCGACTGAGTATGTGATTGATTTTGTGGTAATGGACATAAAACCATCTTACAGCTGCTTATTGGGAAGGCCATGGATCCACTCCGCAGGAGTTGTCCCCTCATCATTGCATCAGAAATTAAAATTCGTAGTCGAAGGCAAATTGGTCACAGTAGAGGCCGAGCAGGAAATTGTTGCTTCAGTGACATTAGATGCCCCCTATATTCAAAATGACGAGGATGCTGCAGAATGCTCCTTTCGAGCATTAGAGCTAGTGAATGCCATATTCATCGTGGAGGGAAGTCGGATCCCCTATCCCAGGTTATCTAATTGTACCAAGATGACCGTCGCAGAAACTTTGGGCCGAGGAGCCAAAGTAGGAAGAGGGTTGGGGAAGAGATTACAAGGGAGCCTAAGAGCCAAAAGTATGAAAACCAAGAAGGACCGTTTTGGGCTGGGTTACAAACCAAGTGTCCAACAAAGAAAAGAGGAATACAAGAGAAAAGAAGAGCAAAGAAAAGCCAGATTTAAAGGAGAAGACGTTCCGTGGAGACCAATGTCCTTTCCTAGTTTGAAAACCACTTTTGTCTCCGGAGGATTCTACCAACCAGGTCAAGAAGTTGAAGAGGCAATTAAGGAAAATGACTTACTCAACAAGGAGGAGATATTCAATGAATCACTTGAAGGGATGTACATCAACATGATAGTTGGAAAGGGCCAAGGCAGCAAAATGTTGACCAACATCCGCCCCTGCCGTCCCGGGGAAACACTTGATAACTGGAGCTGCATTGATCTACCTGTGGTTTTTAGGAATAGATCAGAGTAATGCTCTGAATCAACCTTTTGTTTTTGCCCATAAACAATGGGGATCTTTTGTATAGGGCACCTATGTTAACCTTTTTTGTTGAAATGAAAATATCCCCCGTTTTCTTGAATGACAAACATTTCACTTATTTCATTCATGCATTCTTCATGTTCATTCACTTCATATAAAGCCATCCTCTTCCCAATACAATTCATTCTCATTTAATGCAGGTCGCTCATGATTGACTATATGAATGATACCGGATCCAATCCCGGAGTAAATTTTGAATGCCCTGAGATCTCAGAGGGAATTGAGGAAGAAGATGATGAGATAGAATGTGAGGTCCCTGTAGAGTTAAGGAGAATGGTGGCCAACGAAGAAAGGCAGATCATGCCCCACCAAGAAGAAACAGAAGTCGTAAACTTGGGGACTGAAGAAGAGAGAAAAGAAGTGAAAATAGGGACGACATTTTCATCGAAAATGAAGCACGAACTGATAACCCTACTTCAGGAATTTAAGGATGTTTTCGCCTGGACCTATCAAGATATGCCAGGATTGAATACTGACATAGTGGTGCACAAATTGCCAACAAAGCCGGAGTGCAAACCAATACAGCAAAAACTTCAGAGAATGAGACCAAACATGTTATTAAAAATCAGAGAAGAGGTAAAAAAACAGTTTGATGCTGGTTTCTTGGAGGTAGCCAATTACCCCGAATGGGTTGCAAACATCGTACCAGTACCGAAGAAGGATGGGAAAGTTCGTATGTGTGTAGATTATAGGGATCTAAACCGAGCCAGCACTAAAGACAACTTCCCCTACCATATATTGACACGCTGGTTGACAACATTGCGGGACACTCATGGTTTTCATTCATGGACGGCTTTTCAGGGTACAACCAGATAAAGATGGACTCTAACGACATGGAGAAAACTACGTTCATAACCATGTGGGGCACTTTTTGTTATCGGGTGATGCCTTTTGGGCTCAAGAATGCAGGGGCAACGTACCAAAGAGCAATGGTGACTCTTTTCCATGACATGATGCACAGAGAAATAGAAGTATACGTGGACGACATGATTGCCAAGTCCCGAACAGAGGAGGAGCACCTACAGAACTTGAGAAAACTATTCCAAAGACTACGGAAATACCAGCTGAGGCTTAATCCTGCCAAGTGTACATTCGCCATTACTTCTGGAAAACTCCTAAGGTTCGTGGTAAGCAGAAGAGGGATCGAGATCGATCCAGATAAAATGAAAGCCATCCAGGATCTCTCACCACCCCAGTCTCAGAAGGAAGTTCACGGTTTCCTGGGGAGGTTGAATTATATCTCTCGTTTCATTTCCCAATTAACCGATCGATGTGACCCGGTCTTCAGACTTCTTAGAAAGAATAATCCTGGTGTGTGGGATGAGGAATGTCAAGGGGCCCTAGAAAAGATCAAAAGGTACCTGAAAAATGCTCCGATTTTAGTCGCGCCAGTACCAGACCGACCATTAATCCTCTACCTGACAGTCTTTGAGAATTCAATGGGATGTGTATTGGGGCAACACGATGAGTCAGGGAAAAGGGAGCAAGCCATCTATTACCTAAGCAGAAAGTTCAATGATTGTGAAACGCGGTACCCGCCAGTTCAAAAGCTGTGTTGTGCTCTAGTTTGGGCTACCAAGCGGCTTAGGCAGTATATGCTGTACGATACTACTTGGTTGATATCCAAGCTAGACCCATTGAAGTTCTTAATGGAAGCGCCAGCACTAACGGGAAGGATGGCCCACTGGCAGATGCTCTTATCCGCATTCGATATTGTATTCGTGAGCCAGAAAGCCGTAAAGGGGAGTGCCGTAGCAGATTTCCTAGCTAGTCGCGCTTCGGACGACTATGAGGCGTTGAACTTTAATTTCCCGGATGAAGACTTGATGTGCATTACAACCGAGGAAGAGGTTTCAGATGATAAATTATGGAAGCTTTACTTTGATGGAGCCTCTAACGCCCTCGGACATGGGATAGGAGCCGTGCTAATTTCCCCTGAGAATGTCTATTATCCCTTCACCAGTAGATTAGAATTCTTCTGCACCAACAATATAGCTGAATACGAAGCCTGCGTTATGGGACTAAACTCAGCTATTGAAAGAAAAATTAAGGAACTTCGAGTATTCGGAGATTCATCCTTAGTAATTTACCAGTTGCGTGGGGAATGGGAAACCAAGGACCCGAAGTTGGTCAAATATTATGAATTGATTCAAGAGCTCACCAAGGAGATCGAAAGGGTCAGCTTCAATTACCTTCCCCGAGAAGAAAATCAGATGGCAGAAGCCTTGGCGACCCTGGCGTCCATGTTTAAAACAAACACTGGGGCAGAAATAAAGCCCATTAAGATGCAGACGTTTGTAAGACCTGCTCATTGTTGTAATGTGCAGGAAGAGATTGATGGAAACCCGTGGTACTATGACATCTTGCTATTGTCAAGCTTCGAAAGTATCCCGAAGGGGCAAATGACAATGACAAAAAAACTCTCAGAAAAATGGCAACATGATATGTCCTAGATGGGGAGATCCTATATAAGAGAAGTCATGATCAGACATTGCTTAGATGTGTGGATGCCCGGGAGGCAAAGGAGATTTTAGCTGAGGTACATGATGGTCTATGTGGGACGTACGCCAACGGGCTGTCTATAGTCCAGAAAATTATGAGATATGGCTATTTCTGGTTGACCATGTAGGGAGATTGTATCGATTACGCCAGGAAATGCTACAAATGCCAAATTTATGCTAACAAGATTCACGCTCCCCCATCACCTTTATACACCATGAATTCTCTGTGGCCTTTTGCGGCGTGGGGCATGGACGTCATCGGGCAGATTCACCCGAAGGCTTCCAATGGACACCGTTTCATTTTGGTCGCTATAGACTATTTCACTAAATGGGTAGAGGCATCATCTTACGCCAACATCACAAGGACTACAATATGTAAATTCCTAAAAAAGGAGATTATTTGTCGATACGGTTTGCCAGAAAGGGTCATCACCGACAACGCTTCTAATCTGAATAACAAAATGATGACGGACGTGTGCAATCAATTCAAGATAACACACCATAATTCAACAGTCTATCATCCTAAAATGAATGGGGCAGTGGAAGCAGCAAACAAGAACATAAAGAAGATCATAGCGAAGACGACGAATACCTACATGGATTGGCACGGGAAGTTGCCATTTGCCCTTTTCGCCTATAGGACGTCCATTCGCACATCAACAGGGGCAACACCCTATTCCTTGGTGTATGGTACCGAAACAGTACTTCCCATTGAGGTAGAGATTTCGTCGCTCTGGGTCTTAAATGAAGTAAAATTTGAAGAATCCGAATGGGTGCAAGCCAGACTTGACTAGTTAAATCTCATTGAAGAAAAGAGATGAAAAGCCATTTGCCATGGTCAAATGTACCAAAAACGGATGATGCGGGCATACAACAAAAAGGTGCGCCCAAGAGAGTTCAGAGAAGGGGATCTAGTGCTCAAGAAAATCCTCCCGATTCAGAAAGATTCTCGAGGGAAGTGGATGCCCAACTGGGAAGGGCCATACGTGGTCAAAAAGGCCTTCTCAGGAGGAGCCCTAATCTTAACTGAAATGGATGGAGACGAGCTGAAAAGCCCTGTAAATTCTGATCATGTTAAGAAATACTACGTTTAGAAAAAAAAGAGAAAAAAGAACAAAAATGGAGAGCTCAGGGCGAAAACCTGAAATAGGGCATCTTGAAGCAAAGAGAGGACCCGAGTCGAAAACCCGTAAAGGGCGGCTCGGATAAATTGAAAGGTTGGATATACAAAGAGAAGGGTCATCCCCATGAACCTTGTGAAGAGGGAGCTTCAGGCAAAAGATTCTACGCCGGTTGATAGGATCATGTATCATTCATATCGAAGATAATGAGGGATCTTGTATTTCATATTTAGCTTTTCCTCTTCCTCATGCGTGTCATAACTCTCTCAAAGTATCCCAAACCCTTAATCGTAATAAAATCATGTTTTTGAGCATACATTCCTTGCCTTCTTGTTAATATCATGCAAATAAGCTAACATAGGCTTACGATAAACAAGAGATTTCTGAGCATTACTGTGATCTAATCTTAAAGATGCAGGTGATTAGAAAACGATGTTAACTTTGCCCTCTAGCTCCCTACATAACGGCCGTTGACAAGGAAGGCAGAAGGCTTCAAGCAACAGGATAGGATGACCAATGGCGCACGCCCTGCTTGTTCAAGAGAAAGCATGCGAGATAACAAGATAGATCTCCCAGGTGAAAACCCAGAAGGGCACCCCTTGAAAAAGAAAAAAATGAAAAACAACAACAAAAAAAAAACAACAAAAAAAGGAAAAAGAGAGAGAGAAAAAAAACCCTCTAAAGCAAAAACCTGAAAGGGCACTTTAGAACCCCAAGTTGGAAATTCAGAAAAAAGAAAGGTTGGAATGGTTGAACCTGACAGTGAAATGGGGTATCGCCGCCAAAAAGGGGAGAAAGTGAACAACGTAAAGTCGAGGTTGACTGAGGACTAAAGCAGGCCCACCAAGATATTGACACTCATGCATCATGAATAGTTAGACATCACTAGGATTAGGAGCATGTCAATTCATTTGTCATAGCATTTTGTCTTATCTTAGACAGGTATCTATAGATTCAAAGAGACATCGGTAGCCATCGTGGTGTGAATCCCAAATGTGAAGATGAAGGTTCTATATACGAAAGGCCTATATTTCCAAGCGCCTGCAGAGAGAGGTTCTATGTAGGAAGAATCCGCCGCTCCGAGGCTTCAGGTGCTGAAAAGTTTTATATAGGTAGGGTTTGCAGCTCCAGGGTGAAGACTAACAGTTCTATATAGGAAGAACTCCCAGCCGAAGGAATTCACCCATGACACACAAGGTTTTATATAGGGAAAACCTGTTGTGTTGAAAGCGAAGAGTCTTATATAGGAAGGGCTCCGAGCTTTACTATCTTAGAGTGGAAGATTCTATATAGGGAGAACCCGTAGCTCCGAGATTTCAGAAGCTAAAAGTTCTATATAGGAAGGACTGACGGCTCCAGGGTGAAGACTAGCAGTTCTATATAGGAAGAACTCCCAGCCGAAGGAATTCACCCATGATACACAAGGTTTTATATAGGGAAAACCTATTGTGTTGAAAGCGAAGAGTCCCATATAGGAAGGGCTCTAAGCTTTACTGTCTTAGAGTGAGAGGTTCTATATAGGAAGAACCCGTAGCTCTGATATTTCAGAAGCTAAAGTTCTATATAGGAAGGACTGACGGCTCTGGGGTTTGAAGACTAGCAGTTCTATACAGGAGGAATTCCCAGTCGGAAGAATCCATCAGCGGCGTAAAAAGGTTTTATATAGAAAAAACCAACCGCGTTGAAGGCAAAGAGTTCTATATAGGAAGGACTCCGAGCCTTACCGTCTCAAGATGAAACATTCTATATAGGAGGGACTCATAACTTGAGGCTTCACAGTGAAGGGTTCCATATAGGAAGAGCCTGTAGCTCCAAGATCGGAGGGGGAAGAAGTTATATAGAAAGGACTTACGAGCCTGAAGATTCAGCTGAGGAAAAGCGGAGAGTTCTAGAAGAGCACGTGTTTCCAAAGCTACAAATAGGGAAGTCGGATAAAAATGAGTGCTTATGAATCTTTGCTTTTTCCCATTCCACGAGAACAAGCAAAGAGGGGCAACTGTAATCACTCATTTTTATCTAGTCTCTAAGTATCATATTAATATATTAGTGCATGATTACATATATGTGTGTGCGTGTATATGTTATTAATATTACATATATGATATATGTGTAATGTGTGAATGTATGCATGGTGCATATATTTATGTTGTGTATTACGTACCTATTAATATGTGCGTGATGTGGTTATATTTATGTTAGGGGTATCATATAATATATGTTGGTATATGTGCATTTATGAATATGTTTATATATGTTTGCATGTATATATTATTAATGTCCTTGTTATTATTGAATGTATACGAATGAGTGTTGCAGGAATTGTATGTATTATTATTAAGTGTATTTATGTGTGAATGTATTTCATTACAATCGTATGTATGTGTATGCATTTACTATTATATTATTATTAATATATATGGACAAATCTGAAAATAAAAAAACCCAATTAAATTAAGTGTCTAGGTTATTACAAAACCCATAAAATACAAGGCCCGATCGGCCCAATAACAAAACCCTAACAGAACCCTAATACCTATCAGATATCTAACCCTAATTATTTTGTCTTTGCGCAGCCAACCAGGAGCCGTTCGATCAAAATGTTGATCCAACGACCACGATCAAAGAGGGAAAGTTATCCAGCTGGCCGCGTGTATTACACGCCCGGACCGTTCGGATGCCACGCGCACGTTCGATCCACGCGCGGACCCTTCGATATCCCACGAGTGCGTGAATCCCACGCGCTATAAATCCTCGACTGCTGAGCCCCACATGTCACGATCTAGAGCCGTTCCACCGATCGAGGTTTCATCTGGACCGTGCATTCTTCAAGCTATCCCGACCGTTAGATCGAATCTGATCCAACGGTCGAGAACGCCTCTGGCCAAAGACATCTCCCCCACACCGCCAGCATGCTTCCACCATGCCGGCCTCCAACCTCCGCGTTTAGATATATAAAAAATCACAAAAAAGAGGCAATGTCAGTATCATTTCATATATAAAAAATGTATTTTACAGTACTTGTTACCAAACCAAAAAACGAGAGGGATATATGTATGAAACAAGTAATTTGTAAGGCAGTCGAGTTGTAATCAGTGACAGGAAAATAAGAAAGAAGCACAAAGTTTCAGTGGTAACTCCCCTTTTTTTTTCTTACTTCCTTGCATGTATATACAAAAAATAAGAGGTGATAACAAAAAGGGAGGGATGTAGATTTGTTACCTTCCTCGTCAACGGGTCTCCCCTCACCAGTGACAAGCCTCTTCAGCTTTCCAAAGCTGAACATGGTGAACTGAAGGGAGAGGGAGGTCCCTTTTGGTTTCATTTCGGTTAAACATAAACAAAAAAAACTTTTTTTTTCATTTCGTATTTGCTTAGATCTAGACAAAAGGGTGAGTCTTAGTGTAAATCTAAGTTCAGATTTGGGTTCAGTTTGAAAAAATGTTGGTTTTGGGTGTTTCTTTTGGTTCACCGGCGCCGGCTAGCGGCGGTCGGCAGCGGAGAAGACGGTGAATGGTCACCGGTTTCTATGTTCATCAAAGGTTTGGGGATGGTTAAGTTGAGAGAAAATGAGAGAGAGAGGTTATTATAAAACGGGTTAAGGAGAAAAAATGAAGAAAATTTGAGATCGGGCTAAAAAATGAGATTTTATAGGCATTTTATTTTGTGAAATGGTAAAATTCTGAAATAAATCCCCCCGCGTTTTCGATATTTGCATTTCTGTCTTGCCGCATGGGATATTTACAACCCCATTCCCCCTTATATTCTAAAATCTTGCAATCCAACCCTTGGATTAAATTAAATCAGTTTTTAAATGGCGAAATTACCTCACCAGTCCCACCATGTTTTTGAAATTTTCATTTCAAGCCTGCCCCTTGGTCCAATTACAGTTTTATTCCTTTAGATTCGGTTCAGTATGCAATTGCGTCCCTAAAATCGCACATTATTGCCTTTTAATTTCTGTTTCTTATATTTATTTCTTTTCATTTCAGTCCTGTTCCATATTTAAATATTCATGTTCGTTTATTATGATCGTATATGTTGATGTAGCCTTTTTACCTGCTCATATGTCTCTCGTACATGCTTCGTAATTTCTTGTTTATATGTATATATGTGTTAAGTTTATGGTGATTACGTATTTTTATGCATTTGTTCGGTCACTCGTATCACACATATTCGATTGATATTTTAATTAGCTCGTATACAACATGTTTTGTATTTTAGCATGTATTGTATATTCTCTTTGCTTTTAGGTTACGTGTTAGTATGTTTTCTTTGTCATGCATAATACCATGTTCTATTTATGTTACAATGTGTTTTATTTTTAATATGTATGTCTTCTTGTAATATGTGTTTGTTCCCACATGTATTTATTCATGCCTTGTTATTGTGATATGTTAAATTTGTTCTTATTTACGAGTAGGATTAATATATATGTATGTATGTTTTAGAGTAGTATTTTATTCATGTTAGATTAGTATTCTATTATGTTAATATTTATTGTATTTAAATTATTTGCCATGTTTTATACTTTGCTCACTAAGTTTGCATAATGGAATACATAATGTCAATGCGGTGCCCTTTTATCCGAGCGTAAAAGGGGCCAATATCAGGCGTAGTGATAGTGGTTGGGCGTTTACTCTCGGATAACGGGGCCTTTAAAATTTATTCGCAATTATAACCGAATTTTAAACTAATCGTCACTTTAATCCGGAAAATCTAACATTAATAAAGCGGTAATTATTAAAGTACCAATTTTGGACGGTTTGGGGGTGCTAATCCTTCCCCATCCATAACCAACTCCCGAACCCAAGGTTTTCAAAATATCTGGTTTTTTTATGGTATCCGGCCTACCTAAGTGGCCGGTGGCGACTCCCTTTCTTTAAATGAAATACGGTATTTTCAAAACCCTCACAGATAAATATTTTATATCCGAAGGACAACCAACACTTCGAAAACTCGGTATTTTTTAGCGAAATCGACATCGCTACAGACTCTGAGTCAAATTCTGACTTCTCCCTTAAGTTAAAGTGGACTCCTCTATTTCAGGGATAGAGTGTGTGTTCCTAACAAACAGGAACTAAGACAAGAAAAATTTCAAGAAGCTCACCAAAGCTCATTCTCGATTCACTCGAGATCTTTTAAGATGTACAAGGATCTAAAGCCACTATACTGGTGGCCGGGTATGAAATCAGCTATCTCAAGCTTCGTATCGAAGTGCCTGACTTGTCAAAGAGTTAAAGCCGAACATCGAGTTCCTACTGGATTACTTCAGCCAATTGAATTCCCTCAGTGGAAATGGGATCATATTACAATGGATTTTGTTACTGGTCTTCCTTCCACTCCAAGAAAGAACGATGCTGTATGGGTGATTGTAGATAGATTCACAAAGTCTACTCATTTCATCCCTGTTGGAATGAACATGAGCTTGGAAACCTTAGCCGAGCCGTACATATGTAAAGTGATTCTATTACACGGTGTACCTATAGCTATCATCTCTGATGGAGACCCCAGATTTGCTTCGCGATATAGGAAGTCTCGACAGAAAGCTCTTGAGACCAAAGTAAATCTAAGTAAAGCTTTCCATCCTCAGTCTGATGGACAATCTGAAAGGATTTTTCAAGTACTAGAAGACATGCTTCGTGCTTGTGTTATAGAGTTCGGGAAGAACTGGGAGAAATCTCTACACCTAGTAGAGTTTGCTTACAACAATAACTATCGAGCATCTATTCAGATGGCACCATTCGATGATCTGTACTGGAAGAAGTGTAGAACTCCCTTATGTTGGTCTGAATTGGGGAAAAACAAAGTGCTAGGGCCTCAATTGCTTCGGGAAACCGAAGAGCAAGTGAAAATCATTCATGATCGATTGAAGGTAGCCTTTGATAGAGAAAAGGCGTATGCAGATTTAAAACGGAGAGACATTCAACATAATGTTGGAGACAAGGTTTTTCTCAAAGTCTCCCACTGGAAGAAAGTCATTTGATTTGTAAGAAAAGGGAAACTCAGTCCTCGATTCATTGGTCAATTCGAAATCACTGAAAGAGTTGGACCGGTGGCCTATCGATTAGCTCTCCCTGGAGAATTCGATAGAATCCACAATGTATTCCACGTATCTATGCTAAGAAAATACAGATCAGATCCATCCCATATTCTTGAGCTGGAAGAAGTAGAATTGAATCTCGATTTGTGCTACGAAGAAGAACCTATTTAGATTCTTGATCGGGAAATAAGAAAGCTTAGGAATAAGATTGTTCCTTTTGTCAAGGTCTTGTGGAGAAACCACAAGATAGAAGAAGCTACTTGGGAATCTGAAGAAATCATGAAGAAGCAATATCCCCATCTATTCGATTAAGGTAAATTCGAGGATGAATTTAATTGTAACACCCCAAATCCTATCCTAGAAGTATTGAAACCAATTGCTTAAGTTGATAGGTTAATTGAACCTAGAATTTAAGCTAAATTGATTAGTCAAGGATCTAATTGAAAGACTAAATAAAATAAGAGATTATTTTAGAGTCACTAAATTGATTTAAAGGAGAAAAATGATGATTGCATGCTAAATTTCTCATTTCCCCTAATGCCCTTAATTAAGTTAATAATAAGGATTAACTAAGGGACATTTTAGATAATTCACAAATCTAATAACTTGGATTAAGCATAGTCATCATCTTCTTCATTCTCCTATTGCCGAAAATTTATATAAAGAAAAGGGAGAGAAAGCTTCATGCGAACACCTTCAAAATTCAAGCTTTTGATTAATCCATTTATCAAATTATGCTTGGAGAAGGTATAATGTTTAAACCTAACATGTTATAGATTGATTGAATGATTGTTTGATGTTGTTCTTGGTTGTATTGATGAATTAGATGATTTCTTTATGTGTTAAGGTCACGCTAATTGCAATTAGAACCTGGAAATTGATTTCTAGTAATCAAATTGCTAATGAAACACGTGTAGTTGCTGGAAAATTGAGAAACATGAACATGGTTCAAAACAATCTAGATTAGGGGACTGTTTTGATTGAGAAATTGTGTAAGCATGCTAAATGAACTTAGAACTCTGTTTTGAACATGTTGCTAGGTAAAATGGAATTTAATTGAATTGGTAACTTGCTGGAAAAATGACTACACCTAATTGAACTAGTTAAATTAGATAATGGACTGCCTAGTTGATGAATTGATGTGTAATTGTGATCAAATGGATTAAAACAGGTTCAACATGACTATGCCCTGTTTTGAGAACATTGTTAGGTGAATTATGATGGCCTAGATATGTATGAACATGATCATGAATGAAATTGTCATGTTAGGACCTTGCTAGAATGAAATAAAGAACTAGAAATGCAACCTAGTGTAAGCTGCCCATAATGCTTTGTTCTGGGCAGTGACTTTGAAAATTCACCAAAATTTGTATAGATCAAATTCAGGGCTGAAATTTTAGTGACATGATCCTTAGTATGTATACTTTCATTAGGGGAAAACAGAATTGAAAACTGGGTCCTATGCTGGAAACTGTAAATAGAAATAGCTGGACAGTGCAAACTGTCCAAGTAGTGTAAATGCCCTGTCTTTGAACAATAAACTGTATTAATTGGCTAAGAACTAAAATGCAAGTCTATTACGGTATTAAATAAAATTTTGTTAGCTTTCCAAATGTATAAATTTATCGAAATTCTGACGTAGGAATTGAATGATATGCCTGTTTAAGCATGTAGTGTGCAAGCTGCCAGGCAGCAACAGTTAAGCTAGTTGGAAACAGTTTTGTACACGGTTTTATTGGACTGTTTTGTAACAGTTTAGGATAATTAGATCCTACCTAGTCTTGTTTATTGAAATGTTAGTAGAATTGTATATATATGCCTATATCTATTGAAATAACCTTGCTGCCATGTTGAATTATCTTATGCATACATATTGATGAATGTGTTTAATCATGAATTTGCTAGAGCAAGGAGTGAACTCGGTGGAAGGAGAAAAGGGAAATCATCCAAAGGCTAAGAAGAAAGGAATAGCTATACCAGACAATTGGTAGCTTGCTTGGATTGTATTGTGAGTGTGGTTACCTCTAGGGTTAGGACTAGGCCCTAACCAATGCTTTCTTGTTACAATCTTGACATGTAAATGAATCTAAGCATGAACTTGACCTAATAAGGGAAGGGTGATTAAAGAAACACATGAAAATTGATCTTAGTCTTGAATACATGTCTATTTTGAAATGTTTATGCATGGTTAGTGATAGCTTGGATGCTTGTATGTGCTATGACGCAACATGATTGAATGCTAAAGACTTGTTTGAGATATGATGTTATCTCATTTTGATGAAATAGATCTTGAAACCACTTGACTTGTGAGCTAAGGCTTAATAGCCTAAGGGCTTAACATGAAATGATCTTGCTTGACATGAATATGATCTTGAACTTGGTAACTTGAATAAATGGTAAATCGAACAACCTTGGTAGCTAGTTGGACTAGGTAGAAGGGCATGCCTTAGAGTCTAGAGCTCATTGTGTACAGGTGGACTACGGTATAGGGCTAAGGCCCCTATTTGGTGATAGACAGAGGGTACGTATGTGGTCTTTGGAGATAGTAGGAGGGTTGACCAACACTACGGTGCATCTTGCAGCGATAGTTGGTTGGAGACTCGATTACCTATACAAACTAAGTACCAAGGGGGTTGTTTAATGAAATAACAAATGTAATAACAATTCAATTATATATGATAGTTGTCTTGAATACCATGAAATGTATGTTACTTGACTTGGAAGCATGACTCCTTGGTTTCTTGTTTTGCAAGCATGTTGCTTGATATATGAATTATGACTTATTGATGCTTATACATGCTGGCTGAATGCTTGCTATCCTAGATAGGATAATCTTGATGCTTGAATGACTAGATAAGGTCACTCTTGATGTTTGAAAGACTAGCTTAGACTACTCTAAAGCTTGGAAGCCTTAGCTAGGTCTACACTTGACTTAAAAGACATAAAATTTGAAATAACAAAATGGATATACTAGTTACTACCTCACTAAGTACATTTTTGTACTTATCACTCTTGTTTCATTCTTCCCAACATATATGTTAAAGGATTCAAACGTTGCTTGATCTTGAAGCTTGATTCCTTGAGCAAGAAGCATCTTACACAAGCTTGGTTAAAGCATGTTTCCATACTTGTTTTGTATATCTTAGAATGGTGGCACTAGATGTATATAGATAGCTTGATCATGCATTTGAAAGCTTGTATAATTGTCTTGATGGGATTACCTATGTTATGTATATAGTATTAAGTATGTAATGAACTTAGATAACATGTAAAGGATGATGTTTTTGCTGCGCATATGTTGATGGATTGAATGATCTAGCTTACCTTGGTATCAATCGAATGCTTTGCTATGAATATGTCTTACTTGAATTGGGTATAAGATGAATAAACATGCCTACTTGTTTTGCTATTCGAATCATGTAGGAGTTGTCTTTGTTTTGTATGATACTTGCCGAATGCTTAAGACTAGGATAAGCCTTAAATGAACTAGATTCATGCTTTGTATGTGTTTATGCCATGATGAAAAGGCTTAGGTGCTAGCATAGTGTTTGCCGAATGTGTATTAATAATGTATGACTAAATTAGAACTAATTACATGTAGAGTTGAATAATCAAATGTTCATGTTTTGGGTAAATAAGTATGAAATGATAAAATGTATACAAATTAAGGAGCAATGAATTGAATGGAAGCATGACACATATAGGGTCATTCGAATAGTAAGGAAAAAGGAACTAAAGTGTATTGCTAATTTAGTAACTTGTAAATGGTACCTTGAAATGGAATAGGATTTGTGACCTATTTGAATACTTAGGTTGATGTAAGAATAAATTGTGAGTTTCTTGTATGATAAGTAAAGTATGAATGGTTGCCTATGCCTTGTTCGAATGATTGGTTGCTATTGCTTGCCTTGACATGACTCTTGCTTTTCTTTCGAATGATATAAGATGATTTGAAGTCAAATGTGTATTGCTTGTATGTTAAGTAAGCATGAATGGTTATAAGTATGTATGATTTGAATGCCTTGTTGCTTGCCATGTCTTGTCTTATCCTTGCTTCCTTGCTAAGTAACGCTCCCGAACCGGGTTACTACTAGCCTGATTTGGGGGTGTTACATATTAATTGGTAATCATAGCTTTAAGTTTAGTCGATTCTAGGACTAAACCGGGCTATCATGCATCATATAGGATACTTGTGTTGAATAGCTTGTGTCTTACTTATTAAACTAAACTCCTAATTGTTCTATTTGAACGTAGAATGTCTGAAACAAGACTCAATCAGGATAATAAAAGTCCTGAAGGCTCCTCAAATGAAGGAGATAGTTTGAGGATAGAGCAGAATCCTCCTCAACTACAAGCTCAAAACCGAGCTCAAGCTGCTGCTCAAGAGGAAGCTCATGCTATCAATCCTGTGTAGCAAGAATGTCTTCTAAGTATGACGGAGATGTTCAATCATCTTGTATCTGCTTTAAAACAAGATCATACTATTGCTCATACTGTTGCTATGCTAAACTGAGCCCCAATTGACAAACTGGCTTATACCTTCACTGGCACCGATGAACCAAACCCAAAAGTAGCTGAGTACTGGCTAAAAGCCACTACTCGAATCTTAACCAAGCAACTACCTTGTCCCGTTGAACACAAACTAGAATGTGCTATAGCTTTGTTAGCTGATGAAGCTTTAAGCTGGTGGGAAACTACTACACTGATTGCCCCTGCAAAAGTCGTGACATGGAAATTCTTCCTCGATGAATTCAGGAAGAAGTGTATCAGATAAAACAGTATCTGGCTAAGCGCCAAAAACATTTCTTGTACCTTAAGCAAGGGGCCGACCTATTGAACAGTATGTGAGCGACTTCTGCAAGCATTGCAAATACGTGTCGGAATATATCAATACTGAGGCCGACAAGTTCCGAATGTTCATTGATGGGTTAAATGATGAATTAAGCCCTATATTCACTGCCTTGGGTATCACTAACTTCCAGAATTTGGTGAACTGGGTTATAGAAACCGAGGCAAAGATGAAGTCCTCAAAGAAGCGTAAGAGTGGAAACTCCTGGAAAGATAAATGATCCAGAAATGATGACAAGCCACACTGGCAGTCAAAGAAAGCTAAACACTCTAAAGATCACTCTTCAAATTATACTCATGTCCTAAAGAGCAATTATATACTGAACCTCAATCGGTAATCAAATCCTCAGCCCTGATCATCTCTATTGATAGTACAGGGAATTATGGTAAGGCTGTTCAGTATTCTACCTCCAAGTTTTGTTAGAAGCACCACACCGGGTAGTGTAGAACATAATCCAATCTGTGTTTCTTATGTGGAGCCTCTGATCACTATATCAGGGGTTGTCCCCATAATCCTAATAAGGTTCTAAGTCGAACTCCTGGAAATGCTAGCTCAGCTCTCTCCAATCGAAACAAGGGTCCTAAGCAAGCCAGTCTGGAAATCAAGGGAGAGGCAAGGGGAACCATTCAGATGCCCCTACTCACCAAGAATCTCGAGCCCCTACTCGAATCTATCATATATGAGGTTTGGAAGATGAAAAAACACCTGATGCCATAGCAGGTACCGTTGAGCTAAATTTAAATCATGTTTATGCTTTAATAGATTCGGGATCCACTCATTCCTTTATATGATCATCTTTAATTGTCAAATTGAACTTGAAGCCTGAAATTGTAAAACAAAGCCTTGTAGTATCGAATCCAATATGGGGAATTACAAATATAAGCCTAATCTGTAAAGAATGCCCTTTATACATTTGAAACATTCCCTTTTATGTTGATCTATATGTACTCCCAACATGTGAATTCGATCTAGTGCTAGGACTACATTGGTTAAGCAAACATGAAGCTTGGGTAGATTGCTTAAATAAGAGACTATATCTCTGAGTTTAGGAAAAGAATCAATCCTCCTAATTGATAGAAAACCAACTTCAATATTTGCTGCTATGGTATTACAAGATGAATTTGAATTTGTCTTACCTAGTATGCCAATCGTGTCTGAATTTATTGATGTTTTTCCCGAGGAACTCCCTAGTCCCCCTCCAATAAGAGAAATAGAGTTCAGGATTGAAGTTCCACCTAGAACAACTCCGGTGTCCATCACTCCATATCGAATGCCACCTATTGAGTTGAAAGAACTCAAGAAGCAACTCCAAGAGCTACAAGATAAAGGCTTTATTCGGCCTAGCTCATCTCCTTGGGGTGCACCAGTCCTGTTCATGAAGAAGAAAGACAGGGACCATGAGTCTCTGAATTGATTACAGACAATTGAACAAGTTACGATTAAGAATCGATATCCTCTTCTTAGAATAGAAGATCTCTTTGATCAGCTCAAAGATGCTTCGGTATTCTCTAAGATCGACCTTCAATCAGAATACTATCAAATAAGAGTAAAGGAAAAAGACGTTCCCAAAATGGCCTTTCGTACTCGATATGGCCACTATGAATTTCTCTTAATGCCATTCAGGCTAATGAATGCTCCGGCTGCTTTCATGGATCTCTTGAATCGGGTGTTCAAGCCCTATCTCGACAAGTTCTTGGTTGTCTTCATTGAAGACATCCTAGTTTACTCCCAGAACAAGGAAGAACACTCCGAACATCTCAGAATCGTATTGCAAACTCTTCGAGAACGTTAATTGTTTGCAAAGTTCTCTAAGTGTGAATTTTGGCTATCAGAAGTCTCGTTCCTTGGCCATGTCATCTCGGTAGAAGGGACTAAAGTAGACCCGAAGAAAATTCAATCCATCTTGGATTGGAGACCTCTGAGGACTGTTAGTGAAATCAGAAGCATTCTCGGTTTAGCCAGATATTATCGGTGATTTGTCAAAGGATTCTCATCCATTGCCGCAAGTTTGACAAAGTTAACCTGAAAGGATACACCTTTTCTTTGGTCAAAGAACCAATAACCAAGATTCAATCAACTTAAACAAGCCCTGACTCATGCACCGGTTCTTATCCAACAAGAATCGGGTAAAAAATTCACTGTTTATTGTGATGCATCTCATTTAGGACTAGGATGTGTCCTAATACAAGATGGAAAAGTGGTAGCTTATGCTTCAAGGCAACTGAAACCACGCGAGTCAAACTATCCAACACACAATCTAGAATTGCCAGCTATCGTGTTTGCTCTCAAAATATGGGGACATTACCTATTCGGGGAGAAATGTAACCTGTTCACAAACCACAAGAGTCTCAAATATCTTTTGACTCAGAAAGATTTGAATCTGAGATAGAGAAGATGGCTAAAATTGCTTAAAGACTACGATTTGGTTATCGACTACCATCCGGGGAAAGCAAACGTGGTTGCCGATGCCCTTAGTCGCAAACCATACTCGAGTAAACCCCTAAATCTAAATTATAGTATATTTCAATCGAATTTGAACTTACTTGAATCACAAGTAACCATTCGAACACCTTACTTGTTTTGCAAGTAACCACTCAAAATTTTCCTTAATGATCCTATGTATTTTTTGTAGCTACTCTGACTATCAATGCTCATTTTCGTTTATCCAAAGGACGAAAATTCTTGTCTGAACTTCAAGTTCAATCTAGCTTAATCTCAAGGATCAAAGAACTTTAACAAATTAATCCAGATCTTTAGAAGATCATATCCAAGTTAGACTCTGAGTCAAATTCTGACTTCTCCCTTAAGTTAAATGGACTCCTCTATTTCAAGGATAGAGTGTGTATTCCTAACAATGAGGAACTAAGACAAGAAATGTTACAAGAAGCTCACCAAAGCTTATTCTCGATTCACCCGAGATCTGTTAAGATGTACAAGGTTTTAAAGCCACTATACTGGTGGCCGGGTATGAAATCAACTATCACAGACTTCTTATCGAAGTGTCTGACTTGTCAAAGAGTTAAAGCGAACATCGAGTTTCTACTGGATTACTTCAGCCAATTGAATTTCCTCAGTGGAAATGGGATCGTATTACAATGGATTTCGTTACTGGTCTTCTTTCCACTCTAAGAAAGAACGATGATGTATGGGTGATTGTAGATAGATTTACAAAGTCTACTCATTTCATCCATGTTCGAATGAACATGAGCTTGGAAACCTTAGCCGAGCTATACATCCGTGAAGTGATTCGATTACATAGTGTACCTACAGCTATCATCTCTGATCGAGACCCCAGATTTGCTTCGTGATTTTGGAAGTCTCTACAAAAAGCTTTTGGGACCAAATTAAATCTAAGTACAACTTTCCATCCTCAGTCTAATGGACAATCTGAAAGGATTATTCAATTACTAGAAGATATGCTTCGTGCTTGTGTTATAGAGTTTGGGAAGAACTGGGAGAAATCTCCACCCCTAGTAGAGTTTGCTTACAACAATAGCTATCAAGCATTTATTCAGATGGCACCATTCGAAGCTCTATACGAGAGGAAGTGTAGAACTCCCTTATGTTGGTTTGAATTGGAGGAAAACAAAGTGCTAGGGCCTCAATTGCTTCGGGAAACCGAAGAGCAAGTGAAAATCATTCATGATCGATTGTAGGCAGCCTTCGATAGACAAAAGGTGTATGCAGTTTTAAAACGGAGAGACATTCAACATAATGTTGGAGACAAGGTTTTTCTCAAAGTCTCCCCTTGGAAGAAAGTCGTTCGATTTTGAAGAAAAGGGAAACTCACTTGCCGATTCATTGGTCCATTCGAAATCACTGAAAGAGTTGGACCGGTGGTTTATCGATTAGCTCTCCCTGGAGAATTTGATAGAATCCTTAATGTTTTCCATGTATCTATGCTCATAAGATACAAATCAGATCCATCCCATATTCTTGAGCCGGAAGAAGTATAATTGAATCTCGATTTGTCCTACGAAGAAGAACCTATTCAAATTCTTGATCGGGAAGTAAGAAAGCTTAGGAATAAGATTGTTCCTTTTGTCAAGGTCTTGTGGAGAAACCACAAGATAGAAGAAGCTACTTGGGAATCTGAAGAAATCATGAAGAAGCAATATCCCCATCTATTCGACTAAGGTAAATTTGAGGATGAATTTAATTGTAACACCCCAAATCCTAGCCTAGAAGTATTGAAACCAATTGCTTAAGTTGATAGGTTAATTGAACCTAGAATTTAAGCTAAATTGATTAGTCAAGGATCTAATTGAAAGACTAAATGAAATAAGAGATCAATTTAGAGTGACTAAATTGATTTAAAGGAGAAATATGATGATTGCATGCTAAATTTCTCATTTCCCTTAATGCCCTTGATTAAGTTAATAATAAGGATTAACTAAGGGACATTTTAGACAATTCACAAATCTAATAACTTGGATTAAGCATAGTCATCATCTTCTTCATTCTCCTATTGCCGAAAATTTAGAGAAAGAAAAGGGAGAGAAAGCTTCATACGAACACCTTCAAAATTCAAGCTTTTGATTCATCCATTTATCAAATTAAGTTTGGCGAAGGTATAATGTTTAAACCTAACATGTTATAGATTGATTTAATGATTGTTTGATGATGTTCTGGGTTGTATTGATGAATTAGATAATTTATTTATGTGTTAAGGTCATGCTATTTGCAATTAGAACCTGGAAATTGATTGCTAGTAATCAAATTGCTAATGAAACACATGTGTAGTTGCTGGAAAATTTAGAAACATGAACATGGTTCAAAACAGTTTAGATTAGGGGATTGTTTTGATTGAAAAATTTCGTAAGCATGCTAAATGAACTTAGAACTCTGTTTTGAACATGTTGCTAGGTAAAATGGAGATTTAATTGAATTGGTAACTTGCTGGAAAAATGACTACACCTAATTGAACTAGTTAAATTAGGTAATGGACTGCCTAGCTGATGAATTGATGTGTAATTGTGATCAAATGGATTAAACTAGGTTCAACATGACTATGCCCTGTTTTGGGAACATTGTTAGGTGAATTATGATGGCCTAGATATGTATGAACATGATCATGAATGAAATTGTCATGTTAGGACCTTGCTAGAATGAAATAAAGAACTAGAAATACAACCTAGTGTAAGCTGCCCAGAATGCTCTGTTCTGGGTAGTTGATTTGAAAATTCACCAAAATTTGTATAGATCAAATTCAGGGCTGAAATTTTAGTGACATGATCCTTAGTATGTCTACTTTCATTAGGTAAAAACAGAATTGAAAACTGGGTCCTATGCTGGAAACTGTAAATAGAAATAGCTGGACAGTGCAAACTGTCCAGGCAGTGTAAATGCACTGTCTTTGAACAATTAACTGGCTAATAATTAAAATGCAAGTCTATTATGGTATTAAATAAAATTTTGTTAGCTTTCCAACGGTATAAATTATTTGAAATTCTGACGTAGGAATTGAAATATATGCATGTAGTGTGCAAGCTGCCAAGAGCAGCAGTTAAGCTAGTTGGAAACTATTTTGTACACAGTTTTATTGGACTGTTTTGTAACAGTTTAGGATAATTAGATCCTACCTAGTATTTTTTATTGAAATGTTGGCAGAATTGTATATATATATGCCTATATGTATTGAAATAACCTTGCTGCCATGTTGAATTGTCTTATGCATACATATTGATGAATGTGTTTAATCATGAATTTGCTAGAGCAAGGAGTGAACTTGGTGGAAGGAGAAAAGGGAAATCATCCAAAGGCTAAGAACAAAGGAATAGCTATACAAGACAATTTCTAGCTTGCTTGGATTGTATTGTGAGTGTAGTTACCTCTAGGGTTAGGACTAGGTCCTAACCAATGCTTTCTTGTTACAATCTTGACATGTAAATGAATCTAAGCATGAACTTGACCTAATAAGGGAAGGATGATTAAAGAAACACATGAAACTTGATCCTAGTCTTGAATACATGTCTATTTCAAAATTTTTATGCATGATTAGTGATAGCTTGGATGCTTGCATGTGCTATGATGCAATATGATTGGGAATGCTAAAGACTTGTTTGAGATATGATGTTTTCTCATTTTGATGAAATGGATCTTGAAACCACTTGACTTGGGAGCTTAGGCTCAATAGCCTAAGGGCTTAACATGAAATAATCTTGCTTGACATGAATATGATCTTGAACTTGATAACTTGAATAAATGGTAAATCGAACAACCTTGGTAGCTAGTTGGACTAGGTAGAAAGGCATGCCTTAGAGTCTAGAGCTCATTGTGTACGGGTGGACTACGGTCCAGGGCTAAGGACCCTATTTGGCTACAGACGGAGGGTACGTATGTGGTCTTTGGCGACAGTAGGAGGGTTGACCAGCACTATAGTGCATCTTGTTGCGACAATTGTTTGGAGACTCGATTACCTATACAAACTAAGTACCAAGGGGGTTGTTTAATGAAATAACAAATGTAATAACAATTCAGTTATACATGATACTTGTCTTGAATACCATGAAATGTATGTTACTTGACTTGGAAGCATGACTCCTTGGTTTCTTGTTTTGTAAGCATGTTGCTTGATTTATGAATTATGACTTCTTGATGCTTATACATGTTGGCCGAATGCTTGCCATCCTAGATATGGCAATCTTGATGCTTGAAAGACTAGATAAGGTCACTCTTGATGTTTAAAAGACTAGCTAAGACTACTCTAAAGCTTGGAAGCCTTAGCTAGGTCTACACTTGACCTAAAAGACATAAAACTTGAAATAACAAAATGGATAGACTAGTTACTACCTCACTAAGTACATTTTTGTACTTATCACTCTTGTTTCATTTTTCCCAACATACAGGTTAGAGGATTCAAACGTTGCTTGATCTTGAAGCTTGATTCCTTGAGCAAGAAGCATCTTACACAAGATTGGTTAAAGTATGATTCCATACTTGTTTTGTATCTCCTATAATGGTGGCACTAGATGTATATGGATAGCTTGATCATGCATTTGAAATCTTGTATAAATGTCTTGATGGGCTTACCTATGTTATGTATATAGTATTAAGTATGTAATGAAGTTAGATAACATGTAAAGGATGATGTTTTTGCTGCGCATATGTTGATGGACTGAATGATCTAATGTTTGATCTAGCTTACCTTGGTATCAATAGAATGCTTTGCTATGAATATGTCTTACTTGAATTGGGTATAGGATGAATGAAACATGCCTTCTTGTTTTGCTATTCGAATCATGTAGGAGTTGTCTTGGTTTTGTATGATACTTGCCGAATGCTTAAGACTAGGATAAGCCTTAAATGAACTAGTTTCATGCTTTGTATGTGTTTATGCCATGATGAAAAGGCTTAGGTGCTAGCATAGTTTTTGTCGAATGTGTATTCATAATGTACAACTTAATTAGAACTAGTTACATGTAGAGTTGAATGATCAAATGTTCATGTTTTGGTTAAATACGTATGAAATGATAAAATGTATACAAATTAAGGAGTTGAATGGAAGCATGGCACATATAGGGTCATTCGAATAGTAAGGAAAAAGGAACTAAAGTGTATTGCTAATGTAGTAACTTGTAAATGGTACCTTGAAATGGAATAGGATTTGTGACCTATTTGAATACTTAGGTTGAAGTATGAATAAATTGTGAGTTTCTTTCTTGATAAGTAAAGTATGAATGGTTGCATATGCCTTGTTCGAATGATTGGTTGCTATTGCTTGCCTTGCCATGACTCTTGCTTTTCTTTCGAATGATATAAGATGATTTGAAGTCAAATGTGTATTGTTTGTATGTTAAGTAAGAATGAATGGTTATAAGTATGTCTAATTCGAATACCTTGTTGCTTGCCATGTCTTGTCTTGTCTTGTCCTTGCTTCCTTGCTAAGTAACACTCCCGAATCAGGTTACTACTAGCCCGGGTTGGGGGTGTTACATATTAATTAGTAATAAGAGCTTTAGGTTTTGTCGATTCTAGGACTAAACTGGGCTATCATGCGTCATATAGGATACTTGTGCCACCTAGGAGACTTGTATTGAATAGCTTATGTCTTGCTTATTAAACCGAACTCCTAATTGTTCTATTTGAACGTAGAATGACTGAAACAAGACTCAATAGGGATAATAAAAGTCCTAAAGGCTCCTTAAATGAAAGAGATAGTGTGAGGATAGAGCAGAATCCTCCTCAACAACAAGCTCAAAACTGAGCTCAAGCTGCTGCTCAACAAGAAGCTTCTGCTATCAATACTGTGCAACAAGAATGTCTTCTAGGTATGAAGGAGATGTTCAATAATCTTGAATATGCTTTAAAACAAGATCATCCTATTGCTTCTACTGTTGCTTTACCAAACCGAGCCCCAATTGACAAACTGGCTTAACATCGAGCTTATACCTTCACTGGCACCGATGAAGCAAACCTAGAAGTAGCTGAGTACTGGCTAGAAGCCACTACTTGAATCTTAACCAAGCAACTACCTTGTCCTGATGAACACAAACTAGAATGTGTTATAGCTTTGTTAGCTGATGAAGCTTTAAGCTGGTGGGAAACTACTACACTAACTGCCCATGCTGAAGCCGTGACATGAAAATTCTTCCTCGATGAATTCAGGAAGAAATATATCAGTGGACAGTATCTGGCCGAGCACCGAAAACGTTTCTTGTACCTTAAGTAAAGGAGCCAACCTATTGAACAGTATGTGAGTGACTTTTGCAGGTATTGAAATATGGGTCGAAATATATCAAAACTGATGCCGACAAGTGCCGAATGTTCATTGACGGGTTAAATGACGAATTAAGCCCTATATTCACTGCCCTGGGTATCACCGACTTCCAAAATTTGGTGAACTGGGTTATAGCGACTGAGGCAAAGATGAAGGCCTCAAAGAAGCGTAAGAGTGGAAACTCTTGGAAAGATAAACGATCAAGAAATGATGACAACCCACACTGACAGTCAAAGAAAGCTAAACACTCTAAAGATCACCCTTCAACGAATGTTCTATTGTCATTCGAAACACACCCTTTCCTATTGATTTATATGTATAGCCAAATTGTGAGTTCAATTTAGTGTTAGGACTAGATTGGTTAAGTAAACATGAAGTCTGGATAGATTGTCAAAATATGAGACTTTATCTCTGGGGTTTAGGAAAGGAATCATTCCTCCTAATTGATAGAAAACCAACCTCAATCTTTGCTGCCATGTCTATGCATTATGAATTTGAATTCGGCCTAGCTCTGTACCCCAGGGAGCACCCGTATTGTTCTTTAAGAGGAAGGACGAGACGATGAGGCTATGCATATATTATTGTTAGCTAAACCGGCTTTCAAGACTCGTTATGGTCACTACGGGTTCCTAGTTATACCTTTTGGGCTAACAAGTGCTCTAGTCATGTTCGTGAAAAAGAAAGATGGGACTATGCAGCTTTGTATTGATTATCGTCAGCTAAACAAGCTCACTATCAAGAACCGATTTCCCCTGCCCAGAATTGAAGATCTTTTCGATCAACTTAGGGATGCTGCCGTATTCTCTAAGATCGACCTTCGATCGTGGTACTATCAAACGAAAGTGAAAGAACAAGACGTTCCCAAGATAGCCTTTCGTACTCGATATGGCCACTTCTAATTCCTCGTAATGCCATTCGGGTTAACGAATGCTCCAGCTGCTTTCATGGATCTCATGAATCGGGTATTTAAGCCCTATCTTGACAAGTTCGTGGTCGTATTCATCGATGACATTTTGGTGTACTCTTGGAATAAGGAGGAACATGCTGAACACCTCCGAATTGTCTTGCAAACACTCCAAGAACATCAATTGTATGCCAAGTCTCCAAACGTGAATTCTGGTTACCAGAAGTTTCTTTCCTTGGCCACGTTATCTCGGCTGAAGGAATCAAAATCGATCCAAGCAAGATTTAGTCTATTCTAAATTGGAGACCTCTAAAGAATATAAGCGAGGTCCGAAGCTTTCTCAGTTTAGTCGGGTATTACATAAGGTTTGTTAAGGGCTTTTCCTCTATTGCCGCAAGTCTTACTAAGCTTACTCGTAAAGATACGCTTTTCGTTTGGTCGGAGAACCAACAATGAAGCTTCGATCAACTTAAGCAAGCTCTAACTCATGCCCCGGTACTCATCCAACCAGAATCAGGCAAAGAATTCATTGTTTACAGTGATGCTTCTCATCTAGGACTCAGTTGGGTCCTGATGCAAGATGGGAAAGTAATTGCTTATGCTTCAAGGCAACTAAAGCCACACGAGTCTAATTATCCAACACATGATCTGGAACTAGCAGCTATCGTGTTTGCTCTCAAGATATGGAGACACTATCTATATGGAGAGAAATGTAATCTATTTACCGATCACAAAAGTCTCAAATACCTCATAACTCAGAAGAAATTGAATCTGAGGCAAAGGAAATGGCTCAAATTACTTAAGGATTATGACATTGTTATCGACTACCATATGGGGAAAGCCAACGTAGTTGCTGACGCCCTTAGTCGCAGACCATACTCGAGTAACTCCTAAATCTAGAATTCTGATTAAATTCATTTGAATCATGCCTTTTCTTGTTTTGCAAACAATGAATTTAGAGCTTCCTTAAGCTACAAGTTGCTATTAAAAAATTTCTTGAAATACAAGTAACCCATTCAAATAAGAATTGTGTCTAAAATACTTGTAACCATTGAAATTGAATCTTTCTTAGCTTGTAAGAAAGAATTCGAACAATGCCTTGATCTTCAAGAAACAATTCGAACTGTTCCTTACATTACAATAAGTATATTGAAAATTATTCTAATGATCTTGTTAATTCTTTCGTAGCTAATATGGCTATCAATGCTCATTTTCGACTATCCAAGGGCCAGAAAATTGTCTGAACTTCAAGTTCAATCCAATTTCATCTCGAGAATTAAAGAACTCCAACAAGTTGATCCAGATCTTCAGAAGATCATGTCCCAGCTTGCTTTTGAGTCTAGCTCTGACTTTTCCCTCAAGTCAAATGGACTCATCTATTTCAATGATAAAGCTTGTGTTCCTAACAATGAGGAACTAAGACAGGAAATGTTGCAAGAAGCATATCAAAGTTATTTCTTGATCCACCCTGGATCGGTTAAGATGTATAAGGACCTAAAGCCACTATACTGGTGGCCAGACATGAAATCTGTAGTCACGGACTTCATATCCAAGTGCTTAACTTGTCAAAGAGTCAAAACTGAGCATCAAGTCCCTACTGGATTGCTTCAACCTATTGAACTTCCCCAGTGGAAGTGGGATCACATTACTATAGACTTTGTCACCGGTCTTTCTTCTACTCCAAGGAAGAATGATGTTGTATGGGTAATTGTTGATAGATTCACTAAATCTACCCACTTCATCCCTGTTCGTATGAATATAAGCTTGGAAATCTTTGCCGAGTTGTACATTCGTAAACTGATTCAGTTACACAGTGTACCTATAACAATCATCTCCGACCGTGACCCTTGATTCACTTCTCGATTCTGGGATTCTCTGCAGAAAGCTCTAGGAGCTAAAGTACATCTTAGTACGGCCTTTCATCCTCAATCAGATGGCCAATCTGAGAGAATCATTCAAGTGCTAGAAGATATGCTTAGAGCTTATGTTATTGATTTCGGGAAGAATTGGGAGAAATCGCCTACAACAATAGCTATCAATCTTCTATTCAAATGGCACCATTTGAAGCTCTATATGGTAGAAGATGTAGAACTCCCTTATGCTAGTCTGAATTGGGAGAAAACAAAGTATTGGGACCTCAATTGCTTCGAGAAACAGAAGAACAAATCAAAATCATTCGCGATCGATTAAAGGCAGCTTTCGACAGACAGAAAGCGTATGCTGACTTGAAAATGAGAGATATCCAGTATGCTATTGGAGACAAAGTCTTCCTAAATGTCTCACCTTGGAAAAAAGTGCTCAGATTTGGAAAAAAAGGGAAGCTCAGTCCCCGATACATCGGACTATTTGAAGTTATTGAAGGAATTGGTCCAGTGGCCTATCGATTAGCTCTTCCTAGAGAATTTGATAGAATACACAATGTCTTCCATGTTTCAATGCTCATAAGGTATCGATATGATCCTTCACAAATTCTCGAACCCGAAGAAGTATAATTGAATCCTAATTTGTCCTACGAAGAAGAACCTATTCAGATTCTTGACCAGGAAGTAAGAAAGCTTCGGAACAAGATTGTTCCCCTTGTTAAGATCTTATGGAGAAATCATAAGGTGGAAGAAGCAACCTGGGAATCTATAGAATTCATGAGGAAGCAGTATCCTCACCTATTCGATTCAAGTAAATTCGAGGACGAATTTAATTTAAGAGGGTAGAATTGTAACACCCCAGATCCTAGCTTAGAAGTATTGGAACCAAATTGCATAAGTTGATAGCTTAATTGAATTTAGAATTAAGCTAAATTGATTAGTTAAGGGTCTAATTGAAAGAATGAATGAAATAAGTGATCTAATTACAAAGGACCAATTTGAATTAAGTAAGAAAGATGAGGCTTGCATGATAAATTTCATGATTCTCTCAATTGCCCTTGACTAATTATATGATTAATTACTAACTAAGGTTAGTTTAGTAAACTCCTAATTCCACTAATGTGGATATCCACATTGCCATCATCTCCTTCATTTTCATTACCAGCCGAAAAAGAGAGAAATGAAAGTGAGAGAGAAACTTTGAGAAAAACACCATTGAAGCATGATTTAAGCTTGCATGTGTGGAAATTTTCCATTGAAATTGAGCTAGTAAGCAAAATAAGTAGGAAGTCTGCTACTGCACTCCCTCTCAGAACTTTTTGGTTCCAAGTTGAATTCGGAGAACAAAATCTGCCATCTGGCCATTCTTCCTTTCAGTGCAGTTGACTCAATCAAGTATTTAAAAGGATCCAACCTTGAGATTAGCCAGGTCGTGTGGTATAGATGTACTGCCTTATTTTTCTAGTGGTCTATATCAAGTCACAACACAACTTTTTGATTGGCGAATACCTCGCTTCACATTTTGTAAGTTTCTTGCTGAGATAATAAATTGCCCTCTCTTTCCTTCCCGAGTCGTCTTGTTGACCCAGTACACATCCCATAGAATTCTCGAAAATCGTTAAGTATAGTATTATAGGCTTATTCGGGATAGGTGGCATTAAAACTGGGGCATTTGTCAAGTTGTGCTTGATTTTGTCAAAAGTTTCCTAGCATTCGTCATCCTATTCCCCTCGGTTGTGCTTTTTGAGAAGTCAAAAAATAGGATCACATTTTTCGGTCAATTATGAGATGAACTGAGCAATGTAATTTAATCTTCCCAAGAAACCTCTTACTTCCTTCTGAGTGGCGGGGGTGGTAAGTCTTGAATGGCTTTGACCTTGTTTGGATCAACTTCAATGCCCTTTTCACTGACTATGAAACCCAGTAGCTTTCCGGATGCAACTCCGAAAATGCATTTAGCAGGGTTTAGCTTCAACTAGTATTTCCTTAGTCTCAAGAATAATTTTCTCAAGACCTCTACATGATCTTCTTCAGTTTGAGACTTAGAAATCATGCCATCGATGTTACCTCCTCAAAAGTATTGTTTTTCATGCCTATTTTGATATGCTTTTGCTTGATTTCAAGTACATTTAGTTGCATTAGTTTGTTAGAATCATGCATTTACATAAAAGAGTTAGTAGGCTACCTATGCCAGTGTCATGGGTTGTTTTTAGTGGCCTTTGCGCAAGTTGGCAGGTGGAATGGCATGAGGAATGGACGCAGAACGTAGGGACGCAATTAGGAATGCCAAGGTGAATGCCAGATGTTGCGGGCACGGAAGGACCATTTGAGTGCCAAGCATTTGTTGGCGGAGAGGTATGCCAGCGGCCATGCCATTAAGAGATGAACCCCCGAAAAATAGGAAAGAATCAGGCTCCTAAAAGATCGCAATTGGATCAACTTCTGAAAAAATAGTAGATAAAGTGATGCCAGTGATGTTGGCAAAGTTGTGCCAAGCTCGTGTTCCAAGATGTCCATGGTATGATGATGTCATCCCTAGCCTGATAAGCTATCACACCGAGGTGATAAGATATCAAAATGATCGGATAGAGCTCTATCTCTTATCTCTTGATAATTTCAAATTCAAATGCAAAGGCTTATCTCATCCTTTCCCTTACAAGCCTATATAAAGTCCAACCGATCAAGCATTTGAGGACACCGAGAAGAGGAGATGAGAGGTGGTTGAAGCGAGGTGTTGGAGTGGCAAGTGACAGTCGGTGCAACCGAGGAAGGGTGGTTTGACTTCTTGGACGAGATTCTGGCGTGGAGGGCTGCATTGAGAGACCCCTCTTCCTATTCCCTTGGCAGAAGTTGTTTTTCTTTAGTTTTTATTTTGATGGTGATGTTAAAAATGTTTGTTGGTTTGTTGGTTAACCCCCACACCATGAACTAATTTAATAGTTGGTGGGGGGATGTTTTGGTTTTAAACGTTGGCTTTTATGCCTTAGTTCCTTTATAATAATTATACTTTTGGCAAAGTTTGTCTATTTTGCATACTTTAAATTTTCCTAAGCACTGTGCCAAAGCGAGAGCTGGCATAGTTAGCTTATTGCCTTCAAATATATTAACAGACTTGTGTTGGCAACGATCAAGTTGCTGAACACTTGGGAGAGAAGCTTCGAGAGAAGTCGTTCAAGTAGATAAACTTACTTCGGAAGTAAAATCTACCCCCACGGAGTATAGATTGGTTTTTAAATCAAATTGGTTTAAGGAAAACATACACTATAGAGATACAAGGGTTTTTAAATGGCCAGTTTAGGGCAATGACCATCGAGAGAGGCTTTGCTATTTTTGAATCTGCTCGGTAACCATTGCCAAGACAATTTCGTCAATAAAGGCTGGCATGAACCACATTTGAACCAAGCATTCCTTGCCATCAGTCATCATTCATTTGAAAACACCTTTCTAGCCAACACTTCACTTCACTTTGGTTTTATTTTATTTTATTTTCTTAGTTTTAAAATCATCTCTTTATGGGTTGTATGGTGAAATCATTACATTTAAACAGGCTGAGGATGAAACTTTTTATGAAGCATGGGAAAGGTTTAAAGATTGATTGAGAAGGTGTCCAATGCATGGGTTCCTAAATTGGACCCAAATACAAACCTTCTACAACGGATTAAATGCACAAACAAGGACTGTTGTGGATGCTTCAGCAGCCGGATCATTGCTTGATAAGAAGTACACTGAGGCTGCTGATATCCTTAAGAGAATTTTGATCAATGACTTCGAGTATCCTGTTGCTAGACTTGGGACCAGGACTAAAGCAGTGAGAAGTTGAAAGTTGATGAACTCACGTCTATTCATGCCGAGATTTCCAACCTAACTAGCATGGTGAGAACGTTGCAAAAGAACAATGAGGCCCAAGAAGTCAAAGCACTGGATCCATTTTGCACCATTTGTAGAGAAAACACCATGTGGATGAATGCCATGTTAATCCTGAGTCGATAAATTTTGTTGGGAATGCTGGTCATTTTTATAATGCTAATACCTATAATGCCAACACCCTAACTTATCTTGGGGAAATCAAGGAGGCAATCACTACAATGCCCCACGCCAAAACATCCAACGGCAGAACAACAATGCCATGTTAGCATTTTATCAAAATACCATGCCACAGAAAGCTTAGAACAATTTCCAGCAAGGGCAAGGAAGCAACCAATGAGGAGATCTTACACAATATATGGAGTGAAATAAAGTAACAATCCAAAGTTTCACGGCATCAGTAAGAAACTTGGAAATACAAATTGGGTAGGTTGCTAATGCACTTAGCAATCAACCCCAAGGTACTTTTCCAAGTGACACTGAAGATGCTCGGCACAAAGAAAATAAACAATGCAAGGCAATAACTCTTCAGAGTGGTAGTAGTACAAAATAGAGACGGCTGCCAAGCAGCCAGTCGTCAGCCAAGATGCAAAGCTTGTACCAACAGACATACCCAGAGAAGTAGAGAAGGAGAAAGTAGATGATGCCAGCGATCATGCCAGTAAGAGTGCCAAATAGGATGCAAGTCCCAATGCCAACAATGACGCCAACAATGATGATAATCATATTGCTGCCAAAATAGATGCCAGCACTGCCTTGGCAAAGCCGGCAGCGCCAGCATATGCATATCCACCGCCACCATTTCCAGCAAGACTTCAAAAGCATAAGCAGGACCAGCAATTTAAGCACTTTGTGGAAGTGCTTAAATAGTTGCAAATTAACATTCCATTGGTGGAAGCCCTTGAACAAATGCCCAACAATGTAAAATTCATGAATGACATCTTGTCCAAAAAGAGGAAGTTGGGAGAATTTGAAACTGTTGCTCTCACTGAGGGATGCAGTGCCATGATCCTAAACCGATTGCCACCAAAGCTGAAAGATCAAAGGAGTTTTACTATTCCTTGCACAATTGGCAACAAGTTCATGGGGAAGGCGTTGTGTTACTTGGGAGCCAGCATCGATTTGATGCCACTATCATTTTTCAAGAAGCTTGGCATAGATGCAAGACCTACCACAGTGACACTTCAATTGGCAGACCGATCCTATGCATATCCCAAGGGTAAGATTGAGGATGTGTTGGTAAAGGTAGACATTCATTTTCCCAGCTGATTTTTTATCATTTTGGATTATGAAGCTGATATTAATGTGCCAATTATTTTGGGTAGGCCGTTTCTTGCTATTGGCAAGGCTCTTATTGATGTTCATAAAGGGGAATTAACCATGATAATGAATGATCAACATATTACTTTTAACGTGTTTCAAGCTTTGAAATATGTAGATGAACTTGATGAATGTCAGTTGATGAAATGATGGAGTCCATCTTTACTTTGGACATGGCACAATTGTGCCAGGATATAGCAAGTGATGAAGGCATGCTGGATGGCATAGCTAAACTGTTTGAGGAACCTATAGAATCAACCTTAGAGGCTAAAGATGTAAGTTACTTCGAGCCACTCCATTTGGCATGCAGAGAGATAAAGAAACCAAAGCCATCTATTGAGGAACCACCAGAGTTGAAGTTTCAACCCTTGCCATAACACTTAAAGTATGCTTATTTAGGTAAGAACTCGACTATGCCAGTGATTATTGCCACTGATCTCACTCAGGATTAGGAGGTAAGACTGCTGGCAATACTAAAAGATTATAAGCAAGCATTGGGTTGGACCTTGGCAGACATCCAAGGTATTAGCCCAACAATTTGCATACACAAGATCATACTAGAGGAATACAATGTTAGGACTATTGAAGGCCAAAGGCGGCTAAACCCAAGCATGAAAGAGGTTGTAAAAAAAAGATCATAAAATGGTTGGATGTCAGGATCATCTATCCCATTTCCAACAGCTCTTGGGTTAGCCCGGTGCAGTGTGTGCCAAAGAAGGGTGGCATGACTGTGATCCAAAATAGTAAGGCCGAATTGATTGCCTCTAGAACCATCACTGGATGGAGGGTGTTCACGGATTACAGAAAGTTGAACAAGGCTACAAGGAAGGACCACTTCCTATTTCCTTTCATTGACCATATGTTGGATAGGTTGGCAGGTAAAGCTTTCTACTATTTTTTAGATGCTTATTCGGGATATAATCAGATTGCCGTCGCCCTAGACGACCAAGAGAAGACCATGTTCACGTGTCCATATGGGACATTTTCCTTAGAATAATGTCATTCGGACTGTGTAATGCACCAACAACATTTCAATGTTGCATGATGTTCATTTTCTCCGATATGATTGAGCATAACATGGAAGTATTCGTGGATGATTTCTTAGTGTTTGGTGTAACATTTGAGGAATGCATCCATAGCCTGGAGCAAGTTTTGAAGAGATGCATAGAGACAAACCTAGTGTTGAATTGTGAGAAATGCCACTTCATGGTAAAGGAGGGCATTGTTCTCGGTCATAAGGTAACCAAGAGAGGACTAGAAGTTGATCAAGCCAAAGTGGAGGTAATTAAGCAATTATCACCTCCAACAAGTGTTAAAGATATAAGAAGTTTTTTAGGTCATGCCGGTTTTTATCAGCAATTTATTAAATATTTTTTGAAAATTGCTAAACCTTTATGCTCATTGTTGGAACATAATGCCACTTTTGCATTTGACAATTCTTATTTGAGAGTATTTCAGGAGCTTAAAGACAGATTGATTAATGCCCTATAGTCGTGGCACCGAATTGGAATGAGCCCTTTGAGCTAATGTGCGATGCCAATGATTATGCCGTTGAAGCAGTTCTGGGACAACGGCTGGCAAGATGTTCCATACCATCTACTATGCCAGTAGAATCTTGAATGAAGCACAACTAAATTACTCTATAACCGAGAAAGAATTCCTCGCAGTTGTATTTGATTTTGATAAATTTAGATCTTATCTAATTGGTAATAAGGTTGTTGTTTATACAGATCATTCGGTGTTGAAATATCTCTTGGCAAATAAGGATGCCAAACCTAGACTAATCCGATGGACGCTCTTACTTCAAGAATTCGACCTGGAGATCAGAGATTAGAAAGGCAGTGAAAACTTAGTAGCTGACCATCTTTCTCTCTATTGGAGCATCACATTGAGGATGGTAAGTCCACTATAATTAGAGACGAATTCTCTGACGAGTATTTTCTTGTAGCCGATGCTATACCATGGTACGCTAACATAGTTAACTACCTAGTAAGCAATATTCTGCTATTAGACCTGGCATATAATGCCAAGAAAAGATTTTTACGAGAGGTGAGGCAATACTATTGGGATGAACCTATGTGGTACAAGTAGTGTACCGACCAAGTGATTCGTTAGTGTGTGCCAGAGGATGAGCAGCAACATATATTGCATCTATGCCATGCCGCATCATATGGAGGACATTTTGTTGGGATTCTTTTGCAGTAAGGATTCTTTTAGCCCACACTGTACAAGGATGCCCACGAGTATGCCAAGGCATGCGATCGATGCAAATGAATAGGGAACATCTCTGGCAGACACAAATTACCACTCCAGAACATTCTGCCAATGAATTTATTTGATGTATGTGGGATTGACTTTATAGGTCATTTTCCCCCATCGGTCGGTAATGTGTACATTCTCTTGGCTGTTGACTATGTGTCAAAGTGGGTAGAGGTTGTTGCCTTGCCAACAAATGATGCCAAGATTGTTGCCAAGTTCTTGCACAAAAACATTTCACTAGATTTGGTGCTCCTTGAATGATTATTCATGACGAGGGTACTCATTTTAAATGTATATTAATTTTTAAAGCATTGTGTAAGTATGAGATTCAACAGCGAATCGCCACAGCATACCATCCACAAACAAATGGGCAGGCCGAGATATCCAATAAGGAGATTACGATCATTTTGGAAAAAATATGAATCCAACAAGGAAAGACTGGTCCTTGAGACTATATGAGTCCTTGTGGGCTTATAGGACGACATTTAAAACTCCTTTGGGTACTTCCCCATTCAAACTTGTCTTTGGCAAACCATGCCATCTGCCAGTAGAACTTGAACATAAAGCCTATTGGGCTATCCGGAAGCTTAACATGACATGGAGAATTTATGGAGGAAAGAGGTTGCTTGACCTCAATGAATTGGAGGAATTTAGAACACAAGCCTATGAGAACGCTAAGATATACAAGGAGAAGGCAAAACGTTGGCATGATAGTTGGATCCTGCCAAGACAGTTCGAAATAGGTCAGCTTGTTCTATTGTTTAAATCTCGGCTCAAACTTTTTCCAAGTAAGCTTAAGTCAAGATGGACGGGTCCTTATAAAGTTGTGAAGCCATATGCTCATGGGGCTGTAGATATCAAGAACTCACAGACCGAAGAAATTTTTAAGGTGAACGGTCAACGCTTAAAGCATTACTTGGAAGGTAAGCAAAGTCATGCCCAAGGAGGTGATCCTCTTGGCAGAATTGGAATGAAGCATCCGCAGGTTTGAAATTATTTGTAAATATTAGGATTAGTTGTTTTTGTTTTCCTTTAGGAATCAAGCTTTTGTTCTTGTTTTCGTTTTTTGACTTTCAAATTTCATTCATTTGCTGCGTTACATGATTTTCCATTTAGTGTGTACAGGAATTTTGACATGAATTGATGCCAGGAATATTGCCAGAAGGACTGTGAGCTAGTGTGCTTGCCAACAGTTATGCCATGGACCATACTAGAGGCATGTGCATATTCCGTGTGAAAGAAGAAAAAAAAACCCTAGCTTGTGTAAAAAGGAGATAAGGAAATCTGGGGAATTTAACCCTTTTGCCACCTATATTTATGATAGGTTATCTTATCATAATTACCCTATCACTTCTCATTTAAAATTTAAACCCTTTTTCAATTAAAACCCCATAAACCTCATCATTATTCCCTACTTTTCGGCTACCCTAATTACTCCCTCTTAAACACTCAACTATTTTCTCTTCCATTCTATTAAAATTGATTCCTCCAAAATTTTTCCCTTTTACTCTCATTTGATTTTCTCTCAAGCAAGATTTAAGAACTTCAATCTTTTCTTTTCTTCTTCCCATCAATTCTTACCTTTTCATCTCCATGGCTTTATCCTCTACTCCCTTCAAGCGATTTTCAACGAGGAGATTCACAAGAAGTTCAATGAGAGCTTCTCTTCAAGGTTGTTCCTTTATGAGAAACACTTTGACTTCCAATCTGACGCCACTGTTGAATTCTCATCGAGATTCATGTCCATCGTTGATATGCATAAGTGGAGTTCATTATGCCAGCAGAAAGGGGAGATGTTTGCTACCATCGTGCAAGAGTTTTATGCCCATCTCACAAAAGATTCTTCATTCTTGATAATTAGAGGTAAATGTGTACATTTTGATGAAGGGTATGTGAACTCACTTTTTTACTTTAAATGCTATAGAAGATGAGCACTTCGACTATGCTGCATCTATGACCATTGCCAAATGCAAGAAACTGCTGGTAAACTTGTGTGAGCCTGGCACAGATTGGACAGTTTCATTGATGGGCCACCAGACGGTGAAGAGGTTGGCATTGAAGCCACAAGATGGAACCATTTCATCAAGGCAAATCTGTTACCTACATCTCACAACAATACCGTCTTGAAAGACCGGCTGATTTTGTTACATTCCATCATCAAAGGATGCAAGATCATCGTTGGCAAAATCATTACCGATAAGGCTTATAAATGTGCTGAGAAGGGTAAGGGCAGTTTATTTTTCCCTTTGTTAATTTCTAACATTTGTTTGTGCCATGAAGTGCCTAGGATGGATGAGGATATCATCCAAAAAATCAAGGGAACCACCATTACTGCCATTATTTGGAAAAAACCTCACGATTTTTGAGCCAAAAGAGAAGGGCAAGGGAAAGGCCAAGACAACCACGCCAAAGCCCAAGCCAAATGCAGAGCCCAATAGTATGCTGGAAACTATGCCAACAAGCTCATTGGCAGTGTTGTCCCAAGTGTATGCCCACTAGGAGATTATTCTCCAAAAACTAGAGGCAGTTGAGGCGCTTAACGTCAAGATGAGGCACTACACAAAAGAAATGGATGCTATAATCAGGAAAGTTCTTGTCAAGTTTTCCCCTAAAGATGTGCCAGCATTTCCAGTTTTCCCTACTAAGTCCTCTGCCAATGACGATGCCGTGCCAACTAATCCTGTCAGCCAAATAATGCCAGCCAGTCCAACGATGCCAGCTAGTTCTGCCAGTCCAACTAGTCCAGTCAGTCCTACCAGTCCAGCAAGTTTAGAATCCATGGCCCCAACTCCAGTGTCCCCGGTGCATGTTGAATCTACCAGCACTGATTCCTCCTCTGAGGTGGAGGAAATCCATGCCAAAATGCCCAAAGCCAAGCCATCTACACCTCCAGCAGTCCCTTCTAAGAAGAAGGAGGATATTGGAGCCTCTATTGCTGCCTCAAAGCAGGGTTGGAAAGGGAAGAAAAGAATGGCCCCTGAACGTGGGAGCCTAACCATGCGAAAGACCATGCCAGAAAAGAAAAAGACGCCCGTGCCAAACGGGAGGAAGTCTCCGAAGGGGAGTCTTCTTCTACCTAACTCTTTGGCATTTCATATTTTTGCATCTTCATGTTCTTGCATTTTTATTTTTCTATTTTCCTGTATATATGTGTTGTTTCATGCATTGAGGACAATTGCACATCTTGGGTTTGGGGGTGTGCATTTTCTCACATTTATTTCATGTCATGCATTTCATATTTAATCTTTTTTATTTGCCATGTAGTTCATGTAGAGTAGTTGCATACCGAACCATTAAAAAAGTGAAAAAGATATTTTGTCTCAGCTTAAATTTGAAGTTTGTTAACAACTGTTAGGCAAGCTTATTTTGATCTACTTGTTTTCCCAATGATGAGTTTATAATTTTCAGTTTGCCATGCCAATAGAGTTGTATGCCATGTTTGCCATGACAATTGATCTCAAGTTCAGGTAATTGTTTCTACACTTAACACGTGGTATGTATCTAGTTCCCTAACAAACTTAGGTAATTTGAAACTATGCTCAGCTTTGAAGAAAAATGATGCCAGGGTTAAATGTAAGTAAGGCAGCAATGTTCTGCCAAGGCAAGAAAAAAATTTGAACTCTCCTCTACCTAGGAATAATAAGTACTTAGGGCTTCGTGGTATGCTCCCTGTTAGTTCTTAAGTCCAAAACCTTAGTGTATGAGTTGAAGAGAAAGCCTAATGGTAACTGGATTAAGGTGGGGATTTGTGGTATGCTCCCTCTTATCACTCACGCTAAACAGTACCATGAAGCAAGCTAAAAGATAATGCCAATACCCTTTGGCATAAAATATAGAAAATAACAAAAGTGAGTTTAGAAAGTAAATTGGCTAAGGGAATGAACGGACGCTAGATGCATACTGCTCACACTTTGCGCACAAATCATGAACTTAGACTAGAGTTATATTGTTGCACTTGAATTAATATATGCTTGGCACTGTGCACTGAGATTTTTGAGGGCATCATTAGAATCAAACTCTGCTTTCCAGCATTTGTTGGCATTCCAACGAAACTTTTGCCAATGTATTATTTTCACTGTTTTTGTTTTTCTCTTCTATTGCATTACTTGAGGACAAGTAATGAGCTAGGTTTGGGGATGTGTTACCTCCTCAAAAGTATTGTCTTTCATGCATATTTTGATATGCTTTTGCTTGTTTTCAAGTACATTTAGCTGCATTAGTTTGTTAGAATCATGCATTTACATAAAAGAGTTAGTAGGCTGCCTATGCCAGTGTTATGGGTTTTTTTAGTGGCCTTTTTGCAGGTTGGCAAGTGGAATGGTAGGAGGAAGCAGGGATGTAGTTAGGAATGCCAAGGTGAATGCCAGATGTTGCGGGCACATAAAGACCAGATGAGTGCCAAGCATTTGTTGGCAGAGAGGTATGCCAGCGGCCACGCCAAGAAGAGATGAACCCCCCAAAAAAGGAAAGGAACAGGCTCCTAAAAGACCGCAATTGGATCAACTTCCTAAAAATAGTGGATAAAGTGATGCCAAGTGATGTTGGCAAAGTTGTGCCAAGCTCGTGTGCCAGGATGGCCATGGCATGATGACGTTATCCCTAGCATGATAAGCTATCACACCAAGATGATAAGATATCAAAATGATTGGATAGAGCTCTATCTCTTATCTCTTGATGATTTCAAATTCAAATTCAAAGGCTTATCTCATCATTTCCCTTACACGCCTATATAAAGACCAATCGATCAAGCATTTGAGGACACTGAGAAAATGAGACGAGACGAGAGGTGGTCGGAGTGAGGTGTTGGAGCGGCGAGTGACAGTCGGTGCAACCGAGCAAGGGTGGTTCGACTTCTTAGACGAGAGTCTGGCGTGGAGCGCTGCATCGAGAGACCGCTCTACCTATTCCCTTGGCAGAACTTGTTTTTCTTTAGTTTTTATTATGATGGTGATGTTAAAAATGTTTGTTGGTTTGTTGCTTTACCCCCACACCATGAACCACGTTTGAACCAGGCATTCCCTACCAACAGTCATCATTCATTTGAAAACACCTTTCTAGCCAACACTTCACTTTGGTTTTATTTTATTTTCTTTTCTTAGTTTTAAAATCAACTCTTTTAAACTACAATATTTTCTTCCAAAACAAGTAACAAACTAAACAATCAAATTCCAAGTCAATCTCTGTGGGATCGATACTCATCTTACCAAGCTGTATTACTTGTCAACCATGTATACTTGCACGTGAAAGACTCTTGGCACAGTTTATCTTGCCCAAATACATACCATTTATACCTTTTGCCAGCATTCATTTTACACATGTCCCTGAGAGTCAACAATACATACACCTCAATTTCTTGGTGCATCATATCATGGAACAGTGTGATCATGGCTCGTTGATATGTTGCCCCTGCATTTTTAAGTCCAAAGGGCATCACCTTGTAAGAGAAAGTTCCTCACTACATTATAAATGTTGTTTTTTTTCATGTCATCAGGGTACATCCTTATTTGGTTGTAGCCTGAAAAACCATCCATGAAGGATAACAAAGAATGTTTTGTTGTATTATTAATTAGGGTATCGATGCGAGGCAACGAAATTTTTTCCTTTGGACTGGCTTTATTTAAATCTCTATAATCAACACACATTCGGACTTTGCCATCTTTCTTTGGAACATGGACTATATTGGCCACCCATTCTAAATATTTGACCTCTTGGAGAAACCCAACATCATATTGTTTCTTTACCTCTTCTTTTATTTTCAGTAGTACATCAGGTCTCATTCTTTGGAGCTTCTGTTGGACTGGCTTGTAGTCCATTTTTATGGGGAGTTTGTGTACCACCACATCTGTACTTAATCCAGGTATGTCTTGATGGGACCATGCAAAGAAATCTTTAAATTCTAAGAACAGCTCCATCAGATCATGTCTTGTTTTTGCGGTGATGCATGTACCAATCTACACCTCTTTCTTTTTATTGTCATCTCTCAGTCTCACAATTTCTACGGACTCTTTGTGAGGCAAGATTTGTTTTTCATCTTTTTTTATCATTCTTAATAGGTCAGGAGACGGATCACAATCTTGATTTTCTTCAAAGTCATGAAGCTCTCCTAGACACACATCTTGCTAAAAAATAAGTTCTGGATCAGTCTCAGTGTTGCTTGATACATCGATATCGGGGGACTGGACACAAAATAATGACACCCATTAAACAAATGAATTAAGAATGGGTAATTTGTGTGGGATAGTAGTATATGAGGAGAAAGAAATAAAATGAAAAATGAAATGAATAAAATGTTTGCCAGAGATAACAAGTGTAACAAGTGTATTCTGAACATTAAACAAGAAGTCCAGTTGCCTTTACAAGTATCATTTCATTGACATAAAGACAATAAGCTTATTGCCTTTACAAAAAGACCATTTTTGCTCTCAGGCAAGAGTAACAAGTGTATTCTGAACATTACTTTGAAACATTCATAAACATTGTAGGGACTTCTTCAGCAGTCCAGTTGTTCATAACAGTTCCAGGGGTAAAAGGACGAATTCCCCTTAGATATAATCCTACACTTCCTTCATTGATGACATTGATGTGCAAAGCTCCCAACATCCTTCCCAGCTCACTTCATCTTTCATAGGCTGTTTAGGGTGGATAAATCATCTGGATACAAAAGTTTTAGAAATGGGAAGAAAAGTCAGAGGCTCTCAGTTGACCTTTTCCCCCTTCAGACGAGCCTTCCTCATTTTCTACTTCTTCACAACCTCACTCATTCTCTGTTTAGCATTTGGCTTGTATCCCAAGCCAAAGCGGTCTTGTTTATTAATCACAAATGGTGCACTGAGCCTGCCCTGTAGGTACTTCCCTAATCCTCTACCGACTCGGGCATCTCTCCCCACCATCAGTTTGATTCCTATTATTGTCGCTTTAGACATCTTTGGGGTAGGAATTTGACTCCATTTGGCGATGAAGGTTGCATTGAAAATTCAAATGACCGAAATGATCACTCCACGGCCTTCTCATTGGTTTCTATGTAAAAGGCATCACTAGTGATGGAAGCTATGATGGCTTCTTCGGCATCCATAGTGATAAGCCACCCATCAAAGATAAACTTTAATTTCTGGTGTAGTGACAGTGGCACTGCCCCAGCTGAATGAATCCAGGGTCTTCCCAACAGACAGTTATACATGGGTTTGATATCCATTACCAAAAAATCAACATCATAAGTGTTTGGGCCCACTAGAAAGGGTACTTTAATTCTCCCTATCATATTTCTATCGGTATCGTCGAAAGCTCAAACTATAGTATTGCAAGCCTTCATATGAGAACTGTCTATTGGAAGTCTGTTCATGGTAGCCAATGGCAGTACATTCAGAGCGGATCCATTGTCAATTAGGACCCCTAACAATGTATAGCCTTTGTACCGAGTAGTTACGTGTAAGGCCTTGGTAGACACCATACCACTTGGGGGTATCTTGTCATCATTAAAATGGATAAAGTTGTCAGGATTCAGATTATTTGCCAACTTGTCCAACTTGTTTACCGAAATATCATTAGGAACGAAAGTCTCGTTCAGCACCTTTAGCAACGTATTTCGGTGTGATTATGTACTCAACAGTATAGATAATATCGATATACGAGCTAGTAGTCTGTAGAGGTGTTCGATAACACTGTATTCACTATGTTTCAAGAACTTCAAGAATTCTTTCACTTCAGCCTCTTTGACTGGCTCATTGATCGGCGATCCCGGTTCAACATTATTTTTTTTCTCGGGCTCAACTATCAAGGATTTTCCCTTAGGATCCTCTGCTTCGCCATATCGTCTTTCGCTTCTGGTACAGAGACTGATATCTTTTACTTCTTTTGAAGTGGTCTTCGAAGCATAATTTCCTTGGATTGTTATTCCACAATCTTACCTCCAAGGAACTTTCTTGTTTCCTTGAAAGGAAAAGGACTTGGTTTTTGAATTGTGATCTTCGGTGGCACGCCATCGGCTCATTTGCATATCTTTGGTCCTAAAATGATCACGACCGGGAAATTGCCCCCATGGTTATTCCTTGGGGATTCTTTTTCTGAAGCACAAATGTTTGCTTCTTCAAACTTTTCTTTTTCAAGAAAAAACTCTAACTCCTTGTTATCCATCAAATTTTGGATAAGAAATTTAAACTCTACACAGTTCTGGATGTCATGATTTCCTTCACCATGGTATAGACAGTAGTCTCTGGAAGTTCCCTTCTTGTCTCTTGAGCCTTGCAACAAGTCCATTTTGACCATCTTTTGGCATACCTAGTTCAATGGAGACTTCACCTCCTTAACACTTGTTTTGATTCTCCTACTCCTGTCACTGACAATTGTATTTACTCCTGCCTTGACATGATTGGGCAGTGGGTTCCCAACTGTACCTTGCCCTGCAAAGTCATCGAATCTTACAACCTCTATCTTTATAAAATTTTCTACGAGCTTCCTAAAAGTGACACAGTTCTCAATAGAGTGCCCCACGATCCCTGCATGATAATCGCACTAAGCATTGGGATCATACCATTTTGGGTAAGGGGGTTGTATTGGTTTTGTATAAAATGGAGACACCACATGTGCATTGTATAAATTCTTATATAAATCCCCGTATATTACCGGGATATGAGTAAATTCCATGTCTTCCACATTTTCTCTTTGATTGGATCCTTGCTTCGAGGAAGTTTGGGTATTTGAGGTTGTAGCTTTGAGGTTGTCCGACTATCAGCGGTTTTGAATGGCCGACATTATAGACACATATATTGTTTCCCTCGCCCTTCTTCCTTTTATAGTTCAATTTGTTTGAGTTTTCCTTGTCTTCAATCTTTCTGCTTCGGATTGCATTTTCAATAATTCTCCATTCATTATTATGTCGAATAAGTCTTTCGTAGCACCTTCTATCATGCGGCCAAGGAATGGTTTCTTTAGTGTACCGACGAAAATCATCACTGTCTTCTTTTTTAACAGCGGCGGCTGTACTTGGGCTGCTGCATATCTGAATCGTTGTGCGTATTGCCTGAAACTCTCATTAGATTTCTTTTCCATGTTTTGCAATGTAACCCAATCAGGATTTATATCGATGACATGGTTGTATTGTTTAACGAATGCCTGTGCTAGATCTTTCCAAGAGTTAATTTTGGCACGACTCAACTGGTTGTACCACCTTGCTGCGAATCCCACCAGACTATCTTGAAAGCAATAAATTAAAAGGGGGTCATTGTCAATGTACCATGTCATTCTCCTGAAAAAAATTGTAATGTGAGCTTTAGGACAAGTGGTCCTATTATACTTTTTAAAATTAGGCATCTTGAACTTCGGAGGTAGCACCAAATTGGGAACCAAACTTAACTCTCTTGCATCTATTCCCGGAACTTGGTCAACATTCTCTATTGCCTTGAATTTTTCTTCTAAATGTGTCCATCAATCCTTAAATTGTTTGGGTAGCTCGACCTTTAGTTTGTCAATTTCATTGAAATTTGGAATAAGGTATTCACTAGGGTCATCCTGAATAACCACTCCTCCTCGCAGGGAAGGTTCGGCTAGACCGACCTGTGGCTTTGCTATGAGAGTCTCTGCCAGCGGGTGGGTCTTGCTGAGAGGATTACCCAAGTCTTCTCTCAGTGCACTGGGTTTTATAACTACTCTTTTTTTCTTTTCGGAATCCCTTCCAACCAACACCTCGGCTATCTTTGCTAACAAATCTTATTGCGACTGTGAAATATGGGCACAAGTCTCCAACTGCGTTTTATCTAACTTACTCTGAATATCCTTCTTGATATCTTAGCATTCTTTCTTGACTTTTGCCAATCTTTCTTCCATGCCTTTAGCTTTGCTTCTAGTGAAGTAAGGGTGTTGAATCTGTGGGTTTGTATGTGTTGTCACTGAATTTTCACCTAGCTTTGTTTTTCTTGTTTTCTTGTATCATTATCTTAGTGTATAGTTTAATAGTTTGACTCGTATGTGCATTAGTGGCATGTCTTAGCTTTATAACTAGTGAGTTTGTTGGTTTCTTTTAAGGGTACAGTTAATTAGTTTCAAGTCAAAAGTTCATTGCATTATTTATTGAGTAGTATAAATAGATTGTTTAAAGAAATAAATAGAGTCCATTATATCCATTGATTTTCTTTAAAAAAATACAGATAAAGAGTTTGGTCCATCTAATTTTAAAACATATAGAGTCCATTTACAAAAGAAAGCATAGAGTCCATTACATAAGGGTCTGCTTGGCCCATTTACAATTAAAATACAGAGACCCGTTCAAGGTTGAAGCCTTAATTCTTTTATTACATGTGTAGATAAAGTGGAGCCGTCGGATCAAGGGAGACCAGATCCAATGGCGTAGAAAAGACGCGGCCTGGACACGAGATACATGTGGAATGCAGACCATGCCAGCTGGAGGAGAGCAAGCGACTCTTCATCTCAACCGTTAGATCTCGGAGTAATCAAACGGACTGGATTGATCTAGAGCCAACCACCTGGATCGACACGTGCGCGTGACAGCCACGTGCTTGCCCCTTTAGTTCCAGTGGGCGTTTCATCTCCCTTGGCCGTTTCTCATTTTTCTGATCGCTCTCGCCGGTGGTAGTGTTGCCGATCGAAGTTACCAGAAACATGCAAACAAAGAAACAAAAGTTAACAATCCCTAAATCGAAGCCTTATCAGAAACAAAACAGGAAGGGTTAACCCTTGAAGTCAAAGCCTGGGCAAAAATCAAGGAAATTGGGTTCAAAGTAGAGGACCAAAATCCCTTAACTAGAGCCATAACGACGATCAAGTTGTAATTTTGATCAAAGAAGACATATTTCAAGGGAGGAAAATCAGGGATTAGTGCTTAGAATTCAAGCATTTCTTCTACTATAACTAGGATTGTAAAAATCACTATAAAGAGAACAAACAAAAAATTTCATATGAAACACAAAGAAACAATTCAGATAACAATTTCATATAGAGCCATACACGTACAATTAGCATTCGAAGTTGTAAAGCCAACAAGCATTTGTAATCTGAGTTTCAAAGCAATAAAAGAAACAAACATTCTAGTAACATTTTCTTCTTTGTTTATATTTTGAGTTCGAATAGAGAAAAAAGGTTTTTTTACCTTTCCTTTTGGTCGACGCCGTTCAAAAGCATCTGAGGTTGTGTCCGATGACAGATGCGTGCTCCACTTCTTACTGGAATTTGAAAAAAAAGGAGTTATTTCATTTTAAAAAATAGGTTTAGAAAGGAGAAACGTTTTTAAAAAACCGATTTAAGAAAGGGGAACCATTGTTTTTTGGATTTACTATTGTCGATAACGGTGGCCGGCACCAGTGGCTGGCACGACAGTTCGAGGCTGTGTTCTTCAAGTAGATGAAGAATGGGGCTGGGATTTTTAGAGGATTCAAAAGAAGGCCGGCTTAACCAAATGGGGAGGAAATGTTTTTTTTGGTTTTAAGGCCTATTTATTTTGATCCATAACCCGACCCGTACCCGTTTTTAAACCCGCGCCCTTCTTTATCAGGTCTTGTACCGTGGCTCTTCAGTTTGTAAACTTTGCAAATTCGTCCAATTTTATTAAAATCAAGCATCAAATTTCTAATTGCTTTTCAAATCGGCCAACCAGTCTCGATAACTTATCAAATCAGTCCATTGTTTGTTTTTCTTAATTGAACATCAAACATTCAATTATTTTGCAAATGGCCTACAGATTTTGATTTTCATTCAATTGAACCCCTGGCCGAATATTTTTTTAAAAAAGATCATCCATTTTCTTTATTTATTTCTTTAATTTGATTTTATGCATTTAATTTATTTGCTTGTTTTCTATGTATATATGTGTGCATGTGCGTAAAACCTTAGGATTAGGGTCTTTGAACTTAGAATAGAGACTTGTTTGATGAAAAACATTCTTCATATTACATAATAAAATACATTTAAAATATCGTAACCTTAAAAGTTAAAATAAACTTAGACATTTCTTTAGGGTTTAATCACTGAATAACTAATTTCTAAAAAATGCAACACACTTAATCTTTTCTTTTGTTTGATTAAAAAGTGAGAACTTAATTAATGTGGTGTCTTATTAGACGGGAATGACGAGTTAGCGTCAGGAGTGTTGGCGGTGATTGGAGTTCATTTCTCGGGCAATAAGGCTGTTAAAATAGATTTATATTCATTAAGCGGACAAAAGAATTGAAACCTTCGTGAAGTTGCAAATTCCAATTTTCAAAATACTTTTTGAAAGCAATTAGGTACCAATTTTTGGGCGTTGTAGGGGTGCTAACCCTTCCCTACACGTAACTGACCCCCGAACCTATTTTCTCTTGTTTTACAAAGACCAAAACGTTATTTTGATAATTAAACGTTTTATTAAAATAACCTTGCTTTCAAAAGCGGTCCAATCACACTTTTTTTTAAAAAAGGATTGGTGGCGACTCTGTGATTTTATAAAGTTTTCCAAAATGTCAAAACATTTTCCTAAAAAAAGGGTTACGATAGCTTGGCGACTCATTTGGTGACTCTTCTTTTTAAAAAAAACAAAAGAGGGTCAGGCCACAAATTGTTTTCAAAAATGTTTTAGAAAAGGAATTTGCAAGTTCACAAAGGTTTCAATCTATTCGTCCGTTTAATGAATGTAATTCTATTTTACGCATTTTAAAATTATTGCAAAAAGCTCTATTCCTGAGTTTCACCCAAATGATAAGTGAGGGGAAAATGTTTTGCTCATGTCAGAATACCGATTCTCCATATGAGCCTTGCAAGTACCTTCGAGACTCATATGCTCATGTGTTCGTAAGTATACTGATCCTTCGAAAAGACATAGGAAGTGAGTTCTCTTGAGTTGAACTTGGTTTGTTTGAAGCCTATAATGGGTGAAAACCAGGGGCCTTGCTACCCTTAGTAGGGGACAACAAAGACAGCTCGGGTACCTTTTAGAACCTAACCAAGTTTGAGAATTTAGAGCCTACCCCAATAGAGCCATGCGGAAAACCTAAGGTTTTGAGTCTGATCAAAGTTGTTGCGAATAATCCGAGGGGACATGTCCTGGAGTGTTGGAATGTGCTGCCCATAATTGTTCATGAAATTATTGTGTTTTCTTAATTCTAATCATTTTCCTTCTTGTTTTGCTGTTTTGCATTTTCATTCATGCAACATCATTCCATATCAGAAGGCGTTGATTCTCAAAAATATTTGCTCAACTTTGAAAAGATCTTGTCATGGATGGGAGGATCCTGAATAGTGAAGATGAGAATGCAAAAGTGCGACATTGGTCTGAGGTTAACCAAAGAACATTTAGGGACAGTCTAACTGACGATCATGAGATAGAGACTTCAGAATATGCTCACATCAGTATCAAACAGAATAAAATGCAAGAGCTGCAGGAAATTTGGAAGCATTGTGATTACGAGACTAAACAATTGTTCTATGAAGTCTATGGTGATATAGTATATATCCTTTATGTGAAGGTAGATGAGCTGTTTCTCAAAGCTCTGGTTCAGTTCTGGAATCACGGGTATCGTTGTTTCACTTTGATTGGAGAGGATATGATGCCCACATTTGAAAATATTTGGCTCTGTTCAATTTACACAAGGTGAAGAAGAACTGTGTCTATGCCAAACCTCCTAAAAACAAAAACCCACACTCAAAGCTCCAAGCTTTCGCCTGTATGAGTGATGGTTGGGTCAAGGGGTTGATACGGAAGAGAGGAGGAAACTTTAATTTTCCTTGGTCAAGCATCATAAATATAATTTCAATTCACCCTGACAGAGAGAAGAGAGTTGATCTCCTAGCCATTGCAATTTATGGTTTAATAATTTTTCCAAAGGTTTTAGGGAACATTAATGTAGCATTACTTGACTTCCTTGAACAACTAAAGAGAGGAGTCAACCCAGTACTAGTTGTACTTGCTGAAACATTCATTTCCCTTAATGCTTGTCGAAAAGTTGAAGGTGTTCGTTTCGAAGGGTGTGCTCCTCTTCTACAAGTCTGGGCTCTTAGTCACTTCTAGAAATGCCCAACATTGGCCTTATCAAATGTATTTTCTCCAAATTTCTCTCCTCTTCACGAGTTCCTAGCAAAAGAATGGCCAGTTGATAAGAAAAGTAAGTGGATTGAAATTTTCAAAGACCGCCGTGACGAAGACATCATATGGAGGGTTCCTTGGATGGGTCATACTAAGCTATTGTACAAGTGTGGGGATTTCAACTTCTTGATGTTGCTAGGTCTTTGGGGGGGAATTGGATGCGCTCCTTTGCTGGTATCCCGTCAGTTCGGGTCTCGAAAGTTTATCCCATTCACTACTGGTTTTGGCTCATCAGAATTTGAGTTTCAAGGAGAGTTCAAACAGAAGGTTCAAACAATCAATGATGCATGGAACCACTGTTATCATATGGAGTCTGATAAACATTGTATGTATACCCCTGATTATGATATTTGGAGGCATACAAGAGTGAATGAAAGAGTCATAGCACCTACACCCGGGCGGGCTAAGTCTTTAGAGGAACACTTGAAGGTAGTTCCTACAGAAGCTGACATCCCAAGAGAAGAGCTAAGAATGGTCCAGATGGAAATAGAAGCCTTACGAAGGCAGAATCAACGGGACATGTTTGACTCAAGCCTTGACGTGGAAAAGTATAAAAGAGAGGCAAAGCGAGTGATAAAATTGTATGAAGACCTAGAAAGGAAGTTTGAAGTTCAAAGGGTTGATTTCCTCAAAATTCAAACTACTGTTCGAAATGTTGATCTAAGAAAAACTCCAGAATAATGGAAACAAGAAATCGAGCATGCTGTGGGAAAGGAGAAAGAGCACGGAAAGCGGGAAGTTGAGAAGTACAGACGAAGCCCTTGCTGAAGAAAAGAAAAAGGTTAAGCTGGTAAATGAAAATGGAAATGGCAAACGGGTTCTTGAAAAAGAGAAAGAAAGTGTGGCTACACGGAAAAGGAAGGCCCACGACAACAAGATTCGTTTATTTGAGTTACAGACAGCATATGACAAGACTAGTGAGAAACTGAAGCAGAGCCAGGCTTGTGTTGCTGAGTTGCAAGCCAAGGTAGAGGATTCGAACTGTCCGTTGCATGAATTTCAGAACTGTCACACTTACACAGAACTCCAGGCCAGCCTAAATGAGAATAACTCCCTGAGAGAGCAAGTGGAAGAAATGGATAATATCATTCAGGAGTACAAAACTAAGATCTTTGTCTTTGAAGATATAGCTGATGGAGGAAATGATTACTAGTTCACCCGTCTTAGAGATAATGCCAGAAGATTCCAAGAACTGGATGAGATTGACAGGGCTGTCATGACTCAAGTTCAGGAGTGGCTCGACAGGTGACGATGTTAGCCACGTAAGCTGCAGCCCTTCGTCAGTACATCAAACTAGCAGAGGAGGTTGGACGAAGACTTATGTGGCTTATTGAAGAAATCAAGGAATTAGGAGTTCATGCAGAAAAGTATTTGTAATAAAAATTGATGTAATAAGGACATTTTCATATTCAATAAAGAGTTGTTTCTTGAGCAGATATTTCATAGAATTGATGGTTCTTCGCTTGCATTCATGCATTTGCATCCTTTTTGTTTTGCTGCTTTACTTTGCATTTGTGTGTTTACATCTGCGCATGCATCCATGACATAATAAGAACCTAACTTAAATAAAAAGCATTTTGAAATTCAAAATAGCAAAAACTACTCACAAGTACGATACTCGATCTCAAGCCAGCGCAATGGAAGATAGAGTGGTAGCCTTGGAAACTAGTCACAAAAGTGCCCAGGATAGGCTAGACAAGCCGGAAATAGACATGAAGCAGCAAATGGAATTAGTTCACCAGAAGACAGTTAGCTCAATTGTGGCAATGCTGGGATTCAAGGACCCAGATGCAGCAGAAGTTGGAGAGGAAACCAATGCCCTGCCCCGATTCTAGGGAATGACTTTCACTCATCATAGAATACAAAAGAAAGCTTCAACACCAAAGGCTAAGCTAACTCCCCATTTTGCTAAGTCCTCCGTCTGGAATGAGAATAAGGTTAATACAAAAGGAACTCACAACTATGAAGTAGCCGACCTGGATGAGATTGTCGATAAGGCTAAAATTGAGAAAAAATGGGAAGACTGTTATGAGAAGATAGAAGGAATGATTAAGTCTTTCCAAGAAGGGAATATTCATGGTGGTGCGGATGCCAAAGATCTGAGTCTTGTGATAGACCTGAGGGTACCTCTGAAATTCAAAATTTCAAATTTTGAGAAGTACAATAGAACTACATGCCCGTCAGCACATCTAACTATGTATTGCAGAAAGATGTCGATGTATCTTGATAATGAGAAGCCACTCATTTATTGCTTCCAAGACATTTTAGTAGGGTCAACTGTACGCTGGTACACGCAGCTAAGCCAGGTTAACATCAGATAGTGGAAGGATTTATCTAGAGCTTTTATTGAGCAATACAAGCATGTTTCAGACGTGGTTCCAACTTGACTGGTCCTGCAAGGGAAGGAACAAAAACATCATGAGAGTTTCCGCTAATATGCGCAGAGATTGAGGGATGTAGCTGCTCAAGTTCAGCCACCATTACTAGAAAATAAAGTTACCCTAATGTTCGTGGAGACATTAAAAGGTTCATTCTATGACCGCATGCTTAATCAACTAAGAGCTTCAAAGATATGTTAATGAATGGAGAGTTGATTCTAGCAACTATGAAAAATGAAAAGCTGGATAACGGAGAAACAAAGAAATCCTATAAAAAGAGAGAAAGCAAAGTCAATGCCACGAATGTTTATAATCCCAATTTTTCAAAGGGTGTGGTCTTTAACAAGCCCAATGTCTCGACTGCAGCTCCAACAATTACAAACCCACCGAAGGAAGAACAAAGATATCAAGGGAACTCAAAACCCTATTTCCCTCCAATTCCAATGATGTATGTTGAATTGTTCGCTGAATTGGTTAAACTCCAAATGGTGTTGCCAAGACATGTTCCTCCTTTCTCACCACCATATCCAGCATGGTACGATGAGAAGGCACAATGCAAATATCATGCAAGAGTTAGGGGGCACTTCATTGAGAATTGCACCGCATTCAAGAGAGTGGTAGATGATTTAAGAAAGTCTGGAATGTTGTCATTTGATACGTTAGAAGATAAGGGAAACCCTCTGCCAAATCACCAGAAAGCAGGAGTTAATGCAATCATGGAGGAGGAAAACAAGAGGGTTAAGAAACATGTTGCTGAGGTCAGAGCACCCATGAGGTAGGTATGGGCTCAAATGATGGTAGTTGGGATGCTAGAAGGAGAAGCTCAAGATATGGAAATTGAAGATGGATTATTTTGTGAGTATCACAAAGAGAGAGGACACGAGATTGAAAATTGCTTAAAATTCAAGTAGTTGGTCCAAGACAAGATGGTTAAAAGAGAATTAGAGTTTCTTGAGAAAGAAAACAATGAGTACATGTTGGACATCTATGCATCGGAAGAGTCATCTTCTAGAAGAAATTATTCCGGAATGAAGCCTTTAGTTATCAAGGCTAAAGCAAGAGTTAGTGAGCCCACAAGGGGAGTAATCTCGTGACTCGTAATTAAGGCACCAACCCCATTTCCATACGAGGATAACAAGCAGGTTCCTTGGAAATACACTTGCACAATAGCGGCCCCGAAAAGATTGCTTGTCGAAGAAAAAGCAAAGGATGAGCCAGTCAATGAAGTGGGTCGTTTCACAAGGAACGGAAGGCTCTATTCCCAACCGATACTTGAGGACAGAGACACCGCGCAGAGAAAGGTTGCTGCTGAAGAATCAGAAAAAAAATACCTAGAGAAGGAAGGGGTTGTACAAAGCTCTACACATCACCACAAGATGAAAAGGATATATGCTATCGGGCGTCCTTATTGATAACGGGTCGACCTTGAATGTTCTGCCATTAGCAATGCTAAAGAAGCTGCCCATAGACAGCTCTCATATGAGAGCCTATCAAAATACAGTAAGAGCGTTTGACGGAACTTAGAAAGATGTGTTGGGTAAAATTGAAGTGTCTTTGCAGATTGTACCATCAATCTTTGATGTTGAGTCTGTGGTCATGGACATTAGACCTAGTGCTAGATGCTTGATTGGGCACCCATGGATTCATACAGTAGGAGCAGTCTCTCATACCTTACATCAGAAGTTGAAATTTGTGATGGACAACCAATTGATAACTATAGGTGCAGAGGAAGAAATCATTGCATCAGTAACTACTGATATACCCTTTATTGAGATTGATGAGGGTACGCTCGAATGTCACTTTAGGACACTAGAGCTAGTCAATGCGACCTTTGTCACTGAAGGAAGTAAGGTGCCTGAACCAGAATTATCCAGATGCGTAAAGATGCAAGTTAAACAAACTCTAGGAAAGAGGGCTGAAGTTGGAAAAGAATTTGGAAAGAGACACCAAGAAAGGTTGTATCTCGTGGTAATCCTAGCAAAGAAGGATCGGTTTGGCTTGGGTTTCAAGCCCAACAATTGGCAAAGGAGGGCAAAAATAAGAAAACGTCAGGAAAAAAGACAAGCAAGGATGAAAGGAGAGGAAATTGAGTGGGAGCCAATGACATTTCAGCCCTTGAGCCATAACTTCAGATTCGGTGGCCTGCTGGATCCAAGTGCCCCAATTAATGAGGAAGAGAAAGGAAAGATTGATTTGTGTAAAGCGTTTGAGAAGATGAGCATCAACGTTGTGACAAACGAGAAAGAAGAGAATAAATACCTATCCAAGATTAGCCCTTGCTCTGAACTTGACAACTGGACTGTTGAAGAAATTCATGTAGTCTTTAAGATAGTTTCAGAGTAGTCCTCAAAACCCACCCGTTTGCCTTTAGACCCAAAGGCAATTAGGGATCTTATGTAAATGGTCTATGTCAAACTTTATAATTTGAATTTCAATAAAGATGCATTCTCTTTCTTCCAACAAATCTTGTGTGGAAAACTTTTCCCTTAAATAAAGCTTAAAGTTAAAACAAAAAACATTCATTCCATTCATCTTTTTTCTCTGTATATATCTTTGTCCCTTTTCTTTGTAAGTCTTCAGATATCAATGATTTAAATGACTCTTAGTCTGACGCTGAAGTTGACTTTGAATTACCCTTATGCTTAGAAGAAGTTGATGATATTGATAATGAAGAAGAATATGACTTGCCCAAAGAATTGCTCAGGATAGTAGAATGAGAGGAAAAATAGATTCTCCCATACAAGGAAGAGTTAGAAATACTGAATATCGGTACTGAAAAAGAGAAAAGAGAGGTGAAGATTGGCACCACTATTACAGCCCATACTCGACAAAGCCTGATTGAGCTCCTAAAAGAATTCGAGGATATCTTCGCTTGGTCATATCAAGACATGCTGGGTCTCGACACTGACATTGTTGTACATCGACTTCCAATAAAATTAGGATGCGAGCCTGTAAAGCAGAAGCTTAGGAGGATGAAAGCATATATGCTCCTAAAAATTAGGGCTGAGGTAAAAAAACAATTTGATGCAAGATTTTTAGAGGTAGCTAAGTATCCAGAATGGGTGGCCAACATTGTCCCAGTTCCCAATAAGGATGGAAAAGTACGCATGTGCGTTGACTATAGGGATCTCAATAAAGCAAGCCCCAACGATAATTTCCCGTTACCACACATAGACACGTTAGTGGATAACACAGGTGGATATACATTTTTCTCTTTTATGGATGGGTTTTCTGGGTATAACAAGATTAAAATGTGCCTAGAAGATATGGAAAAAACCACCTTCATAACACTTTGAGGAACCTTTTGTTATAAAGTATTGCCCTTGGGTCTAAAGAATACGGGGCAACTTACCAAAGATCCATGGTCACTCTTTTCCATGATATGATGTATCGGGAAATAGAAGTCTACGTAGATGATATGATCGCCAAATCCTGATTTGAAGAGGAGCATTTAGTGAATTTAATGAAACTATTTCAAAGACTGAGGAAGTTCCAGCTAAAGCTTAACTCAAACAAATGCACATTTGGTGTCATATCAGGAAAACTATTGGGCTTTGTGGTGAGCGGGAGGTGAATTGAGATTGATCTGAACAAAATTAAGGCCATACAAAAGCTCTCACCACCTTAAACACAGAAGGAAGTTTGGGGTTTCCTGAGGAGGCTAAACTACACCGCCTGTTTTATCTCCTAGTTAACAGATAAATGTAATCCAATTTTTAGACTACTCAGAAAGAATAACCTAGGGGCATGGAATGAAGAATGCCAGGCAGCTTTACAAAAGATCAAAGAGTAGTTAACCAATCCTCCAATATTAGTACCACCCATCTCAGGGAGGCTCTTAATCCTTTATTTAACGGTGCATGAAAATTCTATAGGCTGCGTATTAGGGCAACAAGATGATACTGGGAGAAAAGAAAATGTGATATATTACCTGAGCAAGAAGTTTGGTTGTGCTTTAGTATGGGCGGCTAAAAGGCTCAGATAGTATATGTTATATCATACTACGTGGATAATCTCGAAGCTAGATCCACTAAAGTTCATGATGGAGGCTTCGACTTTATCGGGAAGGTTAGCGCGTTGGCAGATGTTACTATCAGAATTTGATATTCAGTATGTGAGCTAAAAAGCGATAAAATGGAGTGCTATAGCTGACTTTTTGGCAAGCTGCGCCTGTGATGAATATGAAGCGTTAAATTTTAATTTTCCCGATGAAGACTTGATGTGTATCTCAGAAAATGATGAGACTCCAACAAAATCTTGGGTTATGAATTTTGATGGTGCAACAAATGCGTTAGGGCGAGGTATAGGGGCAATTTTGGTTTCGCTGGAAGGAGATTATTACCCTTTTACCAGTCGTTTGAGATTCTTCTGCACTAATAACATGGCAGAGTATGAGGCCTATATAATGGGTCTAAAAGAGGCTATAAAGAGGAAAATCAATACCCTAAGAGTTTTTGGGGACTCTGTATTGGTCATTTGCCAGGTACGTGGTGAATGAGAGACAAAAGATGCAAAGCTGGTAGAATACCACAAGTTAGACCTCAAGCTAATCAAAGAGTTCGATGATGTTACTTTCAAGTATCTCTCCAGGGAAGACAATCAGATGGCTGACGTTTTACCCACCTTAGCCGCCATGTTTAAAGCAAGTGAAAGTTTTGAGATGATTCCCATCAGGTTACATATGCTAGATTCCCCAGCCCATTGTTATAAAGTGGAAGAAGAGATAGATAGTTTGCCATGGTACCATGACATTTTGCAGTATGTAAAATTACAACAATACCCACCACAAGCTACAGATAATAAAAAGAAAATGGTCAGGAAGATGGCATCGGGGTATATCCTCGACAGAGAAATTTTATACAAAAGAAGTCGTGATCAGTTGTTTCTGAGATGTCTAGGTTCAAAAGAAGCTCAATTAATTATGGAAGAAGTTCATGAAGGAGTTTGTGGAACCCATCCCAGTGGTTTCACCATGGCTAGAAGAATCATGCATCTTGGATATTACTGGTCGACCATGGAAGGTGATTGCATCAACTACTCTCGCAAATGTCATAAATGCCAGATCTAGGCTGACAAGGTTCATACGCCACCACAACCTCTTCATGTTATGACAGCACCCTGGCCTTTCTCCATGTGGGGCATCGATGTCATTGGTCAGATTCACCCCAAGGCGTCAAATGAGTTTTGTTTTATCTTGGTTGCCATAGACTACTTCACGAAGTGGGTAGAAGTAGTTTCTTATGCAAACGTCACCGGATCCATGGTTTGCAAGTTTTTGAAAAAGGAAATCATTTGTCGATACAGCTTGCCTAAAAGTATCATCACCGACAATGCCTCTAATTTGAATAATAGGATGATAGATGGAGTCTGTGAGCAGTTCAATGTTAAACATCTTAATTCTATGGTATATCGCACAAAGATGAACGGAGTAGTGGAGGCCGCCAATAAGAACATTAAGAAAATAATTGCAAAAATGGTGGATACTTATAAGGACTGGCATGAGAAGCTACTTTTCACCTTATATGCTTATCGAACCATAGTAAGAACTTCTACTGGGGCAACACCTTTCTCATTGGTATACGGAATGGAAGCTGTATTACCGATTGAAGTTAAAATACCTTCGCTCCGTGTCTTGATGGAAGCAAAGTTGGAAGAAGCAGAATGGGTTCAAGCAAGATATGACCAGTTGAACCTAATTGAAGAGAAAAGATTGAAAGCACTATGTCATGGGCAAATGTACCAAAAAAGGATGATAAGGGCTCACGAGAAGAAAGTTCGCCCGAGAGAATTTAAAGAAGGCGACTTAGTGTTGAGGAAAAGTTACCGGGGAAAATGGGCACCAAATTGGGAAGGACCTTATATCGTATCAAAGGTTTTCTCAGGGGGAGCATTAATTTTAGCTAAAATGGATGGAGATGAACTTCAGAACCCGATAAACTCAAATTCAGTCAAGAAGTATTATGTTTGAAGAAAGAAAAAAGAAAAAAGAAAAAAAGAAAAGAAAAAAGAAAAAAGAAGAAAAAATAAAAAAAGAAAAAAGAAAAAGGAAAAAAAAGAGGGGTTCAAAATGAAAACCCACAATGGGCGTTTTCAAACCAAAAGGGGACCTAAGTTGAAAACCCATAAAGGGCGGCTTAGGTAATTAATAATTAGGGAGATTTTCTTGGGAACGTAATACAGATGAGTTATGGACTTTCTCTCATTGTCACCATTGTCAAAGTCTGCTCAACATGGGTAGTATTCAAGACATCTTATGGCGTTTTGACTAGAGGAGTTTTGGTCATTGATGTTTGAATATTTGTAACTTCTTTTCTTTTTGCCATAATATTGATGAAGTTTTGTTTCTTAGCCCTTCTTTCTTTGCTTACATCATTTCCCTTTAAGCATCTTGCATTGAAATGAGAATTAATAAATTTGACATCACTTGAAATATACAAAAGATTTTTGGGCATTACTTTGAGATTTATCTAAAAGGGTATTGGAACTATGAGGTATTACGTGGTTAAATTTGGAGCTTTGGGCGTAAAGAGCAGTAAACACATGAAGAGGTTCAAGGTGGAAGTAGGTTTTGCTACAAAGATTTCCATGTAAGCAATTCAAAGATCTCTGTGGATGGAGGAATTAGAGAATCCTCAAGAGATGTTTTGACATTACCCTAAGACAGCATGTTTCAAAGTAAAGATGCTTACATGAGATAGTTTGTTTTCTACAACAATGAGAATAATTTTACAGATATTGGAGGAAATAGTTAAGGATATGAGACAATGGAAGAACAATAGGATCCTAGGAAGCTAGTCACTAAACATTGATGTATCAACTACAATGATAACTTGACAAAGGCTAAAAGAGTGTTGAAGAATATGAGGATAAAGTTAGTCATTCCAACCAGGAGTACAAGATAACTGGATTGAGTGGGCAAATGTGCAAAAGATCAGAAATGTTCTCAGTGAAGAAAATAAGTACTAAGAATAAGAATGGAGAAGAAGAGACGATGAAGATGACTATCAATGATTATTTTATCAACCACCGTAATTTTTAGATGATTTTCCACGATGGCAAGCCTAAGCATCCCCCATATATCCCCACGGAATTTCACTCTTAGGTGTCTTAACAACGCTATACACTTCGCAAAGAGTTTCCCTGGTTGAAAAATCAAGGCAGAGGTCACAAGAAAGGATGAATATGGCATTGAACCTATGGTACAACATGGTAGTGTTTTGGTGAACTCCAATTTCACCCAAATTAAAGGACGGGTCCTACAATTCCCGAAGTTAAGAGTAGACAATGGTGAAGATTACTTTCCAAGGAATGGTTGATGGAATTTTAACAACAAGAAATTGGTGAAGCCAACTAGTGTTGAAAGATGGGCTGGTGCAAGCTTACTTGCTCATGGTGATCCTAATAGCATGGTGCAAAGCCTTTTAGAATATAGAAATACCATCTGTTACCAGAGTTGAGAAAATGTTTGATATGATATGATTCAAGAAAACTAATAAAAGAAGAAAAAGAGACATGCATTCATGATTTAAACATCCTTAGGGGCATGATCATCATAATTGCATCAAATGTTAATTTCTTTTTACAGGTGTAAAAACTTTTTCTGCAAAAAGAACCTGCCTATCCATTCGGGCATCAAGAGAATGAAATCTACTCATTTATTTGAGCATGAGGAGAATAGAGCCCGCTTATCCATCCAAGCATAAGAAGGATAGAACCTTTTTCAACCTACTTATCTATTCGAGCACGAGGAGAATAGAACCTGCTTATCCATCCAAGCATAAGAAGGATGAAACCTTTTTTAATCTGCTTATCTATTCGAACATGAGGAGAATAGAACCCACATATTTGTTTGGGCGTTTGGAGAATAAAACTGCTTATCTATTCGAGCACGAGGAGAATAGAAACTGCCTATCCGTTCGGGCATTTAGAGAATGGAACTCGCCTATCTATTCAGGCATGAGGAGAATAGAACTCGCCTATCCGTTCGAGCATTTGGAGAATGGAATTTTCTTATTTATTCATGCATGAGGAGAATAGAACTCGCCTATCTATTCAATCATGAGAAGAATAAAACCTGCCTATCTATTTAGGCATGAGGGGAGTAGAACTCGCCTATATATTCAGGCATGAGAAGAATAGAACCCGCCTATTTATTCAGGCATGAGGAGAATAGAACCCGCCTATCTATTCGGGCATGAGAAGGATAAAACCCGCCTATCCGTTCAGGCGTTCGGAGAATGGAACCTGCCTATCCGTTCGAGCATTTGGGGAATGGAATCGGCCTATTTGTTCAGGTGTTAATGATCTGGTAGTTGGTGAAATTCAGTGTCCTTTTTGTTCTTTGGTCTATTCATGTTTCACCGGAGTGACCAAAGATAGGCAGCTACTGTCACTGAATTTTCACCTAGCTTTGTTTTTCTTATTTTTGTTGTATCATTATCTTAGTGTATAGTTTAATAGTTTGACTCGTATGTGCATTAGTGGCATGTCTTAGCTTTATAATTAGTGAGTTTGTTGGTTTCTTTTATGGGTACAGTTAATTAGTTTCAAGTCAAAAGTTCATTGCATTATTTATTGAGTAGTATAAATAGATTGTTTAAAGAAATAAATAGAGTCCATTTATCCATTGATTTTCTTTAAATTATACAGATAAAGAGTTTGGTCCATCTAATTTTAAAACATATAGAGTCCATTTACAAAAGAAAGTATAGAGTCCATTATATAAGGGTCTGATTGGCCTATTTACAATTAAAATATAGAGGCCCGTTCAAGGTTGAAGCCTTAATTATTTTATTATATGTGCAGATAAAGTGGAGCCATCGGATCAAGGGAGACCAGATCCAATGGCGTAGAAAATATGCGGCTTGGACACAGGATACACGTAGAATGCAGACCATGCTAGCTGGAGGATAGAAAATGACTCTTCATCTCAACCGTCAGATCTCGGAGTGATCAAACGGGCTGGATTGATCTAGAGCCAACCACCTGGATCGTCACGCGCTTGCCATTTAGTTCCCAGTGGGTGTTTCATATCTCTTGGCCGTTTCTCATTTTTCTGATCGCTTTCACCAGTGATAGTGTTGACGATCGATGTTACCAGAAACATGCAAACAAAGAAACAAAAGTGGTTAATCCTTATCAGAAACAAAATGGGAAGGGTTAACCCTTGAAGTCAAAGCCAGGGCAAAAATCAAGCAAATTGGGTTCAAAGTAGAGGATTGAAATCCCTTAACCAGAGCCATAACGACGATCAAGTTGTAATTCAGATCAAAGAAGACACATTTTAAGGGAGGAAAATCAGGGATTTGTGCTTAGGATTCAAGCATTTATTGTACTATAAATAGGATTGTAAAAATCACTGTAAAGAGAACAAACAAAAAAATTCATACGAAACACATAGAAACAATTCGGATTACAATTTCATATAGAGCCATACACGTACAATTAGCATTCGGAAGTTGTAAAGCCAACAAGCATTTGTAATCGGAGTTTCAAAGCAATAAGAGAAGCAAGCATTCTGGTAACATTTTCTTCTTTGTTTATATTTTGAGTTCGAATAAAAAAAAGGTTTTTTTACCTTTCCTTTCGGTCGCTGCCGTTCAAAAGCATTCGAGGTTGTGTCCGATGACAGATGCATGCTTCACTTCTTATTGGAATCTAGAAAAAGAGAAAAGAATGGGTTATTTTGTTTTAGAAAAAAATAGTTTTAAAGGGAGAAACTTTTTTAAAAACCAATTTGAGAAAGGGGAATCATCATTTTTTGGGTTTACTACCGTCGATAACGGTGGCCAGCACCAGTGGACGGTGGCTGGCACGGCAGTTCGAGGTTGTGTTCTTCAAGCAGATGAAGAATAGGGTTGGGATTTTTAGAGGATTCAAAAGAAGGCCGGCTTAACCAAATAGGGAGGAAAAGATTTTTTTTATTTTAAGGCCTATTTATACTGATCCATAACCCGACCCGTACCCGCTTTTAAACTCGTTCCCTTCTTTATCGGGTCTTGTACTGTGGCTCTTCGGTTTGTAAACTTTGCAAATTCATCCTATTTTATTAAAATCAAGCATCAGATTTCTAAGTGCTTTTCAAATCGGCCAACCAATCTCAATAATTTCTCAAATCAGTCCCATGTTTTTTCTTAATTGAACATCAAACATTCAATTATTTTGCAAATGGCCTACAAATTTTGATTTTCATTCAACTGAACCCCTGACCGAATATTTTTTTTAAAAATCATCCATTTTCTTTATTTATTTCTTTAATTTGATTTTATGCATTTAATTTATGTGCTTATTTTCTATGTATATATGTGTGCATGTGCTTAAAACCTTAGGATTAGGGTCTTTAAACTTATAATAGAGACTTGTTTGATGAAAAACATTCTTCATATTACGAAACAAAATACACTTAAAATATCACAACCTTAAAAGTTAAAATAAACTTAGACATTTCTTTAGGGTTTAATCACCGAATAACTAATTTCTAAAAAATGCAACACACTTAATCTTTTCTTTTGTTTGATTAAAAAGTGAGAACTTAATTAATGCGGTGTTTTATTAGAAGGGAATGACGGGTTAGCGCCAGGAGTGTTGGCGGTGATTGGAGTTCATTTCTCGGGCAATAAGGCCGTTAAAATAGATTTATATTCATTAAGCGGACAAAAAAATTGAAATCTTTGTGAACTTGCAAATTCCAATTTTCAAAATACTTTTTGAAAGCAATTAGGTACCAATTTTTGGGCATTGTAGGGGTGCTAACCCCTCCCTACACGTAACCGACCCCTGAACTTGTTTTCTCTTGTTTTAAGAAGACCCAAAAGTTATTTTGATAATTAAAATGTTTTATTAAAATAACCTTGCTTTCAAAAGTGGTCCAATCACATTTTTTTTAAAAAGGATTGGTGGTGACTCTGTGATTTTATAAAGTTTTCCAAAACATCAAAACCTTTTCCTAAAAAAAAAGGGTTGAGACAATATGTTCTAGAATTACTGCGATAATAATTCTTTAAGAAATTAAAATCGTAGTAAAAATGATGCAATATGATGTAGTATAATGCGAATGCAAATGAGAAAATATGATGTACATACAAAACACATGTTATATTAGTACCACAACATATTTTACACAAAATGTGTTGATTTTGGTACAACTTTCAAAAGTAAACTTGCATTAGAACAATTTTTTTACATAAGGTGGGCTTGTTTCACCTATATTTCTTGGCCTTAACACCCAGAAACTTGATCTTCATGAAGAGCCATGCCAGCTTCTTGCCCCGATTAGATTCTGACTTAGTTTGTAGGCTTAGAACATCGGTCTGAATGGCTAGAGTCTGGAGGTGCTCTGCTACTTCTCGTACTTGGACAAGAGCTTTTGTCATAGCATGATCTCTATCCCAGACTTGATCCTAAGATTCTTGCAGTCGTGCCTCCCAACGATGATCATTCCACCTTTGAACTTCTTCAAAATTGCTAATTTTCCCCTGGCAAGTTTTCAAAGCTATTTCTAATTCCTCTACTTGTTTTGTTAGAGTTTCGTTCTTCTCCTTGCTTGCTTTTAATTCAGCTACAGAGTCTCAGTTACGGTGCCTCTATAAGGAGTCTTCTAGCTCAGTAATTCGGCCCCTCAAGTTCATATTCTCGGTTCGGCTTCCAGACAATTCTTTCTGCATAGCTATTCGCTGTGCCTGAAAATCTTTGAATATTATTTCCCAAATATCGGCTCGCTCATTTTCCTTTCAGATTTCAAGCTTCCATTTGGCAGATGTTTTCCCGAGATCGGTATATTTTGCTAATACGCAAAGCTTTTTGTAATCAGTCCATAGACCGCTCAAATCTTCTTCAGCTTTGCTTTTTCCCTCCTTCAACCTTTCAATCTCTTATTCCCGAGGCTATATACTGAACTTCAACTGGTTCCTTTCGTTTTCTAATCTTGATAGCTGCCTTTGCATCACGAAGTACTTTTTCTCAAAATCATGCTTCACAATTTTCATTTTTGAGGGATCAACCTACAAATGTTCCTCCACCGATACATTATTTTCTGGATTTATCGTCATTAATTCTTATACTTCTCCACCGTCGATACTCTGGCGTAACTCTAGGTTTTTCATCGAACGACTCCATCATGCAAATATGCTTCCATGCCTGAGTGATCGTGGAGATAGTTTTATTGAATCTTTACCCTTGTATAGAAATTTGCAGGTAGCAAGCCCTCTTATTGCCGGGATGAACTGTCTCGACCTGTATTGCCTGGATACTAGTAACTAAGCATATCCAATTCCACCCCATATTCCAAGTAGAGGGACCTAGTCACAGTCTCCATATTTGTATATAATATTGTTAGAGAAGAACCAGTGTGCTTTCCAAGTGACATCTTTCTCCTAGAGGTTTCAGAAAATAGCCATCCATTTGTCATGAGAGATGTTCTCCTGCCTTCGTGTGGATGCCATATCTTTTAGTGGCGAGTAATTTTCAAAGCATGCTCGATAAGAAAATATCTTCAGCTTCCAAAAGTGGCTATGAAACCAGACCAAAAAAAGTTGAGCACAACCGATGAACCTCCCCTCGTCGCTTCTTCTACAAGCATTGAGAGACCTAAAAGTTCCAGCAAGGATTGCTGGAATAGGGTAATTCATTTTTCAAGGTGATCGAACAGTTCTATAACAGCATCACCAATATATTCCAATGATTTGGGAAAGATAACCAAACCGTAAATGGCTAGGGCAAACATCTTGACCTATTTTTCTCCCTGGGATTGAACCTGGATTAGAACTCGTATGGATCTCCAGGAGATGCACGTGGTTTCCCCTTTTACTTTAACCCTGGCTTTGGCCCATTGTTCGTCCATACCGGTCATTTTTAGCAGTTTTTCCTAAAATGTTGAAGAATTAGGAGACTTGAAGTAGGCTTTATCGACTTGGATTTTTGGGCAACGGATTAAGGCAGTGTACTCTTCAATAGTTGGTACCAAATCGACATCTCCTAAAGTAAAGCAATTGTAGGCAGGATTCTAGAACTGGACAAGGGCTCGAAATAAAACCTTGTCGATACTGACATCTAGCAGATAAGGTAAATCACTATAGTTGCTCTAGAACAACTGCTTGTTTTCTACGTCCCACTGGTCCCAGATTTTTTTTAACTCCCGCAGTTGGTTCTGAGTCGATCTAATACTAGTGAGATCCTAAAGCTCTGACTTTTCACCTTCTAGCAAATTGTCCCCTTTCTGGTGCCGAGTTTCTTTTGACCACCTCCGCACGCCTAAGTTTCCTTCCACCCTATCAAGAAATCGGTTCTCCATAGTAGATCCTTTATAATGGTTGAACTTGCCTCAACACCCTTTTTAATAATAATAATAATAATAATAATAATAAATGCAATGCAATGGCAAAGAAAATCAAATACAAAACAAAACACGTTATTCTCAATATAAATAATATCAAAACAATAAATGAGCTAAATTAAAATATTCCTAGAACATGTTTTTCTACCCAACATGCTTTCAAAAAATAATCCTAGCCCATCATGGTATCTACTCGTATTCTTGTTTTGCATAAAAGAATAGATATGATATCTAATTATTGAGAAAGCAATAAATAAGCAATATTAAATTTAAAGGGCATAATTGAAAGAAATAAACCCCCTATCATTCTCTATTATGCTCTTGTAGGATGACTCTCTAAACGGGCAGAAGTTCGGTATGGCTCTAAACAAGGTAGGCTGCTATGGTTCACTACACGTGGTTTAGTTCCAACAAAGGTACCCAAATTGTATTTACTATCCTACTAAGGCTAGTAAACACAATTCAGGGGGATACATTCTCCTAAGTCTGCACGGAGATGGAAATATCACAAAGACAATGGGGAATATATCCCAGAAGTGATCCACTATCATGCACGGAGGCGGTACCTCGTGAAGGAGTATCTTATCACTCCCACTTAAAAGGGACGAAGCTCGGGTGCAGAGCTCATGATATGCAAAACGAAGAAAACAAAAATTTAGGAAACCTGTTTGTAAAGAATTTAAAAGAAAAAAAGGATCACAAAATAATATTAAACCAAATTTATAGTTTCCACTCATTAGGACAAAAAGTAATCGAATGGTGGCTCGACTCTCGAAAAAAAAGTAGTCCCTAGTAGATTCGTCAAGCTGTAACAACGGGAATCAACATCAATCCTTTTTTTAGTTTAGGTGAGATTGGATCACTTGAAAATCTGGCTATTTTAATAAAACCTATTTTGTGCCATTTTATTAAAATAACGAGTTTTAGGCATGTGAAACCAGGAAAATAGGCTCGGGAGTCAGTTACGTGTGAGAAAGGGTAAGCACCCTGCAATGCCCAAAATTGGTACCTGGTCGATTACATATTGTCTAAATGATAGGAATTAAGAATTTGAATTTAGTTTAAAATTTGTGATCCCTTAATATATTTTAAAAGAATATTTCTTTGTTTGAAGGGAATTTACACCCCTACACCCGGGGTATAATTTCCGTTAGATTCACGAATGAAGAGAACCTGTTAGGATATTTGTTTTGATATAATAATTGAAAAATAATTTTAGACTAAATTGAAAAGATTTCAAAAATGATTTTAAGTCCAAACAACTTGAAAATATGTTTGATGGATTTTTAAGGTTTTGGAATGATTTAAATGTCTTTAAAGTAGCCAAACCTGAGTTTTCAAGTGACTGTACCGATACGGTATTCCCCGTATTGATACGTCATAGGGTTTCAGCTACACTCTATTTGAAACTGTCAAAACCTGTATCGATATAGGTTTTTCCCATATCGGTACAGAGAGTGGTCATTTCGATATGCCTCTTAGCGTTTTGATACGCCTACGTGGCAGAAATCCCAATGGCCAAAACCCCCAAATGGTCTTTTAAATTGTAGGCCCTACCGATACGCTCCTACGCGTATCGATACGCATCAGCTGTGAAGAGTACAATGGCTAGTTCTTGAAGAATCGTTACCGATACGGCTACCTGTATATCGATACGGACAGCTTCAAAACTACAATTATTATTGGAAATAAAGGCCTCAATGGCTCCAATTCAATCCCAACGATCTCCAACAGCTAGAAGCTCAATTGGGAGTATAAAAGGAACCTCCAAGCATCTATGGATGACTAATTCTTCAATTTTCAACAACATTATGATGTCAAATGTGTCTTAGTGCTTAATTCTCATTCTTTGTATAGACAAACACTTGTGAGCTCAAATTGTCAATGTATGCTCAAGTGTTATAGGTTTTGGGTGAGGGCTTTAATGTGCAAACATCAACCTTTAGAGAGGGATTTCATTTGCTAAGTTTTCTCTTTGTACAAAAGTGTTCCCAAAGCTCAGTTTGTGAGTTTTGGTTGCTAGACTTGGTGAGTGAGTCTTGGTTGTAAAGGTTTCCTCCTAAGCCTTGAAAATGGGAAGAATTCTTAGTAAATTGAGAAATCCTTAGTAGGAAGCTAAAGTGGTGGACGTAGGCTTTGGTTAGAAAGCCGAACCACTCTAAATCTTTGTCCATATTTTTCTATCTTTTTGCTTCCACTCCAACCACCCAAAATATATCTTCTCCACCACTTAGCAAGCAATTTGGTTGAGGATATTGGGCTCCACAATTGGTATCAGAGCAAGGCTTAATTCGAGAGGACTACATCCTATTGAGGCGTTCCCGGCAAGCTTGACCAACAAATAATCAACTGAAGCTATAGCGCAATCCATTGACCAACCACCATTCTTTGACATGACCAACTACTCATATTGAAAGAATAAGATGATGTATTTCATGAGAGCCAAGGATTATCATCTTTGGACATTGTTGAAGACGGTCCTTTCGTGCCACAACGAAGCAAGGCGGAATGGAGTGTGGAAGATCGTAAGAAGATGGAGTTGAATTGCAAGGCTCTACACATTTTCTTTTGTGCTTTTAGTTCGGACATCTACGCGGAAATTTCTTCTTGTGAGAGTGTCAATGAAGTATGGGACAAGCTTGAAATCACATACGATGGAACCAATGACGTAAAGAAGACCAAGATCGGCCTTCTTAACCTTGAGTATGAGAACTTCAATATGAACCCAGATGAAGAAATCAAGAGGATGTTTGACCATTTCTCCACAATCATCAATCAAATCAAAGGTCTTGGAGAGAAGATTTCGACAGACAAACTCGTTCGGACGTTGATCTACCCACTTCCCGAATCATGGGAGTCCTCCAAAAAGACGACCATTGTAGAAGCAAAGAACTTGAAGGAGCTCAAGCTTGACGAGCTCGTGGGTTCTTTGCTCACCCATGAGATGATGTCTCAACCCTTGAAGAGGGAGAAGAAGATGGAAGAGCAAGCCATTGATGTGAATGTCATTGCTCTTCCAACCTCCACATGCCAACATGTAGATTCAAGTGAGGAGGAAAGTGAAGATGAAGAGGTGGCCAAGCTCTTCAACAAATTCATCTGATTCATGAAGAAAGAAAAGGAAGAACTAAGACAAGAATCAAGGATGAAGAAGAAGGGGCTAAGCTCTTCAAGCTATAAGAAGAAGGATTATGTGGCTACTTGGAGTGATGACAACTCCACCAAAGATGAACAAGCCAACCTTTGTCTTTTGGCCATCGAAAAAGATTCAAAGGTAACTTCTAATTCATCTACTTCTAGTTCATATTCTTTTGATGAATTACAAGATGCCTATGATGATTTGCTTTTAGAGTTTAAAAATCACATTTTGAAAAATAAGAAAGTAATTTCAAATTTGAAAATTCAAAAATTAAGGGTAAGCGTTCGATCGATTCGAGTCAAAAAATTTTGAGTTATTCGAGTTGACGCGTCATATTTTACAACTCAAATTTCATTTGAAATTTTTTCGAGTCGAGTTTTCGAGTTCATATAAAAATTTAATTGTAATTATTTATGTTATAATACGGTTTGATTCCAATTTAAACGATTTTCTCTAATCATATAAGATATGCATATATATATATTTCTTCATATTTTTTTCATATGTGAAAATATTTCTTCATATTTTTATATATCGGTATATATATATATATATCATAAAAAATTAAGGGACTCGTCTTGAACTTAAAATAAATCCACTAATTACTAAAGATTTCGAGTTATTGGAGTTATCCGAATTTCCATTTTACAACTAAAACTTTATTTGAAATTTTTTCGAGTCGAGTTAAAACGATTCGAGTATTTTTTCCTTGAGTCGAGTTGAGTTATTCAGTTTTTTCGAGTCAATTCGAGTTTTTCTCACCCCTATTCAAAATGATTTGATTTCTAAAACCAAAATTGAACTTGAAGCAAAACTCAATGAGTTTGAGCAAAAGTGCATAGATTTACAAAATTTGCTTCATAAAGTTCAAGAAGAAAAAGATTTGTTTTCCAAAGATCTTGAAAAGAAAACCAATTTTGGAAGATCAAATTTATACCAAAGACAATCGAGTGCCCCTAGATTTTATAATGGAAAATGTTTTAGAAGTATTTGGGTCCCAAAAGGACTAATTACTTCAACTAAAAAGGATGAAATTGAAAAATGGATTCCTAAAGGGACTAAACTTTGTGCTACTAATGTTTGTGGATCCAAAGCAATTTGGATACCAAAAATTACTTGATTGTCTTATTTTAGGTGTGATGGAGAGTGATCAATAAAGTACAACATTGAGGGGGAGTTTCATACACACAAAGATGACACTTGAACAAGGAAGGCTTCACATCCTACCTTTGGTTCAAGTGTGGTAAAAAATAGTTGAATTTCTTTTGATTTTATTTATTTATTTTAATTCAACTAGTTTAACATAATTGTTGGACTAACAATTTGATTGATGCTTGAGTAAGGGGGAGCCATTTTAAAACCCAAATTCTTATTTTTGTCAAAATTTTCAAATCTCCAATGTTATTTTGTACTTAAAGTTACATAAACTCTTTTTGATATAACAAAAACGGGGAGAAATGGTTTGAAAAATTGATTTTATAAGTGAATAAGAGGGAGCTTTAACTATATTTGAAATTTTTAAATCTCGTATTCAAACTTTTAAATACTAAAGGGGAGAATATCAAACAATTTTTCAAGTTGTTTTATTATATCAAAAAGGGGGAGATTGTTAGGATATTTGTTTTGATATAATAATTGAAAAATAGTTTTGGACTAAATTGAAAAGATTTCAAAAATGATTTAAAGTCCAAACAACTTGAAAATATGTTTGATGGATTTTATAAGGTTTTGAAATGATTTAAATGTCTTTAAAGTAGCCAAACTTGAGTTTTTCAAGTAACCGTACCGATACAACATTCTCCGTATCGATACGACTTAGGGTTTCAGCTATAGTTTATTTGAAACTATCAAAACCCGTACCGATATAGGTCTTTCCTGTATCAATACGGAGATGGGTCGTTTCGATACGTCTACATGGCAAAAATCCCAACGGCCAAAACCCCTCAACAACTATTTCCCAACGGTCTTTTAAATTGCAGGATCAGCTGTGAATAACATAACGACTAGTTCTTAAAGAACCGGTACCAATACGGCTACCCGCGTATCGATACCAACAGCTTCAGAACTACAATTATTGCGGGAAATAAAGGCCTCAATAGCTCCAATTCAATTCCAACAGTCTCCAATGACTAGAAGCTCAATTGGGGGTATAAAAGGAACCTCCGAGCATCTATGGATGACTAATGCTTCAATTGTCAACAACATTATGATGTCAAATGTGTCTTAGTGCTTAATTCTCATTCTTTGTATAGACAAACATTTTTGAGCTCAAATTGTCAATGTATGCTCAAGTGTTATAGGTTTTGGGGTGAGGGATTTAGTGTGCAAACATCAACCTTTAAAGAGGGATTTTGTTTGCTAAGTTTTCTCTTTGTACAAGAGTGTTCCCAAACCTCGGTTTGTGAGTTTTGGTTGCTAGACTTGGTGAGTGAGTCTAGGTTGTAAAGGTTTCCTCCTAAGCCTTGAAAAAAGGAAAGAATTCTTAGTGAATTGAGAAATCGTTAGTAGGAAGCTAAGGTGGTGGATGTAGGCTTTGGTTAGAAAGTCGAACCACTCTAAATCCTTGTCCATATTTTTCTATCTTTTTGCTTTCACTCCAAACACCTAAAACATATCTTATCCACCACATGGCAAGCAATTCGGTTGAGGATATCATGCTCCACATAAGCTATTTTTGAAAATTATAATTTAGAAATAAAATGATATTTTATAGTGGGAACTGACAAAAAGTGGCACCTTTTACGTACGAGATACGTTTTTCACGATAATCCCTAAAACAATTTTTAATTTAAAATTAAGAAAAATATAACATATATATGAATATATATATATATATATATATATAAACATTACGTAAATAATAACAGTAATGGTAATAATAATATATAACATATAATTACAATAATAATTTAATATGATTGTAACGATAGTATATAATATACTTATATATATTCATGTATAAAATACTAAAAAATAAAAATAATTATAATAATTATAAATCAAATATAATAATAATAGCAGTAATGATAGTATAAATAACAATATAATAACATAATTATATAATAATAAAACTAATTAATATAATTAGTGTGATAATATATGATTAATAATTATGATATTAATGGATAAATAAAAAAAGTAAAAATAGTGGCCAAAATGGAATAAACCAGGAATTAAGGTGCAAAAATGTGAAGGATACGAAGTGGAGGGACCGTGAGCATAATTTGCCCATTCATCATAAACGCGCGGATCCTTCCTTCTAGTCGGGTCGATGCGCGGGTTGGAGAGGGTCAAAATGGCATCGTTTTGCTTGGCCCTTAAATACCCATTTATCCCCAAAAAACTTCATTTTAAGTTTGATAACCCAAAAAATTGAGAGCTCTCTCAACCCTCCCTTCTTCACTCGATCGAAGATCGAGAGCCGCCAGACGCTCGCCGTGCACCGCCGCTGCCGTTTACGATGCCAGATAACATGGAAAAGGTGGTTCGATTCGGTTTTAGGTGCTAATCTCAAACCAATGTTAGTTTTTCTTAAATCTAATCCTATTTTCCTAGATCTAAAAAAATCCAAAAGGTTTTTATATGATTTTGTTTACCTCTTTTGTTCTTATTTTTTTACTTTTCTTTTTTTGTGTTTGATTGCTTCTTTTTTTCTAATCTTCGATCCTTTGTTTTCCTGGTTCAAAACCCTTTTATAAGGCTTTTGATTTAGGGTGAGATGTAAAGGGAAGATAGATGGCGGCTCATAGTTTTTGAGTTAAGGCGGTAGAGATGGTGACGAGGTTAAGTGGTGGTGGCAGGGGATTTAAATGTAGGTTTAGGGCGATAGTGGGATGATTATCCGGCTGTTGATAGCAGCTTGGACAGTGAGTGGCGGCTCTAGGTGAGTGGCGGCGGTGGCTAGACTTAAGAAGTAGCGGCGGTGGCTGATAGTTTAGGTTAGATTAGGTTTAGGGTTTCTATGCAATTAGGGTTTGAGGGGTTTGGTTATTGTTGGATTATAATGTTCAGGCTTTAAGGCCTGGTTAGAATTGGTTATTACAACTGCCTCTCTTTGCTCATTGTTGTATAACAACAATAGATCAAAGATCAAAAGAACCAATTCTGTTCGGCCTACTTTGGCTGTACTCCGTACGGTGTCTTTTGTCTTCGATATTCTTCTATAGTCTTGAAAAGGTGAACTAGGTGATCCGTTCCATCGCATTTTCAAGGAGACAAGATTTGTTGTTGTGTTTATTCCACTGCAATTTCAAGGAGATAAACTCGTTAGTGTATTCATTCCACTGCATCCTCGAGGAGATGAAATTATTGTTATACTCATTCCACTGCAATTTCAGGGAGATGAGTCTATCGTAACGTTGTCTGTCCACTGCAAAATCAAGGAGACGACTCTCGGTGTCCATTCTACTACATCTTTAGGGAGACGAACTTACTTGTGTATTCATTCCACTGCATCTTTAGGGAGATGAGATTGTTGTGGCTTTATCCATTCTATTGCAGATTCAAGGAGATGGGTTTGCCTTCACGTTCATTTTACTGCATCCTTATGGAGATGAACTTGTGATTTTGTCTGTTCCACTGCACGTTCAGGGAGACATATTCGTTGTCGGGTTCATTCCACTACATCCTCAGGGAGATAAACTTGTGATTTTATCTGTTCAATGTTGAATTGATATGTTCTACCACTTGTCAGAGAGACGGAATCTGTAAAACTTGTTTTGCAGACACCTTTAGGATGCTATGAATCAAATGATCCTATCTTAAACATGTCTAATGAATGCATGAATGATTCTAGTATGAATGCAAAATGCGATTCGAAAATGTTCGGATGTCGGAGTCGGCTTGAGCATCTATATCTGCCCTGAAGCTGATATAACACTATCTAATTTGAGTTACCAGGCCTTGTTTTCTTTCGATCTAATTAGATTAAGAAGATACATTTCCCTAGATTTCTTAGCCATCTCTTCGATGTACGATTAAGGGCAATATTTTTCTTCTATCGAGCCCTTTTACCCATGGAAATGTCTTTTTCCAGTCGAAATTGCCTTTGGTCCCTATACTTTTAGGAATCTTTCAAGAGCAATGTAAATAGATCTTTTCATATTTGTGAAATTGTTAGTTTACCGATCATTATGTCAATGTATAATACTCGTGTAAACAAGGGCATAAGATAGAATGAAGAGTTTATTGAGAGTAAGGTTGACATTATGGCAAGCATTGAAATAGAACAAAGCAAAAGACAAAATTAGGTGCCCCAAATATCGAACGGGCGAGCTTCACTGAATCAACTTGTCGAGAACCCTTTTGTGCCTGATATGTGTTTAGGAGACCTCGAGGGCTTTGCTAATATCCCAAGATGCAAAATTCCCCAAATTTTCGAGGGAATGGGCCGTCGAATACCTTTGCCCCTTCTGATCAAAATTTGAGCTGCCCTTTTTGGGTTTTCAACTCAAAACCTCCTTCAGTCTCAAGTCGCCCTTTGTAGATTTTCATTTTGAACCCTCCTTTTTTTCTTTTCTTCTCTTTTTTCTCTTTTTTTTTGAAAGCGCCATTTCGAGTTTTTACTTTTTTGTTTTTTATTTTTTATTTTTTTTGTCTCAAGTAAAATACCTCTTGACTTAATCAGAATTTACAGAGCTTGGAAGGTCTGTACCATCCATTTCCGCCAAGATCAAATCTTCTCCAAAAAAGGCTTTTTTTTACCACATAAGGCCCTTCCCAATTTGGCATCCATTTCCCTCGAGAATCTCTCTAAGTTGGTAGGATCTTTTTCAGCACTAGATCCTCTTCCTGGAATTCTCTTGGACGAACCTTCTTGTTATAAGCTCGCATCATCCTCTTTGGGTACATTTGACCATGTTGGATTGCTTTAAGTCTTTCTTCCTCAATCAAGGCAAGTTGGTCGTATCTAGTTTGGATCCATTCTGCTTCATCCAATTTCAATTCCGACAAAACTTGAAGGGAATGAAGCTCGACCTCGATGGGTAGTACCGCTTCCATCCCATAAACCAACGAAAAAGGTGTGGCCCCGATAGAAGTTTTGACTGATGTACGATAAGCATATAAAGCGAATGGTAGCTTCTCATGTCAACATTTGTAAGTTTCTGTCATCTTTCCAACAATCTTTTTAATGTTCTTGTTGGCCGCTTCCACTGCCCCGTTCATCTGAGAGCGGTATGGTGACAATTTGTGATGTCATATTTTGAATTGTTTGCACACTTCGTCTATGGTCTTATTATTCAAGTTTAATGCATTGTCAGATATGATACTCTACGGCATCCCATACCGACATATACTTTCTTTCTTTAGGAATCTGCTAACTACTAATTTGGAAACATTAGCATAAGTAGCTGCTACTACCCATTTGGCCGAACAACATGCAAAAGGTGGTTCGATTCGATTTTGGGTGCTAATCTCAAATCCAAAGTTAGTTTTTCTTAAATCTAATCCTATTTTCCTAGATCTAAAAAAATCGAAAGGTTTTTATATGATTTTGTTTACCTTTTTTGTTCTTGTTTTTTTGCTTTTCTTTTTTTGTGTTCGATTACTTCTTTTTTCTAATCTTCGATCCTTTGTTTTGCCAGTTCGAATCCCTTTTATAGGGCTTTCGATTTCGGGTGAGGTGTATATGGAAGACAGGTGGCTCATGGTTTTTGAATTAGGGTGGTGGAGATGGTGACAAGGCTAAGTGGTGGTGGCAGAGGATTTAAATGATGGTTTAGGGCAGTGGTGGGATGATTATCCGCCAGTCGGCAGCAGCTTGGACGGTGAGGCAGCGCGACTTGGACAACGACAACTCCAGGTGAGTGGCGGCGGTGGCTTGAGGAGTGGCAGCGGCGGCTGATAGTTTAGGTTAGATTAAATTTAGGGTTTCCATGTAATTGGGGTTTGATAGGTTTAGATATTGTTGGATTATAATGTGTGGGCTTTAAGGCCCGGGTAGAATTGGTTATTACACACCACTTATTAAAACTCATTTTTTCCATGACATGTTCACCGATTGAGCCTTTTTTTTCTTCTCTTGATAGCATGAAAGGCCTCGTGAGCTATAAGAATGTTGTCTTGAATTGCTCATCCACTGATGAAGGCAGATTGCATTGGAAGATAAAATTGTTCAAAATAGGTTTCAATCTTGCAGCAATGATTTTGGGAATGATTTTATATCCAAAATTACATAGACCTATGGGTTGGAAATGATTGACATCTTCGGGCTCAATTTTCTTGGGGATCAAAACAAGATCAGTCTTATTGAGATCTTGGGGCATTTTCCACTCATGAATTCTTTGACGAGAAAGATGACCTCCTCCTTAATAATGTCCCAACAAGAATGGTAAAAGATTCCTGAAAATCCATCCGGTCCTGGAGCTTTAAGTGCCCCCAGGTTAAAAACAGCTTCATGAATTTCTTTATCGACACTTCCTTGCATAGATCTTGATTCATTTCTATTGAGATCACACAGGGAATATAATCATCAATGCCCTCTAATTGAATCGATTGGCTTTTAAAGAAAAGCGTTTTGAAATGATTCTGGAGCAAGGATGTGATTTCCTCCTCATCTTCCACCCAAAAACCAAGCTGATTTTGAAGTTTGAGGATGACATTTCTTCTATTTTGGACAGTGTAGCATGACAAAATTTTGAATTCCTGTATCCCATTTTAAGCCAATTAACCCTAGATCTTTGTTGCCAAAATCTCTCCTCCTGTTCCCACTTCTTATCAAGTTCGCTTTTAAGGGTTTTCATTCGAATGGCAGATTCATGAGTAAGGGTTCTTTTTGAATTTCAGCAATCTGTTTACAAAGAGCCTCTGTGGTTTGCCTATTTTCTCCGAACTCTTTTTTGCTCCACTTTTGAAGTTTGCATTTGGTCATCTTTAGCTTCTAATTAAAAGCTGAGTTGCATCTTCGATTTGGAGTTTGTTTCCAAGTTTCCTCAATAGATGGTAAACATTCCTCCTCAAGATAGGGTTGCCTCCAATTTGGCAGCAATATTCGGCTTTCCAGATTGTCTCTAATATTTCTTAACTTGTTCAAGAATTCTTGTTTGTCATCTCTGTTTGGAGGGCCATAGACAAACGACAGAAAGCATGACAGATTGTTCTTGCAAGTGATTTTCGTTTGTCTGCAGATAAAATATTTATGTGAATCTCATCAGACAACCATAGCGCGAGTCCTCTCGAAAGTCCCAGTGGTTCGATATAAAAACAATGTGCATATCTAAAGCGGTTTCTCAATCTTTCTAGTCTAGCTTTCCTTTGCGTTGTTTCGCACAGAAAACTAACCTCAGGTTGGTGCTTAGCAATCAGATTAGAGAGTGCTCGGCTGGTGTCTGCCTGGGCCTCTCACATTCCAATACATGCATGACATGATAACAACGGAAAAAGAAAACGATGGCACTCGGAGACCGGAAAACGAACACAATAAAAATGGTCACCAGAACAGAACACAAAGATGGTGCTACCATAGGCAGAGGAAAAAGACCCTTGAACCGACCGTCAATGTCGGGATGTTCAAGAAAACACAGCAAAGCAGAAGAACAAACTTTAAACAGTCAAACGAACCTGAGTAACGACAGAAGAATAAACTTCAAGGACTAGAACTAGCAGAAAATGGCCTCGTAATCAACGTGGAGAGCGACAACCAAAGGTTAAGGCTGAGGAACCGGGAAGAAAAAACACCTTATCAATCGAAGATGGAGATCCCTTCATCAACGAAAAGAACCTGGAAATCGACCGCCAGAAAAACACAAAGAGAAGAATGAACCAGCGCAACTTAAAGGGAAGCTCACGAACGCAGCTCCTCGATCCCTCCCTGTCGCCTCCAAAAGCACCTCACTAAACCGACCGAAACTCAAATAGAAGACCGACGAAACACTTAGAAGAGAATTCCACACATCTAAGCTGCCAATCGAGCAAATCTCTAGCAAATTTCGTGAACAAAGATTGAGAAAATTTGGGGGAGAAAGCTAGGGATTTGGGGTTCGTGGGCGTGTTTAGGTTTGCATATGCCTCATTGTGAATGTGACAACATGCGTCATGTTACATTATTTTAAAACATATTAATTTTAAATATATTTTCATATTTTAAAATTATTTGCTGAAATTGAAGGCAAAATTACCACAATATTGTGATTTAATTTTTTCCCTAAATATGGTTCACTTGTTTAATTCTAAATTTATAGTTGTTTATTGTTCAAGTCAGAAGTCGGATTAACTTTTACCCGACTTTGAACAGTAAATCTCGAAAAAATAATAAATTAATCAGGCCAAAGTCAGAAGGTCCTCTGTTCAACTTCAAATAAGGACAATGGCCTCCAGCTTCGGCCACGTGACATCACCGTAGAGAGCCAGAAACTGTTGAAAGTCGGGCTGCCCTCTATCCGACTTCAAACAGTATCAGCAAAGGGCAGTGCAGGGTGGCAATGCTTCAACGTGATTTTACAGTGGGAGGGTGGCATGCATGCACCATCCACGCATGCCTCGGGAAGGTAAGGTTTTTTTTTTAATTGTTATAATTTTGATTGGATGGTTGGTAGGTGGGTTGGGTGGTTGAAATTTAAAGTAGTTGGGGTTAAATAGGGGTTGAAGGTATGTATATTTTGTAATGAAATTTTTTAGAAGATAGAGTAAAGAAGAAGAAGAAGAAGAAGATTTAGAGGAAATTTTGTAAGTATAAGATATATATTTTATTTTTGAATATTATTTTTACGAATTTTTAATATTTTTTCAGTTGATTTTTTTTTTAATTTTATATCATTATATTTTTTGAAAATTTTGAAGTTTATGTTTGAATTTTTGATATTTAAAATTTGTGTTAAACCATCATTTTTGTGTTGAAGAGAAGAAAATTTGTAAAGAGATTGAGTAAAGAAAGGAAGATTTGAAGAAATATAGTAACTATGGCAAAATTTTAGGTTGATGTTTGAATTTTTTAAATTTGTGAAGAGATTATGTTCTTTTTTTTAATTTTCAAGTTTATGTTTCATAGATTTTATGTTTGAATATTTGTATTGTTTAATTAATGGTTTATTAGATTTTATTTATAATGCTTTTTGAAAAAAAAAACGAGTATATTGGGACTAAAATGAGTATTTTGGGACTTGAATGAAAAAATTAGTAAATTATTGAGTACTTTGTAAAAATCTTAAAATTGAAGGGTTCAATTGAGTTGGCAATTAGTAAAAAAAAATTAATGTTTGAATTAGTCTTTTAATTTAGGAGTTTTTTAAATTGTATGTAGTTACTAGTAGTGGAATTGAAATTTAAACTAATAAGTTGATTTAGTTATGTAATTTAAACGTATTAGAGTTAAAATTTAAATTTCGTAGAATTTTAGCAAATTAGAAACTAAACTAAAATATTTTGATAAATTTTGGGACTTGAATGAAAAATTAGTAAATTAGTGAGTACTTTGTAAAAATCTTAAAATTGAAGGGTTTTAAAGGCAAATTGTTGAATGATATAGGGACTAAGGATAACAGTTATATTAGTTATAGTAGTAGTAGTAAAAAACGTTTTTTAAATTTTATTTGTAATTTTGAAGAATTTTTTTTGAATTTAGGAGTTGAGTTGGCAATTAGTAAAAAAATTATTAATGTTTGAATTAGTCTTTTATTTTAGGAGTTTTTTAAATTGTATGTAATTAGTAGTAGTGGAATTGAAATTTAAACTAATAAGTTGATTTAGTTATGTAATTTAAACGTATTAGAGTTAAAATTTAAATTTCGTAGAATTTTAGCAAATTAGAAACTAAACTAAAATATTATTATAAATTTTGTTTGTTTAGTTTATTATTTTTTTAATGTAGTAGATTTAGTCTCAGGTCCTAATATATTCTTACTTGTCTTGTAGGATGCGTGGGCAAGTTCCTCTTTTGCGATTACAGGATCGACACATTTCTAGTCTCACAGTTGATGAGATGGTATAAATTTTTTAATAATTTATTTATTAGAAATTTAATTACTTTTTTCTTTGTTAATAATATTTATTGGCTATTAATATGTTAATTACAGGATGTGGAGGATACATTTAAGTACCATCTAACCATGGAAAAAAAATCCTCCGGGCGAGCGAATCATTGAACGGATGCAAGTTTTCGAATTTTATTATGCGACCTTCATTCGGGGGTACAAGTTGGCGCCCAGGTTGATTGCCGCTCTGATTGAGCTTTGGAGGCCAAAAACCCATATGTTCCATATGTCGTGTGGTGAATGCACAATCACACTTGAAGACGTGGTCATGCTTATCGAGGTCCCAGTAAATGGGGCACCATTGACCAGGGAACCGTTGATTGACCAGACGGAAGCTACACCTCAAGCAATTTGCTCATTTTACCTTGGGAAGGTGTCGGATAAATCAAATTTGAAAGGATCCCGTGTGAAAATGAGTTGGTTGTAAAGTGAATTTAAACTCGAAAAATATAATTCGGTTGATGCGATTTATAATGCCAGTCGAGCTTATATTCTACAACTCATTGGAGGTATACTGATGCCGAATAAATCTGTCAATCTTGTTCATACACGGTATCTACGCTTTTTGAGGTATTAGTGGGAAGCTGCTAAATATAGTTGGGGATTAGCCATATTAGCGTTCTTGTATCGTGAGTTGTGCAGGGGCGCTAAAATAGAAAATGGTCATAAGGTTCGGGGTATTGGTGGATGTTTGTTGTTGCTACAAGCGTGGGCTTGGCAGCGACTTCCCTTTTGAACATCGATACAGTTCCCTCTTGTTGCCATGTAATTATCCTGATTTTGAGTTCAAATTTTAAATTAAATTTATTTATTTTTAAAACATTTTTGTGATTTGTATGCAGATGGTGAGAGAAAAAAGCACAACCGGGATTGGCGAACAACAACTTGAGAGTATTTACAGCTCAGATTAATTTGTATTGTCAAGAACAGGTATCTAGTTAAATGTATTGTTTACAATTTAGTTAAATATTTACAATTTATTATTTACATTATAGTTAGATGTCTTATTATTATAACAATCCTTATTTGCAGTTTATTTAGATGTCGTACAACGATGATCGCATTTTTGTACCAGATGATCTAATGCGACATTCTAATCAGTGGTTTAGTGTTACACCGTTGATTCACTTTGCGATTTTTGAGTTCCACTTTGCCGACAGGGTGCTGAGGCAATTTGGCATCCACCAGTCCATTATGTATATTCACATTGATCATGACTATTTGCACGATTTTGATGGACGCGGCAGGGCAGAAGTAAATTAGGAAACCACACACATCGAGTACATTAATATGTGGAACAAAAGAGCTTCAACGTTACCGCTTCGCGCTCCAAACCAAGAGGATGATTTTGATTTTGAGAGGTCAGTCTACCTGATCTATTTTTTTAATAATGGAATGCCGTACTTAACTATGGGCGATGGACGGGAAGAATGTCGAAAATATAAGAAAAAATACGGTGGTAAGGGTGAATCCTTTAAGAGTGCAACAAGCGCATCTCAAAATCCTGTTTGGAGTAGAAACTCTGAAGGTTGGCCAACCACGTGGGAACAACCAGAAGTGGGCCCGCCAATTATATGGGAAAAGGAACCGGCTCCTACATATGTACAACCAGAAGTAGGCCCGAGCTCCTCATATACTCACGGGTTTGATGATGTTGTTTTATACACACCCGAGTTTTGTCCTCCACGGTCACCTCTTTACTCGAACTTTGGACAGAGCATAGATTTTTAGGAAATGCAAAATTTTATGAATTCACCAGAGATTATGGGAGGGCAGAGCGGTTACATGGACTTGTTCACAACACCGCCTCCTATGCCCTCGGTGACTGAGGAGGTGAGCTACACTGAAGAGGATGCTGAAGAGGATCCTAAGGTAGCACAGAGGCCACGACGTGCTCGACGACCGCCACCATCTTATCTTTCGACCATATACGCTCATGGTCATAAATTACGTAAGAAAAAATGATTTTATGTATTTTGTGTAATACATTATAGGCATTTGAGTTTGAATTTGAATTTTATTATTTTTTATTTGTCACTGTATTTTATTATTCACTTAATCTAAAACTAATTAAAAAAATAATTGATAAGTCAACAACTAACTCAGCTTAAGTTTTTTTTTATCAAAAACTCAACTTAATCTAACTTAATAACTAACTACACATGATTTGAACAAAATTAAAACTTAAATTATCAAAAAAATCGAAACTACAAATTTTGTGAATTGTACTAAATTCTTGTTGTAAAAGAACTATTATTTTATAATTTCTTTAATTTTATGTTATACATATAATTTGCAATTGCAATTTGAAAAGTTTTTAAAAAATAAAATGTACAATTGAAATTAAAAATTAATCTTACTTAAAATAAAAAGAAAAGAAAAGAAAATGAGATTGAATTTGAAAAAAAAGCAGTCGATTGCAATAAAAAAAGGCAGGTGCATGAATTTAAAAAAAGGTTGAATTCAAGGTTGAGTGGGTGGGTGGGTCTGTATTAATTTCGGTTTAAGTGTGATATAGTTTGTTTTTTTAATATTTTGGTTTGATATTTAACTCGATTCAAGAACTTAAATTCAAACTTAAGTTCCAATTCCAATTCAAATTTCAATTTCGATTAGAATTAATATTTAGCTTAGAATTAATATTTAGCTTTATCTCGATTAAAATTCAAAATCAAAGTAGATTCGAATTAATATTTAGCTGCGATCAAAATTAAAAATCAAAGTAGATTCGAACTAATATGTAGCTACATCTGAATTAATATTTAGCTGCGAATAAAATTAAAAATCAAAGTAGATTCGAATTAATATGTAGCTACATCTGAAATTGACTTTCTTAAATTTCAATTCCAATCTTCCCCCGTATTAATTATTATATTTATCTGTTCAAGCTCAAATCACCTTAACGGCTAGTTTTTCATTTGATTTGTTTCAACGATTTGAGCGTGCTACGAGTCTAAGTATAACTACCACACATTTGGACATTTTCAAATACAAACATAATATCACCAAATACAAACATAATATTTTCGAGTACAAAAATAAGAAATCAGTAAGGCATAGGCACATATCTTGGTTCATTTGGACATTTTGATTTCGAATGGCCTTCGGCCCTACATATGGCACATCTCTTTCGTTATCCATTCTCTTTGTGATGAAGATCCATACTGGTGTAGTTGCGAGTCGATCTAGGTCGGCCAGTTGGAGTTCTACGGAGTGTAGGATCCGGTAACCATTTTTCATGCTCCACTGACGGCCAATACATTGAATTCGAGATTGGTGGGAACTCATTTCTATAAATATCTAACATCTGGTTGAGACTGAAGTATTCATCAACATATGTGTATGGGTCAACATTGGCGAACATACATGCTGCAACTGCATGAGCACATAGATATCACCACGCTTGGAACTCGCCACAATCACACCACCTACGTCTGAAATCTACTCGAAATACATTTGAATAGGGTGCTCCATGTCGGGTTCTGGAACCAACAACATCAAAGTCTCATTCATTCGGTTGAATGTGTGAACGGTCAACAACGTTGCACTCTTCACATTATCATCCATTTTTGTCACAATAGTAGGAGCCGACGTTGTTCCCTGTTTATTAAGGACTGGACCTACTTCCCTTTAATAGACCAAACCTTAGCCAAACGGTAGTACGTCTCTGTTACCAAGCTTGCTATTGGGAGATGACGTGATCCTTCCAGTACACCATTTATGCACTCCACAAGGTTGGTTGTCATTTGCCCGTATCGTCTACCACATTCGTCATATGATTGAGCCCATCTTTCTCTCTCGATACTGTTGGCCCAACTCCAAACACGCTTATCGTATTTCTATAAATTCACCATCTTCCTCTCAAATTCTGGTCTTAGTAGTTGATACCCTGTATCATAATATATGTTGTTAGCATCAACAAAAATCATAGCACATAACTGCATAGACATATATAACAGATTTTGAAAGAATGATACTTACCCATGCTTAAAATCTCAATGCGAAGGTATTAATTTTTGAACTGCTCGTAGCTATGCTTACCGATATGATGAACACAGTATGCAGGGTATGAGTGCGGAGGTGTCCAATGACTTCCTTCTCGATTAATTATTGCTTTGATACTTGTCCTTCGACCAGAGATAACGCATATCCCATCTTCTTAGACGACATGGTCACGCAAACTGGTCAAAAAGAAATTCCAAGCTTCCACCGCCTCCCCCTCACAATTGTGAATGCAATCAGAATGACATTGCTCTCACCAACTTGCGCAACATCAACCAACAATATATGAGAGTATTTCCCGTAAAACCACATTCCATCGACTTGGATCATACGTTTACAAAATAGAAATCCTTTAATACATGGCTTGAATGACTAGAATAGTTGTTGCGCGTGATAAGTGCTCCACAATTGTGCAAGTGTACACGTCGCAAGTTATAGTATAAAAGATATCGTCTCCACAAGGATTGGTGCCACTTCAAGAATCTAATCTCTTGCACTGTAAAAAGTAAAAGAAAACAAGTAGGTGATTGTAGGAGTTTAACTAACAAATAAACTAGAAAGAAAATAAGTAAAAGAAGATGTAATCAAATGAGAGAGAATAGGCCAGGTTATCGTGAGTTGAGGTGTGATAGCCGATTGGATCATCTTGGTAAAAGAGTGCAAGGGCAACTCAGTTGTGTGGCAACTTGTGCAGCGGGGTTGCATGGGCAACTAATCGACGGTTGCCTGGGCAACTAGCTAGGCAACTACTTGGGCGGCTGGGCAACAACTTCAAGGTTTGGCAGAGCGTTCTCCAATGGTTTCTTCTTATCCCTAAGTCGAAACTCTAGCTATTTGTGCATGCCTTGATAATACATCCCTGCGTGTATCAAGGGTGAACAACAATCAATCTTGCGCTCCTCTTAGCCGTTGAAATCCTTAACTTATTCCTAAGCCTGATTAATCTTCACCATCAATAGATTGAATAAAGACCATACTCATTCATTTCTTGAATCTAACTCTCCCGATATTAGATAAATAGATGAAGTTACGAGATCCTCTCCAAATTCACTTACAAACAAGAAGAAAAACCAAGAATGAGTAAACCTTGAATTGAAAGTGCAAACTCTTATTACCTAAAAAAATCCAATTGTTTCTCATAACCACAAAACACAATAACCTTAGCCAAATAGATTTAGTTCATGTCTAGGTTCCAAAGAAACACAAGACAAAGAATTCCTAACATAAACCTAATCGAACAAAGAAGAAAAAGATGAAGAATGGTTGAAGCCTCTTTGTCGAAATCTCTCTCTTTGCTCTTGTTGAAATCTCTCCTCTCCCCTCTCTCTTGTCGAAATCTCCCTCTTTGCTCTTGTTGAAATCTCTCCTCTCCCCTCTCTCTTGTCGAAATCTCTCCTTGCTCTCCCTTGAGTTTGACGGCTTAGTCTCCTTTAAATAGGAGATGGCTAGGTCAAAATCCTTCTTGAGGAGGAAGTTAAGTTGGAATTAAATACTTTAAAAGAATATAATTCTTTATTATATTTAAATTCCTTCTAGATCTTCTCCTATCTTTTTGGGATTTAATTTCTCTTTGACCTTTTCATGGAAATTAAACTCCTTTTGGATTTAACTTTGCTCCACGTCATCTTGGGCTTATCAAACATCAATTTCGACTACCATATCATCTTATCCCTTATCGAAAATTGCCCTAGCAACTAGCTCGGCATCTCCTTCATGCATTGCCCTGGCAACTTGCTTGACATCTCCTTCATGCATTGCCTTGGCAACTGGTTCCAGCCTTGCTTTGACAAGTGATTCTGTACAAACACAAAAGCACACCAAAGCAGTATCTTTTTCCACAAAATTAAGCAAAATATGAAATCAAGCTTGTCCACCAAGGAAACAATGCAAACATGCATGAATGGCTAATAATGAAACTAATATGAGCCTAAGTCTAGCAATAATATGAATAAAAAGGGTAATAAAAATAGTACTTTTGAACACTTAACACACCCCCAAACTCGAACTATTGCTTGTCCTCAAGCAATGCAAACTAATAATTACCCGCCAAGACTTCAATTTTCACAAACTTAGCTTTGAACTTGATTTCAATTCTCAGAACCGTGGCACAAAGTATGATTGGCTTTTCATTTTTCAAAAAACTTAGGAGTTACTTGGAATCAAACTATAATGCTTGTGTGTGCGGAGTTGTGTGCAAGTTGATTTTTCAGATTCTATGCAAACAAGAGGTCTTCAAATTACTTTATTGGGTTCTTTTAACATGTTTTAACTAGAGCCAATTTCGGGCGTGTTTTGTTTTTAGTTTCCTTAAGTTAATTAATTTATTCGACTAGAGCCAGTTTCAGGCACCTCTAGTGATCAATTTTTAGCACATACTAGAGCCAATTTCGGGCACCTCTAGCGATCAATTTTTTAGCACATACTAGAGCCAATTTCAGGCACCTCTAGCATTCAACCAATTTTTATTATAATCCCCCAATTTTTTAACTATCAACCTAAGTTCGCTAGAATTCCTTAAATCAATCAAGCCACACAGTGTTTCATCAAGTTTAGCATCATAGTACGATTCTAAGTGTTTCCATGTTTATCCTAAAATAAAAAGTTATATCAATTAAGTACATTGGAAAAGTCATCATCGGATATTCATCAAATCTAGGCAATTCTTGTCCCAACTAAAGGCATGGCAAGCAATTTATGTATCCTAAATGCAATACTTTAGATGAATACAACTAAACATGGTAACTAACTAATAACAATCCCCCCAAGCTCGAGTGAGGCATTGTCCTCAATGCATGCAACAAAGAAAAATAAAAATAAAAATAAATAAAAGTAAAATGCAATCGAGGACTTACTCTGAGAGTTCGTTATCGTGGATGATTAGTTTCCTTTTGGTCGGTGTCTTGATTCTTTTGCTTGAACGCGATGGTTGCTTCCTTTTTGCCGATGGTGGAATCGATCCTCGTACGAGGTTGTCCTCACCGTCTTCTTCATCAATGTCATTGGCGTTTCCCTTGGGCTTGGAGGATTTGATTGGTGCGGTCTTTGTTGGTGCAATGGATGACTCATCTGAATCTGAAAAATTAGACAATGATTCAGTACGAGTTGATTTGGGCATAGGTGCTTTACCTTTGGCTTTTGCAGTGGTTGTCGGGGCGTGTTTAGCTTTGGTTGCCGCAACATCTTCAGTGTTGGTTGCCGTGGCAACTTCTTGGGCAGGCGTAGTGTAGGTTGCTATGGCATCATCTGTTGTAATTGTCGGGGTAACTGCTTCATTAGTTACCGTGGCAAGGATTTCAGTAAGAAAGATGGGGAACGGCACGCGGCTGTCCGAGTACTTTTCCAAGATGACTTAGGTGATGGCATTGTTGTGATCCTTCATGTACCGCTTGAACATTAATTGTCGGTCTTCAATTTGCCTAAGGTGGTTCACCAACGGTTATAAGAGTGCTTCAAGTTGTCCTGGGGTTGTTGGCCGAGTTTCTCGGGCAGCAGTTGCTTGGGCATTAGGGGTTGCCGAGGCGGTAGGATTTGCCGCGGTAAGTGAAGGCGTTGGGGATTTTACCGGTGCCTCTCCCATTAGCTTTCAGATTTGTGCTCGGTTCCAATCGGACTTTGGTAGGGCCTTTTCATCAGTGGACTCACTTGGGACATGCATCTCCTTGCAAAGATTGGAAATTAAGCAAGGGAAGAAAAGAGAGCCCTTATCTTTTGTGCTACATACAAAAATCTCATCACAAATAATTTTTCCAATGTTAATGATGCGATTATGCAAGATAGAATGTATGAGCAAAAGACGAGGTGCATCAACGGTAATATTGTGTGTGGTGGGCATTAAAGAAGTTTTAACAAACTTATTCCATAATTTTGCCTTGGGTTTAAGCCGAAGTCGATTTACCGTGCCCTTGTATTTACCGTCGTTCCAATGAGTTCCCGGTAGAGTAAGTTCTTGAAGCACCTTGTCGAGTTTCTTGGGTGTGAGTTGATCAACAAAGGCTTGATGCTCGTTATTCTCAATGTAGAGCTCGTAAAAGGTGTTGATGTTTTCGGGGCTTATGAGTATAGCCTTGTCACGAACAAAAACATAAGGATTATCCGGGTTAGGTGAGTGAGCATAGAATTCTCTTACCCATGAGATGTTATCTGGTTCTAATTGATGGCAAAAGATTTTCCACTTTTGATGTGCAATCCTTTCGAAGATGAATGGTTCAAGGCCGAAATCTTGATGAGAGTTGGAGTATTCAAAGCCTTGTTCTTCGCAAATTTTCCGGCTTTCAAACTTGGAGTGAAATCTTTCTTGAACCACCGGTGTAGCAAACTTTTTGTATCTTGGTTCTTTGGAGGAACTTGGATGAACCAAAAATTCAATTTGGATGCCATGGATGATCTTGGTTGTGAGTTTGGTAAAAACAAAAAAAAAGCAAAAGAAACTAAAGAGTTGCAAGATGAAAAGTAGGAATAGGTTTCTTGGAAGTTAAGGGTGATGGGTTAAATAGAAAATATAAGTAGTAAATATGGTGGGTGGGATTAATTGGAAAGAAAGAAAGCAAAGGTTTTGATTGGGGGAAGGTGACGGATAAGGGATTTGGGGAAGGGGTAGTGTTTGGCCGGCTATGTAGGGTTTATTTAGGGTAAGTTGGAGGCTTAATATAAGCCTTAGATTTAGCCCATTAATGTCTTTGTTTAGGAAGTTTCCTTCTTGAATCAAATTCCTCTTTATCTTGAACTCTTTTCCTACAATTCAAAAACAAATAAAATAAGGATTAAAATTAAAGATAAACTAATAAAAGAAAATAAATAAAGATGTGCAAAGAAATTCTTAAACTTAAAATTTAAAAACAATTAGATAAATATGAAAGAAAGAAGTAATCTTAATCTTAAAGAAAATAAATAAATCTATCCTAAAAAGAAAATAAATAATCGAAATTAATAAAAAAAATTTAATAGCTCGAAAAAAATAAAAAGAAAAAGAAAATATTGAAAGGAGAGTATACTCATGCATCTCCTAAGGTGGCCACTTCTTTGTTATGTTCCACATGGGCACCGTTGTAGTGCTTCAATTTTTGTCCGTTGACTTTGAATTCGTGTTCGTCAGTGATGAACTTGATTATCACGGCACCATGGGAGAACGGTTTGACAACTTCGAATGGTCCCGACCATCTTGATTTCAGTTTTCACGGGAAAAGTTTTAGCCGAGAATTGAATAAGAGAACTAGTTGCCCTGGCATGAATTGCCGCGACAATAGTTTCTTGTTATGTCAATGCTTTGTTTTCTCCTTGTAGATTCGTGCATTGTTATAGGCGAGTGCACAAAATTCTTCTATCTCATTGAGGTCCAACAAACACTTTTGTCCGGAACTTTCCCAATCCATATTCACGATCTTGATTGCCCAATATGCCTTGTATTCGATTTCCATCGGTAGATGGCATGTTTTGCCATAGACAAGTCGGAAGGGAGACATACCTAGAGGTGTTTTGAATGCAGTGCGATATGCCCAAAGTGCATCATCTAGTCTTACTGACCAATCCTTCCTAGAGGGATTTACAACTTTCTCGAGTATACCTTTTAATTCCCGGTTGGAAATTTTTGCTTGCCCATTGGTTTGTGGGTGATATGCCATGGCAATCTTGTGAGATACACCAAAGCGTTGTAACATCTTGGCGATGAGTTTGTTGTCGAAGAACTTGCCTTTATCACTGATAATTGCTCTCGGCATCCCAAACTGTGTAAATATGTTTTTCTGCAAGAATCGTTGCACGGTCTTAGAATATTGGTGGGAACTGTAGCTGCCTCAACCCATTTAGACACGTAGTCAACGACAAGTAGAATGTAAAGGTTGCCGAATGAAGATGGGAAAGGTCCCATAAAATCGATCCCCCATACATCGAATAATTCCACATCGATGATGTTTTGGAGCGACATCTCATGTCGTCTAGAGATATTGCCCGTCCTCTGGCAATGATAACGTTGCTTGTAAAACTCTTGGGCATATTTGTACAGTGTTGGCCAATACAAACCAGATTGCAAAACTTTGGCCGCGATACGTGTTCCTCCAAAATGTCCTCCATATGGTGAATAATAGCATTGCCGGAGTACATTCCGCTGCTCCTCTTCAGGGACACATTGACGTATAACCTGATCTGCACATTGTTTAAACAAAAGAGGCTCATCCCAAAATTAATGCTTAGCATCATGGTGGAACCGCTTCTTCCCTTGGTGAGTAAGGCCATAAGGTAAAATACCACAAACAAGGAAATTAACTAAATATGCGTACCAGGGTAATGTCGAGGCATGTGTTGTCGTGGTAACTGCTTCCATGGTTGCTGAGGCATGCGCGTCTAGAGTTGCTGCAGTATGCGCGTCAAGGGTTGTCGAGGCATACGCGTCTAGAGTTGCCGAGGCATGCGCGTCAAGAGTTGCCGAGGTATGCGCATCCATGGTTGCCGAGGCAACTAACAGTTGCTCATCCGGGAATACATCGTATATCTTTAAATCTGCATCCTCCTCCATATTGCGTTCTAAGCGTGATAAGTGATCGGCCACTTGACTATTCCTTTTCTGTCCTTAATTTCAATGTCAAACTCTTGTAAAAGCAATATCCAACGAATCAAATGAGGTTTGGCATCCTTTTTAGCAAATAGATACTTAATTGTCGAATGGTCCGTATGAACAATTACCTTTGTACCAATCAAATAGGATCGGAACTTGTCAAATGCGAAAACTACGGCTAGTAACTCTTTCTCCGTTGTTGTGTAATTCACTTGAGCACTATTAAGAGTTTTACTAGCGTAGTATATCACATGAAAGGTCTTACCTGTGCGTTGGCCTAGGATTGCTCCTACCGCGAAATCACTTGCATCACACATGAGCTCAAAAGGTAGCGTCCAATCTGGTGGAACGACAATGGGTGCTGAGGCAAGCTTTTTCTTTAGGGTTTTGAATGCTTGGGGCGTAAGAATCATCAAAATTGAAGACTTTATCCTGTTCAAGCAAATTGCACAAAGGTTTAGTAATTTTATAAAAAATATGAATGAACCTCCTGTAAAAACGCGTATGTCCAAGAAAGCTTCGGATTCCTTTAACCGAACTTGGTAGGGGTAATCTCTCGATCACGTCCATCTTGGCTTTGTCTACTTCAATTCCCTTGGATGAAATCTTGTGGCCGAGCACTATTCCTTCATATATCATAAAATAGCATTTATCCCAATTAAGGACTAAATCGGTTTCTTCACATCTTGCCAACACCTTCTCTAAATTGCCGAGGCAACTATCAAAGTCATTACCAAAAATAGAAAAATCATCCATGAAGATCTCAAGGAAGTCTTCGACCATGTCTGAAAAGAGTGCCATCATACATCTTTAGAAGGTCATCGGGGCATTACACAATCCGAACGGCATCCTTCGAAAAGCATAAGTATCGTGTTGTCTTTTCTTGATCTTTTGGTGCTATAGCAATTTGATTGTAACCTGAATAACCATCAAGAAAACAATAAAATGGTTTACCTGCAAGACGGTCAAGCATTTGATCAATAAAGGGTAATGGGAAGTGATATTTCCTAATGGCTTTGTTTAGCTTTCGATAATCTATACAAACCCTCCAACCGGTCACAGTCCTGGTTGGAATGAGTTCATTGTTTTCATTACTTACCACTGTTATACCTCTATTTTTTTGGTACACATTGTACCGGACTTACCCATGTACTATCAGAGATAGGGTATATGATGTCAGCATCAAGCCACTTGATGATTTCCTTCATTACAACCCCTTTCATGGCATGATTCAGTCTCCTATGGACCTCAATCGAAGGTTTGTGATCATCTTCCAACAAAATCTTGTGTATGCACATTGTCGGGCTAATTCCCTTCAACACGGTAATTGTCTACCCTATTGCCTTCTTGTGTAGCATCAACATTTTGATCAGCTTCTTTTCCTGCTCAGGCTGTAACTTAGAGGAAATAATTACAGGTAATGTATTATCGGTTCCCAAGTAGGCATATTTTAATTGTCCTGGCAATTGTTTCCACTTAAGAATCGGTGGTTGTTCAATGGAGGGCTTTTCGAGTTTACCTTCCTTACCTGAGTAATCCAGTGGTTCAAAGTATGTACCTGGTCGATTGACTAACCAATTTGCCTCTTCTTGTTATTCCTCATCGATCGGTTCTTCATACTCCTCAGGTTCCTCTTGATCGGCAATGTAGTTTCCGAGGCAACTAAATTCCTCGTCGAAGTCAAACTCTGTCGTGGCATGAAGAAGTTGGCATTCTTCCGGATCATCGGCATGTCTTAGTGTTTGGAACACATTTAGTTTAACTTGTTGGTCATTCACCCTCATTGTGAGTTCTCCCTTTTCAACATCAATCAAGGTTCTCCGTGTTGCTAGGAAGGGTCTCCCGAGAATGATAGGTGCATGCTCGTCTGCTTCACAATCCGAAATAATAAAGTCAGCGGGAAAAATAAATTTATCAACTTTTACCAGTATGTCTTCGATTTTTCCCTCTGGATGCACATAAGATTTGTCTGCTAGCTGTAGCATAACTGTTGTAGGTCTTGCCTTCCCGATTCCTAGCTTCTGGAAAACCGATTTAGGCATCAAGTTTATGCTTGCTCCAAGGTCATATAATACTTTCCCGACGTAGTGGTTTCCGATGGAAAAAGGTATTGTGAAACTTCTGGGATCCTTCAACTTGGGTGGCATGCGATTGTGCAACATGGTTATGCATCCCTCTATTACGGCAACTGTTTCAAACTCTCCTAGCCTTGTTCTCTTGGACACAAAGTCTTTCAAAAACTTGGCATAGTTCGGCATTTGTTCAATCTCCTCAACCAATGGCAAGTTGATATGGATTTGCTTTAGGATATCAAGAAACTTCTTGAATTGATATTCTTTCTTTTGTCGCTTCAACCTTTGTGGGAATGGTGGTGGAAGTTGGATATCTTCAATCCTTTCATTGGTCTAGAACCTGATTGACGGCATTGTCAATTGGGGTTGTCATGGCGTGCCTATCGTTGGTTGCTGCGGATTCCTTATTGCTGGTTGCCGAGGCATGCTTATCGTTGGTTGCCGCGGTAATTCCTGGTTCAGCATCTGAGGCTTTACCGCTGAGTTTGTCTTGTTCTTTTTGTGGAGTTTTGTTTGATGAGCGAGCTTGAGCCTCTTTAAATTGTTGGCCACTTCTAGTGGTGATCGTCTTACATTGCTCATGGCCAGTTCCACTTGCGACTTCAGTATCGCTAGGTAAACCTCCTTGCGGTCTAGTATTCAGGTTTTGAGCAAATTGTCCGACTCGATTTTCCAATGATTTGATTGCAGCCTCTTGGTTTTGCAATCTCATCTCGGTCCTGTTAATAAAAGCATCAGTTTTTTTATGAAGTTACTATTCTCAGCCATATAAGATTCAGTTTTCAACATAAAAGCATTGAGAGAATTTTCCAAAAAAACTAGATGTTGTCGATTGTTGCTGCGGCAACTGTTGCCGTGGCATATTCTACTGGAATCCCGATGCTTGTGCATTATTATTGTTCTGGTTTAGAGCATTGTTGGGATTACTCCATGAAAAATTTGGGTGCTTCTTCCAAGCTGGATTGTATGTATTGGACATCACATTGTTGTTCCGGTTGTAATTCCCCACATAAAAGCTGGATTTCGAATTCTGCATACATTCAGAAGAATCATGGTTACCACCACATAACTCACAAAAGGAATCAATTACCATGACTTCATGTGTGTTGTTTGGTTTCTGCATGTTCTGGACCATCTTGGTTTGAGTGGTCAATTGTGCCGAAATTGAGTCTGATGATCCCAGTTCATGTATTGTGGCTTGGCGTCTAACTCCTCATCTTCTAGCAGATGGGAATTGATAATCATTCTTGGCAAGCTTGTTTAGAAATTGCATTGCTTCCTCCGGCGACTTATCTAGAAGTATGTCGTTTGCCGAGGCATCTAGCATCATCCTTGTTGGTGTATTCATAGCGTTGTAAAACATTGTTACTTGTGTCCACACTGGGAATCCGCGTAGGGGCATTTGTGTAGAAGTTCTTTATATTGCTCCCAAGCCTCGTACATGGATTCATCATCTGCTTGCCGAAAAGAAGTAATTTCGTTACGAAGCTTATCAGTCAAATTTGTAGGATTAAATCGAGCAAGGAAATCACGACAAAGATTGGTCCAAGATCCTATTAATCCGACAAGAATACTATTCAACCATGCTTTCGCCCTATCCCTCAGTGAATAGGGGAATAATCTTAGTCGTAAAATATCGGGGGGTGACTCCTTGTATTTTGAATGAATTGCAAATCTCGAGGAAAGATTTAAGATGTTGTCGTGCATCTTCAATTGCTGAGCCGCCAAATTGACCAATTGTGTTGATCATATTGAACATCACCGGTTTCAACTCAAAGTGGTCGGCTTAAATTTTATGTGTGACAACTCCTGGATTAAGTCTTTCAAGATCTTCTTCAAGATAGTCTCGGATAGTTTTATTTCGTGCAAGAATCACTCCTCCTCCTGCTGGAACATCTTGATTCATATTGCCGTCTTGATTAGCCATTGCTACTCTTAACCTTCGTCTGAGTCTTTTCAAGGTTCGTTCGATTTCTGGATCAAAGGGATATTCTGGTGTAATCGGTCTCGCCCTGGTCATATACCAATGCAAAACCAAAGTTTGTTAGCCTTTTGAATCTTAAACAAGAAAAATAAAAAGTGCAAAAAATAAAAACAAAGTCGCTATTGCCAATCCCCGGCAACGGCTCCAAAAACTTATTGATCGTAATAAGTGCTCCGCAATTGTGCAAGTGTACACGTCGCAAGTTATAGTATAAAAGATATCGTCTCTATAGGGATTGGTGCCACTTCAAGAATCTAATCTCTTGCACTGTAAAAAGTAAAAGAACAAAAGTAGGTGATTGTAGGAGTTTAACTAACAACTAAACTAGAAAGAAAATAAGTAAAAGAATATGTAATCAAATGAGAGAGAATAGGCCAGGTTATCGTGAGTTGAGGTGTGATAGCCGATTGGATCGTCATGGTAAAAGAGTGCAAGGGCAACTCAGTTGCCGTGGAAACTTGTGCAGCGGGGTTGCCTTGGCAACTAATCGACAGTTGCCTGGGCAACTACTTGGGCGGCTGGGCATCAACTTCAAGGTTCGGCGGAGCGTTCTTCAATGGTTTCTTCTTATCCCTAAGTTGAAACTCTAGCTATTTGTGCATGCCTTGATAATACATCCCTGCGTGAATCAAGGGTGAACAACAACCAATCTTGCGCTCCTCTTAGCCATTGAAATCCTTAACTTATTCCTAAGCCGAATTAATCTTCACCATCAATAGATTGAATAAAGACCATACTCATTCGTTTCTTGAATCTAACTCTCTCGATATTAGATAAAAAGAAGTTACGAGATCCTCTCCCAATTCACTCGCAAACAAGAAGAAAAATCAAGAATGAGTAAACCTTGAATTGAAAGTGCAAACTCTTATTACCTAAACAAAATCCAATTGTTTCTCACAACCACAAAACACAATAACCTTAGCCAAATAGATTTAGTTCATGGCTAGGTTCCAAAGAAAACAAGACAAAGAATTCCTAACATAAACCTAATCTAACAAAGAAGAAAAAGAATGGTTGAAGCCTCTTTGTCGAAATCTCCCCCTTTGCTCTTGTCGAAATCTCTCCTCTCCCCTCTCTCTTGTCGAAATCTCTCCTTGCTCTCCCTTGAGTTTGACGGCTTGGTCTCCTTTAAATAGGAGAAGGCTAGGTCAAAATCCTTCTTGAGGAGGAAGTTAAGTTGGAATTACATACTTTAAAAGAATATAATTCTTTATTATATTTAAATTCCTTCTAGATCTTCTCCCATCTTTTTGGGATTTAATTTCTCTTTGACCTTTTTCATGGAAATCAAATTCTTTTGGGATTTAACTTTGCTCCACGTCATCTTGGGCTTATCTAGTCATCAATTTCGACTACCATATTATCTTATCCCTTATCGAAAATTGCCTGGCAACTAGCTCGACATCTCCTTCATGCATTGCCCTGGCAACTGGTTCCAGCCTTGCTTTGGCAAGTGATTTTGTACAAACACAAAAACACACCAAAGTAGTATTTGTTTCCACAAAATTAAGCAAAATATGAAATCAAGCTTGTCCACCAAGGAAATAATGCAAACATGCATGAATGGCTAATAATGCAACTAATATGAGCCTAAGTCTAGCAATAATATGAATAAAAAGGGTAATAAAAATAGTACTTTTGAACACTTAACAATAGTCGATGGAAAAATTGGTACCCTTGAAGCAGTTGGCCTTGTCAGTCGTATGCATCCTTTGTTTGATACCTCACTATGGTGCCCGGGATGAAATGTGTCATTGCTATCAATAAAGCTAGTAGCTCATTATACGATTTATTGTAATCGCCGTACACTAAATGCAATACCTTATCCCTTGTACGCCACCCCTTCTTGTATTTTGTTTGATATTCAAATTGTTGCGCAATGGTTGCCTAAATCGCTGAAACTGGAACCCTTCAATTTGCTTCGACCAACTTCATCACGTGATGGCTTATTACCATCGAGTCCAATTTGGTGTGGTCCTGGTCGATGGAATTCGTAAACATGTGTGATCGTCGTTGTACTTTGTGACCTCTGAATGATCTATCTTCTTAAGCTTTGTTACTCGAATCTTCCAATTGCACCCTTCTCCATATTTTACACACTTCGCAAAGAAATTCCTCGGGGTGGATTCTACAACCGCGTAGTCCACATGCTGCATGATGCTATACTCTTTAATTGCCAATATAGCTTCATTCTTTTTATTAAATTGAAGCCCCTCAAATAATTCATCATGCTGACTCGAAGTTAATTGGGGCATATCCGGGAATTGCGGCGCCCTCATCGCATTGAAATCCATAGAGTTCATATGAGTAGGAGGTTCATAGAATGTAATGTCGCCCACGGTCGGAACAAATTCTCCAACACCGAAATCAGAGGCATCACCAACGTCATCAGAGAACAAATTGTGATCCTCAATATCTTCATCTTCACTTGAGTCTTCAAGTGATTCTCCCCATCAACCTCGTAGGTTCTCAATATTAGCATCAACAGTCGGATCAACAGTCGGCCCGTGTGATGTTGCATATGTCGACGACCCACCTTGATGAAATCCACTAGATGTCCCACTTGCCAACATTGCGACAAAACTGCCTCCGAACATATCAAATTCATTACCGAAACTCATTTGATTAAATTCCCCAATTACATTTTTGAATGGTCTGGGAATATCATGCACCTCAGCAAACAACTCGACATTTCGAATATCTATAGAGCCATGCTCTAAGATCATTATTCCCACATCTGAATTATCTTAGAGAGCTATGGCGGAATATCTGACTGGATTTTGACATGTCAGCCACCGATATAGCAAACTATGAATCTGAGCTCCAATTTTCTCAGATATCTTCTCCTTCATTACTCGAAGCGTGATTTCTTTTTCAAATCTCATCTTCGTAGGGCTTTTAGATTCAAATACAATACCGACATCAGTTTTCACCATTTGTCCATTGTAATGGACAATCGCCACAAATTTTTTGTTGCTCATTTTCTCTGCATGTTAAGAAAAAAATATTTTTGTTGAGTTGATCAATCGAATCAGAATTGGCCAAAATGGGGTTGAATTGGCTTTTTAAAGTGGAAAGGAGCAAATTGAAAAATGGAAAATTGAGGACAAGACAATTTATAGTGGTTCAAGCTTCTAAAAAGCTCTACATCCACTACCTTAGCTCCCACTAAGGATTTTCAACCAATATCCACTAGATATTCTTTCCCTTTTCTAGGCTAAAAAAGTAACCTTTACAAACCGGTTAATCTTTCTACCCAAAGATTAACCAAAAACTCTCTCTTTATAAAGAAGAATTTGCAAACATAAAATATCTCTCACAAGACAAATTTGTTGCCCAAATGATATACTAACTCTCCCCAAACTTGAAATAAATGTTTACAATAAGAATTACAACAAGTGGGGTAAAATGATTTGACTCTATGAAGCATAATGGTTTGGATATATGCTTGGATGTTGCAAATAGGTTCAATAGTTGTTGATGAGGCTTTGGAGGCTTGCTTTTATACCCTTGCATTAATTTCTAGCGGTTTGAGTGGTTGAGATCATCATTGTAGCCGTTGGGCTGCATTTTTCGCCCAATAAATGCTCTTTATCAACCAATTGTATCGATACACGAAGGCCCATATCGATACCTGCCTATAAGAGGAAAGAGCCATTGTGTACAAATAAGCAGGGGCGTATCAATACGCGGGAAGACGTATCGGTACGGTTCAAGTGTAAAATAAAGGGCATATCGATACACTATGACCGTATCGATACGAATTTTGCTCACTAGAATCCTAAGTAAAAGTTTGGTAAAACGGTATCGGTATGCCATGGAGCGTATCGATACGGTTCAATGACCGTTTAAAATTTGTTGATTCCCATAACTGACATTCAACGGTTATTTTATTAAATGCAAAGATACACTGAATCAAACCAAACCGTAATGATATGGGGTTACCAAATCGGTACGCTATGCCTTTGAAATAAATTTATTTAAAAATTGTATCGATACAAGGTTAACCGTATCGGTACACTTTAGGCTATTAAAATTCCAGTAACGTAAAATCGTATCGATACGACTATAGTGTATCAATACGATTTAGCGTAACTTTCAGATTTTGTTCTGAAACACTTAGAAAATTTTGTTTGGTTTGAATGTTTTGACTTAGAATCAGTTTTGGTTCAAATTGCTTGTCAGTTTGTGATACTTTAGAGTACTTAAAATTTTATTTGCTTTTACAACTAGGTTCTTAGACAAATTGTTATATCAAAATCAAATTAGGTTTTATAATCTCCCTCATTTTGATATAACAAAACCAAAGTGAATTTTTAAGTATTTTTGAAAACTTTGAAAAGTTTAATCCCCCTTAATTTAAGATAGGTTTTCAAAACTTCAAAACTTTGTAAAAATTTAGGATTTTACACTTCTCCCCCTTTTTGTTAGATCAAAATCAATGCATATAACAAGGGATGTAAACAAGATATAGAGCAATAAAGCACAATGTAAAGCATAATCAAAGCAACATAATATCATTAAACTTCAAATATAATATCCAAAGCAACATAAGTTCAAAGTAAATTCAAACTTAAATCCAAACTTAAACTTAAAACAAACTAAACATAATCAAAGCATAGGGTTCTTAAAAACAATAACATAGGTGCAAAAATAATAAAAACCTAAGATGAGATGATATGCAATGGAATGCACTAGAACTCACCCCATCATTGTTTCCATTGTCTTCATCCATATCCTCTTCATCATCGTCATCGTGTTTGGGAGGGAGAGCGTGAGAATTAAGCCAAGAACCATGGAAGGCGGTGAGAAAGACATCCATAGAGGCTTGTTGTTGCTCGATGGTGGTGACACGTTGCTCAACGGAGGTGATTTTGTTCTCAATGACCCTAACTCGTTCTTCTAAGGAGATGAATCGTGTACCAATAGCAGCAAACCCCGAGTTCATGGTGGTATCTATAGAGGCAATATTTGTGTACAAATATGTGAATTGCTCATTAAGATACACCATGAGGGCATCAATGGAATGTGGAGCATGATGAGCAATGGGACCTTGTGGAGCCACCGGAAGAGGTTGAGCATCTTGAGGAGCAGGACTAGCCACACGAACCCACTCGTTGTTGATGAATTGAAATTTGGCACGAGTAAGAGAGTGTTCATCAATCAGTTTACCAAGAGGCTCGGGGCATCATGTGAACAATCGATCTCCAAGGACTGAAAGAGATGACTTAAGCCACGCCATAGTAGAAAGACTTGACTTGATCAGTGTGGCGGTGTTGGACAAGATATACCAAGCCGGTAAACATAATTTAACAAAGGTTTGGGCACTTACCCTCACAGAAACATCGAAGCCAAAAGGCATCAACTTGGCGAATGGTTGAGAATTTACCACCGGAATGATGAAGCCCCCAAGAGATGATAAGGTGAAAGATACGATCATGGGCATCTAAAATGGTTACGAAGCCAAGTTGACCATGTCCCAATGAGTGTTCATCATCAATCCCAATATTTTCAAAACCAAAAACATTGCATAAAGTTTCTTGATCAATTCGAAATTTCTTTCCCATCAAATAAGACTCAATGGTTATAACTTCGTTTCTTTCGGAATCATGAATGCAACAGGCATTGGTATAAAAAATCAAAATAAGTTTTCGATATAAAGACGGGTGTGGGTTTAAAAAAGGTAAGAATTTACATTTTTACAACAACCCAAAGTCTTTGAATTTAAAATGTTCCTAGTTTAGAAAGGGGATTGAAACAACTCGCTCATCCCGAATGATAAAGGCTTGATATTGTTTGTAATGAGCCAAAGCCTTAGGTGTTAGAAAACTATTTTGAATGATATAGCCAAGGTTTGGTTTAGTAATACCCTCGCTTTCCAAATTGGGATTAGAAGAACTTGATGGCAAGTCTTTTCTTGGTCTCTTTTTAAGTTCCATTATAAACCTGAAAACATCAAAAACAATTCGAAAATAATGTATGCAATTATCATTATATTCGACCCAATAAATATTCCAATAATTAAAGGTATTGTGAAAAGCATTGTATTTTAGGTTTTAAAAATATATATAACTATAAAAATAATTTTTGGGAAAAGGAAATTTGAAAAACAATTTACAAAAATATACAATATAATTTTATATTCGATCAAAAAAAATCCAGATTTTAAAGAGTTTTTGCAAAAACTTCAAAATCCATACTATAAATATACTATGTATACAAAAATTAATTAAAACAAAAATTAAACGAAAATTAAAAAGAAAAGAAATAGGGTTTTATACCTTGAGTGATGGAATATGATGGATGAAGAATGCACCAAATTGCTAGCAAAGCTTTAGCCTTGATGTGTTGAGTAAAAACCCTCAATAGATTTTGAGTTTTGTGTGAAAAATCAAGGAGATTAGAGGGGGGTTTATAGCCCAAAATCGGCTAGGGTTTTGGTTGAAAAGGGGATTTGAGTTTGAATAAAAGTGAAACACTCTTTTAATGCCCATTTAAAGCCACAACGGCTAACCGTATCGATACGCTTATGAGGAGTATCGATATGCATAATCGTATCGATACAGTGCTAACTATATCGAAGCCCAAATAGCAACCCGTATCGATACAATGTTACTTGTATCGATACTCCTCTGCTAGAAAATACATTTTAGACAAAAATAAGTCCAAAAATTCAACTTTGAGCGAGCCTAAATACATGTGAATGATATATGAGCAAGATATATGGACTAAAACATATGCATACTCCCCCTAGCAACAAGCATGGATGCATCAAGAAGCAAAATTACATAAGCAAGATCATCATTCAAAATTCAAGCAAATTTTTGCACAAAAGGGCTCTAAAAGGTCAAGATAGGCTAGTTAGACCTAACTATCTCCTAAGAGTCCAAAAACGCTCTTTGTCTAATGGTTTTGTAAAAAATTTTGCTAGTTGGGTTGAGGTATCAACATACTTTAGAACAACAACATTCTTTAAGACATGATCCATAATGAAATGATGTCTTATCTCTACGTGCTTGGTTCTAGAGTGTTGGATGGGATTCTTAGTGAGACAAATGGCACTAGTATTGTCACACTTAAGGGGTATGGTATCTACTTTAATGCCATAGTCTAAGAGTTGTTGCTTCATCCAAAGGACTTGAACACAACAACTCCCTAAGGATATGTACTCCACTTCGGTGGTAGATAAGGCTATGCTATTTTGTTTCTTAGAGAACCAAGATACGAGCATACTATCTAGGAATTGGTATGTTCCGGAGGTACTTTTCCTATCTATCTTACATCCCCCATAATCCACATCCGAGAAGGCATTAAGGTTAAAGGAGGAATCTCTAGGATACCAAATACCTAAACTAGGTGTATCTTTAAGGTATCTAAAGATTCTCTTAATGGCTACTAGGTGCGATTCTCTAAAGCTAGCTTGAAACCTAGCACACAAGAAAACACTAAACATGATATTGGGTCTACTTACGGTAAGAAAAAGCAAAGAGCCAAACATTGAACGATAAAGCTTAGAATCGACACACTTACCTCCTTCATCTTTTTCAAGCTTAATAGATGAGCTCATTAGAGTGGCTTGAGGCTTTACGTTCTCCAAACCAAACTTTTTGAGCATATCGTTGATGTATTTGGCTTGATTGATGAAGCTGTCATCCTTCCTTTGCTTGATTTGGAGCCCCAAGAAAAATGAAAGCTCCCCCATCATGCTCATCTCAAATTCACCTTACATTAGCTTAGAAAATTCTTGGCAATAAAACTCATTAGTAAAATCAAAAATAATATCATCAACGTAAATTTGAACTACTAAGATGTCATTGCCATATCTTTTAATCAAATGTGTAGTATCTGCCTTGCCTTTTTCAAAACCTTTTTCAATAAAAGTTTGAAATCCTTTCATACCAAGCTCTAGGAGCTTGTTTTAAACCATATAAAGCTTTGGTTAATTTAAAAACATGGTTTGGAAAAATTGGATCTTCAAAACCGGGTGGTTGTTCAACATACACTTCTTCATTTATAAAACCATTTAAAAATGCACTTTTTACATCCATTTGAAAAGGCTTGAATTCATGATAACATGCAAATGCAAGAAGCATCCTAATTGCTTCCATTCTAGCTACGAGTGCACATTTTTCATCAAAATCAATTCCCTCTTCTTGAGTGTAACCTTGAGCAACAAGTCTAGCCTTGTTTCTCACTACGTTACCATTCTCATCTAGCTTGTTTCTAAAAACCCATTTAGTTCCTATAGTAGATTTATTACTAGGCCTATCAACTAATGTCCATACTTTACTCCTATCAAATTGATTAAGTTCTTCTTGCATGGTCAATATCCAAAAATCATCTTTTAATGCTTCTTTGATATTTTTAGGCTCAATGCATGAAATGAAAGCAACATTATTAAGCAATTTAAGAGAGGATCTAGTGATTACCACCTTGGATAGATCACCCAAGATTTCTCCATCTTTGACATAGTTGAGTTCCCTTGGGTAGCTCACTTCCTTTTCACCAAGATTCATGTCTTTCAAGGCTTCTATGAGAGGATCTTGTGCTTCTTCTTTTTTGGTTGGAATCTCATTCACCTTTGATGATTTTCCACCATCATTGGCTTCAATGATCCCTACATCATCATCATCACAAGAATCTTTCCTCGGAAGGAGGTTATCATCGAAAACCACATGTATGGACTCTTCTACAACTAAGGTTCTTTTGTTAAAAACTCGATAGGATTTAGAATTTAAAGAATAACCTAAGAAAATAGCTCAATCACTTTTAGCATCAAATTTACCTAAATTATCTTTTTTGTTGTTTAAAACAAAACACTTGCATCCAAAAGGATGAAAATAGCTAATGTTAGGCTTATTTGATTTTAAAATCTCGTAAGGAGTTTTCTTTAAAAGTTGCCTAATCATTACTCGATTTATGATATAACAAGCGGTGTTTGTGGCTTCCACCCAAAAATACTTAGGTAAATTGTTATCACAAAGCATGGTTCTAGCCATTTCTTCTAAAGTACGATTTTTCCTCTCAACTACCTCATTTTGTTGAGGAGTACGAGGTGCAAAAAAATTATGGCTAATACCATTAGAGTTACAAAAATCATCAAAACCTAGATTTTGAAATTTTGTTCCATGGTCACTTCTAATATAGGAAATATTTAGACCAAGGTCATTTTGAGTGATATTTGAAAATATGATGAACTTTTCTAAAACTTCATCTTTAGTACTTAAAAAGATAACCCAAGTGTATCTAGAGAAGTCATCTACTAAAACATATGCATATGATTTTCCACCCAAGCTAGTTGTCCTAATTGGCCCAAAGAGATCCATATGGATCAATTATAATACCCTACTAGATGAAACATCATTAATGGATTTAAAAGAGACTCGTTTTTGTTTACCCTTAGCATATGCATCACAAATTTTATCTAAAGAGAATTTTAGCTTAGGTAAACCTCTTACTAGATTTTGGGAAACCAATTTCTCTAAAACACTTATGTTAGCATGCCCTAGTTTTCTATGTCATAACCATGCATCATTTTCATTTTGAGCTACCAAACATGCATGAGATGTATGAATGTCATCTAAATGCACCATGTAAAAGTTACCTATGCGATGACCAATGAGCATTATTTTATTTGATTTAATGTCCACAATTTTGCAACCATTAACACAAAGGAAAATTAAAACCCTTATCACACAATTTACTAATGCTCAATAAATTATGCTTTAGACCATTGAAAAATAAAACATCTTCAATAAGAATAGAAGAGAGATTACCAATGGAACCAATACCCTTAATGTGGCCTTTAGAGTTGTCACCAAATGTCATCATTCCACCACTCTTTGGCTTTAGCTCCATGAATCTACTCTTATCTCCGGTCATGTGTCTTGAGCATCCACTATCAAGGTACCAAGTGTTTTGACTTGAAGCTTTGGCCTTGTAGCAATGCTCCCTCTACAAACAAAAATTAGTTCTTAATTTTTGGTACCCAAATCATTTTGGGCCCATGTGAGTTAGCTCTCAAATACTTGGTTCCCTTAGGAATCCAAGAAGAAATAGCATGAATATTGTTAGAAGCTACTAGTTCCATAGGAACCCATACACTCATAACCTTTTTACCTTTAGTGTACTTTTTGAGAGCTTGTTTGTTTGTAGCCATTAAAGTTTGTCTTCACATAGTTGGGTTTTGAAGAACTTGCTTTTTCAAAACCTTATTTCCCAGCTACATCAAGAGAAGCCTTAAGCTCATTCACCACTGTTAAGTGTCTAAAAGTACTATTTTATTCACCCTTTTTATTCATATTATTGCTAGACTTAGGCTCATATTAGTTGCATTATTAGCCATTCATGCATGTTTGCATTATTTCCTTGGTGATCAAGATTAATTTCATATTTTGCTTAATTTTGTGGAAAAATATACTGCTTTGGTGTGTTTTTGTGTGTGTGCAGAATCAATTGCCAAAGCAAGGCTGGAACCAGTTGCCAGGGCAATGCATGAAGGAGATGTCGACGCAGTTGCCAAGGCAATGCATGAAGGAGATGTCGAGCTAGTTGTCAGGGTAATTTTTGATAAGGGATAAGGTGATATGGCAGTCGAAATTGATGACTAGATAAGCCCAAGATTACATAGAGCAAGGTTAAATCCCAAAGGAGTTTGATTTCCATGAAAAGGTAAAAGAGAAATTAAATCTCAAAAAGATAGGAGAAGATCTAGAAGGAATTTAAATATAATAAAGAATTATATTCTATTAAAGTATTTAATTCCAACTTAACTTCTTCCTCAAGAAGGATTTTGACCTAGCCATCTCCTATTTAAGGAAGACCAAGCCGTCAAACTCACGGGGAGAGAATGAGAGATTTCGACAAGAGCAAAGGGAAGAGAAATCGACCAAGGCTTCAACCATTCGTCATCTTTTTCTTCTTTGTTCAATTAGGTTCATGTTAGGAATTCTTTGTTTTGTGTTTCTTTGGAACCTAGCCATGAACTAAATCTATTTGGCTAAGGTTATTGTGTTTTGTGGTTGTGAGAAACAATTGGATTTTGTTTAGGTAATAAGAGTTTGCACTTTTAATTCAAGGTTTACTCATTCTTGGTTTTTATTCTTGTTTGCGAGTGAATTGGGAGAGGATCTCGTAACTTCATCTATTTATCTAATATCGGGAGAGTTAGATTCAAGAAACGAATGAGTATGGTCTTTATTCAATCTATTGATGGTGAAGATTAATCTGGCTTAGGGATAAGTTAAGGATTTCAACGGCTAAGAGGAGCGCAAGATTGGTTGTTGTTCACCCTTGATTCACGCAGGGATGTATTATCAAGGCATGCACAAATAGCTAGAGTTTCGACTTAGGGATATAAGAAGAAACCATTGAAGAACGCTCCGCCGAACCTTGAAGTTGCTGCCCAGCCGCCCAAGTAGTTGCCCAGCTAGTTGCCCAGGCAACCGTCGATTAGTTGCCAAGGCAACCCCGCTGTGCAAGTTGCCATGACAACTGAGTTGCCCTTGCACTGTTTTACCAAGACGATCCAACCTGCTATCACACCTCAACTCATGATAACCTAGCCTATTCTCTCTCATTTGATTACATCTTCTTTACTTATTTGCTTTGTAGTTTAGTTGTTAGTTAAACTTCTACAGTCTTCTACTTGTGTTCTTTTACTTTTTACAGTGCAAGAGACTAGATTCTTAAATGGCACCAATCCTTGTGGAGATGATATCTTTTATACTATAACTTGCGACGTGTACACTTGCACAATTACGGAGCACTTATTACGTGCAACAAGCTTTTGGCGCCGTTGCCGGGGATTGGAAATAGCAACTTTGTTTTTATTTTCTTGTACTTTTTATTTTTCTTGTTTAAGATTAAAAGGGCTAAAAAACTTTGGTTTTGCATTGGTATATGACCAGGGCGAGACCGATTACACCAGAATATCCATTTGATCCAGAAATCGAATGAACCTTGCAAAGACTTAGACAAGGGATAAGAGTAGCAATGGCTAATCAAGACGGCAATATGAATCAAGATGTTCTAGTAGGAGAAGGAGTGATTCTTGCACGAAACATAACTATTCGAGACTATCTTGAATAAGATCTTGAAGGACTTAATCCAGGAGTTGTCACACCTGAAATTGAAGCCGGCCACTTTGAGTTGAAACCGGTGATGTTCAATATGATCAACACAATTGGTCAATTTGGCGGCTCAGCAAATGAAGATGCATGACAACATCTTAAATCTTTCCTCGAGATTTGCAATTCATTCAAAATAAAAGAAGCCACCCCTGATGTTTTACGACTAAGATTATTCCCCTATTCACTGAGGGATAGGGCGAAAGCATCGTTGAATAGTATTCTTGCTGGATCAATAGGATCTTGGACCGATCTTTGTCGTGATTTCCTTGCTCGATTTAATCCTACAAATTTGACTGATAAGCTTCGTAACAAAATTACTTCTTTTCGGCAGGCAGATGATGAATCCATGTATGAGGCTTGGGAGCGATATAGAGAACTTCTACACAAATGCCCCTTACACGGATTCCCAATGTGGACACAAGTAACAATGTTTTACAACATTGTGAATACACCAACAAGGATGATGCTAGATGCATCGGCAAACGGCATACTCCTAGATAAGTCACTTGAGGAAGCAATGCAAATTCTAAACAGGCTTTTCAAGAATTGTTATCTATTCCCATCTGGTAGAACATGAGGAGTTAGACGCCAAGCCACAATACATGAACTGGGATCATCAGACTCAATTTCGGCATAATTGGTCACTCTAACCAAGATGGTCCATAACATGCAGAAACCAAACAACACGCAGGAGGTCAAGGTAATGGATTCCTTTTGTGAGTTATGTGGTGGTAACCATGATTCTTCTGAATGTATGCAGAATCCAGAATCTAGCTTTTATGTTGGGAATTACAACCGAAACAACAATTTGATGTCCAACACATATAATCCAGCTTGGAAGAAGCACCCAAATATTTCATGGAGTAATCCCAACAATGCTCTAAACCAGAACAATCAGAATGCACAAGCATCGGGATTCCAGCAGAATATGCCACGGCAACAGTTGCCGCAACAACAACCAACAACATCTAGTTCTTTGGAAAATTCTCTCAATGCTTTTATGTTGAAAACTGAATCTTATATGGCTGAGAACAGTAACTTCATAAAAAGAACTGATGCTTTTATTAACAAGACCGAGATGAGATTGCAAAACCAAGAGGCGGCAATCAAAGCATTGGAAAATCAAGTCGGGCAATTTGCTCAAAACCTGAATACTAGACGGTAAGGAGGTTTACCTAGCGATACTGAAGTCGCAAGAGGAACTGGCCATGAGCAATGTAAGGCGATCACCACTAGAAGTGGCCAACAACTTAAAGAGGCTCAAGCTCGCTCATCAAACAAAACTCTACAAAAAGAACAAGACGAACTCAGAGGCAAAGCCTCAGATGCTGAACCAGGAATTGCCGCGGCAACCAGTGATAAGCATGCCTCGACAACCAGCGATAAGGATGTCGTGACAACCAACGACAGGCACGCCACGGCAACCCCAATTGATGATGCCTCGGCAACTCTAGTTGCCCCGTCAATGCCATCAATCAGGTTCCAAACCAATGAAATGATCGAAGATATCCGACTTCCACCACCATTCCCACAAAGGTTGAAGCGACAAAAGCAAGAATATCAATTCAAGAAGTTTCTTGATATCCTAAAGCAAGTCCACATCAAATTACCATTGGTTGAAGCAATTGAACAAATGTCAAACTATGACAAGTTTCTTAAAGACATTGTGTCCAAGAGAACAAGGCTGGGAGAGTTTGAAACAGTTGCCGCAACAGAGGGATGCATGGCCATGTTGCACAATCGCATGCCACCCAAGTTGAAGGATCCCGAAAGTTTCACAATACCTTGTTCCATAGGAAACCACTATGTCGGGAAAGCATTATGTGACCTTGGAGCCAGCATAAACTTATACCTAAATCGATTTTCCAGAAACTAGGAATCGGGAATGCAAGACCTACAGCAGTTATGCTACAGCCAGCCGATAGATCCTATGTGCATCTAGAGGGAAAAATCGAAGACATAACGATAAAAGTTGATAAATTTATTTTTCCTGCTGACTTTATTGTTTTGGATTGTGAAGCAGGTGAACATGCACATATCATTCTCGGGAGAACCTTGATTGATGTTGAAAAGGGAGAACTCACAATGAGGGTGAATGACCAACAAGTTAAACTAAATGTGTTCCAAACACTAAGGCATGCCGATGATCCGGAAGAATGCCAACTTCTTCATGCCATGACAGAGTTTAACTTCGACGATGAATTTAGTTGCCTCAGCAACTACATTGCCGATCAAGAGAAACCTGAGGAGTATGAAGAACCGATCGATGAGGAACAACAAGAATAGGCAAACTGGTTAGTCAATCGACCAGGTACATACTTTGAACCACTGGATTACTCCGGTAAGGAAGGTAAACTCGAAAAGCCCTCAATTGAACAACCACCGATTCTTAAGTTGAAACAATTGCCAGGACAATTAAAATATGCTTACTTGGGAACCGATAATACATTGTCTGTAATTATTTCCTCTAAGTTACAGCCTGAGCAGGAAAAGAAGCTGATCAAAATGTTAATGCTACACAAGAAGGCAATAGGGTGGACAATTGCCGACTTGAAGGGAATTAGCCCGGCAGTGTGTATGCACAAGATTTTGTTGGAAGATGATCACAAACCTTCAATTGAGGCCCAGAGGAGACTGAATCATGCCATGAAAGGGGTTGTAGTGAAAGAAATCATCAAGTGGCTTGACGCCGGCATCATATACCCTATCTCTTATAGTACATGGGTAAGTCTGGTACAATGTGTACCGAAAAAAGAAGGTATAACGGTGGTAAGTAATGAAAACAATGAACTCATTCCAACCAGGACTGTGACTGGTTGGAGGGTTTGTATGGATTACCGAAAGCTAAACAAAGCCACTAGAAAAGATCACTTCTCATTACCCTTTATTGATCAAATGCTTGAACGTCTTGCAGGTAAACCCTTTTTATTATTTTCTTGATGGTTATTCAGGTTACAATCAAATTGCCATAGCACCAGAAGATCAAGAAAAGATAACCTTCACATGCCCATACGGTACTTATGCTTTCCGAATGATGCCGTTCAGATTGTGTAATGCCCCGGCAACCTACCAAAGATGCATGATGGCACTCTTTTCAGACATGGTCGAAGACTTCCTTGAGATCTTCATGGATGATTTTTCCATTTTTGGTAATGACTTCGATAGTTGCCTCGACAATTTAGAGAAGGTATTGGCAAGATGTGAAGAAACCGATTTAGTCCTTAATTGGGAGAAGTGCCATTTTATGGTAGATAAAGGAATAGTGCTCAGCCACAAGATTTCATCCAAGGGAATTGAAGTAGACAAATCCAAGGTGGATGTGATCGAGAGATTACCCCCACCAAGTTCGGTTAAAGGAATCCGAAGCTTTCTTGGACATACAGGTTTTTATAGGAGGTTCATTCATAATTTTTCTAAGATTACTAAACCCTTGTGCAATTTGCTTGAACAGGATAAAGTCTTCAATTTTTATGATTCTTGCGCCCAAGCATTAGCTTACCTCGGCACCCATTGCAATTCCACCCGATTGGATGCTACCTTTTGAGCTCATGTATGATGCAAGTGATTTTGCGGTAGGAGCAGTCCTACGCCAACACACAGGTAAGACCTTTCATGTGATATACTACGCTAGTAAAACTCTTAATAGTGCTCGAGTGAATTTCACAACAACGGAGAAATAGTTACTAGCCGTAGTTTTTGCATTTGACAAGTTTCGATCCTATTTGATTGGTACAAAGGTAATTGTTCATACAGACCATTAGGCAATTAAGTATCTATTTACTAAAAAGGATGCCAAACCTCGTTTGATTCGTTGGATATTGCTTTTACAAGAGTTTGACATTGAAATTAAGGACAAGAAAGGAATAGAAAATCAAGTGGTTGATCACTTATCACGCTTAGAACGCAATAGAGAGGAGGACGCGGATTTAGAGATATGCGATGCATTCCCGGATGAGCAACTGTTAGTTGCCTCGGCAACCATGGATGCACATGCCTCGGTAACCCTTGACGCGCACACCTCGGCAACTCCAGATGCGTATGCCTCGGTAACCACTGATGTGCATGCCTCGGTAACCCTTGACACGTATGCCACGGTAACTCTAGACGTGCATGCCTCGGTAACTATTGAAGCAGTTGCCACGGCAACACATGCCTCGGCAATACCCTGGTACGCAGATTTAGTTAATTTCCTTATTTGTGGTATTTTACCTTATGGCCTTACTCACCAAGGGAAGAAGCGGTTCTGCCATGATGCTAAACATTACTTTTGGGACGAGCCTCTTTTGATTAAACCGATGTGTCCCTGAAGAGGAGCAGCAGAATGTACTCCGGCAATGTCATTCTTCACCCTATGGAGGACATTTTGGAAGAACTCGCACCGCGGCCAAAGTTTTGCAATCTGGTTTGTATTGGCCAACACTGTACAAAGATGCTCAAGAGTTTTACAAGCAATGTGATCGTTGCCAGAGGATGGGCAATATCTCTAGACGACATGAGATGCCGCTCCAAAACATCATCGAGGTGGAATTATTCGATGTATAGGGGATCAATTTTATGGGACCTTTCCCATCCTCATTCGGCAACCTCTACATTCTACTTGTCGTCGACTACGTGTCTAAATGGGTTGAGGCAGCTGCAGTTCCCACCAACGATTCCAAGATCGTGCAACGATTCTTGCAGAAAAATATATTTACACGGTTTGGGATGCCGAGAGCAATTATCAGTGATGAAGGCAAGCACTTTGACAATAGACTTATTGCCAAGATGTTGCAACGCTTCGGCGTGTCACACAAAATTGCCACGGCATATCACCCACAAACCAATGGGCAAGCAGAGATTTCCAATCGAGAATTGAAGGGTATACTCGAGAAAGTTGTAAATCCCTCTAAGAAGGATTGGTCAATAAGACTAGATGATGCACTTTGGGCATATCGCACTGCATTCAAAACACCCTTAGGTATGTCTCCCGTCCGACTTGTCTATGGCAAAACATGCCATCTACCGGTGGAAATTGAACACAAGGTATATTGGGCAATCAAGACCGTGAATATGGATTGGGAAAGTGCTGGGCAAACACGTTTGTTGGACCTCAACGAGATAGAAGAATTTTGTGCACTCGCCTATAACAATGCACGAATCTACAAGGAGAAAACAAAGCAATGGCATGACAAGAAACCATTACCGCGGCAATTCATGTCAGGGCAACTAGTTCTCTTATTCAATTCTCGGTTGAAACTTTTCTTGGGAAAACTGAAATCAAGATGGTCGGGACCATTCGAAGTTGTCAAATCGTTCTCTCATGGTGCCGTGATAATCAAGTCCATCACTGACGAACATGAATTCAAAGTTAACGGACAAAGATTGAAGCATTACAACGGTGCCCATGTGGAACGTAACAAAGAAGTGGTCACCTTAGGAGATGCATTAGCATGCTTAACTTTTGATATATTTTTTTTTGAACTATTTAATTTTTATTTATTTATTAATTTTTGTTATATTTTTTTAGGATAGATTTATTTATTTTCTTTAAAATTAAAACTACATATTTCTTTCATATTTATCTAATTGTTTTTAAATTTTAAGTTTAAGAATTTCTTTGCACATCTTTATTTATTTTCTTTTATTAGTTTACCTTTAATTTTAATCCTTATTTTATTTTATTTTTTTAATTGTAGGAAAAGAGTTCAAGATAAAGAGGAATTTGATTCAAGAAGGAAACTTCTTCAACAAGGAAATTAATGGGCTAAATCTAAGGCTTATATTAAGCCTCCAATTTACCCTAAATAAACGCTACATAGGCGGCCAAACCCTTCCCCAAACCCCCTAGCCGTCACCTTCCCCCAATCTAAACCCTTGTTTTCTTTCTTTCATAATAACTCCCACTCACCATATTTACTATCTATCTTTTCTATTTAACCCATCACCCTTAACTTCCAAGAAACCTATTCCTACTTTTCACCTTGCAACTCTTTAGTTTCGTTTGCTTTCTTTTCTTTGTTTCTATGAAACTCACAACCAAGATCATCCATGGCATCCAAAATCGAATTTTTGGTTCATCGAAGTTCCTCCAAAGAACCAAGATACAAGAAGTTTGCTACACTGGTGGTTCAAGAAAGATTTCACTCCAAGTTTGAAAGCCAGAAGATTTGCGAAGAACAAGGCTTCGAATACTCCAACTCTCATCAAGATTTCAGCCTTGAACCATTCATCTTCGAAAGGATTGCACATCAAAAGTGGCAAATATTTTGCCATCAATCGGAACCGGGTAACATCTCATGGGTAAGAGAATTATATGCTCACTCACCTAACCCAGATAACCCTTATGTTTTTGTTCGTGACTAGGCTATACTCATAATCCCCGAAAACATCAACACCTTTTACGGGCTCTACGTTGAGAATGACGAACATCAAGCCTTTGTTGATCAACTCAAGCCCAAACAACTCGACAAGGTGCTTCAAGAACTCACTCTACCGGGAACTCAATGGAACGACGGTAAATACAAGGGCACGGTAAATCACCTTCGGCTTAAACCTGAGGCAAAATTATAGAATAAGTTTGTTAAAACTTATTTAATGCCCACAACACACAATACCACCGTTGATACACCTCGTCTTTTGCTCATACATTCTATCTTGCATAATCGCATCATTAACATTGGAAAATTATTTGTGATAAGATTTTTGTATGTAGCACAAAAGACAAGGGTTCTCTTTTCTTCCCTTGCTTAATTTCTAATCTTTGCAAGAAGATGCATGTCCCAAGTGAGTCCACTGATGAAAAGGCCCTACCAAAGTCCGGTTGGAATCGAGCACAAATTCGAAAGCTAATGGGAGAGGCACCAGTAAAATCCCCAACGCTTTCAGTTACCGCGGCAACTCCTACCGCTTCGGCAACTCCTAATGCTCAAGCAATTGATGCCCGGGCAACTCGGACAGCAACCCTGAGACAACTTGAAGCACTCTTACAACCATTGGTGAACCGCCTTAGGCAAATTGAAGACCGTCAACTAATGTTCATGCGGTACATGAAGGATCACAACAATGCCATCACCCAAGTCATCCTGGAAAAATACCCAGACAGCCGTGTATCGTTCCCCATTTTTCTTGCCGAAATCCTTGCCACGGAAACCACAACAGATGAAGTCGTGGCAACCTACACTGCGCCTGCCCAAGCAGTTGCCCCGGCAACCAACACTGAGGATGTTGCGGCAACCAAAGCTAAATACGCCCCAACAACCACTGCAAAAGCCAAATGTAAAGCACCTATGCCCGAATCAACTTGTACTGAATCATTGTCTGATTTTTCAGATTCAAACGAGTCCTCCATTGCACCAACAAAGACCGCACCAATTGAATCCTCCAAGCCTAAGCGAAAAGCCAATGACATTGATGAAGAGGACGATGAGGACAACCCCATACGAGGATCAATTCCACCATCGGCAACAAGGAAGCAGCCACTGCGTTCAAGCAAAAGAATTAAGACACTGGCCAAAAGAAAACTAATCATCCACGATGACAAACTCTTGGAGTAAGTCCTCGTTTGCATTTTACTTTTCTTTATTGTTATTTTTATTTTTCTTTGTTATATGCATTGAGGATAATGCCTCACTCGAGTTTGGGGGGGATTGTTATTAGTTAGTAACCATGTTTAGTAGCATTAATCTTAAGTATTGCATTTAGGATACATAAATTGATTGCCATGCCTTTAGTTGGAACAAGAATTGCCTAGGTTTGACGAATATCCGATGATGACTTTGCCAATGCACTTAATTGATAGAATTTTTATTCTAGGATAACCGTGGAAACACTTAGAATTTTACTATGATGCTAAATTTGATGAAACACTGTTGTGGCTTGATTGATTCAAGGAATTCTAGCGAACTTAGGTTGATAATTAAAAAATTAGAGGATTGGAATAAAAATTGGATGAATGCTAGAGGTGCCCGAAATTGGCCCTAGTATATGCTAAAAATTGATAGCTAGAGGTGCCCAAAATCAGCTCTAGTCGAATAAATTAATTTAACTTAAGAAAACTAAAAACAAAACACTAGAGGTGCCTGAAACCAGCTCTACTTAAAACTTGTTAAAAGAACCCAATAAAGTAATTTGAAAACCTCTTGTTTGCATAGAATCCGAAAAATCAACTTGCACACAACTCCGCACACACTCACAAGCATTATAGTTTGATTCCGAGTAACTCCTAAGTTTTCCGAAAAATGAAAAGCCAATCATACTTTGTGCCACGGTTCTGAGAATTGAAATCAAGTTCAAAGCTAAGTTTGTGAAAATTGAAGTCTTGGCGGGTAATTATTAGTTTGCATTGCTTGAAGACAAGCAATAGTTTGAGTTTGGGGTGTGTTAAGTGATAAAAAGTACTATTTTATTCACCCATTTTTATTCATATTATTGCTATACTTAGGCTCATATTAGTTGCATTATTAGCCATTCATGCATGTTTGCATTATTTCCTTGGTGGACAAGCTTAATTTCATATTTTGCTTAATTTTGTGGAAAAAGATAATGCTTTGGTGTGTTTCTGTGTGTGTGCAGAATCACTTGCCAAAGCAAGGCTAGAACCAGTTGCCAGGGCAATGCATGAAGGAGATGCCAAAGCAGTTGCCAGGGCAATGCATGAAGGAGATGCCGAGCTAGTTGCCAGGGCAATTTTTGATAAGGGATAAGATGATATGGCAGTCGAAATTGATGACTAGATAAGCCCAAGATGACGTGGAGCAAGGTTAAATCCCAAATGAGTTTGATTTCCATGAAAAGGTCAAAGAGAAATTAAATCCCAAAAAGATAGGAGAAGATCTAGAAGGAATTTAAATATAATAAATAATTATATTCTTTTAAAGTATATAATTCCAACTTAACTTCCTCCTCAAGAAGGATTTTGACCTAGCCATCTCCTATTTAAGGGAGACCAAGCCGTCAAACTCACGGGGAGAGAAGGAGAGATTTCAAAAAGAGCAAAGGGAAGAGAATTCGACCAAGGCTTCAACCATTCTTCATCTTTTTCTTCTTTGTTCAATTAGGTTCATGTTAGGAATTCTTTGTTTTGTGTTTCTTTGGAACCTAGCCATGAACTAAATCATTTGGCTAAGGTTATTGTGTTTTGTGGTTGTGAGAAACAATTGGATTTTGTTTAGGTAATAAGAGTTTGCACTTTCAATTCAAGGTTTACTCATTCTTGGTTTTTATTCTTGTTTGCGAGTGAATTGGGAGAGGATCTCGTAACTTCATCTATTTATCTAATATCGGGATAGTTAGATTCAAGAAACGAATGAGTATGGTCTTTATTCAATCTATTGATGGTGAAGATTAATTCGGCTTAGGGATAAGTTAAGGATTTCAACGGCTAAGAGGAGTGCAAGATTGGTTGTTGTTCACCCTTGATTCACGCATGGATATATTATCAAGGCATGCACAAATAGCTAGAGTTTTGACTTAGGGATAAGAAAAAACCATTAAAGAACGCTCTGCCGAACCTTGAAGTTGCTGCTCCGCCGTCCAAGTAATTACCCAGTTAGTTACCCAGGCAACCGTTGATTAGTTGCCAAGGCAACTCCGCTGTGCAAGTTGCCACGGCAACTGAGTTGCCCTTGCACTCTTTTACCAAGACGATCCAATCGGCTATCACACCTTAACTCACGATAACCTGGCCTATTCTCTCTCATTTGATTACATCTTCTTTACTTATTTGCTTTCTAGTTTAGTTGTTAGTTAAACTCCTGCAATCTTCTACTTGTGCTCTTTTACTTTTTACAGCGTAAGAGATTAGATTCTTAAAGTGGCACCAATCTTTGTGGAGACGATATCTTTTATACTATAACTTGCAACGTGTACACTTGCACAATTGCGGAGCACTTATTACGCACAACAACCACCTTGTGGTGATCATCATGAACTTTGGAGAGAAGATTGTTTAAATCAACATTTTCATTTTGAAAATATTTTAAATCATCTTCTAAAACCAAAATCTTCTCTTCAAGTTTCGAGTTGGTTTTGGAAAGATAATCATTTTGTGATTTTAAATCAGAAATCATTTTCTTATTTTTCAAAACCGATTCTTTGTATTTTTACACCAACTCATCATAAACCTCTTGTAACTTATCATATGCATATTGAATCTCATCAAATGTGAAATCAAAATTAGATGAGTTAGGGTTTACCTTTGGATCATCATCAAGAGCCATGAGGCAAAGGTTGGCCACTTCGTGCTCTTCTTCATTGGATGATAATTCTTCAATGCTCCAAGTAGCAACATGGGCCTTTAACTTATTCTTCTTCTCGAAGCCCTTCTTCTTGAGTTGAAGGAAATCTGATCTTATGTGCCCCGACTTCTTGCACTTATAACAAATGAGTTGATCATTCTCTTCTTTTTTGCTTTTGTTCTTGAAGTCTCTTCTTCTTTGGAACTTTCTTCCTCGATTGGACTTCATGAACCGACAGAATCTCTTAGCTATCATAGACAATTCTTTAAATTCGTCTTCACTTGAATTGCTCTCTTTTTGTGGTAGTGAAGCTTTGAAAGCAATCCATTGTTCTTCTTCTCCACCTCTTGCTTCTCAACTCTTTTCTTTTCTCTCTTCTTCTCTTCTTCCCTTCCTTGCTTCATGATCTCATGAGTAAGGAGAGATCCCACCAACTCATCGAGCTTCAACGTCTTCAAATTCTTGGCCTCGATGATAGCGGTTCTCTTCCCATCCCATGATTCGGGAAGAGAGTAAAGAAGCTTTCATACAAGCTTGTCTTCGGGAATGATCTCACTAAAGCCCTTGAGACCATTTACTATGACCGAGAACTGATCAAACATTTTAGAGACGCTCTCATATGGCTCCATCTTGAAGTTCTCATAACTCAAATTAAGGATTCTAATCTTGGTCTCCTTTACATCGTTGGTGCCTTCGTAAGTGGTCTCTAGCTTATCCCACACCTCTTTCGCACTTGTGCATGATGATATTTTGGCATACATGTCAGGCCCAAGTGCACAAAATATGATGTGTAGAGCCTTGTCGTTTATTTGGAGTCTTTTCCGATCTTCATCGATTATCTCTACCTTTGTCTTAGGAATAAGTCTTTTTTTTCATCTCTTTTCATTGGAATGGCCAGTCTATTTTTCACTACATCCCAAAGGACATAGACATTAGATTTGATGAAGAGTCTCATCCGGTTCTTCCAATAGGGATAATTATCCCAATTGAAGAATGGTGGTTTAACGATCGATTACGACTCGAACATGTTTGGCCCGGAGGTAGATGCCATGGCTTTAATTTGTTGTTGATTGACATTCTTCTAGGATCTTCTCTTGTGGATATGAAGCCGTCAAAGAGGTAGGCTCTAATACCAATTGTTGATTGGATCAATCGAATCGAAATTGGCCAAGAGAGGGTGAATTGGCTTTTCAAAGTGGAATGGGGCAAATTGAAAAATGGAAAATTAAGGACAAGACAATTTATAGTGGTTCAAGCTTCTAACAAGCTCTACATCCACTACCTTAGCTCCCACTAAGGATTTTCAACCAATATCCACTAGATATTCTTCCCATTTTCTAGGCTAAGGAGGTAACCTTTACAAATCGGTTAATCTTGCTACCCAAAGATTAACCAAAAACTCTCTCTTTATAAAGAATAATTGGCAAACTAAAAATATCTCTCACAAGACAAATTTGTTGCCCAAATGATACACAAACTCTCCCCAAATTTAAATGAAATGTTTACAATAAGAATTACAACAAGTGGGGTAAACGGATTTGACTCTATGAAGTACAATGGTTTGGATATTTGCTTGGATGTTGCAAATAGGTTCAATAGTTGTTGTTGATGCTTTGGAGGCTTGCTTTTATACCCTTGCATTGATTTCTAGTCATTTGGTGGTTGAGATCATCATTGTAGTCGTTGGGCTGCATTTTTCGCACAATAAATGCTCTTCATCAACCAATCGTATCGGTACACAAAGGCCCATATCGATACATGTCTATAAGAAGAAAGAGTCGTTGTGTACAAATAAGCAGGGGCGTATTGATACGCGGAAGACGTATCAGTACGGTTCAAGTGTAAAATAAAGGGCATATCGATACACTATGACCGTATCGATACAGATTTTGCACACTAGAATCTTGAGTAAAAGTTTGGCAAAAATGGTATCGGTACGCTATAGAGCGTATCGATACGATTCAACGACCATTTAAAATTTGTTGATTCACATAACTGACATTCAACGGCTATTTTATTAAATGCAAAAATACACTGAATCAGACCAATCCGTATCGATATGGGGTTATCGTATCGGTACGTTATGCCTTTGAAATAATTTTTTTAAAAAGTGTATCGATACGGGATTAACTGTATCGGTACACTTTAGGCTATTAAAATTCCAGTAACGTAAAATTGTATCGATATGGCTAGATCGTATCGATACGCCTTAGCATAACTTTCAGATTTTTCTTTGAAACACTTAGGAAAATTTTGTTTGGTTTGAATGTTTTGACTTAGAATCAATTTGTGGTCAAATTGCTTGTCAGTTTGTGAGAGTTTAGAGTACTTAAAAATTTATTTGCTTTTACAGCTAGGTCCTTAGACAAATTGTTATATCAAAATCAAATTAGGTTTTACAATTTTCAATAATAATACACAAATCAAAATGAACAACTACAATGCCACTAAACCTAATTTTAAACTATAAATAACAATAATTTTAGAACATACTACTTATTTACAAAATTATTTTGAATATATATATATATATATATATTCGAATACACTTTAAAAAAAACTATACTAATTTCTCAAAAATATTAATTACGATATTTTTCCACTACTATAATCATAAACAAAAATAAAATATTCATCGTTCTAACACAAAAATTAAATTTCAAACCGACTTACAATATTTTTCCCACAACTTTCTTCTTCTGCTTCTTCTTCTCTTTCTTTACTCAAAATTTTACTCAATTTTCTCTAACAAATTACCTCCAACAATACCTATCTAAAAAATATATATAATTTTTTCCCTTAAATACCCCTACATATGATTTATATGCACTAATAAGTTTCAAATCAAAAAAGTTATACTATCCTTATATAATTTAAAATTATTATAATAATTAAAAAAACTTACCTTTCTTACCTACCCGAGGCATGCGTGGCTAGTGCATGCGTCTAAATCACGTTGAATCACTCTGTAAAACTACCACCCCTCTATCCGAACATTGTTTGAAGTCGGATGGAGGGCTCTCCGAATTTCAACAGTAGATGGCCCTCTACGGTACTGCCACGTGGTAGAAGCTAGAGGTCATTGTCCCTATTTGAAGTCGGACAGAGGACCATCCAACTTTGGGTTGATTTTTTTGTTATTTTTTCCTAAAATTAATGTTCAAAGTCAAATAGAAGTCAATCCGACTTCTGACTTGAACAATGAACAACCATAGATTGAGAAATAAACATGGTTCAACCATATTTTAGGGGGGAAATCAACCACAATATTGTGGTCTTTTCCCCGAAATTGAATCATCCTAAATCAATTTCCAATATAATAGTGTGATAATGACACTTAATACCACAATATCAATTTTTTTTCTTTTTAAGATTTTTAGTATGATTCGATAGTAGTATCTATTAGCCCTGTCTAGCAATTAGCGAATAACTAATAGCGGATTACATTAGATGATAGCTGAATGCATTAGCTGATTTAACTAGCAGATTTGTATTAGATGATTGTATAAAAGTGTTTGGTAAAATTAACTGATAGTCGATAGATGTTTGATTATTTAAAGAAGCAAAATGACATATAAGGACATGATTATATTCAATACTTGTTTGAATAGTTTATTAGTTATCAGTATTTTGTATCTATTAATATTAATTAGATTATGAAAAAAATTAATATAACATTACTAAACACATTTGAATGATCTAAATATTAATTTATTATTTATATAATTATTTTTAATATACTTTAATTAATTATTAAATTTAAATATAAACGTGTGAGAATAAAAAGAAAAAAAATAATAGTTTACAAATATCACAATGAAAATATGTGAGGGTGAAGAATTAAAATAGAAAAGGTTAAATTTAGGTTATTTAGAGATTTTTTATAATTGTTAAGGGTAAAAGGATTTTTATAACTCTTATGTCGAAACTTCTAATTTCAAAAATCTCCTATTAGGGGTTTTTTCTAATGTGAGATGGCTAAAATGAGGCTATACAGAAATACTTACAAAAATGGTAAGAATTTGTGTATCGACATGTAAGGATTTCTGTAGGTACATAAAAATTGGTAAGCATTTGTGCGTATAATGAAATTCTTACCATTTTGTAAGCATTTCTGTAGGTACATAAAAGTTGATACATAAATTCTTACCATTTTTGTAAGCATTTTTGTATAGCCTCATTTTAGCGTGCCTCACCCTAGAATCATCGTCCTATTATTGGCTTTTCCAAAATTAGAGGTTTCACCTCAATCCGCTCTTCACCAAACATCCAAATTAGCAGATTTGACCGGTCAAACCACTAATACTAGCTCAAACTTCTAATTTTGGCTCAAACCGTTATTTACCAAACATGGCTACTATCTTTTTAGTCCTTGATAAAAATTCATTTACACTTTACAGACAAACTATTCAAACTCGAATCTTCTAGAAAGAACATCATTCTTTTTTTCACTAAAACCACTTGAGTTCTAATACCAATATTTTTAACAATAATACCAATAACTTTTAAAAACTCAAGAAATAGGGTATTACTATATATATTTATTAAATGCTTATCTTTATTTTATATTTATGTCATAAAAAATTAAATTCTATAAAATATTTTGTTTTTAGCATTTTTAATGTGGTTTTATAGTAATTTTTATTATGTTTTTAGTTCTTAATGAATTTTATGACCTTACACACAAACTGTTTAAATTTGGATCTCTTAAAAAATATTATTTTTTTACTAACACCTCTCTTTAAATTCCAAAACAAGTGGGTTTTTTTAAAAACTAAAACAATAGGGTTATATATATCTTAACTATAAAATAAGTGTCCAAACTTTTCCTTTTTCTTAGTATGTGCCTAAAGAATGTTTTGGTCGAAATAGTTGTTTAACGTTTTATCTTGGTCCGTTTCTAAAGTAAATTTGTTAAAAAAAATTACTCACCCAATTATAGCTTGGCACGTAACTTCTATTTTTATTTTCAAAAATCAAGCTGAAAAGCAAATAAATTAAAAAATATCTCAAAATTTTCAGAAAGTACAAAATAGTCCAAAATTTTTGAAACTCAAAAATCCTAAAATTGACGTCGTTGTCACCATCAATAGCCTCGCTGGAGACCCCGCCTATTTTTCCAACCACTCATCGCCGATAATAGACGAAAGGTGTGCCAATTAGACGTCGAACAATGAACGTGAAAGGTTCCAATCGTTCGACGTTCGATTGCATGCCTCTCGCCGATTATCGACGATGGGTGATTGAGAGAAATAGGCGGAGAACTCCTAACGGCGGTGGCAGTAGGGTCCGGCGAGGCTAACGACGACCACAATGACGTCAATTTTGAGATTTTTGAGCTTTAGGGATTTGAGACTTCTTTTGAAAATTTGAGAAACTTTAGAATTTTTTAAAAAAAATTGAAAAAATAAATAAATAAAAATAAAATACACATGTTAAATTCTGATTGAGTGATGAGTTTTTTTTAACGACATTCCCTTAAAACAATAACAAAAATAAAGTTTAAGCACCTATTTTAACAACAAAAAATACTTTAGGCACCTATGCAAAAAAAAATAAAGTTTTGGCACCTATTTTATAGTTTTTTTTGACCAAATTTATTTTATAGTTAAGCCTATATACTATATGCTTATCTTATATTTATATTATATAAAAATTATATTTTATATAATATTTATTTATAAAATATATAAAAAAGAAGCATAAATTGCAATTGATGCTTGAGTTGAGATGTAGGTTTTCAGCATTGCCTCCTCACCGTTCATATAGAAAAGACCGTTATTCCCCGCATTCTTCGAATCTACAATTTTCTTTTCCATTTCTAAACAAAATAGCCTGAAATCGATCAATCAACAAAACAAGGCTGCATATTCTTCCCCATGGAAATTCAGTATTAAATAAGAAAAAAAAAGGTTTTATGAGTTGGTTTGGTTCTTACATTTTCTCTGTGATTTTGTAGGCATCCACAGAAAATGGAGGATTTAACCATCACCGATGACAGTGAGAACGAAGCAAAACTAATCGAACTCCCTAAAAAAACCGAAGCTCTTCTGAAAGAAAAGCTCGCACTCGGCAACGAGAACAATGAAATCAAATAAAAGATCAAGAAACTAACCCTAGAAGTCAATGAATTACGAAACAGGGAAGAGGAAATAAAACAAGAATTGGGCCGACGGGAAGACGATAGCGCCGTCCTCGAATCGCTCGCCTCCAGATCCGCCGATCTCGAGAACGAGGTATCCAGGCTACAGCATGATCTCATAACTTCGATGAGTGAGATAGACGAAGCGAACAGAGAGGCGGTCGAGTTAAAGAAAGGGTTGGAAGAGAAAACGACGGCGATCGAATCAATGGAGAAGGAAATGGAGGTGCTGAAGGAGAAGGATTTGGAGAGGAAATTAGGGGTTTTAGAAGCGAGGGAAATAGAGGAGAGGAGTAACCATACACGGACCGAAGAGGAACTGAAGGAGAAGATCGATGAACTGCGGAAGAAAGTGGAGGTGCTTGAGGCGGAGGCGACGAGGACGAAGCTTGAGTTGGAGAAAACCAGCGCCGAAAAATTAGAGTTCGAGGAGAGGGCAGCGTCGTTGGAGTTCAACATGTTGGAGTTGAAGGAAGTGGTGGAAAGGAAGACGAGTGAAGCCATTAAAGGGGGGTCGAGGGATAAAGGGATCAGGGGGTGGTTGTTTAGGGTGCCGGTGGTTCTTCTTTTTGCGGCCGCCGTGGCCTATCTGTTTCGTAGGAAGCGCAGTTGTTGATGGTTGCCGTTGTGGGCGGGGGATCAATGAGGTTAGAGTTCCACTGTTTTTTTGTTCAAAATTAGGGTTCCATTGTTTGATTTTGTTATGGGTTTTCAAGTTTGTACCTTACTTCTAAAACTGGAATACATTTCCACAAAATTAAAATTTAGGCTGAGTTTGTTGTCGTCGTGGGCAAATGCGAGTTGACTGCAACCGCTGTTTACATAAAAGTTGAAAAATTCAACCGTGAAAAGACAGACGTTCATATGTTAATTCAGGTGGAGAAACAACGTTCAAACCAAACCTGAAGCTGTTTAACAATAAAATCACAGCTGTAACTGTAACAGATTTGAGGCTGCAAAGGCAACAAAAAAACGAAGCTTTAATTGGTTTGACATACTTTTTTAGGATTTGATTAATTCATTTGTTTAATAAACGAGGCTTAAAGTTTATAAACAAACATGGGAAAAATGTGTTGCAGCTGTGATCACTAATAATAAGGAATAGAGAAACTGCAACAATTTCTTTAAAATAACATGGACCAAATTGATATAAGGGTAAACTATATAAATGGTCCCCGACTATGCTTCAATTATTTTTTTGCGTTCTTCGATTATCAAAAGTTACAAATTAGACCTCCGACTTAAAAAAGTAACAAATTGGTCCAATGCTGTTAAAAATTTAATAGCTGATGACGTGGCAGTTAATATTAATTGATATAATTACATAATAAGCTCTTAAGTTCTACACTTATTTTAATTTGACCCTAATTCTAAAAGTTAACCCACATAATTTTAATAATCTATCAATTTAGTCTATCTTCTTTTCTATTTCTCCTCTCCTTTAATTCTTCAATTCATTTTCACCCCACGACTCATTTAAGAGCCCCCAATATATAGATAGATAGATTCTGCGTCTTTTTTCCCTTGTTCAAAGGAGAGAAGATAGTACCCAAAATGGGTTGGAAAACAAAGCAGAAAATGGGAAAGAAGAAGACATGATGCAAGTGGTGACTCCATTTTACTGGTAATGGGCCATTACGTACTTGGGGACTCAAAAAACTTTCACAGATCTTCTTGGATCGGATCCACAACTAAATCTCCACAAATCTATCGACCAGAACCGGAAGGCATTTTTTCCAGTTCCCTCGCCAATCCTCCGGAGTCTTTTAACTCGAAACGCACTGGACTCCATCACCCGCCATAAACTCTGAAAATATGTCGAACCCAAATAAAGGAAAACGATACATCATCATCCCCTTCCAATCCTGACGATGATATTGGTAGGGAGGACCCTTTCTGCAATTATGAGATCGGGGGATGTAACAGTAAGGGATTTCCGTATTTGAGAAGCTGAGTATCTATTGATTGTATCTCCACCTTTAATTTTTTGACACTCGCTGTTGCCATTTGCCATGCCGAGTTATGGGATTGGGTGGTGGTGAATGGGAAATGAGGAGCGGCATGGAGATGGAGGATGAATCCTATGATTTACCTATTTCTCGATGTTTGCTGATTCAAACCTCAAAATATATGTTTTTTTATGTCTAATTCGGATTTGAAGAATCAAGCACTTAGGTTTGCACAATCTTCTCTTCTTTGAACAAGGAAAAAGATGCATAATCTATATTTTTTGGGGCTCTTAAATGGAATTTGGGGTGAAAATATATTGAAGAATGAAAGGAGAGGAGAAATAGAAAAAAGATGGACTAAATTGATAGATTATTAAAATTATGTGAGTTAATTTTTTAGAATTAGGGTCAAGGTAAAATAAGTGTAGAACTTGAAGGCTAATTATGTAATTATATCAATTTATATTAACTGTCATGTCATCAGCCGTTAAATTTTTAACGGTGTTGGACCAATTTGTTACTTTTTTTAAGTCAGAGAATCAGTTTGTAACTTTTGATAGTTGGAGGACGCAAAGATAATTGGAGCATAGTTGGGGGACCATTTATGTAGTTTACCCTTGATATAATAGGTAAATAATAGGGGTCAAATGTGTAATTATATAAATTTCTGTTAACTATCGCATCACCTCCTCTGTTAAATTTTAATGGTCGATGGTCAAAGTAGGAACGCTTTAAAAGTTCGATAGTCTGATTGACGAATTTCTTAATTAGGTGTTCAAAATAAGAACGACCCCATAGTTAGGTGGTCACCAGTGTAATTTACCTAAAAGTTTAATTATTTTATTTGTTTAAATAAAATTCACAAATAATCACTAAAATTTAATTAATTATTTGATTCGACAACCAAACTTTAATACTACCGTTTAACTTTTTATTTTGCCCCAAACAAAAAACCAGGGTGAGTAATTAAGCAATAATAATACTGTTGTTAAAGTGAGAATTGTAATCCCCACGGAAGGTTCATCTCATCTGGTTGTTTATAATTTTCATTTCCTTTTTTGTCTTGTTTTGAAATTGATGTATCTTAGCTAATTTTTTAACGGATTTTATTTTATGGTTGCATTGGAACTCTTGTTCTTTCTCAACAAACAGAAGGTGGGAAATCAAAGCCCAAATTGAAATAATGCGAAATGTATCGAGATTTAAGTTTAGAGTTTATGATTTTGGGTTTTAGGTTCCTAGTTTAAGAGTTTAGGAGATTATGGTTTAAGGTTTCAGTTTTAGGGTTAAATTATTATTAATTGAAAATAGAGCCAAATTGAAATAATAAAGGCTAAATTTATTATTTTTCGAATTAGAACTAAATTATTTGAATGTACAAGCATGTAGGACTAAATGTGTTATTATACAAAATATTTTAACTGCCACATCACCCTTTTAACGGTTGTTAATGAGTCAGTGGCCAAATTGAAGCAAAACTAGAGATTTAATGGTAACATTGAAGCAATTGAAAGTTTAGTTACCAAATTGAATAACTGATCAAAGTTTAGTGACCATTTGTGAACTTTACCTTTGTAACATACTCTAACCACCCTAGTAGGATTAGGTAAGTTACCACAATTACAATCAATGATCCATACAATTTAAGCTAGTGAGTTCAATTCATTTTAAGCCTTTCTTGAACTTTAAGAAACAATTCGAATAGGTGAGGACCCAATATACAATGCATGATGCACCTACAAGATACATTAGTACCAGTAATGCGATTTGTTATCATAATCAATACCATTTAGGACTTACTTGATTTACAAGAAACCATTCGAACTAGATGGATAATGCATACCAATAGGTGATTACATCTTTTACTTAAGTGACCTTAATCAAACATATATACTTATAATGTTATATAGATCATTCGGCTAGTACCATAAGTGACCAAAGTGGTTCAAGTCTAAACATGTGGATTACTACATTTACCTATTGTTAACTAACCAACTTCAATAGATCTATTCAACCATTACATACATAATCTAACTATGGAAATCTAACATTAGACTAACAAGCATTCAAACTCAATAAGGTGCATACATGCTCATATATACGTACAATACTCTTTATAGATCATAGATGAAGTTAATATATACAAACCATAACTAAGTGATAATGAATATACATGGCTTAGGTGTCACCATCCTAGGAGAACTATAACAAAATGGAAACATACTCTTTCAAGCAAAATGTGACTTGTACGAGCTTAGACTTCAGGATAAGATCCAATATCAACCTGAATTGTAGAAATGAGACTTGAATAAGCAAAGCTTAGTGAATGAGTTAAAGTTACAAGGTAATCAATACAATAAGTCTCAACTATGAACTATCGAATAGATGGTATGGTTCCCCCATCAATAAGGAACCATTCGAAACTAGGCAAACAATATTAGATACATTGCTTAATTTTCAATCCAATATCAATACAAGGCTTGAAGTTTAGACATACTCAATCATCCAATACTAGATACAATGCTTAATTTTCCTTTACAATCAAGCAATCTCATATAAGCAATGTTCAAGCAATGTCTCAATGTCAATAGTTCATGGCATTCATTTTTCCTTTACAATCAATCAATGCAATTTAATATAGCAATAGATTCAATGTACATGAGGTATAAGTTCATTTTAAGTATAGCCTTGAGAATTGATTACTCAGTCTAGATACTCGAGTCCCCAACCAAACTGTAGCCAATAACAATCGTCAATATGGTACAAAGTACCGGTGAAATCCCTTCTACTGTCGCCAATGACCAATAACAAAATTTCCCTCCCACTGTCACCAATTAGGGACCAATGTCCCAGACCGTAGTCCAAACTGATAATAAGCTCTATAGACTCTATGGCATGCCAACTATATCTAAGACCGACTCGAGACCAAGGCTTACAATAGTTATCACTTTCCTTCAATTAGAAGCATGATTCAATTCAATGTGCACATTTTGTGCCTATATCCTCTTTCAATTGAATAGGGTTCAAAGCCAATACCAATCTCAATATTTCAATAGTCAATGAAGGTATGTCAATGAAAAGGTCATTAAACAATGTATTGAGTTACTTCTAACTATAACAATCATGCTTCACTTCAATATAGTTCAATTAAGCAAGAAGCATATCATGGCAATCAATTGTAATTCAAGCATGCTTCTCAATCAAGTAACCACTCAAAAGAGTACTTTCCTTGCTAATGCTCCATAGAAAGATCATTACACAATTTATACTAAGCATCAATAAGAATTTCAAAACATAAATGGACTTGGAGAGGTTACCACCCTCTTCAAACTTTAAACTACACTCACATGAATTTTTTGAGCTATTGCCGATCCCGGATTGAAATCCCTTTCCCTCTACTAGCTTGCTGATCAATGTGAGCCCCATTTTCCTTAATTTCCACTTGATCTAACATTCATACAATGCATAGTGTATTAGGTAAATTCCAGCAACCACTTGAGTCATTATGTGACTCCATACACTCAAACATTCAATTCAAAACATCAAAACTGTTGTTGCCTGGCAACATGTGCACTACTTGCTTAAATGTTCATATCTTTTATTCCGTACGTTAGAATTTTGAACCGTTTACACCGTTAGAAAGCTAACTCAATTTTCCTTCTAATCACATAGTCCTTACACTTTTAATCATTGTGAATTAATATAGTTTTTTATTTAAACACGGACCAAATTATGCCACAAGACAGTTTGCATTGTCCTTAGAGATTAGTCTCTACAAACTGTTTTATAACTAGGGATTCGATTACGTTTGTTGCATACGAAACTAGACATACACATGATTCTGTACATATAAGATTTTCTCCCTAATTTGGTCTACGTGATTTTCTACAAATTTTCAAACTCACTACCCAAAATAAAGTATTCTGGATAGCTTTCTTTTAGCTAGATTCTAGCTTCATTAATCACTTAGACAAGGATCCTAGCATGATTGTTCAACATATATACTCATTCATACATGTCTAAGTCAGTTCAATTATGTGTCAAACCTATAAAAACAGGGCAATTGAGCAATATTTTCAAATTGATTCATTAAGACATCATCTCCCTAGAATTTCCAGCAACCGGAATTTCAATTCACATAACAATCATCCATTCTAATCATCATCCAAATTTTTCCAGCAACTAGCATAACATTTCACCATCAATTTGGTTATTGACAACATCAATTTCCCCTACTCATTCGAATGGCCTACCAATTTCATGGATTGATCAATCAATTGAACTTCTTAACTAACTCATGGCATCAATTTACTAAATAATCATCAAATTCATGAAAATCAAGCAAGAACTTAAAATCTACATGCATCATTTGAATCTATAATGCATTAAGGAATAGATATTACCTTCCTATCAAGATTATATGAATGCTAGCAACTCCAATTCCTCCAATTTCAAGCTTGAATCTATGATCATAGAGTTTTCTCACTCAACTCATTTCTCTCTTCTTTGTTTCATCTAATCGGCACTAGGGAGAAGAAGATGATAATGAATCATCAATTAATTCTCCCAAAATAACCAATTTGTCCTTAAGTATCCATTAATTAATGATATGTGTAGGGGCATTTTAGGAATATAAGAATTTATCATGCATTCTTTCAATTTGTTGTTTGTTTCGATTTGGTCACTTATACATTAGGTTACCACCTTTTCATTTATAGCATTCTAGTCTTTATTAACTAGACCTAGTACCTTACTTTCAATCAATTGGGGATCAAACGAAGGCATTGTAGTAACTTTATTTATACTAGTTTTGAGGATATTACAATTCCCTCCCCCTTAAAGAAATTCGTCCTCGAATTTACCTGAGGGGAATAGATGAGGGTACTGCTTTCTCATCGCTACTTCGGGTTCCCAAGTGACTTATTTTACATTGTGGTTCTTCCATAGAACTTTCACCAATGGCACAGTCTTATTGTGAAGTCCCTTGACTTTTTTATCAAGTATTTGAATTAGCTTTTCATCGTACGATAGATCAGGATTAAGTTCTACCTCATCAGGTTCTAGAACATGTGATGGATCCGATCGATATTTCCTCAACATTGATACATGAAAGATGTTGAGGATTCTACTGAATTCAGCAGGGAGTGCTAGCTTGTATGCAACTGGAGTGATATTTTCTAAGACTTCATAGGGTCCAATGAATCGAGGGCTTAGTTTACCCCTCTTCTTGAATCTGAGGATTTTCCTCCAAGGAGATACCTTCAAGAATATGTAATCTCCCACTTGATATTCAATGTTTCTTCTCATGAGGCCGGCATAAGCCTTTTGCCTATCAAAGGCCTCTTTCAGTCTACTATGGATCACCCGAACTTTATTTTCAGTTTCACGAAGAAATTCAGGTCTTAAGACCTTGTTTTCTCCCAATTCAGACCACCATAGGGGAGTTCTACATCTCCTGCCATACAATGCTTCGAATAGGGACATTTTGATAAAAGCTTGATGGATGTTGTTATAGGCAAACTCGGCAAATGGTAGAGATTTCTCCCAGTCTTTATCGAAGTCGATAATGCAAGCTCGAAGCATGTCTTCAAGCACTTGGATTACCCTTTTAGATTGTCTATCGGTTTATGGATGGAAAGCAATGCTAAGGTTCAGTTTGGTTCCCATAGCTTGTTGAAGTGCCCTCTAGAATCGAGAAGTAAAACAAGAGTCCCGATCTGATATAATAGATCTTGGAACACCGTGGAGTTTGATCACTTCTTTCAAGTACATTTCAGCTAGTTGTTTGAGGCTCATGTTCATTCGAACATGTAGAAAGTGAGCTGATTTGGTAAACCTATCAATGATCACCCAAATAGCATCATTTTTCCTTAGCGATAGAGGCAATCCTGATACGAAGTCCATTGTTATACACTCCTACTTCCACTGTGGTAATTCGATTTATTGTAGGAGTCCAGTAGGTAGTTGGTGTTCGGCCTTCACCTTTTGGAAAGTGAGGCACTTCGATATGAAGTTAACAATATCGGCCTTCAATCTCGGCCACCAATAGACTTCCTTTAAGTCCTTATACATCTTAATCACTCCTGGATGTATTAAAAATGACTATTATGTGCTTCTTGAAGCATTTCCCTCTTAAGGATTGGAACATTGGGTACACAAACCTGATTCTTGAAGTAGAGCACACCATTCGATCGAAGTGAGAATTCGGTGCTCGATTTGGAATCAATGTCTTTCAATACCTTCTAAAGTTCGGGATCATTTTATTGAAGATCTTTGATCCTTGAATTTAAGTCGGATTGAACTTGAAGTTCTGCCACATATCTCTGATTCTTTAGGAGCTTAAAATGGGCATTGAAAGTAGTTGAAGATACAATTAAAGGATTTTGATTAGTGGATTTCATATCATCCATTCGAATAGAAGGATAAATAATGTTGGAAATTCATATTCGATCTTACCAATTGAATGTTTGCGACTGAGTGCATCAGCCACAATATTTGCCTTGCTCGGGTGGTAATCAATGATTAGGTCATAGTCTTTTAGTAGTTCTACCCATCTTCGTTGTCGAAGATTTAACTCCTTCTGAGTTAGGATGTATTCTAAACTCTGATGATCCGTAAATAATCAACATTTCTCTCTATATAGATAATGACTCCAGATTTTTAAAGCAAACACGACCGCAGCTAGTTCCAAGTTGTGCGTAGGATAGTTCAATTCATGTGGCTTGAGTTTTCAAGAAGCACAAGCAATGACCTTGTCGTCTTGCATCAATACACACCCTAAACTGAGGTGGAAATCATCACTGAAGATAGTAAAGTCTTTTCCCGGTTTAGGTTGGAATAGAATAGGAGCTTGAGTTAGGACTTTCTTTAATTGATCGAAGCTCATTTGCTGGTCCTCAGACCATTTAAATGGAACATTCTTTCGGAGGAGTCGAGTCAATGGAGCTGCAAGAATTGAGAACCCTTTCACGAATCTTCGATAGTACCCTGCTAAATTGAGAAAACTCCTAACCTCGCTAACATTTCTTGGAGGTCTCTATTCGATGACTGTTTGAATCTTCTTAGGATCTACCTTTATCCCTTCGGCCGAGATAACATGGCCAAGGAAAGATACTTTTGAGAGCCAGAACTCGCATTTGCTCAATTTGGCATATAGTCGATTCTCTCTCAATATTTGGAGTACAATTCGAAGGTGATTAGCATGTTCTTGTTTGTCCTTTGAGTAGACAAGAATGTCATCAATAAAGACAACCACGAATTTGTCCAAATAGGGTTTGAACACTCGGTTCATTAAGTCCATGAAAGCCACTGGAGCATTGGTTAGCCCGAAGGGCATAACTAGGAACTCATGGTGACCATAACGAGTCCTGAAAGTCGTTTTGGGTACATCCAAGTCTTGTATTCTCATCTGATAGTACCCCAATCGCAAATCGATCTTGGAGAAGACTTTGGCATCCTTGAATTGATCGAACAAGTCCTCTATCCTCGGTAAAGAATATTTTTTCTTGATAGTGAACCGGTTTAGCTGACGATAATCGATACGTAGCCTCATCGACCTGTCATTCTTCTTAACGAACAATACGGGTGCTCCCCAGGGTGAAGAGCTGGGTCGAATGAAGCCCTTGTCTTAAAGCTCCTGCAATTGTTGCTTAAGCTCTTTGAGTTCAATAGGGGCCACTCGATATGGTACGATAGATATTGGATCACTCCTGGGTTGAACTTCAATCTTGAATTTGACTTCCCGAATAGGGGCAATCCTAGAAATTCCTCAGGAAAGACATCAGGGAAGTCAGAAACAACAGGGAAGAAAGTCACACCGAATTCAATTTCATCACTTTTAATTATAGCAGCAAAGATGCTAATAGGTTTCTTATCGATCAAGGTAATGGATTTTTCTCCTAAACCACGGAAAAATAACTTTTCTCTTTTGGCAATCTACCCAAGCTTGATGCATTCCTAACCAATCTAATCCAGAATGAGATCAAATTCAACAAAAGGCAATAACAATAGGTTGGCTAGGAAAGGGATGCCCTGAATAAACAAAGGGCAATCCTTACATATTTGATTCACTATTACATTGTCTCATAAAGGATTGGTAGCAATTAAGCTACAACTAACATATCCAGGCTTCAATTTAAGCTTTTCAATTAAAGAATATCATATGAATGAATGGGTTGATCTCATATCAAATAAAGTATAAAGAGGGTAAGTATCGAGGTAGATTGTACCTGTAATTACATTAGGAGATTCTTCCTCCTCCCGACCTCAGATATGATAGACTCGAGTAGGCGCTCGAGACTCCTAATATATAGCATTAGACCCTTGGCCTTTGCATTTTTTTGTAGCTTCCCGAGTTAGCTTATTTCGAACCCTTTTCTCTAGGTGAAGGAGCTTGATTCGACTTGTGAGAAACATGTGAAGGCAACTTGTTCAGATTTTAGGGGAAATCTTTGACATAGTGCGTCGTGTCTCCGCACAAGTAGCAAGCATTAGTGAGCTTTCTACAAAGTCCAGTGTGGTTCTTTTGACAAGTCTTACAAGCAGGGATTTAGGTCTCCCTCCCGGTATTCCCAATGCTATCCAAGGATAACATAGGTGTTGAGGCTCTAGACATAGCTTGTGGCTTGGGTATATAGCTACCCTTAGAGGAATTTCCTTGATTGGAAGAATTTCCTCCTTGATGCTTTTGTTTCTTATTGCGCCAATGAGGCTTGTGATCATCCCTCGATCTTTTGTTATCTCGGGACTGATTCTCTAATTATTTTGTCGAAGTCTTCATCTTGGCTTCGGTAGCTATAACTCGGTTGACCAGTTCTTGGGAGTCAGTAATCCCCAAAGTAGTGACCATGGGGTCTAACTCATCATTAAGACCGTCGATGAATATTCTACACTTGTCTTCCTCTTTCTTTATAAATTTCGAGCCGTATTTGCAATATTTACAGAATTCACTGACATACTGCTCAATAGGCTTTCCTCCTTGTTTCAGGTACAAGAACTTCTTTTTGCGATCAGCAAGATACTGATCACTAATATACTTCTTTTTGAATTCTTTAAGGAAGAATTCCCAGGTGACAGCTTCTTCAGGTGCTGCCAAGGTAGTAGTCTATCACCAATTCAGTGCCTCCTCGGCCAATAAAGCTACTGCACACTCCAGTTTGTGTTCATCTGAGCACTGCAGCTGCTTAGACAAGATTCTTGTTGTATTCTCTAGCCAGTACTCCGCTTCTTCTGGCTTGTCTTCACTTGTTCCAATAAAAGCGTAAGCTCGGTGTTGAGCTAACTTGTCAATTAGAGCTCTTGCCGGTTTTGCTACCGGAGAGTCAGGAAGAGTTGGAGGATTCTGTCTCACAGAGACAATCATCTTATCAACCATCTCCTTCATATTGGAGAAGCATTCTCGTTGAATAGGATGGATCACAGGAACTTCCTGCTGAACTTGTTGAGGTTCAGCATGCTTCTGGGGATCCTAGTTCATCCTTACGCTCCCTCCCTCATTGGAGGAGCCAGTCGGGCTTTCATTATCCTTGCCCAATCTTGTTTCAGACATTCTATATATAAGGAATAAGAGAAGTCAAGCTCAAGTCACAATCTAATCAATATTCAAGTAACTCCTAGGTAGCACCTAAGTGATCAATAACAATAGCCTATTCATGCAATAAACCCTAGAATCATGCAACCTTAAGCTCTGATTACCATTCTGTTACATACTCTAACCACCCTAGTAGGATTAGGTAAGTTACCACAATTACAATCAATGATCCATACCATTTAAGCTAGTGAGTTCAATTCGTTTTAAGCCTTTCTTGCACTTTAAGAAACAATTCGAATAGGTGAGGACCCAATATACAATAAATGATGCACCTACTATATACATTAGCACCCTAATGCGATTTGTTATCATAATCAATACCATTTAGGACTTACTTGATTTACAAGAAACCATTCGAACTAGATGGATAACACAATAGAAGATTTCAACATTCAATGTAGCTATTATGCATACCAATAGGTGATTACATATTTTACTTAAGTGACCTTAATCAAACATATATGCTTATAATGTTATATAGATCATTCGGCTAGTACCATAAGTGACCAAAGTGTTTCAAGTCTAAACATGTGGATTACTACATTTACCTATTGTTAACTAGCCAATTTCAATAGATCTATTCAACCATTACATACATAATCTAACTATGGAAATCTAACATTAGACTAACAAGCATTCAAACTCAATAAGGTGCATACATGCTCATATATACATACAATAATCTTTATAGATCATAGATGAAGTTAATATATACAAACCATAACTAAGTGATCATGAATATACATGGCTTCGGTTTCACCATCCTAGGAGAACTATAACAAAATGGAAACATAATCTTTTAAGCAAAATGTGACTCGTACGAGCTTAGACTTCGAGATAGGATCCAATATCAACCTTAATCGTAAAAATGAGACTTGAATAAGCAAAGCTTAGTGAGTGAGTTAAAGTTACAAGGCAATCAATACAATAAGTATCAACTACGAACCATCAAATAGATAGTATGGTTCCCCCATCAATAAGGAACCATTCGAAACTAGGCAAACAATACTAGATACATTGCTTAATTTTCAAACCAATATCAATACAAGGATTAAAGTTTAGACATACTCAATCATCCAATACTAGATACATTGCTTAATTTTCCTTTACAATTAAGAAATCTCATATAAGCAATGTTCAAGCAATGTCTCAATGTCAATAGTTCATGGCATTCAATTTTCCTTTACAATCAAGCAATCTCATATAAGCAATGTTCAAGCAATGTCTCAATGTCAATAGTTCATGACATTCAATTTTCCTTTACAATCAATCAATACAATTCAATATAGCAATAGATTCAATGTATATGAGGTATAAGTTCATTTTAAGTATAGCCTTGAGAATTGATTACTCAGTCTAGATACTCGAGTCCCCAACCAAACTGTCGCCAATAACGATCGTCAATATGGTACAAAGTACCGGTCAAATCCCTCCTACTATCGCCAATGACCAATAACAATACTTCCATCCTACTGTCGCCAATTAGGGACTAATGTCACAGACCGTAGTCTACCCCGATAATAAGCTCTATAGACTCTATGGCATGCCAACTATATCTAAGACCGACTCGAGACCAAGGCTTACAATAGTTATCACTTTCCTTCAATTAGAAGCATGATTCAATTCAATGTGCACATTTTGTGCAAATATCCCCTTTTAATCGAATAGGGTTCAAAGCCAATACCGATCTCAATATTTCAATAGTCAATGAAGGTATGTCAATCAATAGGTCATTAAACATTGTATTGAGTTCCTTCTAACTATAACAATCATGTTTCACTTCAATGTAGTTCAATTAAGCAAGAAGCATATCATGGCAATCAATTGTAATTCAAGCATGCTTCTCAATCAAGTAACCACTCAAAAGAGTACTTACCTTGCTAATTCTCCATAGAAAGCTCATTACACAATTTATACTAAGAATCAATAAGAATTTCAAAGCATAAATGGACTTGGAGAGGTTACCGCCTTCTCCAAACTTTAAACTACACTCACAGGAATTTTCCGAGCTATTGTCGATCCCGGATTGAAATCCCTTTCCCTCTACTAGCTTGTTGATCAATGTGAGCCCCCTTTTCCTCAATTTCCACTTGATCTAACATTCATACAATGCATAGTGTATTAGGTAAAATCCAGCATCCACTTAAGTCATTATGTGACTCCATACACTCAATTCAAAACATCAAAACTGTTGTTGTCTGGCAGCATGTGCACTACTTGTTTAAATAAATGTTCATATCTTTTATTCCGTACGTCAGAATTTTGAACTGTTTACACTGTTAGAAAGCTAACTCAATTGTCCTTCTAATCACATGGTCCTTACATTTTTATTCATTGTGAATTAATACAGTTTTTTATTTAAACACATACCAAATTATGCCACATGACAGTTTGCAATGTCCTTAGAGATTAGTCTCTACAAACTGTTTTATAACTCAGAATTCGATTCTGTTTGATGCATACGAAACTAGACATATACATGATTTTGTACATATAATATTTACTCCTTAATTTGGTCTATGTGATTTTCTACAAATTTTCAAACTCATTGCCCAAAACAGAGTATTCTGGACAGCTTTCTTTTAGCTAGATTCTAGCTTCATTAATCACTTAGACAAGGATCCTAACATGATTGTTCAACATATATATTCATTCATACATGTCTAAGTCAGTCCAATTATGTGTCAAACCTATAAAAGCAGGGCAATTGAGCAATATTTTCAAATTGGTTCATTAAGACATCATCTCCCTAGAATTTCCAGCAACCAGAATTTCAATTCACATAACAATCATCCATTCTAATCATCATCCAAATTTTTCCAGCAACTAGCATAACATTTCACCATCAATTTGGTTATTGACAACATCAATTTCCCCTACTCATTCGAATGGCCTACCAATTTTATGGATTGATCAATCAATTGAACTTCTTAACTAACTCATGGCATCAATTCACTAACTAATCATCCAATTCATGAAATTCAAGCAATAACTTAAAATCTACATGCATCATTTGAATCTATAATGCATTAAGCAAGAGATATTACCTTCATATCAAGATTATATGAATGCTAGCAACTTTCATTCCTTCAATTTCAAGCTTGAATCTATGAGCATGAAGTTTTCTCACTCAACTCCTTTCTCTCTTCTTTGTTTCATCTAATCGGCACTAGGGAGAAGAAGATGATAATGAATCATCAATTAATTCTCCCAAAATGACTAATTTGTCCTTAAGTATCCACTAATTAATGACATGTGTAGGGGCATTTTAGGAATATAAGAATTTATCATGCATTCCTTCAATTTGTTGTTTGTTTCGGTTTGGTCAATTATACATTAGGTTACCACATTTTCATTTATAGCATTCTAGTCCTTATTAACTACACCTAGTACCTTACTTTCAATCAATTAGGGACCAAATGAAGGCATTGTAGTAACTTATTTTATACTAGTTTTGAGGATATTACAACCTTTTTATGTGTTAATGAGTTTCCTATTTTTATATATATTTTAATTTTAGATTAACTTACTATTTTTGAACACCCTTATTTTCATTCTCAAATTACTTCGCTCTAACCTTTTAAATTCCTAATTAACAAAGTTTGTTTAAATTTAAAAATAAATCTCAAAGTAATGATTCAAATGAAAATTTATTTCCTTTGATCAAGTATGTGTGAATTGTGTACTTTGTACTTTTTAGTTATATATGAATTGTTCTAAATTGTATGATTCGTAAAAAAAAATAACAAATTTATCCATGGTAACTTATGGCTCTACTTGTGGATACTCAATCTTCACCGATCAAGACACGAGCTAATTTTTTTACTACCTAAAGACTCGAGTATCTAATTATGAACCCCAAATTATAAAAGATTTTATTTTTTATGGATATCAGTTAAAAAATAGGTTAATATAACTTACCTAAAGTATAAAAGGTTAATGTATAAATATACATAAAATTATCAACAAATTAATAATATAATGAAAAACAAGAGATTTTGCGTCAATTCAGAAGGTTTTGTTTTTCCTTTCTGAACTTGTGTTTTTATATAGATTATAGAAGATATTTATAGATCATAGACTAGTGGTTTGCAAAACAGAAGATTAAATTATGTGAAATTAAAGTGTAAAGACTAAATTTATGTAGAGTAGAGGGATCTAAACATAATTTGACCAACAATACAACTGTTATCAAAAAGTTAAAAAATAAAAAAAGTTTAGGAAAATTCATTTCTTTATCGAGTAAATAGAAAACAACTACATTAGAGATGCAGCCGGTTGTACTTGCTGCATTCCCTAAGTGCTGCTATCCCGTTCCCATTCGCTTAATTCATTTTAATTCCGGAGAAAAACCCATTATTGTTCCCTTCCCCAGGAATCGATCCCACCCCAAAACCCTCTGTTCATTAACTCTGCCTACAACAACCAACGATTTCAGCCAACCCCAGCAAGAGAATCGGAATAGAACCAACAGCTACACGTACCCAGATCAGAAATCAACTTTTCTCGAACTATTTTACTCTTCCTTCAGCCAAAAGAGCTTAAATAATCAAGACCCAGATCCAGAAGACGACGAAAAAGAAGAGGAGAAAGGTCCTGAGAAGACCGGATTTTGGGGTTTTCTTAGAGTCATTTTCTCGAACATGTGGTGGACAGATTTGAGGGCAGCTGTGGGACAAAGAGTCAATGTTGAAGGCATCGTGTTTTCGGTCCGAGTGTTCGTTAAAGACCGTCACTTGTCGTTGCCGCATGTTGCGGTGCGTTATATAAGGTGCATTGATTGGTCTGAGCTCAACAGAAGAGGGTTTAGAGGCGTGGTTTTCGATAAGGATAATACGATTACTGTTCCTTATTCCTTGATGCTTTGGCCTCCTCTCCGTCCTTCTATTCAGGAGTGGAAGGATGTTTTTGGCCCTGATATCGCCGTCCTTAGTAACTCTGCTGGTAATTCTTTTGGCTTGGCTCTTTGAAATCGACTCTTCTTTATTCTTTAGTTTACTCATCGTGCTTTTGTGCCGATGTGTTGATGTTTTGTTTTTTCCTCTCGTTTTGATGAATTAAGGTCTTTTAGAGTATGATTATGATGGTTCAAAGGCGAAGAAACTAGAAGGGACTATTGGGATTAAAGTAATAAGGCTCAGTAAGTTTTCCCCCTTTTGTTATATTCTGTTACCAAATTCATTTATATAGCGTTTATGTTATAGTTTCAATCCTGTGTTAAAATATCAAACATGTAAAAACCTTGGAATGAACTATAATTGCTGCTAAAGATTGTAGGTTTACACACATTAAATTGAGTTACTGTTTATTTATGACAAAAGTGTTTGGTTTATCTAGAATTGATTAGGGTCTCCATATGATGTCTTTGTAGAGATGAAGAAACCAGCTGGAACTGCTGAAGAAATTGAGAAACATTTTGGATATAAATCATCACAACTTATCATGGTATGTAAAGGGTGATAGAACTAACTGGGGGTGGTTGTTTTTTTCTTGATTTTGGATTGTGTTGGTGACATAATTTATGTTTATGGCAGGTTGGTGATCGGCCCTTTACAGATGTTGTTTATGGAAACCGAAATGGATTTTTCACTATACTAACTGAGCCTTTGAGTGTTGTTGAGGAGCCATTCATTGTTAGGCAGGTTGGTTTCCTTTCTTTCCATTCCCCTTTTTCACTATTAGCCTAAGCTTTTTTCTGTTAAGTCTTTTAGGGTTGATGGACTTCAAGTCTTCAACTCTCATGGCAATTATACGAATGTCTATATAAATAATGATGGGAATCGTGTGGTGAATTTTTGTTACTCAGGGTGTCAACTACCTTTGTTCCTTGATACAGTGTTTTGTGGATCACCTAGATCTTGCTTTTCCTTTTCTTTGATGGAACTATCTAAGCTCTGCCAATTGCCACCAACTTGCATTGTCCCTTACCTGCACTGGATTAAGATAACACCTGTTTGTGAAAATTCATTCCCCAAGTTTTTCCATTGCATGATGTTTTTTTTAGTTTTCTTGTATATTTCTGGATTTATTCTGTATTATGGTTGTCCAACAAACTTCCTTTATCAATCAACAATTCTTCACTGGTAGATATACCCACTTGTTTTCAACGTGGTTATTTCGATTGACAAATATACGGAACAACATGGATAAACCATCCTCTTACCTGTTTTCATCAAGTACAATCATGAGAATCATGTTCAACATTCAACAAAGGTTTTTCACGTCAGGAGGATGGATTTGGGAAGTTAACTGCAAGAACCCCTGTAGAAAGAATGGATATGAAAATTGTACTCTGAGCTATTTGTTTGTTTTGGATTCTTGAATGCATTCCATCTTTCTAATGTCAATCATAAAATATTTTGGATACTATATGTGAAATAATGTGCTAAAATTTTCTCGTGTCAGACAAATGAGTTGTGCTGTTTTAATCTTTTAATATATAACAAGTTAATTCTCTGTTTCTCTTTTCTTTTCCCCGAGTATGCTTTTGTGTTTTAAACGGGAAACACATGTACGTTGCATTGAAAGATGAATTGGTATATGGTGCAGATAAGGTCTTGATGAAAGGATGATTTCCAATTTTCTTTTTTTTTGCTTGTTTGTTATCCTTTTCATCTCTGCTTTGGCATCGTTTCATAGTGTGTATCATATCTGATATTTCTTTCAAATGCTTGATGAACTGCAATGGAAGAGACTAAATGTTTGCAGGTTCGGAAACTAGAACTGACCCTCGTAAATTGGTGGCTTAGAAGAGGTTTGAAGCCAGTTAGTCATAATTTATTACCAGATGCCAAACCGTGTATGAAACATCCACATCCTCTGTAAGAATGTTATGGATACACATGAAAGTAATTGTTTTTGTAGCTGATGACAAATTTTTTAGTCATGATTATTTGCTTTTGCCACCCGTGTGAGTTTATTATTTCTTTCATTTAATTGTTTATGACCGACCAATTTGGCATGTTAACAGCTCCCTCGAAAAATGATTTACTGTGTTCTTGCCATCACCGAACAAGTGAATTTAGTCGGGGAATTCTGCTTCTCCTTTTTCAGCGGCTACCCAAGTAAGTTCATAGGCTTAGGCGGCATAAAATAGGCAACATGTTTTACTATCTCACAAGTTTCCTTTGTTGTGTTCATCCTCCATCCCATGACTCCCTTTTTGCTGTTAAAGTTTGATAATAGATGCATCATTCAACTTTCTAACAGAAACGGTGGATATTGCTATTGACAACATTTTTTTACATTCATGGTAGGGGTGTGGCCATTGTGGAGCTGTCTGTTTACAGATTCAGATGTTAGAGATTGTTCTTCATTAGTGTTCTCCCATATGTATTTTAAAAAATGAGGTCAAAGAACCCACTGTTTTGGAAAAGTTCCACCTTCACTCTTGAGATTGCATGCTTTTAGATTATATTGGTGGTATATGGCAGAGCTTTTTCTTGTGTTTATTATGCACTTTAGTTTTGCAAGTGACATTATGTAGTTATGACTTTTTCTTTTGAGCAATGACAATTGAATTTTATTTAAAAACGATGTACCCAAAAAAAGAAAAAAATGAGGACTATGTCCAAAAATATTCATACAAAAATAAAATATGAAACTTGCAAAGAAAAGTAAACCTTTCCCTTGAAATGTACGAACATCGTCAAAGAATTTAGAAATTTTTATGAATTCTTTGTCTCTATTCAAACGAGACGCTTTATGAGCTGAAAAAAAGAATGGTGTGTGAACCAAACTATCAGATATTGTTCTGTTACACAATTTTAATTACATCAATAAACAACTACCAAAGGGAATCAAATTTTATGTTGCCACTGACACTCAAATTGAAAAACAATCGTTGTGATGATTTTTGTATGAGTAGCAAAGAATTGTTAAAGTATGTAAAAATCGTGTTAAAGGACAGAAAAAATGCATAAAAGTAAAAAAAAATGTGCCACAAAGGCATAAAGAAAGCATGATATAAGAGCAGATATTCTTATTAAATAAAATACGAAATACAATGATAATAACGAACATCGGCGATTGACAACTAGCACAGTATGCACAAGAGTAGAGATTATTATTAAATAAAATAAAGAAAATAAAGAAAATAATAAACACCGGTAATTGACAACTAACGCCAAAATTAATACTGTTGTCGACTAAGCAAAACAAAAAAAAAAATCTGCAGCACTAGGTAGGTTTTGAGAGAAAAACTAGGTTAGAATTGTTCAAAAGAACATAACTTTTAGGTATCAATTAATTTTAGAAATACAAGTCTAAAATGTATATTTAAGATGCGATCCTTATATTTTTTTGTTTAACTATTGATATTTGACTGATTGACTTACTAATTTGAATAGAGTCTTGCAGAGTTTTAATATGGAACAATTTTTCAAACTCAATTTTCTCCATTCACAACGTATGAATTCGAACTCCTACCTTACTTAAAGTACTAATGCTTCGTCCCACCATATCAATTATTTGAGATAATTGGGTCATTTTATCAAAAAAAATGATTACATTGTTAATTATTGATGCATATTGATTGATCTTTTGTTTTGTTACAGTGGGTAACTATTTTATTAACGGAGGTAGAGGAATTAAACTGTCAAATTAAAGTATAGGAATCGTATTCTAAATCTCGGCATAGGAGAGAGATCAGAGCTATAATTCGACAAAATATAATGTTTACAAAGAATAGAATTGAATTGAGAGATAAAGAATCAGTTGGGGGATTTGGGAGAAATGCTGATAGGCATTCCTTGAGATGGAAGTGGGAGAGGATCCATAACAATGGACTCATCAGGATGGAGCAATGACCAGTGGTAAGCAGTCACCACGTAATGCAGGAAGATGAGGATGTTCAACTTGGCAAGCTGATAGCCAGCGCATGTTCTGGCCCCTCCCCCGAAGGGAACATACGCATAGGGCGGCGTCAATTCCCGGAATCTGCCGGGATCGTAACGCATCGGATCTTTGAAATACTCCCCATTGTAATGTGTTCCGTACGCTGTCCATAACACCTGCATATGCAGGTGACGCCATTTTAGGGACAGAAAAACCAAAAGGAATCAATGATTACAACTATGATGAGCAGGTAACCTACCTTCCATCCTTTGGGGATGGTGAATCCACCGTATTCAATGTCCGCAACTGCTTTCCGAAATGACCCGAATATTGGAGGGAACAGCCTCATGCTCTCTCTCGCAGCTTGCCAACTATACTCCATTCTCTTCACATCTCCTAATCCCAACTTTTCTCCTTCCTTTTTCGTCTTCATCACGTCACTATGCTCTGTCAAAACAATGGCTTGCTTTTGCTATCAACAACAAAAAGGGTATTCTTTGCTTAGATTACAAGAAAAAGGTATTTTACCTTGAAGGATTCTAGAGTAGCAGTCCGGATGTTGAGCCAGCATTTTGAAGGTCATGGCAATAGCGAACGACGTTGTATCGTGAGCTGCAAAGACTAGCAGAACTATATTGTCAATCACCTCTTCCTCGGTGAGATCCCCTCGAATCATTGCAGCCACCAATCGTGACAACAGCGTACATTCCGTATCTTCTCCAACCACGCTGTTCTTTTCCATTTCTCTCTGCTTTTCAGCCACTACTTTCTTCAACATCTTCACAATCTCCACCCTTGCTTTCTTGGCTCTTGAAAATTTAGAGCCAGGGAAGTTGATCGGTGGAGCAAAAGTGCCCTCCAAAACTCTTTCGAAAGTGTCCAACATTTGTGGCTCCACATTGATCCCCAACAAGCACTCGAACACGATGGTGAATGTCAAGAGCTTTGTTGAACAGTAAAGGCTGATGCTATCCTTTCCATGCCAGTAATTCTGTAGGTGCAATTGAACTGCCGTGCATATTTTAGGCACCAGAGTCTCCAACGCGGAGCAGCTGAGGCTAGAGGTTATTAAGCCTCGTTGGAACCGATGATGGTCCCCTTGCTTTTCCATGATTGAATTTCTTCCCATGAGTTGAACCGAGGATGAAGGCCATGAGCTTATCACCAACTTGAACTCGTTCGACAATATGAACCGATTCGCTTTGGCGCCATTGACAACGACTGTTGGTGATCCCATGAGGCTCGTTTTAAATATTTTACCGTACTTTGCGACGCGCGGTCCAACGAAATCCTCGAACAACCGATTGCTGCGTTGAGCTTTGTAAAACTCCATTGTTTCACCTAGCAATGGCAGTCCAAGTTGCCCCGGTGGGAGCTTGCTCTTTGATGTACAACAGCGTTTCTTGTGTTGGAAGAAAATGGCCGTGGAGATCATTGCTGCTAGGCAAAACAAAATCCATGGAAGAAAACTATCCATCTCCACAGCCATATTGATTTCATGAAAATGGAGTGGGAATCAAGAATTTATATAGTCAAACTCAAAACCCCATATTGATTTCCTGGAAAAAAGTCAACTAATCAACAGAGGTTGACATTGAACAGAAGAATATGATAAGAGTAGAAAATAAGAAGAGTGAAGATGGACATTGCATGTGCCAGCAGATACCCTCACCACCGCCCTATCATTGTAATATATCTGAAAAATATTCATAGGGGTGGTCGAGAAACCCTTGTTTAAGGGTTGTCGAAATCTTCTTTTTTTAATTGTCAGAATATCCCTAAAAATCTGCAATGTCTAGCTTAAGAAATATATATCTCTTTAAAACAAAGTCAAACTGAACCAAAGGGGGTAATTAATTAATTAATTAAGGGTCAAGTTTTGAACATCAAATACCAAACACATGGGATATTCATTCAACTGACCGACGCTGTTGACAGAGAGAATAGCTTATACCATCTGGCTCAGGAGCCTTGTCTAGATGCATTTCAAACACTCCTCATCAGTAAATGGTGCAACCAACGTTTCATTATCATCTGAACTAACCAAAGGTTGCATACCAGAAAAGCTATCAAAAGACACATTTGTAATAACCAGTTGGTCTAGCGGAATGAGACGTCAAGTCCCTTAAGCAAGGTTAGAAGTTCGAAATCTGGGGTTGTGAATGGAAAAAAATAGGTTAGAAGAGTCGCCCCATATTGAACTCTATAAATTCAATCCAGATTAGTCGACCAACGAGTCGAATATGCACGGCATGTCTAAAAGATCACAATCCACAATACATTGCTTGAATACATCAAACCAATCTATAAGAGCCCAACTAGCCGCCTTTTGAGAGTTCTAAAATTAACCATAAAGCCCTGTTAATCTACCGCTTGAACCATTAGCTTCTTCAACAATAACATCAATGTGATTTGAGAAAAACTTAAGACTAAATAATCCATCTTAATTCCATAACAATGCAAGACCAGTACCACGTCTAACTTTATCAACTGTAAAACCAGAATCAAACTCATACTAATTCACTTGTCATGATTCAGTATATGAACAATGGAGAAAGCAGAGATAAAGAGAGACGATACTCTCAGAATTTATTGATAATGTTGTAATATCTCCCGATAGGAGACCGAAATATTTATACTAAACCTGAATATCATAAAACGATATGGATACTTATTTTGGGTATTTTACTGAAAAACCATTCGATGTTTTCACATCTCAAACAATATTGATTTTTGATCATGAGTATCGATGTTAGAGGAACAATATCGATACTGCTTGAAGACAATATTAATACTCCCCCATTAAAATGCCTCGTTTATACCTATGTTCATACTATAACTCATAATTGTGAATTTTAGACTCAAATTCTATCTTCAATCCTCCCTTAAACCCTACAACATAGCCCTAGTTGATTTTTAAAGTTTTAAGAAGTCATATAGGATCATTTAGCACCATTTTTGCTATCTTTAACATCAATTAGGTCATTTGATCACTAAATATAAGCTGAACACCCAACATGCACAATACCAACATACAAATTATTATATTCATGAAAAGCAAGAAACATAAAAGGTTAAGAGATTACCTTATGCAAAATACACTAAATGAGTTACCTCAATTCAGTTAGTTTCCACTTTCCCTTTTCCTCTTGAGCGAAATTGTTCTCCAACTTTTCTCACTTCCTTCAAAATCAAAAAATCAATTAAGCCATTATAAAAATTTTGCCCCCAATTTAACCCTCATAATTTAAATTATACTCAATTTGGCCCCTCCGTTAGTTTAACCGCGTTGACCGTCAATGCCCTCTAACAATCAAAATATTGAAGGACAGAGCGTGCCACATCGTCAAAATTGATTTTTTTAAATCTTAAAAAATTCTTAAAATCTACAAATTTATAAAAAAAATATAAAAATTCATAAAAATTGTAAAAATTAAATTATTAAATTAATTTAATTTTTTCTTATTTTCCTTATTTTTTTTATAAAAACATAAAATAATATTTTTTTTCGAACAAACCCAAAAGTTTCATTTCTTTCAAAAAAAACCTAAAAAAATTCCTAAATCAAGCATTAATACCGATTCAACCACCGGCCACTCCTCGTCGCAAGAAAACTCCTGTTCTCCCTCAATATTTCTTCTCACCAACACCGTCGTTTGTCACAATACCAACAACTTTCACCATCGATTAAACTGATTTGAGGACTTGGGAATGTAAGGTTAGGGTTTAGGGTTAAGGATTTAAAATTTTTGGGCATTTTGAAAATTTTTGAAATTTTGGGATTTTATAATTAAAAATATATATTTTAAAAATTATACAATTTTTAAATATTATTTCATTATAAATATATATATATATATATTAATAATTATTACAATTATTTTATATTTTTTTTATTTTAAGTAAAAATATTTTTTTTGATTTTATACATAATTTTAATTTTCTACGCATTTAAATATTTTTTTAGATTTTTCTTGAATTTTTAAATAATTTTTAATTTTTTTATAATTTTAAATATTGTTTTCAGATTTTTTCAGATTTTTAATTTTAAATATATTATTTTATAATTTTAAATAATTTTTAAATGATTATTTACAGTTTTGATGATGTGGCATGTCTACAGTGTGCCACGTGTCACCATCATAATAACTACTTTTAAGTTAACAGTCAACTTAACGGAAGGGCTAAATTGATTGCAATTTGAATTTTGAGAGTCTGATTGATCATAATTCAAATTTTGAGGGCTTAATTGACTGAAATTTTTTTATAAGAGATTAATTAAATTTTTAATTTTTTGTTGAGGGCCAATTTAACCTTTAAGTCAAGAAAATATAATACTAACATAAGTAGAGAATCGAAAGCAAGAAAAACAATCAACAACAATAAAATGAAATGAAGTAGGTTACAGAACTCTCATGCTTTTAAACTCTCCATAAATCCTTTATTTATGTTGCACTGATATGGGTATAGGTATGAATACGGGTATGAAAACGGGACAAAAACGATAGTTTTTAAAATTACATATTACAAATACGGCAAATATAAAATTAATTTTAAATTTTAAAAAATGCAAAAATGAAGTCATACAAATTAGGGATAACTACCTAAATAGTACCCACCTATTGGCGCATTCCTGTTTTATCGTTTTTAAAATTACATATTACAAATACGGCAAATATAAAATTAATTTTAAATTTTAAAAGATGCAAAAATGAAGTCATACAAATTAGGGATAACTACCTAAATAGTACCCACCTATTGGCGCATTCCTGTTTTGGTACCCAGCTAATTTTTTTTGACAAAATAGTACTTAGGTAGATTTTTTATAATTTTTTTCAATTTCTCTCTCTCCTAGTCACTATATTATTTTTAATGATTTTATTGACCTGACAAAACCAAAGGATATAAAATCACTATATTATTTTTAATGATTTTATTGACCTGACAAAACCAAAGGATATAAAATGCCTTCTATGTTGCAGGTGGGATTTAAACCAAGAACCTCATGGAGCAAAAGTTTGGCGCTTAACCATTGAGCCAAGCAACAAATTATGATTAAAACCAAGCAAAGAAATATTTAACTTAATCAAAGTTACCACCACAAAATTAAAATAAAATTGCTATTATAAAGAATCAAACTTGGGACCCTTGTAAAATAAATAGTATGCAAAGCCATTAAACTAAGTTGATGACACATTTTAAATTCATCAAAACTAATATTTAAGTTGAATTTCGCTACCACTAAACTAAATAAATAAATATTTATTTTTTGTTATAAAAGTAATTTTAAACATTCAAAAAAAGTTAAATTTATAATTTTTATTTGGTGTAAAATATAAAATTTAAATTATTTGCAAAATTATATTATATTAGATAATATAAAATAATAAATTATTTTTTCATTTTGTTTGATAATTAAAAAATTAATAAAATAACTATGTATTTATTTTCATAATATTATATTAGATAATGTAAAAATTAAAATAATAAATTATTTTTTTAGAAATTAAAAAAAATATTTTTATAGTATTATATTAGAGAATGTAAAAATTAAAACAATATATTAGAGAATGTAAAAATTAAAACAATATATTAGAGAATATAAAAATTAAAACAATATATTAGATAATATAAAAATTAAAACAATATATTAGATAATATAAAAATTAAAACAATATATTAGATAATGTAAAAATTAAAACAATATATTTTCTTTATAATAACTTTGGTTAAGTTAAATATTTCTTTGCTTGGTTTTAATTATAATTTGTTACTTAGCTCATTGGTTGAGTGCCCAGCTTTTGCTCCATGAGGTCCCTAGTTCAAATCCCACCTGCAGCTCCCTAGTTCAAATCCCACCTGCAGCATTTTATATCTTTTGATGACACGTTTTACTTTTTGGTTGGACAAATAAAATTATTAAAAATATTATGGTCCCTAGGAGAGGGAGAAATTAAAAAAACAATAAAAAAATTTACATAAATTTTTTCGTTAACTTTTAACGGCGAGGTACCAATTTGAAAACAAAACGTAACGTTAGGTACTATTTTATAAAAAAAATTAACTGAGTACCGAAACAGGAACGCGCCAATAGGTGGGGTACTATTTAGGTAATTATCTCTAAAAATTATGTGAATATCACATCATACATATATACCTACACATACTCAAACCGTACCTAATAGTCTTCAAGTAAGGGACGTACAAAATATGTAGTACAACTTTAGATTGAAGTACTTGCGCTTCTTAGTCCCTTACAAAACTTCTTACACCTTTTTTAACAATATGAGTTTTCCTTGTAGCTCTAACTTTGAAAATCACAAATGAAGAGATTGATTCTTAGCTACGTACGAGGGAAAAAGAAGAAGAAAAGTGTGACGGTAGGAAAAAGGTTAATAATGGTTAGCAACAATGGTAGATTAAGAAATAAGTTTTAAGATGGACACAAATTATAAATATTAAAATATTTTAAGAATTAATTAATAAAATTAAAAAATTAATAATTATATAAATTTTAAAAAAATTCAGAACAGAGACCCCACGATACAAATAGATCCGCCACTAGCCAGCAAATCCCACCCTTCCCACGTCAAAACAAAGAAGAAAAAAGGGGTGGTCCTATTAAAAACGAATTTGGAGATTTTCCCCTTAACCCCCTATTTCTAACCCTTGCCAACTAAAACCACCCTCCACTAGGGCCCAACAAAACCATTTCAAGCCCACCCTAATTCTAATTCAGCTAAAATAAGCTAAATGTCCCGTTAACCCAACTAAGCTAATCTCGAGTCGGTGCTCGATAGTTGATTCGAGATTTCGAGTGATTACTTATATTCATGTCTGTTTTTTAGATTTTTGTTAGTTGAGCAAAACTAAAAAATGGCCTCTTAATCAGTGATATAAATTACACTTGCGTCACATTTTTTGTTACGTTATTTTTATTATGAATTAGATATAATGAATATTATTATAGTTACTGTGATTATTGCGGTTGTAGACATAACATGTATTAAAAATTTTAAGTGCAAACAAAAAATAGATAATATCAAGAAATTTTATTAAACACATAACTCATACAAAATAATTCTTACGAGCATTTTTAGATACAAAATCACTAATAAATATGTGTACATCAATATGGTTTAACTTATTGACAACCAATCATGCAAATCTCAATCTCCTTAAATAAATGAATTCTTGTTTTCTTGGAGTATTAAATTAGAAATTATAAACTAAATATTCAAAATAAATTGCGAGAAAATAAACAAATATAAAAAATTGAAAGAAAAAAAATAGACGAGAAATTGAGATGCGAATGATAACTATATTTGAAGCTTTATTACCATTATTAATAATTATAGTCCTATCTGAAGTTTTATCAATTATTAATTATTAGCGTTATTTTTTTATTAATAACGATTTGCGGTTAATCATAAAATGTGTGACGGTTGCTCACCTCATCCCTTAACAATGAGATTAGAAGTTCGATTTTTACCAATAAGAATGAAGTACATTTTATGGCTAGCCGTTTACCTATTAGTGAGAGCACCCGTGGCTAAGGGATCAGTCACTAAGGTAGATACTTTGCTTTTTCTTATTTGGTCGTCAGCGGCGGCATCGACCTCAGTATTGATTGTTGATCGTCTGTAATTTTTTTTTGCACTATTATATCACATATTTATTTTCTTTTTCTAGTTTTAATTAAGAATAACTCAGCATTTGTGTCACGCTTCTCTTTGTCTTTTGACACGTTTTTTATCTTTATTGATGGTCGTTTGACCGATACTTTTCATTTTTATTTTTTTTAGGGTTGGATTTGACATCGCCTCGACTGATCAAGATGTCACCTATGTGGTTATCTTGTTGATCTTCCATGCTTTGGACCCTCATATTGAATTTGGATACGTGTTTTGTGTTTGTGGATGGTTTTCTCAGGACGCTCGGCTCTAATTTTGCGGTTGTCGGTGGTCTTTCAGTAGTTTGATCCTCTTTTGTGATTCGTTTGCCTATGCAGTCAGATCTATTCGTATCTATCTTTTGTTCGAGTTTTTCGATTATGTTTTGAACCTTTTCTTTGTATGGTCTTGTATGATCTAAAGTGGCTAGTTTATTATGTCACTGGTTATTAGAAAATATCTAAATTATGTGTTTAGTTTACGTATATGGTTGTAAACTCTCTTTGTAATCTGTATATTTTCTCTTTTCAATAAAACTAGTTACTTCTACAAAAAAAGTAGGGTAAACAACATATTTAATCACTACAGTATTCATTCTTTCATGTTTTAGTCACCAAACTATTATTTTTTCCAAAACCATCACAATACTGCATTTTTTCTGTTTTGGTAACTAATTTTACTTTTTTTTCTTGTTTTGGTTACTTAACTGTTATTTTTCTGTGAGTTTTTTAACGATGGGTGACCTAAATAAAAAAATTGTTACGTTAATGATAATTTTACCAAAAAATACTTTAATGATCAAAACAAGAAAACAAAAATAATTTAGTAAACAATTGTGTTGTTTACCTAAAAAATATTAATACAAATTCTTTCCTTTATTTTGTCCCAATCTAACTTTAGGGGGAGAGTCTAAAATTAGGCACCTTAAAATTAGGCTAATATTAGGCAGCATCGGCACGACCGTTAGATGTAGGTAAAATCAATCTAAGCCATTGGATTAAAAAAATAAAAAAAATACAAAAAATGGGTAAAAAGGATAACCGGTTAGAAAGAAAAAGGGGAAAAGAAAAGGGGGGAAAATCAAACGTGACTTTTTTACACCAAACCCACATTTTCTTTCATCAATCTTCTTCAACCCTGATTCTTTGAGTTTGAGTTGGAGTAGAGTAATATCTGAGGTAAGATTATTCCTCTTCACATACCAAGCTTCAAAATAAGATCTATGTCTCCATATATGAGTGTTATGGGGTGACTAGGGTTTCATTGGGGTTATGTTTTAAGAGGGATTTTGAAGGAACTTTAGAAATGGTTTTGTCTTTCATCCTTCCATTAATTCTTATGGATTTCTATGATTATTGTTAAATAGTGAATGAAGGAGGAGAGTCTTCCAAAACCATCGGCAAAGAGCAAGCTTAAAGAGGGGATAAAAGAGCCATATTTAGGGTGTTTTGTGCAAGGTAAAACATTTTCATTACTAGTATGATGCATATGAGTCATAAAACATAAGTCTTATAGGTTAAATTTGTACTAAAGCATGTCATGTTGGATTTCATTAATCAATATTCTTGAGATGAGATTAACGTTAGGAATGCTTGATAATGTTGTTAAATGACGCATGAACAACATTGGTGGCTTTAGGTAGTCTTAGGGACACTATGAGAAGGTTAGAGTTAGATTGAGGAGCATTTTCGAGCTTAAAATGACATTTTCTGCATTTTGGTATCGATACTGTTATTGCAATATCAATACCATTTGAACGAATATAGAAATTTGGGTAAAAGTATCATATAGCATTTGTACTGTGCTTGATGATATCTGTACTATTCTTGACGATATCTGTACTATGCTTGACGATATATGTACTGTTCTTGACGATATTTGTAATGTTCTTGATGATATCTGTACTGCTCTTACATATTGCATATGAAATTGAGTCTAACACTATACTTACACACATTTTATTTTTCAAGCCCTTTTCATCTTTAATAATATATATATATATATTATTGTTTTGGTTAATAAAATTTATTGAGAAATGAGATTTAATTGTTGCAAACATATTTATTTGTTTTTTTTGTAGGTTGACTTATCCGATTTTTTTAACAATGTCTCTTTGTTTGAGGAAGTTCGTGGTTAATTTATATCTCGGTTCAACCCTTTGTTTGATGAGGTTGCTACTCTTTCTTGAAACTTTTTAACTTTCGAGCTTCTTCCTCCGACTTTGATCTACCACCGGCATCTGATGTTTGATGGATTTGTTTCTCTTGTTTCATGTTTGATGGATTTGTTTCTCTTTGGTTGTCATTATGAATTTATGGATGACACTTTGGATGTTTTTTTGTTGCATTGATGTTTTTAATTTTGTAGTTTCATTTTGAATGATTTGGATCTATTTGGATATTTTACATTATGCATATATTTTAGATTATGACATTAATCTTATGTAACTATAAATATTTTGGATTACCCTTGACTTTTACTTATATTGTGCTTATCATCTTATTTGTCTATTGTCTTTCGATACTATTAATCGTACAAATTTTCTTAATGCTTAGATTAATTGTTTCCAAGGGTTTAGAACAATTTCCCCTTTAAAGACTTCCACAAAACTTTAGTCGATGAAAATAAGTTTTTAAACTATTTTCAAGTGATTTTTAATTAAAACCTACAAATTGTCTGTATGATATTTAAATTGTTCGTGTTTTGCCGACTATATACTATGAAGATGCATGTCTAAATTGTGGATTAATATTGGTACACATACAAGAGTGCCAATACACATGGTTTGAATTTATGAAGGCAGTGAACTAAAATGGTACAGATGTTACACAATAGTACCAGTACAATTAATATAATTACTGGTACCACAAAAATAGTATCGATTTTGGAATCAAACATGCAACAAATTAGTATCGATTTTGGACAAATAATATCAATTTTGAACAATGTTTTTGGTTTACAATGGTACTATATTTTGCAAGATCTAGAATTTGGCCTATTGTATTATATTCCAATGTTTTGTTGTAAATCATTTAAAAATTTCCCCAAAACCAGACCATCTTATTAGTAACGACGCATCATGTACAGTACCGACGCACCATGAACAGTAACGATGCGACATAAATAATACCGATGCAACATGAACATCACCGATGCAACATGAACAATACTGGTGCAACGTGAACAGTACCAATGCAACATGACCATTTGCGGTACTTACCAATATAGAGTAATCCTTTAAGATTTACGGTAGTTACACAATTTCCTACCAAAAGTTTGGTTGGTTTTAAGATTATGAGATGTGAGATAATAATTTCGGTAGTTAATTCTTTTACTATAACTTATGTAAAGAATTATGTAGGTTTTGTGGCACATGCGTAGGTATGGTTTTTCTCATACATTTTCTACCATATGGAGTAATTCTTTAACATTTCAGGTAGTTACAACATTTCCTACCAAAGTTTGGTGGGTTTAAGATTAGGAGATGTGAGGTAATAAATTCGGTAGTTACGCTTTTTACAACAACGTATATAAAGAATTACGTAGGTTTTGTGACACATTGCGTAACTATGTTTTTTCTTATGTGTTTTCTAACATATGGAGTAATCCTTTGACATTTGAGGTAGTTACAACATTTCCTACCAAAAATTGGGTTGGTTAAAGATTAGGATATGTGGAGTACTAAATTCGGTAGTTACTTCTTTTACTACAACGAATATAAGAAACGGCGTAGGTGTTGTGACACATTGTGTATGTATGGTTTTTCTCACGCGTTTTCTAACATATTGAGTAATCCCTTGACATTTAAGGTAGTTACAACATTTCTTACCAAAAGTTTGGTTGGTTTAAGATTAGAAGATGTGGGGTAATAAATTCGGTAGTTATGCTTTTTACAACAATGTATATAAAGAATCACGTAGGTTTTGGTACACATTGCGTAGGTAAGCTTTTTCTCATGCGTTTTCTAACATATAGAATAATCGTTTGACATTTGAGGTTGTTACAAAATTTTATACCAAAAGTTGGTTCGTTTAAGATTAGAAGATGTTGGGTACTAAATTCGGTAGTTACTTCTTTTACTACAACAAATATAAAGAAAGCGTAGGTTTTGTGACACATTACGTAGGTATGCTTTTTCTTATGTGTTTTCTAACATATGGAGTAATCCATTGACATTTGAGGTAGTTACAACCATTTCCTACCAAAATTTTGGTTCGTTTAAGATTAGGAGATGTGGGGTACTAAATTACGTATTTACTTCTTTTACTACAACAAATATAAAGAAATATGTAGGTTTTGTGACACATTGCGTAGGTATGTTTTTGCTCATGCGTTTTCTAACATATAGAGCAATCATTTGACATTGGAGGTAGTTACAACATTTCCTACAAAAAGTTTTGTTCGTTTAAGATTAGGAGATGTCGGGTAATAAATTTTGTAGTTACTCTTTTTACTACAATGAATATAAAGAACTACGTAGGTGTTACGAAGCATTGCATAGATATGGGTTTTCTCGTGCGTTTTCTAACATATAGAGTAATCATTTGACATTTGAGGTAGTTACAACATTTTCTGCCAAAAGTTTGATTCGTTTAAGATTAGGAGATGTGGGGTAATAAATTTGGTAGTTACTTTTTTTACTACCATGAATACAAAGAACTACAAAGGTGTTGTAAAGCATTGCGTAGGTATGGTTTTTCACATACGTTTCCCAACATATGGAGTAATCCTTTGACATTTAAGGTAGTTACAACATTTCCTACCAAAAGTTGGATTGGTAAAAGACTAGGACATGTAGGGTAACAAATTCGGTAGTTACTTCATTTACTGCAACGTATATAAAGAATTACGTAAATTTTATGACACATTGTGTATGCTTGCTTTTTCTCGTGTGTTTTCTAACATATAGAGTAATCCTTTAACATTTAAGGTAGTTATAACATTTTCTACCAAAAGTTGGGTTAGTTTAAGATTAGGAGATGTGGGGTAATAAATTCGATAGTTACTTCTTTTACTACAACGTATATAATAAATTACGTTACTTTTGTGATATATTGCATAGGTATGTTTTTTGTCATGTTTTTTCTAACTTATGGAGTAATCTTTCAACATTTGAGGTAGTTACAACATTTCCTACCAATAGTTTGGTTGGTTTAAGATTAGGAGATGTGTTTTCTAACATATGGAGTAATCATTTAACATTTCAGGTAGTTACAAAATTTCCTACCAAAAGTTTAGTTGGTTCAAGATTAGGAGATGTGAGGTAATAAATTCAGTTGTTACGTTTTTTACTACAACGTATATAAATAATTCTGTAAGTATTGTGACACTTTGCATATATATGTTTTTTCTCATGCGTTTTCAAACATATGGAGTAATCATTTGACATTTGAGGTAGTTACAACATTTCCTACCAAAAGTTTGATTGGTTTAAGATTAGGAGATGTGAGGTAATAAATTTGGTAGTTACTCATTTTACTACAACATATATAAAGAATTATGTAGGTTTTGTGACACATTGCGTAAGTATGCTTTTTCTCATGCGTTTTCTGACATATGGAGTAATCCTTCAACATTTGAGGTAGTTACAACATTTCCTACCAAAAGTTTGATTGGTTTAAGATTAGGATAAGTGGGGTAATAAATTTAGTAGATACTTCTTTTACTACAACGTATATAAAAATTTACGTAGCTTTTGTGACACATTGCGTGCGTTTGCTTTTTCTTAAGCGTTTTCTAACATATGGAGTAATCCTTCAACATTTGAGGTAGTTACAACATTTTCTACCAAAAGTTTGATTGGTTTAAGATTAGGAGATGTGGGGTAATAAATTCGGTAGTTATTTCTTTTACTACAACATATATAAAGAATTACGTAGGTTTTGTGACATATTGCATATGTATGGTTTTTCTCATGCGTTTTCTAACATATGGAGTAATCTTTTAACATTTCAGGTAGTTATAACATTTCCTATCAAAAGTTTTGTTGGTTTAAGATTAAGTGATGTGGGGTAATATATTCCGTAGTTATTTTTTTACTACAACGAATGTAAAGAACTGCGCATGCGTTGTGAAACATTGCGTAGGTATGGTTTTTCTCGTGTGTTTTCTAACATATGGAGTAATTCTTTGACATTTAAGGTAGTAACAATTTTTCCTTTTAAAAGTTGGGTTTGTTTAAGATTAGGAGATGTGGGGTAAAAAATTCGGTAGTTACTTCTTTTACTACAATGTATATAAAGAATTACGTAGCTTTTGTGACACATTGCGTAGGTATGCTTTTTGTCATGCGTTTTCTAACATATGGAGTAATCCTTTAACATTTGAGGTAGTTACAACATTTCCTACCAAAAGTTTGGTTAGTTTAAGATTAAGAGATGTGGGGTAATAAATTTGGTAGTTACTTCTTTTACTACAACGTATATAAAGAATTACATAGCTTTTGTGACACATTGCGTATGTATGCTTTTTTTCATGTGTTTTTTTCTAACATATGGAGTAATTCTTCAACATTTCAGGTAGTTACAACATTTGCTACCAAAAGTTTGGTTGGTTTAAGTTTAGGAGATGTGGGGTAATAAATTCGGTTGTTACATTTTTTTCTACAACGTATATAAAGAATTACGTATGTTTTGTGACACATTTCATAGATATGTTTTTTCTCATATGTTTTCTAACATATGGAGTAATCCTTTGACATTTGAGTTAGTTACAACATTTCCTACCAAAATTTTGATTGGTTTAAGATTAGAAGATGTGGGGTAATAAATTCGGTAGTTACTCCTTTTTCTACAACGAATACAAAGAACTACATTGGTGTTGTGAAGCATTGCGTAGGTATGGTTTTTCCCATGCGTTTTCTAACATATGGAGTAATTCTTTGACATTTAAGGTAGTTACAACATTTCCTACCAAAAGTTGGGTTGGTTTAAGATTAGGATATGTAGGGTAATAAATTTGTTAGTTACTTCTTTTACTACAACGTATATAAAGTATTATGTAGCTTTTGTGACACATTGCGTACGTATGCTTTTTCTAACATATGGAGTAATCCTTTAACATTTTAGGTAAGTACAACATTTCGTACCAAAAGTTTGGTTGGTTTAAGATTAGGAGATGTTGGGTAATAAATTCGGTAGTTACTCTTTTTACTACAACGTATATAAAGAATTACGTAGGTTTTGTGACACATTGCGTATGTATGGTTTTTTCATGTTTTTTTCTAACATATGGAGTAATCTTTTAACATTTCAGGTAGTTACAACATTTCCTACCAAAAGTTTAATTGGTTTAAGATTAGGAGATGTGGGGTAATAAATTCGGTTATTACGCTTTTCACTACAGTGTGTATAAAGAATTCTGTAAGTTTTGTGACATATTGCGTAGGTATGTTTTTTCTCATGCGTTTTCTAACATATAGAGTAATCCTTTGACATTTGAGGTAGTTACAACATTCCTACCAAAAGTTTGATTGGTTTAAGATTAGGAGATGTGGATCATAAATTAGGTAGTTACTCTTTTTACTACAACGAATACAAATAACTACGTAGGTGTTGTGAAGCATTGCGTAGGTATGGTTTTTCTTATGCGTTTTCTAACATATGGAGTAATCTTTTGACATTTAAGGTAGTTATAACATTTTCTACCAAAAGTTGAGTTGGTTTAAGATTAGGATAAGTGGGGTAATAAATTCGGTAGTTACTTCTTTTACTACAACGTATATAAAGAATTATGTAGCTTTTGTGACACATTGCGTACGTATGCTTTTTCTCATGCGTTTTCTAACATATGGAGTAATCCTTTAACATTTCAGGTAGGTACAACATTTCCTACCAAAAATTTGGTTGGTTTAAGATTAAGAGATGTGGGGTAATAAATTTGGTAGTTACTCTTTTTACTACAACGTGTATAAAGAATTACTTAGGTTTTGTGACACATTGTGTATGTATGGTTTTTCTCATGTTTTTTCTAACATATGGAGTAATCTTTTAACATTTAAGGTAGTTACAACATTTCCTACCAAAAGTTTAGTTGGTTTAAGATTAGGAGATGTGGGGTAATAAATTCGGTTGTTACGCTTTTTACTACAACTTATATAAAGAATTATGTAAGTTTTGTGACACATTGCGTAGATATGTTTTTTCTCATGTGTTTTCTAATATGTAGAGTAATCCTTTGACATTTGAGGTAGTTACAACATTTCCTACCAAAAGTTTGATTGGTTTAAGATTAGGAGATGTGGGGTAATAAATTCGGTAGTTACTCTTTTTACTACAACGAATACAAAGAACTACGTAGGTGTTGTGAAGCTTTGCGTATGTATGGTTTTTCGCATGCATTTTCTAACATATGGAGTAATCCTTTGACATTTAAGGTAGTTACAACATTTCCTACCAAAAGTTGGGTTGGTTTAAGATTAAGATAAGTGAGGTAATAAATTTGGTAGTTACTTCTTTTACTACAACGTATATAAATAATTACGCAGCTTTTGTGACACATTGCGTACGTATGCTTTTTCTCATACGTTCTCTAACATATGGAGTAATCCTTTAACATTTCAGGTAGGTACAACATTTCCTACCAAAAGTTTGGTTGGTTTAAGATTAGGAGATGTGGGGTAATAAATTCGATAGTTACTCTTTTTACTACAACGTATATAAAGAATTACGTAGGTTTTGTGACACATTGTGTATGTATGGTTTTTCTCATGCGTTTTCTAACATATGGAGTAATCTTTTAACTTTTCAAGTAGTTACAACTTTTCCTACCAAAAGTTTTGTTAGTTTAAGATTAAGTGATGTGGAGTAATAAATTTCGTAGTTACTTTTTTACTACAACGAATATAAAGAACTATGTAGGTGTTGTGAAGCATTGCGTAGGTATGGTTTTTCTCTTGTGTTTTCTAACTTATGGAGTAATCCTTTGACATTTAATGTAGTAGCAAAATTTCCTACCAAAAGTTGGGTTTGTTTACGATTAGGAGATGTAGGGTAATAAATTAGGTAGTTATTTCTTTTACTACAATGTATATAAAGAATTACGTAGCTTTTGTGACACATTGCGTAGGTATGCTTTTTGTCATGCGTTTTCTGTATATGGAATAATCCTTCAACATTTGAGGTAGTTACAACATTTCCTACCAAAAGTTTGGTTTGTTTAAGATTAGGAGATGTGGGGTAATAAATTTGGTTGTTACTTTTTTTACTACCACGTATATAAAGAATTACGTAGCTTTTGTGACACATTGCGTAGGTATGCTTTTTTTCATGTGTTTTCTTTTCTAACATATGGAGTAATCCTTCAACATTTCAGGTAGTTACAACATTTCCTACCAAAAGTTTGGTTGGTTTAAGATTAGGAGATGTGGGGTAATAAATTCGGTTGTTACGCTTTTTATTACAACGTATATAAAGAATTACGTAAGTTTTGTAACATTTCGTAGATATATTTTTTCTCATGCGTTTTCTAACGTATGGAGTAATCCTTCAACATTTGAGGTAGTTACAACATTTCCTACCAAAAGTTTGGTTGGTTTAAGATTAGGAGATGTGGGGTAATAAATTTGGTTGTTACTTTTTTTACTACCACGTATATAAAGAATTACGTAGCTTTTGTGACACATTGCGTAGGTATGTTTTTTCTCATGTGTTTTCTTTTCTAACATATGAAGTAATCTTTCAACATTTCAGGTAGTTACAACATTTCCTACCAAAAGTTTGGTTGGTTTAAGATTAGGAGATGTGGGGTAATAAATTCGGTTGTTACGCTTTTTATTACAACGTATATAAAGAATTACGTAAGTTTTGTGACATTTCGTAGATATATTTGTTCTCATGCGTTTTCTAACATATGGAGTAATCCTTTGACATTTGAGGTAGTTACAACATTTCCCACCAAAAGTTTGATTGGTTTAAAATTAGGAGATGTGGGTAATAAATTCGGTAGTTACTCGTTTTACTACAACGAATACAAAGAACTATGTAGGCGTTGTTAAGCATTGCGTAGGTGTGATTTTTCCCATACGTTTTCTAACATATGGAGTAATTCTTTGACATTTATGGTAGTTACAACATTTCCTACCAAAGTTGGGTTGGTTTATGATTAGGATATGTGGGGTAATAAATTCGGTAGTTACTTATTTTAGTATTACTTATGTAAAGCTTTATGTAGATATTTTGAAACATTGTGTAGGTATTGTATTCCTCGTACGTATCGTCACATATGGAGTAATCGTTTAATATTTTTGGTAGTTACACAATTTTCTACCATGATAAGCTATTTTGTAACTACTGTTTTTCTTACACTAACTGTAACAAATTATGTAACCACGTCGTAACAAATTATGTAGGCACAAGCTACCAGTATAACCGATCAGCCTAATTTTAGGCTAATTTTAAGCTGCCTAAAGGCAGAAATCCCCAATTTTGAATGATAGAGATGGATGGTACTCATCTATTTTGTTCTTTTGCTCTTTACTTTTATTTTTCCAATAAAGCCAGCTAAACCGGCGGCAAAATTGGGCAGCGATTGTTAGCCCAACAAATTTACTTTTCAATGAATGAACAGTTTTTATGTTATATGTAGGCTCGTGGCTGTAAAAATTATGAGTCCTGGGCAAGCGTCTCTCCAAGCCCAGATATGTGTCTGTTTTATCTGTTCTCTTAATAAAAAATCAGAGTATGCTCTCTCCGACTATTTTTGTTTTCTTTCTCTTGTTCTGTTTCAATTTTACATATACTGCTTTACTAAAAAAAATGAATAAGTCTGCGGTACAACATTTTAATTTAAAATTAAAAATAGTAAGTTTCAAAATTTATATAAATAACTTAAAATGTTATATTTTTAATAATATTTTATGTTGATTTTTTTTAACAAATTTTGAAATTTGTAAAAAAACTTCATTTTTTTAGGTTGATGTTTTTCGACAAATAATCACGAAAACCAATCTAAATTGTTATAAAAATATAATTTTTTTTAACAAATTTCAGCTTATCATTTTTTTAGATTTCTTCTTCAGGAGCAATGCAATATTCAGCTCCTCGCCTTCTCTGTCGTGGTTGAGGGGGAACAATACTAGTAATTTTTTGGAAAATTACAAATTTAGTACCCTAACTATACCAACATTATTATTTTGGTATTTCAACTATTGTTTTTAGTAAAATAGTGTCTAATGTTACGTTTTTGTTCTGTTTTGATACCCTGACTGTTAAAAACTAACGGAGTTAATGACGTGGCTTGGTATAATTACAGTTTTAGTCTAAATCACTTATATATATTATCAATTTAGTCTAAAATTCATCAATTTAAAATATCGTCTTAATTTTGGGAGTAAAATTGCAAATTACCTTCGTTAATGGGCAGCAAATCCCTCAACCCAAGGAAGCGTCGGAAGATGCTACCTCACTACAACCACCACCACCACCAAGATCAGTCTCTAATACCAGGCACGTCAAAGCATGTGGCAGAGCTCTCTCTCACATTAGCCCCTATTGATCTCCAAAGCTTAAAGTTTTGATTTTTCCTTGCGTGTTTGTTAAACCTCAAAACACAAAAAAAGTGTTCAACTGGAAGAAGAAAAATGAAAAATTTACAATTTTAATCCAAAAATTAAAATGATGTTTAAATTGATAGAATTTTAGACTAAATTGATAGATTGTATAGGTTTTTGGACTAAAACTGTTATTAACCTAAGTCACGTAACCATTTCCGTTAATTTTAAACGGCAAAGGTACCAAAACAGAAAAAAAAACTTAACATTAGGTATTATTTTGTCAAAACTAATAGTTGGGGCACTAAAACAGTAATGTGGGCATAGTTTAGGTACTAAATTTATAGTTTTCCCTTTTTATGTACTAAAAAGTATTTAATAACATGTATATTTATGTTTCATATAATTTTATGAACGTATGAGTATTAAAATGAAAATACAGACATTTATATTAAATTCAAAATTCATTTAAGACTGCTATAATACCTAGACTTGTTTGCAAATACTAATTATATTAAAAAATATCTAAAACTTTAATAATAATTGAATGTGTATGAACATAAATAAAACTCTAGTAGAACATAGATGTCTATTAATAGACAGAATGATTAAGGATGTTCATGTTGTCGCATATTATTTATGTTTGAATTTTCACATTTGCATCTAGAATGTAAAAGTTCTATATTTAATAAAGAAAATTTTAATAGCACATAAGTCAACAAAGCTTTGGTGTACAGCTAAATCACCCGGTTGACTCCATCTCTCTTTTCCTAAGTTATGGGTTCAATATTCATTAAGAGTATATTTTTCCTCCTCTCCCCTAAATAATAGGAATGTTCAACAAAAAAAATTATAATAGCACATAATAATTAATGATCGAAAATTATTATGTTATTGATAAAATCATATTAATTATAAACTACAATTATTATTTTAGATTAATTATTACTTGAAGTGGTACACCTATATATCAATTAAAATTAATATTTAAAACTATAAACATGAATAGATCTTGGCAATCATTGTTCAGAGGGCTTATTTAAAATTTTCAAAATTTTAAAATTTAATGAAAAATTTTAGGAAGAACTAAATTAAAAACATTCAATTTTTTAAAATATAATAACATTTTAAAATATTTTGAAAGATTTAATTAAAAGGGTAAAATACATAAATGGTCACCGAACTTTTATGGCAGATTCATTTTGGTCACCGTACTTTTAAAATATTCGATAAGGTCACCCAACTTTTAGTTTGAATTCGATAGTCACCAAACTTTTAGTTCGCATTCAATATGGTCCCTCCAATTACCTTCCGTTAGCAGTTGACGTTACTTTTCGTTTTTCCTTAATAAAAAATGGGTAGACTACACCAATCATCACTTAACCTTCTTCTCACTCCTATTTTGATCACTAGAGTTTAAAAGTTTTCAATTTAATAACTTAACTTTCGAATTGTTCATATTTTGGCCACTCTCAAATGACATGTTTATACAAATAAAAAAATTCGATTAATCCTTAAATTTTTTTTGTTAAATGGTAAATTCAGATTATTCAATTATTGATCTTATATTGTACCAGTTAAATTAGATAATTGGTTAACCATTTAACCAAAATATTTAATTCTATAAGTGATTTTTTACTCTGTTTATTAAAATATCAAATATGATAATATGGTCAATTTAATAAGTGTTTGGTTGTGATAAAAGTATAAAACAATTAAAAAGTCAAAATTTAAAGTTCACCGCTATTAATTCTATCCAGAGCCAAAACTTTTTGTTAAAAATCAGAATGATATCAAAATCACTAGACTATAAGATATTGTAATGCATAAAATTTAGAAATATTGTATAGAATAGATCAGACCGGTTAATAAATTTTGCTTAAAAATATGAACCGTAATCAAATCGAAATAATTTATTTTAAAATTTTGTACCGAAATCGGGTTCGATTAATCCTTAAAAATTATTTTGGTTAATTGCTAAATTCAGATTATTCAATTCTTGATATTATATTGCACCAATTAAATCGGATAATTGATTGACCGGTTAATTAAAATATTTGATTCGAGTAATATTTTTTTTACTTTGCTTATTAAAATACCAAATATGGTAATATGGTAAATTTAATAAGCAAAGTAAAAAAAATCATTACTCGAATTTTTTTAAAGATTAATCAAAATTTTCTATTTGTATAACCATGTAATTTGAGAGTGGCCAAAATATGAACAATTCGAAAGTTAATTTATTAAATTAAAAATTGTTAAACTCTAGTGACCAAAATAGGAGTGAGAAGAAAGTTGGGTGATGATTGATGTAATTTATCCATTTTTATTAAGAAAAACGAAAACAAACGTGAAATTTAACGAGACGGACCGTACGAATTCAAACTAAAAGTTGGGTGATCTTATCAAGTATTTTAAAAGTATGATGATCAAAATAAATATGCCTTAAAAGTTCGGTGACTATTTATATAGTTTACCCTAATTAAAAATTTTAAATTCTTTTAAGAACTAAAAGTTAATTTGTCAAATTTTATGATGGACAAGTCACGTGCATTATCTAACGAGGGTCCGCCTCTTGCTATAAATATCAATCATTAGATTGATATCTTGAATCAAATAACATCTATATAAAATCAATGAAATTGTTAGTATTTTTTTGATAAATTTTAATTTTAATTTTAATTCTAATATTATATAGAGGGAGAGAAAGGGGACTATAAAAGAAAGAAAGAGAGTGCTCCTAATAGGTCTAGAACCCATGAGTTAAAAAAAATAGGGGAATAAAGATGAGCAGCTTAACCAACCGGCCAAATGTGCTTGCTCAAATTAATGACAATGACTATAATATTATGATATTACATTTGTTTAATTATTATAACAAATTTATACTTTTAATATGTTTAATATTGAATATTATGGATATTTGATATTTTTAATGAAATTTCTTTAAGATTATCAAATGTGATAAAATAAATAAATAATTTTAAACAAGTTTGATTTTCCTTTTTAATTTTTAATGAAATATTTATTTTTTGTTTGAAATTATCCAAACTATGATTTAAAATTCTTTATTTGTATAATACTTTATATTCATATATGTATATTATTTTTGTTTGAAATAAAAATGTGTATATATACACATACAGTACTCATGTGAAAAAGCGAACGTATTATAAAAATGAATAATTTCAAATCACAGTTTAAGTAGTTTCAAACATAAAATCAATATTTCATTAAAAATAATTATTAAACAGTAAACATTTGAGAATTAATATGTATATTTCTTTTAATTTGATTGGGAATAATAATTAAAATATTTTAGTTCAAATTATCCATTAATTCAATTTTTTTGAATTCAGTTATTGATAAAATCGTTTTGTCTACAAGATAGGTGTATTATCAAAGGATTAAAATTATATAAACATATACTACCTTATAATAATTACTTTAAGACTATCCAAATAATAATAATAATAAATTAATTAATTAATTTTCTGCCTCCTCTCTGTGACACCATGTTTGCATATTCATAAGCTTAAAATATGGCGAAACGGTAGTCTCGAAGATACAGGTTAACATTTACAGGGGCAGGTTTAAAGTATAGGCCTCCAAATGGCACCAACATTGGTGTGATTCATTATTCTTGTAAATAATCTACACCTACCTCTCTGCCACACCCACTTCTGCATTTGCACAGCCGTGGGTCCATTTTCAGCCTCATGAAGCTCTCTCAAAGCTCTGCGACCATGTTCTCATCTTCTTCTACTGGGTTGTGCACTTTGCCTTTGAAATCTCTAAGCAAGAAATTATCATATGCTGTTTCCCATTGTTAAACCATAAATCTAAGAACTTCATCATGGAAATCATAGCCAAGATGAACCACACCATATTAACTGCAGGTTCCATATTAGGAAGTTTAAAGCTCTACCAGCAACCCTTCGTTGTATGAAATGAATTTTTATGGCTCGGTGTAAACGAGTCGAGTCAAGTTCGAGTAGTGCTGAGCTTAATTTAGCTCATTAATAAGTTGAGTCGAGTATTAACCGAGTTGGACATGAGTAGCTTGCGATTTGTCTTATCTCATTTTTAGCTCTAATAATAATAATAATAATAATAATAATAATAATAATAATAATAATAATAATAAGGTTTAATGTCAAAATAAGTGCCCAAACTATAATGTTTTTCTCTTTTAAGTGCTTAAACTATTTTTTTATCCCTTTTAGGTGCCCAAACTATCATTTTTTTGCCCCTTTTAAGGTCAAACCGAAGCACCTACTTTGATCAAAAAATGATAGTTTGGACACATAAAAGGAAAAAAATAATAGTTTGGGCACTTAAAAGGAAAAAAATAATAGTTTGAGCACTTAAAAGGGGCAAAAATAGTTTAGGCACCTAAAAAAGAAAAACAAAAAATAATTTAAACACCTAAAAAGGAAAAACAAAATAGTTTAAGCATTTATTTTAGTATTAAGCATAATAACAATGGTCGAATGGATTAGTTCAACGACAACAATAGCTTTGATATTGAATTCGGGAAATTGAGTCATGCCCTTATGCATCAGACTTGAGAGGCTTTTATAGAGGTTTTGTCTTTTTTATAATATTTTTTTCTACGATAATTAAAAATGAAAAATTATTGTTAGGCTAGTGGTTAAAGATATTCATACTATGTCATCTTGTATGTGTTTAAATGTTGGTATAAAAATGTAACATATTCATCATTTTAGACCCTTTGTGTAGTTATTATTTTAATTTTTTGAATCATATTGGTCTAATGTAATTATAACATGTTGAAAATTAATAAACTATCGAATCTAGATAAGTTGGAAGAGACAAAAATCCTATGTTTAAGCAAATATTAATCTCATGCCAATACCCTACCTATATCGATCCCACATTAATATTCGTTTCTGTAGTAAGTAAAGATGGTTCCAATGCATTTATCTCTCTTTATTGGATTTCCTGCCCACATGGATTTTCCAAATAACAATTAATCTCTTTTTCTGCCTAAAAGTAGATTATGGTTTAATTACCACCCAGTCTCCGAGTCTTGTGAACAAAATTATGCGATTAAGTCCATGCTAAACAAAAACTATTTCAGGCTCAGCATTGTTTCAACAATTCAAAAGTTGATAATTAGTACCATATATAAATGCACCTGCTGTCATCAACTAACCTCATGCCGCTTTACCTGTTTCCATTTACTTCACCTCGTTCCGGCTTTATATTAATCAACTTACACACTTTCTTCACAGTCCTCCATTCTTTGCTGTTGAAGTAGTAGCATTGTACCAATAGATATGGCGAGGGAAAGAATCAAGCAGGTTTGTTTGATGTGGGTTTTGGTTGCTGGTTTGCTCTGCCAAAACTTGGGCATTGCTGTGGCGGTGGCCTCCAGTGGCCTTGGAGAGCAGAAAAACTACTATCCATCTCCGGACCCTCATGCAGGAACTCCACCCTCAGGTATATAGTTCAAGCATGTTGTCTAATGTTTTCGTTTTGTTGTGGCAATGGCATGCATGCTGATTGTAATTGGTCCAAGTGCAGGTTCACATGGAACACCACCGTCCCACGGTTCAGGTGGTTCGCCTCCCTCTCATGGAATCCCGTCGCATGGAGGTGGTTACCACCATACCCCAACAACACCGTCAACGCCTTCGGGTGGAAATTGTGGAACCCCACCTCATGATCCAACTCCATCGACACCACCACGCACTCCTTCACACGGTAGTCCCCCATCATACGGAGGTGGAAGTCCGCCAACACCAGTTAGCCCTCCAACTCCCATCGATCCAGGAACTCCAAGCACTCTCACACCTCCATTCTTCCCTGCTCCAACTCCACCAATCGGTGGTACATGCGAGTAAGTCATTGTGACATCCAAATGTTGCTTTTTTATCATCAATCTACGGTACTAACAGTAACAACTCTTACTATTTGTTATGCTTTCAGTTTCTGGAGGAGTCACCCTACGCTGATATGGGGTCTGCTTGGTTGGTGGGGCACTTTAGGCAGTGCATTCGGTGTGACCAGCGTTCCCGGCTTTGGAGCAACCATGAGCTTGCCCCAAGCACTTTCAAACACACGTACCGATGGACTCGGGGCGCTTTACCGGGAAGGAACCGCTTCGTTTCTCAACTCCATGGTAAACCATAGGTTCCCACTCTCGACTAAGCAAGTCCGGGAGAGTTTTGTCTCAGCACTTGGTTCAAACAGTGCTGCAGCAGCTCAGGCTCGACTCTTCAAGCTCGCCAATGAAGGCCACCACAAGCCAAGGACCTAAGCAAAACACCTTTCGGTTATGTCAGTTTTTTGAAGCATTTTATCCACTAGTGTGTGCTACTTAGATTTCATGTTCCTACTCCTAGTATTTCAACATCTTTCATTTGGATAGATACTGTGTCTACAACTAAATGCTAAGTTTATGTTCTCTTATTGTTAAATAAGATTTATTTTGCTTCAATTTCCTTCCTACCGCAATAGCAGCAAAAGAAACCATAGTTTCTAGCTATCTAAAACATCTCTATTCATAAAATCAAAGCAAAACATGCATCTAGCATATCTAGATCGATGTCCTAAACCAAGCATGCCTGCATGGTGAGTTCAACAGAGGGAGCGTGGTAAGAATAAATGAGAAGTAAATGCACATTAAATGTCCATAATACAGAGCAGTGGAGCTTGCAGATAGCCTAGTGTATTTCATTTATTATATAGCATAGCTGTTGGAAATCCATGAACCATATTTAAGAGATAATTGAACAGCAGAAACTAGAATCTTTTAAGAACATTCAATATGAGTTGCTTGCACAACTAAAGTAGTACTATGGTCTTAAATGTTGGGTGATATTATCATAACACAAAATGTGGTTCTCCTTATCATAAAAAGTAAATAGACGCTAAAATTTTCATTAACATAAAGGGAGACATAAATCTTATTTTGACAAAAAGTTTTGGTGATAAAATCACATACAACCCTAATCATTTAGTTGGAAAACCCACTCTTTGTAAAGAGAATCACTTCCTAAAAATTATTTTTTAAATAAAGAATACAAAATATAAGTCTAAATATAAAATTTAATTTTATTAAAAAACTATAAAGATATTACAAATACAAAGCATTTAAAAGAGAGAATAATGAGACTAGTTCACAAAAATCTCATACAAAAATCCAAAGGCGCAAAGAAAAGTAAATACTTCCATAGAAATTAACATATCGTCAAAATCCAGAAACCTTTCTGAATCTCTTTATCTCTAACTAAACGAGACGTTTTACGGGGTGGAAAAAGAATGATGAGCGAACCATACTCTTAGGCAGATTGCTCCGCTACCCGGATCTGATTACATCAGCAAATAACCATCAACCGAGAAGAGATCTATTTTTTTTATGACCACCGAAGAATCATAATCAGAAACTAACGCCGCGAAGATCTTTGTATGAGCACCAAATGATCACTAAGGTACGCCGAAGGCATGCCAAAACGACAGATGAAATGAACCACAAAAAATAAAAAATGTTCCACAAAGGCAGAAAGAACGTGTGCTACAAAAGTAGAAAATCTTATTAAAAATATAAAAAATAAAAAAATAATAAACTCCGATGATCAACAGCTAATACTAAAACTGGTTGTCGACCAACCACCAACGGAAAAAATAAAAAAAAGAATGCGACACTAGGATTGGGGCAGAAAAAAAATTAAGTTTCTACAAATGTGAAAAGTATTATATCTTTCATTTCTAGATTTTATTTTTATTAGTTACTAAAATAGAAATTTAGGGTATGTATGGTTTTAAGAAATATTTTTTATTTTCATTTCAATTTTTTAACAATTGAGGAACATGTTTGGTTAAGAAATATTTAAAAAAATAAATATAATAAAAATATGTTTGGTATCTAATTTTTTAAAATAGAAACGAACAAATAATTATTAAATAATTGCATTGAATATAATTATTAGAAAATACTATTATAATATTTATAAAAATATGATTAAATAAATTAAAATTTTAAAATAAAAAAATTACCATTAATAAAGTTCAAATTTAAATACCTTTGCTTTCTGTTTTTTCATTTTTTTCAAAAACATCTTCAATGAAAATAGTGAAAATATTTTTTATATATTTTTAAAATTTTATTATTTTATTATTTTTATTTTTAAAAATTATTTTCTAATTTTACAATCAAATGTATTTTTTTTAACATAGGTTCGTATTCGGCTTTCCTGGTAACTTTAGCATCTTCAATTTCTTTTTACATTTGGCATTCACCCCATTGAGCATATGGCAGTAGACAAATTTTGCTTTTTTGAAAATTTTAATATAATTCGCTTTGTTTTCTTTTTCCAATTATATCCTTCTAAATTAATTTTTAGAAATAAAGCAGATTTAGATTTTATATTTGAGATGTGAGATACGAATATGTTCTCTAGCTTATTTACATTATTGATATTTGTTGGTACCTATCAATACCTACCGTCACGTGTCAAAATCACCCAACCTACGGCGGACAAGCGAGACTGTGAGTGGTATCGCACAAAGATATCCAGCGCCACGCAACAACGCACATGTTTGCCACGGACAATAACACAAGCGATCGTACTAGAAGACTGCGACCGTGCGAACGACCAATCACGGCCCCTAGCGAACTCGACATGCGAACGCTACCCCAGACCACGTGACGATGCACGTGATTCATATCGACATCCGAGCTACGGCAACTCACTAAAACAATTGTTTTCTTCATCGACACGTGTTCAAGCCTCCTTCAACTCCTTATAAAAGAGCCACGCACCCCAAAATAGAACCCAAGCTCTCCACAACTAAAACCCAAGCTCTCAAACTCCACGGGAACCCACCATCTCAACCATTCAAACAACTATGAACCATGATCCAAGAGGATTGCATATTTTTGTGATCAACAATATTCGTGTTTATTTCAAGTTAGAGATATACGTTGGAATCACCTCACAAAATAATTGTCCCTTTCCTTTTCCCTTTGACATTTACAAATCTTTTGTTTTATTTTTCATCTTTACGTGACCAGGGGCGACATTAGTTTTAAGATTGGTTGTCGAACGCTAGTAATCTTTTTCTATTTTGTTCTTTATTTTTCTAGTTTTTAAATTTAATAATTATGCCCTTGTGATACGCTTTTCTCTACCTTTTGGCATGTATCCTATGCCTTTGGGAACGTTTTTCTTCTTTTAATCGGTCGTTTGGCCATTTTTTTATTTATTTTTCTATCAAGGTTAGATTGGATGTCGCCACGACTGATAAGATGACGCTCTTTTGATTTTTCTATTGATCTCCACATTTTGGACCTTCGAACTGAATTTGAATACAAACTCATAGTTACCATTCTTGTTCGCAATTGAGTTGTAGTAATGACTACGTTGTCAACGTTCCTTATTATTGTAATATGCATTTTTAATGTTGTTTGTTGTTGGTTTTTACCTTTTATTGCCGAAATTTGATGATATTTGTATATATTTTTTGAGCCTTTGAGTTAGGGTTTTTTCTTTTACTGTGTATGATCATGTTTATGATCTGGAGACGTTAGTTTTCGAACTTTTAATATTATGTCAGGATCAAGTCTGTTTGCCTGAGTTGTAAACTCTCATTGTATTTTTAATTTTTTTCTATTTTAATAAAACTAACGTACTTATATCAAAAATAATAATTATCAAGCTGTTCTGGTAATTAATTTAGAGCTAGGTTAATATTGATGATTTGAGGTTGTTCCTCGATCACTATAACTATCTTAATAAGAAAATTTTATTGTACGTGATCAACTTCGACACCAAACTATGTCCCTTTTGGTGTTCCTACAATAAAAAAAGTGGGTTTAGAGTTTAAGGTTTAGGGTTAAGAGTTGTGGTTAGGGTTTAAGAAATTAGGGGTATGGTATATTTTTTAGGGTATAGGGTTTAAGACATGGAGTTTAGGGTTAGTGTTTAATTTTTTTTAGTGTTGGTGATAGAAAGGGGCATAACTAGAGGGTGGAGGATTTTTGTTCCGCTTAACATTTAAATAAGTGCTCAAACTATATCATTTTTTAGATATAGCCTGAACTATATTTTGGGCCAAGTAGGTGACTGTAATACCCCAATTTTACTTGGATACCCATATATAATATAATTTTCTATAAATAAAACTAAAATATAAATAAATAATAAAGTCCAATATTAAATAAATAAAAACAGTCCAAAAATCTCAAAATTCATTATATAGTGTCCAAATACATAATATCCATTACATATGCAAAGCCCAATCTAAAAAAGCCCAAACTTTCTTTTTAAATATGACCCAACCTTTCCCACTCATTTTAATGCCCAAACAAACACATTTTATCACAAATTCGATTTTTCTCACCCAAATGCTAATTTGAAGGGACACGTGTCACATGTCCATTGGTTCTAATCAAATTCACATGGATCTTTGTTTCTTTTGGCATGATGTCACATGACATCATCTCTGACCTCAGCATTTGACCACCAATAAAAGGAAAGAGAGAGAAATGTCAGATTTTAATGAGAGATAATTAAAAAAGTAATGATAATAATGAAAGTAATAATGAAGGAGAGAGAAGGCTTACATTGAGAGTCGAACAACCTTAAAGATGGCCTGACCAGAAGCTGAAATACAGCTGGAGGTGTGATAAGAAGGTTGAATCGTCACCGTTGAAGCACACTCATCACCGGATAAGAAGGCTGGAGTTACAGAGCCGCCGCCGCGAAGGTATAATCCCTTCATCAATTTGATTCTTGCAAAAAATAAGAAATAAAACATGTTATTCTTGCATGCAAAATTAAATGGAAATAAACCGAAAGAGAAAAACAGTGACTGGAAGCATATCAGTGTGGGATCGAAAAGTTTCATTATTAGAGATTTTTTTGAGAGGTTGTCGGAGTCGAAGAGGGCTAGGAACGGGTAGATTAGGCTTAGGAACGGTCAGAGATGGGTTGCTCAGTTGAGTCGAGACTAGATCTAGAGGAATCAGAGTTGAAATTGAATTTTTTTAGGGTTTTGGTTTGAACAGCGGCAGAGATGTGGCAGCCGAAGAGAGGAAAAGGGGGAACGGAGGTGTACCGGTGTCGCCTGCGGCAACCAGGATACGAATCCCGGTCGTCGGTTAACGGCTTTAGACGACCGAAGATTGGTCGGTGAGGATCTAGACGCGGAGCTGATGACGGAGACACGCTGGTGTTCATCGTTGTTCTTGATGAACATCGAATAACACCAAGCAAAATATGGTGTTTTTGATCCGTTTGGATCTGATTTTTGGGCTAGGTTTGTGTTTGTGAAGAGAGAAGGAAGAGAGTTGGGGTTTAAGAGAGAGAGAGGGCAAAAGAAATAAAATGAGAAATGTGACAAATTCAAACCGGTCAGGGTTTATATACCTTGACCCGCGTATAGACCCGAACCCAAATCAAGACCCACGCCCTACTCTCATATCTTCACGGTTTTAGCCATTTTTTGTATCTTTTCAATTTGGTCCCTTCGCTTTGTAATTTGGCACTCAGATTTTAGTAGAAGTTCAATTTGGTCCTTTTTTAGCTTTAATTTATTTGTTTAATCTTGTTTAAATTATATGTATGCTTGCATGACTTTAAAAATTAGCATATTGTATTATTTGTTAGACAATTTAATCACTTAGAGCTTTAATATTTTAGGTTCTTTAATTAAGATTAAATAATCAATTAAGGAGATAATTGTAACAAATTAATATATATTAAATGGAAAATTTTGGAGTTCAAATTTGGGTAATGTCTCAATGTATTGAGATATTATTCCAACATGGCTCTAAAATGGAACATTTAATATCTACTATAATTTAGAATTTGATAAATGACGTAGTTAGTTAATTAGAGCTTTAATTAGGATTATTACTTTAATTACTTAAAATGATTAGTTAGTTAGTGAGTATTATTTAAATCTAGTGATTTTAACATGGATGGTATTCAAGTAATTGATACTATCTCATGGAAATCATTAAATTTAGTAATATTCTTAGCCTAATAATTTAATTAATTAGATCCTTTATACGTTAGAACGTAAAATTAACAAGACAATAATTAATCATGCATTTGAAAACCTTTATGTTGAAAATATATTTTGAATACGAATAGGGGTGTCCTAAAGTATTTGGGCGCTTTTAATCTCATATTCGGATAAAATATATTTCCTTATAAAAGGATATCTCCATTTGGAATTTAGATCCATTTGATAATTATGGTTAAATTAAATTCAAATTGTTATTCGAAATGCCAAAATGCCACGTACAATTAAAAGTACCTATAACGGGCGTTTGTGGGGGTGCTAATCCTTCCCCACACGTAACTAACTCCCGAACCCGAATTTTAAGAAAAGAATCTCTGGTTGTTTTTATGGTGTCTAGTCTACCAAAGTGACCGATGGCGACTCCAAATTTGTTTTAAAATAAAATAAAGGAAAATTCGATTTTAATATGAAAAACTTTAATTTTCAAAAGTAAATTAAAAATATAAAATCATTGGTTTCAAAACCTTAATTTTTGAGATTAAATTAAAAGGAAAAAACCCCTAATTTTCAAGATTAATCGTCAAGCAACTTTTACACCTCGGTTAAAAATGATAACGACAACTTGGCAACTCCGCTAGGGAATAAATTGAGAGTCAGACCTAATTAATTAATTTCATGTGGCATTTCGAACAATAATTTGAATTTAATTTTTACAATAATTATTAGATGGATTTTTAGAAAGAATGGAGGTAGCTTTTTCTTGTGTGATATATCTGTCATTCATGCATAGCCTTTTACCCGGGCTTTCACCCTTAAGTGGGAGCAAGACATTATCCTATGTTGAGTTATCCAGCTCCGTGACCTGATTTTTATTTTTCTTCCGGTATACTAACCTTATGCACCGTGGGGCCCACACCTCCGTTATAAGGGACCTATACTCCCGAATTGATGTCTTATTGTCGCAGTAGACGGTAACGACAGTTCGGGTACCTAGAGTCTAGAACGAAACCCACATGTTGTAATTTAGAAGCCTACCTCGCTAGAGCCAGACAAGGACCTAGGATAGGTGCTGCTAATTTAAATGCTTTTCTCTGGTTATTCTCTTTGCTCGATATAACTTGTTTTACTGTATCAATTTAATTTTTTTGTCTTCAGTATTATTTTATCATACTGACACTATTTTTTGTTTTGTTTGGTTTTGTTTTTATATACCTGACATCATTTTTGCATTCATTAGAGGTATCAATTCGAGGATTAGTCAAGTTAGGCAGTGTTCATAATGGCCGACAGGTCTGAAAGACAAGGAGAAGGCTCAGTTCAAGGAAGGGGTGGTATTTAGAGAAAAGATGTATCAGGATATGAGCAATTACAAGACATTGCGTAAAGACACTAAACAGACAACGAGGAAGAAGATTCAAGAATTAATTGATTCAGATAGCCGGACCAAATATAAATTGGAGGAAGAGCAAGCTTTGAATTTAGAATTGTCATCACAAGTTTCACAGTTGGAGAAAGCTATCGAAAGTGTACGATAACGAGGAAAAGTCGATATTTAGCAAGTGGAGAGTTGAGAAATGCGGTGGCAGAAATGCAAAGTGCCCTACGATATTTGAAAAACCCGTTGGTAAGTTTTGGAAGGGGCACTACAAGTGGAGGACAATGTACTGAAAGGCAAGCTTGAGGTAGCTGTCAAAATTATTCAAAGGTAGAATCATGAAATGATCAACTTTAGAATCCATGTGCGGGGAGTCACCCAATGTGTACAGATTTTATCCAATAAAGCCATGAACCTGTAACAGTACCTTGACATTGACATCGAGCTAGGACATACGCTAACTTAGAGGTTGAACGAAGTGATTAACCTAGGGACGTGGGCTAGATGGTTTCTGTAATCAAATTGTCTATTTCTTGAATTCGACCTTTTGGCTGATGAATGTTGCTCTAAAGACTAGTCCTTGAAATCGATACCTCGTGCATCCATGCATTGTATCGCTTAAATATTGCATTTTTAAAAACATTGCATTTTTAGATGATATTACTCTATTTTTTCAAATAACATTGCAGAAGCTGAAAACCAATATTTTGAGAAACATGGGCAATAAGTTTGTTAGGATTAGGCAATCTCAAAAGGTTGTTAAGGACTGTTTAGGTGGAGATGAGCAAAGAATTGACTAGTCCTAGACAGAGGTGGTAACTCGAGTTACCATATTGCTTAGAATCAGGGAAGCTAAGAAAGAAATGGTTTTAGCTGGAAATACCAACATTGATGGTCAAAATGAAAACTTATCTCACACAAGAGTTCAACCTGAAGGATCAGTTCTGAAAAAGGTTCAGAGTAGTACACTCAGAGTATCAGTCAATGATTCAGTATAGGAGGTCCAAGTAAAAGCCAGAATTTTAATGTTTGCTCCAGACCTGTATTGTTTAGGGGTCGTTAGACTAATAAAGAACAAGATGATTTCAACAGAGTTATAGAACCACATATGCTTCCAGAATGTTTCTCCGAAGGGATGAAAGCCAAGGATTTAATTGATGCCCAAAATTTTCTCACAATGGAATTGCCTCCGTCAAAGAAAAGAGGGGCAACAAGCACAGAAACAGAAGACAAGGAGGTTGAATGGTTTAGCAAGAAAAAGGAGACGATTATTCCTATCCCAATGGCATATTCTGATTTGTTGCCATACCTTGTACAAAACCATTTGTTGATGACGGTTCCACCGAAGTTTTATAAGTTTTTCTATGGCATAAGAGATGCTTACGGTTATTATTGTGGAGATTTCAATCACTTTGTGGAAGATTGTATGTTTCTATAATACATAGTCAGTGGCTTCATCATGAATGGTCATTTATGTTTTGAGAATAGAGAACCCCGATTCCATAAAAGACCATCATTTGCTAAAAGGATCGAGATAAAAGAAAAGGGGCAGAATTTATAGCAGGCTTTTGGGGGCAATCTGCTACAATTTGAGGTTTACCAGAATCAGAGTAATGTTTGGACATCTACCTCATGAAAGTTTCCTTTACTGAAGAATATCCCAAAGTCGAATCTCATTCGTGTCTCTTATCATGAGCTATACTTCAAGTTGCGCGAAGCTTTGCCGCATCATGTCAAATTTTCAAAGCCTCATCATCCAAGTTGTTACAAAATTAGAAATAGTTGTGAGTACCATAATGGAGTCCATGATCATGACATTGAGGACTGTTACACTTTCAAGCGACAAGTCAAAACTTTCTAAACCAGGGGATTTTGAAGGTCGACATTGATGGTCAGTCCATCAAGATTTGTAATCCAAGAGGTAGTCATCTGATTGGAGTCAATGCGATTGGAATACCTGAAAGTCAAGTGCTAAAAGACATTAAGAAAAGAAAGAAAAGGAAGATCAAAGTGAAACTAATTGAGAACCAGTAGCCAACAATGAAGAAACCTCGAACATAAATCCCCGTTAAAAGCTTTGACACATCCAACCAACATCTTGAAAAACAGAGTTCATCTAGACTCTGACCGAAAGAAGTTGTTAATTTCCACATGCAAATGATTGAATATTCTATGGAAAAGAGCATGCAATTGATTGAAGAAACAAGGAAACTCATAAGCAAAATGGTATTACTTCATGATTCGATGAGGACATCAGAACATAAGCAAGAAAAAAGCATGTCTTTGTGCTGGCAAGGAAAAATGAAGAATTGTCGAGGCTGAAGTTCACTCTAGCTTTCCTTGAGTAAAGATTGATAGTTAGAATATAGGAGATTTGTTTGTAGTTTTAGGATCGTTATAGAATAATACTCTGAACCATCCCAATCACTTTTTCCCACGAGCATTGGGGGTCATTTATAAGGGAGGTTATTCGGTTTATTTGTATTAGATGCTTGTTTCTTACATAATTTTCTCAAATGGAAAACATTTTGCATTCGTTGATTCTCTTAATATTTCATTTATTCTTTTCCATGGGTTAGTTTTTGTTCTCCCGTACATATATGTATATATCTTCATAATCATTTTTATCAGGTCATTGAATATCCGTTGCAAGAGTGACCAAGAATCAAATTCAAAGATCAATTCCGAAATGTGACCCTCTTCTAAGTTATTTAGGCCAACGGGAAGACATTAATGAGCATTCGGGGATCACGAGAAGATCCCAAATACAAACTCTGAGTGAATTTTCCTCTCAGGCATTGTTGACTAGGGTCCTTGAATGAAGTGATAACCCAAAACATCTACCACCTGAAGATCGTTTTTCTTTCAAGATATCCGTATATGGGAGGACATTTGGCATTCCTTCAGCTCCCTTCAAAAAGAAAGAAGATAAGAAAAATATCATTTGTTGTCCCCTTTGAGCCTGATAGTTTTCTTTTGATTTAACCTAAATCAAGGATCACCCCTACACTGGGGGCAATGAGGATGAAAGGTTGTTTGCAAGTGAAAGATGTTTGGTTTTTGATCGTGCCATGATAGTGATGCCTTATGAATTTTGGGCAAGAAATAAAAAGGGATGTTTTGAGTACAAGAACAAGAGAGACATGTTGAATGAAAGTGAATATTCAAAATCTAGTCAAAAAAGAAAAGAAAGAGAATGAAGAAAGAAGAGAAAGAAAAGAAGAAAAAGAAAAGGTGGAAAGTTTGTGTTAAAAAAGTCAACTGAATCGAGTTGAAAATTGTTGACATGAAAGTTGAAATAATTGAAAGAGAAAGCACTAAGTTAAAAAAGTGCAAGGAAAAGCAAGAGACATATGTGAGATCTTTCATTCTAATGAATCTCTATTCGAAGGAGTCATAAAGGATTGATCATCCTTGTACTTGAAGAAGGGAAATGAACTCTAGGGTGAAAACCCAGAAATGGGCAGTCTAGAGTGATTCACAAAAAAGGAAAAACGAGAGAAGAAATAGTTTCTTCCAAGCATGTTCAGATCAATGAGTGCAGAAGTAAGATTTCAATTGGAAAATGATCCTTGGTTTCGTTACCCTTAAACACTTATTTGTGCCTATATATCCTTTCTTTCATAGCCGTGAGCCATAGCCCCATTAAAAGCCTCAAAAAGCCATTTTGATCATATACGAATATTGGAGTAAGGAAAGTTTATCTTCAGAATACATCCCGTTTATCAGGGTTAACCTTTCTTCAAAGATTTCCAAACTTCTAATGCCTGATTGAGATTAGAAAAGGAGGAAAGATTGAGTTGGTGAGTTACTGAGACAAAGAGAGCCACTTAAATGGGATAGAATTAGACATATGGGAAATGTTTCTCTTGGAAGTCTAATAATTTGGAAGGGGTCACATTTGAGTTGATCTTTGCCAATTTGGTTCAAGGGCTCTATTGCATTTGATATTTAAGGGCCTAATTTTGGTTTTTGTTTTCTCATGTTTGCCATGACTTATCAAATTGTTCCATTTTAGTAAAATAATATTTTGAGCCTTTCACTTATTGTTTCAACAAGCATCTTGCATATAAATCGAGACAAGCAAAGGATTCTGTGGGTACTATTATGATGTACTAATCCTTTAAGTGCAGACAAAATATGAGGTGGCCTCGTACTTGGTTAATGATGAAAAGTATTTCGAGGAAGAGACACAATTCTAGGTGTTAGAAATATTCAAACGAAAGCTGCGAGAAAGCGACACAGACAACCCTGGGGCAAAGAAAGAAAATGAGCCATCTTTTGGGGCAAAAGCAACAACTAGATCAATTCGCTAGCGGTTCACACTATTCAAAAGCAAAAATCATTACTTCTGAGGCATTGTAGGACAAAAAAGCTTTATGAATAATAACGTGAATAAAGATGATAGTTGAAGACCAGAGCAATGCTACAAAGAATGTTGCAAGAATGTCTTTACAAGAAAGGAATTGTCATCAGCACTCGAGTTTCTCCGATGTGAAGTGTGAGTTTATGTGATGAATCTGTGAAAAGCAAGTATAAGTTCCATCAGAATTGAAACCTGTCTTATTTAGAACAAAGGAAAAACATCATTAAGAAGATAGAAGAGAAGAAAGAAATGAAGTGAAAACTTGCAAGGATACTCCAAAGAAGAAAGAAAAATTGAAAAGTTAAAAAAAGAAAGAAAAGAAAAAAAAATCAAAGTGAAAACCCGAAAGGGCACTTTGAGAAAAGCAATCTAAAGTGAAAACATGATAAGGCGCTTTAGAGTAAAAGATGCAGAGGTTTCAAAGATTGAATCTGAGTGTAAGATGGGTTACTTTGACAGTAAAATGAGTTTTTGAAAAACGAAGTGAGGAAATTTTGAGTTTCCCTGAAGATGAAAGCTTGCCCAAGTGCATGTGTTCCAAGCATAAAAGAAAGTCGATCAAACAGAGAAAGATGAGCAAAAGATCTCATGCGAGTTTCGGATGGAAAGATCGAGACTCTTTAGGCAAAATGAGTAGCAACTCTAAAATCTTGACGCTTCAAGCATGAAATTGAAGATATTAAAGAATGGATTTGATAGAAGCTTAATGATTTAAGGAAAGTTCAAGGACCTGAGGCATTTGCTCTCCCTAGATAATAGAAAGGAGCAAATTCTATGGGATGAAGCCAGAAACAAGGAGATTAGTGGGGCATCATTGCACATAAGAGTGTTAATCAGAATAAGAAAAGGAAGAATGCAGAGCTAAAAAGAATTTGCTTATTGAAGAAGTCAATGTTTTCCCAAGAAGAATAAGAGCTTAACAACAAGATTTTGGGGCAAATTTTGTCGGGGCATGAAGACAACATGAGTTTCAGACCAAAATCAAGAAGATTAAGCAAAGCAAGATTTGATAACAATTTTAAGAGATGATGTGTCATTACAACAAAAGCAGAAAGCTTAACGGAGAAGCAAAGAAGATCAGAGTCCATCCAAGTGGAATTTACAAGAATAAAAAAAGAATAAGCAAGATCTCAATCTACAACTTTGAGATTGAAGAAGAAGATCCAAGAAAGATTAGCAAAGATTACAATCCGTTTGAAGAGGCGGATCTCGGCAAAGATTTTAATTTGTTTGAAGAGGCGGATCTCAGCAAGGATTTCAATCTGTTTGAAGAGGTGGATCTCAACAAAGATATTTGATTCAAGATAGTAGGGGAATGGTATCGACAAAGATATTAACCTTTTAGACTGTCAGTTCTAAGAAAGAATGAAGTTCAAGTTACCAGTTTGGAAAGCAAGATAGGTTGACTTCAGGGTCAAATGAGGAAGATTCACAGTTTAATTGGTCATATATATGTTCTAAGCATATAAAAAGATTGATCAACGGAGGGAAAGCAGCAAGAGATTGGATGTAAGTTTTAGATTGAAAGATCAAGACACCATAGACAAAAAAGCAGTGACTCTAAAGATCCCAACACTTCAAGCCTAAAATTGAGGAGATTTCATATCACTTCAATTTGAATTCTTATTAATTTATAATATTTCTTTTTGTAGGTTCGGTTTCCCCCCAGATGAGGAGGTGAATCGACGTTCCTAACAGAGAATACATAGTTCCTAATGAGAAGAACTCACCAAGAACTCTTAATGAGAAGAGTTCACCAAGCAAAGAATACATAGTTCCTAATGAGAAGAACTCGCCCAACAAAGAGTATAGAGTTCCTAATAAGAAGAACTTGCCCAAAGCTCTTACTGAGAAGAGTTCAACCAGAGTTCCTAATGAGAAGAATTAACCTAGAGCTCCTAATGAGGAGAGTTCGCCCCAGAGTTCCTAATGAGAAGAACTAACCCAATGAAGAAGAAAGAGCTCCTAATGAGAAGAGTTCTCCCTTTTGAAGAATGTGGAAGTTCCTAATGAGAAAAGCTTGCTCATTCGACGCCTTTATAGAATGATAGATCAACAAAATAGTGAGGAATAAAGAATTTCATAATAAGAAGAACAACTTCAAATCTCAGAAAATAAAGAATTTCAAAAAGCAATGCTAGACCTTAGAAGATGAAGAATTTCATAATGAGAAGAACAACTTCAGATTCTGCAGTTTGGCAGAGGAATGAGGAATTTCATAATAAAAAGAACAACTTCAAACCTTAGAAAATGAAGAATTTCAAAGAGTAATTCCAAATCTTAGAAGATGAAGAATTTCATAATGAGAAGAACAACTGCAGACTCTATGGTTTGCCAGATGATTGAAAAATTTTATAATTAGAAGAACAGCTTCAACCTTTGGTGGTCATATAGTTTAGGTAAAATTCGTGTCTTTTCAGTCTTTACTCTATTCCTGTTCTACAACAATGAGCAAAGAGGGGCAGCTGTAATACCCCAATTTTACTCGGGTACCCATATATAATATATTTTTCTATAAATAAAACCAAAATATAAATAAATAATAAAGCCCAATATTAAATAAATAAAAACAATCTAAAAATCCTAAAATCCATTATATAGTGTCCAAATACATAATATCCATTACATATGCAAAGCCCAAGCTAAAAAAGCCCAAACTTGCTTTTTAAATATGACCCAACCTTTCCCATTCATTTTAATGCCCAAACAAACACATTTTTATCACAAATTCGATTTTTCTCGCCCAAATGCTAATATGAAGGGACACCTGTCACATGCCCATTGGTTCAAATCAAATTCACATGGATTTGTGTTTCTTTTGGCATGATGTCACATGACATCATCTCTAACCTCAGCATTTGACCACCTATAAAAGGAAAGAGAGAGAAATATCAGATTTTAATGAAGGATAATTAAAAAGAGTAATGATAAAAATGAAGGAAATAATGAAAGAGAGAGAAGGCTTACATCGAGAGTCGAACAACCTTGAAGATGGGCCGATCAGAAGCCAAAACGCCATCGGAGGTGTGACCGAAAGACTGAACCGTCACTTTTGAAGCACACTCACCATCGGAGAAGAAGGCCGGAGTTACAGAACCGCCGCTGCGAAGGTATAATCCCTTCACCGATTCGATTCCTGCAAAAAATAGGAAATAAAACATGTTAGTCTTGCACGCAAAATTAAATGGAAATAAACTCTCTTCCTCTAGCCCCGGCTCGACTGAGCCACCTATCTCTGACCGTTCCTAAGCTTAATCTACCCGTTCCCGGTCCTCTTCGACTCTGACAACCTCTAAAAAAAATCTCCGACAATAAAACTTTTCGATCCTACACTAATATACTTCCAGCCACTATTTTTATCTTTCGGTTTATTTCCATTTAATTTTTCGTGCAAGACTAACATGTTTTATTTCCTATTTTTTGCAGGAATCGAATCGGTGAGATGTGTTTTTGATTTTGGTGTTTTTGATCCGTTTAAATATGATTTCTGGGCTTGGTTTGTGTTTGTGAAGAGAGAAGACAGAGAGTTGGGGTTTAAGAGAGAGAGATAGGGTAAAAGAAATAAAAAGAGAAAGGGGCCAAATTTGATCCGGTCAGGGTTTATATACCTTGACCCGCGTATAGACCCGAACCTAGATCAAGACCCGCGCCCTACTCTCATATCTTCACGATTTTAGCCTTTTTTTGTATCTTTTCAATTTGGTCCCTTCGCTTTGTAATTTGGCACTCAGATTTTAATAGAAGTTCAAATTGGTCCTTTTTTAGCTTTAATTTATTTGTTTAATCTTGTTTAATTTATTTGTTTAATCTTGTTTAAATTATATGTATGCTTGCATGACTTTAAAAATTAGCATATAGTATTATTTGTTAGACAATTTAATCACTTAGCTTAATTAATCACTTAGAGCTTTAATATTTTAGGTTCTTTAATTAAGATTAAATAATCAATGAAGGAGATAATTGTAGTAAATTAGTATATTTTAAATGGAAAATTTTAGAGTTCCAATTTGGGTAGTGTCTCAATGTATTGAGATATTATTCCAACATGGCTCTAAAATGGAACATTTAATATCTACTATAATTTAGAATTTGATAAATGACTTAGTTAGTTAATTAGAACTTTAATTAGGACTATTACTTTAATTACTGAAAATGATAAGTTAGTTAGTGAGTATTATTTATATCTAGTGATTTTAACATGAATGATATTCAAGTAATTGGTACTATCTCATGGAAATCATTAAATTTAGTAATATTCTTAGCCTAATAATTTAATTAATTGGAGCCTTTATACGTTAGAACGTAAAATTAACAAGACAATAATTAATCATGCATTTGAAAACTTTTATGTTGGAAATATATTTTGAATAAGAATAGGGGTGTCCTAAAGTATTTGGGCGCTTTTAATCTCATATTCGGATAAAATATATTTCCTTATAAAAGGATATCTCCATGTGGAATTTAGATCCAGTTGATAATTATGGTTAAATTAAATTCAAATTGTTATTTGAAATGCCAAAATGCCACGTACAATTAAAAGGTACCGATAACGGGCGTTTGTGAGGGTGCTAATCGTTCCCCACACGCAACTGACTCCCAACCCGAATTTTAAGAAAATAATCTCTGGTTGTTTTTATGGTGTCCGGTCTACCAAAGTGACCGGTGGCAACTCCAAATTTGTTTTAAAATAAAATAAAGGGAAATTCAATTTTAATATGAAAAACTTTAATTTCCAAGAGTAAATTAAAAATGGAAAATCATTGGTTTCAAAACCCTAATTTTTGAGATCCCTAATTTTCAAGATTAATCGTCAAGCAACTTTCACACCTCAGTTAAGAACGGTAACGACAGTGACCAACGTTTCGTTCCTTAACTCATTTAAGGTTTTCTGTCAACGGCTGTTAATTTTTTTTTCATCCAATTAGAATATAAAAAGTGGCCTATTTTTTATTTTATTTTTAAAAATCTAAATTTCTTTAAAAACCCTAAAGTTTTAATTTCTTTTAATCAAACCCCCAATTCTTATCTCCCTCACCGTCTCACATCCCCCACAAGTGGATGGTTCACTATTCACATCCCAAAGTGTCGCGTGCCTCACCGTTCGACATCCACCATCCTCTACCCGTGTAGGAATCCAGTCGACCTCTTTTTTCATTGTTGGGTGTTAGTCGATGGTGCGATCGGTGATTCATTCTTCTATTTTTGACGATGAGGTGATAGAGTTTTCAGTAGAGGGGTCCGATGAAGACAAGAGTGGCCGGTGGTGGTTGAATCGGTGGTCAAAGTGGAGGAATTTAGGGATTTATGGTTAGGGTTGGGTTTTTTTTAGAGAAATTAAAGATTTTGAATTAATTATTATTATTTATTTTTTTATTTTTCTCATTTTCCGATTTTAATTTCAGAAAATGATCAGCCATGCCACGTGTTCGAATTTCTTTGGATAATGAAAAAAATTAACGTTTGTCACAAAAAACATTAAATGGGTCATGAAATGAAATGTTAGGCACCTATTTGGCCCAAAATATAGTTCATGTACCTATCTGAAAAATGATATAATTTAGGCACTTATTTAACTGTTAAGCCTATAGTTTAATCTATTTTAATTTGCTCTGCAGTTTTAATTGTGTTTTTTAGTATTTAAATTTATTTTAATTATTTTTTGGATCAGTTTAAAACCTTTTTATTTATTTTTCGTACATCCAGGCTGAAATATTTGACACGAAATTGTTTAAAAATCATGTTCATCAATAATTAACTACCGAATTTACTTTTGGTTTAGATATAAGATGTTATTTTTGATGGTTTGAACACCCATTAAATTTTGGCGCCGTTGTCGGGACTAATACTAACTTGACTTATTATTTTTTAAGAGACCACAAACAATTAATTTGAGCTTAATTTATTTACCTCTTCCTCCGAGTTATACGATTCAAAAATACTTTACGGAAAATTCAAATATAATAAAATAATATAAATAAATTCATGTCAATTTCAATAATAAAATACCGAATCAAAACTCAAGGCTGCTATCCCCCAATGTCGAGCTCGTCCTAACAACCTGAGATATCTGGAAAGGAAAAAAAATGGGGAACATAGGGGTGAGTTAGAACGCTCAGTGAGGACCGAAAAGTGCAACAACAGTAAAACAACCATAAACATAATATTTAGTAAAGGAAATTGAACAATCATATTAACAACAAATATAACGTGTAGCAACCCATTTTATCCAGGCTTTAGCCCATTTATAATACAAACTCAAATATAAAAACCAAAAAAAAAAACACAGTCCAATACTCAAATCTGATAACTCAAAATAAAATAAATATCTAAAACACCCAAACCCTAAAAATTAAACTAAACCTAATATGTTTACCCATGCAGCCGTCGCCCATGCCCCTTCATCTCCCCTTGGCGCATGCATGCCACACGCCAGCTCTACGGCTTCTGTGGCTTGCACGCGCGCCACCATGGCCGGCCACCGCCTTGCCATTCCTGCTCCACCGCCCAGATATGCAAAAAGAAGGGATTGTTATCCCAAATATCATCATTAAATCGGCCAGATCAACCAAAATATGGGTTTTTATATTTTCTTTTTAATGTAATAAATATGGGTATAAAACCCATCACTTGTAAGCAAAACGGAGCGAAACAAAAGGAGAAGTTCTTTAAATCAGCGTTTTTCATTCAAACCAAAAAAACAAATAAAGGGATTAGCAACGATTTTAAAAAGAGACGATTGGAGAGATTCGAACAAAAAAACCAAAAAAAGAAGATCAAAAGGGATATAATAACAGAAAACAAGAACAAAAAAGGTAAAAAAATAAAAAAGAAATAGGTTCGAATTATTCTAGATCTAGGCTATTCAGGAAAGTTTTAGGAAAACAAACCTCAGATCTATTTTAGGACCGAAAAACCGAGTCAAACCATATACTTGCATGTACTCTGACTGCCATTGGCAGCGATTTTTCATCACTGACGAACGACGACACATGGCAGCCCACGGTAGGCGTCTGATTGCTCTGGATTTCGACAGAGAGAAGAATGGAGGGTTGAGAGAGCTCTCAAATTTTTTTTTGGTTATCAAACTTAAAATGAATTTTTTGAGGGATAAATGGGTATTTAAGGGCCAAATGAAACGACACCATTTCACCCTTAGCCAACCCACGTTTCGACCCGACCCAGAGGAAGGATCCGTGCATTTCTGATGAATGGGGAAATCACACTTCCAGTCCCTCCGCTTCGTATCCTTCACATTTCTAGCTTTTAATTTGTGTTTTGTTTCATTTCGGTCACTGTTTCTATTCTTCTTTATTATTTTATTACTATTATTATTATTATTATATATTTAATTTATAATTATTATCATTATCTTTATTTTCAGTATTTTGTACATGAATATATATAAGTATATTATATACTATCGTTATTATCATATTAAATTATTATTATTATAATTATATGTTATATATTATTATTACTACTGTTATTATTTACGTAATGTTTATATATATATATATATATTCATATATACCTTATATGTTTCTTTTAATTTTAGATTAAAAAAGTTTTTAGGGATTATCGTGAAAAGCGTACCTCATACGTAAGAGGTGCCGCTTTCCGTTAGTCCCTATTATAAAATATCGTCTTTTGATTATAAATTATGATTTTCAAAATAGAATCCCTTCATTCAGGAATCTAACGGAAATTATGCCCCAGGTGTAGGGGTGTAAATTCCTTTTATACAAAGAAATATTCTTTTAATATTTTTAAGTGATCACAAATTTTAAATTAAATTTGAATTCTTAATTTCCATCATTTAGACAAAATGTAATCGACCAGGTACCAATTTTGGGCGTTGTGGGGGTGCTCATCCTTCCCCACACGTAACTGACTCCCGAACCTATTTTTCTGGTTTCCCATACCAAAACTCATCGTTTTAATAAAATGACACAAAAACAAGTTTTATTAAAATAACTGAGTTTTCAAGTGATCCAATCTCACCTAAATTAAAAAAAAGATTGGTGGTGACTCCCGTGTTACAGCTTGGCGACTCCGCTGGGGATCTATTTTTTTGAGTCGAGCCACTAGTCGATTACTTTTTGTCTTAATGAGTGGAAACTATAAATTTAGTTAATTTATTTCGTGATCCTTTTTTTTTAAATTCTTTACAAAAGGATTTTTAAATTTTGTTTTCCTGGTTTTTCATATCATGAGCTCTACACCCGAGCTCTGTCCCTTTTAAGTGGGAGTGAGAAGCTACTCCTTCGTGAGGTACCGCCTCCATGCAGGATAGTGGATCACTTTCGGGATATATGTCCCTTTGTCTTCGTGAGATTTTCATCTCTGTGCAGACCTAGGGGGATGTATCCCCTGAATTGTGTTTAATAGCTTTAGTAGGGTAGTAAGTATAATTCAGGTACCTTTGTTAGAACAAGCCACATGTAATGAGCCATAGCAGCCTACCTTATTTAGAGTTATACCGAACCTCTGCCCGTTTAGAAAGTCACCATGTAAGCACATAATAGAGAATGATGAGGGGTTTTAATTTCTTTTCAATTATGCCCTTTAATTTTAGTATTGTTTAATTATTTGTTTATTTATTTGTTTCGTAATAATTAGATATCATGTCTATTCTTTTATACAAAACAATAATGCAGATAGATATAATGATGGGGTAGGATTATTTTTTTGAAAGCATATTGGGTAGAAAAGCATGTTGTAGGAATATTTTAATTCAACTCCTTTATTGTTTTGATATCATTTATACTGAGACTAACATGTTTTGTTTTGTCTTTGATTTTCTTTTCCCTTGCATTGCATTTTTTATTATTTAAAAAGGGTGTTGAGGCAAGTTCAACAGTTATAAAGGATCTGCTATGGAGAACCGATTTCTTGATCGGGTGGAAGGAAACCTAGGCGGGCGGAGGTGGTCAAAAGAGACTCAGCACTAGAAAGGGACAATTTGCTAGAAGGTGAAAAGTCAGAGTTTTGAGATCCCAGTAGCATTAGATCGACCAGAACCAACTGCGGGAGTTAAAAGAAATCTGGGACTAGTGGGGCGAAGAAAACAAGCAGTTGTTCTACAACAACTACGGTGATTTACCTTATCTGCTAGATGACAGTATTGACAAGGTTTTATTTCGAGCCCTTGTCTAGTTCTGGAATCCTGCCTACAGTTGCTTTACCCTAAGAGATGTCGATTTGGTAATGTAATACCGTAATTTTACCCGGGTATGGGTATATATATATGGATATATTAAATAAATAAATAAACAAATAAAATGGGCCTAATAGTCCAAAAATCCAATATATATGTCCATTTATACAACTTAGTCCATTTTACAATATACATGGCCCATTCTTCTTTATAAGCCCAAACCCTTTTTTAGCTCATATTTGATAGATAACCACTCAACAAAACCAATCCCCATTCTTTTCCCGCTCAATCTGCCAACAAACACAAAAATTGCATAAATCCATCTTTCCCGCCAAAATAGTGCCACGTGGCGACTCTTCATTGGTCGAAACAAAATGCCATAGATTGTACTTTCTCGCGATGTCATGGATGATGTCACGATCCACCTACTATAAATAAAGAGAGAGGAACTTTATGTAAGATCATTAATCACTGTAACACCCTAAACCCGGTTTAAAAGAAAACCCGAATCGAATATGTCACTACAAAGAAAACCAGGAAGACTTGAACCAAAAACTTAAAACTTTTCCAAAATTTTTGCCAGGCAAGTTAACAAAATTCTTTTTGTTATCATCTTTCGACTCTTTATTACCATGAGAGTAATCTTAATTATCATTAGAATTATCAAATTTACGCTATATCAATCGTAAAAAGGCAATTGATCTTTTTATTATCCAAACTAGGTTAACAAACAACCGTTCGGAATCTATCTATCATGCCTTGTCTAACAAAAATTCATACTAGGCACATACTTAATGCATAAGATTTAGTAAACGAAACAATAAGGAAGCTTGAGTAAGGCCATTCAGACTAATCAAATTCATTAGTGAATTGGGATTTCCAATATCTTGGCTCATTCAGATTATTATCAAACATACTCCTTTTATAATGGTACAAGGACCTCATTGTTACTTCTCGATTATACTTACTATATAAGGCTCTTTAACCCATTTTAGAATATAATCTATCTCAATTATTCGAGCCAAGGGGACAAGTTAAGATTGTTTACTTAATGTATACAAACCTTGAACAAATCTTGAAACTTATAGGATTCATTATCGATTTAGGCCTAAACATAATAATCAAGTATATGCTCCTTGTCCAATTATCATGCAAGATTTTAATCATGACTTTGTAATATAAATACGAGTTATCAATTTACCATAGTATAGATATCTCATCAAACATTACAATAGTTAATAATGGTTACTATAATAAACAACTTAGAACTATTTGAGCCAACAAATTTGTGCCGTTAAGGTACTATATAAATTCCACTTAATTTATTCATATTGCTTCATATATCTAGATCACATTATCAAACATTCTAACATAACTTAAACCATAAGCTATTATTTAATTAACATGCTAACGTAACTTGATAGTTAAGAAACCATTCAAACTCCTTAACTCATGACTTAATCTACAAACCAATTATTCGAATAAAAAACTATAGTTATTCGACAACTCACAACTTAAATATCATAATTACATAACTCATATTCTAAGCAACCATTCGAATTATATACCAACAATATTAATTTACATGTAGCGTAAGGTATTGTAAATTATACAAGACGAAGGATACACTACGTGTATCACCTAAGCAATGTGCCACCATTCTAGGAGTATGCTATCTAAGGAAAATCCAAACTTTACTTGGATCTTGAATAAAGACTTGTAACCCATAACCACACTTGAAACATACAAGCTTTAATTATCATGCAATGCATGAAATGAGTGCATTAGGCTTACATAACCTAAGTGAGGTAGTAACATCAATGTAAAAAGCATATTGACCATGATACTATATGGAAAGTCAAGGAATACAAGCATAAATCATCATTTTGTTTTTGTGATTAATCTTGACCTAACTAAGACTTTATTGATGTTCATATACTTTCAAGTCTTATTAGAATGTCTTTCAGGGTTATTGACTGAGTTTCATTGAAGTTTCTTATTGATCCCCTCAAGGATCAAACTTTGTCTTATTGAAGTCTTCTCAAGGCTTGTTCGAATTCTTACTAAAGCTTACTAATTTCTCGTTAAATCTTTTCCGAATACTATCAGAGTTCAAATCAAACTTGTTGCCTTTCAAATTAGGCACTTATTCACCTCATGTGAATTTCTTTTCATAGCTGAGCATTGTCCACTTTACTTTAATAATTTTGCCACCAAGGCATTATCATAGTTTATCATAAGTTCAACTTATTCAAATCTTTTAATTCATTTGCCTTGGATCACTTTTGGTCATGAGTAACATTGGTCCGTTTTTCATATAGCTCAAAGCACAAAGCAATGGCTTATGTCTGATCATAACAATCCTAACTTCTATTCTCTATCTAACCAAACTGTCACCAATCTCCGTACATCTCCCCCGTTACCTCCTACTGTCGCCAAGATATCACATATAATAAGGGGCATCTCCCAAGCCTTAGCTCATGGACTGTAGTCCCGAAATATGCCATGTACTATGCCAAATTGTCCAAGGGCTTCCATTGAATAGGAAACTTAAATATCTTATGCTTAAGATTAGGAGGGTATCTTATGATTTAAGCAATCTTTCTTACTTCTTTTCTTAATGTCTTATAGCATAATTCAAGCTTTTAGCTTCTTAAGCTTTAAGAATTCATGACTTTGTAAGAATAAGGTTTAGTATCTTCTTTAAACTTTAAAGCATCCTTAGTCAAAAGTTAGTTTCAAATCTTTATTACAAGGTAACTTATCATCACATCTATACATCATAACATAGCATAGAAAAAGTACATAAGAATGCAATCATAAGCAAAATGATTTATAAAGATGCTATGCCATGAATCATGTTACCCTCCCCAATGTGCTCTACTTGAGCTTATGCACAATATACACTGTTAAAACAAAGTGCTCAATCAACAAAGATTAGGGTGACACCATGTCATCCCGAATGCATAACTACACTCACCTTATATTCCAAAGTTATGGAATACCTAAACCACAATTACATCTTGCTTCACAATACTTATTTCTCATACTCCTTTTATCATCGTATGTACCTCAAACACAACAACAAATCATTAAGATCGACTCAATTCATTTACCTACAATCCAACTTTTCATGTGTACTTATATTCATACAAATACTCATAGATTAGTCCAACACCCACACACAAGTATACATGCTCAAATAGCCCTTATATACTTGTATACTCATTGAAACAGTCTCAATTACATGCACATACATTTACAAGATCAAAACAGTCTGGTATATTCCTAATTTACTCGTATCAGTCCAATTTATAATTATATATATCCAAGCACAATACTCAAAACAGTTTACTACTCAAATGTTCATAGAATTTATACCAAAACAGTCCATAAATCATAATATACATACATATAGCTCCAAGACAACCCACATACTTTTCTAACATAGAAAAATAGTCCAAACTTTATATATGTGTATTTCATAAAATTCATGGCAGCTTACATGCTTTTCTATTTACTCAAATATGTCCAATTTAACATGTATACACATTTGTTCGTCATCAAAACGGTCTACCTAGTTTCTAGGTACTCAAAACAGTCCATTAAACATTCTTACATTTATAAAACAGTTCTAATGCATTTAGATGTGTATTTATACAAGTAAACAACCCTTGAAACTCATGTTTATGCTAAAGTAGGTTCAGCTACAAATATTTCAATAACACATATATAAATAGTCCAGTTTTTTTCCTCATTCAAATTGTCCAATTAGGCATGTATACATAGATATATAGAAAAAGCAGTTACTATGTGGTCTTAGCAGCCCATAATTATCATTCGTATCTTCTCCTCTGTTTCGATCTAACCAAGTCAATCACCAACTTAATTAAATTCAAAACAGCCTTGAATCATTATAAGGACAACCCCCAATACTTATAAGCACATTCAAAGCAATTCATTCGAATCAGTCCATAATTATTCAAGAAATTTCAAAGCTGTCCAGTTTACTCAAAATTCCTATTACATGCTTGAAATTGGCCACGATCTCTCTCTATATATAAACTCATTTATACTCACACAATCCAGCACTTTTCTAACATATCATAGTAATTATATTTTCACCTAGACATCCATACATATAAATCCTGGACAGTCTAACATATTTGTTTATTCATTTTTCATCATTTTTTCCTTTCCAAAACAGTTTGCTCATAACGTTCATGCATTCATACATAAATAAGTCCCATGTCTTTCAAACATCAAATTTCAATTCTTGTTCTAACACTATTTCTATCTTCAAATTAGGATTTTATTCGAAAGAAACCTAGGCATTGTCCATGTCCACTTCACGTTACATTTTTATAATCAAAACACCCAATCAATTTGTATAAATTCTATCCAATCTTTAACGCATCTAACATCCTTATCAAACATGCATGCATTTCCACTATCAATTACTGCATTTACTTGATTAAAGAAGAAGGACAAGATGCATATATACCTTATTATCAAGTTGTTTACTCAAGCAAATGTATCACTTGAGCTAATATAATCCAAATTGAGCTGTCTCTACCCGGCTCCAAAACCATGAAAGCACCCTTCTTTTCCTTTGTGCATTTGGCCAAAATGGAGAGGATGAGAAAAATCTTCTTAATTGTTCTCTCCACTTGGCTAATCCCATTACACATTGTAGCGATGTCCTTTTCGCTAAAAACGTGTTTTCGAAGTGTTTGTGTTTTTTCGGATATAAAATGTTTATTCCGTGGGGGTTTTAAAAAAACCGCATTTTATTTAAAAATTGGAGTCTCCACCGGCCACTTAGGTAGGCCGGACACCATAAAACCAGAGATTTAAAAGCTTTGAGTTCGGGAGTCGGTTACGGATGGGGAAGGATTAGCACCCCCACATTGCCCAAAATTGGTACTTTAATAATTACCGCTTTATTAATGTTAGATTTTCTGGATTAAAGTGACGATTAGTTTAAAATTCGGTTATAATTGCGAATAAATTTTAAGGGCCCCGTTATCCGAGAGTAAACGCCCAACCACTATCACTATGCCTAATACTGGCCCCGTTTACGCTCGGATAAAAGGGCACCGCATTGACAATTTATATTCCATTATGCAAACTTAACCAAAACAAATTATAAACAGATAAACATTCACTTTAACATGGTACTAAAAACCTAAAACATGGACATCATAATATTAGATGAAAATGAAACACATGAGCAACAAAACATATCATATCGGGTAACATAAAGCCAAAAACTTCCAAAAAATAAATAATTGATTACAACATGCTTGAACACATAAAGAAAACAACAATGCAAAATATATGACATACATATAATATGGCGCGATACTAATAAATCCAAGAAAAAAACGAACATGTATTTAGTATTCGACACGTGATGTAACCTACACACATATAATCAAAACATGATATTATATGACAAAATAAAACACGCTAATATGTAGCCTAAAAACAAGACAAGGCATAGAAGTTCATGTTAACATACAAAGACATGTTACATGCAAAGAAACTAAGACAACACCTAAAATATACATATACAAGTACGATGCACAAATGAATTAAAGCACAACAAGGCATGATATCACCAACTAAATTTCGTATCATAAAAGAACATAGAAACATGCTAAAACAATATCAACATGCCCAGAACATAACGAAAGTTAAATGGCACAATTACTTGAAACACTGAAAAGGACTAAAATAAAACAAATGGAAAACAAACGGGCAGAAACAACAAGATAAAAGAATACATTTTAGGATTCAATTACAAACCGAGTTAAACTTAAAGGGACTAAAATTGTAAAAAACCCATGCGGCAAGCTCGAAATGGAAAGTATGAAAACGCGGAGTGACTGATGAGGTAATTTCACCATTTAAAAAACTGATTCAGTTTAATCTGGGGGTTGGATTGCAAGATTTCCAAATATGAGGAGGACCAGAGTTGTAAATATTCCCTACGGCGAGACAAAAATGAAAATATCGAAAATGCGGGGGGATTTATTACGGAATTTCACCATTTCACAAAATAAAAACACCTATAAAACCCCTTTCTTCGGCCCAGACTCAAACTTTTCCCCATTTTTCTTTCAAAACCGGTTTTAGAATAACCATCCCTTTCATTTTGCTCTCAACCCTTCCCTTGAACCTGTGATGAACCCAGAAAACGGCGGCCAACCGTCGTCCTCTCCGCCGTCGGCCGCCGCTAGCCGGCGCCGACGAACCCCCAAAAAACACCAAAATGAACTTTACTTCAACCTAACCTCGAATCCGAACTTGGATTTGGAGAAAAAACCCCTCTTTGTTCTAGATCTAAGAAAATAAGAAGCGAAAACCGTATATATATTTTTTTATCGAGACCGAAGGAACATCTTCCCCTTTTAGCCGGCTCACCAAATTAAGGCTTGTTGCCGGTAGGGGAACTGACCACCGAAGGTAAAAACCTCACACTCCTTTTCCTTTGTTGTTTTTAGAATACATACATGCATGCAACATTCAAGATGGATGAATACCTTTGTATGATCTCTGTAAGTTTGAGAAAAGAACGAAAGGATGAGACTTGTTTGTATTTCTGAAAAAGTGGGTTACAACTGAACTGCCTCTTTCGTTTCTTTCCCGTTACATATATCTCTCTGCCTTTTTGTTTTCTTAGACTAGTACATAAGATATCTTTTTTTCTGATCTGATTTTCTGATGCCTTTCTGTGTTTGCGTCTTTGGCATGTCTGGCCATACTTGGTGGTTGGTACGGCCGGTATGGGGAGCGGCGTGGTGGAAGTAACCGTTCGGCTGCGCAGACTGGCGTCTCGGGAGGTAAGGCGATTATTATTGCTAGAATTGTTCCTATCCATTGGATCAGATTTGATCCAACGGCTAGGACTACTCGATGATCAGGTGGCTGAGATGAGGCCTCGGAAATGATGCATTGGTCTGGGATCGCGCCACGTGGCCTGAAGAAGATAGACCGCCTTGCACGTCTCACACGCGAGAGTGGGGAACCCAACAGCCCGCGCGTGGACTTCACGCGGTAGATGAGGCGTCTTTATGCTTCAATCGTGGCCGTTGGATCCAGATCTGATCCAACGGCCCTTGTGTAACTGCGCATGATAAAGAGAGCATTAATATTTGATACGGGCTAGGTTTTTTTTAGGGTGTGGGCTGGTTTGGCCGAATGAGCCATGCACAATCAAAGCTTGGGTTTTGTAATTAAGGGCTGAATATCCCTGTTGGATTTTAATATACCTTTTATCTTATTTTAATTTCAGCCCAATAGCATTAATAGTAATAATAATAGTAGTAATAATAATACTAAACGCATACACACACATATAATACATACAAATTGATATACACCTGCAAACACCCACACGTATTCACACATACACGCATATTAGTTAATATATTCATGCAAATATTAACATAATATACCAACATACATGCATATATACTCCTACCCATGATTTGCGTACACATTAATCACACATATGGTAATGAATACATAATGCAATGATAATATATTAACTAATAAACTAAAGTAGATTAACATAATACTTTATACACCAGATAAAAAATGAGTGATTACAGTTGCCCCTCTTTGCTTGTTCTTGTAAAACGTGAACAAAGCAAAGATTATAAGCACTCATTTTTATCTGACTTTCAGGTTTGTAGCTTCAGAATCACGTGCTATTCTAGAACTCTCCGCTTTTCCTTAGCTGAATCTCTAGGCTCGTAAGTTCTTCCTATATAGAACTTCTTCACTTTCTGATCTTGGAACTATAGGTCCTCCCTATATAGATCCTTTCATTCTGAAGTCTTGAGTTACGAATCCCTCCTATATAGAACTTTTCACTCTAAGACGGTAAAGCTTGGAGTCCTTCCTATATAGAACTCTTCACCTTCAATGTTGGTTTCTCCTATATAAAACCTTTTGCGCCGCTAATGGATTCTTCCGACTGGGAGTTCCTCCAGTATAGAACTGCTGGTCTTCAAACCCTGGAGCCGTCAGTCCTTCCTAAATAGAACTTTTTAGCTTCTGAATCTCAGAGCTACAAGTTCTTCCTTTCACTCTAAGACAGTAAAGCTCGGAGCCCTTCCTATATAAGACTATTCGCTTTCAAACACAACAGGTTTTCCTATATAACCTTGTGTGTCATGGGTGAATTCCTTCGGTTGGGAGTTCTTCCTATATAGAACTGCTAGTTTTCACCCTGGAGCTGCAAGTCCTTCCTATATAAAACTTTCAACTTCTGAAATCTTGGAGCTACGGATTCTTCCTATATAGAATCTTTTACTCTAAGACCGTGAAGCTCGGAGCCCTTCCTATATAAGACTCTTTGCTTTCAGACACAACAGGTTTTCCTATATAACATTGTGTCATGGGTGAATTTCTTCGGCTGGGAGTACTTCCTATATAGAACTTCTAGTCTTCACCCCGGAGCTGCAAGCCTTTCCTATATAAAACTTTCAGATCCTGAAATCTTAGAGCTATGGATTCTTCCTATATAGAACCTCTCTCTGCAGGCGCTTGGAAACATAGGCTTTTTGCATGTAGAACCTTCATCTTCACATTTGGGATTCACACCATGATGGCTACCGATGTCTTTTTGAATCCATAGGTATCTGTCTAAGATAAAACAAAATGCTATGACAAATAAATTGACATGCTCCTAAACCTAGTGATGTCTAACTATTCATGATGCATGAGTGTCGATATCTTGGTGGGCTTGCTTTAGTCCTTAATCGATCTCGACTTTTGCGTTATTCAATTTCTCCCTTTTTATGGGCGGCGATACCCCATTTCACTGTCGGGTTTAACCATTCCGACCTTTCTTTTTCTCAATTTCCGACTTGGGATTCTAAAGTGCCCTTTCGGGTTTTCGCTTTAGATTTTTTTTTGCGAGTGCCCTTTTGGGTTTTCACCCGGGAGATCTCTCTTGTTATCTCGCATGCTTTCTCTGAATAAGCAGGTCGTACACCATTGGTCATCCTATCCGGTTGTTTGAAGCCTTCCGCCCTCCCTATCAACGGCCGTTATGTAGGGAGCTAGAGGGCGAAGTTAACATCGTTTTCTAATCACCAACATCTTTAAGGTTAGATCACAGTAATGCTCAGAAATCTCTTGTTTCACCATAAGCCTATGTTAGCTTATTTGCCTGAAATTAACAAGAAGGCAAGGAATGGATGCTTAAAACAAGATTTTATTACGATTAAGGGTTTGGGATATTTTAAGAGAGTTATGAAAGAAGAAAAGCTAAATATGAAATACAAGATCCCTCATTATCTTCGGTATGAATGATACATGATCCTGTCAACCGGCGTAGAATCTTTTGCCTGAAGCTCCCTCTTCACAGTGTTCATGGGGATAACCCTTCTCTCCAGATATTCAACCTTTCAATTTATCCGAGCCGCCCTTTACGAGTTTTCAACTCGGGTCCTTCCTTTGCTTCAAGACGCCCTATTTTGATTTTCGCCCTGAGCTCTCCATTTTCGTTCTCCCTTTTGTTTTTCAAACATAGTATTTCTTAACAACATCAGAATTTATACGGTTTTTCAGCTCGTCTCCATCCATTTTGGTTAAGATTAGGCCTTTTTTACCACGTACGACCCTTCCCAGTTGGGCATCCACTTTCCTCGAGAATCTTTCTGAATCGGAAGGACTTTCTTGAGCACCAGATCCCCTTCTTTGAATTCTCTTGGGCGCACCTTTTTGTTGTATGCCTGCATCATCCACTTTTGGTACATCTGACCATGACAAATAGCATTTAGTCTCCTTTCATCAATGAGATTTAGCTGGTCGAGTCTGGCCTGCACCTATTCGGCTTCTTCCAATTTTACTTCATTTAAGACTCGGAGAGACGGGATCTCTACCTCAATGGGGAGTACTGCTTCGGTATCATACACCAAGGAATAGGGTGTTGCCCCTGTTGATGTGCGAACGGACGTCCTATAGGCAAAAAGGGTGAATGGCAACTTCTCATGCCAATCTCTGTAGGTATCCGTCGTCTTTGCTATGATCTTCTTTATGTTCTTATTTGCTGCTTCCATTGCCCCATTCATTTTAGGACGATAGACTGTGGAATTATGATGTGTTATCTTGAACTGTGTGCACACGTCCTTCATCATTTTGTTATTCAGATTGGAAGCGTTGTCGGTGATGACCCTTTCTGGCAATCCGTATCGACAAATAATCTCCTTCTTTAAGAACTTACACACTGTAGTCCTTGTGATGTTGGCGTAAGATGCTGCCTCTACCCATTTAGTGAAATAGTCTATGGCGACCAAAATGAAACGGTGTCCATTTGAAGCTTTCGGATGAATCTGCCCGATGACGTCCATGCCCCACGCCGCAAAAGGCTATGGAGAATTCATGGTATGTAAAGGTGATGGGGGTGCGTGAATCTTGTCAGCGTAAATTTGGCATTTGTGGCATTTCTTGGCGTAATCGATACAATCTCCCTCCATGGTCAACCAAAAATAGCCATATCTCATAATTTTCTGGCTATAGATAGCCCGTTGGCGTGCGTTGCACAGAGCCCATCATGTACTTCGGCTAAAATCTCCTTCGCCTCCCTGGCGTCCACACATCTCAGCAATGTCTGATCATGACTTCTCTTATATAGGATCTCCCCATCTAGGACATATCTTGTTGCCATTTTTCTGAGTGTTTTTCTGTCATTGTCATTTGCCCCTTCCGGATACTTTCGGAGCTTGACATATTGCAAGATGTCATAGTACCATGGGTTTCCATCAATCTCTTCCTGTACATTACAACAATGAGCAGGCCTTTCAAACGTCTGCATCTTAATGGGCTTTATTTCTGCCCCAGTGTTTGTTTTAAACATGGATGCCAGGGTTGCCAAGGCGTCTGCCATCTGATTTTCTTCTCGGGGAAGGTAATTGAAACTGACCTTTTTGAATTCCTTGGTGAGTTCTTGAATCAATTCATAATATTTGACCAACTTTGGGTCCCTGGTTTCCCATTCCCCGCGCAATTGGTAAATTACTAAGGATGAATCTCCGAATACTCGAAGTTCCTTAACCTTTATCTCAATAGCTGAGTTCAGTCCCATAATGCAAGCTTCGTATTCAGCTATATTGTTGGTGCAGAAGAATTCCAATCTGCTGGTGAAAGGATAATAGACGTCCTCAGGAGAAATTAGCACGGCTCCTATCCCATGTCCGAGGGCGTTAGAGGCTCCATCGAAGTAAAGCTTCCATGATTTATCATCTGAAACCTCTTCTTCGGTTGTAATGCACATCAAGTCTTCGTCTAGGAAATTAAAGTTCAATGCCTCATAGTCGTCCGAAGTGCGACTAGCTAGGAAATCTGCTACGGCACTCCCCTTTACGGCTTTCTGGCTTACGTATATAATATCGAATTCGGATAAGAGCATCTGCCATCGGGCCATCCTTCCCGTTAGTGCTGGCGCTTCCATTAAGAACTTCAATAGGTCTAGCTTGGATATCAACCAAGTAGTATGGTACAGCATATACTGCCTAAGCTGCTTGGTAGCTCAAACTAGAGCACAATACAACTTCTGAACTGGCGGGTACCGCGTTTCGCAATAATTGAATTTCCTGCTTAGGTAATAGATGGCTTGCTCTCTTTTCTTTGACTCATTGTGTTGCCCTAATACGCATCCCATTGAATTCTCAAAGACTATCAGGTAGAGAATTAATGGTCGATCTGGTACTGGTGCGACTAAAATCGGAGCATTTGTCAGGTATTTTTTGATCTTTTGTAGGGCTTTTTGACATTCCTCATCCCACACACCAGGATTATTCTTTCTAAGAAGTTTGAAGACCGGGTCACATCGGTCGGTTAACTGGGAAATGAAACGAGAGATATAATTCAACCTCCCCAGAAAGCCGCGAACTTCCTTCTGAGTGTGGGGTGGTGAGAGATCCTGAATGGCCATCACTTTATCCGGATCGATCTCAATCCCTCTTCTGCTTACCACGAACCCTAGGAGTTTTCCAGAGGTAACGGCGAAGGTACATTTGGCTGGATTGAGCCTCAGCTGGTACTTCCGTAGCCTTTAGAATAGTTTTATCAAGTTCTGTAGGTGCTCCTCCTCTGTTCGGGATTTGGCAATCATGTCGTCCACGTATACTTCTATTTCTTTGTGCATCATGTCATGGAAAAGAGTCATCATTGCTCTTTGGTATGTTGCCCCTGCGTTTTTTAGCCCAAACGACATCACCCGATAACAAAAAATGCCCCACATGGTTATGAACGTAGTTTTCTCCATGTCGTTAGAGTCCATCTTTATCTGGTTGTACCCTGAGAAGCCATCCATGAATGAAAACCATGAGTGTCCTGCAGTGTTGTCAACCATCGTGTCAATATGTGGTAAGGGGAAGTTGTCTTTAGGGTTGGCTCGGTTTAGATCCCTATAGTCTACACACATACGAACTTTTCCGTCCTTCTTTGGTACTGGTACAATGTTTGCAACCCATTCGGGGTATTTGGCTACCTCCAAGAAACCTGCATCAAACTGTTTTTTTACTTCTTCTCGAATTTTTAATAACATATCTGGTCTCATTCTCCGAAGTTTTTGCTGTATTGGTTTGCACTCCGGTTTTGTTGGCAATTTGTGCACCACTATGTCGGTATTCAACCCTGGCATATCTTGATAAGTCTAGGCGAAAACATCCTTGAATTCCTGAAGTAAGGTTATCAGTTCGTGCTTGGTTTTTGAGGAAAACATCGTCCCTACTTTTACTTCTTTTCTCTCTTCTTCAGTCCCCAAGTTTACAACTTCTGTTTCTTCTTGGTGGGGCATGACCTGTCTCTCTTCGTTGGCCAACATTCTCTTCAACTCTTCCGGGACCTCACCTTCTATCTCATCATCTTCTTCCTCAATTCCCTCAGAGACCTCAGGGCATTCAAAATTCACTCCAGGATTGGATCTGGTATCATTCATATAGTCAATCATGAGCGACCTGCATTAAATGAGAATGAATTGTATTGGGAAGAAGACGACTTTATATGAAGGGAATGAACATGATGAATGCATGAATGAAATAAATGAAATTTTGGTCATTCAGGAAAGCGGGGATATTTTCATTTCAACAAAAAGTTAACATAGGTGCCCTATACAAGAGATCCCCATTGTTTATGGGCAAAAACAAAAGGTTGATTCGGAGCATTACTCTGGTCTATTCCTAAAAACCACGGGTAGATCAATGCAGCTCCAGTTATCAAGTGTTTCCCCGGGACGGCAGGGGCGGATGCTGGTTAACATTTTGCTGCCTTGGTCCTTTCCAGCTATCATGTTGATGTACATCCCTTCAAGTGATTCATTGAATATTTCCTCCTGGTTGAGTACGTCATTTTCCTTGATTGCCTTTTCAACTTCTTGACCTAGCCGGTAGAATCCTCCGGAGACAAAAGTGGTTTTCAAACTAGGAAAAGACATTGGTCTCCACGGAATGTCTTCTCCTTTAAATCTGGCTTTTCTTTGCTCTTCTTTTCTCTTGTATTCTTCTTTTCTTTGTTGGACACTTGATTTGTAACCTAGCCCAAAACGATCTTTCTTGGTTATCATACTTTTGGCTCTTAGGTTTCCTTGTAATTTCTTCCCCAACCCCTTTCCTACTTTGGCTCCTCGGCCCAAAGTTTATGCGACGATCATCTTGGTACAATTAGATAACATGGGATAGGGGATCCGACTTCCCTCCGAAACGAACGTGGCATTCACTAGTTCTAATGCTCGGAATGAGCATTCTGCCGCATCTTCATCATTTTGAATATAGGGGGCGTCCAATGTCACTGAAGCAACAATCTCATGCTCAGCCTCTACTGTGACCAATTTGCCTTCGACTACAAATTTTAATTTCTGATGCAATGATGAGGGGACAACTCCTGCGGAGTGGATCCATGGCCTTCCCAATAAGCAGCTGTAAGATGGTTTTATGTCCATTACCAGAAAATCGATCACATACTCAGTCGGTCCGATCAATAGAGGCACCTCAATTTTCCCTATTGTTCCTCTTTGCGTACCGTCAAAGGCTATTACTGAATTGTGGCAGGGCTTTAGGTGAAAACCATCTATTGGTAGTTTCTGCAGGGTCACCATAGGCAGGACGTTCAATGCTGACCTGTTGTCAATCAGTACGCCAGGTACTACATACCCTTTGTAGTGAGTTGTGATGTTAAGGGCTTTGGTGGACCCCATTCCTCCCTCGGGGATCTCATCATCACTGAATGTTATATGATTATAGGCAGTGATATGCCCCACTATCCTGTCCAGATTTGTCACAGAAATATCCTGGGGCACAAAAGTTTGATTTAGTACTTTTAATAGTGTCTCCCGGTGCTTTTCTGAACTCAAGAGTAATTCCAGTATTGTGATCCTAGCCGATTGCTTTCGTAGTTGTTCCACTACGTTGTACTCGCTATGTCTCAAGAACTTCAAAAATTCTTTGGCCTGGGCCTCAGTTACTGGCTCATTCATCTTTGGGGGAGGTTCTTCTCTAAATATCTGCGTGGGGCTAACTGCTGTATTCTTTCCCTTATCTGTTTCAGCTGCTCTCAAAGCCTCAGAGGAATAACATCTGCCGCTCCTTGTGAAATGGCCCGCCTCACCAACATTTACATTGCTCTGGCTTTGTTGGTCTTTTAGCGTAGGCTCTTTTACCTGACCATGTTCTAGCTTTTCTAGCGTGCTCACATTTATAGCATAATTCCAGGGGGTTTGCCGCATATCCTTGAATGGGAACGGGGATGGTGCTGAAATGATGATCTTGGGACTTATCTTGTTGGTTTCTCCTTGGGAGGCACCTGCATTCCCTGGCCTGGGAGAGATGATAAAAGGTCTATCCTTCCCGTATTTAGATTTGGGGCTATCCGTCATATGCACATCCGACCCCTTCTTTCCCATGGGCTCTTCGAAGAATTCTATTTGCTTTTCATTCATTAATTGTTGTATCAATCTCCTGAACTCATGGCACTCTTGGATGTCATGCCCTTCATTCTGGTGGAATTCGTAATACACTCCACATCCCTTCTGCCTTATTATCATGCCTTTGTCGATTACACGGGCCATGCATAACTGTTGAAATACCCACCGTAAAGGAGATTTGATTTCTGACACATCATCCTTAATCCTCCTGGTAAAGTATTCTTCAATAACATTTACTCCTCTGCTCCCATGATTAGGTAGCGGGTTAGTAGCTACACTTGGTTCTTCAAACTTCAATATCCTAGAATCGATTAAATTCTGCACAAGTTTTTTGAAGGCAAGGCAGTTCTCGGTGGGATTTCCAGGGGCACCGCCGTGATAGTCGTAATGCGCGTTCGGATTATACCAAGAAGGGAATGGCAGCTTGAAAGGAGTAACGATGTATGGACGAACCAGGTCCGCTTCATACAACTGGGAATAAAGCTCCGAGTACGAAACAGGTAGGGGAGTGAAAGTTTTCCTCTCTTTCTCTTTTCTGGAGGTTCTCTCCTCTCTTTGATTCGAGTTTTGTGTTTTTCCCACAGGTGCTTGTGGCTGTGAGACTGTAAAGTTCTTCGGGGTGGTGTAAGTGATGGTGGCGTTTACTTCATTCCTCTTGCTATATTTCCGAGACCCTTCCCCGCTATCAATTCTACCACTCTTAATTGCCAATTCAAGGGACTCCCCAGTCCTGATTAAGTCAGCAAAACACTGTGTTGTGTTATTAATGAGGCGATCAAAGAGTGCCTCTTTCAAAGTATTAACAAATAACGGCGTAATTTCATGTTCCGGGACGGGTGGCTGAATTTGGGCGGCCACTTCCTGCCACCTTTGAGCGTATTGCCGTAGACTTTCGTTGGACTTCTGCCCCATATTTTCCAACATAATTCTACTGGGGGTCATATCTGTTACATATTTGTATTGCTCAATGAATGCTCTCGATAGATCTTTCCATGTCTTAACATTTGCCTTGCTCAACTGGGTGTACCACCGTAATGCTGCTCCAGTTAGGCTGTCCTGGAAACAGTGGATCAGTAGCTTTTCGTCCTTAAGGTAGGCCGCCATCTTTCGACAGTACAGTGTTATGTGCACAGAAGGACACGTGGTTCCATCGTATTTGTCGAACTCTGGTGTTTTGAATTTTGGCGGTAGGACAAGATCAGACACCAGACTTAAGTCGCTAGCGTCATTTCTTGACTCTTCCATAGATTGTAGCGTTTTAAATTTTTCCTCCATGAGGTGAAACCTCTCCTCCCACTTTTTCTCTACCTCTGTCCTGACCCTTTCGACCATATTCAGGTCTGGCACCTCCTCTTCATAGGGTGCTTCAGTGTCGAGGGGTTGAGTTTCAGGTGCCCCTATTTGAAGACTAGCTGACATTCCAGCGGGGTCAATATACATCTTTCTAGCCGGATTTGGTATAGCTGGTTGAACCTTATAGTGAGCTGGGGTACCCTCTGGCTCTTGAACGGTTTCTCCTTCCACTCTTTTTCCAAGACTTTTAGCCAACAATACGGTTATGTCGGATACTATCGATGCTTGTGACTGAGCAATTTGGTCACTGAGGCTTCTTTGAGCCTTTTCAAGCCTTGCCTCGAGCTCTTTTTGCCCCTTTTCTAGACTGATTATCCTGTCTTCCATGAGCTTGCTTTGTAATCGGGTAAGGTATGGATGATGAATGATTGCGGGTTAACTACACATTGCCACAATATTCATAATGTTAATATGGTTGCAAGAAAATAAATGCATGTATAGTGATACGAATGTCATGATGCAATGCAAGAATGTATGCAGATAAAGTACTGATTCCGCTGGTAATCACCCTTTTGAACTACTTCCACGGGAATTAAAGGGTCTAGATTACAACAGAGTTCATATTACAAAATAAAGATTCCTAATACAAAAGATCTAATTACAACACGGAGTCCTATAGATAAGCTCTAGCTCTATCTCCTAATCTTCCAATTGTTTGAGCAACTTGATGAACCTGGGAGCTTCTTCCATTTCTGGGACTATGAAAGGTCGGAGTGTTTCAGCCTCGACGGCCAAATCATTCACATGCCTGGTGACTCGCTGTATGTCCACCATCAGGTTTGCGTAATATTGGTCCCTATCCTGTACCATCCGGGTAGCGTCACGCAGTTTCCTTTGCCAATAAGTGTCCCCTCCGGCTGTAGCTTCCTCGAACACACTAATTCTTTCCTTGTAATCCTCAACAGTTGCTTTGAGGGACTTAATTCGTGCTCGTAACACGCCTACTTCGCGCTCTCTTTCTTGTAGCTCAGTGAAGTCATTTCTCTGGCAGTACGTTCGAAGGGAGTGTTCAACTTCCGCCACCTTTCCTTTTAATTCGCCATTCTGACTTTGGCTTTGCTCCAAACTTTGAATAGTGTCATCGTACAACTTTTGCATCTCTAACAGTCTATTCCGGCTACTGATGGACTTTCTTTTCCATACGGCGGCGTTTTCTCTCTCATGATGGACAACTTGTTTTCCCTTGTTGATTTCTTGCCTGAGTCTTTCCTTTTCTTGGTCAATGACCTTCTTGGAGGACCATTTTTCTTCCTCCATAGCCGACCGACAGCTTTCTATCTCCTTCTCGATCGCTCTCTTGCTGATTTCTCATTCTTCTTCCACCAAACGGATACCATTCATTCTTTCTTTTTCCACAGCTATGAATTGACTTCGGCCGACCTTCTGTATTTTTGCTTGTAGTAGAAGGGCATATTTTTTATAAAGAGCATTCTTGTCGCTCAAATCCTCATTTAATTTCTTCAACTGCCTAATGATCCCGTCCCATTCGTCAACCTCTAAGCTTTCCTTATAGAGCTCGCTCGCATGTTGAGTCTGTTGGATGTCCATTTTCCTTTTAATTCTTCAAGTTCATTCCGTAAGATGTCAGTTTCAGACGGTACCACCCTTGTAAGCTCCTCGAGTGACACTGCTAGTCCTTGATCAGATTCAAGAATCACATTATTAACCCTCAAACGTCTCCAAAGATCGTAGTCTGGGGTAGTCATGTGCTCGGTATCTCCTTCCACCCTGATCCGGTAACAATGGTCCTAGGCCCTCATGATGGTCTGAATTTTTCCTTTGAACTCCCCTTTGAAAAAAAATTCAGTTTGGCTTAACCCGACGGTATTGGGAATGAACTGTCGTGATCCGAACTATCGAGACACTAAAAACGGAGCACATGCGATCCCTCCGTGCAATCCCAGCATCATCAGCCAGTTGAAATCGCCACAACTGTATAGAAAGTAATTAACTTTACCGAGCCATGTGACCCTCCATGCTATGTCTTCATCTTGAATGTTCCTGAAGAAACTTGTCCACATTTTTGTTTTCAAGTCCTCTCGCCATTCTTTTGCTAAGTACTCCCGTAAAGGCAAAAAACCTTGGAAGGATATCCCTGGCAGAACCCTCGTCGGTGTCTTCCACATGTGACTCTGAATCCATACCTGTAACAGCTGTGCACATCCTCGAAAACGTCCTCATGCTTCTTGCTAGCATTTAAGGAAATGAAGGTCTCGGCCAAGATTGCTGGTACTGGGTTTGCTTTCCGTTTCACATGCTCAAACAAGTCCAGAATGGCTATGTCAATGTTCCCAAGTACTCTTGGAAAGATCACCAAGCCATATATTCCTAAGGCGAATAGGTCCATCTTCTCTGCCTCGTCTGGATGTGTCGGTATGATGTCCCGAATACTTTCCCATGCAAAAGCTGTATTGTCTCCTCGGAGCTGAAGCAGGCCATTAACCCAATCGTCACTCATTCCTGCAAAGGTTTTGAGCTTCGCAGTGTAATTCTGATTCCTCGGAGGCTTCGCGTAGATCCAATCTTCCTGAATGTTCTTCTGGTTAAGTAAAGCAGTGTATTCTTCTACTGTAGGCATCATGTCCTGCCCATTGAAGGTGAAGCAGTAAAAGGCCGGATTCCAGAACTGGACAATAGTTCGGAGCAGGGGCTGGTTAACCCGAACATATAACAGTTGTGCAATGTCGCCATAACTATCGCAGAACAAGTCTTGTAGTCTTCGGTCCCATCTTTCCCAAATGCTTTGAAGATCCCATAAGTTGTTTTGTTGGAGACTCACATAGGTGTACCCTGCTATTACGCGTTCGTTCGATGAACTGTCCCCTTGGGTTTTCTGGTTGACCTCTGACCAATGTCTGACTGACAAATTAAGCTCTTCTTTCCTAAGACACCTTTTTTCCATGGCGAAAGACTTTCTGATTGGGCAAACCACTTGATCCAGTACCTTTATGTGATGCAAATGTATGATGTATGAAAAAAAACAAAAGCGAAAAAGAAAACAAGTCAGTACCAGATAAAATTAATAAATATATAAATAAAAGGACAAAATTAAACAGAATAAACACCCAAAACAACCCTATTTATCCCGTCTAAAACCTAAGGTTATCCGCATGTCTCTAAATGGGTAGGTTTCTATGTATTCTCTACATGCAGTCTTGGTTCTAGGAGGTACCCGAATTGTCCTTGCTGTCCTCTACTAAGAGTAGCAAGGCCCCCGATCATCACCCATTATAGGCTCCTTTCAACCGAGTTCAATTCAGGGGGACCCATTCGCTTATGCCCGTACGAAGGAACGATATCCTTACGAAAGCATAAGGTACTCGAGCCCCGAAGGTACTTGCTAGGCCCATACGGGAGAACGATATCTCCACGAAAGCATTAGCGTTTTCCCCCCACTTAAAAAAATGGGTTTATATGCCATATTTTAAATGCGTTAAAATAAACGCGCAATTATAACCGAATGTTAATTTAATAGTCACTTTAACCCGGAATTTCTAATATTAATAAAGCGATAATTATTTTAAAAGCTTAACTCTCATTTTTTTTAAAACAAAAATGATCCCCACCGGAGTCGCCATCTATAGCGATGTCCTTTTCGCTAAAAACGCGTTTTCGAAGTGTGTGATTTTTCGGATATAAAATGTTTATTCCGTGGGGGTTTTAAAAAAACCGCATTTTATTTAAAAATTGGAGTTGCCACCGGCCACTTAGGTAGGCCGGACACCATAAAACCAGAGATTTAAAAGCTTTGAGTTCGGGAGTCGGTAACGGATGGGGAAGGATTAGCACCCCCACACCGCCCAAAATTGGTACTTTAATAATTACCGCTTTATTAATGTTAGATTTTCCGGATTAAAGTGACGATTAGTTTAAAATTCGGTTATAATTACGAATAAATTTTAAGGGCCCCGTTATCCGAGAGTAAACGCCCAACCACTATCACTACGCCTGATACTGGCCCCGTTTACGCTCGGATAAAAGGGCACCGCATTGACAATTTATATTCCATTATGCAAACTTAACCAAAACAAATTATAAACAGATAAACATTCACTTTAACATGGTACTAAAAACCTAAAACATGGACATCATAATATTAGATGAAAATGAAACACATGAGCAACAAAACATATCATATCAGGTAAAAAAACAGAGCAACAACATAAACCCAAAAAAACTTCCAAAAATAAATAATTGATTACAACATGCTTGAACACATAAAGAAAACAACAATGCAAAATATATGACATACATATAATATGGCACGATACTAATAAATCCAAGAAAAAAACGAACATGTATTTAGTATTCGACACGTGATGTAACCTACACACATATAATCAAAACATGATATTATATGACAAAATAAAACACGCTAATATGTAGCCTAAAAACAAGACAGGGCATAGAAGTTCATGTTAACATACAAAGACATGTTACATGCAAAGAAACTAAGACAACACCTAAAATATACATATACAGGTACGATGCACAAATGAATTAAAGCACAACAAGGCATGATATCACCAACTAAATTTCGTATCATAAAAGAACATAGAAACATGCTAAAACAATATCAACATGCCCAGAACATAACGAAAGTTAAATGGCACAATTACTTGAAACACTAAAACAAATGGAAAACAAACGGGCAGAAACAACAAGATAAAAGAATACATTTTAGGATTCATTTACAAACTGAGTTAAACTTAAAGGGACTAAAATTGTAAAAAACCCATGCGGCAAGCTCGAAATGGAAAGTTTGAAAACGCAGAGTGATTGATGAGGTAATTTCACCATTTAAAAAACTGATTCAGTTTAATCTGGGGGTTGGATTGCAAGATTTCGAAATATGAGGAGGACCAGAGTTGTAAATATCCCCTACGGCGAGACAAAAATGAAAATATCGAAAATGCGGGGGGATTTATTACGAAATTTCACAAAATAAAACACCTATAAAACCCCTTTCTTCGGCCCAGACTCAAACTTTTTCCCATTTTTCTTTCAAAACCGGTTTTAGAATAACCATCCCTTTCAGTTTGCTCTCAACCCTTCCCCTGAACCTGTGATGAACACAGAAACCAGCAGCCAACCGTCGTCCTCTCCGCCACCGGCCGCCGCTAGCCGGCACCGGCGAACCCCCAAAAAACACCAAAATGAACCTTACTTCAACCTAACCTCAAATCCGAACTTGGATTTGGAGAAAAAACCCCTCTTTGTTCTAGATCTAAGAAAATAAGAAGCGAAAACCGTATATATTTTTTTTATCGAGACCGAAGGAACATCTTCCTCTTTTAGCCCACTCACCAGATTAAGGCTTGTTGTCGGTAGGGGAACTGACCACCGAAGGTAAAAACCTCACACTCCTTTTCCTTTGTTGTTTTTAGAATACATACATGCATGCAACATTCAAGATGGATGGATACCTTTGTATGATCTCTGTAAGTTTGAGAAAAGAACGAAAGGATGAGACTTGTTTGTATTTCTGAAAAAGTGGGTTACAGCTGAACTGCCTCTTTCGTTTCTTTCCCGTTACATATATCTCTCTGCCTTTTTGTTTTCTTAGACTAGTACATAAGATATCTCTTTTTCTCATCTGATTTTCTGATGCCTTTCTGTGTTTGCGTCTTTGGCATGTCCGGCCATACTTGGTGGTTGGTACGGCCGGCATGGGGAACGACATGGTGGAAGTGACTGTTCGGCTGCGCAGACTGGTGTCTCGGGAGGTGAGGCGATTATCATTGCCAGAATCATTCCTATCCGTTGGATCAGGTCTGATCCAATGGCTAGGACTGCTCGATGATCAGGTGGCTGAGATGAGGCCTCGGAAATGATGCATTGGTCTGGGATCGCGCCACGTGGCCTGAAGAAGATAGACGGCCTTGCACGTCTCACACGCGCGAGTGGGGAACCCAACAGCCCGCGCGTGGACTTCACGCGGTAAATGAGGCGTCTTTATGCTTCAATCGTGGCCGTTGGATCCAGATCTGATCAACGGCCCTCGTGTAACTGCGCATGATAAAGAGAGCATTAATATTTGATACGGGCTAGGTTTTTTTTTAGGGTGTGGGCTGGTTTGGCCGAATGGGCCATGCACAATCAAGCTTGGGTTTTGTAATTAAGGGCTGAATATCCCCGTTGGATTTTGATATACCTTTTATCTTATTTTAATTTCAGCCCAATAGCATTAATAGTAATAATAATAGTAGTAATAATAATACTATACACATACACACACATATAATACATACAAATTGATATACACCTGCAAACACCCACACGTATTCACACATACACGCATATTACTTAATATATTCATGCAAATATTAACATAATATACCAACATACATGCATATATACTCCTACCCATGATTTACGTACACATTAATCACACATATGGTAATGAATACATAATGCAATGATAATATATTAACTAATAAACTAAAGTAGATTAAGATAATACTTTATACACCAGATAAAAAATGAGTGATTACACACATGTTCACTCTAACGAGTGACATGTGTTTAGGCTTCCTTCTTAAATCTATTTTGCATGCAAACTATTAGGATTCTAAAATATTCACTTTAATCCTTCAATTTTAGTTAATAATCTTTCCAAGCATTCATTTTGGTCCTAAATTTATTCCATTCAATTTTAATCCAAGTGTACTTAGATTAATTTAATTCACATATGAAATGATAGCATTTTCGAATTAATTTCACACTTTGATCTAACTCAGAGTATGTCTAATAACAACTAATTAAGATCATACAAGTTTATTTTATCTCAAGGGACTATTTTAAGTACAAAGACCACTGAATACAATTGACCTGATTTTAGGGGTATTATAATCACAATCATTAAAATAATAATAGCATAATAAATATAATAATAATGGAGAGAGAGATAGGGGTTTACCGGGAGTTGAATCACTGGAAATTGAAGATATGTAGACTGTTTGAACCGCTGCCGCAAAGTCGAATCATCGTCGAGAAGTCGAGGGGACACCAAAGCTGTGAACTGCCACCAGAGCTGGAGATCAGAGTGCCGTCGGGAACACGAATAGATACTGGAGAAAGTTCTAGGCACCATGTAACAAAGTCGGAACATGATCGTGAAGGTACATTCTATATCGCTTTTCATTTCCTGCAAAGATCAGAAGTCAAAACCGTTAGATTAAGGAAAATATGTAAAACAGAAATGAAATAAAGTAACAAAGGTGATCGAAAACTTATCTCTTCAGCCGTAGAGGTTATTGAGTGTGGTCAGAGTTGAAGAAGACTCGGGTTAATGGTAGATCTAGGTCCTATATAACATCCCAAAAACGGGACTAGTCAGAATTTAATTCTGGTGACTGGAAATTTCACACCAGAAAGTCAAAAGTAAAGAGTTGACCTTTGATCAAATGGCGTATTATTAGTTTAATAATCCCCAATTAAGCATTGATATTGTTTAAGGACCCCATTGTAAGCTTTGAAACATGTTTTAGTGACTAAATTATAGAAATTGAAAGTTTAGGGGTAAGAGCTTAGAACATCAGAGAGTTGAGGGACTAATCTTGCGATTAGCCCCTCCTCAAGCCTAATCACCACATACTTGGGATTAGGATATTGAGTTCCTTCAATTGAAGGAAAGCTCAATTGGAAACAAAAGAAAAATAAAAAGAAAGAAGGTTACCCGGTTAAATTGAAAAGCCACCATCTTCATCATATTCTTCCTTTAGCTTTAAACAAGCAAGCACCTCCATTGAAGGATAGGTCAAGCTTTGTTTCCCTTAAGTTTATCTATTCTAAATTGTAGCTATCGATTGGGTAAGTATTTCCCCTCAATTGGATTATCGATTTTATGGTTAAACCATGTTTAATTTCAAAGTCTAAGGATCATGGAACCCTAGAAATCCTCTAGGGATATTATGGCTTATTCGTTATTGTTTTTCATAGCTATTGATTTGCTATGAATCTATTATCAGTATTGAAATCCTTGTTTCATTGTAGCTCAAGAGATTCAAGGTGAAGAATCACCAAATCCTCCAAATTCCACCAAGTTCAAGAACAAGGAAGTTGTCATCCGGGAGCCTTGAAAGCCGCGGAATCATAGATGAGTGTAGTTGGAGTAAAGGGAATGGCTAGGTGCCTTCCCGAATTTATTGATGTCAATTTATTGCATTATCATCATCAGCCAAGGTATGTTTGTATTAATACCTCACTAGAGGCATCATCGGTAAGCTTCGGTAAGCTTATTACATTACCAAGTTGGTCATTGGGTTGTTATGTGATCATTGATAATATGAGAATTGAATTAAGACTTATTGAACATGCCACATGATCATTGTCATTGCTATTGCTTAACACGTAGGTTATCTTTATATGACATTAAGATAACCTATTTTATTCATAACTTCCTTATCATGCGATGCACTAAATTTAACACATAATCCTAGGTTTCTTAAGATACAAGGCATTAGGTTAAATATGCCTTAACTATAAGATTTTATCACACTATTATTTGGTGTTTGAATTAGTTCATTCAAGCAACCCATGCTCGTTAGGCATTCTAATCTAGCTCATTACCTTCTACCAAGTATCAAATTTTCATTAAAATAATTCAAATCACTTACCAATAAGTCATTACTATAATTCATCACCCTTGACTTATAAGCTTTTTCTTGGATTCTTTTATCATGGCCTTTACAACCCAATTTTTTTCTTATCTTTTACTTAACCAATACTTTAACAACTTAGTAATACAGGATTCAGTTGTTATTAGGAATACATAAGTCAACTGGTTTACCATAACATGAAAGTTATTCTACTTTAATTCATTTCCAACATTTAATCTTTATTAAAGCTTCCTATGTCTGCTCAAAATATGATACAAATATCATGTTGAAATATTAAAGCTTGTTTATTCTAGTAACCATAAGTTCTAATTGAATAACCTTAACTCTCCAACGATAACCACTTTAATCCATCTACTTACTAATATGTGCCCACAGAGTAACTTACACTGTAAGTTAATTTACTTAACTTTGTTAACACATAGTTTCATTCAAAATAGCAATATTCATATAACTAATTTCTTAACAACCCATGATTGTTTCTGAAAATGATTTAAGTTATTTAGAAAGTGAACCCTCATGTTCCGAGTTTAAGGATAACCATTCCAATACATACTTTACAACACTAAAAGATTACAAGAAATCTGGAGCAAAAGTTATCTAAGGTGAGCTAGGACATTCAAATTAACATAGTCACATAGTCATGGATATGTGAACAGTCAAACAACATACATATTCAAACGATTACACCAACACATACAGATTTGTATGATTATTATAGCATTGTAAAATCATTCACTTAATGTGATATTCCTTGCTCAACAAGACTTATATAAATTACTTATTACACAAGTTCTATCCATATTTCTTTGATTTCTATTATCGTTAAAGTCCCATGGTTTCTCTAATATACAACTTCTCAAGCCTTGTAGCACTTACCTTGTATGTCTATCAATTTAGAAATTTCAATGCACAAAGTTGCTTACCACAATATCAACAAAGCAGTACATCAACAAAGCAAATCGACTAGACATAACTTCACATGAGTATTCCCTCTAACAAAGACATACTTACTTATCAAGCATAATCGGAAGTTAATTAATTATGTAATGCTTGCTATGCGAGTTACTACCTTACTTTCATAGTAATTTTATAATTTCCCATGCTTTCACTTAGACATAACATAACAATATCACACTTTTTTTGGCACATAAGATACTACTCAAGGCATAATTAATCATTAAAACAAACCACATCTCTTTAAGCTCTAATGCATTCAAATTGATTACATCCACGAGTAACAATTAAATAATTCCATTCATGGATAGTTAAAGTATCATGTCCATCTATATCTCTAGGAAGAAATCAACCAAAGTAGTTGTAACTTATTTGCATACAAATCATAGCAAGATTGGATTTCTTAAGTGGTTTATGAGTTATCATACTTCCTTTTATTTCAACCTTGAGAATCAAGTAACAGCCTAGGTACATGAATCCCCAACCAACTGTCGCCAAACATAATGGTACTCGCAGTACCGGTCAATCCCTCCTACTGTCGCCAAAGGACCACACAACTTCCCTCCTACTGTAGCCAAATAAGGACCGTAGTCCACCCTAAACACGAGCTCTATGGACTCTATGGCATGCCAGCTATACCTACGACTAACTCGAGACCAAGGCTTTTCACATGTTATTATCTTATCACATCATATCATAATTAGGTTGAGCATAGCTCTTTATCAGAATATCACACTGATCAACTTATTGTCCTTTCATAGAAGACATATATTCACGTCTAGAGAATCATTTCATCTTAATCAAATGAATATACATTACGATTATCTTCCTTCCAGATCGAACAATCATAACATATATATAACTTCTTAGAAATCATGAGTTTATGATCAGTCATATCAAATACATATTCAATTCATTTATGGTTATAGATTCACGGTTCTCAGTCAATTATCAACTTGATATTAGTTTACTTAACAAGCAAACAAAATCATACAAATAGAATTCATATCAGACAAAATCTCACTTAAAACAAGTAACATTCTATATTCATGTCAAGTTAAGCATTGCTTTAATACTTTCTATCACACAATAGAGTTTATCACACCATATTAATCTTGTTAAATGTTTTAACAATTTACCTCCCAAGTCTTAGTTTGCATCTCTATCCCAATTAGTACATCATATAGTACTTTGTAATAAGTACTTACCTCGACAACCAAGCCAAGACGTGCAACATCACTTAATTTAATAACATACAATGTGAATTTAAGCAAATAAAGGCACTCGAGATAGATTGAATCTATCCCGAGACTTTAAACTATACTCACCGGTTAATCCAAGCTATTCTTGCCCCCGTATTATGATTTCTTTCAACTTTTCACCAACTCGCTCGATTCCCTTATTGTCTAATTATAACAAAATATAACTATGCATTAGAATCCAATCAAAATCCTTAATTTTACAAAGCAATTCACAAACAACTATTTGATCACCAAGCAACTCCAAAACAAGCTCACACAAGTTTATATCACACAATTTTATACGCATCACATAATTCCAAATGCTTCTATATATATATATATCTACTGGTCAAAATAGGTTATTACTTCATTTATCCCAACTTGATTTAAGATCAAACAAGAAATACAACTTGACACATTTCAGAATCGATTTAGTCTTTCAATCATTCACTAAAACTACTTATCACACATTGATCATTGAGCTTTCACACAAAAACAGTCCATCAATGACTACGTGTATGAAAATAGCCTCAACTATAATAAAATAGTTTTAATCTTGAAAATTAGTCCTTACACATTCATGAAATAATTCCCTTGTTTTTAATCTATTTAAGGCAGTCCACACATTTCATTTTCCATACAAAACAGTCCCGGATATTACTGGTTATATACATATTCGACTCAACTAATCCCACATGTTTTCATTGCATTCCAAACAGACCTTAACATATATTTACACATTCGAAACACGTTTATTTTCACAAGTATTTATTTACATACTCATCAAACAGCCCTCATGCTTCTATTTATATGTAAAACAGCCCAAGGCTTAATAAAATAGTCCTCTCATGTTTTTATTTGTTAAAACCAGTCGGTTGTGTATTATGATAGTAAAACAGTCCATAACACCTAAAAACATATTAAAACAGTTCCCAAAACCATTATATCTTGTTCATTCAATCAAATTGTCAAATTTTTACACACATGCAAAATAGGGTTTTACATCTAAATTAGCCCCTCAATTTGGATCTATAATTAACAGTCCATACATTGTCTCATGTTCACCAAAATTGTTCGAAACATATTTGCATTTTTAGTTAGTCTTTTCAAACAAATCAGCATATAAATACATATATAAATTTCACAATTTTCGATCAGCATACATACACACATATGTGAACCTTTACATATGATCGACTATTCTAACATTCCTATTACTCAAAGCATACCGGATTTTTGATTCCAATACCATTTCACAATCAACAAGAAACAACTATAATTGTAGCCATGCATCTCTACCATTCGAACATTAACACACTAAGCCAAAGAGAGAAGGTAAAAATGTTTACCTTCCATGCTAAATCCCTCTTTATCCCCATTCGAAAATGATGCAAGCTTGAGAACATTTTTCCCAAGCTTTTCTCTCCCTCTCTTTCTATCACTATTCGGCTTGCAAGACAAATGAGGAAGATGAAGAAAATGGTAATTCTTCCTTAACTTCTCATTGCCGAGTCACCATACCAATCTCCCAAACTTAGTCATACTTAGACAAGTGTCTTAACCACTTGTTTATAATATGTTTTTCATGCAATCCCAATGTTTGATTATTAGATCATGTGAGTCCTTTGAATCAAGGCCCTTAACTTACCTAATGTTACAATTTGGTCCTAAAGTTCTTACAAGCTTATTCTGAGAAACATTTTTACTCAATGAAAAACTACACTCGAATTACCATTGTAAATCTTAGGTCATGTTTTGGAATAACATACTATTTATTTTTCCTTTGTTACTCGGTTTCTTCACATAACATAATTTAATGAGCAGCCTAACAATTAAGTTAATAGAAACTTTTACTCCCATCTTTGGGGTATTACATTCCAAAGGAAAAAGATCATTTTTGTATGCCACCGTAAGCAAAAAAGAACCACAAATGCAATATATAGACACCGTACAAGAGTTTCCTGATGTGTTTCCCGATGATCTTCTGGGTTTACCACCGACCCGTGAGGTTGAATTTGGGATTGAAGTACAACCTGGAACCACTCCAGTTTCCATTGCCCCTATCGGATGGCACCGATAGAACTTACCGAGCTTAAAATGCAAATTATAAACTTGTTAAATAAGGGTTTCATTCAACCAAGTTCCTCACCTTGGGGAGCTCCTTCCTCTTTGTTAAAAAGAAAGATGGATCGATGCATCTTTGTATTGATTATCGACAATTGAACAAGCTCATAATCAAGAATAAGTATCCTTTTCCGAGGATCGATGACTTGTTTGATCAACTGAAAGATGCAACGATCTTTTCTAAGACTGACTTGAGGTCTGGATACTATCAGATGAAAGTGAAGGAGTGTGATGTGCCCAAGACAGCTTTCCGTACAAGATATGGCCACTACGAATTTTTGGTTATGCCCTTTGGGTTAACTAGTGCACCTACTGCCTTTATGGATCTCATGAATCGGGTTTTTAGACCCTATCTTGATAAATGTGTGGTGGTATTCATAGATGATATATTGATCTATTTTAAGGACCAAGCTGAGCATCGTGAACATCTTCGTACGGTGCTTCAGAGTCTTCGGGTGAAACAATTGTATTCCAAGTGCGAGTTCTGGCTCACCCAAGTTTCGTTTTTGGGCCATGTGATCTCTGCTGAAGGCATTCAAGTAGATCCAAGCTATAGTTGAATAGAGACCACCGAAGAACGTGGGTGAGATTCATAGCTTTCTTGGTCTCGCTGGCTATTATAGGAGATTCGTTAAAGGAATCTCTATAATAGCAGCTTCGTTAACTAAACTCATGTAGAAAGATGCTCATTTTGAATGGACTGAGAAGCAACAAAGAAGTTTTGAACCAACTCAAGCAAGTGTTAACCCACGCACCAGTCTTGATCCAACCTGAGTCTGGAAAGACTACACTGTGTATAGTGATGCTTCGCAACAAGGATTGGGGTGCGTATTGATACAAGAAGGCAAGGTTGTTGCTTATGCATCAAGGAAACTAAAACCACATGAAATGAACTATCCTACTCATTACCTTGAATTGGCTATGGGCGTCTTTGCATTGAAAATCTGGAGACATTATCTCTACGAAGAAAAATGTTACCTATACACCGACCACAAGAGCCTTAAGTATTTTTTGACACAAAAAGAACTTAATCTTCGTCAAAGAAGGTGGATGGAACTCCTCAAATACCATGACCTTGTTATTGATTACCATTCAGGCAAGGCCAACGTAGTAGCAGATGCACTCAGCCGCAGGCCTATGCTTAGCTCTCAGGCTATTAATGCTCATTTCTGCTTTAAAAGCACAGTGGTTTCATAGCTGAACTCCAAGTTCAATCTACCATTGTGATATGAATCAAGTCTTTAAAAGAACAAGATCCTAAATTACAAGCTATTGCTTCTAAACTCTAGAATAATCCTGACCCTAATTTTAAGATTAATTTCGAAGGACTTTTGTGCTTTCGAGATAGAGTGTGCGTGCCCAAAGATGAGTCCCTCCGTGACGATATTCTCAAGGAAGCCCATTGTGGCCCTTACTCAGTTTACCCAAGAGCCGTAAAGATGTACAAAGACCTACGAGAATTGTATTGGTGGCCTGGTATGAAAGCAGCTATCATAGAATTTGTATCTAGGTGTCTCACAAGTCAACGAGTTAAAGCCGTGTACCGTAGCCCTACTGAATTGTTGCAACCTGTTGAACTCCCTCAGTGGAAGTAGGAAATGATAACTATGGACTTTGTTAGTGGTTTACTGTTGACCACAACCAAGCATGATGCTATTTGGGTTATTGTAGGCCATCTCACTAAGTCAGCACACTTCATACCAGTTAGAATAGAGTACAGTCTTCCTAGACTGGCTGACTTGTATATCAAGGAATTCGTTTGACTCCACGATATGCCACAGAGTATCGTTTCCAATCGGGATCCACAATTTGCATCTCAATTTTGAAGGTCAATGCAAGGAGCTTTGGGCACCAGAGTCAATCTTAGTATAACTTTCCACCCTCAGTCTGATGGCCAATAAGAAAGGGTAATCTAGTTATTAGAAGATATGCTTTGTTCTTGCGTTAATGACTTCGAGGGATCTTGGAAGAAATCCATACCTTGAGTTTGCTTATAATAACAACTACCAATCATCCATTGGCATGGCACCATATGAAGCATTGTATGACAGGAAGTGTAGAACACCGCTATGTTAGTCTGAACTTGGTGAAGGCAAAGTGTTGGGCCCTGACTTACTTCGGAAAGCTGAAGAACGTGTTACCATCATCCATGACCGTTTGAAGGCCGTCTTCAACCGACAAAAGGCCTATACTGACCTCAAGAGGAGAGGTATACAGTTCGATGTTGGTGATGAAGCATTTTTGAAAGTCTCTCCATGGAAGAAGATCATTCGATTTGGCAAAAAGGGAAAATTGAGTCCCTAATTCATTGGACCCTTCAAGGTGACTAAAAGAATTGGCCCTGTAGCTTACCGACTAGATTTTCCCTAAGAGTTAGCAAGATCCATGATGTGTTCCATGTATCGATGCTTCGTCAAGTACAGATCTAATCCATCACATGTTATAGAGCCCGAATCTATGGAACTCTAGCCCAATATGACGTACGAGGATGAACCTGTGCAAGTATTGGTAAGAGAAGTCAAGAGACTTCGAAATAAGAACATCCCGTTAGTTAAAGTATTGTGGAGAAGTCACAAGGTTGAAGAAGCTACATGGGAACCTAAAGAAAAGATGAGAAGTCAATAGTCGCACCTTATTGATTTAGGTAAAAATTTGAGGATGAATTTTTCTTAAGGGGGAGAGTTATAACATCCCAAAACTGGGCCTAATCGGTATTTGATTTTGGTGACTAGAAATTTCACATCGGAAAGTCAAAATTAAAGAGTTAAACTTTGATCAAATGGCGTATTATTAGTTCAATGAACCCCAATTAAGCATTGATGTTGTTTAAAGACCCCATTGTAAGCTTTGAAACATGTTTTAGTGACTAAATTATAGAAATTGAAAGTTTGGGGGTAAAAGCTTAGAACACTAGAGAGTTGAGGGACTAATCTTGCGAATACATATGTGGGATTAGGATATTGATTTCCTTCAATTGAATGAAAGCTCAATTGGAAACAAAAGAAAAAGGAAAAGAAAGAAGCTTAACTGGTTAAGTTGAAAAGCCACCATTTTCTTCCTTTAGCTTTAAACAAGCAAGCACCTCCATTGAAGGATAGGTCAAGCTTTGTTTCCTTTAAGTTTATCTATCCTAAATTGTAGCTATCGATTGGGTAAGTATTTCCCATCAATTGGATTATTGATTTCATGGTTAAACCATGTTTAATTTCAATGTCTAAGGATCATGGAACCCTAGAAATCCTCTAGGGAAATTATGGCTTATTCGTTATTGTTTTTCATAGCTATTGAGTTGCTATGAATCTATTATCGGTATTGAAATCCTTGTAAACCCTTGTTTCATTGTAGCTCAAGAGATTCAAGGTGAAGAATCACCAAATCCTCCTAATTCCACCAAGTTCAAGAACAAGGGAGTTGTCATATGGGAGCCTTGAAAGCCTCGGAATCATCGATGATTGTAGTCAGAGTCAAGGGATTGGCTAGGTGCCTTCCCAAATTTATTGATGTCAATTTATTGCATTATCATCATCGGCCAAGGTATGTTTGCATTAATACCTCACTAGAGGCATCTTCGATAAGCTTCGGTAAGCTTATTACGTTGCCAAGTTGATCATTGGGTTGTCATGTGATCATTGATAATATGAGAATTGAAGTAAGTCATATTGAACATGCCACATGATCATTGTCATTACTATTGTATTGTTATTGTCATTGCTATTGTTATTGATATTGACAAGTTTTGATATTTATGAATATCGAATCCTTGGATACGAATGGACATGGGATACAATTGGAATGCCATTGAATTCATGATTTCATTGGTAAAGAGTGGACTACGGTCCTTGAGCTAAGACAATTATTTGGCGATGTTGGCGGGATGTGATTGTGTTGGTCTTAGTGGTGATGTTGGCGGGTATTGACCATTCATTGTTGGTGATATTGGTTGGGAATTCGCGTATCCATATTACATGTCGATCCAAGGAAATATGTGAATAAGTATTGCAAGTATTGTTAAAATATGTTTGGAGATGCATTACATTGATATATACATGTCATGATTTTCATTGATGTTCATATTATTGTTTATGACTACCTCACTATGCTAAGTAAGCCTAATGCATCTCATTTCTATGTATTTTCAGGTTAAAGCATAGTTGGATCAAGGATCAGAGCAATGAGCGTTTTTGAAGCAAGTCACACCCCTCTATGTAATGTTAATATAGTCCTTGAACTCCTAGAATGGTGGTGTAGGGTCTAGACAAGTTAGTTTAGCCCCATTTTGTATGTATGAATGACCCATTCTGTTAAAAGAGTTAAAAGTGCAAGTTATGGTATGTTAGTGTTTTGGTCAAATACGTTAAATATGCAAGCTTGGCCTATTAAGTGAAAACATGGTAAACAAATTCATTTGAACATGAAATTTTGCATGCTAGTAGATTAAGATGAGCAAATGTTGCTGGTAAAATTTCATTGCATTTCGACAAGGTTTAATAGGTTAAATTGGATAAAAACTAGACAAATTCTGTCATTACAATATAGGGCGTATCGATACAGGTCAATCTGTATCGGTACGACCTTGCATATTTGGTCTTGGAAAGCATAGATTAACCATAGCGTATCGATACAGGTCTGAAGTGTATCGATACCGATTTTGGTAGTGAGGTTTGGGCATTTGATTATATCGATACGGCCTTAGGCGCATCGATACAATGATCAATGGTCAAGTCAAACCAGGTTAACTGTATTGATACCCTCCTTAGGTGTTTCGATACGGTGTCTGTTAATTTCGTTACCCCGTATCGATACAGGTTAAGTTGTGTATCGAAACGGAACTTAACAATTTTGAATTAAGTCTTAAACTGTGCCTACCCGTATCGATTCATCCCTTGTTGTTTCGATACGGTGTTAGTTAATTATGTTAATAGGCCAAGAACACAGTTTTAAAAAGTTTACAAATTGGTCACTAAGTATTGAATGATTTAATTGAACTAGTAAACGAACTCCGATTAAACTAAAAATTTGCATGAGTATTGATCATGGATTAAATTTCATCATGGTATAGTTAATTTTAATAAAGGAACCTTAAATTACAAGAATTATAGTTTAGTCCTTAAAACTTGTAAAAGTCTAAAATTAGTCCCTAAATTGTAGATCCAAGCATTGTATTGAATTGGTAAACCTCCTATACTAACTTTGCATGATTGGTCAAGCATGTATTGATTGTTTATCAAATTATGATTAAATGTTATCGCACCGATCACTGTATTGTTCATCGGTAACGTTCTCTGACCCCGTTTTCTTTCAGGCCGGGTGGGGGATGTTACATCCTAGGCTGTGGAAGAATGGTGGTTCTATTGAACCGGGCTTAGATCTCAGTTAGGGATTGAAGATTAGATATTTTAAGGTTTTGTACGACGACGAACGGTGGCCGAAGGAAGGTTAGGGACGCTGGGTGAAAAATGGCGGTGGCCGGCGTCGCCTGTGGTGGCCGGAAAACTCATCGGAGTTCGGTTAGTGGTGGCCATTTGGATCTTAAGGCGGATGATATAGTGGAGTTAGGTCGGCGGTTTTGGTTTCATTCAAGTTCGTGAAGAACAAACATGAACACCATGTAAAAATGATGAGTTTGATCTTCACAAACATGAAATTTCATGGATTTTGGTATTTGTTTGGATTAAACGAAGGAAAAGTGAAGAACAATGATGCATTTTATGAAGAACGTTTGAGTTTGATCGAAGTGAGGGGAAGATTTCTGGGAAATAGATGTTGTGGTTGAGAGGATTTTGAGAATGAGAGAGGGTAGAGAGAGAGGGGGTGTGGTTTATTACCATGTTAACTCAGTTTGAGCCTATTTAAAGGATATGCGAAACTGTGTCGTTTTGGCACCGGGTCAACCCACAATGTTCGCGTGTTTTCAAGGGGGGTCGGGTCTAACCCGCGACTTTTTTGGCTTAATTGTTGGTTTGGACCCTCAAGTTTGGACGTGTAATTCTTTAGCCCCGGAATTTAATGAAATTGAGCTTTAAAGTTTTAATTATTTTTGATTAAGTCCTTAATTCCAGTTTTAATTTAATTTAATTGCTTAATATATGATTGTGTGCATATTTTAAATAGCATATAGTATATCTTGATAGACAATTAAATCATTTAGTCTTTAATATGAATAGTTTAGAGCCTTAAAATTTAGGTTCCTTTAATTAAATTAAATACTTAAAATAGGTGAGACAATTGTAGAAAATAAATGAGTATTAAAAGGGAAGATTTGAAGTTCTAAGTTGGATAGTGTCTCATTGTAATGAGATGTTGTTCAAGGGAACTTTTAAGTAGAACATTTGATACCCATTTAAACCTAGAACATGATAATTAATCTAGCTAATTAGGACTAGTACTTAATTAATTAGTTTCACTAATAAAATTAAGAATATTGTTCAATTTAGGATTTTAATATGAATAATACTCAAGAAATTGGGTGTTATTTTTTAAATACCCTAAATTCAATGATATTCATAGTTTTAAGCAATTTAATTAATTAAAGCCTTTTAAAGTTAGAACTTGAAATAAACAAGACAATAACTGGTCATGCATTTAAACCTTTTATGTTGAGATATATTTTTGATTATGAATCGAAGTGTCCTAAAGTAAATGGGTGCTTCTAATCTCATATTCGAATAAAATATATGTAATACCCCGAAATCTGGCCTAGTCAGAATTGGGTTCCGACGATTGGAAACGCTATATCGGAAATGTTTAAATATTGTACTGATGTTGACCACAAGGTCAATTGTATTGATATTGGACTCTAATTGAGTCGAATTATCAATTAAGGACCTTATTGAATGTACAAGAAACCTTTTAGTGGCTAAATTTTAAGAATTGAAAGTTTGAGGGTACAAGTATAGTCTGTAGAGAGTTGAGGGACTAACCTTGCGATTAGCCCCTCCTCAAATTTAAATCACTCATACGTGGAGTGATCTAAAAACTTTCCTTCAAGTGAAGGAAAGCCTTCGACCAAAGAAGTAAAAAGGGGAAAGAGTTGGGATAAGAAACATACCCGATTGGGAAATTAAGCAACCACATCACCCTTTGTCTTCAACCTCTATGCACACACCTCCATTGTTGAGGTTGAAGAAAGCTTATTTTTGATCTGTTTATTGTTATCGAAACAATCCTAGCTAACGGGTAAGCTTATTCCCTCAAGCTATTATTGAATTCCATGGATATATCAAGTTAAATCACAAGCTAGGGTTTGGCCATCCATGGAGTTTGCTAGCTAATAGCTATTTCAAGCTTCGATATTGATTTTGATATCGTTATATTGATTTCGGTATCGTAATATTGAATCTAACCAAATCCTATTATTTTTATCTAGCTCAAGAAGTTGGTAGAGATCATCCACCGTCACAAACAAAAGCTATGGACAAGGGGATTACTATCCGAGATCCTTGAAAGCTTCAGAATATTGAGGTGAGTGTAGTCGGAGTCCCGGGATTAGGCTAGGTGCCTTTCCTGACTTCATCGTTAGTAGAATTGTCATTGTTAACTTTGCTGTTAAGGATTATTGCATCGAATCACCTATCGGACACTATGGTAAGTATAGGTAAGTTGTCGCAATGAGTATTGGGCATTGTCATTGCCATCGCCATTGTTATTGAACATCAGACATAGCTATTGTTTTTGTTATTGAGTATTGTTATTAGCATTATCATCACCATTATCATTGAACCACGAAAGTATAGGATATTGATATAGCATTGATGTAGCCATTGTCATTGATCATTGATGTTAACATCGTTATTGTCATCGAAACATTGTAAATGAAGCATTAACCATTATTGATGTCATTGAAACCATTGGACATTGCCATTGTTATTGGTATTGTCATTAAACATAGACACTGGAATATTGTTTATTGGTAAGAACATCGAATAAGGCTATTGATATTGAACATGAATTATCGATATTGTCACTGGACCTTGGATTCGAAGGACATTGGTTACAATTGGCTTGCCATAGAATTCATGAGCTCAGTGTACGGGTGGACTAATGTCCTAGGGCTAGAGCCTATATTGATTTGGCGAGGCTGAGGGATGTGTTGTGATATTGGTCATATTGGCGAGGCGGAGGGACTAGACCATTCATTGATTTGGCGAGTCATAGGAATTCGTGTATCCATTATCCGAAATCGATCCAAGGGTTTTTGATCAAATATGGATTTATTGTTATTGAACATGATCATTGCATTGTTACCATGGATCTATTGCATTGTTATTGAAAAGATATGGATTGTAATGCATTTCCAAAACATAGTGTTATTTTTTTACTACCTCACTAGGCAAAGTATGCCTAATGCATTGCATTTCATCCATTTCAAGTTAAGAGAATCAACGTCAGAGATCAGAGAAGTTGTTGTGTTGTACAAGTCACAAGCAAGTTCAAAGTAATGTATATCATACCTATGAACTCCTAGTAGGGTGGCAAAGTACATAGAAGAGTTATACAAGGTCCTTTTGATATGTGTATTTTGTGCTTATGGTGTAATAGTGCTTAATGCCCTAATGGCCCTTTTGGGATGGCATAAAAGTGACTAAAATGCATATTTGGCTCTAAAAGGTAAAAACATAGTAAATGGATTCGGATTGACATAAAATTTGGTATGCTAGTAGTTTATGTTGTTTAAAACTTACTGGTAAAGTTTCATTACATTTGGACCTTGGCTGATAGGTTAAATTGAATAAAAACCAGCAAACATCTTTCATTATAGGGCAGAGCATATCGGTACGGTTGATGGCGTATCGATACGGCCTTGCATACTTGGTCAGGTCAATGATGGTCAACAAGGGGCGTATCGATACAACCTAGGCGTATCTGTACGGATTTTGGCTACTAGAATTTGAGTGTAAAAATGGTATCGATACGGGGTTAAGGCTTATCGATACGCGGTCAACGCGATCAACTTGTATCGGTACGACCCTCAACTGTATCGATACTGGTCTGTCAAATTGAACCTGGAATTTGGTAATTAGATTAAAGCGTACCGATATGGCCATAAGGGTATCAGTACGGTGGCAGTAAATTCCGTTAAAAGATAAAGATCACAATTTTGTATTATTTACTGTATGGTCACTGATTAATGCGATGCTTAATTGAATGGGGAAACAAACTCCGAATAGCATGAAAATTTGTACGCTCGCTGCTTGAATAATGAATTTTTTTTGGTATGGTTAATTTCAGAGAAGGACCACTAAAATATTAAAATTATGATTAAGTCCCTAAAACTTGTAAATGTTATAATTTGGTCTTAATTGGATAATCATGGACTCTCAATGGGTTGATTGAAATGTTGTATGAAATTATTGTATCGATCATCATTTTGTTCATTGGTAGCATATTCTGATTTGGCTCTCGACCAGACCGGGAATGGGGTGTTACAATATATTTCCTTATAAAAGGATATCTCCATTTAGAATAAAATCTAGTTAATAATTATGGTTAAATTAAATTCGAATTATTATTCTCAAAATGCCAAAATGCCATGTAAAATAAAAGGTATCGATAACGGGTGTTTGTGGGGATGCTAATCCTTCCTCACATGTAACTGACTCTCGAACCCAATTTTTTTAATGAATGAATCACTGGTTGTTTTTTATGGTGTCCGGTCTACCAAAGTGACTGGTGGCGACTCCAAAATGTTTTCAAGATTAAATAAAGGAAAATTCCAATTTAACTTGAAAAACCCTAATTTTCAAGATTAAATAAATAGAAAGAACACTAATTTTCAAACTTAATCGTCATGCTATTTTCACACCTCGGTTAAAAAATGGTCACGACAGCTTGACGACTCCGCTAGGGATAAAATTGAAAGTCAGGCCTAATTAATTAATTTTATGTGGCATTTTGGCATTTAAGAGTGGTAATTTGAATTTAACTTTTCCAATAATTATTGAGTGGATTTTTAGAAAGAATGGAGGTAGCTTTTTCTTGTGTGTTATATCTGTCATTCTTGCATAAGCCTTCTACCAGGGCACTCCACCCTTAAGTGGGAGCGAGACATGATCCGTCATGAGGTTCTCCACCTCCGAGTTCAGAATTTTGTCTTTCTTCCCGTATACTCCTGAATCGATGTCTTACTGTCGCGGTAGACAGTAACAACAGTTCGGGTATCCAGAGTCAATAACAAAACTCGTATTTTGTAATCTAGAAGCCTACCCCACTAGAGCTAGACAAAGACCTAGGATAGAGTGTTACCGATTTAAACACGCTTCTCTAGTTATTCTCTCTTATTGATATAACCTGTTTTTGTTGTATGTATTTAATTTTTGCTTACAATATTATTTTACCATACCGACACTGTTTTTTGTTTGTTTTGTTTTTATTTTGTTATCTTCTTTTTCATATATCTAGCATCATTTTGCATACTCAGAGGTATCGATTCGAGGGTCAGTTAAGTATGAAACAATCATAATGGTTGAAGGGCTAGATAAACAAGGAGAAGAAAATATGTCGGTGTGAGCCTAGTCAGAGGAAATCCAATACAAGGAGAGAAATAGAATCTAGAGGAGTCATATGTAAGAATGCAAGCAGTTACAAGAAGACATTTAAAGGGCAGCGAGAAAGAAGATTCAAGTGCTAAAAAGATTCATACAACTGAACCAAACAGAAATTAGAGAAGAATCAAGCTTTCAACTCAGAATTGTCAGTTCAAGTTTCACAAATAGAGAAAATTACCAAAAAGGTACAATAACGAAAGAAAAGCTGACATTGAGCAAGAAAAATGAAGATATAAAAAGGAAGATGGCAGAATTGGAAAATGTCGTACAACATCTGAAAGATCAGCTTGGAAGTCTCGAAGGAGCACTAGAAATGACGGACAAAACACCAAGAGACAAGTTTTAGGCAGCCACCCAGATTATCCAGGGGCAGAAGTATGAAAGGATCAACTTCAGAAACCAAGGGCAAAGAATTGCTTAGTATGTGCAGATTTTGTTCAATAAAGCCATGAACCTGCAACAACACCCAAATATCGATGTCAAGCTAGGACAAACGCTGACTCGGAGGATGAACGAAATGATCAATTTAGGGCTAGATTTCTTCTGTAATTTGATTGTCTATTTCTTGTATTCAACCTTTTGGCTAATGAAAGTTTTTCACCCTTCGATGCCTTGTGCATTCATGCATTAAATCGCTTAAATATTTCATTGCATTTTTTCTCAAATAACATTATTTTTTTAAATAACACTCCAAGAGCTGAAAACTAGTAGTCTCAAAAGTAGGGGCAACAAGTTTGTTAAGTTTGAGCAATCTCAGAAGGTTATTGAGGACCATTTGGGTAGTATGGAGCAAAGGATTGATCAGTCAAACGAGATGGTAATATGAGCAACCACTTTGCTTGGAATTAGGGAAGCCGAAAAAGAATGTTTCAAATTGAAATACCGATGTTGACGAGCAAGGAGGTATCATATCTTACATAAGGGTTCAGTCTGAAATGATTCTTCCTGCAAAAAAAGAAAAGAAAAAACACAAAAAAGAGAAAAAAGTCAAAAAGAGAAAAAGTCAAAAAGAAAAAAAGAAAAAAGAAAAACAAAAAAGAGGAGAAAGTTCAGATCAATATAGTCGGGGCATCTGCTTGAAATCTAGTAAATTTGAAGGGAATAATGAAGTGTTTGACCTTGATGGACTTGTGGATTTTGAAAAAGCTGAGATAAAGATAGTCTAATAGACAAACATGGGAGGACCAAATAAAGCCAAATTTTGATGTTTCTTCCAAAAAAATCTTGTTGATCAATGGTTCAGTGATAGTTAGAAGACATGATGATTCTAGCAAAGTTGAGGGACTGTATAACCTTTCTCTAAAGTGATGAAAGCCAGGGATCTGGTTGAATATCGAAACTTTCTCACAAAAGAATTGACTACAAGAGAAACAAAGAGAACAAGAACACAAGGTGAAGAGGATGAATAGTTTAGCAAGAAAAGGAAGATGACTATTCCTATCCAAATGTCATATTTAGATTCATTGCCCTACCTCGTGCAAAATCACCTATTGATGACAGTGCTCTAAAGTTTTACAAGTTCTCTACATGGCATGGTTTTGAAACACAGAGTCAATGATCTTATCAGAACTGGACATTTATGAGAACGAAGAACTCCAATTTAATAGAAGACTATCATTTGCTAGAAGAATTGAGATAAAAATGGAAAGGCATAATCCACAACAAGTTTTTATGGGTAATCTGCTACAGTTTAGGGTCTACCAGAATCAAAGTAATGTTTTGACATATATCCCTTCAATGTTTCCCTTATTGAAGAATGCCACAAAGTCAGATGCTCAAGACACTACTGTTAGTGGAAAAACAAAGACTAAATTGGAACTCACTCATGTTCCCTATCGTGAGCTGTACTTCAAATTGCTCGAAGCTTCAACGCATTATTTGAAACTTTCACAGCCCTATCATCCAAGTTGTCACAACATTTGTGAGTATCATAGTGGAGTTCATGATCATAACATTGAAGACTGTTACACTTTCGAGCGTCAAGTTCAAAACTTTCTGAACCAGGGGATTTTGGAGGTTGACACTGATGGTTTGTCCATTAAGATTTGTAACTCAAGAGGTAGTCACCTGATTGGAGCCAATGCGATTGGCATGCCTGAAAATCAAGTTATGAAAGATGTAAAGAAAGGAAAATAAGTAGGAGCAAGGTGAAACTAGTTGAGAATCAGTAGCCGTCAAGGAAGAGACCTCGAATAGATATGCCCATTAAAAGCTTCGATACATCCAGCCAGCATCTTGAAAAGTAGAGTTTATCCAGGTGTCGACCAAAAGAGGTTGTTAATTTCCACATGCAAATGATCGAACATTTTATAGAAAAGAATAAGCAATTGATTGATGAAATGAAATGACTCATAGGCAAGATGATCTTAATTTAAGATTCGGTGAAGATATCAGAATATAAGTCATAAGGGGCATGTCTTTATGTTGGTAAAGGAAAATGAAGAAGTGTCAAGGCATAAATGCACTCAAGTCTTCCTAGAATAAAGATTGACAGTTAGACTATGGGCGATCTGTTTGTAGTTTTAGGACTATTACAGAATAATACCCTAAACTATCCAAATCGATTTTGCCCGTGAGCATTAGGGGTCCTTTATAAGGGAGGTTATTCGGTTTGTTAGTATTAGATGCTTGTTTCCTACATAATTTTTCTCAAATGGCAAACATTTTGCATTGATTGATTCTTTTAATTTTTTTCATTTATTCTTTGTTATGAGTTAGTTTTTTCCTCCCATACATATATGTATACATCTTCACTATTAGTTTGTATCAAGACCTTGAGTATCCGCTGCAAGAGTGACCAAGAATCAAATTCAAAGATCAACTCCGAAATGTGACCCTCTTCCAAGTTATTTAGGCCAACGAGAAGACATTAACGAGTGTTCAGGAATCACAGGAAAATCCCAAATACAAATTCTAAGTGAATTTCCCTCTCAGGCATTGTTGACTAAGGTCCTTGAATGAAGTGATAACCCAAAACATCTACCACCTAAAGACCATTTTTCTTCGAAAATATCCGTATATGGAAGGACATTTGGCATTCCTTCATCTCCCTTTACAAAGAAAGAAAATAAGAAAAAAATCCTTTGTTGTCCCCTTTGAGTCTGATAATTTTCTTTCAATTCAACCCAAACCCAAGATCACCCCTACACTGGGGGCAAAGAGGATGAATGTTTGTTTGCAAGTGTGTTTGGCTTTTATTGTGCCATGATAGTAATGCCTTGTGAACTAGGGGCAAGAAACAAAGGTGAATGCATTGAGTACAAGAGCAAGAAAGGCAAGTTGAATGAAGACAAAAAATTTTGAATTAAAAAAGAAGGAAAATAAAGAAAAAGAGAAAAAAAAGAAAAGAAAAGAAAAGAAAAGAAGAAAAAGAAAAGGTGGAAAGTTTGTGTTCAAAAAGTCAATTGAATCAAGTTGAAAATTGTTGACATGAAAGTTGAAACAATTGAAAGAGAAAGCACTAAGTCGAAAAGTTCAAGGAAAAGCAAGGGACATATGTGAGATCTTTTATTCCAATGAATCTCTGTCTGAAAGAGTCGTGGAGGATTGATCATCCTTGTACTCGTGGAAGGGAAATGAACTATAGGGTGAAAACCCAAAAATGGGCAGTCTAGAGCGATCCACAAAAAAGGAAAAAAAAGAGAAAATAAAGAGTATTTTATTCGAGCATATTTAGATCAAAGAGTGCAAAAATAAGATTTCACTTGAAAAAATGATCCTTGGTATTATCACCCTTAAACACTTATTTGAGCTTATATATCTTTTTTTCATTGTCGTGAGCCATAGCCCCATTACAAGCCTCAAAAGACCATTTTGATCATGTACGAGTATTGGAGTAAGAGAAGTTTGTCTTCAGAATACATCCCGCTTATCAGAGTTAACCTTTCTTCAAGGATTTCCAGACTTCTAGTGCCTGATCAAGATCAGAATAGAGGGAATGATTGGGTTAGTTAGTGAGGCAAAGAGAGCCACTTAAATATGATAGAATTAGGTATATGGGAAATATTTTTCTCGAAAGAATAACAATTTGAAATGGGTCACATTTGAGTTGGTCATTGTCAATTTGGTTCAAAGGCTCTATTGCATTTGATATTCGAGGGCCTAATTTTGTTTTTTTTGCTTTCTCATGTTTTCCATGACTTATCAAATTGTTTCATTTTCTCACATTTATTAAAATAATATTTTGAGCCTTTAACTTATAGTTTCAAGCATCTTGCATATAAATCGGTTAGATAAAAGCAAAGGATTTCGTGGGTATTATTATGAAGTACTAATCCTTTAAGTGCAGGTAGAACAGGAGGTGGCCTCAGTACTTGTTTAATGATGAAAAGTCTGACAAGAAAAAGACTCAACTTTGAGTGTCAGAAGCATTTAAACAAAGCTGCAAGAAAGCAACACGGACAACCTTGGGGCAATGAGAGAACATGGACCATCCTTTGGGGCAAAAGTTGTAGCAAGATAAGTTCGTCAAAGGTTCACACTATTCAAAAGCAAAGATCATCACTTCTAAGTCATTGCAAGACAATAAAGCTTTGTGAATGTAAGAGTGAACAAAGACGATAGATGGATTCAAGACTGGGGCAATGCTGCAAAGAACACTACAAAACAAGGAGTTTTATTCCGATGAGTAGAGTTCGCAAGTTGGAACAACATAAGGGATGATCTCTTTTGGAACCATGAGAAAGAATGTCGCCAAAGAAGCTGAATAAAGACGTAGCAAGAATAGCTTCACAAGAAAGAAGTTGTCATCAGTACCCAAGTTTTCTGACGTAGAGTGCATGTTGAGATACGGCAAGAGAAGAATTTATGTGATGAATCTGAGAAAAGCAAGTACGAGTTCCATCAGAATTGAAGCCAGCCTTATTTGGAATAAACAAAAAACATCATTACGAAGACAGAAAAGAAGGAATAAATAAGAAGTAAACTCGAAAAGACACTCCAAAAAGAAAAATAAAAAACTGAGGTGAAAACCTGAAAGGGCACCTTGAGAAAAAGAGGAAAAATAAAGAAAAACTGAGGTGAAAACCCGAAAAGCGCTTGAAAAAAAAAGAAAAAGAAAACCAAAGTAAAAACCCAAAAGGGCATTTTGAGAAAAGCAATCTAAAGTGAAAGCCTAAAATGACGCTTTAGATCAAAAGATGCAGAGACCTTAAGATTGAACATGAGTGTGAGATGGGTTACCTTGTCAGCAAAAAGAGTTTTAATGAAAATGAAGCAAGAAATTTTTGAGCTTCCTTGAAGATGAAAGCTCACGCAAGTGGTCCTTAATTGACAACATTCATGCATCATATATAGCTAGGCATTCATAAGATAGAAGCATGCTAACTCATACATTCAAAGAATTTTGTGTGTTTTGGTAGAAATTTTCAAATTAGCAAAGATACCAGTCCATTTGAAGAGGCAGATCTCAACAAAGATACCAATCCGTTTGAAGAGATGAATCTCAGCAAAGATACCAATCTGTTTAAAGAGGCAAAACTCAGCAAAGATACCAATATGTTTGAAGAGGCAGATCTCAACAAAGATATCAATTCGTTTGAAGAGGCAGATCTTAGTAAAGATTTCTTGATTGTCTGCATAAGACAAAAGGTGCAGTGCAACTTTAAAGCCTTCGGGTCATCAATTCAGTTTTCCTTCATAGGATGAGGTAAATCAGCATTCCTAGAAAAGAATAAAGAGCTCATAATGTGAAGAGTTTGCTCAGCAAAGATAGAGGTCCTAATGTGAAGAGTTCGCTCAGCACATACAGAGCTCTTAATGTGAAGAGTTCACTCAGCAAAAACAGAGCTCCTAATGTGAAGAGTTCGCTCAACAAAGATAGAGTTCCTAATGCGAAGAGTTTTCTCAGCAAAGATAAAGCTCCTAATATAAAGAGTTCGCTCAGCAAAGATAGAGCTCTCGATAAGAAGAGTTCGCATAACAAAGAATCAAGAGCTCCAAATAAGAAGAGTTCGCCAGCAAAGAGTACATAGTTCCTAATAGGAAGAGCTCGTCCAGCAAAGAATCCAGAATTCCAAATTAGAAGAGTTTGTTTGTTCAACATCTTTACGGAGAGATGGATCAACATTTAAGAAGAATGAAGAGGGTGTTTTGCTCCAGGCTTTGCAGCGTTTCATAAAAATGGATAAATCAACTTTTACAGACTTTGTCAACATCACAAACAATGAATGAGGATCAATTTTTTACAAAAAAAGTAGATTGACATTTCCAAGAAAATAAAGAGTTTTTAATAAGAAGAGCTTGCTTATTCAACGTCTTTATAGAGAGGAATGTCAGTGTTCGCAAGAAGAACGAGGAGTTCCAAATAAGAAGAGCTCACCAATTCTTCACAGATGAAGAGAAAGGGATCAGCATTGCCAAGAAAAATGAATAGGTTCATGAGAATAACTAGTTCAGATTTTGCTATCAGCTTTGGCAGGAAGATTGAGAACTTCGTAATAAGAAGAACTTGTTCAGGCTTTCTTAAGGAGTGAAAGTTCATAGTAGGAAGAACTTGCGGCTCAGAGCAACAGTTAGCAGGTTCGGGTAAAATTCATGTCTTTGTAGTCTTTGCCCAATTCCTGTTCCACAACAATGAGCAAAGATGGGCAGCTGTAATACCCTAATTTTACCCGAGTATGGGTATATATATATTAAATAAATAAATAAAATGGGTCCAATAGTCCAAAAATCCAATATAAATGTCCATTTATACAACTTAGTCCATTTTACAATATACATGGCCCATTCTTCTTTATAAAGCCCAAACCCTTTTTTAGCTCATATTTGATAGATAACCACCAAACAAAACCAATCCCCATTCTTTTCCCGCTAAATCTGCCAACAAACACAATAATTGGATAAATTCATCTTTCCCACCCAAATAGTGCCATGTGGCGACTCTTCATTGGATGAAACAAAATGCCACAGATTGTGCTTTCTCGTGATATCATGGATGATGTCACGATCCACCTACTATAAATAAAGAGAGAGGAACTTTATGTCAGATCATTAATCACAATCATTAAAATAATAATAGCATAATAAATATAATAATAATGGAGAGAGAGATAGGGCTTTATCGGGAGTTGAACCGTCAGTATTTGAAGAGACGTCGACCATTTCAACTACCGCCGCAAAGCCGAATCATCACTGGGAAGCTGATGGGACACCGAAGCTGTGAACTTCTGCCAGAGTTGGAGATCAAAGCACCGTCAGGAACACAAATAGACGCTGGACAAAGTGCTGACTACCGTGTAACAAAGCCGGAACATGATCGTGAAGGTACATTCTCCTTCATTTTTCATTTCCTGCAAAGATTATAAGTCAAAACGTTAGATTAAGGAAAATATGTAAAAACATAAATGAAATAAAGTAACAGAGGTGATCATAAACTTATCTCATCCTCTAGAAAGGTTATTGAATGTGGTCGGAGTTGAAGAGGGCTTGGGTTAAGGGTAGATCTAGGTCCTAGGCCGGGGAAGAAGGGTGGTTCTATCGAACTAGGCTTAGATCTAGGTTTAGGATTGAAGATAAGAGATTTTCGGGTTTTGTACGATGGCGGACGGTGGCAGGAAGAAGGTTAGGGACGACCGGTGTCTCCTGTGGTGGCCGACAAACTCATCAGAGTTTGGTCAGTGGTGGTGGTTTGGATATGAAGGCGGATGATACGGTGAAGTTAGGTTGGCGATTTTGGTTTCATTCAAGTTCGTTAAGAAAAAACATGAACACCATGTAAAAATGATGTGTTTGATCTTCGCAAACATGAAATTTCATGGATTTTGGTGTTTGTTTGGATTAAACGAAGGAAAAGTGAAGAATAATGATGAATTTTGTGAAGAACGGTTAAGTTTGATTGAAGTGAGGGGAAGATTTTTGGGAAATAGGTATTGTGGTTGAGAGGATTTTGAGAATAAGAGAGGGTAGAGAGAGAGAGAGAGTGGGTGTGGCTTATGACCGAGTTAACTCGGTCTAAGCCTATTTAAAGGCTATGCGAAACGGTATCGTTTTGGCACTGGGTCAACCCATAGGGTCTACATGTTTCCAAGGCGGGTCGGGTCTGACTCGCGTCTTTTTGTTTTTGGGCTTAATTTTTGGTTTGGACCCTCAAGTTTGGAAGTGTAATTCTTTAGCCCCGAAATTTAATGAAATTGAGCTTTAAAGTTTTTGTTTTTTGATTTAGTCCTTAATTTCTGTTTTAATTTAATTTAATTTAATTGCTTAATATATGATCATGTGCATATTTTAAATAGCACATAGTATATCTTGATAGACAATTAAATCATTTACTCTTTAATATGAATTGTTTAGAGCCTTAAAAGTTAGGTTCCTTTAATTAAATTAAATAATTAAAATAGGTGAGACAATTGTAGAAAATAAATGAGTATTAAAAGGGAAGATTTGAAGTTCTAAGTTGGATAGTGTCTCATTGCAATGCGATGTTATTCAAGGGAACTTTTAAGTAGAACATTTGATACCCATTTAAACCTAGAACATGATAATTAATCTAGTTAATTAAATTAAAGCCTTAATTAGGACTAGTACTTAATTAATTAGATTCACAAATCAAATTAGGAATATTGTTCAATTTAGGGTTTTAGTATGAATAGTACTCAAGAAATTAGGTGTTATTTCATAAATACCCTAAATTCAATTATATTCATAGTTTTAAGTAATTTAATTAATTAAAGCCTTTTTAAGTTAGAACAAAAATAAACAAGACAATAACCGATCATTCGTTTAAACATTTTTTGTTGAGATATATTTTTGAATACGAATCGAAGTGTCCTAAAGTAACTGGGTGCTTCTAATTTCATATTCGAATAAAATATATTTCCTTATAAAAGGATATCTCCATTTGGTATAAAAATCCAGTTAATAATTATGGTTAAATTAAATTTGAATTATTATTCTCAAACTGCCACGTAAAATTAAAAGGTACCGGTAAAGGGCATTCGTGGGGATGCTAATCCTTCCCCACACGTAACCGACTCCCGAACCCAAATTTTTTTAAAGAATGAATCTTTGGTTATTTTTTATGGTGTTCGGTCTACCAAAGTGAATGGTGGTGACTCTAAAATATTTTCAAGATTAAATAAAGGAAAAATCCAATTTAACATGAAAACCCTAATTTTCAAGATTAAATAAATAAAAAGCAAAACCCCAATTTCCAAACTTAATCGTCATGCTATTTTCACACCTCGGTTAAAAAACGGTCACGATAGGTACCAACCATTGAAGAGTACACTGCTTTGATCTGTTGCCCAAAAATCCAAGTTGATAAGGCCTACTTCAAGTCTCCTAATTCTCCAATATTTTAGAAAAAAAGCTGCTAAAAATGACCGGCATGGACGAGCCATGGGCTAAAGCCAAAATTAAAGAAAAAGGGGAAACCACGTGCATATCCTGGAGATCCATACGAGATGTAATCCAGGTTCAATCCAAGCAAGAAAATAGGTCAAAATGTTTATCCTAGCCATCTACGGTTTGGTTATCTTTCCTAAATCATTGGGATATATTGATGATGCTGTTATGGAATTGTTCGATCACCTTGACAAAGGAATTACCCCTGTTCTAGCAATCCTAGTCGAAACTTTGAGGTCTCTTAGTGCTTGTAGAAGAAGTGGCGAGGGGAGGTTCATCGGTTGTGCTCAGCTTTTGTTGGTCTGGTTCCATAGCCACTTTTGGAAGCCGGAGAAATTTTCTTATCAAGCAGGGTTTGAAAATTACTCACTGCTAAAAGATTTGGTGTCCACACAAAGGCAGGAGAACATCTCTCATGCTAAATGGATGGCTATTTTCTGAAACCTCCAGGAGAAAGATACGGTCTGGAAAGCATGTTGGTTCTTCCCTGACAGTATTATATACAAATGTGGAGACTATGATTGGGTCCTTCTACTTGGAATATGGGGTGGAACTAGATATGCTTCGTTATTAGTATCTAGGCAATACAGGTCGAGGTAGTTCATCTCAACAACAAGAGGGCTTGCTACTTGCGAATTTCTATACAAGGGTAAAGACTACAAGAAACTGTCTCCATGATCACTCATGCATGGAAGCATATTTGCAGGATCTGTATCGACTACGCCAAGAGATGCCACATGTGTCAAATTTACGTAGATAAAATTCATGCTCCTCCATCCCCGCTACATGTCATGAATTCCCCATGGCCATTTTCTACATGGGCAAGGATGTTACCGAGCCTAAATCACCGAAAGCTTCCAATGAGCATCGGTTTATCTTTGTGGTTATTGAATACTTCACCAAATGGGTAGAAGCAGCCACTTATGCTAATGTCACCAAATCTGCAGTTAATAGATTCTTGAAGAAAGATATTATATGTCGTTATGAGGTGTTAGAGAGTATTATATCTGACAATGCATTAAACCTGAATAATAAGACCATTGATGAAGTATGCAAATAGTTCAAGATACGACATCACAATTCGACACCATACTGCCCTTAGATGAACGGGGTAGTGGAAGCGGCCAATAAGAACATTAAAAAGATTGTTGGAAAGATGACAAAAACTTACAAAGAATGGAATGAGAAGCTACCATTTGCTCAATATGCTTATCGTACATCAGTCAGAACCTCTACTGGGGCAACACCTTTTTCATTGGTTTATAGGATGGAAACGATACTACCCATCGAGGTCGAGATTCATTCCCTTTGAATTTTGTCAGAATTAAAACTAGATGAAGCAGAATGGATCCAAGTAGATATGACCAACTTGCTTTGATCGAGGGAAAAATATTGAAAGCCATCCAACATGGTCAAATGTACCAGAAGAGGATGATGTGAGCTTACAACAAGAAGGTTCGCCTAAGGGAAATCCAGGAAGGGGATCTAGTGCTGAAAAAGATCTTATCAACTCAGATAGATTCCCAAGGGAAATAGATGCCAAATTGGGAAGGACCTTATGTGGTAAAAAATTTCTTTTCTAGAGGAGCTTTGATCTTAGATGAGATGGATGGTGAAGATCTACCAAGCCCTGTAAATTCTGATTCAGTCAAGAAGTATTTTACTTAATAAAACAAAAAAATGGAAAAACAAACAAAGTGAAAACACGAAAGGGCACTTTCAGAAAAAAGAGAAGAAAAGAAAAAAGAGGGTTCAAGATGAAAACCCGCAAAGGACGTCTTGAGAACAAAGGAGGTTTTGAGTTGAACACCTGAAAAGGGCAGCTCAAATTTCGATCAAAAGGGGCAAAGGCATCCGACGACCATTCCCCTCGAAAATTTGGTTACAAAGGGGAATTTTTCATATTGGGATATCAGCAAAGCCCTTGAGGTTTACTAAACACATATTATGAGTAAAAAGATTCTCGGCAAGCTGATCCAGTGAAGTTCGCTCGTTTGATATCTAGGGAACCTAATTTTGTTTTTTGCTTTGTTCTCTTTCAATGTTTGCCATCTAAAAGATATCAACCTTACTCTCAATGAACTCTTATTTCTATCTTATGCCTTTATTTACATGAGTATTATACATTGACATAACGATCAGTAAGCTAACACTTTTACAAATATGAAAAGATCTCTTTACATTGCTTTTGAAAGATTCCTAAAAGTATAGGGACAGAAGGCAGTCCTGAATGAAAAAGGACATTTCCATGGGTAAAAGGCTCAAGAAAAAGAGATACTGCCTTTAGTCGTACACCGAGGAGATGACTAAGAAATGTAGGGCAAAGAATCTTTTTAGTCTATTCAGATCTGAAGAAAATAAGGTCTGGTGACCCAAACTAAACAGAGTTCGAACAACCAATGATGTCAGTTTCAGGGCAAATACAGATGCTTAAGCCGACTCCAACATCCAAACATTTCCGAATCGCATTTTGCATTCATGCTAGAATCATCTATACATTCATTAGACATGTTTAAGATAGGATCATTTGACTCATCCTAAATAGATTTTATCATTTCGAAAAGTGGTAGAACAGATCAACTCAACATCGAACAAACAAAATTGCAAGCTCATCTCCCTGAAGTTGTAGTGGAATGAGTACAAAAACTAGTGTAACTCCCTGAAGTTGTAGCAGAATGAATACAATCACTAGTTCATCTCCCTGACGACGCAGTGAAATGAACCCGATGAGAAATCTGTCCCCCTAAATATGCAGTGGAACAGACATAATCACAAGTTCATCTCCTTGAGGATGCAGTGGAATGAACGCGACGACAAACTTGTCTCCCTAAATTTGTAGCAGAACAGATAAAGTCACAACAACCTCATCTCCTTGAAAATATAGAGGAATGAGCATGGTTCCAAATTCATCTCCCTAAAGATGTGGTGGAATGAATACACCAGTAAGTTCATCTCCTTGAAGATGCAGCGAAATGGACACCGAGAGTTATCTCCCTGAATTTGCAGTGGAACAAACAACGTTACGATAAACTTATCTCCCTGAATTTGCAGCAGAATAAGTATAACAACAATTTCATCTCCTTGATGATGTAGTGGAATGAATACATCAGCAAGTTTATCTCCCTAAAATTGTAGTTGAGTAAACACAACAATAGATCTTGTCTCCTTGAAAATGCAATGGAATGGATCACCTGATTTACTTTTTCAAGAGTAAAGAACAAGATTGAAGACAGAAGACACCGCACAGAGTATAGCCGAACCAGACCAGATGAAAAGGGTTCCTTTTTAGCTTTGCTTTATTGTCGTTATACAACCACGAGCAAAGAGGGGCAACTATAGCAACCCATTTCATCCAGGCTTTAGCCCATTTATAATACAAACTCAAATATAAAAAAAACACAACCCAATACCCAAATCTGATAACCCAATATAACCTAAATACCTAAAACACCCATAACCCTAAAAATTAAACTAAACCTAACATGTTTATCCATGCAGCCACCGTCCATGTCCCTTCATCTCCCCTACCAGATGAAATGGGTTCCTTTTTATCTTTGCTTTATTGTCGTTATACAACCATTAGCAAAAAGGGGCAACTGTAGCAACCCATTTCATCCAGGCTTTAGCCCATTTATAATACAAACTCAAATATATAAAAAAACCACAACCCAATACCCAAATCTGATAACCCAATATAACCTAAATACCTAAAACACCCCTAACCCTAAAAATTAAACTAAACCTAACATGTTTATCCATGCAGCCACCGTCCATGTCCCTTCATCTCCCCCTAACACGTACAAGCCACGTGCTAGCTCTTTGGCTGCCATGGCTTACACGCGCGCCACCATGGTCGGCCACCACCTTGCCATTCCTGCTCACCCGCCCATATCTACAAAAAGAAGGGATTGTTATCCCAAATATCATCATTAAATCGACTAGATCAACCAAAATATGGGTTTTTATATTTTCTTTTTAATGTAATAAAGATGGGTATAAAAACTCACCACTTGTAACCAAAATAGAGGGAAATAAAAGGAGAAGTTCTTTAAATCAGCATTTTTCATTTGAACCAAAAAAACAAAAAAAAGGTATTAGCAACATTTTAAAGAGAGACGATTGGAGAGATTCGAACAAAAAAACCAAAGAAAAACAAGATCAGATGGGATATCGAAACAAAAAAAGAACAAAAAAGGTAAAAAATGAAATAAAAAAGAAATAGGTTTAGATTATTCTAGATCTAGGCTATTCATGAAAGTTTTAGGAAAAACAAACCTCAGATCTGTTTTAAGACCGAAAACCCTAGTCAAACCATATACTTGCATGTACTCCGGCCGCCGTTCGCGGTAGTTTTCTGTTGTCAATGAACGGCGGCGCATGACGGCCCACGGTAGGCGTCTAGCGGCTCTGGATTTTCGCCAGAGAGAAGAATGGAGGGTTGAGAGAGCTCTTAGCTTTTTTTGGGTTATCAAACTTAAAATGAGTTTTTTTTGGGATAAATGGGGCTAAGTGAAACGACACCGTTTAACCCCCAGCCAACCTACGCTTCGACTTAACCCGGAGGAAGGATCCGCGCATTTCTGATGAATGGGGAAATCACACTTCCAGTCCCTCCACTTCGTATCATTCACATTTCTGGCCTTTAATTTGTGTTTTGTTTCATTTCGGTCACTATTTCTAATTTCTATTATTCTTTATTATTTTATTACTAGTATTATTATATATTTAATTTATAATTATTATCAATATCTTTATTTTCAGTATTTTGTACATGAATATATATAAGTATATTATATAGTATCATTATTATCATATTAAATTATTATTATTATTATTATTATATGTTTTATATTATTACTACTACTACTACTACTGTTATTATTTACATAATGTTTATATATAAATATTCGTATATACCTTATATGTTTCTTTTAATTTTAGATTAAAAATGTTTTTAGGGATTATTGTGAAAAACGTACCTCGTACGTAAGATGTGCTACTTTTCGTTAGTCCCTTTATAAAATATCGTCTTTTGATTATAAATTATGATTTTCAAAATAGAATCCCTTCATTTGGGAATCTAACAAAAATTATGCGTCGGGTGTAGGGGTGTAAATTTCTTTCATACAGAGAAATATTCTTTTAAAAATTTTAAGGGATCACAAATTTTAAATTAAATTCAAATTCTTAATTTCCATCATTTAGAGAATATGTAATCGATCGGGTACCAATTTTGGGTGTTGTGGGAGTGCCCATCCTTCCTCACACGTAACTAACTCCCAAACCCATTTTTCTGGTTTCGCAGACCAAAACTCGTCATTTTAATAAAATGACACAAAAACAAGTTTTATTAAAATACCTGAGTTTTCAGGTGATCCAATCTCACCTAAATTTAAAAAAGATTGGTGGCGACTCATATTGATACAAAACGTATATAGAAAACATAAACTTAATCAAACATTCATTTTATCAAGTAACAAATCAAGATCATGTTCTTTCAATCAACTTAGGAACATGAATTTATGTTATGAGGCCTCAAGTGTATTGCTTATGAATGATGCAAATGCGGGCTAAGAAGCCTCTAAATACCCAACAACCTCTAAACACTAAGTAAGAATATTCTCTAGAACCTTGTAAACGACAATGTAAGGAATTGGATTTTTTGTTCAACACGTAAGAGTTGACTGGTGACGGATCCAAAAATATTTTTGAAGGTAGGAACACATATATTAACATTATGTTTGCTTAGGTTCGTTTATTATTTGATGTGTTCAGACTCTGTTCTTTTAGCTTTCGCGGACATGTTCGTTTAGTTTTTGCGAACATAAACGACTAGGTGTAAATAAGTTAATAATGTTTATTTAAAAAGGTGTAAATAAGTTATCAATGCAAACATTAGTGAATTAGAAAACAACAGTGTAAAAAACTTGTCCATCATGACTACATGATGGATCTGCCAAAAAAACAATGTCTTATGTTACAACTTACAAAGATGAACATATATAACATCTACATGATGTAGTCAATTTATGAAAACATTTACTTCCTACCATGTCGTTGGGATTGAGTACAATCATTCATAACAAAGGAGAGGAAAGCATACAATTCATTATAGTCATAAAATTAGTGAATCATAGGGACGGAGCCACCTTATAGTTGGGAGGGGCGATTGTCCCTCAATTTCATGGGTTAATTGTATTTTAGCCCCTAAGAGTTTTGAAACCATTGCAATTAAGCCCTTGTCCCTCCCCAAATTGTATGGTTTATTATTTTTAGGAACTTGTCATTTAAAATTAATAAAATTAAACCTTGGTCCCTCATTTTGTGGTTTAATTACTTTTTAAGACCTTTCAATTTTAAAAATAAACCTAAATTCCCTTAATTTGTATGGTTTAATTACTTTTTAAGACCTATTCATTTCAAAGTTAATCAATTTGCCCCCTCATAGTTTAATCCTAACTCTATCCCTAGTGAATAAGAAATCTTCAAATTACAATTGACAAATCAATGTGATATATAATACCTACAACACTACAACAAATTATTTGTGTATGTTACCAACTTATATTCAACCCAATTTGCGGCTTTAATGTAGGGCTGTAAATAAACTAAGCTCAAATTAATTGTTTGTGGTCTCCTAAGAAATAATAAGTCACTACTTATGGATATTTTAAGTCTGCATTTTATTGTAATTTATATGTGAGTTAGACAAATAAAATTTCAAGCTGGACACAAAAAATTTATAAAATTTCAGGGTGAGCACTATCAATAAAATAGATAACTAATAGGAGAAAATTTGAATTCCAAGGTGTAGCGATGTCCTTTTCGCTAAAAAATAGGATTTTCGAAGTGTTGGTTGTCTTCCGGATATAAAAATATTGATCTGTGGTGTTTTCAAAAAAACCGCGTTTTATTTAAAAATTGGAGTCGCCACCGGCCACTTAGGTAGGCCAGACACCATAAAACCAGAGATTCAAAAACTTTGAGTTCGGGAGTCGGTTACGGATGGGGAAGGATTAGCACCCCCACACCGCCCAAAATTGGTACTTTAATAATTACCGCTTTATTAATATTAGATTTTCCGGATTAAAGTGACGATTAGTTTAAAATTCGGTTATAATTGCGAATAAATTATAAAGGCCTCGTTATCCGAGAGTAAACGCCCAACCACTATCACTACGCCTGATACTGGCCCCGTTTACGCTCGGATAAAAGGGCACCGCATTGACATTATATATTCCATTATGCAAACTTAGTGAGCAAATTATAAAACTTGGCAAATAATTTAAATACAATACAAATAAATATTAACATAATAGAATACTAATCTAACATAAATAAAATACTAATCTAAAATATACATACATAAATATTAATATACATACATAAATATTAATCTAACTCATAAATAAAAAAACAAATCTAACATAAATAAAATACTAACATTCATAAATATTAATCTAACACATAAAAAAACAAATTTAACATAACTAAAATATTAATATAAAACATAAACTTAAAACATAATAAATACTAATCTAAAGCATAAATAAACATACAAAGTAAAAAGAACACAATTTTAAATTAACTAATACTTCATTAAATCATAAAAATTACAACATAAATAAAAAGGAAAGAAAATATACCTAACTAGGAGCTCGAATAACGAACCCCGACTGAACCCCACCGGGATCTACCACGACCTCTCCAAAACTATTAACTAGATCGGACCTAAAATAGGACCCCGATCGAATGTTAGATCGAACCAACTGGGGTCGAGGGCACTGCCCCCAACCCCGGCCAGCCTTGCGGCCGGCCATGCTCCCAATTGGGGAGCCAATTGCATGGCAATTTTGGCGTGTTTTTGGGCGTCCAATTCTCCAATTTGGCTGCCCCCATGCCTTGTATTTATAGGCATGGGGTGGGTGAAATGGGTGACGTGGAGCAACATGCTCCACGTATTTTCTTCCATTTTTTTAATAATATATTTTTTATTATTATTTTTTGATTTTTCATTAATTTTATATTAATAATAATATTATTAAAATAATACTAATAACACTAAAACCCGGTCAAAAATGAGTGATTAGAGTTGCCCCTCTTTGCTTGTTCTTGTGAAACGAGGACAAAGCAAAGATCAAAAACACTCATTTTTGACCTACTTTCTCGTCTTTGGCTTCGGAATCACGTGTTCTTCTGGAACTCTCCGCTCTTCCTTAGCTGAATCTTCAAGCTTGTAAGTTCTTCCTATATAGAACTTCTTCACCTTCTGATCTTGGAACTATAGGCTCTTCCTATGTGGAACCCTTCACTGTGAAGCCTGAAGTTATGAGTCCCTCCTATATAGAACTTTTCACTCTGAGACGGTAAGGCTTGGAGTCCTTCCTATATAGAACTCTTTGCCTTCAACGCGGCTGGTTTTTCCTACATAAAACCTTCTGTGCCACGGATGGGTTCTTCTGACTGGGAGTTCCTCCTGTATAGAACTGATAGTCTTCAAACCTGGGAGCCGCCAATCCTTCCTATATAGAACTTTTAGCTTCTGAAATCTCGGAGCTATAGGTTCTTCCTATATAAAACCTCTCACTCTAAGATAGTAAAGCTCGGAGCCCTTCCTATATATGACTCTTCGCCTTCAACACAATGGGTTTTCCCTATATAAAACCTTCAGTGTCATGGGTGAATTTCTTCAGCTAGGAGTTCTTCCTATATAGAACTGCTAGTCTTCACCCTGGAGCCGTCAATCCTTCCTATATAGAACTTTTAGCTCCTGAAGCCTCGGAGCGGCGGGTTCTTCCTACATAGAACCTCTCGCTACGGGAGCTTGAAACTATAGGCCCTTCCTGTATAGAACATTTATCTTCGAATTTTTCTTTTCTCTTTTTTCTCTTTTTCCTCTTTTTTCCTTTTTCTTTTTCTCTCTTTTTCTTTTTTTCTCTTCTCTTTTTTTCTCTTCTCTTTTTTTTCTATCTCATTTTCATTCTCTCTCTTTTTTACGAGGCTGTTGATATCTTTGGACTTACGCTACTAAGGCTGCCGCATCATGCCCGAAGGACTTAACACCGTGCCCAAAGGACTTAACATTGACCCGAAGGATTTAATATATGGGCCTCACGCCGCTATGGCTTCCGCTCTTTCTGGACTCATGCTATTCATGCTGCCGCATCATGCCCGAAGGACTTACTGATGGCCCGAAGGACTTATCAACATGCTCGAAAGACTTACTGGTGGCCCGAAGGACTTAACACCGTGCACGAATGACTTACCGATGACCCGAAGGATTTAATATCTGGGACTCACACCGCTATGGCTGCCGCTCTTTCTGGACTCACGCTACTCATGCTGTCGTATCATGCCCAAAGGACTTACTGATGGCACGAAGGACTTATCACCATGCTCGAAAGACTTACTGGTGGCCCGAAGGACTTAACACCGTGCCCGAAGGACTTAACGATGACCCGAAAGATTTAACATCTGGGTCTCACGTTGCTATGGCTGACGCTCTTTCTAGACTCACGCTACTCATGCTGCCGCATCATGCCCAAAGGACTTACTGATGGCCCGAAGGACTTATCACCATGCTCAAAAGACTTACTGGAGGCCCGAAGGACTTAACACCATGCCCGAAGGACTTACCGATGACCCAAAGGATTTAACATCTGGGTCTCACGCTGCTATGGCTGCCGCTCTTTCTGGACTCACGCTACTCATACTCCCGCATCATGCCCAAAGGACTTACTGATGGCCCGAAGGACTTATCACCATGCTCGAAAGACTTACTGGTGGCCTGAAGGACTTAACACCGTGCCCGAAGGACTTACCGATGACCCGAAGGATTTAACATCTGGGTCTCGCGCTGCTATGGCTGCCGCTCTTTCTGGACTCACGCTACTCATGCTGCCGCATAATGCCCAAAGGACTTACTGATGGCCCGAAGGACTTATCACCATGCTCGAAAGACTTACTGGTGGCCCAAAGGACTTAACACCATGCCCGAAGGATTTAACATTTGGGTCTCCTGCTACTATGGTTGCCGCTCTTTCTTTTCTTTAGTAAATTCTTTGACAATTCTTCAAATACTTGTCTAGAAACAAGGAAAAATTGATATGCCTCTGTGATGCATGCAATGTCGTGCCTTTTTCTTATTCTCTTTTTCTTCTTTCTTTTCTTTCAATTTTTTCTTTTTCACTTTTTCTCTTTTTTCTCTATTTTTCCTTCAACTTCTTCTTATTTTCTTTTTCTTTTTCTTTTTTCTTCTTACTCTCTTTCTTTTTTTTTTCTTTTTCTTTTTTTTCTTTTTTCTTTCAACCCTTTTTTGTTCTAAAGCCTTACACCCTGAAAGGTCGTTCCTCAGATTTCTTCATATCTTTACTTCTTCACTGTATGCTCTTAAATCCTCATTTGATCAATCACTTCGAATCTAGATTAACATGCTTTCAAACCTTTTATGCGGAAGGCTTTCTTGTCTTCGGGGTTATCACCCGTCTTCATAAATGATCTTCTGGTTCTTATATTATTCTTATAAAAACCCTTGTCATCTTCTTCGCTTGGTGTTGCCCTATTTAACCATGGGCTCCACTGCTTTGAATCTTCTGACCCATCATACAGAGCCTTGATCTATTTCTAGTTACCAGGGTGAGCCAAAATGCTTCCATCCCCTGAACTCATCCTTGATCTTCTCGTAGCATTTCGACAGGAACTACCTCTCGGTCCTTATGCTTTAAATCTCATCATCATTCATTTTTAAAGTAATGTAAAAGGTAATTTACTTGTGTATATTTCAAAAAAATAATGATTGTTTGAGAAGATAACATTCATTTTGAAAATCACAACTTGGAGGGGATACCAAACATTTTGAAAACATTGTTTGGGACAAATGGTAAACATCCTCTCTTTTTTTAAGGACCAATTTTTTTTTTAAATTAATGTTTGGAGAATGGTAAACAAAATTCAAAGTATATTGCCAAACATTTTTAAAAACTAATGTTTGGGGGAAATGGTAAACATCAAAGCTTTGGGAGAAAATGTCAAACCTTTTAAAACATGTTTGCCCCCGAAATATCAAACACCATAGCACATCTGCTTCAAGTTGCCAGAGATCAACTCTAATGAAGCGCATATTTAGAAGATTTTGGCCATTATGGAGATATATGCCAATGTATAGTTTCTTCTGGTCTAATAGGCTTTTGAGAGGAACAACCCTACCTAGTTTCTACCCCGTTTAATGTGGCTCTCTTAATCTCACTATCTCACCATGCCCCATTATTCCCTCATTTGGGTGTCGATCAAGCACTTCGAAGTTTGACGTTCCTTGAAGCAAAGTTAACCCCTATAGGCGGAAAGAAATCTGAAGACATTCTCATTCAACTTAGATATCTATTGATGACCAGAATAGTCTTTGGGGCTTGTAATGTAGGCCTTTGGTTTATGGTTAAGTGAAACAGTATTTCTGTACTTGTGTAACTTGGATATGCCCATTATTCCTTCCCTTTTTTGGATCACTCTAGACTGCCCATTTTCGGGTTTTCACCTTAGAGTTCATTTCCTTTCTTTTTATTGTAGGCTGCCTTGCATTCTGGCTATATACTGATGTTCGTTTTCTGTTCAATAATATTTGATCCTTCAATACTCCTTGAAACTGAGATTTCTTGAATGAAGGACTATGAATACATTTCTGGGAATTCTTGTGATTGGCATGCCCAGATGAAATATTATCCTTTCTTTCTTTTTTCTCTTTTTTTTCTTCTTTTTCACTTTTTCTCTTGGATCGTTCTAGACTGCCCATTTTTAGGTTTTCACCCTAGAGGTCACTTCCTTCTTTTGTACCTTCAGATCAGTGTATTTTGGTTGGATATTGATGCCATCAGGCTCAGGCAGACTACTCTTTTTCTTCATTTTTAGGATCACTCTAGACTACCCATTTTTGGGTTTTCACCCTAGAGGTCATTTCCTTTTTCAAAATTGGCAATCTTCGGGCTGACTTGTCTTGTCTTGGCTTCAATTCGAGCTTCTATACTAATTTTCAAAACTGATATTTACTTGAAATGTGGATTCCTTGTGTCTCTTGCACATAGTTGAAGTCTCGTTCTTGTATTGTTTGATCTGTGTGTGAAGCATATACAATATTCTTTCTTTCTTTTTCTTTTCTTCTTTTTTCTTTTTTTTTTCTTTTTTTTCTCTCTTTCTTCTTTTTTATTTTTCTTTTCTTTTCTTTTTTGTTTTGTTTTGTTTTCTTTTTCCTTTTGTTTTAGACTGCCCATTTTGGGTTTTTAGCCTTGAATCTCTTTCTTCTTATTCGAGTCTATGAATGTATCATCGAATCAACACGTATCTACACTGGTATTGATGATATATTCTGCTCGAAGTTACTTGCCTCTCTGCAGCTCTTCTGATATTTACTCGATCTGGATTGCTTCGGCCTTCTGATTACCATTTCTCTTCTCTCTCTTTTTTTTTGGTTTTTTGTTTGGACATATCCTTATTTTCAACCACTTTCTTCTGATGGTTTTCTGATCTTGGTATCCAATCTGTCTGGACTCATCTCTGTCTTCTGGTAAAGTAAAAGAATATCATTCGTTGTCAAATTCACAGATGTCCTGAGAATGCCTTCAGGGGGTAGAGGTTTAGGGTCAACTCTCATTTCAAGGATCTTAAACGACAAGCGCCTGAGAAGATAAATTCCTAAAATGGGAACTGCCCATTGTCTAAACACTCGCTTTGTTCCTCTGTTGGCCTAAGTAAACTAGCAGATACTCACATTTACAATATCCCCACAATATTCAATCTCTTCTAAATATATGCAACTTAGAGTTGATCTTTGAGACTGTAGTAAATGTACTGTTGCATTCAAAATTCGAGGACCTGGTATAGAAATGATATATACATGTCTATTCAAAAATGCGTGTATATGCGTATGGGAGAACAAAACTACCCTATAAAAATAAAATGTTTAAAGAATCAAGAATGTAAAAATGCTTTTCTAAATGGAAATGTGATTTTTAATTCTAAAAATATCAGTTTGAGAGTTTTTTTCTTCTTTTTTCTTTTTTTCAAAGCATTGAGCATTTCTTTGTGAACTGATGGGAAAACCATAGGGACCTCCGGACTACCTCCCGAGTACTAACTCATTTCGGTCCTTTGTAGTGTAGGCTTGTGCCACTTCTATTGTTTTTCCTTGCTGGATCAATTCTTGTCATGACTCCCTCGTCAACCAACTTCTTGATTTCTTCTATTAACAACCTCAAATTTCTTGGTGCCATGCCCCGGTGCCTTGATGTAGAACACACATGCACTGTATGAATTAAAACTGTGGGCAGATGAGCTGGGTGTAATCTTTATCGGCCCGGAGGTAAGGTACTAACCGTTGACCAGATGAGGCCATATGGAATACTCTAAATATCTCTAAATATGTACTTGTTTGAGGAATTTTTCTCGGTGATTCGGAGGAATCTGCATGTCTTCTTCTCTTACGATCACGAGAACCTTGAAAGTGGTACCCATTTATCTCTTTCTTTCCTTCTGCTCCTAGACAGGTCTGGTCTTTAAACTTAGGTCTCAGAGTGCATGTTCGTTTCTCTCTCCGACTGTCATTAAGTCCTCAAAGATGGCCTTTATTTTCTAGAGCATCTTATTAAAGAAGAAATATGAAAGGTGGCATGTAAGTCACTTTCCTCTTCATCTACGGGAGGCTGTACCTGGGTCGCTAAACACAGCCACCTCAAAGCACATTTCTTGAAGCCTTCATTAGGTTTCATCTTCGTACCCTGGAGATACTGATGACTTGGTGACAGGTTTAAAGTATATATGTATTGCCCATAAAGAGTCGGTTAATTCTCTGCATGACTACACTTGGTCTCTACTCAAACAGTTGTACCATATCACGGTAGGTCCTGCTAGACTGTCGTAGAAGTAGTGGATCGGCAATTTTTCATTCTTGATGTAGCCTTCTATCTTTCTACAGGACGTGGTCAGGTGAATCTTGGGGCAGCTTGTTCCGTCATCATGCGTAAATCTGAGAATCTTTGAAATTCGGAGGAATGACCAAATCAGGGTTCAAACAGAGTTTTCTTGCATCGAAGGCATCAAACTTCTTCTTTTTCTTTTTTCTCTCGAGCCCATCTTTTAACTGCTCGAATATTGATTTTTGAGTGTCTTGAATTCTTTTATCCATGATAAAACCCTAATTGGTCTTTGAATTACTCCTCATAAAGTTTATGCAAGGTAATGATAATGCAAGGTAATGATAATGTCATGTAAAACATGTCAGGATCGTGCAAAGCAATGCAATGCAATCCTAAAATATAAACATGAATGCAATAAGGTATTGATTCCAAAAATGATCCTCATAGAACGGCGTTCATTGAGGCCAAAAGGTTTCATTATATCATATATTAGATATTTATAGTTACTGATAAGCTTCAGTGCCTACTTTCTTAACTTCATCCAGTAGTCCAGTCAGCTTGCCTCTGTAGTCCAACACTTGATCCATGTTCTGACAAAGCCTGCCACCTTGTTGAGCCGCCTTACCTGCTCAAGTAATATCGATCTTCGGGTCTTCATCTATCCCCTACTTAGTCTTTCGTAGCTTGGAAGTTGCCCTTTCCAACTGAAGAGTGTTGAATTGTCATTGCTCTGTCGTAAACTTGTTTCTAAAACTCTTGTTAATGGTTAAGTTATTCTATAGCTCATCTCTGGAGACTATCGTACCTATTCCCAATTTCCTCAAACATACCTGATAAGATCCTGACTTGATTCTTACTTGACTAGTTTCTCTTCTTTCAATATTCCGAGTCGTCTTTCAACTGGACAACACCGTTCATCTATTCTTTAAAGGTGACCCAATCTGATATTCTTAAACACTCAGGAAAGCTTCTGATGATCATTCTGCAAATTCAATTTTATCCAAGTTATCTCTCTCTTATCTGAACTGGCTAAACTCGAAAGAATATCCCTCTCCTGGGATGCCCCTATCTCAGATCTTCAAATTTAACTCGCTTGAGTGACCCACTTCGGTATTACTCGAACTTTGTCCTGGATATCGATTCCTCCTCAACTTTGCCCCCCGGGTGATTGTTAGCTCACTATAGAATTAGGGAACTCCGTCTTCAAAACCTAAAATCCTCATCGCGATAAGATCTTGAACTCATTCCTCAGGGCCCCGCAATCTTCAATACCGTGACCCAAACTTCTTAAACGGTAACTGCCTCTAGAACGTGTGTCGTAATCTCTCGGATAAGACGGTCTCTTCGCTAGAGACTTCACTGAGGTAATAAGGCTCTTGTCGATGAACATTAGGAGTAGTTCGGTATACCCCACAGGAATCAAGATATATTTCTTTTCATTACTTGCTTCTCAAGTTTCTTCTAGACCGAGCTCTATTTTTTGAAAGCCTAACTCAAGCATACCCTCCGCCTATTTATTAATGCAGATCTCAAAAAGGGTTCAATTTTTCGTATTTGGCTGACTTGGAGGTAGAATTCTGACTATCCCGCTCTCTATTATGATCCTTAATCGGTTCTTCTTTCGGTTTGATGGATCGCTTACCTTTCGTCAAAGTGTTCATCTGATTCATCACGTCTTCCCTCTGTTTTTTTTAACTTTTGCACTTTACTTTGCTCATTACCAGTACCGTGTCTGACCTGAAGTCTTTAGATGGTTATTCTTCTATTGTCTCCGATCTTGTTCTGGGACAAAACCCTGGATCCGTGCCCTCTAATATCTGACCAGACGACCCTTTGCCGATTATGAACGATTTCTGAGATTTGAGGAACCACTTCGGGAATCAATACCCTATAAATGCGATAATGCATGCACATGCGATGTTGATTCTCGAACAGTCTTTGAAAAACTTTCAATAGAGAAAATGTATGTTTGCAAGAAATTAATAATGAATTACAGCCTTGATTGAATTTATTCTGGAGGCCTTGACTTCGGGAAGCAAAACCTGTGCTCCACGTCTCGACGTCGTCTTCAGGATGATGGATGACTCTGTCTTCTCCTCTTATTCTATTCTATGGACTCGTGACGTCGTGATCTTTATTTTTGTGGCTTCTAAAAAGGACATCAGACAATATATTTTCTTCTGTAGATCTGGGTACGTCTAAACAGGGATGGATTCTATCGATCCTATGGGAGTATTTTTGGGGTTTAAATTAAAATTTTCAAGGATCATTTGGTTGAAAATTTCCTCTTTTTATTATCAAAAAGTTTTAACTTACTTAAAAAATGAAACTTTTAGGTTTCTTTTTGTTATTATTATTATTCTGAAAATTTTATGAGGGAAGAAGTTTCAAAGCAAAATAATAATATTTTCACATTTTTTCTTTTTTTTAAACGAGTTAAATTAAAATCTGAGATTTTTTAAAAAATGGTCAAATGTGAAGATTTAAAATTGGGGTTCTGCGGCCTTGACTGAATCTTCTGCGTCGCACGTGCCTTACTATCGTACCGTCTTCTTTCGCGATTGGTCTTTGCTCGGCCTAACTTGATACTGTAATATTATCGTTTCTGGCAAAGCATACTTTTTCTATTTTGAAAGCCTTTTAATGAACTGTTCTTGAATCAACACCATGATATGCAACATGAATGCAAATAAAGGCGTTAATTCCGCTGGTAATCACCCTTTCGAACGACTTTCATAGGAATTAAAGGGTCCAGATTACAAAAAAAGATCCATATTACAAAAGGAGTCCTTATTACAAAAAGAGTCTCTATTACAAAGTCTTAATTACAAAATAAAGTTCTACACATAATCCCTAGCTCTACCTCCTAACCCTTCGACAGCTCTGAGCAACTTGATAAACCTTGGTGCTTTTTCCATGTCCGGGGTTACGAAAGGTCGGAGAGTCGCGGCTTCGGTAGCTAAGTCATTCACACACCTTGTATCTCGTTGTATGTCCACCTTCAGGGTCTCGTGTGTATACTTTGGCACTACACGCTTGTTCGGCAAATCGTTACCTCGGATCTGTTGATTAATCTCTGACCAATGTCATACAACTGGATCGATGCCATCCTTCCTAAGACACCTTTTTTCCATGATGAAAGATTTTCTAATCGGGCAAACCACTTGAATCAACGCCTCTATGTAATGTGGATGCAATGATAATGCAACAAAAGTATGTGTAAAATAAAAATAAAACACAAAAAAATGAGTTAGTACCGGATAAAAATAATAAATACATAAATAAAAGGACAAATAAAATAAGGTAAACAAAAAAACCCTATTTATCCCGTCTAAAACACCTAAGGTTATCCGCATGGCTCTAAAGGGTGGGTTTCTATGTTCTCTACATGCAGTGTTGGTGCTAGGAGGTACCCGAATTGTCCTTGCTGTCCCCTACTAAGTCTAGCAAGGCCCCCGATCATCACCCATTATAGGCTCCTTTCAACCGGGTTCAATTCAGGGGGACCCATTCGCTTATGCCCGTACGAAGGAATGATATCCTTACAAAAACATAAGGTACTTGCTAGGCCCATACGGGAGAACGATATCTCCACGAAAGCATTAGCGTTTTCCCCCACTTAAAAAACGAGTTTATATGCCATATTTTAATTGCGTTAAAATAAACGCGCAATTATAACCGAATGTTAATTTAATAGTCACTTTAACCCGGAATTTTTAATGTTAATAAAGCGGTAATTATTTTAAAAAGCTTGACTCTCTTCTTGTTTTCGAAAAACAAAAATTGTCCCCAGCGGAGTCGCCATCTGTAGCGATGTCCTTTTTGCTAAAAAAACAGGGTTTTCGAAGTGTTGGTTGTCTTCCGGATATAAAAATATTGATCCGTGGGGTTTTTAAAAAAACCGCGTTTTATTTAAAAATTGGAGTCGCCACCGGCCACTTAGGTAGGCCGGACACCATAAAACCAGAGATTCAAAAACTTTGAGTTCGGGAGTCGGTTACGGATGGGGAAGGATTAGCACCCCCACACCGCCCAAAATTGGTACTTTAATAATTACCGCTTTATTAATATTAGATTTTCCGGATTAAAGTGACGATTAGTTTAAAATTCGGTTATAATTGCGAATAAATTTTAAAGGCCTCGTTATCCAAGAGTAAACGCCCAACCACTATCATTACGCCTGATACTGGCCCCGTTTACGCTAAGATAAAAGGGCACCACATTGACATTATATATTCCATTATGCAAACTTAGTGAGCAAAATATAAAACATGGCAAATAATTTAAATACAATACAAATAAATATTAACATAATAGAATACTAATCTAACTTAAATAAAATACTAATCTAAAACATACATACATAAATATTAATCTAACTCATAAATAAAAAAACAAATCTAACATAAATAAAATATTAATCTAAGACATAAATTTAAAACATAAACAAATACTAATCTAAGACATACATACATAAATATTAATCTAACTTATAAAAACAAATCTAACATAAATAAAATACTAACATTCATAAATATTAATCTAACACATAAAAAAACAAATTTAACATAACTAAACTATTAATATAAAACATAAACTTAAAACATAATAAATACTAATCTAAAGCTTAAATAAAATACAAAGTAAAAAGAACACAATTTTAAATTAACTAATACTTCATTAAATCATAAAAATTACAACATAAATAAAAAGGAAATAAAATATACCTAACTAGGAGCTCGAATAACGAACCCCGACTGAACCCCATCGGGATCTACCACGACCTCTCCAAAATTTTTAACTAGATCAGACCTAAAATAGGACCCCGATCAAATGTTGGATCGAACCAACTGGGGCCGAGGGCACTGCCCCCAACCCCGGCTAGCCTTGCGGCCGGCCATGCTCCCAATTGGGGAGCCAATTGCATGGCAATTTTGGCGTGTTTTTGGGCGTCCAATTCTCCAATTTGGCTGCCCCCATGCCTTGTATTTATAGGTATGGGGTGGGTGAAATGGGTGACGTGGAGCAACATGCTCCACGTATTTTCTTCCATTTTTTTAATAATATATTTTTATTATTATTTTTTTATTTTTCATTAATTTTATATTAATATTAATATTATTAAAATAATACTAATAACACTAAAACCCGGTCAAAAATGAGTGATTACACAAGGTGGGCACGTGCCCACCCTAACCATAGTGTGGATCCGCCAGTAGAGTTGACCCGAGATTTGGGTTTGATGGTTTAATAAATCAATTGGAGCCTTGAAACAATGTTTAAAGATGTTTTAGATGTGATTTTTGGTCTTAAAACTGTATTTTCTAGGTTCCAATATTGATACTTGTTCATACCGTGTCAATGTTGTATGAACACATACAAAAACTAGACAAAATTGTGAGTGAGTATCGATATTGCCTTCATGAATTATCGATGATGTTTATCTAGTACATATATTCATAGAGTGGTATTTATATTGATCAAATTTATTGAAAAAACGAATATTGTTTTAGTATTGGCACTCAGAATGAGTACCAATACTCGTATGACTGGTATTGATACTTATAGAGTGATATCAATACTGATTTGAATATTAGAACATTGAACACTAGTTCAGTATCGATACTCATATGTGACCACCACCACATTTTCCAGAAATCGGTGACCGTCCGCCACGAGCCACCGCTAGTCGGCGCCAGAAACCTAAAAAAACTTTCTTTTCACTCCTGAAACCAGATTCAAACTCGTTTTTTAAAAAGAACCCTTTTCTTTTCTTTTATGAAAAAAACAGAAACACCATCTTCTGCAAAACATCTATCCGTCCGACTCACCATTCGTGGCCCCAACAGGGGCAGTAGGCTTGTCGTCAGCGTGGAAAGATGCCAACCAAAGAAGGAGAAGCTTCCAAAGACGAACAGACACGAAGAGGGATACAAAACCTAGAGGTAAAAAGATCTAAAACTGTAATCTATATATGTTTTACGCTTTAAATTGAAAAACGGGAAGAGGTATACCTCTGGAAATTTGAGGCTGCTTTTCTGCTCTATTGCTTTGAAATTGCCGAATGGTTACAATGGTTAGGGCTTTTTGTAATATAACCATAATTACATTCATTTAAAAAAAGAGAATGAAATCAGAAAACCCCCTATTGGCTAATACACGTCCTTTTTGTTTGGATTCAACTACTATTATGCCATTCTGTAATTCTTGTGCCCTATGATTTTTTCGTTGTGCCTTTGATTTTGTTTTTTTGTGTGCCTTCTTGCATGTGATCGATCGGTGGAAAGGGGATCCAGAGAGAGGAGAGGCCACTACTCGGACGTGGTGATCTGGACGGTCATCAACAAAGCCTGGGTTCCACTCAGCAACTAAAGAGATAGGGGTGTGGAGCACGCGCGAGCCGGGAGATGAAAGGCCTCCAGTTGCATTGCACGCACGGAGGAAATGGAAGGTCATGAACCACTTCGTGAGCTTGTGGAACATTTGAAAGGTCATGGTTGGATCACACGCGCGGCGGGTGCAATCTGGACCGTTGGTGGTGATATAAATCGTCATATCGAGCTAGATCCAACGGTCTTGATCTGGCTGCACAAGGATAAAAGAGGGGTTATCAGATTAGGTTATTTAGGGTTTAGTTATTTATGGGCCATAACGGGCCAAATGTAATAATATGTAATATTTTTTGCGGTTTTAAATGTAAATGGACTAAATTTTAATAAATATGGGCTTTTTATTTATACACATATATTTGAAAGCTGATGCATATGTATACCTTGGGTTTTCTTATTTAAATAATGTATGCTAATATAAGTAAACAAAACAAAGAAAGAAGAACACCAAATGATAACAAAAGACTTGGGCTAATTGTAAAAAGAATCGGGTCATAGTAACCATAATAATAACACTACTAATAACATATGGTAATAATAAGATAACAATGATATACTATAGTGTTTAGGTTTTCTTTCTTTTCAAATAGGTAATAATAATATATAAAATTACGATGATAACAACTATATTTACCAGTATGATATTAGACTATTTTGTTATATGTTTTGATTACAGTTGAAAATGGATAAAGCCTACAATTTGATAGTAGCAACATATATATCAGCCCCCTTATTGTACAATGTAGAAGGGGTTATCACCCCGGATAAAATTAGTGATTACAGCTGCCCCTTTCTACTTAACCTTGTAGAACAAGAATAAAGCAAAGACCATATGCACTAATTTTATCTAACTTCCCTGTTAGACGATTTGCTCCTTCGAAGTGGCAACGAACAAATCCAAATATCTTGTTTTTCTGAAACGAAAAAAACAAACTAAGTAACGCTAGCATGTCTTTCTGAAGCAGCAAAAAATAGACCAGTTAACAAACGACTCATTCCTTTGGAGCGGTAGCGAATGAATCCAAACTTTGCTTTCCTAAAATGGCAAAAAGCAAATAGGGTGATGTTGGCATATCCTTTCGAAACGACAACAGACGAGCCAACTAACCTTCAAACGACTCATTCTTCTGAAATGGCAGTGAATGAATCCAAATAACTTTACTTTCCCGAAATGGCAGAAAGAAAAACCAACCAGAGATGCCACGTTCCTCCAAAGCGATAGTGAATAGATAGATGCATTTCTCCGAAGTGGTAGTGTACAAACCAGATATCAATTCTTCAAATGAAGATTCCATTCTTCTTGTGCATAGATGGACGAGCTTTTTACTGTTCGAAAGTTCTCGAGCTATGGGTATCTACCTCTTTTGTTCTGAGATCCTGGTGTGGTGAATTTTGAAGTCCTTCGCCTAAGACCCTATCAAGATTTTACTTTGTCCCCGACTCCTCTTCTCAAAGGGTTCCCGATCTTCCTTTGGATATCTATGAGAAGACATGAAAAACTGTAATGATATGAGTTAGCATGCTCCTAACCTAGGGATGCCTAACTAAACATGATGCATGAATGATAACAATTTTAAACTTTCTCGGGCAATTTCTCTTCTTTCCCCCTTTTACTCGCATCCTCTATTTTTTCTGTAATATCCCCAACCCGAGCCTAGTAGCATCTTACTAAAAGTAGTAACTTAATTTAAATTAGGGAATTGTGATATCCCTAAACCAGGACTAGAAATTGTTACCACTATTTAAACTTATTGGCTAGTTAAATTATGTCCAAATTGAATGGAAGAAAGGAGCTATTTGTGACAATTAGAAGGAGGACACTTGAACTATAGTGACTAAATTGAGCTATTCTCTAAACTGAGTGATCAAATTAAAAAGGACCAAAATGAATAGAAAATGGAAATGCATGATTGCATGGTAAAATCAAATTTGATTATGGACAATCCACATGTCCCCCAAGCCTTGCATGACCGGCCACTTTAGGTGGTATACACCATCTTCTTCATTTTTTCATCAAACCTAAAACACCATTGAGAGAAAGAAGAGAAAATGCAAGCTTAATTCATGTGGGGATTGTGATAAAGCTTTGAAATTGTGTTCAATTTTAAGGTAATGTTTAGTGTTCATGAATTCCTCTTTGATTTTGTGATTATAACAACTTGTTTGGCTTGAGAAATGTTAGATTGATTGCTGGAAATTGATTAAGAGTTTTGTATGTGTTCTTATATTGAACCAATTGGTATATATGTCTAGTGAGAACACATTAGAATCGAATGGCCTTTGAAATTGATGTTGTCATTAACCAAATTGATGGTGAATTGTTATGTTAGTTGCTGGAAAAACTTAGATGATAATTAGAATGGATGATTGATATGTGAATTGGAATTCTTGTTGCTGGAAATTCTAGTGAGATGATGTCTTATTGAACCAATTTGAAAATATTTCTCAATTGCCCTATTTTTATAGGTTTGACACATAATTGGACTGACTTAGACATGTATGAATGAGTATATATGTTGAACAATCATGTTAGAATCCTTGTCTAAGTGATTAATGAAGCTAGAATCTAACTTAAGGAAATCTGTCTAGAAGACTCTATTTCGGGCAGTAAGTTTAAAAATTTGTAGGAAATCACATAGACCAAATTAGGGAATAAATCTTATATGTACAGAACCATGAGTATGTCTAGTTTCGTATGCAACAAACAGAATCGAATTTTGAGTTATAAAATAGTTTGTAGAGATTAATCTCTAAGGACAGTGCAAACTGTCCAGTGGCATAATTTGGTCTGTTTTTAAATAAAAAACTGTATTAGTTCACAATGAATAAAAAAGCAAGGCCTATCTGGTTAGAAGCAAAATTAAGTTAGCTTTCTAACGATGTAAACGGTTCGAAATTCTGACGTACGGAATAAAAGATATGAACATTTAAGCAAGTAGTGCACATGCTGCCAGGCAGCAACAGTCTTGATGTTTTGAATTGAATGCTTGAATGTATGGAGTCATATAATGACTTAAATGGTTGCTGGATTCAACCTAATACACTATGCATTATATGTAATGATAGATCAAGTGGAAATTAAGGAAAAATGGGCTCACATAGATCAGCAAGCTAGTAGAGGGAAAGGGATTTCGATCCGGGAACATCAATAGCTCAGAAAATTCCTGTGAGTGTAGTTTAAAGTTTAGAGAGGGTGGTAACCTCTCCAAGTCCATTTCTGATTTGAATTACTTATTGATTCTTAGTGTAAATTGTGTAATGAGCTTTCTATTGAGCATTAGCAAGGTAAGTGCTCTTTTGAGAAGTTTTGAGTGGTTACTTGATTGAGAAGCATGTTTGAATTACAATTGATTGCCATGATATGCTTCTTGCTTAATTTAACTCTATTGAAATGAAGCATGTTTGTTATAATTAGAAGTAACTCAATTCATTGTTTAATGACATATTGATTGACATACCCTCATTGAGTATTGGAATATTGATTACTTGACTACTGATATTGGAATTGCCATTGAACCCTATTCGAAAAAATGGCTATTGGCACTAGATGTGCATATTGATTCAAACTATATATTGAAATGGTTAAAATGATGTTATTGTAAGCCTTTGTCTAGAATCGGTCATAGATATAGTTGGCATGACATAGAGTCCATAGAGCTCAGTGTCGGGGTAGACTACGGTCCGAGACATTCGTCCTTATTTGGCGATAGTAGGAGGGAAGAATTGTTATTGGTCATTGGCGACAATAGGATGGATTAGTGACCGGTACTTGTACCATATTGATTATTGTTTTGGTGACAGTTTGGTTGGGGACTCGAGTATCTAGACTGAATAGTCGATTCTCAAGGATATACTTAAAATGAAAGACATACACCACATCTATTGAATCCATAAAAGAAATAAAGGAATTGTATTGGTAAATGCTATATGATTGACCCATTGATGTTTTTCGAATGGAATATTGTACTCTTTATTATGCAATTGATGATTGATACATGCTTATAGTATGAACCTCACATTGGTTATGATTGAAATTGCACATATGGTTATTGTTTTATTGATTGTTCGAATGGTTCCTTATTGATAGGGGAACCATACCATCTATTAGATGGTTCGTAGTTAAGACTTGTTTGTATGGTTGCTTTTATTCTTTAAACTCACTCACTAAGCTTTGCTTATCAAGTCTCCTTGCTACGGTACAGGTTAATATCGGATCCTATCTTGAAGTCAAGGCTCACTCAAGTCACATTTTGCTTGAAAAGTATGTATTCAATTTGTTATAGCACTTCTAGGATGGTGGCACCTAAGGCTTGTAAATATATGATTATCTAGTATGGTTTGTATAACTTAACTTAAATTAGAACTTAAGCTGTAATGTTTGCATTTTGAGCATGTATGCGCATAGTTTAACTATTATGCTTGATGATTAAAAATTGAACCTTGACTATCTCATGTGCTTGCTATGCTTCCATCCAACATAGTGTAAGATGACTAAACTTCAATAGGTATAATGGAAATTCTCCTAAATATGCATAAAGCTTATTGGTCACCTTAGGTTCTAGTTTGAAATGTTCATATAACATTGAAGTATGCATAATTGATCATGTCCTTCCAAACATAGATTGATAACCACTTAAATGTAAGCTAACGACTTAATATGAGTAGGTTAAAATCGAATGCATCATCCCTCTTCCCCATTCGATAGACTTACTTGCTTAGCAAGTAAGTTTGAAACTTGTTACTTGATATTTAAGTACACTTGAATCTCATTGAACTTGCTTGTCCTAATCTAATTGTTCTTGTTGGTACCTATATGTATTGTGTAGTAACATGCCTAATCCTACTAAGGGGGTTTGAGTATGTTACATTTTCTTCTTCGTGATGGCGGTGCTTCCTCCCTCACTCGGGTTCACCTTTCATGCCCCCTTTTTGAGTTCTTGAACCTTTTGTTCTAAAGTGCCTTTTCAGATTTTCACTTTAGAGAATTTTTTTCTTTTTTTTCTTTTTTCTTTTTTCCTTTTCTTTTTTTCTTTCTCTCCTTTCTTCTTTTTTTCTTTCTTGGGCACCCTTGCGGGTTTTCGCCTTTAGTCCCTCGGACCTCAACATGAACAGCGTCCGATGCCTTTCCGTGATAGATCTTATCAACTTTGCCTTCGTTATCCTCTTGTCGCAATTTTGGCGAATTCCTTTCCTATCTGGGAATAAACCTGCACTTAATAGGTTAGATCATAGTAATGCCAAGAAATCTTTTTCCTTTTTTATGCTATGTCAATCTATCTGTGAAACAGACAATAAGGACTAAAATACTAGTTTATTGAAACTTGAAGGAATATTAGGATAAATTTGAAAGTCTTGGAAAACATGAGAAAATGAAAAAAGAAAAAATATGTAGATAATATCGACTGCATGAATGATGAGAACTCATCAACCTTAGTAGATTTCTCGCTAGCCACCCTTGACCATTTCCCCTGATGATTTGAAGACCGAAGCATAAACCTTCAACTGAAACGAGGCTCGTCAGTTGGATGCCGAAATTCAAGTCTATCTAAACCGTCCTTTTTTGATTTTCAATTCAGAGCCTCCTTTGGTTTTAAGGAACCCATTTTCGGGTTTTCACCTTAAACCCCCCATTTTCTTCTTTTTTTTCATTTTTCTTTTTTTTACACATAATACTTCTTGACAGAGTCTGAGTTTATTGGGTTGCTCAATTCTTTCCCATCCATTTCTGTTAAAATTAACGCTCCCCAGAGAAAACCTTCTTTACGACATAAGGCCCCTCCCAATTTGGCATCCATTTTCCTCGAAAGTCTCTTTGATTCAACAAGATCTTTTTTAGCACTAGATCTCCCTCCTGAAACTCCCTTGGGCGAAATTTCTTGTTATAGGCTGACATCATTCACTTCTGATACATATGATTATAGAAAATAGCTTTCAACCCTTTCCCGTCGATAAGGTTCAGTTGATCAAACTTGGCTTGTATCCATTCAGCTTCATCCAACTTAACTTCTTTCAAAATTCGAAGTGACAGAATTTCTACTTCGATGGGTAGTACTACTTCAATGTCGTATACTAAGTAATACGGCATTGCCCCGGTGGAAGTTCTCATGGATGTTCGATAGGCAAACAAAGAAAAAGGGAGCCTCTCATGCCAATCCTTAAATGTCTCTGTAGTTTTTGCTAAGATCTTCTTAATATTCTTGTTTGCTGCCTCCACCGCTCCATTCATCTTGGGGCGATAAACGGTAGAATTATGGTGTACAATCTTGAATTTTTCACACACCTCGGTCATCATCCTGTTATTCAAATTGGAAGCATTATCGGTGATAATTCTTTCGGGCAGACCATATCAACATATAATTTCCTTCTTGAGAAACTTGTAAATCGTTGCTCTTGTGAAATTAGCGTATGAGGAAGCTTTCACCCACTTGGTGAAGTAATCGATGGCCACTAAGATAAAGCGGTGCCCGTTGGAGGCCTTCGGGTGTATCTGACTGATGACGTCCATTCCCAAGTAGCGAAGGGCCACGGAGAATTCATGGTGTGGAGAGGCACCGGCAGGGAGTGTATCTTATCGGTATAGATTTGACATTTGTGACATTTCTTCACATAACTGATGCAATCTCCTTCCATAGTTGACCAGAAATAGCCATATCTTATGATTTTTCTTGCCATCGAGAATCTGCTTGTATGGGTCCCACATAAGCCCCCGTGGACCTCTACTAAAATGGTTTTGGCCTCCCGAGCACTGACACATCTCAATAGTATCTGATCCTTGCTTCTTTTGTACAAGATTTCCCCGTCCAAGATGTATCCTAATGCTAACCTTCTAATAGTCCTTTTCTCATTATCATCAGCCCCCTTTGGATAAGTCTGGAACTTGATGTATTGGAGGATGCCAAAATACCATGGATTACCGTCCCCCTCTTCTTCCAAACTATAGCAATGGGCCGGTACCTCAAAGTTTTGTATTTCAATTGGCCTTATCTCAATTACCCAACTTGCTTTGAATACGGCAACCAAAGTTGCTAGGGTGCCGGCCATCTGATTATTGTCTCTTGGAAAGTAGGTGAAACTGACTTCTTCAAAATCCTTGACCAAATCTTGGATCACGTTGTAGTACTTGATCAACTTTGAATCCCTAGTCTCCCATTCTTTTTGAAGTTGATAGATCACTAAAGAAGAATCTCTGAAACCCAAAGCAGCTTGACCTTTCTCTCTATGGCCGTTCGGAGTCCTGTGACACAGGCCTTATACACGACTATATTGTTGGTGCAAAAGAATTCTAGTCTACTTATGGAAGGGTAATAAACATTGTCGAGGGAGACCAAAACTGCCCCTATTCCATGGCCTAGGGCATTCGATGACCCATCAAAATAAAGCCTCCATCCCTCATTCTCAGTAATGGTCCTTTCTTCGGATAGATCACAAATCAAATCTTCATCCGAGAAATTGAAATCTAATGGCTCATAGTTAGATTTCTGAAGTAGCACCAATCCATGTGGAGACGATATCTATTCTAACTATAAATTGCGACGTGTACACTTGCACCAATTGCGAAGCACTCAATACGCGCAACAAGTTTTTGGCGCCGTTACCAGGGATTGGAATGAATGTCTTTGATCTTTATTTCTTATTGTTTTATTTTTGCTAATCGGTTTCAAGGTCTAACATTCTTTAGTTTTGCATCTGTGTATGACCAGGGCAAAACCAACAACACAAGACTGCCAACTTGAACCTGATATAGAGTGAGTTCTTCATAGAAGAAGACGAGAACAACGAGCAACAATGGCAGAACAACCTATTAATCCAGTCGGCAATCTGAATGCTGACGGTAATCTGAATGCCGTAGTAAGAGGAGGAGGAGCTCAAGTCGAACAACCTGTCCGAAATAGTCCCATCCGAGACTAATTAGAGGAAGATCTCAATGGTCTTAATCCAGGAGTTGTTGCACCTGAAATAGAAGCCCCCCACTTTGAATTAAAACCTGTGATATTTAACATGATCAATACAATTGGCCAATTTGGCGGCTTGGCAACTGTAGATGCCAGATAACATCTCAAATCATTCATGGAGATTTGCAATTCATTCAAAATACATGGAGTCCATGAGGGATAAGGCGAAAACGTGGTTGAATAGTATTCTATCCGAATCTATAGGATCTTGGACGGATTTATGTCGTGATTTGGCTCTACAAATATGACTGACAAGTTGTGTAACGATATTACTTCTTTTTGGTAGGCAGATGATGAATCCATATACGAGGCTTGTGAGCGGTACATAGAGATTTTACACAAATGTCCCATGCACGGATTCCTAGTATGGACACAAGTGATGATGTTCTACAACTCAGTGAACACACTAACAAGGATGATGCTAGTTGCCTCGGCAAATGGCATACTCCTCGACAAGTCACTTGAGGAAGCAATAGAGATTCTGAACCCTATTGCCAAGAATGATTATCAGTTCCCAACTACCCAAGGGGGAATAGATGAAACGCCACAATAAATGAGCTTGATTCATCGGGATCTATTTCCGCACAATTGGCAATGTTAACTAATTTGGTTAAAAATATGCAGCAACCAAGCAACACACATGAGATCAAGGTAGTAAATTCAATTTATGATTTATATAACGGTAACCATGATTCTTCTGAGTGTCCGCAGAACCCATAATCTAGCTTTTACATTGGAAACTACAACCGGAACAACAATGTGATGTCCAACACCTACAATCCAGCTTGGCAGAAGCATCGAAATTTTTCTTGGAGTAACCCGAATAATGCTCTTAATCAAAATGTTCATAATACACAAGCATCGGGATTCCAACAGAACATGTCTCGGCAACAGATGCCACAGCAACAGTCTACACCCTCTAGTTCTTTGGAAAACTCTCTTAATGCTTTCATGTTAAAAATTGAATCTTATATGGTTGTGAATAGTAATTTCATGAAGAAGACTGATGCTTTTATGAACAGGACAGAGATGAGATTGAAAAATTAAGAGGCAGCTTTGAAATCCTTGGAGACACAAGTCGGGCAATTCGCTCAGAACTTGAATATGAGACCACCAAGAGGTTTACCTAATGATACTGAGGTCGCCAAAAGAATAGGCCATGAGCAGTGTAAAGTAATCACCCCTTAGAGCAGACGAAAGCTTAATGATGCACCTGCCCAGCCAATAAAACGACCAGGAGAGCAATCCTTTGTTCAAAAAGAAGTAATCGACGAGAACCCCTCACCTAAAATTGATAAAACAGAAATTTCCCAGGCAATTCCAATTGCCCCAGCAAGTCCAATTGCCCAGGCAAGTTGCGATGAAAATCCCAAAAAGAAAGATGAGGAGATTCAAATTCCACCAATATTCCCACAGAGGTTAAAACGACAAAAGCAAGAGATCAATTCAAGAAATTCCTTGATATCTTGAAACAAGTCTACATCAATTTACCATTGGTGGAAGCAATCGAACAAATGTCGAATTATGCTAAGTTCCTTAAAGATATTGTCTCTAAGAGAACGAGGATAGGAGAATTTGAAACCATTGCTGTGAAGGAAGGATTCATGGCCATGTTGCACAACCGAATGCCACTTAAGCTTAAGGATGCCAATAGCTTCACCATACCATGTGCAATTAGAAATCACTATGTCGGGAAGGCATTATGTGCAATTAGAAATCACTATGTCGGTCTTCCAACGATTGGGAATAGGAAAGGTGAGGCCAACAACAATGATGCTACAACTTGCGGATAGATTCTATGTGCAACTAGAGGGAAAATCGAAGATATTCTAGTAAGAGTTGATGCTGATTTTATTATTTTGTATTGTGAAGTAGATGAGTTCGCACCTATTACCTTGGGAGGCCATTTTTAGCAACATGAAGGACTTTGATCGATGTGGAAAGAGGAGAACTCATTATAAGGGTAAACAATCAACAAGTTAAACTGAGTGTTTTTCAAACTCTCAAGAAAGCCGATGATCTAGAAGAATGCCAAGTAATCCAAGCCACCACTGAATTCAATTTTGACATGGAGGAAGATTGCCTTGACAATTGCCTCGACAATTGTATTATTGAACCTGAGGAACTTAAGAAGCCAGACGATGAAGAGCAGGATGAAACCAATTGGATAGCAAGTCGTCCAGGTAAGTATTTTGAACCACTGGATTACTCAGGTAAGGAAGGTAAAATCGAATAACCCTCTATTTAGCAACCTCTTATTCTTGAATTGAAACCATTGCCATTGCAATTAAAATATGCTTATTTAGGAACCCAAAACACATTGTCCATAATTATTTCTTCTAAGTTGCAGCCTGAACAGGAAAAGAGGTTGATTGACATGTTGGCATTCCACAAAAAGGTAATAGGATGAACAATTGCTGACTTGAATGGAGTTAGCCCAGCAATATGCATTCACAAAATCCTTTTGGAGGATGAACATAAACCAACAATTGAGGCACAAATGAGGCTAAACCATGCTATAAAGGAAGTCGTGAGGAAGGAAATCATCAAGTGGCTTGACGTCAGTATCATATATCCTATCTCCGATAGTACATGGGTAAGTCCGGTACAATGTGTACCGAAAAAGGGAGGTATAACCGTGGTAAGTAACGAAAGCAACAAACTTATTCCAACTAGGACTGTGACCAGTTGGAGGGTTTGTGTCGATTACCATAAACTAAATAAAGCTACTAGGAAAAATCACTTTCCTTTACCCTTTATTGACCAAATGCTTGACCGTCTTGCAGGAAATCTTTTTATTGCTTTCTTGATGGTTACTCAGGTTATAACCAGATCGCCATAGCACCAGATGATCAGGAAAAGACCACTTTTACATGCCAATATGGTACATATGCATTTCGAATGATGCTATTTGGATTATGCAATGCTACGTCCACCTTCCAAAGATGCATGATGACAATTTTCTCCGACAAGGTTGAAGGCTTCCTTGAAATCTTCATGGATGACTTTTCAATATTTGGAGACAACTTCGACAATTGCCTCAGCAATTTGGAGAATGTGTTAGCACGATGCGAGGAATCTGACCTAATGCTAAATTGAGAGAAGTGTCATTTTATGGTGGACGAAGGCATTATGCTCGGACATAAAATCTCGTCCAAAGGAATCAAAGTGGATAGAGCCAAGGTGGATGTGATTGAGAGATTGCCACCACCAACTTCAATCAAAGGAATCTGAAGCTTCCTCGGACATGCAGGTTTTTACAGGAGGTTTATTTATAATTTTTCCAAAATCTCTAAACCTTTGTGTAACTTGCTTGAACAGGACAAAACTTTTAATTTTGATGATTCCTACGTCCAAGCATTCGAAGCCTTGAAGAAGTAACTTGCATTGGCGCCAATCATTGTTCCACCTGATTGGTCCCTACCTTTCGAACTCATGTATGATGCAAGCGATTTCACGGTAGGAGCCATTTTAGGGCAGCGCATGGGCAAGATTTTCCATGTGATTTAATACGCTAGTAATACTCTAAATGGTGCGCAATCAAATTACACCACGACGGAGAAAGAATTACTAGCAGTAATTTTCGCATTTGATAAGTTCCGTTCCTACTTGATTGGTACTAAGGTAATTGTTCATACTGGTCATTCAGCAATTAAGTACCTATTTGCTAAGAAAGATGCCAAACCTCATTTAATTCGTTGGATTTTACTTTTACAAGAGTTTGACATTGAAATTAAGGACAAGAAAGGAACAGAGAACCAAGTTACCGATCACTTATCAAGGTTGGAAAAAGGCAATAAAGATTCAGACTCCTTGGAGATCCACAACACATTCTCGGATGAGCAGTTATTAGTTGCCACGGCAACTCCCTAGTATATCAATTTGGTTAATTTCCTGGTTAGTGGTATTTTGCCTTATGACCTTACTCACCAAGGAAAGAAGCAGTTCTGACATGATGCTAAACATTATTATTGAGACGAGCCTCTTTTTTTAAACAATGTGTAGATCAGGTGATAATACGATGTGTTCCCGAGGAGGAGCAGGACAATATGCTTCGACAATGTCATTCTTCACCCTATAGAGGCTATTTTGGATGAAATCGCACCGCAAAGTCCTACAATCCAGCTTATATTGGCCCACTCTTTACAAAGACGCTTAAGAATTCTATAAGAAGTGTAATCATTGTCAACGAACGGGGAATATTTTGCAACGACACGAGATGCCACTGTAGAATATCCTTGAAGTCAAGCTATTTCACATGTGTGGGTCAATTTTATAGGACCCTTTTCATCATCATTCCGCAATTTGTATGTCCTACCTGCCGTGGACTATGTGTCTAAATGGGTAGAAGCAGCTACAGTCCCCACAAATGATTCAACGACCGTGCAAAAATTCTTGCAAAAAAACATATTCATACGATTCGGGACACCGAGAGCAATTATCAACGATGGAAGCACCCACTTCGATAATAGGCTGATTGCCAAGATGTTGGAGCGATTTGGAGTGACACACAAAATTGCCACGGCATATCATCCACAAACAAACGGTCAAGCCAAAATTTTCAATCGTGAATTGAAGGTTATCCTTGAAAAAGTTGTCAACCCATCTCGAAAGGATTGGTCTATAAGAATTGATGAAGCACTAAAGGCCTATCGAACAACATTCAAGACACCTTTAGGCATGTCGCCTTACAGACTTGTCTACGACAAGACTTGCCACCCTTCAGTGGAGATAGAGCATAAGGCTTATTGGGCGATCAAAAATGTCAACATGGATTGAGAGAGTGCTGGACAAAAGTGATTACTGGACCTTAACGAAATTGAAGAATTCTATGCCGTAGCTTACGACAACGCGGGAATTTTTGCCCCAGCAATTAGTTATTCTCTTCAATTCTCGGTTAAAATTCTTTATGGGAAAACTGAAATTGAGATGGTCCAGGCCACTTGAATTCATCAAACCTTTCTCCCATGGTGTTGTGATAATCAAGTCCACCATTGACGGACATGAATTCAAAGTGAACGGACAATTATAAAGCACTATGCCATCAACCATGTTGAGCATGACAAAGAAGTGGTTACTTTTGGAGATGCATGATCATGCTCTCCTTTAGTATTTTTTTATTTATTTTTAGTTTTATTTTTAATTTTGGACTTATTTTATTTTTGGATTTATTTTTATTTTTGGTTTTTAAGATAAAAGTGTGTTTTTAGTTTAATTTACATTCTTTTTATCTTTATCTTTCCATATTTTTTAGGATCATTATCTTTTAGAATTTTTAGTTTATTTTATTTATCTTTATCTTTAGTTATTTAATTTTATCTTTATTTAATGTTTATTTTTCTTGTATTTGAATTTTAGGAAAAGAGTTCAAAATAAGGAGGAATTTTAAGATTAAAGTTTGACCTTAGAAGGAAATAATGGGCTGATTTTAAAGGCTTATAAAAACCTAGTTCATATTTATTTTACCCTAATTATCATCCCATTAAACCCTAGTTGACCACCCCTTAAAGTCCCACTAATCCTCCTTGCCGCCAACCTCACCAATCCCATCATCATCTTTTTATCCCATCATTCTTTCCTACTTTTCCTTCTTTTATCCCATTAGCCGAAAATCACTATCACCCCTACCAAATCTTACTTCACCATTAAACCTTTTAACCCCATCTAATATTTCTTCTATTCTTTACTCTTTCTTGAACTCTTAAAAGTTTTCTTTCTTTTTCTTTGTTTTTGCATCCAACCACAACCCACAAGAACTTATGGCCACCAAACCTAAAACCATGGCTCACCCAAGTTCATCTGAAGAACCATTATTCCGTCGATTTGCATCACCAACCATTGAAGAGAGATATCGTGCCAAGTTTGCAAACCGAAAGGTAAGGGAGGAGCAAGGTTTTGCCTACACCATAGACCAAAAGAACTTCGGCCTTGATGCATTAATCTTCAAAGTGATCGAACACCAAAAGTGGCAAATCCTTTGCCACCAAAAAAGCCGGGCAATATCTCATGGGTAAGAGAGTTTTATTCTCATTCTTCTAACCCCAAAAATCCATATGTTTATGTTCGTGGTAGGGCTATCCTTATCAATGCTGATGTCATCAACATATTCTATGGGATATACATTGAGAAGGATGAACATAAGGCTTTTGTCGACAATATCACGGCCGAAGGAGTCGAGAAAGTCTGCAAGGACCTCATGATCGAAGGGGCCGAATGGAATGGAGGAGCTCTAAATGGGATGGTAAATCACCTCATGCTAAAACTCGAGGCAAAATTGTACGATAAATTTGTTAAAACTTGTTTAATGCCTACTACACACAATACCGCCGTTTCATATTGTCGTCTTTTGTTAATTCATTCTATTTTGAACAAGTTAATTATTAATGTTGGACAAATTATATGTAATGAGATATTTTCTTGTAGTCAAAAGGATGTCGGTTCTCTTTTCTTTCCGAACTTAATATCCCAACTATGCGAGAAAGAGAATATGCCAAGTGATACGACGGACGAGAAATTACCCTCCAAAATCGGTTAGAACCACGCTCAATACTTGAAGATTATGGGTGAAGAACCGGCTAAAAAATAATAAGTGCCAAAGAAAACCCCAACACCAAAAATTGCCCGGGCAACCAACATTGCCTCGGCAATTCCCGATGCCCAGGCAGCTGACCCTACTTCGGTGAACATAGATTGAATTGAAGAGATTCTCCATCCTTTGACACACCAATTGGAGTGAATAGAGGCCCAGCAATTGCAATTCATGCGGTACATGAGGGACCATAGCGTAGCCCTGGCAACTAAAGATGCCGAGGCAACTGCCGCTCATGACACTGTACCTTTCCCGATATTTCCTACTGAACTAGTTGCCCAGGCAACTAAAGATGCCGAGGCAACTGCCGCTCACGACAAAGGTAAAGCACCTATGTCTGAACCAACTCACACCGAATCCTTACATGGATTTACCAATTTGGACGAGTCTATCTCTGAATTCGTAGCATCACGACCGGTCGCACCGCCAAAGCCAAAGCGAAGAGCTTTGATCATTGAAGAGACTAGTGATGAAGGTGAAGCAAACAAGGAGATTGCAAAGGTTCAAGCTGCACCACTAGCCACCCACATCCAACCACCGCGCTACAGAAAAAGAATCAAGCAAACGGCCCGAAAGAAACCCATCATTCAAGGTGACGACCTTTCTGACTAACTCTTTTGCATTTTATTTTAATTTTTACATGCATTGAGGACAATTCTTCTCTCGATTTGGGGGGTGTTTGTTTTTAGTTAATTTCATCTTTAGTTGCATTCATCTTTAGTAATCGCATATAAGTTGCATATGTTACTTGACATGCCTTTGATTGGATTTAATTGCTTGGGCTTGTTGAATATCTAATGATAAAATTTTTGCCACTGCACTTAATTGAAAGAACCTTTAAATTTTAGGATTGCATGAAAAGAACTTAGAATTTTATTATGATGCTAAATATTATGAACACGGTTGTGGAATATTGATTGAAAGAAACTTGGTGAACTTAGGTTACTTAAGATTTGGGTAAATTTAAATTGAAAATTAAAAGTTAATTTCTTGCTAGAGGTGACGAAAACCAGCTCTAGTAGTTGCACATTAAAGATATCGCTAGAGGTGCCCGAAATTGGCTCTAGTTGACAAAAAAATTAAAATAAGAAATTTCTTGCTTTACTAGAGGTGCCCGAAATTGGCTATAGTAAAAAGATGAATAAATACCCTAATAATTAAATTGATAAAAGCCTATTGTCTACATAGAATCTTGAAAATCAACTTGTACACAACTACGCGCACACATTGTTACAAGCATTATAGTTTGGTTCCGGGAAATTTTTGTGCTATCCAAAAAAATAAAAGGTGATCATACTTTGTGCCACGGTTCTGAGGTTTGAATTCAAGTTTGAAGCATGTCTTTAATGATTAAAGTCTTGGCAGGTAATTGTTAATTTGCATTGCTCGAGGACAAGCAATAGTTTGAGTTTGGGGGTGTGTTAAGTGTTAAAAAGTGCTATTTTTATTACCCTTTTATTCATATTATTGTTAGACTTAGGATCAATTTAGTTGCATTATTAGGCATTCATGCATGTTTTAATGATTTCCTTCACCGTCCTGCTTGATTTCATAATTTAGTTGATTTTTGTGGAAAAGGTACCGCGGATGTATGCTTTTGTGTGTGAAGGATCTAATTGCCCAAGCAAGTAGGAAATTGTCGTGGAAATTGAGGATAAGAAGAGGAGCTTCCGATTTTGAAGATAGGATAAATCTAATAAATTCGAGTTAATTACGAGAAGCAAGGATAAATCCTAGAAGAGTTGAAGTTCCACAAAGAAATCAAAAAGAGATTAAATTATATGAGTTTTAGGAGGAATAAAAATATAATAATAAAGGAAATTTATTTCTTTTATTCTATTTAATTCCAACTAAACTTCCTCCTCAAGAAAGACTTTGACCTAGCCATCTCCTATAAATAGAAGACCTAGCCGCCTACCTCAAAGGAGTTCGACTAGAGAGAAAATGCAAGGGGGCTGTTCAAATTCTTCTTCTTCTTCCTCTTTGTTCGATTAGATTCATGTTGGGAAATTTTTATCTTGTGCTTCTTTTGCACCCAACTATTACCTAACTTTATTTGGCTTGGGTTATTGAGTTTTTGTGGTTGTGAGAACGATTGGATTTGCTTAGGCATTTGAGTTTGCAATTTTAATTCAAGGTCTGTTCATTCTTAGTTCTTAATTTTGATTGCGAGTGAATTGGGAGAGGATCTCATGAATTCATCCATTTATCTAATATCGAGATAGTTAGATTCAAGAAATGAATGAGCATGGTCTTTATCCAACCAATCGGTGGTGAAGACCAATTCGAATTAGGGATAAGTTGTGAATTTCAACGAATAAAAGGAGCGCAAGATCGATCGTTGTCCACCCTTGGTTCACGCAGGGATGTATTATCAAGACATACACAATTAACAGTGTTTCGAGTTAGGGATAATGAGAAACCATTGAAGAACTCTTCGCCGAACTTTGAAGGTTGTCGCCCAATTACCCAGGCAATCCGACTGGATCCAATTGACGAAATGATTGAGATACTCTAGTACTCAATTGCCACAACAATCCATTCAACTATCACTCCACGACTCATGATAACCCGGTCTACTCTCTCTTATTCAATTACATCTCTTTGGTTTTGCATCAGTGTATGACCAGGGCGAAACCAACAGCACAAGACTACCCACTTGAACCTGAGATTGAGTGAGTTCTTCATAGAAGAAGACGAGAACAACGAGTAGCAATGGTAGTACAACCTGTTAATCCAGTCGGCAATCTAAATGCTGACGACAATCTAAATGTCATAGCAAGACGAGGAGGAGCTCAAGTCGAACAACCTGTTTGGAACAGGCCCATCCAAGACTAATTAGAGGAAGATCTCAATGGTCTCAATCCAAGAGTTGTCGCACCTGAAATAGAAGCCGTCCACTTTGAATTGAAACCTGTGATGTTCAACATGATCAATACAATTGGCCAATTTGGCGGCTCGACAACTGAAGATGCCAGACAACATCTCAAATCATTCTTGGAGATTTGTAATTTATTCAAACTACAAGGAGTCCATGAAGATATCCTAAGGATAAAATTATTTCCTTATTCACTGAGGGATAGAGAGAAAATATGGTTTAATAGTATTCTATCCAGATCTATAGAATCTTAGACAGATTTATGTCGTGATTTCATTGCAAGATTTAGCTCTACAAATATGATTAACAAGTTACGCAATGATATTTCTTCTTTTCGGCATGTAGATGATGAATCCATGTACGAGGCTTGGGAGCAGTACAGAGAGATTTTATACAAATGTCCTATGTACGGATTCCCAGTGTGGACACAAGTGATGATGTTATACAACTCAATGAACACACCGACAAGGATGATGCTAGATGCCTCAGCAAATGGCATACTGTTCGACAAGTCACCTAAGAAAGCAATAAAGATTCTGAACCGTCTTTCCAAGAACGATTATCAGTTCCCAACTACCCAAAAGGAATAGTCGGGCGAAATGCGACTATAAATGAGCTTGATTCTAGGGATCTATTTTCACACAATTGGCAGTGTTAACCAATTTGGTTAAAAATATGCAGCAACCAAGCAACACATAGGAGATCAAAATAGTAAATTCAATTTGGTTAACCAATTTGTGTTTTTACTTTCAGTACGAGAAGTTAGATTTTTGAAGTAGCACCAATCCCTGTGGAGACGATATCTATTTTATACTATAACTTGCGACGTGTACACTTGTACCAATTGTGAAGCTTTCAATACGCGCAACACAGAACATCACTATATGAGCAGTAGGGTAGGTGGACCCATCAAACTTTTCAAATTCGGGGGTCTTCAACTTATATGGGATTTCCAAATCGAGGACCAAACTGAGTTCCTTAGCACTTAACCCATAAGAGCCATCCTCATCTTCCTTCACTCGAAACTTCTCCTCTAGGTCTTCTCAAGTATCATCCAATTGCTTAGTGAACTCTGCTTTCATTTGGCTCAACTTCTCCAATCTCATCAAAGTTTGGGATATTGTCCCCGACAATTTCAAGATTCTCGAAGGTCACCTCCGGTTAAGTTTAAGGTGCTAGACCGATATGAGAAGAAGATGCCCTTTGTAGAGGATTAAGAGAGGGATCAACAAGCAGAGGGTTCTGGACGATCTGGGCATAAGGGTGATCCCCTGAGTTTTGGGCAGGATTCTCAAGGGTACTCTTGCCCCTCGAATTTGGTCCTAGTCGAGCTTGCAGCAACTGGGATATTTTCTTCATCATGTCCTGCTGAGATTTGATGATGGTGTCCCTTAATTCATGTTGGGCTCGTTCCATCTTGCCACGTAGGTCAGCCTCAAACTTGGCAAAGCTTTCCTCCATTTGCTTTGACCGTGAGCGAGTGCGATAAGGGTGTGGAATGATGATAATTTTAAGAAGCAAAATGCAATCTTTCTAAAATAGAAACCCTTTTAATTAATAAATGGCAATTAATCAAAAAAATGCAAGCAATTGTACTAATTAGATGATTATTAGCTTTTAACAAAGAATGCAAATGAAAGAATCATGCATGAATGCAAAGAGCAACACTGAGTTTGGCAAATATCATCGTTAAATGACTTTTATTAATGGAAACGTTGTCTTGTTACAATAACTTAAAGAGAACCAACTACACATATGGCTTTAAGGTAGTATCAAGGTCAATGATCTCCCTCAGAATCCAAACAATCCTCTCGCCTTCCTCAGAATCATGGTCCACACAGTCATGAAGTTCGGTAGCGTCTTCCGCCAAAATCTATACTTTTCGGGAAACCTCTTGCATCTGAGTCATCCAATGTGCCAACTCTTGTTCTTGCCTCCAAATTGTGTAGGCGGCAAAGTGTTGTTGCTCCAAACTTGGCTTCAGGCGTACTTTAATCGCTCCCCTAAGGCTTGCCAAGTGATCCTTGAGCTGTTGAACCTCAGTTTCCAATTCATCGACATAAGTCGTCAAGACTTGATTCTCCAAGTTGCTGGCCTTTAGCTTGCTAGTTGAACACTTATGTTTGAAAAGATATTTTTCCAAACACTTCACTTGATCTTTCAAGGATTCATTTTGGTGTTGTTCCTTCTCGATCTGTCTCGAGTGGGAGATTCATAGATTCTTTACTTATTCGGTTAAAGCGAGCACTTGATCTTTGTGCTCGTAAAACATTCTTTTGTAGTTCTTGACTCTTGCTTTCTCTTCCTTCAATCATAGCTCTAACCCTTCGTTTGGTCCGCCTTCCACAACTCTTTTGCTCTTATTTAACCTTTTAAGCTTCTGAATCTCTTCCTTCTCCATCTTGAGTTTGAATCCCAACTCATCTCTTTTCCTTTGGATATCTTTAACCACTCGTTCGAACTGCATCTTCTCTAACTCGAAGTCAATCTTTTTTTGATAGGCTCTCTCCTCGAGCTTGAGGTACCTCTTTCGCTCTTCTTCAAGCTGCTTCCTCATCAAATCGGCCTCAGTAGGAAGTGTGGCCAATCTCTCCTCCATAGATCTATTTCAATCGGGATTCAAGTGGGGAATATTGTCGTTGACATGATTAAATCGCCACGCTTCGTACTCAAGAGTGGCCATGTACGGAGCATTTACGATCCTAACCCGTCTTGCGTTGTTCCAAGTTGAATAAACATTGTATACCATCGTCTTGTAGCTTTTCTCTTTTGCATAATCCACGTTGAACTCATTTAGACCTTTGGTGGCTGGCACAAACTGTTTCAAACCGTATTGTCTCAAACTAGAAGAGGTGCATATGTGGTATGCCCCCAAAGGCCAAGTAATGGTACCCATGAATGCTCTCCATATCTATAAAGAATGTTCTTTGCCAACAACCACGGTGCTCTCCAAACTATATCTTCCTCCTTTATATTTCGGAGGACATCTTGCCATACTTCCTCGGATCTTCGAGTTGGCCAATCGTCCTTTTGTAGAACCAAACAGTCAAAAGCTGTGGCCATCCTCGAAAGTGACCTCCACCGTGCTCTCGACGGAACCTCAAAGATCAAAAAGTTTCAGCCAAAATTACAGGTACCAAACTAAAACTTAATACGAATTCAAAACTTGAATTATCCCGACCTAAAATGAAACGACTTGAAATTACCCGACCCGAATGAACCGACCCAACTTGAAATGAACCTGACCTGAATTCTACCCGAGCCCGAATTAACGCTTCAATTAACTGATTTGGACCTTAACCGTATTGACCCGACCCGAAATGAACCCTACTCGAAATGAACCAAACCTAAAACTAACCCGCATCAGACCCAGATCGAGTCGAAACATCAAATCGACCTAAAATGACATGTATTCGATTTGACCCGACCTGACAAGACTCGACCTGAAACTCATTCGATTACCTGTTTTTACTTCCCTACCCATAATAAATAAGACAGACACAACAATATGGATCCAACTATTTCATGACGTTGCCTAATTATCAAAATTGGAAAACAACAGCCAATCCATAGCTAAAGTTTTGTTGAGAAAAAATAAAATGTAATTTCTAATTGAGTTAAAAAAGGATTTAATCCATATTTTAGTCCCTAAATTATATTTCCTTTTTACTTTGGAATTTTTTCCTTAGTCAGAGTAGGCCCTAACATTAATATTTTTGTTTGATTTGTCTTAAATATGGTTAACATGCGGTACTCGTGAGAATGCGTCACGCGACACTTTCAATCCATTAGAACACACTACACAAATTATTTTTGATTTTGGTCAATGTTGACCGGTGTAGGCCTACCAAATTTTGTAGGTTCCATGTCATTTTTAATACGTTATAAAAATTGGACTGAACCGTGTATAAATGTAATTTTAGGAAAGAATCTGGAATGAAAGAAAATAAGGACTAATTTGAGACAAAAAGGAACTCGAAAGACTAAAAAATGGGCATATTGATAAATTTCTATCAATTTTTTAACGTGATAATTAAAAAAATAGAAATTAAACAAGAAAAAGACGCGTCATGTGTTTCTTGAACATGTGATGAAAGTTTCCTCCTCATTCTCACCTACATCAAAGGAGAAAATTAAATGATGAATAAGTTTTTTTTGATGTAAAAGGGATATTCCTATGAGCCTCGTTAAATTTTTTTTTACACCTAAATAGAGGAAAAGATTCTCATAGTGATATTTACAAACAAAAGAAAGTCTCACTCACAAACTACAATAATCAAACCGTAACAAAGAACTGAAATAAACTAGATAGGATATTGATCAGTAACATGCAACGAAATAATTTCCGACGACGATTGTGCATGGATAACCTTGCCAACCTCTCGACCACGAACCATTCTATTCAACCCATCATCAACGTAATTGTGGAGCTCGATATCTTTAATCGAATTGCTTGCCAAGTGGTGGAGAAGATGTAATTTGGGTGATGGTGGGGGAAGCAAAAAGATAGAAAAGAGACAAAGAATTTAGAGTGGTTCGAGCTTCTAATCAAGCTCTATATCCACTACCTTAGCTTCCCTACTAAGGATTTCAACAAATTCACTCTTGAATTTCTTCCCCTTTTATAGGCTAAGGAGGCAACCCATACACACTCAAAGCTTTCTATCCCAAAGCTTGAGTAAACCCTCTTTTACAAGAGAAATAAAAGAAACTTATAAAATCCTCACAAGGTACATAGTTTGCACGCTTAAGCACTCACCCAAATCCTAATACACTTGAGCATACATTTACAATTAAGCTCACAAGTGTTGTCTATACAAGAAATTAGGCAAATTGAGCACTAAGATATTTCTTGATCATACGATTGTTGACTTGAGGATCATTAGTTGTTTCCTGGTGCTTGAAGTGTCCTTTTAACTTCCCAAAATGAGTTCCTAGCCGTTGGTGACCGTTGGGATTGAATTGGAGCCGTTGGGGGCTGATTTCCATGCAGTTTTTCCTAATTTGGTGTAGGGTGTATCGATACACGGGGTACCCGTATCGATACGGCCTCTTTGGGAAAGAGCCATTGAGCCTGGAAACATGAAGGTGCATTGATACACTTGAAGGTGTATCGATACGGCCTTGTTTGGAAATAGTCGTTGGGGGTTTGACACGTAGGCGTATCGAAACACCAATTGGCGTATCAAAACGCCTGACCACCTTATCGATACGGCCTTGCCTGTATCGATACGGGTTTTGACAAAATGAAGGTTACTGTAGCTGAAACCCTAAGGTGTATCGATACGGTCATGCTGAAAACATGAGTTTGGCTACTTTAAAATATTTTGAATCCTTCCAAAGCCTTATAAAAACTGATCAAACATATTTTCAAGTTGTTTGGACTTAATTACTTTTGAAGTCTTTTCAATTTAGTCCAAAACTATTTTTCAATTATTATATCAAAACAAATATCCTAACAATCTCCCCATTTTTGATATAATAAAACCAACTTGAAAAATTATTTGTGATTCTCTCCCTTTATAAAATAATTTTTGAATAAGAGATTAAAGATTCAAGAAAGATAAAATCTCCCCCTTGTTCATTTGAAAAATCAAATTTTCAAATCATTTCTCCCTTTTTTATATAAAAAAGAAATATGTAATTTTAAGTTCAATATAACAATGGCGGTTTAAAAATAAAGTTTGACAAAGATAAGAGTTTTCTTTAAAAATGGATCCCCCCTTACTCAAGCATCAAACACATGGTTAGTCCAACAATTTATGATTACCTAGTTGAAATAAAGCAAAATAAAGCAAATAAATTCAACTAAAATTTTTACCACTTGAACCAAAGGTAGGATGTAAAGCCTTCCTTCTGCAAGTGATCTTTCTTGTGTGTATGGAGCTCCACATTAATGTTGTACTTTGTTGATCATTCTCCATTACACCTAAAATAAGACAATCAAGTAATTTTTGGTATCCAAATTGCTTTGGATCCATAGGCATTAGTAGCACAAATTTTAGTCCCCTTAGGAATCCATTTCACAATTTCATCTTTTTTTATTTGAAGTAATTAGTTCTTTTGGAACTCAAATACTTTTAAAACATTTTCCATTCAAAAATCTAGGGGCACTAGATTGTCTACCATAAAAATTTGTTTTCCTGAAGTATTTTTCTTTTGAAGTTCATTGGAAATTAAATCATTTTCCTTCTCAAGATCATCCAACTCATTTTGATGATCTTTTTCCATTTTTTGAAGCAAATTTTTGTAAATCGACATTCTTTTGTTCAAACTCTTTGAGTTTTGCTTCAATTTCATCCTTGGCTTTAGAAATCAAATCATTTTGAATTTTAAAATTTGAAACCAATTTCTTGTTTTTCAAAATGTGATTTTAAACTCTAAAACCAATTCATCATAGGCATCTTGTAATTCATCAAACGAATATGAATTTGAAGTAGATGAATTAGAAGTTACCTTACCCTCTTGAGGGGCCATAAGACATAGGTGGGCTACCTCATTATCGATGGAGTCTTCTTCATCACTATGTAATCACTAATTTTATCCGGAGTGAACCCTTTCTTTTATTTTCTATTTTCGACAGTTACGAGCTTGCTTATAAGGTACCACTATCCATGAGAACACATATATATATATGGGCTTTGTTTATCTACCTTACTTATGTTATTACTATATAGTATATATATGGTTGTCATTTAAAGTCCAAAAGCAAAAAATACTACTATAGTATTTTGATTAGCTATTATGTTATTTGTTATCACATTATTATCTATTTGAGAAAACCCCTGAACATTACTATTCATATATATTCTTTTATTATATTATCAATATATTGTTACATTAATATAGTGTCATCGTTAGTGGTATTACTATTATTATAATTATTAATGTTTCCTATTGCCTATTATATATTACTATTACTATTTATTATTATTATTTTCATTATTATTAACTTAAAATAAAAAAAGAATAAAAAAATTATAAGTTGTTAATTTATAAAATCAACCAAATATATAACAAAAGCCCAATTAAAATAACTCAGTCTATTTACTTTCAAAAACCCCCAAAAAATTAATACATTTTCTTACATTCGGCCCGTTAGGGCCCATGAATAATTAAACCCTAAATAACATAATGGCCATTCTTCCACAACGACCGCCATGATGGCAGAGGGCCTCTTCTTCCCCTGGTCCCCTCCAAGGCTCAATTCAACCATGTCACACAAGAAAACAAGGGAAATGAATGTCAGAGGCAGGTATAATGCAGGAAAGAAGCCAAAAAATTAAAAAATTCAGAGAATTGCAACAACACATATGAATCAGAGGGTAGCCAATAACATTTTAAGGCCTCTTTTGCATTTTCAATAATCATGTAATTTTCGGCGATTATAAAACCGAAAGAGATAGCACTTTGTAACACTAGACAAGGATTTCTAAAGCAATAGAGAACGAAAAGCAGCCCCAAAAAAACTTTAAGAGGTATACTCCTTTTACTCTCTTCATTTCCAAACAGCATTATTAGCATATTGAAGTAAACTAGGGCTTTGATTTGTTTTACCTTCGATGTTCGATCTCCCCCCTCGGGCTGGGCCGCCCCCCTTTGCTGTTGACAAGCCTTCCGACATTTCGAAGTCATGAATGGTGAAACAAAAGAGGTTATAGGTCCCGGAGAGGGCCGGTTTCGCGCCTGGGTTTTCAAAAAAGGGAAGGTTTCTTTTTTTTCTTTTTAGCGTTTTTTTATAAAAGGATGAGGGGTTTTCTTGCTATTTTTCAAAGGTTAGAGGGCAGATCTGTTTTTCTAAAAGAAATAGGAGTCGAATCAAGGTGGTTTTGGGGTCGCTGGTCGCCGGTGAGCGACGGCTGATGTAGTAGAGCCCCGTCGATTTCTGGGTTTAGCAGTGGCTTCTGGGTTTATTCACCGGTTTTTGGGTTTGGGGATGAACACACGGCGGTGTTCATCCCTGTTTTAGAGAGAAAAGAGAGGGACGGGGAAGTTTTTTTTGTTATAAAAAGTATGCTTTATACTCAACCCATTTTAAAAGTGGGGTAATACCCTCATAGATCCCTCCGCCCTTGATTATTCACGCCATAAGGGCTTCTACATAGGCAAATCTCCCAATCGGTCCCTCCGCCCTGTTTAATCATGCTTGAGAAGGGCTTCCGTCTTTTTGATTTATTCCTCTAGTCCCTGGACTTATAGAGTCCTTGCCATACCGCCACATCTTTTATATACGTTTATGTTCCTGCTGTGTGATTTGCTTATATTACATTCCAGTCCCTTTTTTGTGCTTTTATTTTCCAATTGATACATATGTTTGATATGGTCACATATCTATGTTATGTAATGTCTGGTTTTTATACAGTATATCTTTACAATATGTATGTTATGTTTTATGCTTGCTTATATGGTACCACTATCCATGAGAACGCATATATATATATATATATATATGGGCTTTGTTTATCTACCTTACTTATGTTATTACTATATAGTATATATATGGTTGTCATTTAAAATCCAAAAGCAAAAAATACTACTATAGTATTTTGATTAGCTATTATGTTATTTGTTATCACATTATTATCTATTTGAGAAAACCCCTAAACATTACTATTCATATATATTATGTTATTATATTATCAATTTATTGTTACGTTAATATAGTGTCATCGTTAGTGGTATTACTATTATTATAATTATTAATGTTTCCTATTGCCTATTATGTATTACTATTACTATTTTTTATTATTATTTTCGTTATTATTAACTTAAAATTAGAAAAGAATCAAAAAAATTATAAGCTGTTAATTTATAAAATCAGCCCAATATATAATAAAAGCCCAATTAAAATAACTCAGTCCATCTACAGTCCATTTACTTTCAAACACCCAAAAAAAATAATACGTTTTATTACATTCGCCCCGTTAGGGCCCATGAATAATTAAACCCTAAATAACCTAATATACCTAACTCATCATTTTGCTTTGGCGCCGCAGAGTATCCATCGTCAAATCGTTTTAGATCTGATGGTCCAGATCGAGGCTCTCCAACTCCCGCGTGAGTTACACGCGCCAGCTCAATATCTTTTCCAATCGCGCATGTGAAGTTCACCGCCAGCCTTTTGTCCTCCAGTGACCGAATGCCACATCATGGCCATTCGTCCATAGCGATCGCCATGATGGCAGATGGCCTCCTCTTCCCCCTAGTCCCCTCCAAGGCTCAATTCAACCACGTCACACAAGCAAACAAGGGAAATGAATGTTAGAGGCAGGTATAATGCAGGAAAGCAACCAAAAAAATTGAAAAATTCAGAGAATTACAACAATACATATGAATCAGAGGGCAACCAATAGCATTTTAGGGCCTTTTTTGCATTTTCAATAATCGTGTAATTTTCGGCGATTATAAAACCGAAAGAGAGAACACTTTGTAACCCTAGACGAGAATTTCTAAAGCAATAGATAACGAGAGGCATCCTCAAAAAAAAACTTTCAGAGGTATACTCCTTTTACTCTTTTCAGTTCCAAACAGCATTATTAGCATATTGAAGTAAACTAGGGCTTTGTTTTGTTTTACCTTCGATGTTCGGTCTCCCCCTCGGGCTGGGCCGCCCTCCTTTGCCGTTGACAAGCCTTTTGGCCTTTTAGAGTCGTGAATGGTGAAACAAAATGTGGTATAGGTCCCAGAGATGTCCGGTTTTGCGCCTGGTTTTTCAAAAAAGGAAGGTTTCTTTCTTTTTCTTTTTCGCGTCTGCTTATAAAATGAGGAGGGGTTTCTTGCTGTTTTTCAAAGTTTAAAGGGCAAATATGTTTTTTAAAAGAAAGAGGAGTCGAATCAAGGTGGTTTTGGGGTCACTGGCCGCCGGCGAGCGGCGGAGCCCCACCAATTTTTGGGTTTAGCGGTGGCTTCTAGGTTTATTCGTCGGTTTCTGGGTTTGGGGCCGTTTTAGAGAGAAAAGAGAGGGGCGCGGAAGTTTTTTTATTATAAAGTTTTTTTGTTATAAAAAATTATGCTTTATACTTGGCCCGTTTTAAAAGTGGGGTAATACCCTCATAAATCCCTCCACCATTGATTATTCACACCATAAAGGCTTCTACATAGGCAAATCTCCCAATCGGTCCCTCCGTCCTATTTAATCACACCTGAGAAGGGCTTCCATCTTTTTTATTTATTCCTCTAGTCCCTGGACTTATAGAGTCCTTGCAATACCGCCACATCTTTTGTATACGTTTATGTTCCTGCTGTGTGATTTGCTTATATTACATTCCAATCCATTTTTTGTGCTTTTATTTTCCAATTGATACATATGTTTGATATGGTCCAATATGTATGTTATGTAATGTCTGGTTTTTATGCAGTATATCTTTACAATATGTATAACATATAGCGTATAATGTATGATTAAAGTCCATTTCTCTTAAAAGTACACGTGGCCTTTCATTTAGGTTTAGTTTAGTGGTTTAGGCCTTTTTATGTTTTGGACTTAGGTTTGTTTGGGCCTTGTTGCTTTGGGCTTAGGATGCTTAATTTAGGTAGTTTGGGCTTGGTTTTGTTTTGGGTCTTAGGGCTTGTTAGATTTGCCATAGATTAGAATTAGGTTAGTTAATTTAATTAGTTTAAGATCGTGTGCTCGTCTCATAGGGGCACGATCTTTAAATTAATTATATTAATTTAGGACTAGTTTAGAGCCTTAGTAGATTTAGGTTCAAATTAACTTAGTGAATTTAAATTTATCCTTGGCTTATCGGGATAAATGTTAAATTCATTAAATTAATTGAACATTTCTTAATCACTTTTGGGATAAAATCAATTACAAGTTTAAATTGACATTTAATCTTAAACCATGGTTAACTAACTCAATTTGTTCTAAATAGTGTTCTTGGCTTATTGGAACACTAGCTTAAAATCGATTGAATTAATTATCAGGTTCCAAGATAAATCATAATTTGTTAGGTTTTTTAGTCTTTTAGTGCTAATTGATTTTGGGTTAATATTAGATCCACCTAGTTATTAATTAGATGACTAATTAAATTTCCATAATTTAGGCCTTTTAGGTTAGGGCTTTTAGTGGGTCTTTGTGTGTTTAATTTTCAAGTCTTTGTTTTACTTTCATTTTAATTGTCATCATTTGGCCCATTTGATTTACATGTTAATTAATTCAAATCATAAAAGGGAGGTAGTCATTAATTCTGATATTTGTGTCGTAACAGTCCGAGCTTAAAGGATGTTAACCAAATGTTTGAATTAATCCTTACCAACTCAAGGTAAAATTAAAACTTAGCCAAATCTATTACATCATATTTTAAAATGCTTGCATCATGCATAAAGGTAACGTGCGGGATTCGAACCATAAATTAACACGACATTCGGGCTTATTCGATGTCGGTTTAATCTATGGTCCGATGCATCGTCAACCTTATTAATTAAATGTCCAATTAATTTGAACCCACCAATTTGATAAAGCCCGTTCAATTAAGGTTAATTTTCAATTAAGGTCACCAAATTAAATTCCTTTCAAATTTCGATAATTTTCTTCGATTAAAAGCAACAAATATTTTGGTACCGATTTCCGGGCGTGATGGGGGTGCTAATACTTCTCTACACGTAACCAATTCTTGAACCCTTTCAAGATGAATCTCTGGTTTTATGGTGTCCGACCAACCTTATCCAAGTGGCCGGTGGCAACTCCAAGTTTTTATCGATTTTCAAAAGAAATACCTTTTACAAAGAAATGATTTTGGGGATAACCTATAGCGCCGAACTTATAATTTTTCAGAGCTTTTCAAAAAACGTCACTACACACTCCATGTTGCCACGTATACCTTCTTTGAAGATGATCTTTTTTTGCTGAAGCGAGGGCAATCGTATTTGGTGTGCCACGTCTCCTTACATTCATGGCTACTTTGGGTATTCTTCATCTTCTTCTTCGATTTATGCTTGGATTTTTCCATTTCGCTCTTCATGAATCCGATGAAATTCTTGAAGAGATGAACAATCACTTGATTCTTCATGTTGGCATTTGGATGATTTGAGAGCCATGACATTAACATCAATGTCTTTCTCTTTGACCTTCTTCTCCTTCTCCCTCTTCAAGGGTGCAGACATCAACTCATGAGTTAGCGAGGATCCAATTAGCTCATCAAGCTTGAGCTCCTTCAAGTTATTGGCTTCAACGATAGTCGTCTTCTTGCTCTCCCATGATTCGGGAAGTGAATAAATCAACTTCCGAACGAGTTTGTCTTCCAAAATCTCCTCTCCAAAGCTTTTGAGTTGATTGAAAATTGTGGAAAATCTGTTGATCATCCTATTGATGTCTTCATTCGGGTTTCATACTCAAGGTTGAGAAGACCAATCTTGGTCTCCTTTACTTCGTTTGTTCCCTCGTATATGACTTCAAGCTTGTCTCATACCTCCTTGGCACTCTCACAAGAAGAGACTTTGGCATACTCTTCTGGTCTGAATGCACAAAATAGCATTAGCAACACCTTCGAGTTTAGCTCCATCAGCTTCTTATCATTAGCATTCCAATCCGTCTTCCTTTATTGAGGCATGAACGGTCCATCTTCAACAAGGTCCCAAAGTCGATAATCCTTTGCCTTGATGAAGTACATCATCCTATTCTTCCAATAGGCATAATGTTCACCATTGAAGAATGGTGGTTTATCGATGGATTGCGCCATGGAAACCGGTTGATTGTTTGGTTGATCGAGCTTGCCGGGATCGCCTCAATAGGTGGTTAAACCTTATCAATTGAGCCTCGCTCTAATAAAAATTGTGGAGCTCGATATCTTCAACCGAATTGCTTGCCAAGTGGTGGAGAAGATGTAATTTGGGTGATGGTGGTGGAAGCAAAAAGATAGAAAAGAGACAAAGAATTTAAGGTGGTTCGAGCTTCTAACCAAGCTCTACATCCACTACCTTAGCTTCCCCGCTAAGGATTTCAACAAATTCACTCTTGAATTTCTTCCCCTTTTTTAGGCTAAGGAGGCAACCCTTACACACTCAAAGCTTTCTATCCCAAAGCTTGAGTAAACCCTCTTTTACAAGAGAAATAAAAGCAGACTTACAAAATCCTCACTGGGTATATAGTTTGCACTCCTAAGCACTCACCCAAATCCTAATACACTTGAGAATACATTTACAATTAAGCTCGTAAGTGTTGTCTATACAAGAAATTAGACAAATTGAGCACTAAGACATTTCTTGATCATATGATTGTTGACTTGAGGATCATTAGTGTTTCCTGGTGCTTGAAGGGTCCTTTAACTTCCCAAAACGAGTTCCTAGCCGTTGGTGACCGTTGGGATTGAATTGGAGCCGTTTGAGGCTGATTTCCATGCAATTTTTCTCAATCTGGTGCAGGGTGTATCGATACACGGGGTACACGTATCGATACAGCCTCTTTGGGAAAGAGTCGTTGAGCCTGTAAACATGAAGGTGTATTGATACACTTGAAGGTGTATCGATACACTTGAAGGTGTATTGATACGGCCTTGTTTAGAAATAGCCGTTGGGGGCTTTGACATGTAGGCGTATTGGAACACCAAGAGGCGTATCGAAACGCTTGACCACCGTATCGATACGGGTTTTGGCAAAAGGAAGGTTACTGTAGCTAAAACCCTAAGGTGTATCGATATGGGGTATACTGTATCGATACAGTCATGCTGAAAACATGAGTTTGACTACTTTAAAACATTTTGAATCCTTCCAAAGCCTTATAAAAACCCATTAAACATATTTTTAAGTTGTTTGGACTTAAAAATACTTTTGAAATCTTTTCAATTTAGTCCAAAACTATTTTTCAATTATTATATCAAAACAAATATCCTAACAGTAATTTTCCGCACGTCATATATGAGAGATTCGCACATCCCACCTTTTATCATGAAGCTCTTGTAACCGCATCACAAGTGCACTATCATCCAATGCCATTGATTCAACGTGCAAAATCTACACAACGGTCATGTTATCAAGATCTAACTCGATCCTTCTAAAACCAAGCCGCCACGCATTCATAAGAGCATAATGAGTCGCTCAAAATTCTGCAACTAGTACCGAGCACGAGCCAAGACTCTTAGCAAACCCAAAGAGCCACGCACCAATGTCATCTCTGATAACCCCTTCTATTGACGCCCTGTTACCATACCCACCAACGTCTCTGCCCGCATTAACTTTAACTCATCCCTCGACTGGCCTGCGCCAAATCATCCCTGGCTTCCCGAGATTACCTAACAGGGGAGATTGAGCTCCAACTAACTCATCCCACATCCTACAGCAATAACCCACTGTGTTCCCAAACACCTTACGACCCCCATTAAACACAAAAGAACACCTACATTTCCAAAGGGCCTAACAACTAACGGCAAACTTGATTTTTTAATTCCTTCCCAGTAGTTGAGCATTGCCAACTTCTCTTAGATTCTCTTCAAACCAAACATCAAATGCACTTGAGTAGAAGCTCCACATGAGGTTCTGTCTAACAAGCTGTGACCACACAAATTTAACTTGAACACAGTCGTGCAACACATGATTCAAGTCTTTTTCACCTTGCGCACAAACCAGGCAGTTTCCATCCATTGTAATGTGGTTTTAAAAATATAAAATTTTGTTAAATGTAAAATACAATCTATAAATTTTTATTTTGTGGATTTAAATATATAAAATTTTGGTCCATTCATTTTCACAAATAATTATTACAATCATTAATATTGTATCATTTTACGATTATATATTGTAAATATAAATATTTATATTAATTTATATAAAAATGAATGTATTTATTTTTAAAAATATACTATTAAATCGAAATAAAAAAATCATATTTATAATCGAACAAAATCAAAATTTCACATATATAATTACATCAAACTACAATTCATATATCATATAATATATAGAATCAAATGTTCATCTATAAACTTAATATTTATCCCTATGAAAAAAGAACTTAGTTACTGGGCTGGAAGATGCTGAGAAACCCAGCCCTCAAAACAAAAGGGACAATACTATATTTGATACTTGTACTTTGATAAAATATTCAATTTAGTATCTTTACTTTTAAAATGTTTAATGTGGTACTAATATTTGAATAAAATGTGTAATGTGGTCCTTGTACTTTTAAAAATCTGATGTGGTGCTTGTACTTAAACAAAATGTCTTATATGATTCTCCTACTTCGACGAAATATTCAGTGTAATATTTATATTTTGAAAAAATTTAACGTGTCGAATTTTTTTTTGGTTTATTTGGCAATGCTTTGACAAATGTTAACTCTAAGTATGGAATGATAATCCGTGTATTATATTGGTTATTTTATCACCATATAAGTATCATATTAGATATTCTATCTTTGTTTAAATACTACAATTGATATTTTAAACGTGTACTTTTTTTTATCATATTATATTTACCAAATGTTGTTACGCAGGAAGAGGAGTAAAGAATAGTAAAAATAGGGTGATGAAAAAGAGTAGAGAATTTCTATTCCATTGACAAAGCTGTTGAATTTGCTGAAATGAGACTAAAAGAAATTGCAGGCATGAGGGAGGGAGAAACTCGAAGACAGATCCGGTTTGAAACCTGAAAAATGGAAGAATCCGGTGAAGAAGGTGGAAGAGTAAAGGCTGGGGAAATTAAAAGAGAGAAACATAAACCTGCTCGGCCGGCTACTTCTTCCGGGGAAGACACTGATTGTTCAATGCCTACGGCCTTTACTCAGATTTTGGCATGCAGGGGCGGCTCCCGGGGGCAACCCCAATTGGTAAAATTTCAGTTTGGAACCTTTGGAAATCGTAAATTTGCATCTTAACATAATAGTATAATTGAATTTTAGCCCCCAAAAAATGTATAATTCAGTTCTAACCCACTTGAATATTAAAAAAAAGATTGAAGATTGAAAACAGAGACAGAATGCAATGCAAGTGCGCTAGCAGCAAATAGATGCATTGCCCAACCTGGTGGCAGCTAGGCACCCCTTCTTCCTTTTAAACGCCGGCGTCTAACAAACAAAACATAAAATCAACAAATGAGTTAGTACCTCTTACATCTTTCATAAACTCAAATCATATACATACATATATTATTTGAGATAACATGACTTGCTAATTTACATCGTCCGTGCGCGATACACACATGCAAGACCTTTACGTACATAAATGCAGTACGTGTCGCGCATGGACGACAAAAATTCAACAGTCATTGCTTCACTTCAAACTTCACCCATCCAAACGATTGGGGGTGGGGAGTTGTGTTTAGCCTTTGTTCCCTAACCCTATCTATATATATACCAATACCACAAGGAGCTTGCTGAACCAGTTTTCCTAATGAAAAGTCTCAAATGACTTTGTATTGTGTGTACGACTTTTAAACGTGCGATTCGACATCCAATGGGTCAATTCAACATCTAACATTTTATGTGCAATAATATATACTTACTATCTGCGTGCTGTAGGCTGACATTGGGGTCCCCCCATTTTTGTCAATTCCAATCCTTTCATTTCAGTTTTATTATCAAGCTTTGTCATTTGCAATCCTTTCGTAAGCAACTGATGTATTCAGCAACACTTCTGAAAACTCCTCTTTTCAATTCAAAGATTTGATTAAATATTTATTATGAGCCGATTGAGTGTTAATTTAATTTGTATAACATTTAATGAATGCGGGTTCAACTGTATTTAAATACCTAAAATTTTAAGAGTTTATAAGTAGTATAGATATTTTATAAAAAAACCCTCAAATTTTCTGATTGAATTTAGTGTCATAAGTTAGCAGACATTGTTTATCAAATTACAAAATCTCAAATCGTTAAATAAAAAACATATAATTATTAAAATATTAATGGTTTTTTTCTAATATTTTTAAATAAAAATTACCCATGATTTTCTAACTATCATTTTTAATTTCTGCAATTATCCATGAGTTTTTATCATTTCATTTATGTCATTAATCAAACTAAAAAAAAATTAAAAACCATTCTACCAAACATCTATTTCACTTTTTCATTAATGTTAGGACATGCAATTTTCTATTCTTTTAATTTCCTCAATAATAGAAAACTGTAAAAGGATTAATCTTAAGTATTAAAACTTTATATTTTTTTGGTTGCCCTTTTCAGGTAGTTTATGTATCATATAAAAAATAATTACATGTTAATTTAATCATTTTTCTCTCATATTTTAAAATAATTTTATTTTTTTATGTATTTTAGGGTTTTAATGACAATCTAATGGTGGGGTTGTCGTTGTAGGAAGTAGAGAAAATAAAAAGTATGGGTTGATACTTGAAAATGTTATAAAATTGACTCTCCTCACCACATTCACATGGGGATAGCGAACCTTTCAAATCTAAAGACAAAACACTTGAAAGCGAAACCATCTTCGCATTTTATGACACTTCGATTTGTCATTTTCAATTTAGGGCACGGACACATCTTCTGCAAAAACAAGATTCATGCTTTTCTAAGACAAGACATTGGAGCAACTGTTCCTTTTTTTCTTTTATAAAAAATGGAGATCCAGAAGAAGAACAAATTAGTATCCATTTATTCTAGATTTTCTTTTCGTTTTAATTAATATTTTAATCAATACAATAGAGTAAAAGAACATCGAATTGTAGATGTGATTTAAGCATTGGTTGGTGTTAGACAAGATTTCCAATTATTCATGTAGGTCCAATCTGGTTTTCAGAACCCTGTTCTGACATTAGTGGTGTGTGCACAGTTATGAGGCGTGTGAAATAGATAAGTTAAGTTTAAATGGATGTTGCTGAGCTTTCATTTGGCTTCGCTAATCTGCCAAAGCCTACCAATTATCCACAACCACCATCATAGTCATTGATAGATTTCTTCACGCAATTATTACTTTTTATCCCTTTTTATTTGTTAAATAAAGATGGATAAAATATTATTTATCAGAATGGGTTATTTTTCTAATTTTAGTTTTTTTATCCCTTCAAAATTAAGGTTTTACCTGGCAGAGAAGAAAGAAAATTAGAAGGATAAAAAATTAAAATGATAGAAAAATAAAAGGATAAAAATATATCTTTTTCTTTTTATCGGTGTGCTTGCTTGAGAGGATGAAAAATTAAAAAAAATAAGTTTCTTTCTTTTCTATTGCTTGGTATAATAGAAAAGTGAGAGGAAATAAAATTAAGCTTTGAAGTTTATAATTTTATTTATAATTTTTATAATTTAGTACAATATTTTTAATTTGATTATTTTTATTCAATTTGTCCTTAAATTTTTTATTTAATCTAAAATTGACCCATATGTGTTTCTAATTTTAATAATTTAATCTAACATTTTTAATATAATTTTATTTTTGTTCAATTTAATCCCTATTTTTTATTTAATTCAAAACTGACATATATGTATTTCTATTTTTTTATAATTGAGTCCAATGTTTTTAATATGATTTTAGTTTGTCCAGTTTAGTCCATGAAATATTTATTTAATTCAAAATTAACCTCTATTTATTTCTAATTTTTATAATTTAGTCTAATATTTTTATAATTTAATCTCGAGAGTTTGACTATCAATGTAACACCTAATACACGGTACAAATGAATCTGACCCGAATATCGAATGCTACAAATGACTCATTTGTAGCCTAAAACAAATTAAAAACAAGCATATTTGATTACATGAAAGTAAACAACCAACATGAATATAAAGGGGAAACAATTAACTAAAACCACCCGAGAAAATAAACCTTTAAAAACTTTAGAAAATAAACGATTTAACAAAAATACATTTTGGTAATTTTACAAGATCCCAAAAAACAGTCAAAACTTAAATAAAAGTTTAATATTAGTAGAAATATTGTATACCTCTATTTTGCTAAAAAAGAAGTTCAAATCAAAGTAAATTTAACCAAAATGGGGTTTAGGGACTAAAATATAAATAATTCATAAGTTGGATTTTAAGTTAAAAACTCAATCTCAGGTTTGTTTTGACTCATTAATTCCTATTAGACTTAATGGTAAATTTATGTTGAAATAGAATTTGAAATAGAGTGTTAATTGCAAAAAATAAGTAGTTTATGGGCCATTTTGAAAATATTCATAAAATACAAGGGTCAGCTTTTCAAAAAGTGAATCAAACCTTCCTTTATGAAATAAATATCATCATTGAAATATATACCAAGTTTCAGGTTAATGCGAGCTAAAACAAGTCCTAAATTGCAATTATAAAATTAGTGACTGAAGTGTAAATTTTGCTATTATAAGATAATATATTGAATTATAAAATAGAGGTCAATTATAAATTAAATAAAATTTTAGGGTTTAAAATGAACAAAAATAAAATCATAGTAAAAATATTAGATACAATTATAAAAATTAGAAACAAATAGGGTTCAATTTCAGACTAAATAAATATTTTAGGGACTAAAGTAAACAAAAATATTTTTTATTAATAATATTGAATTTAATAATAAAAAATAAGATTAAATACCATTTTTAGGGACTAAACTGAAAAAATAAAATTATAATAAAAATATTAGATGGAATCATAAAAATTAATTATAAATATGGTTAAAATAAAATTAAATTTTTTTAAATATAATTTAATAATTTTATTATTAAAGTGGGATAGCTTTCATTTTTTTTATTTTGCACCCAATTTAAAGAGAAAACTATTTGTATAGGAGGAATAGAAACTGCCTTCCCTCCGATTTTGTTTCCTTCTAATTTTTTACTCTATCAAGCAACATTTAAATTCATTTCCTTTCCAAATGTTACAATGGGGTGTTTATTTTTTAATCTATGACACTTGTTACAGTGAAATGTAAAATTGGTTTGAGTGTATATTGACTTTATTGTTCATGTTTTTTTATTAAATTATTTCAAGAAGCATAGCGTGCACACCGACTTCTCTATGCATGGAAAAAAATGTCGGATTTTAACTTTTAAGTTCGTGATTCGTGGGAACTTTGTTGTAGGCGTAGCTCCCCGAACATGGAAGAAATTAATGCTTCTTCGAGCAAAGATGAAGCGGAGACATGCAACATGATGGAGGGTAATGAGGGGTAAGGTTATATATAGGATCCTTAGATTATGATCAAAGTACCGTTCAGAATCATAAAATGCCTTGCATAGGACCTTTATAGCAAACTCGCCGCACCACCATGGCGAGTTCCTAAAAAATATTATTTTTTTATTCAAATTCGCTGTATTACTCAAGCGAGTTCTATTTTTTTCTCCAAAAATTATAATTTTGTTTACATCCTAATAAGGTGATTAACCAAATACTAAACCGAACTCGCCATAGGGGTATGACGAGTTTCTAATGGGTTAACGGCCATCTAATATCTCAACCAAACACCGTAACTTAGAAAAAATGACTGTTGGATAACGGATAGAATATGGACTCGCCGTGGAGCTAGGGCGAGTTCCTTTTTTATTCATTGGCCAACAATCAATTTTTTCAAGTTAGGGTTTTATGTCGTGTAGTATAAATAGGAAGTTTGGTGTAGAGTGTTGAGCACCTAAATATTCTTCAACATCTTTAGTTCGAGCAAAACAAGTGATATTGTTGTTAAGCCGTCTGAATTTTGTAGAGCCACGAAATCAAACACGAAAGAAGTTTTAGAAAATTCGAGGTAAACGATCTTTTGATTTTTTATTGTGGTGTTTTGGAGTTTATTTGATAAAAATATTTGTTATTTGATTGTGTTGTTACGGTTTAACGTTTTTTGGCGGAGAATTATTAGAACAAAAATGGCGTTGTTAAGACGAGAAGAGGATTACATCACGAACAACATGGACTTATTGGTAATATTTGATTAATTGTTTTTTTTATTTTAATTTGTAGTTTCTACAAGGTATGTTAGTAATCTAAGGATTATAATCTTGTGTTTATAGAGGGAGGAGAACAAATTTCGGCCTCGGATTCTATGGAATGAGCCGCCATGCACAAAAATTTGTGAATTTCTAAAGACAGCCGATTTTAATTACGCGGTGAAGATTCGTGATTTTGACATCGTGCCATAGGTGATTAATGTGTTGGTGGAGCGTTAGAGACCGAAGACACACACCTTCCACATGTCGTGCGGGGAGTGCACAATCACCCTCCAAGATGTTGCTAAGCATAACGACGTCCCAATTTCGGGATATCCAGCCATTGCGTGCAACAACTATATTCCAGAATCCCTTTGTGTGCAAAATTTGGGGAAGGCACTAGTGAGGAAGGAAATATGTGGAAAATGGGTGAGGGTGACGTGGCTCTAGAGTGAGTTTCAAGTGAATCGAAATTCCACAGTGCCCGAAATTGCAAATGGTGCTCGGGCATATATATTGTGCTTTATCAATGGCATGCTAATGCCAGACAAATCGAATTCCTACATGCACACGCAGTACCTCCGGTTCTTGAATACTGCACACGTAGCAAGAAGATTCAGTTGGGGATCTACAATATTAGCTTTCCTCTACCGGTAGTTGTGCAAGGTAGCGGCCAAGACATTCCTCAACGAGAGATTCGTGCATGACGATATTGGTGGGTGTTTGGTGATGCTTCAATTATGGGCTTGGTTCATGTAATGCCCCGATTTTGGGCCTAGAAGTTAGTCGGGTTTGGTTAGGCGGTTTGGTTGAACCTGTTTCGGCAATTTAGACTAATTTTGGGAATAAATTGAATTCAAAGGTTTTTGGGCGAGATAAAATATGGGAAAATGTTATAAAATCCTAAAATGATGTTTTGAAGGTTTCAGTGGGATCAATTTGACAAAATGGATTTGTTTTGATCGGCATTTATGAAACGGTGACTAAATCGTAAAGATTACAAATGTGTTTATTGACTAAATTGAAAGGAGTCAAAGCTTAGAATCTTTAGGGAGCTATTACACCAAGGTGTTATCAGCCTTTTCCCTTATTTTACATGTTTTTAAATAGTTTAATTAATTAGTTTTATTAAAGGGATTTAATAAAAGATTTCTAAAAGGCTTAAACATTTTCTTACGTAACTTCCTATTTTCTCTTATCTTCTCTCTCTACTTTCTCACTAGCCAAACTATGATTTTCCTATAAAAAATGAGAGGAAACAATAACTTTATTTCATTCTTTGATTTCCTAAATTGATCTTCTCATTTCTACATCAACTAGCATTGGATTTCTTGAAGGTTTTCATCCAAATCATTGCCAAACAAGGGAAAAGCTTGTGTTGGATGTGATCTTTCTAATTCTCCTATAATCAAAGGTTCTTTATTGAAATTCCCAAGCTCTCGACTCTTGTAAATTTCTTTCTGAAATGTTTTGAGTTAAAGATGTTGGTATCTTGCTTTAATTAAACTTGAATTGAGGTTTTAATGATGAAAATTGTTGAGTTTCGTTTTGATTTCATAATGCTGGGTTTTAGATAGATTTTGATTATAATCTTGATGTTTAACAATATGGATAAATGGGTTTTGATATGGTAATCCCGAAACTAGGTGAGTTGCTAGATTTATAGGTTGAAATCTTTGAGATTATGGAGTGTTTATATGGTTATTTGGTTGTTGGAGATATTTTAGTTGTTGTGAGAATGTTTTTGGTTGTATATTGAAGATGTTTTGATGTTAATCTCACTGGGTAATGGCTGGAGATTGATTAGATTGGTTTCGCCGATGTTTTTGGTAGTTTTCGGATGGCGGAAGCTTGGTAGTTGATAGAGAAAGTTGTGGAGTTGTGTTGCTGAGGATTTTGATGCAAGATTGTACATTAATCCTCTGTTTTGAGTGGTTAAAAGTAGGGGAAGTTGATCCGGTATCGTTAGAGGAAGCTTCGGTTGATCTGGAGGCTTGAGATCACTTCGGTAAAGCAAGCGAAGCATTGTCAGTGAGTGGAACTGGTTTTAAAGCTTTGAAAGCAAGGTTTGGGGATTTAGATTAAGCTTGAAACGCTAATATAAGCTCAGAAGTAAGTATGGAAGAATTCGCTCTCGATTTTCGGTTTTCCCATTGTTTTGTATAATCATGATCATGTTTTAGAAAGGGATTTGTTACCTACTATTATGCATGTTTTTATGAATTGAGAGATGATTCAAATGATCCTATGAGATTGATTTATGACTTTTAAAGAGATTATGTCTTGTTGCGAAAATGCTATGCATTGAGATTTCTTGAAATGGGATGAAGAAAATGGTTTATGTTTATGCATTGGAAAAACAGTAAGGTAACATGGTTTTAAAGTGTATATTTTCATGTGGCTGAGATTTAATTATTGTCAGATATAATTGGTCGACCAATAGGATTAAAGTGCACTCTAAAATACAAAATTCGTACGTAAGACAAATTCTTCGGTTACACAATAGGGGTAGTGCTATTATAAAGTGATAGGGGTAGTGCTATCACATACGAGCAATGAAGGTAGTGCCATCCTGACCGAAGTGAGATTATGGTGAGGGTAGTTTCACCATGAGACTTGATGGGGGTAGTGCCATCAAGGAATCCACATATCCAAACTTGAATGGATAGGGGTAATGCTATCCAAGGATAGGGTAGTGCCATCCGGGTCACTTGTTATGCCAATATATGAGATAAACATGTATCATGGTTTTTGTAATGATTTGTATAATGTGATTTATACATGAGATTCTGTTAAAGCTATGCTAGGTGATAAGCATGCTTGAGAAGTTTTAAATGAGATTTGCATTATGGTTAATGCATGAGAATTATGACACATATTGAAAGAATGATTTTGTAATTGCTTTGAAAAGAGATTTCAAGCATGAGAAGTTTTGAGAATGAGGTTTGAGAAATGGTTTAAAATGCATTGTTGTTAGTTTTTAATTGAGCGTCCCTCACTAAGCTTTATTGCTTACGCTCTCTTTTCTTAACAATGTAGAGAAGTAACTTGTTCGGGCAGCAAGGAAGCAAGAAAGAGAGTCCAAGGGATTTCACTTTGCTCAAGTATGGTTTTAAACTAGTTTGATAGTAATAATTGGCAATGGGAGGGTAGATATTTGGTTTGGGAGTATGTTTTATGAAACTCCATGTTTTGGCACAAGTTTGTGTTGCCTATATGGACTTGTAAATGGCCTTTAAGAGTTGGTTTCTGGTTTGGATTGCATTTGAGGTTTGAAGTGTTTGGTTTGTCTAGGGAGCATGTCTATAGTTTACCCTTTAATGATTGAAGTTGATGAGTTTATAGGTGTCCAATGTTTATAGAATGATGGTTTTCATGTTGCGCCTATATTGGGGACATGTTAGATTGGTTGTAGATGTGTTTTAAGTTGTAAAACTAGCAAAATGTTACAGTACAGGCCCAGGTGTACCGATATGCAGGTTTGCATACCGATACAATATGCCTGAAACAACCCAGTCGTACCGATACACTTAGAGACGTACTGATACTGTACAAGGCAAAAATAGGCAGGCATTTCGATCGCGGAGGCGTATCGGTACGGTGTTTAACACTAGAAATCTAAGAAATTGTCGTACCAATACGGGCCTTGGTATACCGTTACACCTGGCCATTTTGTTCGTTATTTGAGGCAATGTAAGGTTTATTTTTGTTATGTTTTGGTCCCTGAATATTGTGGATGAAATCGTATGAGTTGGGGATGTTTTGTTAAGCGCAAATTAACATATATGCATGTTTTGTTAAGCGCAAATTGACATATACATATATGCATGTAAGAATATTTAACATCAGTCGATGCTAGTTGATCCGCTCATATTGGATGAATTGGAAGATTTAGACGGACGTGGTAAGAGTGAAAAGGACTGGCCAAACAAACATTCGGCGTACATAGGAGAGTGGAATGGAAGGGCAAACACGTTGCCTCATGTCGAATCCATTCGAACAGATGATTTCGATTTTTCTATTTCTGAATACCATCAGTGGTTTGACGCGAACAACAAACTGTACTTGACGGCCCAAGCCAAACGAGATTCTGTTTTTTTAATCCGACAAGCCTAGGAAGCGTCGGTATCTGGTGTAAGGTCATCTTGAGGTAGATTTGAGAGGAGGAGAGGTACAGGTAGACGCGACACAAGATAGGCTGAACTAGAACCGGAACTTGAACCAGATACAACATTGCAGCAATTTGATGTCGCTAGTTTTCAACCGTCATATGGGTGCCCAAGTTAGGATCAAGTTGTTTCCATGACACAAAGGTCATGGAATTTGCATATTCCATATGAAAGAGGCATGTGGAGAGGTATGCCTGGTAATTGGGCGAGTCAAGGAGAATGATCTGCATTACAGGTGCAAGGTTCTACATGTAATTTTTTTAAAGCTGTTTATGTGCCTGAGTTTGTGGTCCCACAAGCTCAATATCATGAAATACAACATCATGATGTGGAGTCAATGACAACACTATTGTCGACGACGTCCATATTAGGTCCTATATTTTCTGGTGGTGTTGGGGGAGTAGGTCCGAGTATGTTTAGTGAACCGCGTTGTATGACTCCAGATCATGAAAATGAGGAGGAGAGTGGAGATGTTGATGATAATGATGACGACAACGACGAACAAACCCCGATTCAGCCAAGAATTTGACACATGCAAGCGTTTGTATGACTAGACGCATTCAGGACACCGACAAACCCTAAGGCCGAAGAGAGGAAGAGGACAAAGAAGAGGAAGATAGATTTGTTGTCTTGTTTATTGTAAATTAATTTTGCAGCAGTTGTTTATTTTTTTAATTAGTTATGCAAAATTTTAATGGATAGTTTTTGGATATTGATTTCTTATTGTTGTAAAAAGAACTTTAAATTGGAACTAATTTATTTTGCAATTTTTTTGACGACGTTCGAGCTCAACATGTATTTATCTTTATATTTAAAATAAATTGACCAAGAGAATTGTAAGTAAATGAAAATATTAGTTTCATAAAAGTAATAAGTTAACTAATTTATTTTGATATAAATTTATTACATTTATGGTATGGAAGGAAATCATTGAACTGAGATATGGTATGTAAAAGAATATTTAACATTTGTGAGCCGTTTTTACATACTCAAAATTTAATTGTCATGCCTATTTATAGGGAAATATGTGATATGCTTATCTCTTTGAAAAGCATGCATTTATTGGTCTAAAACCTGCATCTATGGTACATGCAAAAAATAAATGGAAATGATAGATGGAACTCGCCCTTAAGGCAAAACGAGTTCAATAAAAATCGCCGTGAAAGAATGACAAGTTTCAGCATTCATTTCCTTTTTTAAGTACCACAGAAGTAGGTTTCAAACGAATATAAGCGTACTTTTCAAATAAACTAGCAGAGCGTTTTTCAAATGCACATATGAATTTTTGGACACGACGTACCATAGATATAAATATGTGTTCTTGTATTATAAAACTTAAAACATTTCTTATATTACAAAAAAAGGTGTGGACGTTACGGTGGCAAGAAAATTGGGGCGAAAAAAATCCTAACAAGGCAAAAATGTTGCCTAAAGACCCCTATGGAAGTCATCATGATATGGTTTTGAACGCAAGATTCAGTGCTTTGATAGACATGTTTTAAGTGAATTTACGGGTACATGGTGGATAATATTTCATATTTCTAAACTTTCACGTCATAGTACTGATACATTTGTTGAAAATGGTGTAAAGATCGGCGCGTGTAAGGCATCCTAAAGGGAGTAAAAATTGCGTTAAAAACGCTATCTAGCCATGTTATCACTTGCTAGAGTGCTCGTGTTTGTTTATTTAATGTTCGTGAACGTGTTCGTCTAAGTGTTCAACACTCCAAAGATCACATATAAATCATTGCAAGAAATAACATTTTTTATCTGTTAACATTCAAAAAAGATTTAATTAAAAAACGTACGAATCACCCAATTACATTGGAAGAATTAGCATGTTTGAGGTCCGTCGTATCTTGTTATTTTCCACACATTGTTCACGTCTCGATTCATGATACACGGATCCTCCAGTTATATTCGTGGTCCTTTTTGACACATTCTACAATTTAGTTGTCCGCATTTGTTTTCTTCACTATCAACACAATTGATCGGCGTATGTTGTAGTTCTTAATTGTATCCTCCACAATTTTCTTTGTTGTGAAAATCATTCCAACTTGTAGTTCATCGTCAATATATACTACAACATCACATGGTTATCTCCATATAGATGAGAAATCGTCTGAGTTTCCAGCCATTATAGAGCGAATTAGTTTGAAATTGACTAAGACATTATAAGGGAATTACTATGAAATCTGTAGACCATTTTTAAAACCGGAGTGTGGAAAAATAACATGACGATTGATTCTTTTGAAATTTAGGCTTTTATTCATTTTAATTTATTAAATCTTGAAAATTAGGGTTTTTCCATATTAAATCCTTTATTTAATTTTGAAAACCAATTTGGAGTCGCCACCGGTCACTTTGGTAGACCGGACACCATAAAAATAACCAGAGATTCATTTCAAAATGATTTGGGTTCGAGAGTCGGTTACGTGTGGGGAAGGATTAGCACCCCCACAAACACCCATTATTGGTACCTTATTAATTTCACGTGGCATTTTGGTATTCCGAATAGTAATTTGAATTTAATTTAATCGGTAATTGTTAATTGGATTTAAATTCCAAATTGAGATATCCTTTTATAAGGAAATACATTTTATTCGAGTACGAAATTAAGAACGCCCAAATGCTTTAGGACACTCTTATTCGTATTCAAAATATATTTCTGATGTAAAAGGTTTCTCAATGCATGATTACTAATGGTCTTGTTAATTTTAAGTTCGAACATAGAAAGGCTCTAATTGATTTAATTATTTACGACTAAATGTTATTGATTTAAAAGATTTCTATGAGATAACATCCAACGAATTGGAAATTATTCATATTGAAATTGTATGAGTTGGGGATGTTTTGTTAAGCCCAAATTGACATATATGCATGTAATGAAACTAATTAAAGGTTGGTAACCTTAAATTGGTTAAAGCTCTCGTAAAAGTCATTTTTTTGCAAAATGGTCCCTAATCTTTGTTTGGGCTTAATCGGATGTCCAATTAATGCCCGATTTATGTCACGCATTATCTGCTGATAGTACGATCCCCTTAGGAAATAATAAAAGCATCTAGATAAGAAAAGGAAAAAAATGTCGTTTGTTGAGGTGAACCTTCGTGGGTTTTCTTCAACATTCCACGTGTGACTCGCTCGATTCGGTCTTGCAACTAGACCGGGTCAAAGGGGTTACAGTTCAGGCTTCCATTCTTCGCTCCAATTTCCAAACCTCTGTATGAATTCCCACTCGCAACAAGGTAATAATGTTTATTCCCATAATTATTTTTAATATTTTTAGAGAAACCATGATGTATGTATGTATTTGTATTATGCAGATGGAGACAAAATGGAAAAAAAGATGTGTACCATACAAAAGTAATCCTCGAAGTGAGAGCGAAGATTGACTTCTACTGCCAAGATCAGGTAATGCAAATTCGTAATTTGAAATTTGTATTGAATATTTGGTTTTCGTTGGTAGTTGCAAAATTATGTTAATTTATATGCGAATGATTTTCTTTAATGGAAAAATTGTTACAGTTCATATGGATGTCATATTTGGATGTTGATTCCGAAGTCCTGATTCCAGAAATTGGGTATGATGATGCTGACAATTGGTTTTTCGTAATATCGTTGCTAAATTTCGTGATTGTTGAGATATTTTACGGTAATCAGGTCCTTAGGTAGTTCGGATTCCACCAGTCGATGCTGGTTGATCCGCTCATATTGGATGAATTGGAAGATTTAGACGGACGTGGTAAGAGTGAAAAGGACTGGCCAAACAAACATTCGACGTACATAGGAGAGTGGAATGGAAGGGCAAACATGTTGCCTCCTGTCGAATCCATTCAAACAGATGATTTTGATTTTTCTATTTCTGAATACCATCATTTGTTTGACGCGAACAACAAACTGTACTTGACGGCCCAAGCCGAACGAGATGCTGTTTTTTTAATCTGACAAGCCTAGGAAGCGTCAGTATCTGGTGTAGGGTCATCTTGAGGTAGATTCGAGAGGGGGAGAGGTACAGGTAGACGCGACACAAGATAGGCTGAACTAGAACCGGAACTTGAACCAGATACAACATTGCAGCAATTTGATGTCGCTAGTTTTCAACCGTCATATGGGTCCCTGAGTTAGGATCAAGCTGTTTCCATGACACAAAGGTCATGGAATTTGCATATTCCATATGAAAAAGGCATGTGGAGAGGTATGCCTAGTAATTGGCCGAGTCAAGGAGAATGATCTGCATCACAGGTGCAAGGTTCTACATGTAATTTTTCTGAAGCTGTTTATGTGCCTAAGTTTGTGGTCCCACAAGCTCAATATCATGAAATACAACATCATGATGTGGAGTCAATAACAACACTATTGTCGACGACGTCCATATCAGGTCTTATATTTTCTGGCGGTGTTGGGGAATAGGTCCGAGTATGTTTAGTGAACCGCGTTGTATGACTCCAGATCATGAAGATGAGATAGACGAGGAGAAGAGTGGAGATGTTGATGATAATGATGACGACAACGACAAACAAACCCCGATTCAGCCAAGAATTTGACCCACGCCGTGTTTGTATGACTAGACGCACTCAGGACACCGACAAACCCTAAGGCCGAAGAGAGGAAGAGGACAAAGAAGAGGAAGATAGATTTGTTGTTTTTTATTATAAATTAGTTTTACAGCAGTTGTTTCTTTTTCGAATTAGTTATGGAAAAATTTAATGGATAGTTTTTGGATATTGATTTCTTATTGTTGTAAGAAGAACTTTAAATTGGAACTAATTTGTTTTGCAATTTTGTTGACGACGTTCGAGCTCAACATGTATTTATCCTTATATTTAAAATAAATTGACCAAGAGAATTGTAAGTAAATGAAAATATTAGTTTCATAAAAGTAATAAATTAACTAATTTATTTTGATATAAATTTATTACATTTATCGTTTACAAGGGTTATAAATAAATGTAATATATTCGTGCAAAAGAAACATCAGTTTTAGTTAGTGATGAGATCATCAAACTTGTGAGGCCACATGCCATACATTTACGATGTCAGGACTGTCATATGAAGCCCTTTGATGCACGAGGCACTTTTACATTCATGCTCTTAATGCATGAGCTACAAGGATGACTTGTGAAGCGTAAATAATGTTGTAAGAAGAACTTAGATATTTTAAAAGATACACTTATAACTTTTTGTTGAAAAATAAGTATATAGATCATCACATTGGAAGAGAATCCACATACAAAAAATCATAGCGCTTGGTATGGTACTAAACAAAAGATTTAAGTTATGGAGGGAAAAAAGATTGTATACTCGAACATTATTTGTCACGGGTATTTATAGAAGATGCATAGATTCGAATGGAAGATGCATAAATTTGCCTGAGCAAGAAATGATAGGTACAACTCGCCTTACACTCGCGGCGAGTTTGATACGAGTACATGCTAGGCTTTTGAAGGCAGGATTCAGAGCGTTTTTCGAATGTGCGAATGAAAGGCAACCATGATGTTCGATAAATAAACACGTGGCCTTTAGGGTGGCGAAAAAAATGCATTGAAAAAAAATATCCTGACACGGAAAAAATGTTGCCTAAAGACCCCTATGAAAGTCATCATGATAGGCTTTTCAAGGCAAGATTCGGTGCTTCGATAAGCAAGTTTGAAGTGAATTTATGTGGTGTTAGGGGATAATATTTTGTATTTTTGAACTTTCACGTCATAGTAATTAAACATCTATTGAAAATAGTGTAAAGATCGACGTGCATAAGGCATCATAATAAAGGGAGTAAAAATCGCGTTAAAATGCTATCTAGTCATGTTTTATGTAACAAAGAACAAGCAAACATGGGTCCATAGGCACGTTTAAATGAATTTTATGGTACGTTGGGGATATTTTTTCTTGTTGTTTAACTTTCATGTTCGTTTAAATTTCTAAAATAATACTCATATATACTTCTAACAATATGAATTTACGGAACAATAATGTTTAAATGAACAAACAAACATGTGTTTTTTCGAATGCACGAATGAACGATGGACACGACATACCATAGATATAAATATGCGTTCTTGTATTACAAAAACTTAATACCAAGTTATTATATTACAAAACGGTTACAAATAAATGTTATATAATTCTAGCATGCAAATTTATGGAACAATCTTGTTGTAAGAAGAACGTCCATTACTATTGAGGCTGGCAATATAAATTTTGTCAGCCCTATTATGAGCAACGCACCACTTCCTCATCGCATCAGTTGAGTGCTATGTATAGCTGAGTAGTCTTTGTTATGAGGTATGCATTTTACGAAGTCTTTCTTAACATACCCTCAGCTTACTTCTAGAGCTGAGTAGTCAAACAAGTTTAAAACCTTGGGGTATGCATTTTACGCATTACACCAAGGCAGAAATCTATCTACATGCCATATAGTAATCTAGGGGCCTTACACCATTCTCAAAGCCAAGGAAACACTAGCATCGTTGTTGTCCTACAATACTGTTGACACTTTCGGCAAAGATTTCTTCAAAAACGAAGCCTCAAACAATGTATTTGTTTGACTTACTTTGTAGAATACTTCATGTTGTAAGAAGAACTTCGTAAATGTAAAAAGATAAACGCATGTGGAAGGAAATCATTGAACTGAGATATGGTATGTAAAAGAATATTTAACATTTGTGAGCCGTTTTTACATACTCAAAATTTAATTGTCACGTCTATTTATAGGGAAATATGTGATATGCTTATCTCTTTGAAAAACATGCATTTATTCGTCTAAAACCTGCATCTATGGTACCTGCAAAAAATAAATGGAAATGATAGATGGAACTCGCCCTTAAGGCAAAGCGAGTTCCATAAAAATCATCGTGAGAGAACGACAAGTTGCAGCAATCATTTCCTTTTTTAAGTACCATATAAGTAGGTTTCAGACGAATATAAGCGTGCTTTTCAAATAAACAAGCAGAGCATTTTTCGAATGCACATATGAATTTTTGGACACGACGTACCATAGATATAAATATATGTTCTTGTATTATAAAACTTAATACATTTCTTATATTACAAAAAAGGTGTGGATGTTACGGTGGCAAAAAAATTGCGGCGAAAAAAATCCTAACAAGGCAAAAATGTTGCCTAAAGACCCCTATGGAAGTCACCATGATATGGTTTTGAACGCAATATTCGGTGCTTCGATAGACATGTTGTAAGTGAATTTATGGGTACATGGTGGATAATATTTCATATTTCTAAACTTTCACGTCATAGTACTGATACATTTGTTGAAAAAGGTGTAAAGATCGGTGCATGTAAGGCATCCTAAAGGGAGTAAAAATCTCGTTAAAAACGCTATCTAGCCATGTTATCACTTGCTAGAGTGCTCGTGTTTGTTTATTTAATGTTCGTGAACGTGTTCGTCTAAGTGTTCAACACTCCAAAGATTACATATAAATCATTGCAGGAAATAACATTTTTTATCTGTTAACATTCAAAAAAGATTTAATTAAAAAAACGTAGGAATCACCCAATTACATTGGAAGAATTAGCATGTTTGAGGTCTGTCGTATCTTGTTATTTGCCACACATTGTTCACCCTCTTGATTCATGATACACGGATCCTCTAGTTATATTCGTGGTCATTTTCGACACATTCTGCAATTTAGTTGTCAGCATTCGTTTTCTTCATTATCAACACAATTGATCGGCATATGTTGTAGTTCTTAATTGTATCCTCCACGATTTTCTTTGTCGTGAAAATCATTCCAACTTGTAGTTCATCGTCAATATAGACTGCAGCATGGCATGGTTATCTCCATATAGATGAGAAATCATCTGAGTTTCCAGCCATTATAGAGCAAATTAGTATGAAATTGACTAAGGCATTATAAGGCAATTACTATGAAATCTGTAGCGACCATTTTTAAAACTGAAGTGTGGAAAAATAACCTGATTATTGATTCTTTTGAAAATTGGGTTTTTTATTCATTTTAATTTATTAAATCTTGAAAATTAGGGTTTCCCCATATTAAATCCTTTATTTAATTTTGAAAACCAATTTTGAGTCACCACCGGTCACTTTGGTAGACCGGACACCATAAAAGCAACCAGAGATTCATTTCAAAATGATTTGGGTTCGGGAGTCGATTACGTGTGGGGAAGGATTAGCACTCCCACAAACACCCATTATCGGTACCTTATTAATTTCACGTGGCATTTTGGTATTCCAAATAGTAATTTGAATTTAATTTAATCAGTAATTGTTAATTGGATTTAAATTCCAAATTGATATATCCTTTTATAAGGAAATACATTTTATTCGAATACGAAATTAAGAACACCCAAATGCTTTAGGACACTCTTATTTGTATTCGAAATATATTTCTGATATAAAAGGTTTCTCAATGCATGGTTACTAATGTCTTGTTAATTTTAAGTTCGAACATAGAAAGGCTCTAATTGATTTAATTATTTACGACTAAATGTTATTGATTTAAAAGATTTCTATGAGATAACATCCAACGAATTGGAAATTATTCATATTGAAATCAATTAATCGAATACCATTTCTATTTAATTTTTCAATTCTAATTACTTAAAGTAATAGTCCTAACTAGGGCTCTAATTAATTATCTAAGTCATTTTCCAAATTCTAAGTGATAGTAAATATTAAATGTTCCATTTAAGAGTGTTGTTGGAATAACATCTCAATACATGTGAGATACTATCCAAATTAACATTCTAAAATTTCCCATTTAATATATGCTAATTTGCTACAATTATCTCCCTAATAAATTATTCAAACTTAATTAAAGAACTTTAGACTATAACTCTAATTATTCTAATTAATCAAAGTGATTAAATTCTCTAACATGCATGTACTATATGACTTAATTAAAACAAGCATACATAAATAATTTGAAGGCAATTAAATTTAAACAAAGCTAAAAATGGGACCAAATTGCATTAATATTGAAGTTTAAGTGCTAAACTACAAGGATTGAGGACTAAATTGCAACAATTGAAAATTGACTGCCCAAAGTATAACAAAGGTAAAAGAAGAGCATGGATCTATTCCTGGGTCAGATAAAGGCGTGGGTCAAATGGGTCAAGCCGGTGCCAAAACGGCGTCGCATCGACTCACCCATAAAGAGGGTGAGCCAGGCCAACTCGGCCATTTGGCCTGAACTCTCTCTCTCTCCTCAGCCACCTCTCTCTAAACTCTCTCGAATCAAACACTAAAAACCCAAGCCTTCTTCGATCAAAACCCCATATTCAAACCATGTTAATCACCAGTTCATCCTATTTCTTCCCATTCCATCTTCACAAACACCAAACTCCCTCACTTTCCTTGTTTCCTTTCAATCAAACACCTAAAACCTTTAGAGTTTATCTTCAGTTCATTATCACCACCCCTTTTCAATCGATTGCCGCCACCCTCCAAATATCCCAACCTCTTTGTCAGCCGCCGGAGACGATGCTGACCACCGGCCGTCGTCTCCGACCATCTTCCCTGACCAACCTTTTATCTCCGACTGTCTTTTAGTTTCACTCTAGCGACCGGTCACTTTTGTGTTTGTTTTGACCGGTTTATCTTATAAATGGGCGAGAATGGTCTATATTTGGGCCTAAAGACTTGTAAATCAGGCTTCTTTGAATGTAATGAGGATTTATATGGTTTGTAATGTATAATGGACACTTATTTGTATTTTGGACTCTCTTTCATGAACATTTATTTATTTAATAGATTATTATTATTTTTTACTATTACTGTTTATTATTTTGGTTTTATTTATAGAGAACAATATATAAAAAAAATACCCTGACAAAATTAGGGTATTACAGCTGCCCCTCTTTGCTCATTGTCGTAGAACAGGAATAGGGCAAAGACTGAAAAGACACGAATTTTGTCCGATCCTGTCAGCTGTTGCTCTGAGCTGCAAGGTCTTATTTTCACGAACCTTCTCTCCTTTCTCCCATTTAGAAGCTTGAACAAGTTCTTCTCATTTGGAACATCTCAATTTTCCTGTCAAGGATAGCCGTAAGTTCTGAACTGGCTCTTCTCATTAAGGAACTCTATCTTCACTGGGCAAATTCTTCTTATTAGGAACTCCATCTTTACTGGGCGAAATCTTCTCATTAAGAATTATATCTTCGCTGGGTGAACTCTTCACATTAAGAATTCTATCTTCGTTGGGTAAACTCTTTACATTAGGAGATTTTTCTTTACTGGGATGAACTCTTTACATTAAGAGTTCTGCCTTCGTTGGGTGAACTCTTCACATTAGGAGCTCTTTCCTCGCTGAGCGAACTCTTCACATTAGGAGCTCTTTCTTCACTGGGGATGAACTCTTCACATTAGGAGTTCTATCTTCCCTGGGTGAACTCTTCACATTATGAGCTCTTTCTTCGCTGGGCAAACTCTTCACAATAGGAGCTCTTTCTTCGTTGGGGATGAACTCTTCACATTAGGAGTTCTATCTCCACTTTCCTGTTAAAACAGACTAAAATGCTTGAATGTGGGTTAATATGATCCTCATTTCTAAATGATGCATGAACTATATCTCATTAGGATTAATCCATCGGCTTTTGTTCCTTGGGGATTCATCTCGGTGCTTTCTTTCATGCTTAATTTTCTTTTAATATCTTCATCTCGCATTCAGCATTAGCCTTCAGAACCTCCTTTCTACGTTTCTGGCCCTTTGCTCTAAAGCGCCCTTTCGAGTTTTCACTTTAGATTGTTTTTCCCAAAGCGCCCTTCTGGGTTTTCGCTTCAGTTTTTTTCTTCTTTCTTTTTCCTTTTCTCAAGGTGCCCTTTCAGGTTTTCACCTCGATTTTTCTTTCTCTCTTTTTTTATTTTTTCTTTTCCTTTTCTTTCTTTTTAAGGGTTTCATCAAAAACCATAAATCTATTAATAAATGCATCACTAAATCATCTTCAATCTTCATAAACTGTCTTAACTGAGGTATTTTCCAAATGATCACAATCAACAAATGTATACTTCCTAGAGAATGGACAAGTTCCAATCATAATAATGTGTTGGTCTTGTGATTCATCTCCCTCATGAGCATAGAGATAAAAAATCATTGTTCCTCGGGTGTCAGACTTTGTTATTTTGGTTATCTTCGCCAAGATCTTCACAATGCTTTTCTTTAGCAATCTTTATGGACTCTGAATTCCATCCTCATGTTTACGTCAAATTCAACATCGTCCTTACTTTATACACTCTTCTTCAATAACCCAGAGTGTTAAAGTTCACATGCACCTTTCAAAACATAGCAATACCAAGAAATTATTCGCTTTTATGCATTATATTAGCCATTTCATAATGCTTTAGAATAAAAGAAAGCTCGGAAGAGAATTCATGATTTTTATTGAAGCTTATTAATAAGGTATAGTGGAGTTTTTTAAAACACTTCATGGCAAACTAAAACAACAAAACAAGAAACAAGGTCAGATTTTCGGGTATTCACAACATGAAAGATACATCCACCCCATCGATCGGAAATAGCCTTGAGCTTAACCTTTGTCCAACAGACTTCGAACGCTATCTGGATGATTACATATGTGAAATCCCTTCCAAAATACTAGGTGTCTGAGAGACTATAACCGACGAATGCCTATTCTCAAATCATCTGAGCTGTGTTTTCAACCCAGATCCTTCTTCGGTTTCAAGATGCCTTTTGCGAATTTTCATCTTGAACCCCTCTTCTTTTTTCTTCTTCTTCGCTTTTTTTTCTTTTTTTTCTTTTCTTTTTTTTAATATCTACAGTCCCCTTTTTGGGTTTTCACCATAGATATTTTCATTTTGCGAAGCGCCCTTTTTGGGTTTTCACTCTTCTTTTTTTCCCTTTTTTCTTTTTTTTTCTATCCTTCATAAATAATATTTTTTGACCGAATCAGAGTTCACTGGTTTATGTAACTCTTTACCATCCATTTTAGTCAGAATCAATTCTCCTCTAGAGAAGGCCTTTTTAACAACATAAGGTCCCTCCCAGTTTGGCATCCATTTTCCACGATCATCATGGTGTATTTCTAATACCTTTTTCAGCACAAGATCTCCCTCTCGGAACTCTCTGGGCTAGACTTTTTTATCATAGGCCCACATCATTCTTTTCTGGTACATTTGACTATGGCAGATAACCTTCAACCTTTTTTCCTCGATCAAATTCAACTGATCAAATCGAGCCTGTATCCATTCTGCATCGTCCAATTTTACCTCTGACAAAACTCAGAGAGACAAAATTTCAACCTCGATGGGAAGTACTGCTTCTGTCCCATAAACCAAGGAGTAAGGAGTTGCCCCAGTTGAGGTTCGTATCGAGTTTTGATATGCAAACAATGCGAATGAAAGTTTCTCATGCCAATCTTTGTAAGTTTTTGTCATCTTCGATATGATTTTCTTGATGTTTTTATTTGCTGCCTCCACTGCCTCATTCATCTTAGGGCGATAAGTCACAGAATTGTGATGCATAATCTTGAATTGCTCACACACTTCTACTATCATCTTGTTATTGAAATTGGTGGCATTATCGATAACAATTCTCTCTGGTAATCTATACTGACAGATTATTTCTTTTTTTAAGAACTTGTAGACTGTTGTTCTTGTGACATTGGCCTAAGAAGCTGTTTCTACCCATTTGGTGAAGTAATCAATAACTATGAGAATGAAATGATGCCCCTTAGAAGCCTTAGGGTGAATCTGCCCAATAACATCCATGCCCCAGACAGCAAAAGGCCAAGCTGAATTCATTGTATGAAGAGGTACTGGTGGAGAATTGATCTTATCCGCATATATCTGGCACTTATGACATTTCTTGGCATATTCAATGCAATATCCCTCCATGGTTGACCAATAGTAGCCATATCTCGTAACCTTCTTGGCTATTGCAAACCCATTTGCGTGCGTACCGTATATCCCATCGTGCACCTCTGCCATAATATTTCTAGCTTCATTATGCATTAACACATCTAAACAAGATCTGATCTTTTCCCCATTTGTATAGAATTTCTCCATCAAGCATATATCCTGAGGCCATTCTTCTAATAGTTCTTTTATCATTATCATTCGCACCCTTTGGATAAATTTGGTATTTGATGAATTGCAAAATATCAAAATACCAATGATTTCCATCTGCCTCTTCTTCTATACTACAACAGTGAGCATAGGTATTGTAACTTTGTATTTGGATTGTCATTATATCGTTAGGTATGTTGGCCAAGAATACTGAAGCCAATGTAGCTAAAGCATCCGCCATCTGATTATCTTCCCTGAGGACATATACGAAAGTAATTTCTTTGAACTCTTTTATCATTTCGAGGATCAATTTTCGATACTTGATCAATTTGGAATCCTTTGTTTCCCATTCTACACGAAGCTGGTAGATGACCAATGCAGAATCTCCATATACCTTCAAACTTTCTATCTTTATTTCAATAGCAACTTGTAATCCCATAACACAAGCCTCATATTCTGCCATGTTATTGGAACAAAGAAACTCTAATATACTTGTGAAGGGATAATACGCATTGTTCGATGAGATCAACACTACCAGAATTCCTCTTCCTAGGGCATTAACAGCCTCATCGAAATACAGCTTCCATGTTTCATTCTCTAGGATTCCGTTTTCTTCCGTAAAGATGTTCATCACGTCTTCATCTGGGAAATCAAAGTTTAAGGGATCATAATCCTCTAAAGCACGACTTGCTAAGAAATCTGCTATAGCACTTCCTTTTATTGCCTTTTGACTTACATACACAATGTCAAACTCTGACAATAGTATTTGCCAACGAGCCAGTCTTCCAGTCAATGTTGTTACTTCCATCATGAACTTCAATAGATCAAGGCGAGAAATTAACCAAGTAGTGTGGTATAGCATGTATTGTCTGAGTCTGAGAGTTACCCAAACCAGTACACAACATAACTTTTGAATTGATGGGCATCGCACTTCACACTCTGTAAATTTCGTACTTAAGTAATAAATTGCTCTTTCTTTCCTCTTTGTGTCATCATGCTGCCCCAGCACGCATCCCATCGAGTTTTCATAAACCGTTAAGTAGAGAATGAGTGGTCTGTCTGGAACCGGTGCAACTAATATTGGAGCCTTCGTCAGGTATTTCTTAATTTTGTCAAACGTTTCTTGGCATTCTTCATTCCATTCACCCAGATTATTCTTTTTAAGCAATCTGAAGATTGGATCACATTTATCGATAAACTGAGAGAAGAACCGAGAAACATAATTCAACCTCCCAAGGAATCCTCGAACCTATTTTTAAGAATTAGGTGGTGGCAAATTTTGAATCGTCTTCACCTTATCTTGATCTATTTCAATTCCTTTCTTGCTGACAACGAATCCTAGGAGTTCACCTGATGTTACTCCAAAAGTGCATTTATTGGGATTGAGTTTCAACTGGTACTTCCTCAACCACATAAACAGCTTCCTCAAATTCTGAATATGCTCTTTTCCAGTATGAGATTTAGCAATCATATCATCCACGTACACTTCAATTTCTTTGTGCATCATGTCATGGAATAAGGTCACCATTGCTGCTGATAGGTTGCCCCGACATTTTTTAGCCCAAAGGGCATCACTTTATAGCAATATGTTCCCTATAAAGTTATGAATGTCATCTTAACCATGTCTTTTGGGCTCATCTTTATCTGATTATACCCCAAAAATCCGTCCATGAAGGAAAACCATAAATGCCCTGACGTATTATCTACCAGGATGTCTATGTGAGGTAAGGGAAAATTGTCCTTCAGGCTGGCCCTATTCAAATCTCTATAATCTACACACATACATATTTTCCCATCTTTCTTTGGTATATGGACTATGTTGGCCACCCATTATGGATATTGGGATACTCCAAGAAAACCAGCGTCAATCTGCTTTTGTACCTCTTCTTTTATCTTTAATATCCGTTCCAACCTTAGTCTTCTGAGCTTATGTTGTACTGGCTTACACTCCGGCCTTATAGGAAATTTATGTACCACTATATCAGTGTTCAATCCTGGCATGTCTTGATATGACTAGGTGAAGACATCTTTAAACTCTTGCAAAAAATCAATCAGCCCTTGTCTAGCTTTTGGCAAGAAAGCAGTCCCTATTTTCACCTTTCTCCTCATTTTATCCGTTCTCAAGTTGAGAATATCTAATTCCTCTTTATGGGGTAGGATCTGCTTGTTTTCTTTTTCCACCAACCTTAGTAATTCTTTAGGGATTTTACATTCTGTTTCATCTTCAACCTCATTGACTTCTATTAGACACTGGCCACTCAAGATCTACTCCAGGATTAGGTTCAGGATTATTCATGCAATCAATAGTTGAAAACCTACAAAGAAGATAATAGTATATTTGGAAAGGATGTGAAAAAAACAAGAAACATGGTTGCCATTTGTGAATCAGCATGAAAGCATCTTTATTCAAATGGACTAATATGATGGCCTTTTACAGATAACGATCTATACCCGCGGGCAAAGGTATAGAGTTGGTTTATGGCATTTACTCTGTTTTATTAGTTAGAAAAGCAAGCTCCTCAACTACCTAGTTGCCAAGTTCCTCGCCAGGGAGACACGGGTGGATTTTCTACAAAAATTTCCCTGGTTGAGCCTCCTCGAAAATCCCTTCGACAACCAGTCCTTCTAGATCATTACGAAAAATTTCCTCCTCGTGCATCCTTGCAGGCTACAAGTTGACCTCCATGAGCTTCTCTTCGACATTTTTGAATCCTCGAGATTTAAAAATTCGGTTCAGGTCAAATAAGGCCATGGGTTTAGAGGAAACTTCAGCTCCCAAAAGGTAGGCTTTCCTTTGCTCTCTCCTTCTTTTCAAATCCTGCAATCTCTCATAGATACTAGGCTTGAATCCTAGTCCGAAATGATCTTTTTCATGACAACAGTTTTTGAACATAAGCACCCCTGAAGACGCATTCCCAATCCTTTCCCTGTCCTTGCACCTCTTCCTAGTGTTTCACGAACGGTCATCTTAGTGCAATTTAACAACCTTAGTTGAGGAAATGGTTTACCTTCAGCAACAAAAGTGGCATTGACAAACTCTAGAGCTCTAAAGGAACATTCGAGAGCATTTTCATTAGCTTTAATACATGGAGCATCAGTAGTTACCGAAGAAATAATATCTTCCTCCGCTCTAATACTGACTAGCTTCCCCTCAATGACAAACTTTAATTTTTGATGCAAGTATGATGGGACCACTCCAGCTGAGTGTATCCAAGGCCTACCCAATAAACAATTATATGTGGGTTTTATATCCATCGCTACGAAATGCACATTGTAAACTGTCGGCCCGATTAACAGTGGCACTTCAACCTTCTTAAGTACTTCACGAGTGGTTCCATTGAAGGCCCTCATAGTGTTCTTGTACACTTTCATGTGCGAATCATCGATTGGTAACCTTTGAAGAGTTACCATCGGCAGAACATTCGAAGCTAAACCGTTGTTTATCAGCACTCTTGGCAATACATAGACCTTACAATGTGTAGTGATGTTCAAGGCCTTCACAGATCCCATCCCTCCTTCAGGAATCTCGTCATCAGTAAATATGATATAATTGTCAGCAGTAATGTGATTTACTATCCTGTCCAGTTTATTCACAGAGATGTCATTTGGCACGAATGTCTGTTTGAGCACCTTCATTAAGGCATTGCGATGCCCCTCAAAACTTAACAGCAATTCTAGGACAGAAATCCTCACATGTTGCTTCTTTAACTGCTCGACTATGCTATACTCACTGTTCTTTAAAAACTTCAAAACTTCTTGAGCTTGTTCTTCTGTCGCCGACTCATTTATTTTAGGTGCAGGTTCTTCTCCAAAAATCTTCTCTGGTACTGTTACAGTCTTTTTCTTAACTTTCTCCGCTTCTTTAGAAATTTCTAGAGAATAGCATCTACCACTTCGGGTAAAGTGTCCCACTTCATTCACTGTTTCTAAACCAGGCTGTTCATCATTCTTCTCTTCTGGCATCATCTTGGTTTCTTCTGGTGGTTTTACTTCCTCCTGCAATTTGCCCTCTTCAGGTATAGTTACATTGGCCGCATAATTCCAGGGTACTTTGTGAGTACTCTTATAAGCAAATGGCGCAGGGGATGTAATCACAATCTTGGGAGTCATCAATGGTTCCAATATTAGGCCTAACAAAAACTACCAGGGGCTTATGTATCCCATATTTAACACCTGGCAGTTCAGAAGTACAAACCTTCAGTTCTTCCCTTTGTCTTGTCTTCACAAAGAACTCAATTTCTTTATTTTTCATCTTCTTTTGTATCACATCTCGGAACTCTGAGCAATGCTAAATCTCATGGCCATGTTCTTGATTATACTCACAATACACATCAGAATGCATTTCCTTCTCTATTTTCATTCCTATTTCAATCATTCTGGCATTATACAACTGTTCAAATACCCATTTCAAAGGGGATCTAATTTCCATACACATCAGTTTTCAACTGTTTTGCTTCATCATCTTCCTCTATGGCATTCACTCCCTTCCTCCATGGCTCGACAAAGGATTCGCGACAATGTTGGGCTCATCAAACTTCAAAATCCCATTATTAATTAGATTTTGAACCACTTTTTTGAATGTCGTACAAGTCTCGATCATATGCCCCGATATTCCAGCATGGAATTCACAATGAGCATCAAGTTTATACCACTGAGGGTAAGGAGGCTATAGAGGATTCAGATAGTATGGTCTCACCAGATCTGCTTCATACAACCGTGGATACAATTTAGCATATGTCATTGGTATCAGCGTGAAATTCACTCTATCATTTCTTGGACCACGAGAATCTTTCTTGTTTGATCCCTGTGAATTTCTTGATGCCATACCCGATGAAGTGATAGTCACATTCTTGGGAGCCTCATATGCGCTTGTATTGTTCACTTCACTATCCTTTCTTTTGTAATTCTTACGAGAACTCTCCCCACTTTCAACCCTACCACTTTTAATCGCTGCTTCAATCAATTCACCAGTCAACACTATGTTAGCAAAATTTTGTGTAGCATTACTGATCAATCTTTCAAAAAGTGGTCCTTTCAAAGTCTGCACAAACATATGGGCAACCTCACTTTCCATCAACGGAGGATGCACTTGGGCCGCTATATCTCTCCATCTCTGAGCATACTGTTGGAGCGTCTCATTACTTCTCTATTCCATGCCTTGCAGCATAACACGATTGGGGACCATTCCCGTCACATGCTTATAATGCTCTACAAAAGCTCCAGAGAGATCATTCCATGACCGAATATTTACACAACTCAATTGTGTGTGTAACACTCCATCGCCGGGTTAGCCGTAACCCAGTTCTAGAGCGTTACCAAAGCGGAAGCAAAGCGATAGATAGGTTACTTGTCGAACAAGTAACCTCAGAATTACTTGCCTTGATGCGCAAGTAACCCAATCTAAACCTATCAAGACATACATTACATTCAAGCAAGCCACATTAAACAAGAACCAACATACATAGTATACTACTTTAGGTACCAATTTGTTTCATTCCTTACTTATAATCTAAGTTACCATTTCATATTACCATTCCATTCAAATCACATACATCATTCAAACAACAATCAACAAGAGTAGCATGCTTCACAATAGATTACTATTAGACATGATCTTACTTTCATTCTTATTACAATTTAAAGTACCCTAATCGAATTTTACTAGGTGTTCACTAAACACATTTCAACTAGCTTACTTATATCTCAAGTTACTGCTTATTCAACCAATTAACAAGTTCAATACAAGGCATCTAACTTACATCTTATTACATGTTCATACACCTATTCGAAATACTAGGTGTTCACTTAGTACATTTCATTTGTTTCTTTCACTCAAGACATAACATTTCATGGAATCCTTAGATAATACATTGTTAATGCATGATTTTACATACCGTGGCCTTAACTCAACATGGACAAATCATACCAATGGTCATAGGAAACAACGCATGATCATACCATTCTAGTCTAAGATTCACAAACATTGAATTTTGATCACATTATGCGCAACATTATACCATCTTATATACATATCAACCAAGTTATATACATAGCTTAAAATCATCCAAGTTGTTTACAAGATAGGCCCATCAAAAACATTACACAAACTATTCTTAACAATACCACAGAATGCATGATCAAGACTACCTATTACAAGATCTAGTGCAACCAAACTAAGAGTATACAAAGAGTATGAATTCATACTTTCAAGCTTGCCTCAAGCATTGCTTCAAACCCAAGATATCTTCTTGAAGTATTCTTTAATCTGTTATGGGAAGAATGAAGAGTAGAGTGGTAAGTACAAGTTATGTACTTACTGAGGTAACACTAAATCTAGTCAATTTCCATGCATATAAGTCCAAGTTTTCATGTATTTCAAAGAATAAAGACCATCATCCTAAGTCATGTGCCATTCGAATTGCAAGGGGGAAAACATAGGCAAGTTTCACATATCATCCATTCAATCATAGCAACATCCATCATGTAATCATAGCATATCATTTGAACACATTGCTTAGAAGACACGCAACATACATCATAATACACATGTACCATTCGATCATCATTCTTAGGTGACAAGCAATCAAAAACTCTAATCACCAATTAGGCATTCATACACAAAGCCATCATCAATTAGGCATTCATACACAAAGCCATCATCTATATCATCATTCTTAGGTGACAAGCAATGATCATTTGAATTATTAAGTCATCTTTCAACATCCTTGGTAAGTAGCTTACTAGATAATCAAATCTTAACAATATGCACCAAAGTGTCAATATGCACCGCAATGCCAATATGCACCAAAGTGCCAATATTCACCGTAGTACCAATATGCACTGTCGTGCCAATATGTACCGTCGTACCAATATGCACTGTAGTGCCAATATGCACCATAATGCCAATATGAGCTCAAGATTCTAAGGTATGCCCTCCTATCTATCAAACTAGCTACCAAGGTTGTTGATTATCCATTTCATTTAAGCTTTGTACAATTCTTTATTCAATTCAACAATATGCCATTCAAAGGCCAAGCCCTTGGGCTTATGGAGTCTTAACTCATAATACAAAACTATCCATGCCATTCGAATAACATGAATACAAAGTAGTATCCTTGTTCAATTCATTTCAATCAGCCATGTATAACATTCAAAAACACATGCATATGTATGCATTGTGCGTACCTTATTCTCCAAGCAAGCATGCCATTTCATACCTTAGGCATAAGCAATGCAACATGACATACATTTCATTACATTTGCTTAACACCCAAGTAAACACAAAGATCATGGCATCAATCAAGTTGTTATACATTTCATTCTTCCCTTAATTAGCCAAATATACTTTAAGTCATGTTACATGGCATTGACATTTCATTTAGGCAATAACAAGGTTAGTTAGGACCTAAGTCCCAACCCTAAGGATAGTTACACTCACAATACTCCTAGCAATTCAAATGTCTTGAATCCAAATCCCTTTGCCTCTAGCTTTGGGATGTCCACTCCTATCCTCTTCTTCCCCAACTTGTTATCCTTGGTCTAGCAAGCATAACACATACACATTTCATCAAAAACAAGCACAAGATATCATACAATCATAGTAGCAATGTTATCACATTTTACCTAACATTTAGCTACTTTTTATGCTTCCTTTTAAGAATTTCTTACCAATTTATCTCCACATTGTTATTACTGCATTTTAATACATAATTGGATAGATTACAATGTCCCAAAACTGTTTTAGAAACAGTTTGCATTTAGGTGCAAAAACAGTCCCAAACTGCCCAGGACACTGCTGCCTGGCAGTTTTGCACACTGTCCCTTTAAATGGTCATATCTTTTAATTCGTATGTCGGAATTTCGATTTCTATACACCTTTGGAAAGCTTACAACATTTCCTATAAGACCATGTAAGACTTGAATTTTAGTTCTTGGCCAATTAATACAGTTTATTGTTCAAAGACAGGCCATTTACACTGCCTGGACAGTTTGCACTGTCCAGCAATTCCTATTTACAGTTTCCAGCATAGGACCCAGTTTTCAGTTCTATTTTCACCTAATGAAAATAGACATTCTAAGGATCATTCCATTAAAATTTCAGCCTGAATTCAATCTATACAATTCTTGGTGAATTTTCAAAGTGACTGCCCAGAACAGAGCAATTCTGGGCAGATTGCATCTAATCACATTTTAATTCCTTAAATTCATTTTAACCAATGTTTTAGTCCTATAATTCATTTCATATGATATCCTAAACATTTTAAGTACATGTTAATTCATTATACAAGGCTTCCAAAACAGATTAGGTTGGCTATAATGCCTAATCTTGCATGTTTACTCAATTTCAATTCCACAAAACAGTTTCTATGTTGTGTGACTATGTTCATACTTTTATCCTTCATTTCCAGCATTGTTTGATAACAATTCAATTTGTTTAACATCTTCTTTACATTACCTACTCATGATCATAATCAATTCATTAATTCTATAGCTCAATTTTAAGTTCTAATCATTCAATTCCACTTCAATATCACAATTAAAATTTCCAGCAACCTAGCTTATTACACTAGCATAAACACATAATTTCCAGCATTGTACCTAGTGTTCATTCTTCAATTTCACATAATTCTACAACCATTCAATCATCTAACAACATATTCAATATCTAATTCCATCTAAAATCATCAAAACAGTCCAATTCAATAATCATAGATGCCTATTCAATTGAACACAAGTAGAATCTTACTTACTTTGCTTCTAGCTTAATTCCAATGAAAAATCACTACACATGCAAGCTAAATTCCCTTTTTCAATAGCTGAATTTTTCAAGCTTTCTCTCTCACTTTCTTTCTCTCATATTCGGCCAAACAAGGGATAATGGAGAAGATGACAACAACAAATCCATGTTATTGGATTTGTGCATTGTCTAAAATTCCCCTTACTTAATCCTTAATATTAACTTAATCAAGGGCATTAGGGGAAACAAGGAATTTTGCATGCATTCCCCTTCTTTCTCCTTTAATTCAAATTGATCCTTTATAATTTGATCACTTATTTCATACATTCTTTCAGTTAGGCCCTTAACTAATCAGTTTAGCTTAATTCTAGATTCAATTAAGCTATCAATTTATACAATTAACTTCAATACTTATAAGCTAGGATTTGGGGTGTTACAGTGTGTACCACCATGCTGTTGAACCAGTCAAGCTATCTTGGAAACAATGAATCAACAATTTTTCATCTTTTAGGTGGGCAACCATCTTTCGACGGTACATTGTGAGGTGAGCTCTCGGGCAAGTAGTCTCATCATATTTCTCAAAATCCGGGACTTTAAACTTTGGAGGAAGGATCAGGTCAGCCACTAAGCTCATTTCAACTGCTCCAGGTCATGTCTCATTCACTTTCTGCAGTTTCATCAAACGATCCTCTGATGCTTTGTAGCGCTCCTCGTGCTTTTTCTCAATCTCAGCATGAATTTTCTCTATCTCATTCAAAGTGTTTAGATCAAGGACCTCTTCACCAATCCCAAAGTTCGCTCTGATGTGAAATGGATGACTAGGCGTAGTTCCTGCAAGATTATTTTAGACCTTCTTCACTGGTGGTGGTCTCTCAAGCGACACCCTTATGTGAGATGTGGTTTCTGCTTGTTCGTTCATTTCATTGGAAGCACCTTCAGGCACTTTAGCCTTTCCATACTCCTTTGGTCCCAACAGAGCATTTAGCTGATTGATTATCTCCCTCTGAGTCTGGGCAAAGTAATCCTTCATGGATTGCTCCATTTTATCAAAACAATTTTGTGTTTCCACTCGTTCATTTTCCAAACTAGTAATACGATCTTCAATAGCCATGGTCTTAAAATGCAAGCGGGTTCCGTAAGAATGCAGAATGATTGCGGCTTATGAAACAAACTGTCATAAAACCTTCTGTATTAAAAAACTGTTTAGAAGTTGCAAGAATGATACGAAAATGCATGTATGCATGAATGCAAAAATGCAAAGGGGCATCGAGTCCAAATGCTAGCTTTTAGCGAAACGTTCATTAGCTAGAAAAGTTCATTATAGGAAATAGATAATTTCAACTACACAAATCTCTCTGCTCTCTCTCCTAAGTTGACTATATCGTGCAGTAGATGAACAAGCTTCTATTCAAGCTCCAGACCAACATTGGGACGTTGCAGCATGGTTGTTACGTCTATTGACAACATCTGCACATACGCGGCAATGTTCCTTACTTGTTCTTGGAAAGTGATCAGCTCACTGTTTTGACTCTGGATTGCACGTTGAGCCGTCTCATACTTGTTTCTTCACACCTTGTTTTCTGGCTGTAACGCTCCTTCGTAACTTGCGAGTTGATCTTTCAACCTTTGAACTCGCTTCTTAACTTTGTCACTCTCTCTTACAGTCCCTTGTTCTCTTGGTCCATCTTGGGTCGATCCTCTTCATGACACTTTATAACCAACTGCTCTAACCGCGATACTTGAATCTTCAATTCCTCGTTCCGAGCTTGTTCCTCTTCAAGCCTCTTTTTAGCTTTGGTGTTCAATTCTCTTGACTCTCGTGCCTTTTTCACGTACATCTTTTTGTAGTTATCCCTTTGTTTGGTCATATCTTCTAATTGTTTTGACACATTTTACACTATCCTGCTTGTACCTTCTTTTGCCTCTTCTTGCATCCAGAATGAATCTTCTTCAATTTTGCCAATTCTTGCTCTACTTTTTGTTGTTGCTCCAAAAGTTCTTTTTTCTTATTTTTGTTGAACATCTACCTCTAATGTTACCATTGAAAGCTCGTGTTTCAAGTCACTGATCCTTTTCATGTATCCTCTCATTTCCTTTTCATGATCATGCTTCATTTTCTCTATTGCTGAAGGAGCATCCCTTATGCATCCATTAGATAAACCACCATCCACTGAGTCATTCTTCGGGAGGTTGTCATTAACCCTTTTAGCCTTCCAATCTATATAACCTTTCATGACTTTCGTCCTATCCTGAAGCTCCAACCTTCTCGGTGTTAACCAAGCTCTTGACGTATCAATTACCTTTGGTTTATAATTGCTTTTTTGTGTGCATACCCAAAAGTATCCATTCCTTTAGTTGCAGGGATTAACTGTCTCGATCCAAATTGTCTAGAAACTAATAGCGGGGAATAGGTTGTTCCGCCCCAAATCCCCAGCAACGATATCCAGTCAAACTTTCCACACCAATATCGATAACTATTCACATTTAGCCAAGGAGCTTTCCATACCACATCTGATTCCTTCAAGTTCAAGAAAAATTCCTTCCACTGAACTTCCATCTTCTTTTTAGGAATGCACGAAGTAATGTGTTCTTCTAACGGTGAATAGTCACTATTCAAACTCTGTAAGGTGTGGTCCATCGATGACCTTGGAACCATACTTCCAACAACTGTGCACAACTCCAGAATCTTCCTTCCCCAGACTTTCTACAAGCAGTGAGTGATCTATATGTTTCTTCTAGGATTATGGGCACAGGGTTAATATTCTTTTCTAATCTCTCAAACAATCCTAACGTTGATGGATCTATGATATCAACAGTCCTTGGAAACAAGACTAACCCATAAATGCATAGAGCAAACAATTTCCTCTTCCTTTTCTCTGATTCATCACCAGCTAAGATTATACCTCGAATGACCTTCCAATCAATGTGCTCATTATCTTCTAAAACCTCTTCATTTCCATTCCCTTTTAACTTTCCTTCGAACCATGCTTCGTCCATACCAGTGACTGTTTTTAGCATTTTCTTGAAGCCCGATGGGTGCTTAGGTATTGTATAAATCTTATCACTATGTACCGTTGGACAATTCAACAAAGCCTCATACTCTTCCAAAATGGGTGTCATGTCTACATCCCCAAATGTAAAACAATTGTATGCCAGATTCCAGTGTTGTGCCATGGCCCGTACAATCTCCTGATCCACTTGAATATATAATAACTTAACTATATCCCCAAATTCATATTGAAACTCCTTTTTTCATCTTTTCATCCCACTGTTCCCACATGGCTTTTAACTCTAGCAAACACTTGTTCTGTCCTGAATTAATTCTAGCGGTTTTTTTCGTCTACGACACATGATCTGTTTGAACACTATCCCCTTTTAAATGTTGGGCTTCTTCTGACCATATCCATACAGTGCCATTATCCTCTCCCTGTTTACTAGACCCTTATGTCATTTGAACTCTTTCTAACTGACAAACTCTTGGATCTATACCCCTTATGAATGCAATGAAACCAAAAACAAACAAACAAACAAAAACAAATAATGTGTTAGTATCTCATAATAATATTAAAGCAAAGGCTTAACAAAAATATGTTATATCGAGCATAGAAAATAACCAAAAAAATTTACTTAAATTGGCAGCACCTGTCCTAGGTCCTTGTCTAGCTATAACGGGGTGGGTTTCTAATATTCAGCATGAGGATGTTGTTATAGACTCTCGGTCCCTGAACTGTCGTTACCGTCTACTACGACGGTAAGATATCGATTCGGTGGTATAGGTCCCTTATAGCGGAGGCGTAACCTCACGGTGCATAAGGTTAGTATACTGGAAGAGAGAAAAAAATTCCTATCACGGAGCTGGATAACTCATCGTAGGATAATGTCTCGCTACCACTTAAAGGTGAAAGCCTGGGCAGAAGGCTATGCATGAATGACAGATATATCACACAATAAAAGCTACCTCCATTCTTCCTAAAAATCCAACCAATAATTATTAAAGAAATTAAATTCAAATTATCACTCTAAAATGCCAAAATACCATGTGAAATTAATTAATTAGGCCTGACTCTCAAATTTTTTATGTCCCCAGCGAAGTCACCAAACTGTCGCGACCATTTTTAAAACATAAGTGTGGAAAAATAGCCTGACGATTGATTCTTTTGAAAATCAGGTTTTTATTCATTTTAATTTATTAAATCTTGAAAATTAGGGTTTTTCCATATTAAATCCTTTATTTAATTTTGAAAACCAATTTAGAGTCGCCACCGGTCACTTTGGTAGACCGGACACCATAAAAACAACCAGAGATTCATTTCAAAACGATTTGGGTTTGGGAGTCGGTTACGTGTGGGGAAGGATTAGCACTCCCACAAACGTCCGTTATCAGTATCTTATTAATTTCACGTGGCATTTTGGCATTTCGAATAGTAATTTGAATTTAATTTAATCAGTAATTGTTAATTGGATTTAAATTCCAAATGGAGATATCCTTTTATAAGGAAATACATTTTATTCGAATCCGAAATTAAGAACACCCAAATGCTTTAGGACACTCTTATTCGTATTCAAAATATATTTCCGATATAAAAGGTTTCTCAATGCATGATTACTTATGGTCTTCTTAATTTTAAGTTCGAACATAGAAAGGCTCTAATTGATTTAATTATTTACGACTAAATGTTACTGATTTAAAAGATTTCTACGAGATAACATACAACGAATTGGAAATTATTCATATTGAAATCAATTAATCGAATAACATTTCTATTTAATTTGTCAATTCTAATTACTTAAAGTAATAGTCCTAATTAGGGCTTTAATTATTTATCTAGGTCATTTTCCAAATTCTAAGTGATAGTAAATATTAAATGTTCCATGTAAGAGTGTTGTTGGAATAACATCTCAATACATGTGAGATACTACCCAAATTAACATTCTAAAATTTCCCATTTAATATATACTAATTTGCTACAATTATCTCCCTAATCAATTATTCAAGCTTAATTAAAGAACTTTAGAATATAGCTCTAATTACTCTAATTAATCAAAGTGATTAAATTCTCTAACATGCATGTACTATATGATTTAATTAAAACAAGCATTCATAAATAATTTGAAGGCAATTAAATTTAAACAAAGCTGAAAAGGGGACCAAATGGCATTAATATTGAAGTTTAAGTGCCAAACTTCAAGAAATTAGGACTAAATTGCAACAATTGAGAATTGGATGCCCAAAGTATAAGAAAGGTAAAAGAAGGGTGCGGATCTATTCCCGGGTCGGATAAAGGCATGGGTCAAACGGGTCAACCCGATGCCAAAATGGCGTCGCATTGACTCACCCAGAAAAGGGGGTAAGCCGGGCCAACTCGGCCAATTGGCCTAATCTCTCTCTCTCCTTAGCCTCCCTCTCTCTAAACTCTCTCGACTCAAACACTATAACCCCAGAAAACCCAGCCTTCTTCAATCAAAACCCCATATTCAAACCATGTTCTTCACCAGTTCATCCCATTTCTTCTCATTCGATCTTCACAAACACCGAACTCCCTCATTTTCCTTGTTTCCTTTCAATCAAACACCTAAAACTTTTAGAGTTTATCTTTAGTTCATCATCACCACCCCTTTTCAATCGATCGTCGCCACCCTCCAAATATCCCGCCTGTTTTTCAGCCGCCGGAGACAACGCCTTCCCTGACCAACCTTTTATCTCTGGCCGCCTTCTGGTTTCACTCTAGAAACCGGTCACCGCCGTGAGGCGATTATCGGCCGTCTTCTACCATCGTACCAAAACCCTAAAAAACCCCCAATTTTGACCAATTTTTCATCCTAAACCTTAATCTAAGCCCGGATTCAATAGAATCCACCCATCTTCGCCCAATCCTAGTCTATCTACCTAAAAATTAAACCCTAAACACTCATTTTAGACTCCACCATTATCTTCAAACCCTCCAGCGACCACAAAGCTTTCCCATAACCAATAGATAAGCCTTTAGACTCTATAATCTTTACATGTTTTAGATCTAGGTTTTAGTCCTTTAGGCTATTTTTTTGTTTTAAAGCTTAGATTTGATATGGTTTTGTGTTTTTATGCAGGTAAATGAAAGAGAGGAAGAAATGCTACCTCATGACGTACTTGGTCGGCCTTGCAGCGGCTCTGATTGTCTTCTTCAGCGACTAGTTCAACTTCTCAATCTTTTCAGTTTCTGGTAAGAACCCTTGGCCTTCTTCTCTCTCTCAATTAATGTCTGGTCATTATTGCACCATTATTAGCTTATGATTGTGTTTTTCTCTCTCTCTATTTATAGCTGGCGCAGGTGCTGATGTTAGCGAAGTTATAATCCGCGTGAAATGGAAAAGGGCCAATAACAGTGTGCCATGTGGCCATTTTGGCAGGCTGAGAAAACACAATTGGGTCCTTTTGTGTTTGTTTTGACCGGTTTATCTTATAAATGGGCAGGAATGGTCTATACTTGGGCCTAAAGACTTGTATATCGGGCTTCTTTGAATATAAAGAGGATTTATATGGGTTTGTAATGTATAATAGACACTTATTTGTATTTTGGACTCTCTTTCATGAACATTTATTTATTTAATGGATTATTATTATTATTTACTATTATTGTTTATTATTTTGGTTTTATTTATAAGGAACTATATATAAAAAATACCCGGACAAAATTAGGGTTTTACAAAATCAAAGGTGTGTGTTATTGAGGATGTGGAGGGGGCCTATTTATTGAGGTATAAATGAATGGAGCTGGAACGAACAAGACTATGTTAATAAATTGGAACTAATTTATTACATTTATTATTAACAAGGTTTATAGAGAAATGTAATACATTCGTAAAATAATGTTGTTAGGAGAATTTTGCATACGTAATTCGTGCTATACAATTGTCCAACTATTCATCACTTGCTAGAGTGTTGTAAGGAAACGTACAATTAAGCTTGACAATATGGTTTCTTTTATCCCCCATTTAAAAGAGAATGAGATGCCAATGCACGTATGAGAACATCAGTGTACTGCTTCATCCCAATAAGAAGACCATGTCGAGGCTGCATTGCAATCTGTACGCTGAGACTTACTCAACATACCTAATGTTGTAAGAAGAGCTTCGTTGGTGGAACTCACGATAGTGTTACTTCTGAAGTTTTGCAACTAGAATTAAATAAACAAGCTGCAAATGAAACACATGTTTCGAATAGTGATGGGAACATGATCAACTTTCTCCGAGTACTTTTTTTGCTCCGTGCGAACAAATTTCTCCTGAATCTACAAAAGATTGTTGTAGGAGCTATGAGGATGATTTTGAAGCGTAAATAATGTTGTAAGAAGAACTTCAAAAGTTTGAAAGATGCACTTATGACTTTTTGTTGAAAAAATAAGTTTATAGATCATCACATTAGAAGAAAATCCACATATAAAATAGTTGAGCGCTTGGTGTCGTACTAAACAGAAGATTTAAGTTCTGGAGGAAAAAAGTTTGTATAGTCGAACATTATTTGTCATGATTATTTATAGGATATGCATAGATTCGACTGCAAGCTGCATAAACAGGCCTGAAATGATAAGTGGAACTCATTTTACACTTACGATTAGTTCGAACTCGCCGTGAGTGTAAAGCGAGTTGCACCTATCATTTCTTGCTCAAGTGAGTACATGGTAGGCTTTTGAAGGTAAGATTCAGAGCATTTTTCGAATGAGCAAAAGAAATGAGGTCACGCCATCCGATAGATAAAATGTGCAAGTTAGGGTGGCAAAAAAATGCAGCGAAAAAACCATCCTTATACGGCGAAAATGTTGCCTAAAAACCCTTATGGAAGTCATCATGATAGGGTTTTCAAGGCAAGATTATGTAATTCGATAGGTATGTTTTAAGTGAATTTACGGGGTGTTGAGGGATAATATTTCATATTTTTAAACTTTCATGTCATAGTACTGAAACTTCTATTGAAAATGGTTTAAAGATCAGCGCGCATAAGGCATAATGAAACAATGCGATTTTACGAAACAATCATGTTGTAAGAGAAACTTCCATTACAATTGGGGCTGACAATATGAATTACGTGAGCCTCATTACGAGCAACGCACTGGTTCTTGGTCTATATCAGTTGGGGATCTACAATAAAGTTCACCTTGATCCTCTTTACTAGACTAGAAAAGAGTACCGAACATTGCATATGCAACTGTCTGACCCTTCATCACTTGAGAGAGTGATGTAAATCGGCGTACAAATTAGGGAAAACATATGAATTTTGCGTAGCTCAGTATGAGAAATGCACGCCCTGTAATACCCCAAAATTTACTAAGTTGATTAAGGGTCATTTAGTACTAAGACAACAGCTTAAAAGCTAACTTAGTGACTAAAATGACAAAAATGCGAAAGTTGGGATTTCTTTAATTATGGGTTTTGGAAAGGAAATTTCTAAGGTTTAAAGGTATCATGTGATAGGTAGTGAATTGAATAAGGTATTCTTAAATTTTGGTTGAATACCAAGGAAAATTGGAATGGAAATTGAAGTTTAAAAGTTTAGTGACCAAAATGTAAATTTTGAAAATTTTATGGCTAAAGTATAAACTTTGGAAAAGTTTGGGGACTAAAGTTGTAATTTCCAAAAAGTTAAGGGTTTTTATTTCATAAATAAATAGATCACCTAAGGGTGTGAATCGAATGCGAAATTTTTGGTTCGATCTGATACTTCGATTATTGGGAAAATCGCAGTTAAAGTTTAAGTGGAATTCGAATACTTGGATCGAACTGAAAAATTTTGAAGTTTTATCATATGATTGAGAAAAGTTATAAAAGTCATTTCAAAGTGTTGGAAATATTTTTAGTTCGATTCAAGATGAATCCTACAGTTTATTTTTGAGTAAAGGATTATTTATCAGTATATTGGATCAAATGGAAATTTTGGAGACTGATCCAAAAGATATGGAAAAATTCATAAAATATTACTTTATGAATATTTTATTATAGTTGGTTGGATTCCAACTAGATTTAGTTAAATTTTTACAAGAATGGACTAGTAAATAAAAACTAGTTGGAGGGCAAATTGGTTATTTGGCCCCAAAGGCAATTTTGAAATATTTAAAAACTTATAAGGGCAATTTTGGAAAGAGTAAATGGAATAACAAATCTTGGCCCTTGATTGATGATAAAATCAATCTCAACCATTGGATAAAAAGGGCAAAATTGTAATTTCACAATAAAAATTCATTTAATAGATATATATCTAAAATAATGGTAAAAAGATGAACAATGTTCATCTTTTCCAGCCAAAAACGTGAGGGCTAGGGAAAGAAAGAGAAAAAATTTTCCAAGCTCAATTCAAGCCCCGAAACTCGGTTTTCAGGTAATCTCTTCAACTACAAAGTTGTTCTACTCTTCAAGCTCTATCTTTTGATATCAATAACTCATGGAATCCATGCTTGATTCATGAGAATTTACATGAGAAAGAAATTAGGGTTTATGGATCAAATTGGGGCTTTTGAGATTTTATGATTCCATGATTTAATTCAAGTTGAAATCAAGCTAGTATGATGTTAAAAATCATGATATTGAGTTGGGATTTAAGTTCTACATGTTTTGATTATTATGAAGATGATTAGGGTTTATGGATTCAAGTTTAATTTAGGGTTTGTAATGTTGAAATAATGATCTAGTAAGCTTGAATTGTTGTTTGGAAGCAAAACCCTAAGTTAAATTGTGTAGGGACCATTTTGGTAAATTGAAAAGTTGAAGGAAAAAATCTAAATTTTTAGAATTTGGAGTGTATTTATGTTATTAATGGTTTTAGAGATAAGAAAATGAAGTTAGAATGCCAAATTGATGTTGACTTGGATTAGTGACCATTTTGACAATTTGTCAAAGTTAAGTGACCAAATTGAAATGGAAGTTTTGTATGGGGGCTAAATATGATTTTTAGTTGTAATGATGGAATTAAGGTAGTAATGTTGAATTGAGGACTAAATTGAAAAGTTAAGAAGCATGAATCCTTATCTTTGCATTTTAGTACCTATTTTGGTAAATAAGGAAAATTAGGGAGAATTATTGTCAATAATTATTTGGTGAAGAATGTGATGAGTTGGTGGTTTAAGGCTAGTGATTGGACTAAATTGAAAAGTATAGAAGTAAGGAGAAGTTAGTATAAAAGTTGAAGTTGTGTATGGAAGTTGTGTAGAAAAACTGGTTTTTGGCAGTAACTTTGAAAATTCACCATAAATCTACAAAAATGGTTAGAAGGTGAATTTTATACTGATGTAAAGATTTGTTCGTCTAGTTCGTTTCCAACAAACGGAAATTGATTTCGAGTTCCGAGTAAAAAGATATGAATTTTTAAGTGGTGAAAGGTCAGAAAATAGTATAGCATGCTGTTCCGAAATTCAATACTGGAAATTGACTTTGAAAATTCGCCATAAATCGTACAAGTTGAATTTGGGATATTAATTTATATGGTTGAAAAGCTTATTGGATCTAGTTTCTTTTAGAACAAACAGAATCGAATTCCAAGTTGTAGACTATTTTATAGAAATATTTCTTGGGAGGTACTGCAAACAGCCAGAAAAATGAGAATTGATACACTCTGTATCTAAGGTTGATTAGTAAGCTTGAAAAAGGGTTAATGGAAGTTCAAATTGGTCACTAAGGACCATAATGAGTTTTTGAACAATACAAGGAAGAAAAGAAAATGTTTGGAGATTTTGTATTCGAATGATTATATTGGACAATATGTAACATATTGTTAGATTGTGATCTAACAAATATTTTACTTATTTGAATTATGAAGTTTAAGTTCGAATCAAGAGAGGTTCAAGGTACAATGAAGGAAAGGATCGAAGAGGACTTAGTGAGGCATACTAATACATGGCCCAGGTGAGTGCAATGCATACATAACATTATACATAGATGTTTTATACATCACCGGTAAGACTTGCGATGGGTCTACCTGGTTTATATATTGTCATGATAATTATGTCATCGATCATACATTTGACATACTTTAAATATGTCAAAGGTTGAAAATAAATGCATTGACCACTAGTTATTGATGATGATTTACTATTAATGTTATTCGGTTATAAACTGCTCCATGTTAATATAAATTGATATACATTGCCATGGATGAAATATTTGATGATATAAAGCCGAAGTATGATATAGAGGTTCAAAGGCATAGTTGGCTAGCCATAGAGTCATAAACAACTGTACAAAGATTCTAAGCACTTCAGGTAAAGTGCAAATTTTATAAATACTCATTGAGGAGTATACTCATGCATGGTTTGAGTATACAGACTTATTACGGATGCTAAGCACTTCGGAGTAATTTCATAAAAACTCAATGAGGGATATATTGTATACTCCGGTAAGTATACAGAAACACTTTGGTGCTAAGCACTCCCGGTAGAGTGCAAATAATATACATACTCAAGAAAGGTTGGGTATGGGGGGTGACTCATGTACATAGAATCTCTTAATTCGATACCTTGGGCTAAGTAAACTGAATTGAAATAAAAAATAGAATGATAAGCTTGAAAGCTTGCATACAGAGTTGGAAAAAGTTATTGGTAAGCATTGAAAGCTTATGGATGGAAATGGCACCAATATTGGTAAGATCTAATCTTATCACTTTGATATACATATAATCTATTACATATTTAATTATGTTAATGAGCATGTAATGGTAAGGTGATCATATGCATTATTAATAATTAATATTGAGATTGATATTATGACAATTGCACTTAAATTTGAATTATTGCCTCACTAAGTAAATACTTAGCGTGTAACTGTTTTACACGTAGGAAAGAAGAAATGGTTGGAGTAAGAAGCATATACGGACATCATCAATCAATAACATGTACATCAGTATCAGTAAGATATCTTTTGATATTGTTTGATATTTACTAGTTGGCATGTATATTAAAAGGGTATGCATGCTCTAATAGAATTTGTATTTTATTTGGTATCTGGATGAATTTTAAATCAGGAGTTTTTAGGCAGTTTTATTAATTATATCAAGACGAATTAAATTGATAAGTTGTTTCCTGAAAATAAATTCGATTTGAAGATGAAAATATTATTTTTAAACTTTACGCGAATAACTAGATTTGTAAATAAAAACTAAATACATTGTAACATATTTAAAGAAACAAAATTTTACCGAGTTACAAATGTAGAGGGTTTTACAAATGTTTTGTGATATCTCTGACTCGTATTCATCTATGAATACGGGAAATGGGTATTACATTTATTGGTATAAGAGTTGCAGGTTTAGCCGATTCTCGGCCTAAATGGAAGTGTTTTATGTTAAAATTAGTATACATGCCACTAGGATATCAATATTACTGATCTGATGTTTTTACAATTTGATTGATGTCGCTCCTTACTAATGTAAATTGGGAGGAATTATAAGAAATATTTGAGTTAGGAAAGCATGATGAACTGGTAAATTGGAAGCTTTGGGAGGAATCAAGAGTAGTAACAATAAGGTTAATAATAACCCTTCGGATAAATCTGAACAAGAAAGGGGCACTGATACAACAAGAAGTGTCTGTGCCAGATTAAGGAACTGAAAAGTTTAGAAACACCTGAATTGAAAGGAAAAGCAGATTAAGGTCCAATGATTGTTGATTTATAACTGAATTATCTAAGGATTACACTGGAAGGATACCGAGAAATTGGATGGAGCTATTTTGTTGCTCCAAGATTTAAGCTAGATTAGAAAACCATCTGAATTTGCTTCATAGCCAGGATTGCACATATCAGTTCGAGTTTATAACATCAGGACTGATAAAGATTGGGATGATTCAAATATCATAGAAGGTACATCTCATCTTTTTGGATAAACCTGTATTGATGTTGATGGGTCCTAGCTTTACACATTCGTATATAAGTACGAAGTTGAATGGTGAATGAGATATCCTTATAGAACCCATTTCAAGTAATATAGCGGTCACGAATTTGTTGGGTTGTAATGTATGGGTGAGCTGAACATGTGGATTTGCTTGATAAAAACATAAGAAATAGAGTTCCCGATAAACTTAATGGAATTATCTTTTGAGGAGTCTAAGATGATTGTGGGCATGAATTGGTTACCTTCCTATTAGGTCATGATGAATTGTCGCATAAAGTGATTAATATTGAAAAACATGGAAGGCACAAAAATAGTAGTAGTTGATAAAAGGGTAAACCCCTTTTCTAATGTAATTTCAGTCTTTTATTAAGGAAATTGTTGTTATAAGGTTGCTAAGTTTTCTTAGCAAATGTAGTAGATGATCGGGCTGTTGAAGTTAAATTGAAAAATAACTCGACTATCCAAAAATATCTGAATGTATTCCCAGATGAATTACTTGGAATTACCTCTATATTGAGAGGTGAAATTCAAAATAAAGATGTTACCAGGCATTGCGCCTAAATTAATGGCCCCGTATAAAATGGCTTCGACCGAACTTCGAGATTTAAAGGTACAAATTATAAGGAATGTTAGGTCGATGTTTTATAAAGTCAAGTGTGTCATCTTGAGGGCACACCAGTGTTAATTGTGAAAGAGAAAGACTAATTTCTATCAGCTCGAGAAGGTAATAGTAAAGAATAAATATCTTCTTTTGAAGACTGATGATCTTTTGATTAGTTAAAAAAATCAAGGAAAAAAAATTCTAAAGATAGCTTTTCGGACTCGGTATAAATACTATGAGTTCATGATGATACCTACGGCATTTATAAGCCTAATGAACCAAGTATTCTAATTTTGTTTGGACCCATTTTTGGTAGAATTCATTGAGTATATTTTGGTCTATTCAAAGGAAAAAGGAAGAATAAGATGCCCATTTTGCATTGTTCTTCATACCTTTCGAGAAAAGAAGCTATATGCTAAATTGTTAAAGTATGAGATTGGTTGTCTAAAGTTGTTTTATTAGTTATGTGGACTGGGCAATGGGAATAAAAATAGACCTCAAGAAAGTACAAATTATAGTTGAATGGAAACCTCTGAAAAATGTTTTAGAAGTTCATAATTTCTTGATGATTGTCTCCTCATTGACTAAGATATTGAGGAAAGAAATGTCGTTCAGTTGAATAGATCAATGCTAAGAAATCTTTGAGACATTAAAGGAGATCTTAATAGAAGCGACAGTACTAGTACAACCAGAATCGGGTAAAGATTATGTGGTGTATAGCGATGCTTCTTATAACAGTTTGGGATGTGTACTTATGCAAGAAGGAAAAGTAATGGTCAATGCTTGAGACAACTTAAGATATATGAGAGGAATTATCTTACTTAGAATTTGGAGCTAGCAATGGTTGTATTTTCTTTAAAAGATATAACATCATTATTTATATAGTGAACGATGCCATATTTATATAGGTTATAAAAGTTTAAAGTATATGCTTACTAAAGAAGAGTTAAACTTGACGTAAAGAAGTTGGATTGAGCTTTTTAAGAATTATGATATGGTCATTGACTATCATCCAGAAAAAGCTAATGTGATAGCTGACGCTCTCAGTCGAAAGACAGTTATTGCCTTAAGAGCTATGATTGCAAGATTGGTATTAAAAGAAGATGGTGTTTTGATTGTCAAGTTAAGAATAAAATTTACCATATTGGATTAAATAAGATATCTTTAAAGAAAGGATTAAAATGTTGTCAAGGCGCAAACAAGTGGAAAAGAGCGAAACTGAAAACTTGGAAGTTAGGTTTGATAGATATTTGTATTATCAAGGAAGAATTTCTATCTCAATGATGGAAACTATATGTTGACCCTAAAAGAAAAGATATTTAATATGAAGTTAAGGATAAAGCATTCCTTAAAAGTTTCATAATAGTTATTGGGCTATGAAAGTTAAGTTCAAAATTTATTGGGCTATAAGAAATTGTGAAAGGAGTTAGTCTGATAGTTAAGCTTAATAGTTAGCTTTATCTTTGGAAATGAACAAGATTCAGAATGCATAAATGCTCGGAAATATTGATTAGACCCCTCACATGTTGTTACTCCGGGGAAAATAGAGATTCAGCCAGATTTAAGCTATGAAAAAGAACTGGTAAAGATCCTAGCACATGGAGTCAAACAACTAAGAAAACAAGACAATCATGTTTGTTAAAGTTCTTTGACAAAAAAATCACAAGTTTAAAGAAAATATTTGAGAGAAATAAGAAGAAAATATAAGAAAATAGTTTCCTCACCTTTTGGAACCAAGTATTGAAAAATTCGAGGACGAATTTTCTTAAGGGGGAGAGAATTGTAATACCCAAAAATTTACTAAGTTGATTAAGGGTCATTTAGTACTAAGATAATACCTTAAAAGTTAACTTAGTGACTAAAATGACAAAAATGTGAAAGTTGGGATTTCTTTAATTATGGGTTTTGGAAAGGAAATTTCTAAGGTTTAAAGGTATCATGTGATAGATAGCGAATTGAATAAGGTATTCTTAAAGTTTGGTTGAATAACAAGGAAAATTGGAATGGAAATTGATGTTTAAAAGTTTAGTGACCAAAATGTAAATTTTGAAAATTTTATGGCTAAAGTATAAACTTTGGAAAAGCTTGGGGACTAAAGTTGTAATTTCCAAAATTTTAAGGGTTTTTATTTCATAAATAAATAGATCACCTAAGGGTGTGAATCGAATGCGGAATTTTTTGTTCGATTTGATACTTCGATTATTGGGAAAATCGCAGTTAAAGTTTAAATGGAATTGGGATACCCGGATCGAACTAAAATTTTTTGAAGTTTTACCATATGATAGAGTAAGGTTATAAAAGTCATTTCCAAGTGTTGGAAATATTTTTAGTTCAATTCAAGATGAATCCTACAGTTTATTTCTGAGTAAAGGATTATTTATCAGTATATTGGATCGAATGGAAATTTTGGAGAACGATCCAAAAGATATGGAAAAATTCATAAAATATTACTTTATGAATATTTTATTATATTTGGTTGGATTCCAACTATATTTAGTTGAATTTTTACAAGAATGGCAAACTAGTAAATAAAAACTAGTTGGAGGGCAAATTGGTCATTTGGCCCCAATGGCAATTTTGAAATATTTAAAAAGTTATAAGGGCAATTTTGGAAAGAGAAAATGGAATATTAATTCTTGGCCCTTGATTGATGATAAAATCAATCTCAACCATTGGATAAAAAGGGCAAAATTGTAATTTCACTATTAAATAAATTTAATATTCATTTAATAGATATATGTGTAAAATAATGGTAAAAAGATGAATCAAATGTTCATCTTTTCCAGCCAAAAACGTGAGGGCTAGGGAAAGAAAGAGAAAAAAATTTCCAAGCTCGATTCAAGCCCCAAAACTCGGTTTTCAGGTAATCTCTTCAACTACAAAGTTGTTCTACTCTTCAAGCTACATCTTTTGATATCAATAATTCATGGAATCCATGCATGATTGATGAGAATTTACATGAGAAAGAAATTAGGGTTTATGGATCAAATTGGGGCTTTTGAGATTTTATGATTCCATGATTGAATTCAAGTTGAAATCAAGCTAGTATGATGTTAAAAATCATGATATTGAGTTGGGATTTAAGTTTTACATGTTTTGATTATTATGAATATGATTAGGGTTTATGGATTCAAGTTTAATTTAGGGTTTGTGATGTTGAAATAATGATCTAGTAAGCTTGAATTGTTGTTTGGAAGCAAAACCCTAAGTTAAATTGTGTAGGGACCATTTCGGCAAATTGAAAAGTTGAAGGAACAAATCTGAATTTTTTGAATTTGGAGTGTATTTATGTTATTAATGATGTTATAGATAAGAAAATGAAGTTAGAATGCCAAATTGATGTTGAATTGAATTAGTGACCATTTTGATAATTTGTCAAAGTTAATTGACCAAATCGAAATGGAAGTTTTGTATTGGGGCTAAATCTAATTTTTAGTTGTAATGATGGAATTAAGGTAGTAATGTTGAATTGAGTACTAAATTGCAAAGTTAAGAAGCATGAATCCTTATCTTTGCGCTTTAGTACCTATTTCGGTAAATAAGGAAAATTAGGGAGAATTATTGTGAATAATTATTTGGTGAAGAATGTGATGAGTTGGTGGTTTAAAGCTAGTGATTGGACTAAATTGAAAAGTAGAGAAGTAAGGAAAAGTTAGTATAAAAGTTGAATTTGTTTATGGAAATTGTGTAGAAAAACTGGTTTATGGCAGTCACTTTGAAAATTCACCATAAATCTACAAAAATGGTTAGAAGGTGAATTTATACCGATGTAAATATTTGTTCGTGTAGTTTTGTGTCCAACAAACGGAAACTGATTTCAAGTTCCGAGTAAAAAGATGTGAATTTTTAAGTGGTGAAAGGTCAGAAAACAGTATAGCAGGATGTTCCGAAATTCAATATTGGAAATTGACTTTGAAAATTCGCCATAAATCGTACAAGTTGAATTTGGGCTATTAATTTATATGGTTGAAAATCTCATTGAATCTAGTTTCTTTCAGAATAAACAGAATCAAATTCCGAGTTGTAGATTATTTTATAGAAATATTTCTTGGGAGGTGCTGCAAACAGCCAAAAAATAAGAATTGACACACTTTGTATCTAAGGTTGATTAGTAAGCTTGAAAAGGGTTAATGGAAGTTCAAATTGGTCACTAAGGACCATAATGAGTTTTTGAACAATACAAGGAAGAAAAGAAAATGTTTGGAGATTTTGTATTCGAATGATTATATTGGACAACATGTAACATATTGTTAGATTGGGATCTAACAAATATTTTACTTATTTGAATTATGAAGTTAAGCTCGAATCAAGAGAGGTTCAAAGTACAATGAAGGAAAGGATCGAAGAAGACTTAGTGAGGTATACTAATACATGGCCTAGGTGAGTGCAATCAAACGATACAAATATAATCATTGCCTTCAAACGATAAAAACATAATCTGAACTGATCATTTCTCTTAGAAAAAGTCTATTCGCGCTCGGTACAACCCAATTCAACTGACCATTTCCTTTAAAGAGATTCATCACTATTCGGTGCATAACCAAATCCATAGAACAAATCCAATGGTACCTTGACCAAACTGTCGCACAAATATGTTCTTAAAGAAACTTAACTTATGTTGTAGATCCCAAAAGATTGTTGCACAACAAAATTTTTCCACAACTCCATAAGATCTAAAGGAACAGGAGGTTGGACAACCATTATAACCAAAACAAACGATTCCTCTCGTGGTGACTCCCTGAAGGAGACTCTTAACTTTGATGTTATTCTTTATCAAAATCATTGATTTCTCGGTACGAGACTTCTTAAAGCAAAAGACATCTACACAAGTCTCAAGAATGAACTTAGATCTTGACGTGCTTTACATTAAAATGGTAACTAAAGCAGCTCCAACTAACTCAATTCATACAAGGGTCTTACACTTCAACTATAACTTGTCTAGAAAGCATGTCATCTATACCATCACTTGTTTTCGTCATCGCAAGGTATCCCTCCAAGAGATAAGGTTCCATCACAAACCTCGAACCTTGTGTCAAAAGGTAACATGTACATGTCGTAGTGTCGTACAACTCAATTCACAACCAAACCAAGTAGACTTTCCAACTAGATCTCACATTTACCAAAAACAATGAACAATACTTGCCAAGGAGAATACCATTACTCAAAGAAATCCCATCAAAATTGTGTATTCACCAATCTTTTACAAGATCTATGGTCATCCAAACATCAATGCCAGATTCCCAACTAACGTCAAGTCAACTACTTATCACTATCTTGAACATGGGACTCCACATTATCTCCCAAAACACGCTACTAGACTTACGCACAAATTGTCGCTCTCAAAATTTGCTATATTCTGACCACCGTACTATACGAGAAAAATCTCTTTCCTTGACACGTCTTTCCCTAAACACCCACAACAAGATCTCACCGACCATTAGAAACCATCAAACCTAAATCCAATCATAACATTAAGCCCAATCAAATATAAACAACTGATACTCCTCACGGCTTCCAAAACTAAAAAATCTTCAATGCGGAGCTTAACCATACAAACCACACGGGTATCGATGTTGTCCGGTCAGTATCGACACCGAAAGAAACAAGTACCGGTACCGCATGGAGCTGGTATCAATACTCCCTTACATGACCATCACTTGAAATCTTTGTTCGCCCCACATGGGAAACCTGATACACTAACCCAAACTATTTTTGTACAATCTATTACTTAACAAATTCACTTTACTTAGGTCGTGATCAAAAACACATGGTCAACAACTCTTAATTACTTTGACTTACGTCATTGTCCAATCTCAAATTCCCTAATGATCAAGCACCCAAAATTCACACTGTTAGGGTAGACACACCCTTTATCCTTCTTGCACAAAAATGCGATCCTGACAAAACAACAAAATATCCTCGAAGATCCAAAAACCCTTACTCGACCTTAATTGAGTTAGCATTATTGTCACAACAAAACGATCTCACATAGCTCGGATTCCTACCTACATTCCTTAGTTTGCCTCAAGGAAACTATGATTCAACCAAAAGCATTTACGAAGTCTCAAACCCTTACATCACTGGCTGATTACACGGTAACTAACCTTTCCCACACACAAGGTCATTAAGGTAACTATCTCATCAATGATTATATTCCCATATTCCTTATACACACACGCGTGTCATGCAAAGCATCAACTTGCATTCGAGAGACAACATGGTGGCCCCCACCTTATCATTGTAGAAACGCCGCAAACGTCACTGCAGACATCCTACATTACCACGACGCACCCTAAGGAGAGGAATCCTCATTCCACAATTCATTTCGAACTAATAGCCTCTAATACTTTAACCTTAAACATCATATTCTCAAACCAACTCCGAAAAGACACATGGGTATGTTAAGTGTTCAAAAGTACTATTTTTATTACCCTTTTTACTCATATTATTGTTAGACTTAGGCTCATATTAGTTGCATAATTAGTCATCCATGCATTAATTCATGTTTCTTTCCACCATTGAGCTTGATTACATAACTTGGTGATTTTTGTGGAAAAATATACTGCTTTGGTGTGTTTTTGTGTGTGCAGAATCAGTTGCCAAAGCAAGGCTGGAACCAGTTGCCAGGGCAGTGCATGAAGGAGATGCCGATGCAGTTGTCAGGGCAATGCATGTAGGAGATGCCGAGCTAGTTGCCAGGGCAATTGTCGATAAGGAATAAGATGATGTGGCACTCGAATTGATGACTAGATAAAGCCTAATATGACGTGGAAGAAGATAAATCCTAGGAGAATTGGAGATTCAAATGGAGATTAAATTCCAAAAGTTTTATGAGGAGTTTGAGGATAAAGATAAGAGAGATTAATTATCTCTTTTATCCAATTCAATTCCAACTTAAACTCATCCTTATCAACAACATAATCTGTAGAATTGAAGAGTTTAAATTGGATTAGGATCTTATCTCCATAGAACTTGAATTCAATCCAACTGCTTCTACCATCACAAACCGATCAGATCATCCCTTATAAATAGAGATGGTTCACGCATAGGAAGGGGAAATCGGAAAAAAGAGAGAGCTGATCGCACCTCATCATCTTCTTTATTTTTAGTTCATTCAGTTCATGTTTGGGGATTACTTTTTGTATATCTTTTGAACCTAGCCATGAATTGATATTAATTGTCTTGGGTTATTTGGGGTTTTTGGTTTTAATAAACGATTAGATTTGTTAGGTATTTGAGTTTGCACTTTTAATTCAAGGTTTGCTCATTCTTGGTTTTTATTCTTGTTGCGAGTGAATTGGGAGAGGATCTCGTAACTTCATCTATTTATCTAATATCGGGAGAGTTAGATTCAAGAAACGAATGAGCATGGTCTTTATTCAATCTATCGATGGTGAAGATTAATCCGGCTTAAGAATAAGTTAAGGATTTCAATGGCTAAGAGGAGTGCAAGATTGGTTGTTGTTCACCCTTAATTCACGCAGGGATGTATTGTCAAGGCATGCACAATTAGCTAGAGTTTCGACTTAAGGATAAGAAGAAACCATTGAAGAACGCTTTGCCAAACCTTGAAGTTGCTGCCCAGTCACCCAACCAGTTGCCCAGGCAACGCTTTGTTTAGTTGCCAAGGCAACCCAGCTGCGCAAGTTGCCACGACAACCGAGTTGCCATTGCACTCTTTTACCAAGACGATCCAATCGGCTATCACTCCTCAACTCATGATAACCTGGCCTATTCCTTCTCTTTTGATTTCATCTATTCTTTTTGTTTATTGCTCTTAGTTTACTCATTAGTTATAATTCCTAAAATCACCTACTTGTGTTTTTCTTTTCCAACGCAGTAACTTAAGCAAAGTGGCCCAAACCAATCCTTGTGGAGACGATACTCGATACTCAGATCACTTTATTACTTGTGACGTGTATACTTGCACCGTTTGCGTAGCACTCAATACGCGCAACAAGCTTTTGGCACCATTGTCGGGGATTGGAAATTGGTGTTAGTTGTTTTTATTATTGCATTTTTCTCTTAGTTTTACTAACTTTTCCTTTTGTTTGTTTTATCAAAAAAAATTAGGGGCGCTACAAGTTAAGGGACATCAACATGTCGTGAAATAAAAGTCGATCTATTCAAGAGTTGATGTTGGAAGATATGAATCAATCCAATCAAGAGTTTCTTGCACCCTTCGATGATTACCTATACCAACCGAGAAAAGCATATACCGTGGAAAACTCGTGCACTTGTTGTGGAGAACATCATGTGTTTGAAAATTGCCCTCACATTTTCGGTGCATATGAATACATGGAGAACCATAGATAGAACCAGTGGCAAAATCCTTCATGGTATAATCAAAAAGCTCAAAAAAAATTTTACCATAACAATTTTGCTGCAGCAATAGACATGCCTCGGCAATGTAGTCCTTATCAGTAGCCTAGTGTCACGGCAACAGATATGTCATGGCAATGTAGTCCTTTTCAAGAACATTCCAATTCCTTGGAGGAAACGTTGCTAGCTTCCTTGGCTAGACTTGACGGGTCAATTGAAGAAATTCGAGAGTTATCAAAGAAAATGGATGCGAGGATAGCTCAGTAGGATACAACGCTGGGGGATTCAGAAGATCAATTGAGGAGATCCACATATGCCATGGATAACATGCACCAACAATCCATTCCTGGGGATACTGAAGTCCCAAGGCAAGAGGACAAGGAACAATGCAAGGAAAGCTCTGCGATGTGTGAGGAACAACTAAAACCTCAAAGTCAAGAGTATGTTGATGAGAAAGACTGTCCAACACTTGATGAGCCTGAGCAACAAATTGCCTCGGCAATGATTGAGGAGCCTGAACAGAGCAATGCCGTGACAACACTCAATGAAGCTGAGAACAACAATACTACAACAAATTCTGAGGAACATGATGCCCAGAAGGTTACAACGTTGATGTTGAAGCAGGAATTTGTAGATTGCTCTCATCTAAAGTTGCCACGACAATTGCACGACCACATGCAAGATCAACGAGACGATAATACTTTACCAATGGAATATGAGCAGGTAATGGTTGAACCTTTCGAATTCTTTAAAAACTCACCTCGTCCATTGCAGGTATGTCTTGAGGAACCGATGTTGGTAGATTTAAAGCCATCGAAATCTCTATTGATGGAGATGTTTGAGAGGCCAAAAGAAAAATGTGTTTGTAAAGCTTTTCGGAAACTTGGTTCTTCCCTTGACTTACAGCAAATTTTGGCAACTGATTGTCACGGCAATTGGCTAGAGCAATAATTGCCACGACAACGAAGGCTACTTCCAACCATGTGGGAGCCCGACGAGAATGAGGCAATTAAATGGTTGGACGTTGATATAATTTTTCCTAATAATATATTCATGCCTTCAGGAATAGTAGCAAGGTGGAAGATGTGCATGGACTACAAGGGAACATCAAAGAAAGACACCTCCACCATGGTAACACAAAGAGGAGTAGCTGGGAGCACATTGGCCCAATTCTTTTAGGGCAATATTATCACTCGATGGAGGGTACGAATGGACTATAAGAAGTATAAAAAATGAAACTCCTCAAGTTTCCTCAGATATGCAGTAACATTAGAAGATGCATGAAAAATGCTCTTTCTAAGAATTTTTAATTTTTTTTTGGAACTTTATTTTATTTTCATTTTTTCTTTATTTATTTTTAGAATTTTTAGGAGATATTTTATTTTATTTTTCTTCATTATTTTTAGTTTCCAGGTTTTCTTTTTTTTTTCTTTTCCACAACAAGACTCGCAACCACCATGCTAAGGAAATTCCCTGCCGACTACTTGCCACGGTAACCATAACAGAGGATGCCCCGGCAACTACCTCAGCAGTTGCCACGGCAACAGAAACTGGCGATGCCCAGGCAACAATAATGGCTTCGGCAACTACTAATGCCCAGGCAAGTGAACCTGCCTCGGCAAACATGGATCAAATCACAGCAATGCTATTCACGCGGTACCAGCCACAAGCATTCAACCACCGACCAGAAAATGAATCAAGCAAACGGCACGAAGGAAACTTATCACTCGAGGTGACAACCTCTCTGACTAACTCATTTCATTTAGTTTCTTTTAAATTTTGTTTCACTTTTACATGCATTGAGGACAATGCTTCTCTCGAGTTTAGGGGGTGTTGGTTTCTAGTTAGTTTCATGTTTAGTTGCATTCATCTTTAGCAATCACATATAGGTTGCATATGTTACTAGCCATACCTTTAATTGGATTTAATTGCTTAAGACTTGTTAAATATCCAATGATGAATTTTTGCCACTGCACTTAATTGAAATAACCTTTAATTTTAGGATTGCATGAAAAGAACTTAGAATTTTACTATGACGCTGATTTTTTTACACGGTTGTGGCTTGCTGATTAAAAGAAACTTAGTGAACGTTGGTTACTTAAAATTTGGGTAAATTTAAAATTGAAAATTAAAAGTTAATTCCTTGCTAGAGGTGCCCGAAACTGGCTCTAGTAGTAAATGCACATTAATGAATCGCTAGAGGTGCCCGAAATTGGCTCTACTCGACTAAATAAAATGAGAAATTGCTTACTTTGCTAGAGGTGCCCGAAATTGGCTCTAGTGAAAATAAAAATAAAAGCCCCGGTAATTAAATTGATAAAATCCTATTGTTCACATAGAATCTTGAAAATCAACTTGTACACAACTACGCACACACATTGTCACGAGCATTATAGTTTGATTCCGGGTAATTTTTGTGCTATCCGAAAAATTAAAAGGTGATCATACTTTGTGCCACGTTTCTGAGGTTCGAATTCAAGTTTGAAGCATGTCTTTGATGGTTAAAATCTTGGCAGGTAATTGTTAGTTTGCATTGCTTGAGGACAAGTAATAGTTCGAGTTTGGGGTGTGTTAAGTGTTCAAAAGTACTATTTTTATTACCCTTTTTACTCATATTATTGTTAGACTTAGGCTCATATTAGTTGCATAATTAGTCATTCATGCATTAATTCATGTTCCTTTCCACCGTTGAGCTTTATTACATAACTTGGTGATTTTTGTGGAAAAGATACTGCTTTGGTGTGTTTTTGTGTGTGCAGAATCAGTTGCCAAAGCAAGGGTGGAACCAGTTGCGAGGGCAATGCATGAAGGAGATGCCAACGTAGTTGCCAGGGCAATGCATGAAGAAGATGACGAGCTAGTTGGCAGGGCAATTGTTGATAAAGGATAAGATGATGTGGCACCCGAATTGATGACTAGATAAAGCCTAATATGACGTGGAAGAAGATAAATCCTAGGAGAATTGGAGATTCAAAGGGAGATTAAATTCCAAGAGTTTTATGAAGAGTTTGAGGATAAAGATAATAGAGATTAATTATCTCTTTTAACCAATTCAATTCCAGCTTAAACTCATCCTTATCAACAACATAATCTATAGAATTGAAGAGTTTAAATTCGATTAGGATCTTATCTCCATGGAACTTGAATACAATCCAACCTCTTCTACCATCACAAACCAATCAGATCATCCCCTATAAATAGAGATGGTTAACGCATAAGAAGGGGAAATCGGACAAGAGAGAGAGCTGATTGCACCTCATCATCTTCTTTATTTTTAGTTCATTCGATTCATGTTTGGGGATTATTCTTTGTATATTTTTTGAACCTAGTCATGAATTGATGTTAGTTGGCTTGGGTTATTTGGGGTTTTTGGTTTTGATAAACGATTAGATTTGTTAGGTATTTGAGTTTGCACTTTTAATTCAAGGTTTGCTCATTCTTGGTTTTTATTCTTGTTTGCGAGTGAATTGGGAGAGGATCTCGTAACTTCATCTATTTATCTAATATCGGGAGAGTTAGATTCAAGAAACGAATGAGCATGGTCTTTATTCAATCTATCGCTGGTGAAGATTAATTCGGCCTAAGAATAAGTTAAGGATTTCAACGGCTAAGAGGAGTGCAAGATTGGTTGTTGTTCACACTTGCTTCATGCGGGGATGTATTGTCAAGGCATGCACAATTAGCTAGAGTTTTGACTTAGGGATAAGAAGAAACCATTGAAGAACGCTCTACCGAGCCTTGAAGTTGCTGCCCAGTCGCCCAAGCAGTTGCCCAGCCAGTTGCCCAGGCAACCCTTCGATTAGTTGCCAAGGCAACCCAGCTACGCAAGTTGCCACGGCAACCGAGTTGCCATTGCACTTTTTTACCAAGACGATCCAATCGGCTATCACTCCTCAACTCATGATAACTTGGCCCATTCCTTCTCTTTTGATTTCATCTATTCTTTTAGTTTATTGCTCTAAGTTTACTCATTAGTTATAATTCTTACAATCACCTACTTGCGTTTTTCTTTTCCAACGCAATAACTTAAGCAAAGTGGCCCAAACCAATCCCTGTGGAGATGATACTCGATACTCAGATCACTTTATTACTTGTGACGTGTATACTTGCACCGTTTGCGTAGCACTCAATACGCGTAACAGGGTACTTCACAATCGGTTCAACAGTTCATCCACCTTAAAAGACAAGTAATTGTCTTCTACTGTCACTTAACAACTATCAACAGTTTAAACATTGCCTCAACGAACCAACTTCTTCTAGAGAACAAGCTCGATTCTTCCCTGGGTGAAACACATAGACAAAAGAAACTTCTTTCAAGCTGGGCCTTTGCAACTGAACCTTTGACTTTCTCAACTGGGTCGGTGTCCTCTAACAAGGGAGATGGGCACCGATGTTTAACTCGGTCTTACCTCGAGATCCATTTATGTCCTTGATAGGGATTAAGTCCTGACAACTCCTCAAAGAAGCATAACAGACACTATGTCAGTCTAAAAGCTTTTGAGCGTTGAACAACACACGCTGGCATCTACAAAATGGTCAAACATACTCTACAACCCCGTTGTGCCATTATTTAATTAACCACTAAAAGATCACGGTAGAAGGGAAACAGTCCCATATTCCCCTTTCTGAAGGTTGGATTCCATCGAGGTCTCCAAGCCTCGAGTGCAACACTCAGCATTATAGGCTAGCGACGCGCTTGATTAACCAAATCAATTTCCAAGTTACCGCAACTCTTGAGAAGGTAGCTCCCTCAAATTGGTAGAATGTCTAACTTTGATCACACTCTAACAAACTGGTGGATCCTGACTCCAATATCTCTAAGAAATACCTTGAGAAGGGTAATGGTACTTCCCAAGTATCATCGAAACTCCTTTTTAAGCGAGCAAAGGGTCCTCTAACCAATGTGCATCCACTGATCAATTTTCGAAAGTGAGATATTCATGCCTACTTCATAAATGTTATTTACGCATAACGATGAAGATTCTTTGCAACAACCTCTCATGACATATTTCGAAGGCTTCAAAACATCTTCAACACGTAACGATGACACTATTTAGGCACCAGGAGGAAGACATATCCTTAACTCTAGCATCATTCAACTAACTCACATCTCAACAATCTGGAGTGACCCCGCCCCCAGAATCGCTCCTGAGAGCGACTCAACACTTAACTTGGCCCTCTTTACCACAATCGTAACCATTTTAACAACGAAACATTGGACGCACCATTAACATTCCAGTCTTAAGGAGTACAAACTTAATTTAAGGGCTTTTATTTAATAGACACATTACTAAAACACCTATACCACCCTAGGGTTTCCTAGAACCGGTTAAACCTAAGCTCTGATACCACTAAATGTAACACCCTCGGCCCGAATATCACATTTGGGTCTCAAGCCCAATCCAAAAGCTATAAAATTTCTCAAATTGGTTTAGCCTAAATAAGTTATTTCTTAAAAGCATTTAAAGTTAACAGTTGAAAATATAGATAAATTATTTAAATTGTTACAAAAGAGCTCCACTTAAATTTAAAACATTTAAATATTGGAATTGATTAATGTAATTTCAAAAGTAATAATTACAGACTCGATCACGTAAGGTCCTATGAATACATAACCCACTAAATACAAGAATAGTACTCTATAGGTCATCACATGCTAGAATCTCGTACCGATAATGCTCCTCGTTCTTGCAAACCAACGATCAACTTACGCACGAAAATAATGATTCTGAGAACTGAGCTTACAAAGCTCAGTGGTACACATTTACTCTACTATACTTCATGCTAATCATAAACATAAGCATGCAAGCTAGTACGAGCAATAAGGAAAGATAAATAAACACGTGGCGCTACTACTAGTCTCCTAAACACATGCTCTCATCAAAGCAGTCATCAAACATGGCACACAAGGCCCAACGAAGCCCGAGATCTCAACAGATCATATAGGCGAACACACATCAACAACAACTCTAGAGTGAGGTCGGGTCATATGGCATCGAAACATACACTCCGGGTGAGGCCAGGTCATATAGCATCGAAACATACACCCTTGCTCGGAATCCCCCTTCGAGTATCTACACACTGGGTGAGGCTGGGTCACCTAGAATCAAAATATACATCATAGGTGAGGCTGGGTCACATAGCATCAGAATATACACCCACACTCGGTATCTCTAACAATGGTGTTGCAACACTCTTTCACTAAGTATCCAGATCCCATCAATCAAGAAGACTCAACCAATCAAATGCCTACATGGCATACAAGCAAAGTGATCATAAGGATCTCCCTATCTTTGTTAAACGTCATCACATCATTTATTTTACATTACCAAGTTGTTAATACATTATGGATAAATATATTATTAATCTTATTGATTGTCTTCATTAATTCATATTATCTCATTTATGATGGCATAACTCCATTATTAATTTACACATCGATTTCAACCTTTAAATTACATTTATTGATTATTTAGCGCATCGGGTACCGATACTCGAATACGAGTATCGATACGATACCCACAGGTATCAGTACTCACACACGTACTGATATAGAAAATACTTACTAAAATCCTAGATTTCCACAAGTACAGGTACGGGTCGACTCGTACCGATACAGTCCCCAAACACGTACTAGTATAGCCAAAGCTTGTACTGATACCCTAAACACAAGTTTACATCATTTCCTTTAATTACGATCTCACAACACTTTATTCAATCTCTAAAGCTTATGAAATTTGTTAGGTTTTTTTTACTAACGCATCCATTCGAATAATATTAATTACCAGCTTCATAATCATTTAATCAGGTATTTATCCCTAAAGCATGATTTCCATCGAATCGCATCAATCTATTCGAACAACCATACAAAACATCACATTTATCTCAATCAATCAAACAATCATCAATTAATCATACGAGCATCTCAAACAACCCTACACGGCCTCTAAAGTGTCCATCGTATTTGTAACATCATCATGCATCTCATAATATCTAGTCTTTAATCATGCTTATTAATCATCTACCTATTTTGTAGGCAGTAACACGCAAGGTAATCACATTTATGATGCTCATGAAGAAATAGGAGTCCGAGGTGTACTAACCTTAAGCTGATATCGCTAAAATTCTCATCCAATCTTCTCGAATATTCCACTTGACCCGATATCTGATCCCGAATAATCCTCATATATCAATTAATACTATAAGTATCTCTTAAACACATACTTTAATGAATTCGAAGGGTTAAATGTGTAGAAATAGCTTATCGGGTTTGAATTTGGTGAAACGGACTACGCCATTAGATCCAGAACGTCGAGAAACCCCCAGGTAAGATCCTTCAAAAAAGCAACGCTAGTCAACAGCCCGATCAATGCCGATCAATGACCTGGTCAACTCTGGTCAACACTACAGGCGATCATGTGGGGCGCAGGTGCATGGTAGCTGTTATGCACCCGCAGGCGGTAATCCAATGCAGCAGGGTGCACAGGCTTATAGTGTACCGGGTGAGCATTATCAAGTGTAGCGAGGTGCACCGAAGCATGTTGCACTTGCCTGGGTAGAAGCACGCCCACTCTCACGGGCGACGCGTGGGTCGTCCTCCGGTGGCTGAACGACGGCAGCAAGCTCTAGCCCCGTGTCTCTCCGGTTGGTGAGCACGCTAGTGGCCTTCGTTTCACGATTTGGCCACCGGAAGTGTTTGTTTTCAAGAACCCTCGAATCTTTGAACTCTTCACCTCCCTTTATAGCGGCTCTGACGGCGGCGCCCCGACCGTCGGTGGACTGTCTCGACAAGGGGAACTCAATGGTGCCGGCGGTGTCTACATCGGACAGTCCAATCTCTGCAGATCGAAGTTTAAAACTCTCTCCCTTATTTTCTCTCCCTCATTTTTTCATTTCTCTCCCCTATTTAGTTTTCTCTCTCCAACATAATAATATCCCTTTTTGTCCTAACATCATCCTTTTAAATTTCAAACCTCTTCGACCAATATAATAGGCCCACTTAATATTCTTAACTAGGCTTCCAAATTAAAAACTCAAATAAATTGAGTCTGAAGTCCAATTTTGCAAAGCCCAAAATTCAGGTTTTTACACGTTGGACGACCGTTAACCCATTAGAAACTCGCCATACCCCTATAGCGAGTTCGGTTTACTATTTGGTTAATCACCTAATTAGGATTTAAACAAGATTATAGCTTTTGAAGAAAAAAATTAAAACTCTGCTGAGTGATGCGGCGAGTTTGAATAAAAAAATATTTTTTAAGAACTCGTCATGGTGGTGCAGCGAGTTTACTGTAAGGGTTTTACGCAGGACATTTTACGATTTTGGATGGTGCTTTGGTCATAATAGGATCTAAGAATCCTATATATGACCTTACCCCGGGTAATGATAGGGCTGGAGTTGCAGGCGAGCCATTGTATTGTCCCAGCCCCGATGTTAACGGTAAAGTTGAGACCTTTACCGCCAGACTTCGGGCCGGATAAAAATTAAAAAAAAAATAAACTTTAGGAAGTCTATTTGAATTCTCTGAGACTTTAAATTTTTTAATACAAAAATAAACAATGAAGTCGGCATGCACAACACTCAAGTCGATTTCATCTTTCACCGTAGCAAGTATCATAAATTGAAAAAATAAAAAGCCTAGTGCAATATTCGGGAAAAATATTTTTCTCCAGTGCAATACTTGATTAATTTAGCCTATTGTATTGCAAAATATATAAGAAATACGATATTTGGGGTTTCGTTAAATAAAGATGGATAAAAAATATTGGTTTAAGGGTGTATGAAGCCCTTAAGCTTTTAAAAAATCAATTAAGCCCCATTTTTTTACCTAATTAAGCTTTTAAACTATGAAATTTAATCAATTAAGCCCTTAAACTATAAAATTAAATTAAGTCCTTTGACCAATTTTGACCACTAAATATTAACAGATTTTTCTTTAGATATTACTGATACATGATACACTACAATTCTATCATGTTGCATTTATAGAATTTTTTTCAATTTTTTTATAAATTTTATAAGTCTTTTAAAATTTTTAAAGAATTTTTTTAAATAAAATAAAAAATTATGAAAGTGCCAAGTGGAAACACTGTCGCACAATGCCCTTGAACTTTATAAATTTTTAAAAGACTATTTTTAAATAATTTTTAAATATATTTTTAATTTTTTTATAAATTTTATAAGTCTTTTAAAATTTCTAAAGAATTTTTTTAAATAAAATAAAAATATATATGAAAATGCCAAGCGAAAATATTGTGGCACGACGCCCTTGAACTTTATAAATTTTTAAAAGACTTTTCTTAAAGATTTTTTAAAGAATTTTTTTCAATTTTTTAATAAATTTTATAAGTTTTAAGGGTGTACGAAGCCCTTGAACTTTTAAAAATATCAATTAAGCCCCCAATTTTTTTAAAAAAATTGCACCAGCAAATACAAAAAATTGTCAAGATTTAGTGGTCAAAATTGATCAAAGGATTTAATTGATTAAATTTCTTAGTTCAATAGCTTAATTGATTAATGTTATTGATTCATTGGCTTAATTGAGTGAAAAAAATTTAAGAACTTAATTGATTTTTTTTTTTTAAGTTGAAGAGCTTCTTAAATCCTTAAGCCCAAAATATTTATTGAAATGGGTTATTTTTCTAATTTTAGTTTTGTCATCCATTCGGAATTAAGGGAGGAAATCTTTTTGGAGCGTACAATTCTAAGCTTGAAATATCGAAACTATCATAGAGCTTGGTTATTGGTAAAATTAGGGAAATATTGTACTTCTAAATATATAAGAAATAAGATATCAAGGGTTAAGCAGATATAAGTTGGAGCTTGAAGAGGTTGTTTAAACTGCGAAATATTGTTGCACCACTCTTTGCTAATGCAAATGACCTTAGAAGATTTACCACTAGGATGATTTGGTCTGAAATTCGACTTCAGTTACCTAAAGTTTTGTGACACAAGGTAGTCTGGTTTCCCTTGCATGTGCTTAAGCATGCCATAATAGTACGGATGGCATTGCATGGGCGATTGGCTACAAAAGACAGACTATTGCATATGGGAATCCATATTGAGAGTCATTGTGTTCTATGTGGTGGTGTTGCTGAGTCCCATCAGCATCTCTTCTTTGAATGTTCTTTTTTACATGAACTTTGGAATGTTGTGTTACTTATTTGTGGCCTGAACAGGGTGATATTGTCGTGGGATCAAAAAAGTTGCTTGGGTAGCTAATATGCTAAAGGAAAAGGTTTTTGTTTCAAAACTTGCTTGGTGTGCTTGCATTTACTCTATTTGGATTGAACGAAATAGTAGGTTGTACAGAGGCACTTCTCGTTCTGTTGAGAATCTCTTGTTAGATTAAAATTCGCAGTTGTGGGCACATATGTAAAATGTACGATGCTATTATAAAGTATGACACAAAATTAAGAGATCAATTAGGTTAATCTTGTCATGGATATTAAAGTGTCATGGAAATAAAAGTGTAGATACCATAAAATATAATTATAATTCAATGAGGGGCAGAGTTATAAATATTTAATAGTTGATTTAACAATCAACTATATAAAGAGGTAGTGGTCCCCAAGAAATAGGTTAACTTGTATTACTCTTGTCCCCGTCGGAGAGTTTTTACGGCAAGGGCTAACCTATCTTCTTGGAAAATCACAATCACCTTTTAGGCGATCTCCATCAAAGATTTAAGGTTTGCAGTCCATCAATGAATTTAGGTATGCTTCCACATTTAGTTTATTGTTATTGATGATTTTACATGATAGATCTTAGGTGTTAGGTTTCATATTTATTTATGGTTTGGTTCTTAGATCTCTTAGATGATGTCAAGAAGATAGTTAAAATTAAGGCTATTGGTAGAAATTTAGATAAGAGTAGATAGTATAAAGTTAAAGCTTTGTATAGATTGGAGTTTACTTGTATAGTTGAGGATACCTTATGAGTTAAGTGTTTTCTGTGGCAGAATTCTGCTTACTTTAGGTAATAAAACTCATAATTATTAAAAAAAAAATATTTGTGCTTTTGTTCAGGAACATATGACATTTTACAGTATAAAAGAAACATGCCATGTGTTCGAGACGAGTTAAGAGAAAAAATAGAGCTTGTCATCCTTTTTCGGTAAGTTCCATTGAGTATTTTTTAAAATGAATGGAGTACTCATCTAGGAGCTTGGACGAGTGTGCATGGCGGACAAATTAAACTTTTTTTCAATTTCACCCTCACTCATCCATCTATTTAAACACATTTCTGTCTACTGCCCTATCCCCTCTACACTTGCCTGCGACAACAGTCAACTAGAAACAAGTCGAGATTATATAACAAGTTTTTCATAAATTAAAAAAATATTCAAAGGAATTTATCGAGAACGGACAATGAGTTCTACAAAGAAATATTTTTTTTCTTAACTCGTTTAGAAAATAATAAGAATTTCCTTAACTCGTCAACACAATTTGAAGCAGATAGTTAAAGACTCTTGTTGACATCCAATCATTTCTCCTAAATCTTAAATTTTAATCTCAATAAAAGCAATCCCCTTCTCCTTTCCTAAATAAAAATTGTTCAAAAAAATTTCCTTGTCCCTATAACAAACATCTAGATTCCTAAATAAAATTTGAAGTGTCAGATTTTCCCCTAATTTTTCCCAAGTACTTGTTAAACTAATTAAATTTTTATTATAATTCAGTCCTTTAAATGATTTGATTGGATTTGAAGATATGCTCTTGGGCTTTTGGAGTTCACGATTGGACTCTCGACCTAAAATAAAAAAAAATGGTTTCTGTATTTTTCTTCCCTTTTATAATCTTTTATTTCTTCATATTTATTAAAAATTAATACTCGTTAATAATTTCTTAATTCAAGAACCATACCATCAAGATTTGCAAACGTATCGGTTAGCATTCCCTTGTGCAAGACGTATCCCGAATCTAAATCATAATCATAAACAGGTACAGGGTTATCTGCCATGGCTGTCTAAAAGTATTATATGGATGTGGAAACATCAGACGATTAAAATCACCCCTAGAAGTCTCAATTGGCAGGAACAAAATATCGTTACTAGACGATAAAGAGAAACGACGGAGAAACAAAAAATCGAACGACAAGCAAAAACTAAAATACCTATTTTGGTGAGTTTGGATCAAGAAACAAGCTGACTAGGAGTTTAGCCCGAATTTCGGGTAACACATAAGGTACAATACACATGAACATGGAAGCAACTCATGAATCAAACGAATATTTTCCTACAAACATAAAGAAAATGGAAGATAACTCAGGAATATGACAATTTGCTGGCTTTGATTTTTTTCCTCAGCTATAGAGATTTGAGATTTTATTTACTAAATTATTTTTAAATTGGACGTCTTCTTAAAATCCTCCTTAACCTTAAATAGAAGGAAAGAGTATGATCCAACTAAGAATACAATACAACCCAAGTAGCATAAAAAAGCCCAACTCATGAATATAGATTACTGTAAGCAAAACAGAAAATAGTCAATGAATTCTGGTTACTTTCCAACTCAAAAATCACCACCATGCCACATAACTGACTCACTACTGCCATATAACTAACTCAACTATGTATCAATTAGCCGGTAGCATTTTAACTAATTAATTAGCAACTAAGAAATGTTAATTGTCTATCTTCAACAGTCTAACTATCACATCTTATAACTATTTTATTTATTTTAACAAATGCAATTCTAAAAAAAATAAGTATAGCTTTATAGATATATATTATAATAAGTTTGTGAGAATGTGAGAAAGAATAAGATATCCTCACAAACTTTCTAGTTTATGTGCAGTGTATGATTCACAAATCATATTCTTTTAATTCATTTGGTATATACTTCATCTTATACCAAATTACAAATATAGCTCTTTTTTGTTTGCCTTTGTACCAATTTTGTAGTACAAATAGTTATGTTCTCTCTTTATACGTCAATTTTTTACAATGATAAGATTCTCTTTCACAATAAAAGTTAGGTAAATAGAGTTCATTCCCATTTAGGTCAAAAACATATTATTGGACTCTAGATGCTTTAACATTGATATTTATTGGGGCCTAGGAGGGCCAATGCCCAAAATTTGGAAAATTTACATTCATCCCTTCATTTTAAAAAAATTAATTACATCTCTTAAAATTTTTAGAAATTTCAATTAGGACTCCAAAACTATTTATTCAAAATCCGTCACTGATTGAGCAAAAAAAAATCTTATTGATAACCTATGAAGTGAATTAATAATGTCGAAACTTGAACTTTGATTCTTATCAAATTAGTAATGGGTACCAGAGGCGGACCTCAATAGAAGTGAGAGGGCCCCAAGATTTTTCAAAATTAGTATTTCGCTCTTCAATTTTTTTAAATATTTTAATTTGACCCTTTCAAAAAACTTAAATTTTTTATTAAATATTAAATATTTTTAATTAAGTCCATTTTATTTTATTAAAAAAGTTTTCATTAAGTCTCCGAAAAATTTAAGTTCAAGCTTCTAAAATTTTGGAAAAATAATTAATTAGTCCCCACAAATTGTTTTACCAAATTCCACCCCATTACTCAGCTAATATGTTACTATTAGACTATGTAACCAGAATTTAGTTGTGAAATTCTATTAATTAGAAGTTGTTGTAACTGCCTTCAGATTCTAAAGGATTGGTGTCTACCAATTCAGTTGGATCTTTCTTGGGCTATAAAAATCACTGAGTGGCAGTGGCCCAAAGCACCTTTAGTGACCTACATTGTAAATCATCCAAACAAAACTCTTAGATTATCCTTCTCTCTTTCTTTCTCTTTTTCCCCGTTTTTCCTTTTTTTTTCTCTCAAATTATGTCATCGGAGGTTCTTCAATATGGTATCAAAGGGCAGTCGGTCTGGCCATTAGCTCCGACGTTGCTTCCGTCGCTCCTCTCATTCGATTCTTCTTGTTTGTCCTTTTTTCGTTCTCATCATAGTGCTCATCGAAGAAGCCTCCAATTCGTTATCTGAAGTTGTTGTGATTGCTCAGATCAATGATGGATCTGGTGAATCTACCGTTGCGAATAAGCAGATTAATATTCGGCTTGATGATACCAACTTCTTGCTATGGAAGCAGCAAGTTGTCCTTATGGTTTGTGGGCACAACTTGGAGCACTTTCTTGATGAGTCTTTTTTGATTCTAGACAAGGTTATCACTGACTCCACTGGTCAGTTAACTCTAAATCAAGCATATCGTAAGTTCAAGAAGCAAGATAGCTCCCTTTCTTCTTGGCTCCTTTCCACCGCCAGTCCGTGGATCCTACCACAGCTTGTTAGAGTCAAAATGACAGCCTCGATCTCAAGCACTGTTGTCAAGTTGTTCCCAAAGCTATCTGCCACCAAGGTCATGAGTCTTCATTGACGACTCCGTGTGATGAAGAAAGCTTATATCTCGATCAGAGATTACACAACGCAGATTAAAGAAATATGTGATCTACTCGCTACAAGCGGTAGTCCCGTTTTAAAGGTAGAACAGATCGCCACTGTGTTGAATGAGTTATCGATTGAGTTTGAACCTTTCATTGCTACAATTACTGTGAGCCATGAGCCGTAAACCTTGGAATCTGTTGCGTTGGTCTTGATTGATGTTGAGTATCGACTTGATGACCATATGAGGCTTCTAATTAGGGTTAATATGGCTCGATATACCAATGATGACGATATTGGAGGCACTGGTTGTGGTTATGACCGTAATTACAATGGGAAATATGGTAGAGGAGGTGGACGTCAATTCAATCCCTCGAGTGGAGGTCAGTTTTGGGGTTGCCCTTGTCCACAGTGTCAACTCCGTGGGAAGTTAGGGCATCTTGTCACTCAGTGCTGGTATCGCTTTGATAAAGCGTTCAAAGGAGTCACCTCTTAGCAAACTAATCCTCCTACAAACACTCATGCCAATCTTTGTCAATATGCAACTAAAGATGTTGAGCTTGGAAATACACTTTATGTTGAGGTCAACAATGCTTCTGCTGAAGCTGTTCCTGAATCCAACAATGACACAACCGTTGTTAACTCTCTCATTGTGTAAGGGGTCCTGACTCTCTCTGATAGGTGGTCACTAGATTTCGGTGCCACACACCATGTCACTCGTGACCAGAACATGGGGCAACAACGTTACATAGGTAAGGGTAAGGTATATCCTAGTGATGGATCTACTATTAATATTACACATGTAGGAAAATTTTCTATCCCCACTACGCCTTAATCTTTGGTTTTTGAAACTTCATAAAGACCCGTCCATCTTGATTTGAGTTTTTCTGAAAATAGTTTAAGGCATGAATTAAACAATAGAACATGCTGGCCTATTTCAAATTGCCTTGGCATTATCCTACTATCATGCCAACGTTTTGCCTTCTCCTTGTAGATCCTAGCATTCTCACAGGCATGTGTCCTAAATTCCTCCAACTCATTGAGGTGGAGTAACCTCTTTTCTCCAGCAACTCTCCATGCCATGTCAAGTTTTCTGATGGCCCAGTAGGCTTTATGTTCAAGTTCAACTAGCAGATGGCATGGTTTACCAAAAACAAGTCTAAACGGTGAAATACCCAAAGGAGTTTTGAAAGCAGTCATATAAGCCCAAAAAGACTCATCTAGTCTTAGAGACTAGTCTTTCCTTGTTGGATTTGCAGTTTTCTCTAGAATTTTCTTGATCTCCTTGTTTGAAATCTTAGCTTGCCCATTTTTCTATGGGTGATATGATGTGGCAATTCGTTACTGTATACCATATTTGCACAAAGCTTTAGAGATATAGTCATTGATATGATGTGTTTGTGCAAAAACTTGGCAATGACTTTGGCATCATTTGTTGGTAGGGCAACAACCTCTACCCACTTAGATATATAGTCAACAATCACAAGAATATATACATTATCGAATGATAGAGGGAAATGACCCATAAAGTCTATCCCCCATACATCAAATAAATCCACTAGCATAATATTTTGAAGTGGTAGTTGGTGTCGGTCTAAGATGTTTCCTGTTCGTTGGCATCTGTCACATGTCTTGGCATACTCATGGGTATCCTTATATAGATTCAGCCAAAAGAATCCAGATTCTAGCACCTTGGAAGCAGTCTTCATCCCAGCAAAGTGGCCTCCATATGGTGAAGCATGGCACAAATGCAATATGTTATGTTGTTCATCCTCGGGCACACACCAGCGAATCACTTGGGCAGTACATTGTTTGAACAATATTGGCTCATCCCAATAGTATTGCCTAACTTCTCGCATGAATCTTTTCTTGGCATTGTATGCCAAATCTGGTGGAAGAATGTTGCTCACCAGGTAGTTGACAATGTCAGCGTACCATGGCATAGTATCACTGCAAGCAAGTATTCGTCAGGAAATTTATCTCTAATAACTTTAGTCTTACCATCTTCAATGTGATGCTCTAAACGTTAAAGGTGGTCAGCTACAAAGTTTTTGCTGCCTTTCATGTATTTGATATCTAGGTCAAATTCTTGAAGCAAGAGCGTCCATTGGATTAGTCTAGGCTTGGCATCTTTCTTTGCCAAGAGATATTTCAATGTCGAATGATCTGTATAAACCACAACCTTGTTACCAATTAGACAAGATCTAAATTTATCAAGAGAAAATACAACTGCAAGAAATTCTTTCTCGATTGTAGAGTAATTAAGTTGTGCATCATTCAAGGTTTTGCTGGCATAGTAGATGGCATGGAAAACCTTGCCATGTCGCTGTCCCAAAACTGCTCCAACAGCATAGTCATTAGCATCGCACATGAGCTCAAAGGGCTCATTCCAATTCGGTGATATGATTATAAGGGCATTAATCAATTTCTCTTTAAGTTCCTGAAATGCTCTCAAACAAGAATCATCAAATGCAAAAGTGGCATTATGTTCCAACAACAAGCATAAAGGCTTAGCAATTTTTGGAAAATCTTTAAAAACCGCCGATAAAAACTGGCATGACCTAGAAAACTCCTTGTATCTTTAACAGTCGTCGAAGGCGGCAATTGCTTGATTACCTCTACTTTGGCTTGATCAACTTCTAGTCTTCTCTTGGTTACCTTGTGATCGATAACAATGCCCTCCTTCACAATAAAGTGGCATTTCTCCCAGATCAATAATAGGTTCGTCTCGATGCACCTCTTTAAGACTTGCTCCAAACTATGAATGCATTCCTCAAACGTTTTACCAAACACTGAGAAACCACCCATGAATACTTCCATGTTGTGCTCTATCATATCAGAAAAAATAGACATCATGTAACGTTGAAATATTGTCGGCGCATTGCATAAGCCGAATGACATCCTTCTAAAAGCAAACATCCCATAAGGGCACATGGTCTTCTCTTGATCATCAGGGGCAATGGCAATCTGATTATAACCCGAATAACTATCTAAGAAACAATAGAAAGCTTTACCTGCCAATCTGTCTAACATCTGGTTGATGAAAGGCAATGGGAAGTGGTTCTTCCTTGTAGCCTTATTCAATCTTCTATAAACCATGCACACTCTCCATTTAGTGATGGTCCTAGAGGGAATCAATTCAGCTTCACTGTTTTGCACCACAGTCGTGCCACATTTCTTTGGTACGCATTGTACCGGGTTAACCCATGAGCTAACAAAAATGGGATAAATGATCCCGACATCAAGCCATTTTATGATCCCATTTTTTACTACCTCTTTAATGCTCGGGTTTAGCCTTCTTTGGTCTTCAATGGTTCTGCCATGGTACTCTTCTAGAATGATTTTGTGCATGCAAATGGTTGGGCTAATACCTCAGATATCTGCCAAGGTCCAACCAAACGCTTGCTTATAATTTCTTAATATTGCCAGCAATCTCTCCTCCTAATCATTGGTGAGATCAATGGCAATGATCACTGGCAGAGTTGAGTGTTTACCTAAATAAGCATACTTCAAGTTATTTGGCAATGACTTAAGCTCCAACTCTGGTGGTTCCTCAAATGATGTTTTAGGTTCTTTTATCTTTTTTCCAGCCAACTGTAGTGGCTCAAAATATCTTACATCTTCAGCCTCTAAGGCTGATTCCTCAAGTTCTTCAAACAATTCGGCTATGCCATCAAGTATGTTGGTATCAAATTACGTATCCTGGCATAACTGTGCCATGTCCACAGTATAAATGGACTCCATCATCTCCTTGGCTTGACATTCACCAGGTTTATTTGCACATTTCAAAGCTTGAAACACATTAAATGTAACATGCTGGTCATTCATACGCATTGTTAGTTCCCCTTTATAAACATCAATAAGAGCCCTACTCGTGGCAAGGAATGGCCTGCCTAAAATAATTGGAACATTAGCATCAGCCTCATAATCCAAAATGATAAAATCAGCTCGAAAGATAAATTTGTCTACCTTCACCAACACACCCTCAATCTTACCCTTGAGATGCGCATAGGATTGGTCTGCCAGCTGGAGTGTCACGGTGGTGGGTCTTGCTTCTATGCCAAGCTTCCTAAAAACTGACATTGGCATCAAGTTGATGCTGGCCCCTAAGTCACACAATGCCTTGCCCATAAATTTGTTGCAAATTGTGTAGGGAATAGTGAAACTTTCTGGATCTTTCAGCTTTGGTAGCAATCAGTTAAGGATCATGGCACTGTATCCCTCAGTAAGAGCAACAGTTTCAAAATCTCCCAACTTTCTCTTTTTGGAAAAGATGTCCTTAATAAATTTTACATAGTTGGGCATTTGCTCAAGGGCTTCTACCAATGGAATGTTAATTTTCAATTGCCTAAGAACTTCCAAGAAGAGCTTAAATTATTGGCCCTATATGTGCTTATAAAGTCATGTTGGAAATGGTGGTGGTGGATAAATATATGTTGGCGATACCGGCTTTTTCGAAGCAGTGTTGGCATCTAGTTTGGCATCAGTATGTTGGTTGGCCTCAGTCTGTTTCTCATCAATGTTGACATCATGTGTGGCATCATTGTTGGCATCGGTTCTGGCACTGGCCTTAGCACTAGCATTATCTGTTTTAATTTCCCCCTTCTCTGCTTCTCTGGGCTTGTCTATCGGCACTAGCTTTTTACTTTGGCAGTTAACTGGCTGCTTGGTAGCCATCTCTGCCTCGCACTGCTTACCACTTCGAAGGGTTATGACCTTAAATTGCTCATTGTCTTTGTGCCTAGTGTAACACCCTCTTCCCGGCCTAGTAGAGAACCACGTTGAAAAGTGCTACCATAAATCATTTTAGAGATTCGAAAGTTTAATTGGAGTACGAAAACTTATTCAGATAATTTATTAATCTCTTTTAAGGCTTAACAGGATTATCCTATTAAGCCTTACACAATTTGGAATCAATTTTAACCCTTTTTGAACTTAGGGACTAAATCATAATTTTTACAAATTAGAGGTCCTTATTGGGATTTCTCCTCACTGAACTACAATTAGACTCATCAATTATTATCCTATGAAGTTTCGTGGCTAACGGAGATCGTTTACCTATCTAATTAGGTTGTACAAGTTTTAGTGACCATTTTGCAAACTTCTTAAAACTGGTTTCTATGTCTTTTAACAGAATTAACTAATTCTGTACCGATACCCTTAAGGCCGTATCGGTACGCTAGGCCAAATTTTTGAGTTTTCAGATTCAAGGATCACAACCCGTATTGATACACCTAAGCTCGTATTGATACGCGTTGACTAAGGTTGACATGTTTTGTTACGACCTAGGGTCGTTTCGATACCATTTATTTTTCAGACCTTACTATCCAAATCCGTATCGGTACACCCCTCTTTGTATTGATATGGCCAATTTCACTTGGCCCAATTATGCAAGGCCGTATCGATACGCCATCACCTGTACCGATACGTCTGCCCTGTAATGACAGATTTTTGCTGGTTTTTTATTTGAATTAACCTATCATTTGGTGTCCAAACTATACCAAATTTTACCAGTAAGTCTAGCATCCATATTTTTAGTAGCATACACAATTTTAGAGCGTTTCGAATCCGTTTATCTAGTTTTTACCTTTTAGCGCTTTTAGGCTCATTTAACTAGTTTAACCATTTCACAAGCATACCATATTGGTCATTAAATATTTGGTCACCTTTAGGCTATTACACACATATCAAAAGGCATATACATAGCAGGTTTAGGCCATATGCCACCTTACTAGGAGTTTGAGACAAAATATAAGCATACATATGATTCGTAGCAGTGACTTGTAACCGCAACACACGATCGAAGGCCATAATTCTTTAAGATCCTGAAATGCATGAGACACACGAATGTTAGGCTTACATAGCCTGGTGAAGTAGTCATAACAAATGCACAACTAGTTTATCAAATGAATGAATGACATATAGGCATTCTTGGTTACATTTTATATAACATCAATCGTGTAAAATCATATTCAAACAAATTGTCATGGTTTCATGCAGCAATTGTAAAACATAATAACATATCATTTCCTTGGACATGGTAACCAAGGGATACGCGGATTCCCCTGTACACCACACATATCGAAAATAGGTCGTAGCCTTGAGCCATAGCTCTGGGTAATGTCCCTCACACAATCCATCCTCCCCCCCACATATAGGTCGTAGACCCGGATCATAGTCCAATCCCTTACTTGGTGAGCTTGAATAACCCTATGGCATGTCTATTGTATCCAATGTCCACAAATGTCCAAGATCACATATTTCGTCATAATTCTTACCTTTCAGATCACGTCATATCGAATAGCAAATTGAGCCTTAGCTCCACATAACATATCATAGCATAATTATATCAAAATCCATATACAAGCATGAATCGGATATCACATATGAACTTACAAATACATCAAACATTATTGAAGCTTATCATACTTACCAGTATAGTCCACATATGCTTGCTCTGCTTGATCCCTTAAACAAAAATGCGATTCTAACACAAAATGAATGCAACGGGATGACACCTTGCCCATCCTTTGACACAACTACACTCACCTTGATTATGAAGCTTTCAATGTTCCCGAATTTCAATTTCTTTGCTTCTAGACTTGGTTGAAGACGATGGATTGTTTCCTTCCAATTTTCGAGCTAGGAAGAACCACAAGGAATGATTATAATCACTATAACGATATAGAACTCATTTCAAGATTGTCTTAGGATTTCGATTTAAAATTAAACTCCAATTATCCATGGAATTCAACAATTGATTGATGGCTTTTACTTACCTGATCGATAGCTATGAAGTGATGCCTTTGAATCAAGGAAAGCTTGGACTTAAGAGACTTAATGGGAGAGGTGTGTGCTTGAGCTTAGGATGAAAACAAAAACGGTGATGCTTGCTTGTTGGATGGTAAATGGTGAGTTTAGCTTTCGGAGGGTTCAAACGGGGAAGAAATATTCCTATTTTAAGGGATTAAACTCTTTTATCAATGCCCCACCTCCGCATGAACCAATAGGAAGCTTTTCTATTAGAAAGGGAAAGATTAAACAATTATTTCCCATCTTTTCATGCCTTTTTATCATTTTTATGGTAATTGATAACCATCTATCATTTAATCTGATGGATTTTACGTAGAAGGGACAAGCAAGGAGGTGACTAAACACCTTACTTTTCATTTCTTTCAATTGGGGCCTTAAAATATTTTTTTTACAGAGGGCCATATCGATACACTATATAGCCGTATCGATATGCCTAGGCTAAACATGTAAGTTTGTTATGGTGGTTAGATTGTACCGATACAGGTATACTATATCGAAATGCCTAGCTCAAAATGTATTGATACCAGTTCAGCCGTATCGATACACCTAGGCTAAACAGGATAGTTCCTTGTGGCAGTTAGACCGTATCGATAATGGTCTCACCGTATCGATACGCTTGACTTATTTTTAGCATTTCAAGTTTGAGTTTCTTACAAAGAGGTCCATAGATCAATTTAATGCCCCACAACTTTTATTGATTACAAAATTAGGTACAATGATCATGAAATTACACTTTCTGGTATATCTGATACAAAATTTTAGATCACTAGAGCCTTATTTCAACTAGGCTGGTTTTCGGGATGTGGCAACTCTCCCCCTTACAAAAATTCGTCCTCGAATTTTCACTCTAGTTGAACAGATGGAGGTACTGTCCCTGCATTGTCTCTTTTGGTTCCCACGTTGCTTCTCTTACCGAATGACTTCTCCAAAGGACTTTCACTAAGGGCATGGACTTATTACTAAGTCTTTTAACTTCTCTTGCGAGGATATGCACAGGTTCTTCCTCGTACGTCAGATTGGACTGAATCTCCACAGACTCTGGCTCGATCACATGGGAGGGGTCGAACCGGTACTTCCATAGCATAGACACATGGAAGACATTATGAATTCAACTTAACTCTTCAGGAAAAGCTGATCGGTAAGCAACAAGTCCAACTTTCTCGATCGCTTCGAACGGTCCAATGAAACGAGGATTTAGTTTCCCCTTTTTTCCAAAATGAATGATCTTCTTCCACGAAGATACTTTAAGGAAGGCTTTCTTGCCAACCTCATACTGAAATGTCTCTTCTTTTTAGATTAGCATAAGATTTATGTCGGTCAAATGCAGCTTGAGCCGATCATAGATAATGGTCACCCTTTCTTCGGTTTCCCGAAATAAGTCAGAGCCTAACATTTTGCCTTCACCAAGCTCGGTCCAATAGAGAGGGGTTCTACATCTCCTCCCATAAAGGGCTTCGTATGGTGCCTTTTGAATCGAGGCTTGGTAGCTATTGTTGTAAGCAAATTCCACCAAAGGTAGGGATTTCTCCCACGTATTCCCGAAGTCAATAACACATGTTCGGAGCATATCTTCCATAATCTACAAGGAAGAATCGAAATTCATATAGATTACTTATACACACGAATCAAATAGAGGTATAAGGTTACCTGAATAACTCTTTCGGATTGACCATCGGTCTGAGGATGAAAAGTAGTACTTAGGTGCACTCGAGTTCTCAAAGCCTCTTGTAAGGTTTTCCAAAACGAGATGCAAAACGTGGATTAAGATCAAAAATAATGGACATGGGAACTCTGTGTAAATGGATAACTTCTCGAATGTACAACTTAGCAAGCATAGGCAAACCGAAGTCCATTCTTACTAGAATGAAATGAGCAGATTTGGTGAATCAGTCCACTATGACCTAAATAACATTATTCCTCTTCGGTGTCACCGACAAGCCAATTATGAATTCCATCGTAATACGTTCTCATTTCCATTGTAGAAGTTCAATGGGTTGCAAAAGACCAGTAGGAACCTTGTGATCGGCTTTAACCTGTTGGCAAGTTAAGCACCTAGCCACAAAGTCTGTGATCTCCCTTTTCATGTCGGACCACTAGCACAACTCTTTTAGGCCTTTATACATCTTAATAGCTCTAAGATGGATAGAGAAAGGACTTGAATGAGCTTTATTCAGGATTTGATCTTGGAGATCATCATCATCAGAGACATAGATACGGTTCCAAAAACACAACTAACCATCAGAATTCATAGCAAAATCAGAATTTGGCCTATCCTTGATCTTTTCAATAAGAGTTCGCAACTCTTCATCATACCCCTGGAGGGCTTTGATTCGAGACACAATGGTTGACTAAACTCTCAATTCAGCTAATAATTTTCCATACTTCTTGAGCCGGAAGTGAGCATTCAAACATCTCAAAGAGGGAGTAGGTTTCTGACTAAGTACACCAGCTACGACATAGGCTTTACCGGGGTGGTAATCAATAACCAATTCGTAGTCCTTCAAAAGTTCTATCCACCGACGTTGATGGAGTTTCAACTCTTTTTGAGTCAGAAGATATTTCAAACTTTTGTGATCTGTGTACAAATAACCCTTCTCACCGTAAAGGTAGTGCCTCCAAATCTTCAAGGCAAATACAACGGTGGCCAAATCCAGATCATGTGTCAGATAGTTCAGCTCATGTGGTTTGAGCCGACGTGAGGCATAGACAATGACCTTTCCTTCTTGCATAAGTACACAACCTAATCCCAAGTGGGATGCATCACTGTATACGGTGAAGTCCTTGCCTGACTCGGGTTGCACCAAGACAGGGGCATGGGTTAGGACTTGCTTAAGTTGATCAAAACTTTTTTGTTGCTCTATAGAAAGGGAGTTTCTTTATAGAGGATCCTCGTCAAGGGTGCAGGAATCATAGAGAATCCCTTAACGAATCTACGATAGTAGCCTGCAAGGCCCAAAAAGCTACGAACTTCTCCAATATTCTTTGGAGGAATCCAATCAAGGATTGCTTGAATCTTCTTTGGGTCAACTTGAATTCCCGCAGAAGAGATCACGTGTCCTAAAAAAGATACTTCAAATAACCAGAATTCACACTTACTGAATTTAGCATACAACTGTTTCTCCTAGAGAGTCTGAAGTACAATCCAAAGATGTTCTTCATGAGTGGTTGTGTCTTTGGAGTAGATCAAGATGTCATCTATGAACACAGCCACGAATCTATCTAGATAAGGCCTGAACACAGGGTTCATCAGGTCCATGAAAGCTACAAGTGCATTGGTAATCCCAAAAGGTATTATCAAGAACTCATAGTGGCCGTATCTAATTCAGAAGACAGTCTTTGGAACATCAGACTCCTTCACTTGCATTTGATAGTATCCGGATCGTAGGTCTATCTTAGAGAAAACATAAGCATCCTTCAACTGATCAAAAAGATCATCGATCATTGGCAACGGATACTTATTCTTAATGGTCACTCTATTTAACTGACGATAGTCAATGCACAGGCACATCGACCCATCTTTCTTTTTGACAAACAAAACCGGTGCTCCCTAGGGTGAGGAACTCAGCCGGATGAATCCCTTGTCCAAAAGATCTTGAATTTGGACCTTAAACTCCTTTAATTCAACTAGAGCCATTCGGTACAGAGTAATGGAAACGGGCGTGGTTCCCAGTTGCACTTCAATTCTGAATTCTACTTCTCAGATTGGAGGGAGTCCCAAAAGTTCATCAGGAATCACATTAGGAAATTCTTTCACCATCGGTACGTTATCAAACTTTGGTTCTTCTTTGGACTCCATAGTACATATAAGGATCTTTTTAGGCTCGAGTTTGGATTTCATCAAGGTTATGCTCTCTTTACTGAGTTCACGAAGGTGTAACTTCTTCTTGGAGCAATCTACCCAAGCTTGATGTTCAGCCAACCAATCAAGGCCTAGGATAAGGTCGAACTCATGGAAAGATAAGGTCATCAAATTATCCAGAAATGGGATCCTTTCGATCCTCAAAGAACAAGCTTTGCAGATCGACCAAAAAACCACACTATCTTCTAGTTGGTTAGAGACAACAATCTCAAACGTAACTGGTTCAGATTCTAGAGCATATTTTGCAATCAACGGTTCACTAATGAAAGAATACGTGGAGCCTGGATCTACCAAAGCATAAACAAGATCGAAATATAATTCCACCATACCTGCTATCACATCAGGATCATCCTCTTACTCTCGACCTCGAACATGATATATTTAGGCTGAGGTCTGAGGGTCACGTCCAACTGAAGGAGTGTTAGTGTTGCGAGGTCTCCCCGCCGATCTAGATTGTACTTACTTTAATCCTCTCCCCTTGTTCAGACTATTTTGAGAAGCCATAGTGGTAGGAGCATTTGGATTTTGTGGACACTACCTGATGAAGTGACCATACTCTTCATAGAGGTAATAGGATCCAGATTGTCTGCGGCACTGCCCGAGATGCCTCTTCTAGCAAAAGTTACACAGAGGAAGCTGTGAACCTCTTTTGGAACCACACGTGCTATCAACTGAAGTTGTATGGGCAACATATGTCCCTAGAGGCTGGGAATATGGCACATATCCCGACCATGGTAGCCGCTAATAGGTGGCAGACTTATGATTCCATTGTCTACCTTTCTTCTGAGGCGTAGGAGGCTTAAAATCATCTCAGAACCTCTTTTTGGACCGGGCTTGGTTCCCCTTTCTTCTTTCATAGGCCTTCTAGGAGGCTTCAGTGGCAATGGCTCGGTTGACCAAGGTTTGGAAATCCCCTATCTCCAAGGCAGTAAAAAGAGGACGTAGTTCATCATAGAGGCCGTCAATAAACATTCTGCATTTCTCCTTTTCTGTGATTATGATCTTAGCACCATACCTCGCATACTTGCAGAAATCATAGATATACTACTCAATAGGTCTTCCTCCTTATCTCAAGCGGAGGAACTTCTTACGTTTTTCGACAATGTAGTGCTCACTGATGTATTTCTTGTGAAATTTTTAAAGAAAGAAGTCCCACGTAACTTTATGCTCGGGTACCGTGAGCGTCACAGTGTCCCACCAACTCTGAGATTTTTTAGAGATCAGCGCCGGAGTGCACTTCAGCTTGTGGCACTTCATTTGCTTATTCAAAACTTTAAGAGTATTCTCCAGCCAATACTTTTTTATCTCTGAATTATCCAGGTCTTGTCTAGTGAACGTGTAAACTGGATACTGATGGGGCCTATCAATAGGGGCTCTTGAAACAGATGGAGGAGCTTCAACAGGCTGCGGTGGTGACTCTTGCCTAAGAGAAACGACCACTTGTTTAATCATTTCAGCCATTGACATCAGATACTCCTGCTGAGCGGGAGGCATCAGAGGAGGATGAGGTAGGTCGTTCTGCCTCACTTGTTCAGGTCTTACTTCTGCCCTCAAATTGCCCCCCTGTGTCGAGGAGGAGTCAGGATGTGGTTCATTTACAGCGCGCCTATCAGTGGGGTGCGGACATTTTTAAATATATTCATTCAAAATTGGTTTAATTGTGTAAGTTACTAGTCATAGATAATATATACAAATTAACTCCTAGGTGGCATATGCAGATGTAGACTCATAACAAACTTCAGTTTAGTCATAGAACCGACTAAACCTAGGCTCTGATACCACAAATATAACACCACATTCCCAGTTTGGTTTAGAACTAGGTCAGAAAGTGCTACCGAAAAGCATATCAAAGATGCGAAAGCTTAATCGGAGTATAGAAACTTATTCAGATCATTTATTAATCTCTTTTAAGGCTTAATAGAATCATCTTATTAATACTTACACAATTCGGAATCAGTTTTAACCCTTTTTGAACTTAGGGACTAAATCATAATTTTTACAAATTAGAGGTCCTTATTGGGATTTCTCTTCACTAAACTACAATTAGAGTCACCAATTATTAGCCTATGAAGTTTCGTTGCTAACGGAGATTATTTACCTATCCAATTAGGTTGTACAAGTTTTAGTGACCATTTTGCAAACTTCTTAAAACTGGTTTCCATGTCTTTTAACAGAATTAACTAATTCCGTACCGATACCCTTAAGGTCGTATCGGTATGCCAGGCCAAATTTTTGAGTTTTTAGATTCAAGAATCATAACCCGTATCGATACACCTAAGCTCGTATCGATACGCGTTGACTAAGGATGACCCGTTTCGGTACAGCCTAGGGCCGTTTCGACACCATTTATTTTTTAGACCTTACTGTCCAAATACATATCGGTACACCCCTCTGTGTATCGATATGCCATGTTTCACTTGGCCCAATTATGCAAAGCCGTATCGATACGCCATCACCCGTACTGATACGTCTGCCCTACAATGACTGATTTTTACTGGTTTTTTATTCGAATTAACCTGCCATTTTTTGTCCAAATTTTACCAGTAAGTCTAATATCCATAACTTTTAATAGCATCCAAAATTTTAGAGCGTTTCGAATCTGTTTACCTAGTTTTTACCTTTTAGCGCTTTTAGGCTCATTTAACTAGTTTAACCATTTCACAAGCATACCATATTGGTCATTAAACATTTGGTCACCTTTTGTTATTACAAACATATCAAAAGGCACATACATAGCAGGTTTAGACCATATGCCACCTTACTAGGAGTTCGAGACAAAAGATAAACATACGTGTGATTTGTAGGAGTGACTTGCAACCGTAACATACGATCGAAGGCCAGAATTCTTTAAGATCCTAAAATGCACGAGACACACAAATATTAGGATTACATAGCCTAGTGGGGTAGTCATAACAAATGCACAACTAGTTTATCAAATGCATGAATGACATATAGGCATGCTTGGTTACATTTTATATAGCATCAATCGTGTAAAATCATATTCATACAAAATGTCATGATTTCATGTAGCAATTGTAAAACATAATAACATATCATTTCCTTGGACATGGTAACCAATGGATACGCGGATTCCCCAGTACACCACACATATCGGAAATAGGTCGTAGCCTAGAGCCGTAGCTCCAGATAATGTCCCTTACACAATTCATCCTTTTCTCCCCCACATATAGGCCGTAGCCCTGGACCGTAGTCCAATCCCTTACTTGGTGTGCTCGAATAACCTTATGGCATGCCAATTGTATCCAATGTCCACAAATGTCCAAGATCACATATTTCATCATAATTATTACCTTTCAGATCACATCATATCAGATAGCAAATCGAGCCTTAGCTCCACAAAACATATCATAGCATAATTATATCAAAATCCATATACAAGCATGAATCGGATATCACATATGAACTTACAAATATATCAACATTATTGAAGCTTACCATACTTACCATTATAGTCCACATATGCTTGCTCTACTTGAGCCCTTAAAAAAATGTGATTATAACACAAAACAAATGCAACGGGATGGCACATTGCCCCTTGACATGACTACACTCACCTTGATTCTGAAGCTTTCAAGGTTCTCGAATTTTGATTCCTTTGCTTCTAGACTTGGTTGAAGATGACAGATTGTTTCCTTCCAATTTTTGAGCTAGGAAGAATCACAAGGAATGATTATAATCACAATAACGATATAGTACTCATTTCAAGATTGGCTTAGGATTTTGATTTAAAATTAAACTCCAAATATCCATGGAATTCATCAATTGATTGAGGACTTTTACTTACCCAATCGATAGCTATGGAATGATGCCTTTGAATCAAGGAAAGCTTGGACTTATGAGACTTAATAGGAGAGGTGTGTGCTTGAGCTTAGTTTGAAGACAAAAATGGTGATGCTTGCTTGTTGGATGGAAAAGGGTAAGTTTAGCTTTCAGAGTGTTCAAACAAGGAATAAATCTTCTTATTTTAGGGGATTAAACCCTTTTAGCAGTGCCCCACCTCCACATGAACAAATAGGGAGCTTTCCTATTAGCAAATGAATGATTAAGCAATTATTTCCCATCTTTTCATGCCTTTGATCATTTTAAGGCAATTGATAACCATCCATCATTCAATCTGATGGATTTCACGTGGAAGGGACAAGCAAGGAGGTGACTAAACACCTTACTTTTCATTTCTTTCAATTGGGGCCTTAAAATAGATTTTTTTTACAGAGGGTCGTACCGATACACTATATAGCAGTATCGATACGCCTAAGCTAAACATGTAAGTTCGTTATGGCAGTTAGACCATACCGATACTGGTATTACTGTATCGAAACGCCTAGCTCAAAATGTATTGATACTGGTCTAGCCGTACCGATACGCTTAGGCTAAATAGGTAACTTCGTTATGGTAGTTAGACCGTATAGATACTGGTCTCACCGTATCGATATGCTTGACTTATTTTCAATATTTCAGCTTTGAATTTCTTACAAAGAGATTCATAGATCAATTTAATACCCTACAACTTTCATTGATTACAAAATTGGGTATAAGGATCATGAAATTACACTTTCGGGTATATCTGATACAGAATTTTCGATCACCGACGCCTTATTCTGACTTGGCCAGTTTTCGGGATGTGACACCGAGCATCTTCAATGTCACTTGGCAAGGTTCCTTGGGGTCGATTGTTTAGTGCATTGGCAAGTTGTCCAATTTGAATTTCCAAGTTCCTCATTGTTGCTGCCAAACTCTAGACTGTGACATCATTCTTTTCCATGTAATCATTAGGAGGACCTCATTGGTTGAATCTCTTCCCTTGTAGTAATTGTTTTGAGCTCTTTGTGACGTAGCATTTTGATAAAATGCTGGCATGACATTGCCATTGAATGCTGGCATGGCATTGTTATTCTGCCTCTGGGCATTCTGGCGTTGTATATAGTGCTGGTTACCTCCTTGATTTCCCCAAGCTAAGTTAGGGTTGTCTCCAACCTGCATTATAAGTATTGGAGTTAGGGATATAGTAATGATTAACATTGCCAACAAAATTTACAGACTCAAGGTTGGCAGGGCATTCTTCCTCATAATGGTTCTCTCCGCAAATTGTATAAAATGGGCCTAATGCTTTAACTTCTTGGGATTCTTTGTTCTTTTGCAATGTTTTCACTATGCTGGTGAGGATGGAAATCTCGGCATGAATGGATGTTAGTTTATCAACCTGAAATTTCCTACTGGTTTTGGTCTCGATCCTAAGTCTAGCAACAAGATATTCAAAATCATTAATCGAAATCCTCTCTAGGATGTCAACAACCTCCGGATACCTCTTGTCAAGCAATGATCTAGCTGCTGAAGCATCAACAACAGTCCTCGTTTGTGCATTCAATCTGTTATAGAAGGTTTGAATTTGAGTCCAATTCAGGAATCCGTGCATAGGACACATTCTCAACAGATCTTTAAATCTCTCTCATGCATCATATAAAGTTTCATCCTCAGCCTACCTGAATGTAATGATCTCACCTCGTAGCTTGGCAGTGAGTGTTGGCAACTAAAATCATGTCAAGAACTTCTGCATAGGTTTGCCCATGAAGTGACTGAGCCAGGTGGCAAAGAATTGAGCCGAGCCTTGGCTCTATCTTGTAAGAAAAAAGTGAATAACCTTAACTTCACAGTGTCTCCATATACTCCGGTTTGTTGAAATAATTGGCAAATCTCTATGAACTGCTTTACATGTTGCCTCGAATCTCCAATAAGTGCTCCATCAAATTAGCCTATATTCAAAAGAGTTTGAATCATTATCGTCTTAAGTTCAAAATTTGGTTCATTTACCTCTGTGCCAACAATTCTTGGCATTAGATTTGCAATGTCAGGTGTTGAATGTTCTCAGATTGGCCTCTCTTCCTCCGCATTAGCAATTGGGACATTAGGAGGTGGTGGTGCATTTTTATTGGGTGGATCTCCATCATTGTTCACCGCATCATTCCTTTGATTACCGTGATTTATCTCTCGTTATCTCTTGTTTAGCCTCCGCAAGGTTTTCTTGATTTTTTAATCGTATGGCCAATCATCCACCATAGGGTGGTTTCTGGTCATACACTGATGAAAACAAATTAAAAACTAAAAGAAGATAAGTAAAATTTGACAACAATCAAATATGTTGTAATTCCCCAGCAACGGCACCAAAGACTTGTAGACTCTGTAGAATATGTGTAAAGAGAATGTTACGCTGAGTATCAATCCCACAGAGATTGACTTGGAATTCGATTGTTTGATTGTTACTTGCCTTAGAAGAAAAGATGTTTGTTTTGAAGATTATTTTGGAACTAATAAAAAGAAAAGAAAAATAAAGTAAAACATTGGCAAGGAAGATGTTTTTAGTGAATGATGAGTGTTAGCAGGGAATGCTTGAGTTTAATGCTGCTCATGCCAGCCTTTGTTGGCAAACTGTCTTGGCATTATTTGCCGAGCAGATTCAACATTAGCAATGCCTCTTTCGATAGTCATTGCCCTAAATCGAGTATGTAAAAACCCATATATCTCTATAGTGAATGTTTTTAAATGAACCGAGTTGATTAAAAACCAATCTATACTTCTAGGGATAGATATCACTTTCAAAGTAAGTTCATCTACTTGAACAACTTCTCTCGAAGTTTCTATCCCTAGTATTCAACAACTTAATCGTTGCCACCCCAAGTCTGTTAAGATATTGGGAAGCAATAGGCTAACTGTGCCAGCTCTCCTTGGCATACTACTTAGGAAAAATTTAAGTATGCTGAATAGAAAACTTTTGCCAAAATAGAATTGCCATTAATAAGACCAAGGCATAAAATCAACGTTTAAACCAAACATCCCCCACCAACTATGAAATTAGTTCATGGTAAGGGATTTAACCAACAAAACCATAACCGTTTTCAAATACATCATCATAAAAATAAAAATAAAACAACTTGATCCAAAGATAATAGGCGAGAGGGGTCTCTCGATGCAGCCCTCGAATCTAGGCTCTCAACCAAGTGGTTGAACCACCCTTCCTCGGTGCAGCCATCCGTCACTCATCGAGCACTCCAACACCTCACCTCGACCACTCAAAGTCCTCCTGATCTCCTCTCTCGCTCGATCCCTTATTGCTTGATCGGTTGGTGTTTATATAGACGTGCAAGGGAAATGAATATGATAACTTATTCATTTGAATTTCAAATGTTCCAACGATAAGATATAGAGTCTTATCCGATCATTGTGATAGCTTATCAAGCTAAGGCTGACATCATCATGCCAATGTTGCCTTGGCACACAGCTTGGCATGTCTTTGCCAACATAGCTTGGCATCACCTTATCCGCTATTTTCTCGGAGGTTGATCCATTTGCGATCTTTTAGGAACCTGATCATGTCCTATTCTTTTGGGGTTCAACAGCCTCTTTGCATGGCATCAAAGTCACTTCTCTGCCAACAAGTGCTTGGCACTATCTGGTCCTTCTATGCCAATAACACTTGGCATTCCCCTTGGCCATCCTAACTGTGTTGCTTTCCTGCGCCTAATCCTATGCCAAACCTGCAAAATAGCCACAAAAACAACCTTTTCACACTGTCGTAGACAAAATACTAAACTCCTTATACAAATGTATGATTCTAACAACCTAAAGCAACTAAATGTACCTAAAAACAAGCAAGAGTAATGTAAAATTGACATTAAAAATAGTACTTTTAGAGAGGTAACATCAAGCTAAGAATGACTCCAAGTCCTCCATATTTTTCGAGTCTCATTTATTACCTACTACTACTACTACTGGTTCACATGGTGAGATAGAAGTACCTACTAAAGCAACACATTCTGCTAATGTACCTAAGAGTCTTGTGAGGCAAGCTGTTGTGGATTCAACATCTTTTTTTGGTGTGCCTACTGAAGCAAAAACTGTTGTTGCACCTGAAGTGGTCACTGAAAATTTAGCAGTTGGTGTCCATGATGAAGAGGCTGGTTATTTTGATGATGTACTAGAAGTGGTTGCACCTGCAGTGGTCACTAAAGATTCATCAGCTGGTGTCCATGAGGAAGAGGCTGGTTATTTTGATGCTTCTGCTGGTGATCTTGAAGACATAGAAGTTGAACATTTTGAAGTTGATGCTCTTAAAGAAAGACAAGCTGAACATGTTGATGAAGTTTCAGGGACCTCTGCTAATGGTACTTCAATAGGACTTGTTGAAAGTATTGATGCTTCTCCTACTATCCAAGATGCAACTCTTGATGATTTTAACTCACAAGTTACAGCATCTGTTGCTCCTGGTTCCTCAACCTTTGTTCCTACACGAGCACTCAATCAACATCATATGATAACCATAAGTAAAGTGGGAGTCTTTAAGCCCAAGATCTACACAACTGAGTGTTGTGAGACACCTTCTAATATTTCTAAGGCCCTGTAGTAGCCTCAATGGAGGACAACAGTTCAATCTGAATATGATACTCTAATCCAAAATGACACGTGGGAGTTGATGCCTCTGCCATCTCACATGAAGGCTATTAGCTTAAAGTGGCTTTTCAAAGATAAGCTTATTTTATTTGGGTCATTCAATAGATATAAAGCTCGTTTAGTAGCTAAGGGCTACTCACAAGAGCCTGGTTATGACTTTAGAGAAACGTTCAGCCCTGTTGTTCGATTCTTCACATTGAATGTTCTCTTGTCTCTAGCTGTAACCAACAAGTGGAATATACAACAAGTGGACGTGAATAATGTATTCTTAAAAGGCAAGTTGATTGAAGATGTATATATGAAACAACCCAAGGGCTTTGAAAGATATGATCAGCGTGGGAAACCTTTGGTGTGCTCAAGCCCTTAGGAATTGGTTCACCAAGCTCAGAGAGTTTCTCTACACACGTAATTTTATATCAGCAAGGGCAGATAACTCCTTATTTGTTCATAAGTCTGAGTCATTCATTACATATGTAGCAGTCTATGTCGATGATATACTGGTGACAGGGACTTCAGATATTCATGTTAGAAAAGTGATTAATGGCTTATATGAAAAGTTCTCTTAAAGACCTCGGTCAGGTTCATTATTTTCTGTGCATAGAAGCATCTCGTACATCTGTAGGTTTATTTTTGTCTCAGAAAAAGTTTCTTAAGGAACTGTTGGTCAAGTGTAATATGGCTAGCACTAAGTCTGTAGATACACCATCTATCGTTTCTCCCAAGCTTGGAAAGAATAGTGGGATTAAGGATACTGATGCTCAGAGATATCGCAGTGTAGTGGGGTACTCTTATATATCTATCATACATGCCCGAATGTCTCTTATGCTGTCAATAGAGTTTCACAGTACATGCAACAACCAAAAGATGCTTATTGGTCTGCTGTAAAAAGAATTTTAAGATATTTGGTTTATGGTTTGGATCACAAGATATTAATTATGCTGAGTTACATTCTTACTCGGATGCTGATTGGAGAGGAGATATTGATGATTGTCGCTCTATTTCTGGATATTGTGTCTACCTTGGGACTCATCTTCTTTGTTAGAGCTCTAAAAGGTAGCGATCTGTATCACGATCTATAACCGAGGCTGAGTATGGCAGCCTTGCTGATGTTGCCTCTGAAGTTCTATGGGTGAAGTCGATTCTGATTGATGTGGGAGTTCAGTTAGATAATGTTCCTAAGATATGGTTTGACAACACTAGCACCGTCTCCATGGCTGCAAATTTGATTTTACTTGCAAAAACTAAGCATGTTGAGTTAGATTTGCACTTTGTGCGTGAGCGAGTTATGAATTAACTGTTGGATTAAAATCCGTAATAGTGGGCACATATGTATAATGTATATTGCTATTTTAAAGTATGACACAAAATTAAGTGACCAATTATGTTAGGCGTGTCATGGGTATTAAAATGTCATGGAAATAAAAGTGTAGATACCATAAGATGTATTTATAATTCGATGAGGGGCAGAGTTATAAATACTTAATAGTTGATTATTAAATCAACTATATAAAGAGGTAGTGGTCCCCAAGAAATAGGTTAACTTGTTTTTCTCTCCTTCCCCGTCAGAGAGTTTTACGTCAAGAGAAAACATATCTTCTTGGAAGATCAATACCAAAGGTTTGGATTTCAACATCAAGATTCAAGGTTTTCAGTCTATCCATTAATTCAGGTACGCTTCCGTAATTCAGTTCATTCAATTTATTGTTCTTGATGATTTAACATGATAGATCCCGGGTTTAGATTTCATATTTAGTTATGGTTTAATTCTAGCAAGTGGCATCAGTGCCTCGTCATGTTGAATCACTGAGAATAAATTTATTTATTTTTGGAATTATTCGTTAATAAGGTTTTAGGTGTTTGCGGCAATTTGATTCAATAATAAGTTTTTAGGGTTTTGTATATGGTTTATCGATGGTTATTCTTCGAATCCCTTGGGTTAAGATTGAAATCTTAGTTTTCTATTTCATTGGTTTATATATATATATCAATCATGTTTGATTATTAAATATCAATAGTAGTAATAAAAAGTCGCATTATCAGTGTATATATTGCTTAAGATTTTATTGCACGAGCATCAGTGCACTTCGGTTTCTTATTACTTGGATTCAGTTGGTATATATATATATATTCTTATGATTTATGATAATTAAATATTTAGTTTACTTATTCATAAATTTTAGGATTTTATATTTTTTATGAATTATAAAACTTGGTTGTTTTATGTAGTTCAGATCGTACAAAACCTGATTTTTGACATTAGTTTTTTAAGTTGTTCGATAAAAATAATTGTTTTTTGATATGCATATATCTTGAAAGCGAATGAAATAAGTAATGTTCGAAAATTAAACTGTTGTCTAGTTATCATGGAATTAGGAATACGGGTCTGAGTGATATCAGTAACATGTATGTTCATGATGTATAATGAAAATTAGTCATCATGCCGCCAGACTTGAAGTTTTTCATGTTATGCTTAACAAAGTTACAATTTGGATTGGTTGTGCAAACCACAACATGTGATTAGTTTTATTTAAATTATTATCGTGTTTATGTTTGGTATTGATATATATATTTAGTTTGATTTTGGAAAGCATGACATTAATCTTATAAAATTCATATCTTATTCAGTTTGAACAAGAATTTCAATTTTGATCATTAGGTTATTATGGATATATTAAAGTTTCATGTGATCATTTTATGAATTGTTCATTTATATGATACTTTTTAATTTAAGTTAAAGATTGGTTGTTTTGAATTCAACTTTTATTTTGGTAAATGCATGTTTAAGAAATTTTTGAGAAACAGTCAAAGATTTCGGTTTTTCGATTTTTGATAGCCCCATTTGGACAACCTTATTCTGGGTTATTTCAGAAACTTAAGTGTTATCAGAAATTTCAGTTTTGACTGTTGCATAATTTTAAATTTGGATATCGGTATATTTATATTATATATTTTAAAATAAATTAATTGAAGCATTAAGTCACCAAAATGACCTCTATTGTAGAAATTATTTTATTTTAATATATAGAAGGTTTTGTGCATGTAAGTCGGATTATGTTAGTATTAATCGGCCCAAAGGAAGGTTAATAATTAACATTATTACATGTGCAACTGTGGTAATAAACATGTGATAATTATTCAGTTTTATATGTGAGCAATAAATCGGCCCAAAGGAAGATTTCTGTTTGACATGTTCTTATTATCAATGTTTGATTACTGTACCAAGATATCACTTACAAGTTAATATTTTGTCCAAAGATGAAATATTAATGGAGTGTTCGGTATCTTGATATGAGGTTTACCTTTATTCAAATTTATTATTATTTTGGTTATCTTTTAATTTGATTGAAAGATAAAATTAAGACAAATATTTTGAAACAATTAAATTCATATTTTGGTTTCGGATGTCTAATATTTTAATGGATTAATTGAAACATAATGTCACCAAAGTGACCACTTTTGTGTTGATTAGTTTATTTAAAATATTAAGATAATTATGGGTTTTTGTAATTCATGCGTTTATTAATTGGCCCAAAGGAAAGTTAATATTTGGCAGAATTACAACGACAACTGTGGCGATAAATGTGTGATAATTATAAGGTATTTTATGTAAGCAATACGTTAGTCCAAAGATTAATCTATTGCTTGACATAGTTTATTGTCAATGTTTGATTGCTACAACAAGAGTATCACTTACAGTTAATATTACTGTCCAAAGACTTGATATTAATGTTGTGCTTGGTATCTTGAGGGGAACTAGCCATTATTTTGAATTTATTTGTTTACTTATGAATATTTATGTGGGCTTGTTTTTATTTTATTTGCTTATTTTGTTCTATATTTAGGTAATTTATCTTTCTTTGTTACAATATCTTTTAAATACATTCTACACTCATGTTTAGTGAAACTAGTTTCAAGGAATAGAAAAGACACTTACATAAAGTATTTGGTCGTATGAACATAGACCTTGCACTAAGGAAGAACAACTCGCACCTCTCATGGATGGTAAGCACCCATAAAAGGGATTTTGAGAGGTGAGTTCGTTCAAATTGCATGATTTTAATGATCATAAAGTACAACATTCTAGAATTCTTTAGGAGCACAAATCTAAAGATATTACTCATACTAAGGGTTTCCTTGATAAATTTGAGAAACATTTTATTAAAAAATGTTAAGGCTATGACGTTACTTTTGACTTACTTGATGTCTATGAAGTATAAAGATCAAGGAAATGTGAGGGAGTATATTATGAAAATATTTAATATTGCTTCAAAACTTAAGGTACATAAGATCGAACTTTCTAACAATTGTTTGTTCTTATGATTTTGGTATCGCTTCCTATACAGTTTAACCAATTCAAAATTAGTTACAACTGTCAAAAGGAGAAATAGACTATAAATGAGCTTATTTCTCATTGTGTTAAAGAGGAAGAAAAGTTGAAGCGTTATAAGTGTAAAAGTACTCATTCGGTTAGTGTTCATTTAGTTAGTGTCTCTAAGAATAAGGGCAATAAAAACAAATATTAGAATAAAGTTGCTAAAGGTCCTAATCAAAAGAAACAACAATAAGTTACAAAGTATTGATTCTTTTGTATAAGTTAGGACACATGTGAAGAAATTAAACTTCAAAAGTGAGCAACTACTTTGGTTATTTTGAGTGATCCATGGCTGTAAATTTTATGATCCCACAATAAGGATTATTTTAAGGAGAGGTTTAACATTTTTAGGATGTTGAGTTTGGAGGGAAAAATAAGGTTAGATACATTGCTATTGAGGGGAAGTTGAATTATAATTTAATTCATACTATCACTTTTAATTATGTTTAGGTTTTTACACCTATCATAATCAAGAAGTGAATCAAGTACCTCAGCAAAACAATGTTGAACAACTCCCATTCAAGATAAGGTAATTGTTTCAGAAGAACAAACTCAACAACCTTAAAAAAAAGTGTCATTAAAGATATCCACGAGAGGAAGGAGAAATACTATTCTAGATTATTACTTTGTATTTATTCAAGAAAATAAGGATAATAATGGAATGATAGAAAATGATTCAATCATTTTTTATCAAATCATAAAAGTTCTGACTCTCAAAAGTGGATTGATGTCATTCAAGAAGAGTATAAATTTATGCAAGACAATAAAGTTTCGGAACTTGTCTCATTATGTGAAGGTGCAAACCAATTGGTTGTAAAAATGGATATTTAAAACCAAGAGGGATGCAAATGATAATGTGGACAAGTATAAGGCATGTCTTGTATCTAAAGGATATACTCTAAAAGAAGACATTGATTTTGTGGAGACTTTCTCTCAAGTTTTATTGAAAGAATCTTTTAAGATAATCATGACGCTTTATTGCTTATTTTAATCTTGAGCTACATAAGATGGATGTTACGCTTGTGTTTTTCAATGGTGACATTGAAGAAACAAATTATATGGTACAATCATAGATTTGTGTCTAATGATACAAAATCAGTGATATGTAAATTAAAGAAATTCATCTATGAGCTTAAGTTGGACTCTCATTAACGAAATTATAAATTTCATATTGTTTATCTCATTTGGTTTTGAGATAAATTTGGTTCACAATTCTATATACTACTAGATTCAAGTGGGAGTAAACCAAGTGATACTCATATTACTAAAGAAGACAAATTTAGTCTTACTCAATGCCCTAAAAGTAACCTTGAAATTTAAAAAAAATATACAAAAGATTCCAAGTGCATAATCTATTGAGAATTTAATTTATGCTCAAGTATGTATGTGTTCGGATATTGCGTACATTGTTAGAATGTTAGACAGATATTTAAGCAATTCTAGTTTGAACCATTGAATAGCAGCCAATAGGGTTATGAAATATCTTCAGAGGACAAAAATTACATGCTCACATATCGAAGTTCTGGTAAGTTAGAGATCATCAAGTTTACAGACTTCGATTATATTAGAATATTGATGCAAAAGAATTTTGTCACATGGGCTGCTAATTATAGATTGAATAGAAAGACCACTTCGGTTATTTTGTGACAATAAATATGCATTCATTTATTCTATGAACAATAGGAACACTTCAAATTTGAATCACATAAATATTAAATTCCTAGTTGTTAAAGAAAATTCAGAGTGATTGTGTGTCTATAGAGCATGTTGGTACAAACTCCATATTTGCGCGCTTATTAAGAAACTATCACCCTAGGTCTTTCATGAGCACACTACTCATGTGGGAGTAATGTTATATAAAGATATTCAGTTTTAGTGGGAGTTTGTAATTTTAAAAAATGCTCATTTGGTTTAGACACAATTTCGGTTACTTCAGTTTAAAGTTATTTTAAGATTATTTTCTGCAGAAATAAAGTTCTTTTGGTTTATGCACACTCTGAATTCAGTAAAGTTTGATCTCACTAAGGTTTAGGAGGACCAGTTGGAAATAAACATGTTTGGTTCACATTTCATGTAATTTTCCATGCTACGCATCCATGATTGATCTATGTCATTTGACTATATTTGTATACGTGACCATTGATGGGTCTTGTCATGATTGATACGACAAAGACTGCTTTGATCCTATATGAATATAGTTGATGGACGAGATTGTTACAGAATACCTATTATATAATAGCAAATTTTTTAGCTCATAAGGTTAAACATTTGTCAGGAAACATATGTTGCCCAAGTGGGAGATTGTTGGATTAAAATCCGTAATAGTGGGCACATATGTATAATGTATATTGCTATTTTAAAGTATGACACAAAATTAAGTGACCAATTATGTTAGGCATGTCATGGGTATTAAAATGTCATGGAAATAAAAGTGTAGATACCATAAGATGTATTTATAATTCGATGAGGGGCAGAGTTATAAATACTTAATAGTTGATTATTAAATCAACTATATAAAGAGGTAGTGGTCCCCAAGAAATAGGTTAACTTGTTTTTCTCTCCTTCCCCGTCAGAGAGTTTTACGTCAAGAGAAAACCTATCTTCTTGGAAGATCAATACCAAAGATTTGGATTTCAACATCAAGATTCAAGGTTTTCAGTCTATCGATTAATTCAGGTACGCTTCCGCAATTCAGTTCATTCAGTTTATTGTTCTTGATGATTTAACATGATAGATCTTGGGTTTAGATTTCATATTTAGTTATGGTTTAATTCTAGCATTAACAGCTGGAAGTGAATTATGTCCCGACTCATCAACAAACTGCTGATGTCCTCATGAAGCCCTTGACTGTGACACGATTCTCCGAGCTACAACACCAACTATTTATCTGGTCGAAAAACAAGTTCGAAATGAAGTAAAGCAGGGTGAATATTAGACTATGTAACCAGAATTTAGTTGTGAAATTCTGTTAATTTGAAGTTGTTGTAACTGCTTTCAGATTTTAACAGATTGGTTTCTACCAATTCAGTTGGATCTTTCTTGGGCTATAAAAACTACTGAGTGGCATTGGCCCAAAGCACCTTTAGTGGCCTACATTGTAAATCATCCAAACAAAACTCTCAGATTTTCTCTCTCTTTCCCTGTCTTTCCCTTTTTCTCTCAAATTAGGTCATCAAAGGTCCTTTAATAGTTACTTCATGATATAAACATGTCACTATATTGTTTTTTGTATTTCAAAAACAAGCTTTTATGGAAAGATTTACATAAAAAAAACTTTAAAAATTTATCAAATAAATGTCAACAAATATAAAACAAATCCATTTTTCAAAAGAAACTCATAAAACCGATACTAAAAAATAATATGTAAAACCAAGAACGAAACTGACAGAAATAGAATTAAAAATGGATGGATCAAAATATCTACCAAACTCGAACGGACCAAATTGATCTCACACCTAACCTTAACTGTTCATTTTTGTTCTCTCTTTTCTTTTAAGTTATGGATTCTAGACCTACTAGGAGCACCCTCTTCCTTTCCCTAGAGGCCTCTTTTCCCTCCCCTCTAGGAATAGGATTATATAAGATTTGTCAAAAAAAATGTTAGTTTATGATTTAAAGTTTAAATTTTAGAATTTATTGTTTAAAAATTAGAGTGGTTCAGAGTTTAAATTTTAAAACTTAATGTTTAAAAATTAAAATTTCTAATTTAGTGTTTAAATTTGAGGTTTTTATTTATATTTTATAAAAATAACTATATTTGTTATTATATGAAAATATTTAAAAAAAACGTTTCAATTACATTTTAGAATTATATTAATAACTATACTAATTATATGTAAAAAATGCTAAAATATTTTTCAAAAATAAATAAGTTATTTTGTAGACATATATTAATATAACTTATTCGACAACCATGAGATGTGGTGTAGTGGTTGTTCACCTCATCCCTTAACCATGAGGTCAGGTGTTTGATCCCTTAAATATTTCATGGTCAGTCATTTACCTCTTAGTGAGAGCACATGTGATGAGAAGATTAGTCATTACTATCAGTTAGAGGTGGCAAACGAGTCATTCATGTCGGGTTCAGATCGGGTGATTTCAGGTTTGGACTATATTTGATTTCAGTTCGATTCTGTTCGAAATTGGTTCGGTTTTAGTTCGGGTATGTGGTAATTTGGGTCAGGTATCGTGTTGGATCGGGTCAATATCATATCAATTGATTTTCGGTTCGGTTAATATCGGGTCGGGTCGATAAATTTTTGGGTCGAGCCAATAATAGACTAGTCAATTTTTTTAATCGGGTTAACCTTTTAATCTTCAGGTTATCGAAATATATAGAATATAGATATATTCTTGTAAAATTACACATATTTCTATTTGTAAATCTTATCATTTAGGCTCATTCTTGTTTCAAAAATGAAAACTTTGATTTTTTTAAAAAAATTCTACCTAAGGAGAAGGGAAATGAGAATTTTGCTTCTACTAGATCTTGAACCCACGACCTAAGAAAAAGGAAGGGTGTTAATTGAGCGTTTTAATCACATCTCTATATATTGTTAAATATGAATGATACAATATCTGTGTTTACCAATATTATAAAATTTTAGAGGGTGGAGTTGATGTAATTGAGTTAATTACTTTTAAATAAGTTCTTTATTTGAGACGCGTGTTTCATATTAACTTGTTTTTGTAAAAAATAATTTTTTTAAGTTATTTATAATTTACCGTCTAAGTGATGTCAATTAAAGTTAATCACGGGTATAATTGTGGATAGTAAGTAAATTTATTTTATAATATTTCATATCAAATACTTTTTTTAAAAATAAAAAGTATCGGATAGATATGGTTTGGAGATGACCTTTAAAGGAGAAAAGATGATATTAAAGCATTAAATTAATACTAAAGGGAATAAAACGTACATCATTTTAAAAAATAATAATAATAAAATATTCGTTCACTCCAACTCAATTATCGAGTTCAAATTAGATTGATGTTTGGTTTAAATTGAGTTCGGGTGCCTTCGGTTCGGGTTATTTTCGGTTCCGGTTGCCTTCGATTTGGGTAAAAATCGGTTCGGGTTACCATCGGTTTTGGTAAAAATATGTTCGGGTCCATAACGGTTCGGGTAAAAATCGGGTCAATTTGGTTTGTTTTGAGTTTTAGATCAAATTTGAGTCATCATGTTTGGGTCGATATTAGGAATGGAATCAGGTAAAATCGATTCGGGTCTTAGGTCAGTTTGCCACCTCTACTAACAGTGAGGGATAATATATATATATACCCACACGAGTTAGGAAAAACTTGTAAATCAACTAAAATGTCGTTTATTTTCCAATGTGTTACTAATTGGCAAAAATGGGGCAATATTGTATCTGAAAAAAATATTTTGAAAAATATAGCACCCCAAATTATTTTTGAATCTATTACACTTTCTACAGTATTTTTTAAGGTCTGATAGCTTTCAATCCGACTTTATAAAAATTTAAAAAAAACATGAAATTCGGTTGCTTTCAATCCAACCTCACGGGAAAAAAATAATAAAAACATAAAATCAAGATGATTTCAATCTGGCCTCATGACAAAAAATAAAAAAAAATATGAAAGCAAGGAGCTTTCAATCCGACCTCAACCAAAAAAATAAAAGGTCGATTGATTGCAGACCGACCTTATGGTTGGGCGTGGCAGTGATAAATTGGTGAACCCGTGACTGAAGTGTTAAATTGGATAAGCCGTGAATTGTTTTTTCAGGTATGTGAATTGCCAGGTTTGAATTTCTCGGGAATGGGGTTGATTTGTATTGATTGGAAGGTGAGGTGGTGGGTTGAGTAATTGAGGTTTAAATTTTAATTGTTAAATAAGGGTTAAAAGTAAGGAATTGTAGAAGAAAGTTTTTGAAGAAATTGGGTGAAGAAGTAGAAGAAAGAAAATGATTTGGAGAAAATATTCTAAGATTTTAAGTTTATATATTTTATTTTTAAATTTAGTTCTAATATTTCATTTTTTTTCATTATAAAATTTTAAAGTAGTAGTTACGATTAAATTTAGTGGTAATTATTTTTATTAATATTTTCTTACTTGTCATGTATGTAGTTTTGTTAGAAGGATGATTGATCCAAATTCTATGTTGAGATTACAAAATCAACACGTCTCTAGTGTTGCGTTGATGATATGGTAAAAAAATTAAAGAAGTTAATTTGAGACTAGTAATATTTTATTCTCTTATTTGTTATTATTAACAATTTTTTTAATTTAATGCAAGCAACCGAGGAAACCTTTAAACATTGCCTAAGTATGGGGAGTAATGACCCACACCCCGGTATGATTCAATGGTTGCAAGATGCGGGATTCTATCATGCCACATTTATTCGTGGCTACAAGCTGTTTCCCGGTTTAATTACCGCACTAATTGTGCACTGCAGACCAGAGACTCATATGTTTCACATGTTGTGGGAAGAATGTACCATTACGCTCGAAGACGTGGTGATGCTAATCAGGGTCCCGGTAAACGAGAGTCTATTAGTTAAGGAGACAGAGGATTCAGCTGCAAAGCTTTGCTATGATTACCTCAACAAGGTTCCAACTAGAACCGATGTGAGAGGATCTAGTATTAAATTGAGCTGGTTGCAGAGAGATTTCAAGCTCAGGCGCAATAATACATCGCAAGATATTAGTTGTGCAAGTCGAGCCTATATTTTACAGCTCATTAGAGGATATTGATGCCGGATAAATCTGGCAATCTTGTTCACACACGGTATCTACCATATATGTCATAGTCTTTAGGAGCTGGTAATTATAGTTGGGGATCAACAATATTAGCGTTCTTGTACCATGAGTTATGCAAGGCCGCTCTATTATATAGTAATATTGTGAAGGCAATGGGTGTTGGTGGATGTGTGTTGCTATTGCAAGCTTGGTCATGGGAATGGCTTCCATTTTTTACACTGGTTAATCGAAGTTCGAGAAATTTTCCTCTTATCAGTAGGTAATTTTTTACTTTGATTTGGAAGTTTAAGTTTACTCAATTTTAAAATATTTTATTTTATCTAAAAATAATCAAATGACTGTTATTTGGATGTGTATGCAGATGGAATGCGAAAAAAGCTCACACAGGGTTAGCACATAACAATGTGAGAGTGTTTAGAGCTTCTATTGATTTATCTTACAAAAAAGAGGTATCGAAATTTAGTTAGTTTTACATGTTATTTTTTATGTAATTAATTTGCTTTTTAAGTTAGATTTATATAATTTTTATAGTTTATTTGGAGGCCATACATCAGTGCATGTGTAAATGTACTAGAAGTATTTATGAGTGATTCCTATCTCTGGTGTGCTGTTACACTGATGATTCACTTTGCTTTGTGGAGTACCAGTTCAGAGATGGTTCCTAAGGTAGTTTGGCTTCTACTAGCCCATTCCGAGAGATCCAGTGAATCATGACACCCTACATCGTGTGGACTTTCGCGGCAAGGAGTATCATGCATGAGAAAATAAAGCATGCCAAGTATGTTGATATGTGGAACAAAAGATGTGAACTGTTGCCACCTCGCTCTCCATATCAAGCCGGTGATTTGGAGTTGGATAATTCAGAGTATGTTTTCTTCTATCGCAATAATGGAATATCGTACTTGACTACTGCGGACAAGCGAGAACAATGTTGAGTATTTCTGAAAAAAATATGGTGGTCATGGTCAATCATCTAAGAGTGCAGCGGGCTGGAGTGAAGCGGATGAATATCACACTGAATCTGGTACACCGAATATGTATGTTGGTACTTCTTCAACCACAATGAACATCCACAATGGCTGGGAGCTCAGTAGCAAATCCAGTGGATGGTAGATTTTACCATCCACAGTAACCCATTTACCATCTAGTTGTGAGCGAGAGCTCATTTGCCAATCTAGTGGATGACAAATTTTATCATCCGTAGCCACCTATTTATCATCCATCAATAGGCGTAGAGCTCTGTTTCCAATCCAGTGGATGACAATTTTTATCATCCACGGCCACCCATTTATCATCCAATAGTGGGTGAGAGCTTAGTTACGAATGATTTTGAAGTATACGTACTGGATTTTTATCATTCATAGTCACCCATGTACCCGAGCTTTGGTGGAAACATGGACTATCAGGGGATCACAAATTTTATGGTGTATACATCGATTAGCAGTCCTACGTTTTCATCACATAGTAGTGACTATGTGTTTACAACGCCACCTCCTATTCCTCTGGTGATTGAGGATGATAAAGATAATACTGAAGAGGATGATGAAGATGATGATGATGCACCCCAAAGACCGCAACGAGATCGACGACCACCGTGGTATTAACATTCGACCACACCCCGACATGGACAAAAATTGCATAAAAATGATTTCATGTGACTCTTCTTCTATGTAATACAAATATTTGAATTTGAATATTATTGTTTTCAATATGTGATGCCTATTATTATTAGTTATTTGAATTTGAATATAATTCATTACCAAAATAAAACATCGGACATGCATTAACTAATAAGTAAACCATATGCATCAAATAACTTACTCATAATCAAATAGAAAATGTTTATTCGAATACAAATATAAAGAAGTGAAACTAGTGAATGAAATCACTAAGGCATGGCCATGTAATTCGGTCAATTTGGACATTTGTTTTTAGAATGCCTTGTACCCCTACATTTCGTACATCTCTTTAGTTCTCCTGCCTCCCTGTAATGAAGATCTATATTGGTATGGATTCGAGTCGATGGAGGTTGGCCGTTTGGTTCTCTACAGAGTGTTGGATTCGGTAACCACTCATCATGCTCTAGTGGTGGCCAATATTGTGAATTTGCGATCGGTGGGAACTCGCATTTGTAAATATTTATTATCATGTGCAAGTTAAAGCATTCATCCACAAAGTTGTACGTTTTAACCCCTTTATACATACATACTACGGTTGCATGCCTACATGGATATCGCCATGTCTGGAACTCACCACAGTTACACCATCTTTGCCTAAAATTGACTCAAAATGTTAAGTTGTGCCTTCCTTCGTTGTTGTGCACGGAATCAACAATATCAAATAGAGTTCTCGAACTAGATTCTTTAACAATAAAGTCTAGATATTTTCTAATGGAATACTCTTTAATTACCAATATAACTTATTCCTTGTCTGCAAATTGCATTCCAACCGATAATTCATCAGAGGAACCCAAACATATTTGTGGCATGATCAGGTATTCAGGTGCCCTCATCATATTGTAATCTATTAAGTTCATGTGAGTAGAAGGTTCATACCATATAATGTCATCCCCGCCCAAAACGAACTCACCACCACTAAAAACAGGCTCATCACCAAGGTTATCACCACTCAAATCGGGATATGTGGTTTCTTCATCTTCAATGAAATCAACAAGCGTTTATCCCCATCGACCTTGGAGATTTTAGACGTCAATGCCAACCGTCGGCTCAACCGTCAGGAATGTCGAAGGCCAGACATATGGATGAAATACACTCAATGTCCCACTTTCCAACATCGCAACAAAGTTGTCTCCAAACCTATAAGGCTGGTCCTTAACTTCACTACCAAAACCCAATTGAGAAGAACTTCCATATACATTTCTAAATGAGCCTAGAACATCATATCTCTCACGCAACTCAGCATGTAACACAACACTTCGAATAAATTTTGAATCATGCTCTGCAATCATGATTCCAACATCACTATCATCTTTAAGAGCTATTGTAGAATATCTGATCGGATCATCATGTCTTCCACCGGTACCGCAAACGAACAATCTCAGCTCCTATTTTTTTCTATATCATGCTTTAGCTCTCGAAGGAAAATGTTCTTTGAAAACCTCATATTTAGAGTGTTTTTTGATTCAAATACGACACTGATATCAGTTTTTACAATTTCTCTATCGTAATGGATAACGGCCATAAAAACGTTGCTCATTATCTCTGCGCGTTCAAAAACAATTACATTTTCGAATCAAAATATAGAAATCAAAACTATCATAATGTTATATTATATCTGATAAGTGTTCAAAAGTACTATTTTTATTACCCTTTTTACTCATATTATTGTTAGACTTAGGCTCATATTAGTTGCATAATTAGTCATTCATGCATTAATTCATGTTTCTTTCCACTGTTGAGCCTGATTACATAACTTGATGTTTTTTGTGGAAAAAGATACTGCTTTGGTGTGTTTTTGTGTGTGTGCAGAATCACTTGCCTAAACAAGGCTAGAACCAGTTGTCAGGGCAGTGCATGAAGGAGATGCCGAGCTAGTTGCCAGGGCAATGCTTGAAGGAGATGTCGAGCTAGTTGCCAAGGCAATTTTCGACAAGGAATAAGATGATATGGTAGTCGAAATTGATGACTAGATAAGCCCAAGATGACGTGGAGCAAAGTTAAATTCCAAAGGAGTTTAATTTCCACGAAGAGGTTAAAGAGAAATTAAATCCCAAGAAGATCAGAGAAGTTCTAGAAGAAATTTAAATATAATAGAGAATTATATTCTTTAAAGATAATTTAATTCCAACTTAACTTCCTCCCCAAGAAAGATTTTAAACTAGCCATCTTCTATTTAAAGGACCAAGCCATCAAAGATCAAGAGGGGCAAGAAGAGAAGAAGAGAGGATTTTCGACAACTCCAAAGGGCAAGAAGGGAGAGATTTCGACAAGAGAGCAAGGGGGAGAGTTCGATTTCTTCTTCTTATTCTTTGCTTCCATTAGATTCAGGGTTTGGGGATTATTTTTTGTATATCTTTTGAACCCAACAATGAACTAACATGATTGGTTGAGGTTATTGTGTTTTGTTGTTGAGAAAAACAATTGGATTTTGTTTAGGTTTTTGAGTTGCAATTCAATTTTCAAAGTTTGTTCATTCTTGGTTCTCAATCTTGTTTGCGAGTGAATTGGGAGAGGATCTCGTAACTTCATCTATTTATGTAATATCGGGAAAGTTAGATTCAAGAAACGAATGAGCATGGTCTTTATTCAATCAATTGATGGTGAAGACTAATCCGGCTTAGGAATAAGTTTAGGATTTCAATGGCTAAGTGGAGCGCAAGATTGGTTGTTGTTCACCCTTGATTCACGCAGGGATGTATTATCAAGGCATGCACAAATAGCTAGAGTTTCAACTTAGGGATAAGAAGAAACCATTGAAGAATGCTCCGCCGAACTTTGGAAGTGAATGCTCAATTGCCCAGGCAATCGACCCATCCTTAATTGCCCAGGCAATCGTGGGAGCATTGCCCAGGCAATCTGATCAGACAACGAGGGGGAATTGCCCTGGCAACCGACCAGGCAACACGGCAGAATTGCCCTGGCAATCAACTAGGCAATTACAACCAAATTGCCCTGGCAATCGACTAGGCAATCATAACAGAATTGCCCTGGCAATCCGGCTGCTACTCAATCACCAAGACGATCCAATCTGCTATCACACCTCAACTCACGATAATCTGGCCTATTCTCTCTTTTGCTTTCATCTATTCTTTTAGTTTATTGCTTTTACTTTACTCGTTAAAATCAACTCCTACTATCAATTGTGTTTTTACTTTTACAGTGCAATAACTAAAGCAAAGTGGCCCAAACCAATCCCTGTGGAGACGATACTCGATACTCGTATCACTTTATTACTTGCGACGTGTATACTTGCACAATTGCGTAGAACTTATTACACGCAACAAGTTTTTGGCGCCGCTGCCGGGGATTAGCAATTGGTGTTAGTTGTTTTTGTTATTGCATTTTTTCTCTTAGTTTTACTAACTTTTCTTTTTGTTTGTTTTATCAAAAAAAATTAGGTGCGCTACAAGTTAAGGGACATCAACATGTCGGGAAATAAAAGCCGATCTATTCGAGAGTTGATGTTGGAAGATATGAATCAATCCAATCAAGAGTTTCTTGCACCCTTTGATGATTACCTATACCAAACGAGAAAAGCCCAAAGAGCTTATACCGTGGAAAAATCTTGCGCTATGTGTGGAGAACATCATGTGTTTGAAAATTGCCCTCACATTTTCAGTGCATATGACTACATGGAGGACCATAGAGGGAACCAACAGCAAAATTCTTCATGGTATGGTCAAAAAGCTCAATTTTTTTTACCATAACAATTTTGCCTCAACAACAGATATGCCATGGCAATGTAGTCCTTTTCAAGAGCATTCCAATTCCTTGGAGGAAACGTTGCTAGCTTCCTTGGCTAGACTTGACGGATCAATTGAAGAGATTCGAGAGCTATCAAAGTCCATGGATACGAGGATAGCTCAGTGGGATGCAACCTTAGAGGATTCAGAAGATCAATTGAGGAGATCTACATATGTCATGGATAACATGCACCAACAATCCATTTCGGGGGATACTGACGTCCCAAGGCAGGAGGATAAGGAGCAATGCAAAGAAAGCTCTCCGATGTGTGGGGAACAACTAGAACCTCCAAGTCAAGACGATGCCAATGAGAGAGACTGCCCAACACATGATGAGCCTGAGCAACAAATTACCTCGGCAATGATTGAGGAGCCTGAACAGAGCAATGCCGCGACAACACTCAATGAAGCTGAGAACAACAATACTACAACAAATTCTGAGGAGCCTGATGCCCAGAAGGTTACAACATTGATGTTGAAGCAGGAATTCGTAGATTTCTCTCATCTACAGTTGCCACGGCAATTACACGACCACGTGCAAGATCAACGAGATGATAATACTTTGCCAATAGAATATGAGCAAGTAATGGTTGAACCTTTCGAATTCTTTAAAAACTTACCTCGCCCATTGCAGGTATGTCTTGAGGAACTGATGTTGGTAGATTTGAAGCCATCGAAATCTCTACTGATGGAGATGTTTGAGAGGCCAAAAGAAAAAGGTGTTTGGATTCGTAATGTTTTTCAGAAAATTGGTTCTTCCCTTGACGTACAACAAATTTTGGCAACTGATTGCCACAGAAATTGGCTAGAGTAGCAATTGCCACAACAACGAAGGCTATATCCAACCATGATGGAGCCCGACAAGAATGAGGTAATTAAATGGTTGGATGTTGATATAATTTTTCCTAGTAATATATCCACGCCTTCAGGAATAGTAGAAAGGTGGAAGATGTGCATAGACTACAAGGGAACAAAGAAGAAAGACACCTCCACCATGGTAACGCAAAAGGGAGTAAATGCGAGAACATTGGCTCAATTCTTTTTGGGCAATATTGTCACCCGATGAAGGGTGCGGATGGACTATAAGAAGTTCAGAAACGACTCTCCTCAAGTTTTCTCAGATATGCAGTAACATTAGAAGATGCATGATGGCACTCTTTTCAGACATGGTCGAAGACTTCCTTGAGATCTTCATGGATGATTTTTTCGTTTTTGGTAATGACTTCGACAGTTGCCTCGGTAATTTAGATAAGGTGTTGGCAAGATGTGAAGAAACTGATTTAGTCCTCAATTGGGAGAAGTGCCATTTTATGGTAGATGAAGGAATAGTGCTCGGCCACAAGATTTCATCCGAGGGAATTGAAGTAGACAAAGCAAAGGTGGACGTGATTGAGAGATTACCCCCACCAAGTCCGGTTAAAGCAATCTGAAGCTTTCTTGGACATGCAGGTTTTTACCGGAGGTTCATTCATAATTTTTATAAAATTACTAAACCCTTGTACAATTTTCTTGAACAGGATAAAGTCTTCAATTTTGATGATTCTTGCGCCCAAGCATTCGAAACCCTAAAGGAAAAGCTCGCATCGGCACCCATTGTCGTTCCACCAAATTGGACGCTACCTTTTGAGCTCATGTGTGATGCAAGTGATTTCGCAGTAGGAGCAGTCCTAGGCCAACGCACAGGTAAGACCTTTCATGTGATATACTATGCTAGTAAAACTCTTAATAGTGCTCAAGTGAATTACACAACAATGGAGAAAGAGTTACTAGCCGTGGTTTTCGCATTTGACAAGTTCCAATCCTATTTGATTGGTACAAAGGTAATTGTCCATACGGACCATTCGACAATTAAGTATCTATTTGCTAAAAAGGATGTCAAACCTCATTTGATTCGTTGGATATTTCTTTTACAAGAGTTTGATATTAAAATTAAGGATAGGAAAGGAACATAAAATCAAGTGGCCGATCACTTATCACGCTTAGAACGCAAGAGAGAAGGACGCGGATGTAGAGATATGCGATGCATTTTCGGATGAGCAACTATTAGTTGCCTCGGCAACCATGGATGTGCACGCCTCAGCAACCATGGATGTGCATGCCTCGGCAACCCTCGATGCCTCGGCAACTTCAGACGTGCATGCCTCAGCAACCCTTGACGCACACGCCTCGGCAACCATGGATGCGCATGCTTCGGCAACCCTCGAAGCAGCAACAACTCTTGACGCGCACACCTCGGCAACTCCAGACGCGTACGCCTCGGCAACCAATGATACGCACGCTGCGGCAACCATGGATGCGCATGCCTCGGCAACCCCTGACGTCTCGGCAACTCTCGACGCGCATGCTGCGACAACTCTAGGCGCGCACGCCTTGGCAACCATGGAAGCAATTACCACGGCAACACATACCTCAGCAATACCGTGGTACGCGGATTTAGTTAATTTCTTTATTTGTGGTATTTTACCTTATGGCCTTACTCACCAAGGGAAGAAGCGGTTCTGCCATGATGCTAAGCATTACTTTTGGGACGATCCTCTTTTGTTTAAACAATGTGCAGATCAAGTTATACGCCGATGTGTCCCTGAAGAAAAGTAGCAGAATGTACTCCGGCAATGACATTCTTCACCCTATGGAGGACATTTTGGAGCGGCCAAAGTTTTGCAATCCGGTTTGTATTGGCCAACACTGTACAAAGATGCCCAAGAGTTTTACAAGCAATGTGATTGTTGCCAAAGGACTGGCAATATCTCTAGACGACATGAGATGCCGCTCCAAAACATCATCAAGGTAGAATTGTTCGATGTACGAGGGCTTAATTTTATGGGACCTTTCTCATCTTCATTCGGCAACCTCTACATTCTACTTGTCGTCGACTACGTGTCTAAATGGGTTGAGGCAGCTGCAATTCCCACCAACGATTCTAAGATCGTGCAACAATTCTTGCAGAAAACATATTACACGGTTTGGGATACCGAGAGCAATTATCAGTGATGAAGGCAAGCACTTCGACAACAAACTCATCGCCAAGATGTTACAACGCTTTGGTGTATCTCACAAGATTGCCGCGGCATATCACCCACAAACCAATGGGCAAGTAGAAATTTCCAACCGAGAATTGAAGGGTATACTCGAGAAAGTTGTAAATCCTTCTAGGAAGGATTGGTCAGTAAGACTAGATGACGCACTTTGGGCATATCGCACTGCATTCAAAACACCCTTAGGTATGTCCCCCTTTCGACTTGTATATGGCAAAACATGCCATCTACCGGTGGAAATCGAACACAAGGCATATTGGGCAATCAAGACCGTGAATATGGATTGGGAAAGTGCCGGGCAAAAGCGTTTGTTGGACCTCAACGAGATAGAAGCATTTCGTGCACTCGCCTATAACAATGCACGAATCTACAAGGAGAAAACAAAGGAATGGCACGACAAGAAACTATTGCCGCGGCAATTCATGCCAGGGCAACTAGTTCAGTTATTCAATTCTCGGCTGAAACTTTTCCCGGGAAAACTAAAATCAAGATGGTCGGGACCATTCGAAGTTTTCAAACCATTCTTCCATGTTGCCGTGATAATCAAGTCCATTACTGACTAACATGAATTCAAAGTTAACGGACAAAGATTGAAGCACTACAACGGTGCCCATGTAGAACGTAACAAAGAAGTTGACACCTTAGGAGATGCATAAGCATGCTCTCCTTTCGAGATTTTCTTTTTATTTTTTCGAATTATTTTTTTCTATTATTTTCGGTTTTTTTCTCTCTCTTTATTTATTTTTAGAATTTTTAGGAGATATTTTAATTTTCTTCATTATCTTAGTTTCCATGTTTTCTTTGTTTTCTTTTCTTTTCCACAACAAGACTCACAACCACCATGCTAAGAAAATTCACTGCCGACTACTTGCCACAACAACCACAACAGAGATTGCTCAGGCAACAACAATGGCGTCGGCAACTTCTGATGCCCAAACATGGATCAAATCAAAGTAATGCTATTCACGCGGTACCAGCCAAAAGCATTCAACCACTGACCGAAAAATGAATCAAGCAAACGGAACAAAGGAAACTTATCACTCGAGGTGACGACCTCTCCGACTAACTCATTTCATTTAGTTTCTTTTAAATTTTGTTTCACTTTTTCATGCATTGAGGACAATGCTTCTCTCGAGTTTGGGGGGTGTTGGTTTCTAGTTAGTTTCATGTTTAGTTGCATTCATCTTTAGCAATCACATATAGGTTGCATATGTTATTTGCCATGCCTTTAATTGGATTTAATTGCTTAAGACTTGTTGAATATCCAATGATTAATTTTTGCCACTGCACTTAATTGAAAGAACCTTTAATTTTAGGATTGCATGAAAAGAACTTAGAATTTTACTATGATGTTGATTTTTTACACGGTTGTGGCTTGTTGATTGAAAGAAACTTAATGAACTTAGGTTGCTTAAAATTTGGGTAAATTTGAAAATTAAAAGTTAATTTCTTACTAGAGGTGCCCGAAACTGGCTCTAGTAGTAAATGCACTTTCTTGCTAGAGGTGCCCGAAACTGGCTCTAGTAGTAAATGCACTTTCTTGCTAGAGGTGCCCGAAACTGGCTATAGTAGTTAATACACATTAAAGAATCGCTAGAGGTGCCCGAAATTGGCTCTAGTCGACTAAAATCAAATGAGAAATTGCTTACTTTGCTGGAGGTGCCCGAAATTGGCTCTAGTGAAAATAAAAATAAATGCCCCGGTAATTAAATTGATAAAAGCCTATTGTTCACATAGAATCTTGAAAATCAACTTGTACACAACTACACACACACATTGTCACAAGCATTATAGTTCGATCCTGGGTAATTTTTGTGCTATTCGAAAAATTAAAAAGGTGATCATACTTTGTGCCACGGTTTCGAGGTTTGAATTCAAGTTTGAAGCATGTCTTTGATGATTAAAGCCTTGGCAGGTAATTGTTAGTTTGCATTGCTTGAGGACAAGCAATAGTTCGAGTTTGGGGGTGTGATAAGTGTTAAAAAGTACTATTTTTATTACCCTTTTTACTCATATTATTGTTAGACTTAGGCTCATATTAGTTGCATAATTAGTCATTCATACATTAATTCATGTTTATTTCCACCATTGAGCTTGATTACATAACTTGGTGATTTTTGTGGAAAAAGATGCTGCTTTGGTGTGTTTTTGTGTGTGTGCATAATCACTTGCCTAAACAAGGCTAGAACCAGTTGCCAGGGCAGTGCATGAAGGAGATGCCGAGCTAGTTGCCAGGGCAATGCTTGAAGGAGATACCGAGCTAGTTGCCAAGGCAATTTTCGACAAGGAATAAGATGATATGGTAGTCGAAATTGATGATAAGCCCAAGATGACGTGGAGCAAAGTTAAATCCCAAAGGAGTTTAATTTCCATGAAGAGGTTAAAGAGAAATTAAATCCCAAGAAGATAGGAGAAGTTCTAGAAGGAATTTAAATATAATAAAGAATTATATTCTTTAAAGATAATTTAATTCCAACTTAACTTCCTCCTCAAGAAGGATTTTGACCTAGCCATCTCCTATTTAAAGGACCAAGCCATCAAAGATCAAGAGGGGCAAGAAGAAAAGAAGAGAGGATTTTCGACAACTCCAAAGGGCAAGAAGGGAGAGATTTCGACAAGAGAGCAAGGGGAGAGAGAGTTTGATTTCTTCTTCTTCTTCTTTGCTTCCATTAGATTCATGGTTTGGGGATTATTCTTTGTATATCTTTTGAACCCAATCATGAACTAACTTGATTGGTTGGTGTTATTGTGTTTTGTTGTTGTTAAAAACAATTGGATTTTGTTTAGGTTTTTGAGTTGCAATTCAATTTTCAAAGTTTGTTCATTCTTGGTTCTCAATCTTGTTTGCGAGTGAATTGGGAGAGGATCTCGTAACTTCATCTATTTATCTAATATCGGGAGAGTTAGATTCAAGAAACGAATGAGCATGGTCTTTATTCAATCAATTGATGGTGAAGACTAATCCGGCTTAGGAATAAGTTTAGGATTTCAACGGCTAAGAGGAGCGCAAGATTGGTTGTTGTTCACCCTTGATTCACGCAGGGATGTATTATCAAGGCATGCACAAATAGCTAGAGTTTCGACTTAGGCATAAGAAGAAACCATTGAAGAACGCTTCGTCGAACTTTGAAAGTGAATGCTCAATTGCCCAGGCAATCGACCCATCCTTAATTGCCCAGGCAATCGCGGGAGCATTGCCCAGGCAATCGCGGGAGCATTGCCCAGGCAATCTGATCAGACAACGAGGGGGAATTGCCCTGGCAACCGACCAGGCAACAAGGCAAAATTGCCCTGGCAATCAACCAGGCAATTGCAACCAAATTGCCCTGGAAATCGACTAGGCAATCATAACAGAATTGCCCTGGCAATCTGGCTGCTACTCAATCACCAAGACGATCCAATCGGCTATCACACCTCAACTCACGATAACCTGGCCTATTCTCTCTTTTGCTTTCATCTATTCTTTTAGTTTATTGCTTTTACTTTACTCGTTAAAATCAACTCCTACTATCAATTGTGTTTTTGCTTTTACAGTGCGATAACTAAAGCAAAGTGGTCCAAACCAATCCCTGTGGAGACGATACTCGATACTCGTATCACTTTATTACTTGCGGCATGTATACTTGCATAATTGCGTAGCACTTATTACACGCAACAATATCGCTATGAAATTTTTCCCCTAAACAACATTCTAAAATACAAATAAACAAACAATCTACACATTCAAAAGAAAATGTAAAATTCTACTTACTATCAATTTCTTCAAAATTTCTTCCTCCTGTTTTCTCTTCTTCTTCACTTTCTTCACCCAAATTTTTTCAGACTTTCTTCCACATTTTACCTTTCACCTTACTTATTTAACACAAAAAACACAACACACAAAACAATACAAATATTTTTCTGTTATTTACCCTACACTCTATTTAATAAACATTCAAAATTCAAATTCAATACCCTTACACAATTTAAAATATTTTTAATACCCTAATCACCCTATTCTAAAACCTATTCCACAAAAATATTACCAATTTCAATTTTTTCAGTCTTACCCGGGTCTGCAATGGATGTGAAAATACATGCAAGCCTAGCTTTAATTTTTTTCATGACCGGTTGCCAAACAATTTTTTTTTTTGATCAGTGAGATATTCACATGCATTTTTTCAGCATGGCAGTGCATTGTTCTAAATTTTTCAGCACTGAAATAAAGCCTGCCGCGCCTGCCACGCCCCTACCACGCCCCTACCACAAGCATGAGGTCGGATGGCAAGCAACCGACCTTTTATTTATTTTTTTGTTGAGGTAGGATTGAAATCAAGTTGATTTCATGTTTTTTTTAATTTTTGATGAAGTCGGATTGAAAGCTATCTGGCCTTAAAAAATATTGTAGAAAGTCCAATAGATTCGAAAATAATTTGGGGAAGCTATAGATTTCAAAATATTTTTTTTCAAACACAATATCGCCCCAATTTTGCCGTTACTAATTTAACATTTATTTTTTAAAATCCATTAATTGGCCGAGTGATCAATGATGCTAATGTTGTCTCATCTTGTATGGGTTTAAGTTTTTGCATTTACCTTTAGAACGTAAAAATTGTCTACTTAATCCAACAAATTAACATTTATCTTTTTTAGAAAATAATTATTTAGATAAATCATAATAATTTTAATTGTTATTCTAGATAGAAATCCATTCGAATAAAATTCATTCATACATGAAATTGATTAACCTAATTTCAAATTTCAATCATTTTTTTGATGAATCAACTATGCTTACCACAAATCCAAACAACATATTTGTACACTATAGTAAACGTTGTTTTATTTATTTACTCTGTTTAATAAACGAATGTAACTATTAAATTAAAATTGTCTGAATCTTGAAACAGAAAGCTAAAGAAATGTCTGTTCAAAAAAAGGGTAAAGAAATGGAAAATTTTCTGATTGAGGGGGAAAGAATTTGTCTCTTAAAACAAGGTAAACGAGCAATATGTTGACTTCTTTGATGTGCCTAAAAATATGAGTGTCCCCGTCATAATTTATTAATTTAGTTATATTATTATGAGGAAAGATAAGCAAAAAGAATTATAATTCTAATATATTACGAGAATTATCATTTTCTTTAAAAAATATTCCTTTTAATAGAGAAATTATTAAATGAACTCGGCTCTCCACGTCATCCGTGGTCCCAGCCAATTAGAGCTGTAAATGAACCAAACATTCAGCGAATCATTCGTGAACTGTTCGACGGAAAATTCGTTTATGTTCGTTTATTTATTAAACGAGCGAACATGAACAAGATTTTTTGTTCGTTTAATTAAATGAACGAACATGAACAAAGGGCTTGTTCGTTCATTTACGTTCTTGATCGTTCAGAATACGTTCATTTATATTTGTTCGTTTAAATTTATTCACGTATATCCATTTATATTTATTATTTTTCCTAACAAAAGTATTATATTTTAAAAAAAATCAAATTTATTCAGATATGCTCATTCGTTTATGTTCGTTTAAATTTATTCACATATGTTCTTTTATGTTCGTTCGTTTGTGTTCGTTTATCATTTTAATGAACGAACACGAACAAGCTATATTCCTTAACAAACAAAAACAAACAAGAAATTATGTTCGTTTAGTTGTTCGTGTTCATTCATTTGTTCGGTTAAACTTAAACGAACAAACATGAACATACCCTCGTTTGTGTTTGTTCAGTTCGTTTAGCCTACAATCAATAAAGTCCATCAATCTCATTTTAACTTCCAAATAACTACCCACCTTTTTAATTTACACGTAGGAAAAGGTGAAGATTCACCTTGAAAAAATAAGGTGGATGGATCTTATTGGCTGAGACCACATATGATGTGGTGAGCCGGATCCATCTAATAATTTTTTTAGATGTACCCGTCTTTTAATAGAGAAACTATTAGATGGACTCAGCTCACCATGTCATCCGTAGTCCTAGCCAATAAAGTCCATTCATCTCGTTTTAACTTCCAAATAACTACCAACTTTTTATTTACATATAGAAAAAGATGAAAATTCACTTTTTAAAAAAAATGAGGTGGATGAATCTTATTGGTTGGTATCACGGATGATCTAGTGAGTCGGGTTCATCTAATTTTGTTAATACTTAATTTTTAATAAAAAATTATAATATATGACATTTAATAAGAAGAAAAAAAATCTACACAGAGAATGTATTGAAATAAATAAAGACAACTTTTAATAGAAAACATCTAAAAATTTAATAGAGTTAATTACATCACAGTTCTCAAATTATGATTTTAATTTTTATTTGGTGTCAAAACTTTTTAATATTTTAATTTTTTCCTCAAATTATAACATACATTTTAAATTAACCCTCTAACTTTTGAACATCTAATTTTATCCTCAAACTATAACTCTCATTCTAAATTGCTCTTTAAACTTTTGAACGGTTCCATTTCATTCTCAAATTATCAATATATATATATATATATATATATATATAACTATCATGTAAACATTAATGTGTATATTGTAATAATATAAAGTGGCATAAACGATAATTAATGATGTATCATGTTTCTCAAAATTATTTTAAATTGAAAGATTCTTTGGTTTTTTATTTTTGTTTTCTGAATTTGTTTTATAGTTATTTTTATGTTTCAAATTTAAATCATTATTTTATTTTAACCCAGTATTATTTATTATTTATGTCACATTATATTATTACATAACACACATAAGTGTTTACATGAAATTTAATATTTTTTTAACAATTTTATTAACGGTGGACATGATAGCAAATACCGATAGTTTGAAAATAAAATTGGAACGTTAAGAAGTTTGAAGATCAATTTAGAATGAGGATCGTAGTTTTAGGATGAAATTGAAATGTTCAAAAGTTTAAGGACCAATTTATAATGAGAGTCATAATTTATAGATAAAATTAAAACATTGAAAAGTTTAGGGATCAATTTAAAATGAGAATTATAATTTAAATACGCATCATATAATTAACTTTTTATCAAATAATAATTAAAACATTTTTAAAAAAATCGAAAAAAAACCATTATTAACTGACGGTGTATATATTTGTATCGCATCAAATACGATCCCAAACGTTATACACTAGAATTGCATTAATTAAAAAATGGTTTATAAATAGCTCACTTCAATTAACGTTCCCTCCTCACACATATCTCTTTTCCTTCTTTTCCCTGCATTTCTATCTTTCTCTTACAGTTCTTTAGACAGGAAAAACCTGTGTTCCGTACGTTTTTCTTACTCCACTCGTCATTATTCTTTTTCTTAAATCTTCTTTTTTTTTTCTGCAATTGGTTTTTTCAATGTTGAGTTTCTCCAAATGTCTTAAAGCATGGATTCTTGCAGTTTATCTTGTTGGATTTAGAGTTTAGACGCCCTTTTTCAATGATCTTGTTGGATACAGGGCAATTATTTGTTTTAAGTTATTTTGTTTTGTTGACGTCAAGATTGATTTGTGTTTAATTTCTTAGTCTAAACTTATATTTTGAGCAGTATAAATATTAATGTTGTATTGCTTTTGTGTTGTTTTAGATGTCTAATAGATACACACCGAAGAGCATCCTCATCACTGGAGCTGCAGGCTTCATTGCATCCCATGTCTGCAACCGGCTCATCCGCAACTATCAAGACTACAAAGTTGTTGTCCTTGACAAGCTTGATTATTGCTCAAGCCTCAAGAACCTGGACCCTTCAAGGTCATCTCCCAACTTTAAGTTCATCAAGGGAGATATTGCAAGTGCTGATCTGGTTCACTTCATCCTACAAACCGAGTCCATCGATACGATCATGCACTTTGCGGCCCAGACTCATGTTGACAACTCCTTTGGCAACAGCTTTGAGTTCACTAAGAACAACATTTATGGAACCCATGTTCCCTTGGAAGCCTGCAAAGTCACTGGCCAAATCAAGAGGTTCATCCATGTAAGCACAGATGAGGTTTACGGCGAGACAGATGAGGATGCTGTGGTCGGTCATATGGTCGGAGCAGAGATGAAAGGAAACAATGTTTATGGGACCAATCAGTTCCCGTATTCAGCCACTAAAGCCGGAGCAGAGATGTTGGTGATGGCCTATGGTCGGTCATATGGGCTGCCCGTGATAACTACTAGAGGGAACAATGTTTATGGGACCAATCAATTCCCGAAAAAACTGATTCCCAAGTTTATCCTATTGGCGATGAAAGGAAACATTCTTCCGATTCACGGAGATGGATCGAATGTGAGGAGTTATCTGTATTGTGAGGATGTAGCAGAGGCCTTTGAAGTCATTCTACATAGAGGTGAAGTTGGGCATGTTTACAAAGAAAGAAAGGAGAGTGATTGATGTGGCCAGGGATATTTGCAGGCTTTTCAATTTGGACCCTGAGAACCACATTAAGTTCGTCGAGAATCGACCTTTCAATGACCAGCAGTATTTCTTGGATGATCAAAAGCTTAAAAGCTTGGGATGGTATGAAAGGACCACTTGGGAGGAGGGTCTGAGGAAGACTATGGAATGGTATGTTAGCAACCCTGATTGGTGGGGTGATGTCTCTGGTGCATTGCTACCCCATCCAAGGATGCTTATGGTGCCTGGAATCGAAACGCAGTTCGATGCCGCCGATACAAGCGACTTGGATTCGGCTCCTGTTGCTAACAAATTCAGCCAAAACAAGATGCTGGTTCCATCTACAAAACACAATTTACCATCCCAAAAGTCACCTTTCAAGTTTTTTATTTATGGCAGAACAGGTTGGATAGGGGGACTTCTGTGGAAGCTACGTGAGAAACAAGGCATACCTTTTGAGTATGGAAATGGGCGATTGGAGCAACGTTCACAGCTTTTAGCTGATATCCAAACTGTTAAGCCAACCCATGTTTTCAATGCAGCCGGTGTGACTGGTAGACCAAATGTGGATTGGTGTGAAACTCATAAGCCTGAGACAATAAGAACCAATGTTGTTGGCACATTAACCTTGGCAGATGTTTGCAGGGAACATGGACTCCTAATGATCAATTATGCTACTGGTTGTATCTTTGAATACGATGCTACTCATCCTCTAGGAACCGGAGTCGGTTTCAAGGAGGAAGATAAGCCCAATTTCACTGGTTCTTTCTATTCCAAAACCAAAGCCATGGTATGATATCTTAATCTAATACCCTTTGAGGATCCATTGATTTTTTTCTTCAAACCTCTCTATTTTATGCCAGGTTGAAGAACTTCTGAAGGATTTCGACAATGTATGCACTCTCAGAGTCCGGATGCCTATATCATCCGATTTGAGCAATCCAAGGAACTTCATCACGAAGATTACAAGATACAACAAGGTGGTTGACATTCCCAACAGCATGACCATATTAGATGAGCTTCTACCGATATCAATTGAGATGGCGAAAAAGGAACTTGAGGGGGATATGGAACTTCACAAACCCTGGTGCTGTGAGTCACAATGAGATTCTGCAAATGTACAAGGACGACAATGACCCAAACTTCAACTGGGTTAACTTCAGCTTGGAAGAACAATCCTAGGTCATTGTTGCACCAAGGAGCAACAATGAACTGGATGCGTCTAAGCTGAAGGAGGAGTTCCCTGAGATACTGTCCATCAAGGAATCACTCATCAAATATGTGTTTGAACCCAATAGCAAAACTTTTGCTTGGGGACTGTCAAAGTAAGAACCATAACTACAAGTCTTTGAAAGCAACTCTGCTGCATTCTCATGGGTGACACGATCCTCAACTACTTCATGATTCCAATGTTTTTTATTTTAATTTTTTATTTTCATCATTCAAGTCTTTTTTTTTATTTATTATCTTTCGATTCTCAGGACTTCGACCTACGTCGCATACCTAGTTTCGGTGAGTGAGGCTCTCAATTTGTTTGTTGTTATAATAATTGGCCACTGTCTAAGGTGCATTGTTATCTCTATGGCCCATTCAATAAAGTTCCTTTTACAGTTTTATTCCTACTTTATTGTTGTACTAATAGCATTCAATTCACTGTGCTCCCATGTGTTCAGGATTTATATTTTCACTGTCATAGAAAATCCCAATTAGATTTGAGAATTCAATGAATTTGAATATTATAGTATAATTGTAACAATTTAATATTTTTTTCGTGTAAATATAAAGAATTCTTATCTTTCGAACATGTTCGACAATTTTATCTAATTGCTCTAATATTTAAAGTTTGTTAGGTTTATCAACCTTTAAACCAAACGGTTAGAAGCTCTTAGTAGGAACAAATTTTCCCTTCCTTCTCTTTTAGGTAAGAATTGTTAAAAAAAAAAGTTTGTTAGGTGATAAAGATTATGTGAACTAAAACTCTTCTTCTTATAGAAAATATATATGTAGCATGGATCCATTGAGAAAGTCTTTAAAGAGGAATTAGAACCTATGGCCTGATGATGAAGTCGTAAAACGAAAACATCTACGAGGAAACAAAAAAAAAAAACAACGAAGAGAAAAACAAAGGAGAAAATCCTCTCCACTATTTCCTCTGGAACTGTTGCCGACAGAGAGACACATTTTTTCATCGCTTGTCATTAGGACTGAGCAATAAAAAACTGAAAACTAACCTAAACTATAGTGTTTGAACAGTTTATGGTTTACAACTTTAAAATTACGATTATTTGAATCGAATTAATTTTGATTTTTTTTACTTATAATTAGTTTTAATTATTTAATAATGTAAAAAGGATGCATCGTTGCCGGAATAGATGACATGTCGTTGACTGGTGTGAGATGAAGATGATTAACAGCAATTAGAGTTGGGGAAATACCAAACAGAATAGGACAGTGAAATATTAAGTTGTATTGAGTAAAATGGTAAACCAAGATTGGGTTCAACCCATTACAATGATGTTATTTATAACCCAATATTAAACGGCCCAACACACTCATTACAGATCAAATTAACGAACTAATTACAGTTTATTAACAAAAACTAAAACAGATTATAGTGAACCTTCTAACAGTTAATATGGAAAAATCGAAACTTGATGTAAACCAGAGGTTCCATGTTACCTAGAAAAATACCAAGTAATGTACGTTAGATGCTCTATTTACATGCTTAATCAAATGCAGTAGACATGAAAGTTTCATCGATATCGATTAAGGTCCTTTTTATTTAAACTCAATCAATGAAAAATATGAGTTTTCTTTTTTCAATCCAAGACTCTAATTGGTTTTCTTCACATTTCATAAATGTTTCCATTTCTTCTAGTTTTCTTTCTTTCTTTTTCATGGCCATTACACAGAAAATGAATTTGGGATTTTTACAAAATGATTTACCTTCTCTTTGATAAGCTATGGTTGAATTTTAGATAGAGAATTGGGTTCATAAGAATTGAAAGAAGATGACAACGGTTGAAAATGGGCTATAGGGATTAAATTAATAAAGCACTGGAATATACCAATAACCGGTTTGTCACTGCGATGAGACGCTATGTCCCTTAAGCAAGGTTAGAGGTTCAAATCGTGACATTATGAATGAAGAAAACTTGATTGAGAGGGTCATTTCTGTATTGGGCCTTTGCAAAACCCGGTTTGGATTAGTCGGCCAACAAATCAGATATCGGTGATTAAGCCAAAAAAATAAAGCATTGAAATATTGAAGGCTAATTTTCAATAAGTATGAGCAAATTAAAATAAAGTGTAAAAGCTGAGGGTTAAATTTGATAGGTATAATGCTAAAAATGCCCTTAACGATTGACTAGATAGTCATTTTAACCTCTATTTTTTTTAAGTACTTTAGCTGTCAACATTTCATTTTAGGCTAAAACAACCTCTCTACGAATGAATACCGTTAGTCAACTAACGGTAAACGATTTAACATGACGTGACAAACATATATGGCAGTGCATGCTAACATAGTAGTGTTATATAGACAAAAGATGCTTACTTGACAAAATGACACACCAGTAAAAAAATAAATTTATAAAATCATTTTTATGCTGACGTGTTGTTCTATGAAGTTATTTCAAGCTATTTATCATTAGTTGACTAACAGTTTTCATCTACGTATGGATCGTTTTAATCCAAAATGAAATGTTAAGGGTTAAAGTGCTTCAAAAAAAGGGACTAAAGTAATTATCCAGTCAAACGTTAAAAATATTTTTTTGATATTATGCCAATTTTTATTAACTGTCACATCTTTTTCATTAAATTTTTAACGATAACAATCCAATTTATTTTTGTTTATTTTAAATCGGGTGACCATTTATAACTTTTCGTAGTCGAGAGATTCAACAAAAAATTCCATATAATCGGGGGTTATTTGCATATCTTATCAATTTTTTTATATATTAATAATTTTTTGAACAATAATAGAAACTAAATTTTGTTAAAACCGAAAAGGATTACAAACACGATACTTTAAATCACGAGTAATCATAAAGAATAAAACAAATATACATTAAAATTCAAAAAGTGTAAAAGCAAGAAAAGTAAAATCCATCACTTTCTAGCAGAACTTGTCCAGTCTTACAACTAAAATTTAATAATTATTGGCTTTAACCATAACGCTCCATGACTTATATAAATTTGTTCGTTGTAAAAGCTTGGCACATAGGCAAACACCCACAATAGGAATAAATTATATCATAGGCCCGGCTTGTCACGTCATTCATGGTCTCAACCAATAAAAAACATCCAATTCATTAAAATTTTTCATGTCATATTTTTACCAAGTGAATTTACAATTGGTAAAAAGTGCTTTTTAATTTAATTTACAGTAAATCTGAGTGAAGATTCACTAGATAAAAAGATTATATGAAAAAAATTAATGAAATAGATGTTTTTTATTGGTTGGGACCCTGGATGACATGGCGAGCCGGGCCTATGATATAATTTCTCCACAATAGGACATCAAAATCTGAAAAGATTATCGACCTTCTCAAAAGTTGCCATAAGAACAAACTAAAACTATCATAAAAACAGACAAAATAATTGTCATGAAAGCATATGAAGAGATTAACATAAAATAAGATAAAATGTGACTTTTGACAAAGCAAAACATATAAAATAAAAAAATCGAAGAAAATACACAACACTCAAAAAATAGTGCTTATTTTTATATACAACAAAATTAAAAGTTAAAAAACAGTCGATGAAAGAAAGGCCGCCATTAGAGACAACACTCGTTAAGAAGAAATAACAAAATAAATTTTGAGAAAATAATTACTCCGGTAGAAGTTATATATTAAAAATGTGTTTTACATAGATTTTATTTTTTTTTATTTGTATTGTGCTAATTAGGTTGTACAAAACTGGGGTCGATTGTTTGTTAGTAAATTACTTTTGTTAATCCTAAGTTTGGATGACTCAATTCCTGATCGAAAATTGTACTTATTAAACTGGTTAACCAATTCACTTTTCAATCGAAATATTTTTTTTACTTCAACTCGGATAATGAATTTTTACCTCTCTTATTGAAAAATCAAATTTAACAAGAAACTTGGCAACATAGAACATGAGTTTTTACAATGCATCAGATTGAAGCTAATTAAGTAGCAGCAACTAGCAGTAAGCTGCGAAGAAGCGCAGTAGTTAGCAACACAAAATAACAACTGGTGCCTCGCAACAGGAATAAAACAACACATTTGGAAAAATAGCAGCAAGCTTAATCATCATACAAGATATTCTAATACATAAAATTCACGGATATTGTCGATAACAGATCGGATTAGTTATCCGATTTACAAAAATTTTCTGGCACCAGTTTCAACTTTGAGTCATGAAGAAGATTCATCCGAGGACTGTGATTTTTTGGATTCAATTTTGAGATAGGTAAACCATATTCTTATGGAAGAAGATATGGAGGACAAATCATGTATGCTTCAAGAGTCTTTGGATCTTCAAGCTGCTGAGAAATCATTTTATAATTTCCTTGGTAAGAAGTGTCCACCTTCCCGTGAACATAAAACTCTTCTTTTGCTTATGATAATGTTGATGAAAAATCTGGGTGATTTTAGTATTGGAAGTTGGTGGGATTATGAATGATTAAATGTCAGACATGATGAAATCGTGGTGAGGTGAAGTATCGCGCAGGTGGACATGACGGAACTACAACAAGTATGATTTTTAGTGACGATTTGATTGTGACAATGAATACTTTCGTCACAAGAAATAGGTTATTTGTGACATATTTTATTTGTGATACTAATGAAATTAGTAATTGTGACGAATTACTCTTTGGTCACTCTTTTAGTTTTACTTGTGACAATATTAATGTCTTATGTGACCATATCAAGTTGTCATTAGCAATTTGTCACTAATAACATACTGAAATTTTGGCACCAACTTATTTTTTTGGTGGGAAATGAAGTACTAGTGACAACATATCAAAGAGTCACTATTATTATTCATAATTGTGACAGTAAAAGCATGTCACTATTAAATTTGTCTTTCTTTACCAATATAATTTTGAGATTATTAACGTGTGTCAAAATTATATAGTCACTATAGCTATATAATTGTGATGACATCTCCTTGTCATTATCATTTTGTCACTAATCAAATCCTCAATTGGACACCAGTTTATTTTTTTTCCATGAGTGATGTGATAGTGACATGCCAAGTAGTCACTATTATTAATCATACTTGTGACAGTCAAATTTAGTCACTATAAAATTTACCTTACAAAATTATTGTAAGAATTGTAAATTACGTCATAAGTAAAATGTCACTATTAGTGTCTTATTGTGACCAAATCAAATTGTCTTTACCAATTCATCATTGATGAAATACTCAAATTGACGCCAACTTTTTTTTGTGGGAAAAGATTTAATAGTTACAACATATCAAGGAGTCACTATTAAATTTATATTTCTCTAATAATATAGTTGTGTCAGTCTTAACTTGCATTAAAAGTATATAGTCACTATTATTATATATTGTGATGACATCTATTTGTCACGATCACTTCAACACTAACAAAACCTCAAATTTGCACTATTTTTTTTATCATGGTGTAATGTATTAGTGATGTGTCAAATAGTCAATATTATTAATAATAATTGTGGCGATAAAATTTTATCATGATTATATTTACTTCTATAATAAAATTGACAATAGTAAAATTAAGTCACAAGTAAATCATCACCATAAATTCATAATTGTGACAATAGTAAAAAGTAAGTCACAAGTAAGTATATCAAAAAAGTAATTGCAATATGAAATTTTTATAAAATTTTATTAATAAGTAATAAAATTACTTCAAACTCACAATGTAAAGAATTAAATAAAAATACTTCATATTACAAATTTAATAAACAAAAATAATGTTAAAAATATAAAAAGTGTAGTATATGTTCAATCATCATCATTATCTGCTTCAACATCACTAATTGAATCTAACTCATCATTCTCATCATGATCAGATTCATTTCCTTCATCCTTAACACCTATGACCACATCAAGATTAACTGAACTTCCTTCAACAAGTGCACTATCTAATTGAGGCCTATTCAATGGCACCACATCATCCTCATCGTTACCCACATTAAATTCATGAAATTTGAAACCAAATTCCTCATTTTCTTGGCATGGTTCCTCTCTAACGTCTTCACAAGGTAAATCATACAAATCATGCGGTTTTGTCTTCACTACAACTTGTCAATTCGAATATTTGATATCTTTAACGTAGTAAACTTGTTCAACTTGAGAAGATAAAACATATCGCTCTTCGATTTTCAACTTACGTGTCACATTAACCACAGAAAATCCAAACTTATCTTCCTTAAACCCCGATTTATGATACACATCCCACCAATCACCCTTAAACAAAACTACATTATTTTCACCAGGGTAATTTAATTGTACGATGTCCGTTAAGACACCAAAATAATCTAAGTTACTTGTACTCTCATCCCCTTTGACAAAAATTCCACTATTTTGTGATTTTAATTGCAAGTCACGTTCTTTTGTGTTGAACCTCCAACCATTGATAAGATAGCTTGTGTACCAAAAAAACTCGTTTATCAGGTCCACAAGCTAGATTAAATAGTTGATTATTGACCAATTCACTTCCTTCATCATACAATTGACAAACCTGTTACAACCAGTAATTATTAAATTTATAAAAAAATAGATATTACAAATTAAATGAAATATATCTAATACTTACATGTTCTCTAAACCATTGATGGAATTCTTCGGCGTGCCTTTTCTCTATATTTCTAGTACCCTCCCTCTTAAGCTTTTCCTTTTGCATGCTACATGTAATACCCATATTTTGTCCGGGTACCCATGTATATTAGTAATTCAATATAAATAATAAATAATAAAACCCAAAAAATATAATAAAAGCCCATAAATAATACCCAAATAGTTCAAATGTCCCTTTCACAATTCAAAAGCCTAAATCAAATATACAAGGCCCAATTTTCAGTTTTCCCGCCTAAATTACATTAGATTACACCAAACAAACACAACATTTCAACAAATCCAAGCTTTCCTGCCTAAACCAAGACACATGGCAACGTCATATTGGGTCAGACATGCTTCACATGGATATGTGTTTTTTAGTCCGTGACATCATCCCGATGATGTCATCCTTGACGTCATTTTTGGTCAGCCTATAAATACCCCATGAGAGAGAAATGTCATATTATTAACTATCATAATTACTAATCATCATCATCATTAACAATAATAATAATAATATAATGAGGAGAGAGAGAATCTTACCCCCTCGGTAGTTAAGCCGACACGGTATCGGGAAACTCGAACGCCGCTGGAGAAGAAGGCCGAGATTATAGTGTCGCCGTCGAAAGGTAAAATTTCCAATTCTATTTGGGTTCCTGTAAAATCAGAAGCAAAATGTTAGATTTAGCAAATATGAAAAAAATACAAGAAAAGAAAAAAATGGTCGGAGTGGATTGCATGTCGTCGGAGTCGAAGAGGGTAGTTTTTGGGTAGTTTAGGTTTAGATTTGGGGGAAGAAGGGAGTCTCTATCGAGTCAGGAATAGGTTTTAGGGTGTTTAGGGTTTAAAATTGAAAGAAATATGGATTTTTAGGTTCAAAATGCGGTGGAAAACGACAGCCAGAAATTACCTCACGGCGGGCGGCGTCATTCCGCGGTGGTCAGAAAACGGGCTAAGGCTATTAGAGTTGTGACAGGAATGACTGAAGTAGGGACGGTAGTGGCCAGCGTTGCCTACGACGGCCGGCTAACGGCGAAATTTGGACAGTGAGGGTGGATTCGAATCAAACCGAGAATATGTGAAGAACATGGCTTGAATATTGATAAAATGGAGTTTTGATCTGTTTTGGATCATAGTTTCTTGGTAGATTGTGTTTGTAAAGAGAGAGAATAGAGAGAAAATGGGATATGAGAGAGGGTGGGCTGAGAACAAATGAAGTAAGAAAGAAATTTTGGAGAAAAAGGGTTTAAATACCCTTAACAAAACGTGGCGTTTTGGTGATGGGTTAAAGGGACCCGTGCGTTGACCCGAATAGGGTCCACACATTGGGTTTGAACCGGGTCGGAAGGGTTTGGGCAGATAGCTAGCCCATATGCTTTTTTTGGGCCATTTGTATCAGGGCTTAGGTATTAGGTTGTAATTCATTTGGGCTCCTATTTGTTTTCTTTATAAAATCATATTTAAGATTTCTTTTTTTAATTTAGCCCTTGATTCAATTTGTTTAATTGTTTTAATTATATGTGTGCATGTTTAAATATCAAGCATATAGTATATTTGTTAGGGGTTTTTAATCACTTAGTATAAATGATTAGAGCCTTTAGAGTTTAGGTTCTTTAATTCATTTAATAAATTAAATAGGAAGATAACTATAGAAAATAAATGAATATTAAATGAAAACTAGGATGTTCTAATTTGATTAGTTTCTCAGTGTAATGAGATGTTAATCAAGTGAGCATTTTAGTAGAATATTTAATATTTCATTTGAACCTAGAATATTGTAATCACACATAGATAGTTTAATTAAAATAAAATTAGGATAAGATTTAAATAGTTAGTTTCACTAAACGATTAGGAATATTATTAATTTAGGGCCTAATATGGATAATGCCCAAACATGTGGGTGTTATCACATAAATCCCTAAATTGAATAATATTCATAGATTCTTAATTAATAAATTAATTGGAGCCCTAATTAGGTTTGAACTTAAAATTGACAAGGAAATAAACGGACATGCATTAAAAACCTTTTGTGTTGAGATATATTTTTTAATATAAATTGAAGTATCCTAAAGTATCTGGATGTTTCAAAACTCATATTCGCTAAAAATGTATTTTCTTACAAAAGGATATATCCATTCGGAATAAAATTCATTTAACGATTAAGGATTCAGTTAAATTCAAATTATTGTTCGAAATGCCAAAATACCACGTGAAATTAATAAGGTACCGATAACGGGCGTTTATGGGGGTGCTAATCCTTCCCCACACATAACCGACTCTCGAATCCTAATTTTAAAGCAATAAATCTCTGGTGGTTTTTATGGTGTCCGGTCTACCAAAGTGGCTAGTGGCGACTCAAAATTGATTTTTAAGAATAAATAAAAGGGTAATCCGATTTAAAATGAAAACCCTAATTTTCAAGATTAAATGAATTAAAATGAACAAAGAAACCCTAATTTCCAAAAGAATCAATCGTCAGGTTATTTTCCCATACCTCGGTTTTGTTGCGTGTTTAGAGTGCTTCGCAATTTGTGCAAGTATACACGTCGCAAGTTATAGTATAATATAGATATCGTCTCCACATGGATTGATGCTACTTCGTGAATCTAACTTCTTGCACTGAAAGTAAAAACACAAGTAGGTGATAGTAGGAGTTCTAATTAACAAGTAAAATAAAAGAGCAAATTAAATAAAAGAAAGATGTAATTGAATAAGAGAGAGTAGGTCGGGTTATCATGAGTCGTGGTGTGATAATTGAATGGACCGTCGTGGTAATTGAGTGCTAGAGTAGCTCAATTTCTCAACAATTGAATCCAGTCGGATTGCTTTGGCAAGTCTGCGATTGCCTGGGCAATTGGGCAACAACCTTCAAAGTTCGGCGAAGCGTTCTTCAATGGTTTCTCATTATCCTTAACTCGAAACACTGTTAATTGTTCACGTCTTGATAATACATCCCTGCTGAACCAAGGGTGGACAACAACCTATCTTGCGCTCCTTTTAGCCGTTGAAATTCGCAACTTATCCCTAAGTCGAATTAGTCTTCACCATCGATCGATTGTATGAAAACCATGCTCATTCGTTTCTTGAATCTAACTCTCTCGATATTAGATAAATGGATGAATTCACGAGATCCTCTCCCAATTCACTCGAAGATTTTAAGAACCAAGAATGAACAAACTTTGAAGTAAAATTGCAAACTCAATACCTAAACAAATCTAATCATTTTCACAACCACAAAAACACAATAACCCAAGCCAAATAAGTTTAGTTCATGGCTGGGCACAAAATAAACTCAAGAATAAAATCCCTAAACATGAATCTAATAGAACAAAGAAAGAAGAAGAAATTGAAACAACCCCTAGGGTTTTCTCTCCCAATCGTACCTCTCTTGAAGTTGGCGGCTAGGGCTTGTATTTATAGGAGATGGATAGGTCAAAGTCTTTCTTGAAGATGAAGTTAAGTTGAAATTAAATACAATATAATAAAAGAAATAGATCTCTTTTATTTTATTATTTTATTCCTCCTAAAAATCCTCCTAAATCTCTTAGAATTTTATCTCCCTTTAATCTCCTCATAGTACTTCGACTCCTCTCGGATTTCTTGGAATTTTCGACTATATATAGGGTTGAATTCATGGAGAAATCGGCAGCTTTCTTGTTTCCTTCATTGCCTCGGCAATACTTGCCCGGGCAATTAACCTGCATACACAAAAACACACACTAGCAGTGCCTTTTTCCACAAAATCAACTAAATTATGAAATCAAGCATGACGGTGAAGGAAATCATGAAAACATGCATGATGCCTAATAATGCAACTAAAATGAGCCTAAGTCTAACAATAATATGAGTAAAAGGGGTCATAAAAATAGTACTTTTGAACACTTAACACACCCCCAAACTCGAACTATTGTTTGTCCTCAAGAAATGCAAAAACTAACAATTACCTACCAAGGCTTTAATCATCAAAGACATGCTTTAAATTTGCCTTCAAACCTCAAAACCGTGGCACAAAGTATGATCACCTTTTAAATTTTTCGGATAGTACAAAAAAAATTTCCCGGAACCAAACTATAATGCTTGTGACAATGTGTGTGCGTAGTTGTGTACAAGTTGATTTTCAAGATTCTATGTGAACAATATGCTTTTATCAATTTAATTATCAGGGTATTTATTTTTCTTTTTTTACTAGAGCCAATTTCGGGCACCTCTAGTAAAGCAAACAATTTCTTTTTTAAAAAAATTTTGTTGACTAGAACCAATTTTGGGCACCTCTAGCGATATCTTTAATATGCAACTACTAGAGCCGGTTTTGGGCACCTCTAGTAAGAAATTAACTTTTAATTTTCAATTGAAATTTACCCAAATTTTAAGCAACCTGAGTTCACTAAGTTTCTTTCAATCAACAAGCCACAACCGTGTTCATAATATTTAGCATCATAGTAAAATTCTAAGTTCTTTTCATGCAATCCTAAAATTTAAAGGTTCTTTCAATTAAGTGTGCAGTGGCAAAAATTCATCATCGGATATTCAACAAGTTCAAGCAATTAAATCTAATCAAAGGCATGGCAAGTAACATATGTAACATATACGCAATTACTAAAGATGAATGCAACTAAACATGAAACTAACTAGAAACAAACACCCCCAAACTCGAGAGAAGCATTGTCCTCAATGCATGCAAAAATTAAAATAAAAATCAAATGAGTTAGTCGGAAAGGTCGTCACCTTGAATGATGCGTTTCCTTCGTGCCAATTGCTTGGTTCGTTTGCCGATTCGTGATGGTTGAATGTGTATGGCTGGTGTTGCCTCTTCTGCGGCAATTTCCATGGCATCCTCAGTTGCCGAAGTAGGGTTTAGCTGCTTGGGCATTAGGACTTGCCGAGGCACCGAGAATTGCCGAGGCAACTTTGGTTGCCCGGGCAAGCTTCGTTGTTGGGGCTTTCTTTGGCTCTTATTGTTCCTTAACTGGTGAGGAATTGCCTTGATATTCTTGGCCATGGTGATTGTGGTTGTGGAATCAAAAACAAAGAAAAAATGTGGAAAGATAAAGATAAAAAGAATAAAAATTAAACTAAAAACTTACTTTTATCCTAAAAATAAATCTAAAAATAAGATAAGTCTAAAAATATAAAACTAAAAGTAAATAAGAAATACCAAAGAAGAGCATGGTTATGCATCTCCTAAAGTAACTACTTCCTTGTCGAGCTTAACACGGTTGCTGGCATAGTGCTTTAATCTTTGTCCATTAACTTTGAACTCATGCCCGTCAATGGTGGACTTGATTATCATGGCACCATAGGAGAAAGGTTTGACGACTTCAAAAGGCCCCGGACCATCTCGATTTCAATTTTCTTGAAAAGAGTTTTAACTAAGAATTGAAGAGAAGAACTAATTGCTCGGGCAGAAATTACTGCGGCAATAGCTTCTTATCATGCCAACGCTTCATTTTCTCCTTGTAGATTCTCGCGTTGTCGTAAGCTAAGGCACAGAATTCTTCAATTTCGTTAAGGTCCAGTAATCTCTTTTGTCCAGCACTCTCCCAATCCATGTTGATAGTTTTATCGCCCAATAAGCCTTGTGTTCGATCTCTACCGGTAGGTGGCAAGTCTTGCCATAGACAAGTCTGTAAGGTGACATGCATAAAGGCGTCTTGAATGTTGTTCGATAGGACTATAGTGCTTCATCAATTCTTGCTAACCAATCCTTTCGAGAAGGATTGACAAAATTTTCAAGGATAACCTTCAATTCACGATTGGAAATTTTGGCTTACCCGTTTGTCTGTGGATGATATGCCGTGGCAATTTTGTGCGTCACTCCAAATCGCTCCAGCATTTTGGCAATTAGCCTATTGTCAAAGTGGGTGCCTCCATCACTGATAATTTCCCTTGGTGTTCTAAATTGTGTGAATATATTTTTCTGCAAGAATTTCTGCACAGTCTTGGAATTGTTACTGGGAATTGTAGCTGCTTCTACCCATTTAGACACGTAGTCCACAATAAGTAGGATGTATACATTTTCGAACGAGGATGGGAAGGGTCCCATGAAATTGATCCCCCACACGTCAAACAACTCGACCTCAAGGATATTCTGTAGTGGCATCTCGTGTCGGCGTGAAATATTCCATGTTCGCTGACATCGATCACATCTCTTGTAGAAGTCTTGAGCATCTTTGTAAAGTGTTGGCCAATAGAAACCGGATTGTAATACTTTGGTCGCGGTGCGAGTTCCTCCAAAATGTTCTCCATAGGGTGAAGAATGACATTGTCGAAGCACGTTTTGCTGCTCTTCCTCGGGGATGCATCGTCTAATAACCTGGTATGCACATTGTTTAAATAAAAGAGGCTCGTCCCAATAATAATGCTTAGTATCATGTCAGAACCGCTTCTTTCTCTGGTGAGTAAGATCATGAGGTAAAATGCCACTAACAAAGAAATTCACTAAGTCTGCATACCATGGAATTGCCAAGGCAAATGTTGCTGTTGTTGCCATGGGTATTGCCGAGGCAGTCCCTACTGTGGTTGCCTGGTCATCGATAGTTGGGGTTGCCTGGGCGATTAACAACTTCTCTTCTGGGAATGCATCATAGATTTCCACGTTTGTATCATCGTCTTTTCCCCGTTCTAGTCGTGACAAATGGTTGACGACTTGGTTCTCGGTACCCTTTCTATCCTTAATTTCAATGTCAAACTCTTGTATAAGTAAAATCCAATGAATTAAACGAGGTTTGGCATCTTTCTTAGCAAAAAGGTACTTAATTGCCGAATGGTCAGTATGAACAATTACTTTGGTCCCGATCAAGTATGAATGAAATTTATCAAAAGCGAAAACTACAACTAGTAACTTTTTCTCCGTAGTGGTGTAGTTCACTTGAGCTTCATTAAGAGTTTTACTAGCATAGTAAATCAAATAAAAGATTTTACCTATCCGTTGACCTGGTACCGCCCCTACCGCAAAGTTGCTTGCGTCACACATAAGTTCAAAGGGTAATGTCCAATCTAGTGGTACAACAATAGGTGCTGATGCAAGCTGCTTCTTCAAGGTTTCGAATGCTTGGACACATGAATCATCAAAAATTAAAAGCGTTGTCATGTTCAAGCAAGTTACACAAAGGTTTAGAGATTTTGGAAAAATTATAAATAAACCTCCGGTAGAAACCTGCATGACCGAGGAAACTTCGAATTCCCTTGACCGAATTTGGTAGTGGTAATTTTTTGATCACTTCCACCTTGGCTCGGTCGACTTCAATTCCCTTGGAGGAGATCTTGTGACCGAGCACTATACCTTCATCTACCATAAAGTGGCACTTCTCCCAATTGAGCACTAGATCAGATTCTTCGCATCTTGCCAACACCTTCTCCAAATTGCCGAGGCATTGTCAAAGTCATTGCCGAAGATAGAAAAGTCATCCATAAAAATCTCAAGGAAGTCTTCTACCATATCGAAAAAAATTGCCATCATACATCTCTGGAAAGTTGTCGGAGTATTGCATAATCTAAACGGCATCCTTCGAAAAGTATATATACCATACGAGCATGTGAAGGTGGTCTTTGCCTGATCATCCGGTGCTATGGCAATTTGGTTATAACCTGAGTAACCATCAAGAAAACAATAAAAAGATTTACCTGCAAGTCGGTCAAGCATTTGGTCAATAAATGGCAAAGGAAAGTGATATTTCCTAGTAGCTTTATTTAACTTGCGGTAGTCTATACAAACCCTCCAACCGATCATAGTCCTAGTTAGGATTAGTTCATTACTTTCATTGCTTACCACGGTTATACCTCCCTTTTTCGGTACACATTGTACCGGGCTTACCCATGTACTATCAGAGATAGGATATATGATTCCGGCATCAAGCCATTTGATGATTTCCTTCCTCACGACTTCCTTCATAGCATGGTTAAGCCTCCTTTGTGCCTCAATTTTCGATTTGTGATCATCCTCTAATAGGATTTTGTGCATACATACTGCCGGGCTAATTCCCTTCAAGTCGGCAATTGTCCATCCTATTGCCTTTTTGTGCAATGCCAACATGTCGATCAACCTCTTTTCCGGTTCAAGCTACAACTTAGAAGAAATTATTACATGTAAAGTGTTATCGTTCCCCAAGTAAGCATATTTCAATTGCTCTGGCAATGGTTTCAATTCAAGAATAGGAGGTTGCTCAACAGAGGGTTTTTTGATTTTACCTTCCTTACTTGAGTAGTCCAATGGTTCAAAATACTTACCTAGATGACTTGCTATCCAATTGGCTTTATCCTTCTCTTCATTATCTGGCTCTTCAAAATCCTCAGGTTCGGCAATACAATTGTCAAGGCAACTGTTAAGGCAATCTTCTTCCATGTCGAAATTGAATTCAGTTGTGGCTTGGATGAATTGGCACTCCTCTGGATCGTCAGCATGCTTAAGGGTTTAGAAAACATTAAGCTTCACTTTCTGGTCGTTTACCCTCATGTGAGTTCTTCTTTTTCGACATTGATCAAGGTTCTTCCTGTTGCTAGAAACGATCTCCCAAGAATAATGGGTGCGAACTCTTCTGCTTCACAACCTAGAACAATAAAATCAGGGGGAAAAATAAATTTACCAACTCTTACCAGTATATCCTCGATTTTTCCCTCTAGATGCACGTAGGATCTATCAGCAAGCTGTAGCATAACTGTTGTTGGTCTTGCCTTCCCGATTCCCAATTTCTGGAAAACTAATTTTGGCATCAAATTTATGCTTACTCCAAGATCACACAATGTCTTCCTGACATAATGGTTTCCGATTAAACATGGTATGGTGAAACTGTCGGGATCTTTAAGCTTAGGTGGCATGCAGTTGTGCAACATGGCCATGCATCCTTTCGTTACAGCAACAGTTTCAAATTCTCCTAGCCTTGTTCGCTTGGAGATAATGTCTTTAAGGAACTTAGCATAGTTCTGCATTTGCTCCATTGCTTCAACTAATGGCAATTTGATGTGGACTTGCTTCAAGATGTCAAGGAACTTCTTGAATTGGTATTCTTGCTTTTGTCGTTTCAACCTCTATGGGAATGGTGGTGGAAGTCGGATGTCCTCAATCCGTTCTTTGCATGGGAATTTGATTTGAGGAATTGCTTATGCATCAGGACTTGCCGAGGCATGCTTGGTTGTTGAGGCGATGACATTAGGTATTCCGAGGCATGGGTATCTGGTATTGCCTTGGCATCAGGGCTTGCCGAGGCACGAGCTTGTGGAGTTGCCTTGGCAATTTCCGGCTCGTCGTTTTTATTGGAGGTTTTGTTGTTGGATTCATCTGTCTGGATAAGGGGTTGCTCTCCTGGTCGGTTTATTGGCTGGCTAGGTGCATCATTAAGCTTTAGTCCACTCCGGGTGGTGATTACTTTACACTGCTCATGGTTTATTCTTTTGGCGACCTCAGTATCGTTAGGTAAACCTCCTGGTGGTCTCATATTCAAGTTCTGAGCGAATTGTCTGACTTGTGTCTCTTAGGATTTCAAGGCTGCCTATTGATTTTGCAATCTCATCTCAGTCCTGTTGATAAAGGCATTAGTACTTTTCATGAAATTTCTATTCTTAGCCATATAAGATTCAGTTTTTAACATGAAAGCATTGAGAGAATTTCCCAAAGAACCGGATGGTGTCGATTACTTCGGTATCTGTTGTCGTGGTATGTTCTACTGGAATCTTGATGCTTGTGTGTTCTGACTGTTCTGATTAATGGCATTGTTTGGGTTGCTCCATGAAAAATTAGGGTGCTTCCTCCAGGCTGGATTGTATGTGTTGGGCATCACATTGTTGTTCCAGTTGTAGTTTCCAACGTAAAAGCTAGATTCTGGGTTCTACAGACACTCAAAAGAAGCATGGTTATCATTACATAAATCACAAATTGAATTTACTACCTTGATCTCCTGCGTGTTGTCAGTTCGCTGCATGTTCTTAACCAAGTTGGTTAATGCGGCCAATTGTGCAGAAATAGATCTTGATGAATCAAGCTCATTTATTGTGGCGTTGCGCCTGACTATTCCCCTTCGGGTGATTGGGAACTGATAATTGTTCTTGGCAAGACGATTCACAATCTCTATCGCTTCCTCAGGTGACTTGTTGAGGAGTATGCCATTTGTCGAGGCATTTAGCATCATCTTTGTTGGCGTGTTAACTGAGTTGTAGAACATCATCACTTGCGTCCACAATGGGAATCCGTGCATGAGACAGTTGTGTAAAAGCTCTCTGTATCGCTCCCAAGCCTCGTACATGGATAAATCATCTGCCTGCCGAAAAGAAGTAATATCATTACGCAACTTATCAGCCATATTTGTAGAACTAAATATAGCAATAAAATCATGACACAAATCCCTCCAAGATCCTATAGATCTGGATGGAATACTATCCAACCACATTTTTGCCCTATCCCTCAGTGAATAGGGAAACAATTTCAGCCTTAGGATATCTTCATGGACTTCTTGTAGCTTGAATGAATTGCAAATCTCCAGGAATGATTTGAGATGTTGTTTGGCATCTTCAGTTGTCGAGTCGCCAAATTTTCCAATTGTGTTGATCATGTTGAACATCACAGGTTTTAACTAAAGTGGGCAGCTTCTATCTCTGATACGACAACTCCTGGATTGAGCCCATTGAGATCTTCCTCTCAGTAGTCTCGGATAGGTCTATTACGAACAGGTTGTACAGCTGGATTTCCTCCACCTCTTGCTACGGCATTCTGGTTGCCATTGGCATGTAGATTACCGATTGGGTTACCTTGTTGCTCTACCATTGCTGCTCGTTGTTCTCGTCTTCTTTGATGAAGAACTCGTTCTATCTCAGGTTCAAGTAGGTAGTCTTGTGATGTTGGTCTTGCCAGGTCATACACAGATGCAAAACAAAAGTTGTAAGTCCCTTGAAACCGATTAGAAATAAAACAAAAATAAAAATAAATAAAGGTGCAAGAAATTAAAAACAAAGTCGCTATTGCCAATCCCCAGCAACGGCGCCAAAAACTTGTTGCGTGTTTAGAGTGCTTCACAATTTGTGCAAGTATACACGTCGTAAGTTATAGTATAGTATAATATAGTATAGTATAGTATAGATATCATCTCCACAGGGATTGGTGCTACTTTGGGAATCTAACTTCTCGCACTGAAAGTAAAAACACAAGTAGGTGATAGTATGAGTTCTAATTAACAAGTAAAATAAAAGAGCAATTTAAATAAAATAAAGATGTAATTAAATAAGAGAGAGTAGGCCGGGTTATCGTGAGTCGTGGTGTGATAATTGAATGGATTGTCGTGGTAATTGAGTGTTAAAGTAGCTCAATTTCTCAACAATTGAATCCAGTCGGATTGCCTTGGCAAGTCTGCGATTGCCTGGGCAATTAGGAATGGAGCGATTTTCTGGGCAATTGGGCAACAACCATCAAAGTTCGGCGAAGCGCTCTTCAATGGTTTCTCGTTATCCCTAACTCAAAAAACTGTTAATTGTGCATGCCTTGATAATACATCCCTGCATGAACCAAGGGTGCACAACAAGCTATCTTGCGCTCCTTTTAGCCGTTGGAATTCTTAACTTATCCCTAAGTCGAATTAGTCTTCACCATCGATTGATTGTATGACAACCATGCTCATTCATTTCTTGAATCTAACTCCCCCGATATTAGATAAATGGATGAATTCACGAGATCCTCTCCCAATTCACTCGAAGAATTTAAGAACCAAAAATGAACAAACTTTGAAGTAAAATTGCAAACTCAATACCTAAACAAATCCAATCATTTTCACAACCACAATAACCCAAGCCAAATAAGTTTTGTTCATGACTGGGCACAAAATAAACTCATGAATAAAATCCCTAAACATGAATCTAATGGAACAAAGAAAGAAGAAGAAATCGAAACAACCCTTAGGGTTTTCTCTCCCAATCGCACCTCTCTTGAAGTTGGTCGCTAGGGTTTGTATTTATAGGAGATGGCTAGGTCAAAGTCTTTCTTGAGGGGGAAGTTAAGTTGAAATTAAATACAATATAATAAAAGAAATAGATCTCTTTTATTTTATTATTTTATTCCTCCTAAAAATCCTCTTAAATCTCTTAGAATTTGATCTCCCTTTAATCTCCTCATAGTACTTCGACTCCTCTCGGATTTCTTGGAATTTTCGACTATATATAGGGCTGAATCCATGGAGAAATCGACTGCTTCCTTGTTTCCTTCATTGCCTTGACAATACTTGCCCGAGCAATTAACCTGCATACACAAAAACACACACCAACAATACCTTTTCCACAAAATCAACTAAATTATGAAATCAAGCATGACGGTGAAGGAAATCATGAAAACATGCATGAATGCATAATAATGCAACTAAAATGAGCCTAAGTCTAACAATAATATGAGTAAAAAAGGGTTACAAAAATAGTATTTTTGAACACTTAACAGGTTTCAAAAATGGTCACGACGGCTTGGCGACTTTGCTGAGGATGTAAAATTGAGAATCAGACCTAATTAATTAATTTCACGTGGCATTTTGTCATTTCGAGCGAAAATTTGAATTTAATTTTTTCAGGAATTGTTGGATGATTTTTTAGGAAGAATGGGGGTAGCTTTTGTGTATGATATATATGTCATTCATGCATAAGCCCTCGACCCGCGCTTTTCACCCTTAAGTGGGAGCAAGACATTATCCAACGTGAGGCTCTCCACATCTGAGTTCAAATTTTGTTTTCTTCCGGTATACTAACCTTATGCACCGTGGGGCCCACGCCTCCATTATAAGGGACCTATGCTACCGAATTGATGTTTTGCTGTCGTAGTAGACAGTAACAACAGTTCAGGAACCCAAAGTCTAGAACACAACCCACATTCTGTTATCTAGAAACCTACCCCACTAGAGCCAAACAGGGACCTGGGATAGGTGTTGTTGGTTTAAATACATTTCTCTGGTTATTTTCTCTGCTCAATAAACTACATTATTGTATCAATTTAAATTCTTGCCTTCAATATTATTTTACCATACTAACATTGTTTTTTTGTTTTTTTTCTTATCTTCTTTTTTATACAATTGACATCATTTTGCATACTCAGAGGTATTGATTCAAGGATCAGTCAAGCCAAGTAGTGTTCATAATGGCCAAGGGGTCTGATAAACAAGGAGAAGGCAATACGACAGTGTGAACCCGATCAGAGAAGACTCAATTCAAGAAAGGGGCATTATTTATGGGAAAGATATGTTAGGATGCAAGCAGTTACAAAAAGTTGTGTAAAGAGGCTAAAAGGGCAACAAAATAAGAGATTCAAGAATTGTCAGATTTAAACAGACGGATCAAACAAATATTAAAGGAAGGACAATCTTTGAATTCATAATTTACATCACAAGTTCCAAAGCTGGAGAAACTTATCAAAAGGGTACAATAACAAGAAAAGTCGATTTTTAGTTAGATGATAAAGAGCTGAAAAAAGATGACAAAATTGAAAAGTGACATACAACATTTGAATGGCCAGTTTGTAAGTTTTAGAAGGGGCATTACAAATTGAGGAGAAGGCTCTGAGAGGCAAGCTTGAGGTGGCTACCCAGACTATCTAAAGGCAGAATCATGAAATGATTAATTTCAGAAGCCAAGCACGGAGAATCACACAGTTTGCGTAGATTTTTTTATTGAAGTCATGAACCTGTGACAGTACCTTGACATCGACATTGGGCTAGGATACACGCTAACTCAGATGCTGAACGAAATGATTTATCCAGGAATAGGGGTTGAACATTTTTGTAATGAGATTGTCTATTTCTTGTATTCAACCTTTTGCCTAATGAATATTGCTTTAAAGACTAGTCCTTGAAAATTGATAACTCGTGCATTCATACATTGTATTGCTTAATTATTGCATTTTAGAAGATCATCACATTTTTTAAATAACATCATAACATTGCATTTTGTTTAAATAATATTGCATTATTTTTTAGATAATAGTGTGAAAGCTAAAAAACCAATATTTTGAGAAACATGGGCAATAGGCTTGTTAGGGTTAGGCAATCTCAGAAAGTTGTTGAGGATGGCTTGGGTAGTATGGTGCAAAAATTGATCAGTCCCAAAATGAGGTGGTAACTCGAGCTTTCACATTGCTTGAAATTAGGAAAGTCGAGAAAGAAAAAGTTTCAGATAGAAATACCAACATTGGTGATCAAGATGAAAACTTATCTCACATAAGGGTTCAACCTGAAGGATCAATTCCGAAAAAGGTTTAGAGTAGCACATTCAGAGTAATAGTCAATGATTCAGAGAATTTGGAAACAAATTTTGGAGATGATATTCCTAGCCTCGGTGCACTAACGGGATTTGACAGAGCTAAACTGAATGTCATCAAGCATACAAATACAGGAGGTCCAAGTAAAAGCCATAATTTTGATGTTTGCTCCAAACTTGTACAGTTTAGGGGTTGTGAGACTGATAAAGAACAAGATGATTCCAACAGAGTTACAGAACTGCATAAGTTTCTAGAATGTTCCTCTAAAGGAATAAAGATCTAGAATTCAATTAATGCCAAAAATCTTCTCACAATAGAATTACCTCCGTCAAAGAAAAGAGAGGCAGCAAGCACAAAAATAAAAGACAAGGAGGATGAATGGTTTAGCAGGAAAATGGAGACAATTATTCCTATCTCAATACCATATTCAGATATTTTGCCGTACCTTGTACAAAACCATTGGTTGATAATGGTTCCAACGAAGTTTTATAAGTCTTTCTATGGCATAAGAAATTCTTGCAGTTATTATTGTGGAGACTTTAGTCACTTTGTGAAAGATTGTATGTTTCTAAAACACATAGTCAATGGCCTCATCAGGAATGGACATTTATGTTTTGAGAATGGAGAACCCCGAATTCCATAAAAAATCGGTATGTGCTAGAAGAATCGAGATAAAAGAAAAAGGGCAGAATTTACAACAGGCTTTTAGGGGCAATTCGTTATAGTTCAGGGTTTACCAGAATGAGAGTAATGTTTGGACAACTACCTCCTCAAAGTTTCCCTTACTGAAAAATACGCCAAAGTTAGAAGCTCAAGGTGCTCTTGTCAGTGGAAAATCAAAGACTAAATCGGATCTCATTCACATATATTGTCGTGAGCTGTACTTCAAGTTGCGTGAAGCTTCGCCACAACATGTCAAATTTTCAAAGCCTCATCATCCAAGTTGTTACAACACCGGGAATCATTGTGAATGTCATAATGGAGTCCTTGATCATGATATTGAAGATTGCTATACTTTCAAGCAACAGGTTCAAAAGGTCGACACTAATAGCCAGCCCATTAAGATTTGTAACCCAAGAGGTATTCATCTGATTGGAGCCAATACAATTGGGATACCTGAGAGTCAAGTGTTGGACGGTGTTAAGAAAAAAGAAGAAGGGAAAGATCAAATCGGTCGAGAATCGATAGCTGACAATGAAGAAACCTCGAATAGACATGATCACTGAAAGCTTGAACAAATCCAACCAAGAGCAGGAAAAGCAGAGTTCATTTAGGCGTCGACCAGAAGAAGTTGTCAATTTCTACATGTAAATGATCAAATACTATACGAAAAAGAGCAAACAATTGATTGAAGAAACAAGGAAACTCATTGATAGGATGATCTTAATTCAGGGGTCGGTGAGAACAACATATTAAACAAGATAAAGCATGTCATTGTGCTGGCAAAAGAAAGTGAAGAATTGTTGAGTCTAAAATTCACTCAAGTGTTACTTGAATAAAGATAGTTTGATCAAAGGAGATATGTCTGTAGTTTTAGGACCATTACAGAATAATACCCTAAACCATCCCAAATGCTTTTGCCCGCGAGCATTGGGGGTCCTTTGTAAGGGAGGTTATTCAGCTTATTTGTATTAGATGCTTGTTTCCTACATAATTTTTCTCAAATAGCAAACAATTTACATTTGTTGATTCTTTTAATATTTCATTTATTCTTTGTCATGGGTTAGTTTTTGTTCTATCGTGCATATATGTATATATCTTCATAATTGTTTCAGGTCCTTGAACATCCGTTGCAAGAGTAACCAAGAATCAAATTCAAAGATCAATTCTGAAATATGACCATCTTCTAAGTTATTTAGGTCAACGAGAAGTCATTAATGAGTGTTCAAGAATCATGGGAAGATCCCAAATACAAACTCTGAGTGACTTTTCCTCTCAGGCATTGTTGATTAAGGTCCTTGAATGAAGTAATAACCCAAAACATCTACCACCTGAAGACCGTTTTTCTTTGAAGATATTCGTATATGGGAGGAAATTTGGCATTCCTTCATTTCCCTTCACAAAGAAGGAAAATAAGAAAATATCATTTGTTGTCCCCTTTTGAGACTGATAGTTTTCTTTCGATTCAACCCAAACCAAGGATCACCCTCACACTAGAGGCAAAAGAGGATGTGAATTTGTTTACAAGTGAAATATATTTGGTTTTGATCATACTATGATAAATGGTGCCTTATGAATTTGGAGCAAGAAATAAAGTCGATGTTTTGAGTACAAGAGCAGGAAAGGCAAATTGAATGAAGTTAAGTATTTGAAATCAAAAAAGAAAAAAAAGAGAAAGAGAAAGAAGGAAAGAAATAGGGAAAAAGAAGAGAGAAAAGAAAGAAACGAGAAAAATGAAGAAAAAAGAAAGAAAGAAAGAAAAAAGAACAAAGAAAGAAAGAAAAAAGAAGAAAAAGAAACAGTCAAAAGTTTGTGTTCCAAAGTTAACAGAATCAAGTTGAAAATTACTGACATGAAAGTTGAAATAATTGAAAGAGAAAACACTAAGTCGAAAAGTGCAAGGAAAAATAATGGGCATGTGTGAGATCTTTCATTCAAAAATCTCTATCTGAAAGAGTCGTGGAAGATTGATCATCTTTGTACTCGAGGAAAGGAAATGAACTCTAGGGTAATAACCCAGAAATGAGCAGTCTAGAGTGATCCAAAGAAAAGAAAGAAAAATAAGGAAAGAGTATTTCATACGAGCATGTTCAGATCAAAGAGTTCAAAAATAGTTTTTCTCAAAAAAATGATCCTTGGTTTTATCACCCTTAAAACACTATTTTGAGCCTATATATCATTTCTTTCATAGCCGTGAGCCATAGCCCCATTACAAGCCTCAAAAGACCATTTTGATCATATATGAGTATTGGATTAAGGGAAGTTTGTCTTCAGAATATATCCCGCTTATCAGGATTAACCTTTCTTCAAGGATTTCTAGACTTCTAATGCCTGATTGAGATCAGAAAAAAGGGAAGGATTGGGTTGGTGAGTTAGTGAGGTACAGAGTGCCACTTAAACGGGATAGAATTAGGCATATGGGAAATGTTTCTCTCGGAAGTCTGATAATTTGGAATGGGTTACATTTGAGTTGATCTTTGCCAGGTTTGGTTCAAAGACTGTTGCATTTGGTATTTAAGGGTCTAATTTTGGTTTTGTTTTCTCATGTTTTCCATGACTCATCAAATTGTTCCATCTTCTCAAATTTATTAAGATAATATTTTGAGCCTTTCACTTATAGTTTCAACAAGCATCTTGCATATAAACTAATTAGATACAAGAAAAGCAAAAGATTTCATGGTGTATTATTATGATGTACTAATCCTTTAAGTGCAGGCAGAATAGGAGGTGGTCTCGATACTTGGTTAATGATGAAATGTATAACGAGGAAAAGAGACACAACTCTGGATGTCAAAAAATATATCTGACCAAAGCCGCAAGTAGACAAAACAACAAACTCTGGGGGCAAAGAGAGAATAGGAATCATCTTCTGGGGCATTGCAAGATAAGAGAACCTTGTGAATGTGAAAGTGAGCAAATATGGTAGTTGAATTCAAGAAAATTATAGAAGAATGTGTTCTATTCCAAAGATGACGGTCTCTTTTCAAGAACCATGACTCGTGGATAGTAAAGAATGGAGTATAAAGTGAAGATAGTGCTAGATATCACCCCCAACAAGTAAACAGAAATAGGCTTTCATACAATGAGTGACCTGGAACTGATATTAACAATAAATTTTGTCACCCGAAGAACAATAATTTTTATCTCTGTGCTCATGCTGGTATGATTAGATCCACAAGGCCAACACATTTTCATGTACTCTAGGATCAGGTTGGATTTTCGGCAAATGGCTTGCAAGAACTTGTCCATTCTCTGTCTTATGTATATTAAAGAAGCGTCATTCTTATCTCTGTTGTTGCTTTTATTTGCTACACCTATCTTGCAGTATCTCAGTTGGGACAGCCTATGAAGATGCTTTTGAGACATTGTCGAACCATGGTGATATTACTGCATTAGGAGTCCTTGCCGTCTTTCAAACTTCCCAAATTGAATGAGAATATTCGCAGCTCCATATTTTTTTGTTGAGAATGAAAATTTGATCCATTATTTTGTAGAGGCTCTTGGACTTGGAAAAACTTTAATGTTAATTAGGAGTAGGCTTGTTTCAGACCTTTTTATCAAGCTTTTAGGTGATTTCGATGTTATGTAAACATGAATAGTTGTTGACTTGTCAAGGTTCGCTTCTCTAGTAACATTGTCGGCCGGGTTAAGGTTTTTGAAAAAAAGTGAAAAAAAAAGAAAAAGTGAGAAAAAGAAAAAAGAAAAAAACTGAGGTGAAAACCTGAAAAGGCGCCTTGAGAAAAAAGAAAGAAGAAAAACCAAAGTGCAAACCTGAAATGGTATTTTGATAAAAACAATCTAAAGTGAAAACCTGAAAATGCGCTTTAGAGCAAAAGATGCAGAGACCCTAAAGATTGAACCTGAGTGTGAGATGGGTTACTTTGGTAGCAAAATGAGTGTTTGAAAAATGGAGCAAAGAAATTTTGAGCTTCCCTGAAGATGAAAGCTTAACCAAGTGGTCTTCAATTGACAACATTCATGCATCATATATAGTTAGGTATCCATAAAATAGAGGCATGCTAACTCATACATTCCAAGCATTTTGCATATTTTAGCAGGAATTAGCAGAATCAGTAAGATATGAGAAAAGATCTCAACTTGCAACTTCAGAATTGGAAGAATAGACCCAGACACATGTGTTCCAAGAAAAAGGAGAGTCGATTAATGAGAGAGAGGTAAACTTTATGTGTCGAGGCCAGAAAAAAAGAGATTAGTGGGGCATTATTGTGCATAAGAGTGCAGATCAGAATAGAAAAAAAAGAATGCAGGGCTCAGAAAGAATTTAATATTTGCTCAAGAATGAAATGAGCTCAAGAACAAAATCCTAGGGCAAGCTTGTTGGAGCATGAAAACAATAAGAGCTTAAGTTAGATATTAAGAAGATCAAGTTGAACAGGATTTGACAAGAACAATCTAAAGAGATAAGAAGAAGGAAAAGAGTTCAACAAAAAATTCTGAGGCAAAATTTGTTGCAGCATGAAAACAATAAGAGTTTAAGGCAAGATACAAGAAGATCAAGTTAAGAAAGGTTTGATAAGAAGGATATCAAGAAATGAGGTGCAAAGGCAAATCTCAAGAAGATTAGGTTAAGAAAGATCTGATAAGAACAATCTCAAGAGATGAGGTACCGTTGTAACAGAAGTAGAAAGTTCAGTAGAGAAACAAAGAAGATCAGAACTCATCCCAGTGGTCCTCAGTTGTCACAATTCATGCATCATGTAGTAAGGCATCTGTAAGATAGGAGCATACTAATGCATGCATTCAAAGCATTTCACATATTTTACAGGAATTTACAAGAGTCAGCAAGAAACGAGCCAAATTTTAATCTACAGCTTCAAGATTTAGGAAGAAGATCCAATAAAGAATTGCAAAGATTTCAACCCGTTTGAAGAGGTGGATTTCAAAAAAAAATTCAACCCGTTTGAAGAGGTAAATTTAAAAAAAAAAAATTCAATCCGTTTGAAGAGGTGGATTACAACAAAGTTTACCAGTTCGTTTGTAGAGGCAGATTTCAGTAAGATTTTCTGATTGTATGTACAAGACAGTTAGTACATTGCAATCCTAAATCCTTCGGGTCATCAGTAAGTCTTTCGGGCATGATGTTAAGTCCTTCGAGCCATTGCCTTCGGGAGTGATGTGGTTGTTTGCATATGAAAGGAAGTGCATTACAATTCTAAATCCTTCGGGACTTCAGTAAGTCCTTCGGGCATGATGTTAAGTCCTTTGGGCCATCGCCTTCGGGAGTGATGTGATTGTTTGCACAAAATAGACTGTGCATTATAATTTTAAGTCCTTCGGGTCATCAGTAAGTCCTTCGGGCATGATGTTAAGTCCTTCGGGCCATCACTTTCAAGAGTGATATGATTGTTTGCACAGGAAAGAAAGTGCATTACAATTCTAAAGCCTTTGGGTCATCAGTAAGTCCTTCGTGCATGATGTTAAAATCTTTCGGGCCGACACATTCAGAAATGATGAGAACTTTTTAGATGGCGTCACAATAAGACAGTTGGGCATGATATTGACAAAGATGTTAATCTTTTGGGACCTTAGCTTCAAAAAAAGAGAAGAAAAGAGAAGAAAGAAAAAGGAAAAGAAAACAAGGAAAAACAAAATGGTTCATGGATAGAAGCACAAAAAAGATCAGCTTCGGGCATAAATGAGGAAGATTTACGGTTTAATTGATCAAAAGTTTCAGCGTTTCTTGTTGAAACTTGAATTTTGCAGGTCATATTAACATTCTCAAGAAGAACGAAGGGTTCCTAATGAGAAGAGCTCGTTAGTTCAATACTTTTGCAGAAAGGAGGATCAATATTTCAAGAAGATTGAAGAACTCCCAGTAAGAAGAGTTCACAACGGAGCTCCTAATGTGAAGAGTTCGCTCAACAAAGAATGAAGAACTCCTAATATGAAGAGTTCACCAGCAAAGATAGGGCTCTGAATATGAAGAGTTCGTCCAACAAAGACAAAGCTCCTAATGTGAAAAGTTCGTTCAGCAAAAAATAGAGCTCCTAATGTGAAGAGTTCGCTCAGCGAAGATAGAACTCTAATGTGAAGAGTTCACCCAGCAAAGAGAGAATTCCTAATAAGAAGAGTTCGTCCCCAACGAAGATAGAACTCCTAATGTGAAGAGTTCACCCAGTGAAGAAAGAATTCCTAATGAGAAAAGTTCATCCCCAGCGAAGATAAAACTCCTAATGTGAAGAGTTCACCAGATGAAGATAGAATTCATAATGAGAAGAGTTCACCCAGCGAAGATAGAATTCTTAATGAGAAGAGTTCGCCGAGTGAAGATAGAGTTCTTAGTTAGAAGATCTAGTTTAGACCCTACGACGGGTGGCTAACGATGGAATTTGGTCGGTGAAGGGTGGATTCAGATCAAACCGAGAATATGCGAAGAACAAGGCTTGAATATTGATAAAAATAGAGTTTTGATCTATTTTGGATCATAGTTTCTAGGTAGATTGTGTTTGTAAAGAGTGAGAATAGAGAGAAAATGGGATATGAATGAGGGTGGGCTGAGAACAAATGAAGTAAGAAAGAAATTTTGGAGAAAAAAGGGTTTAAATATCCTTGCCAAAATGTGGTGTTTTGGTGATGGGTTAAAGGGACGCGCGTGTTGACCCGGATAGGGTCTACGTATTGAGTTTGAACCGGGTCATAAGGGTTTGGGCGGATAGCTAGCCCATATGCTTTTTTGGGGCCATTTGTAATCAGGGCTTAGGTATTGGGTTATAATTCATTTGGGCTCCTATTTGTTTTCTTTATAAAATCATATTTAAGCTTTCTTTTTTTAATTTAGCCCTTGATTTAATTTGTTTAATTGTTTTAATTATATGTGTGAATGTTTAAATATCAAGCATATAGTATATTTGTTAGGGCATTTTAATCACTTAGTATAAACAATTAGAGTATTTAGAGTTTAGGTTCTTTAATTCATTTAATAAATTAAATAGGAAGATAATTATAGAAAATAAATGAATATTAAATGAAAACTAGGATGTTCTAATTTGATTAGTGTCTCAATGTAATGAGATGTTAATCAAGGGAGCATTTTAGTAGAATATTTAATATTTCATTTGAACCTAGAATATTGTAATCACACATAGATAGTTTAATTAAAATAAAATTAGGATAAGATTTAAATAGTTAGTGTCACTAAATGATTAGGAATATTATTAATTTAGGGCCTGGTATGGATAGTGCCCACATATTTGGGTGTTATCACATAAATTCCTAAATTGAATAATATTCACATATTTTTAATTAATAAATTAATTGGAGCCCTAGTTAGGTTTGAACTTAAAATTGACAAGGAAATAAACAGACATGCATTAAAAAACTTTTGTGTTGAGATATAATTTTGAATATAAATTGAAGTATCCTAAAGTAACTGGATGTTTCAAAACTAATATTCGCTAAAATGTATTTTCTTACAAAAGGATATCTCCATTCGGAATAAAATTCATTTAACGATTAAGGATTCAATTAAATTTAAATTATTGTTCGAAATGCCAAAATGCCACGTGAAATTAATAAGGTACCGATAACCGGCGTTTGTGGGGGTGCTAATCATTCCCCACACGTAACCGACTCCCAAACCCTAATTTTAAATAAATAAATCTCTGGTGGTTTTTATGGTATCCGGTTTACCAAAGTGACCGGTGGCGACTCCAAATTGATTTTTAAGAATAAATAAAAGGGTAATCCGATTTAAAATGAAAACCCTAATTTTCAAGATTAAATGAATTAAAATGAACAAAAATACCCTAATTTCCAAAAGAATCAATTGCCAGGCTATTTTCCCATACATCAGTTTCAAAAATGGTCACGACACTACATAACTCATAAGAAACCAAATGTAAGAAAAATTACTTATGCATAACATGCAGGGCAAATTATATAAACATATAAATGATACATCACTTACTCAACAAAGATTTTGGTTTCTTCACAATTTTCTAAAACGTACGTCCTAGCTTGAGCCCATTTTGTCAAACTCAATTCTTCGTATTGTTTTTCAAGTAACGGCCTACCAACTTGAGAGAAAACAAGTATCCTTGGATGTGAATGGCTTTCACTTCCTTCAAAATTTCTTCCAACCCGATTCAAACTAGTTTTAGTTTCACATAAATACCTACAACAAAAATATACCACTTTCTTGCATGATATATTCTTCAACAATTGAACTTTTTGGCCGAGCTTTGTTTCTCACATAAGTTTTTAGCTTACGTAAGAATAACTCAATAGGATACATCCACCGAAACTGTACTGGTCCCGTAAGTTTCGCCTCACTTGCTAAATGAATTATTAAACGTACCATAATATCAAAAAAAGAAGTAAATATCTTCTCTAACTTACACATGGTTAAAGGAATTGGCTGTTCAAGTATCTCCAAGTCCTTGACATATAATGTTTTAGCACACAACTCTCTGAAATAAGTACTCAACTCATTCAGTACTCCGAATACCTCCTTAGACAATAAACCACGTAGAGATAAAGGAAGATATCGATGCAAAAATACATGACAATCATGACACTTCATTCCATAAGTCTTGTAGTCATTTAAATTTAGACAACAAGAGACATTAGAAGAATAACCATCTAGAACTTTAAGATCTTTTAGAAATTGTTAGAAAGCTCATTTTTCATCTTTTGAAAATGTATAACATGCAGGGCGAAACACATACCTACCATTACTAGTAGAAGTAGCATGAAGCTCAGGTCGTATGCCCATATACTCCAAATCAGAACGGGCATTGATGTTATCTTTTGTTTTACCCTCGATGTTTAGTAATGTCCCAAGCACATTGTCAAAAACATTTTTTTCAATATGCATAACATCCAAATTGTGTCGCAAGTTTAGCGTTCTCCAGTAAGGTAATTCGAAAAAGATGTTTTTTTCCTTCCAATTACCAAGTAATGGAATTTCACCTCGCTTTTTTTTCTTGATTTTTTACCAAAGGTCACCTGTATATGATTAAAATTATCAATAATGCATTAGATACACCAAACAAATATTAAAATAATAATGAATTAAAATGAAATGAGAAAAAATAAAGTTTCACATGTGAAAATTGTTTATATTTCTCAATCACACCATCCCCACACAATTGCTTAGGTGCACACCGTCTTTCTTTTGTTCCATCAAAGGATTTAGCATTGTTCCTCCATGAATGATTAAGTGGCAGGATACGACGATGAGATAAATAACATGTTTTACGCCCATGTCGAAGCCTATTAGATGATGTATCCAGATTACAATTAGGACATGCTAATTTTCCTTCTGTACTCCATCTTGATAAGTTAGCATATGCAGGAAAATCATTTATGGTCCATAAAAGAGCTGTATGCAATTGATAGTTACTCTTTGAAGATGCATCATATGTCTCCACTCCTTTCTCCCACAGTTCTTTCAACTCATCAATTAAAGGTTCTAAAAACACATCAATATCATTTCCAAGAGCTGTAGGACCAGGAATGATAAGCGACATCATAAAATAAGGGTCTTTCATGCACATCCATGGTGGTAAGTTATAAGGAATTAATACCATTGGACATACACTATACGAGATACTCATATTGCTAAATGGATTAAAACCATCACTTGCTAAATCAAGTCGAATATTACGTGGATCTAGCGCAAAAGAAGGATGCAATAAATCAATTTTTTTCCAAACCGCAGAATTTGCTGGATGTCTCATAGACCCATCACTACGAGGATTTTATCTGTGCCATCTCATCTCTTTAGCAATATTCGATGACATGTATAACCTCTGCAAGCGTAAAGTTGCTGGAAAATATCGTAAGATTTTTTGGGCAACCGTTTTCTTACAACCTTGTTGATTAGTCGTATTTCCATCATTCTTCCATCTTGATTCATCACAAGTTGGGCAAGATTGAACATTCTCATATTTCTTTCTATAAAGGATGCAATCATTTACACAAGCATCTATCTTCACATATGTAAGCCCTAAATCTTGTGTAATTTTTTTACTCTCAGCCAAAGATAAAGGAACTTTGTTACCTTTAGAAAATACTTTGACCAGTATTTTTAATAAAGCATCAATTTTTTTTGCACTAACACTATAAAGACACTTGAAGTTCAATATTTGAACAATGAAGGATAATTTGAAAAAAAAAATTACAACCAGGATATAGATTTTGTTCTACTTCTTGCAATAATCTGTAAAACTTAGCAGCTTCATTATTTGGATCACTGGTACTTACATTGATAGGCTCATTACCTTCTATGCTAGTATTAAGACTTGCTTCGATGGGATCATCATTTGTTTGAGCATTAAAATTTCGAGTAAAATTATTAGCAGCACATCCAAAGTCAAACACCATATCATGTATTCTATCTTGATCATCACCATCCTCACTCCCATAAGCAAGTTTATCATCACTATGTTCGTTAGAATCAAACATATTCTCTCCATGGTGAAACCATTTTGTGTACTCTCTATTTATCCCATGTACGATCAAATGCTCATAAATAGATTCTCGTGTCCTAAATAAATTATTGTTACACTTTTTACATGAACAACGAGCTTCCCTTCCTTCATCAATTTGACCGAATGTAAATTCAAGAAATTCATTAACTCCTTTTTCATACTGAGGCAATCGTCTATCAATAATTTCCATCCAACTTTTATCGATAGCCATTATCCTACAATAAAAAAGATTTGTTATTGAAAGAAATTTTATTTAAAGTTTTTATATAAAATTTAGAAACTATAATTAATGATAAATTATACTATAGGAATATAATTTAGATATATATGAAACAACTTTGAATCTCTACTAACTAAAAGACTTAATTGAGTTAGTGTTATGGACTGCTTTTGCATCGTACCCAAAATAGAAAATTTATTGTTTAAATCCTTTAAAATTTAATTACCTGATTTACTTAAATAAAATTTAATATTTTTAGATTAAAATTTTATTATTATTTTATTAAATTAATTGATTTATTTTTAAAAAAATTAATGTTTAATTTTACAAAATATTATTTAATAAAAATTTAAAATGATATATGTGAAATCTTATTTACTTATGTAAAATTAATTTCTATCATATCTTATTTATATAATATATTTTAGAAGTTATGTATTATTATTAAAAAAATTATCTCAAAATTTAAAACTATGAATGCTTACAAGCTACTGAAATTTATCTAATTATCTATTTACATGTACAAAATATATAACTAAATATGAACCTAGTATATAATATATTTAATATTTAATTTTAAGAATATCATTTAATATAAAAATTAAAATGATATAAGTGAAACTTTATTTACTTAAAAAACAATAATCTCTATCATATCTTATTTTAAAATTTAAAAAGTAGATGAAAATATATTTTAAAAGTTTTCTATTAATAAAGAAAATTTTCTCAAAATTTAAAACTATTAATGCTTACAAGTTATGAAAAATTATCTATCTAGTTTCTATCCACGTGTCTAAAATAATTTTTATCATATAATATCATTAATTATACCATAAGAATCTAGCTTTGAAATGTTTGAAACAATTTTAGATCTCCAATAACTTAAAAGACTTAATTGAGTTAGTGTTATATATCGCTTTCGCATCCTACCAAAAATAGTAAATCTATTGTTTAAATCCTTTACATTTTAATTAGTTGATTTATTTACATAAATTTTAATATTTTTAAATTAATTTTTTTATTATTATTTGAGTAAATTAATTGATTTATTTGAACAAAATAATGTTTAATTTTACACAATATTGTTTAATATAAAAGTTAAAATGATATATGTGAAATCTTATTTAATTATAAAAAATTAATTTCTATCATATCTTATTTTTAAATTTTAAAAAGTTAGATAATAATGTTAAATTTTAAATATATTTACAAATATTTATACGTACAAGAAATTTTCATTTTTATTGATGTCAATATATTTTTTCTGATTTATCCTTAGTAGGTCTAAAATTGCAATCAAATTTTTATTTTCAAATCATTACCTTTATCTATTAGGAAATAATATGATTCGTGGAATTTATTTTTCCCCAAAAGTGATTATCATTTTAAATTATAAATATAATCTCCCTAACAAACTATATAACAAAATATGAACCTAATTTATAATAAAAAATAATGTTTAATTTTCATAATATCATTTAATATAAAAGATAAAATGATATAATGTGTAATTTATATTGCCGGTTGTATTGCTTCCGTGCTTGATTGCAAATTGATTTTGGTTTGTCGTGGATCATGGCAGATTTTCGTTAGAGTTTTTTTAGGCGGTTTTGTGGTCTGTGTTTCCTACTATAACAAATTGATTAAATCAAGTTGTTATTGTTTTATAATAAATATTATTGTCTATAAACACAACCACATTCAATTATTTGAAAATTTAAATTGAGCTTTTTTTATCAAGTATGATTTCATTAATACGAAAATCATGCAAAATACTCGCGTGAGCCTCGTTAAAAACCTCCCTACACCAAAATGAAGGAAAAGAATATCACACGTGAATACAATGAACAAACAAAAACAGAAGCACGAGAAACTACAGAGAACCAACACTAAACAAGTCCCACAAAGTCAAGCCAAAAAACCAAGCAACTACCAAATAATACCAACCTAACAGCAAAACATGCAAACACCATCCCCAGCCCCTAAATATACTAATATGGATGCAAATTGCTATTAAATTTGATATTTTTTTATTAAATAGAGATATTATATTTGCAAATATCGAGATTCAAACTCATAAAAGATAAGATAATATAAATATACTTAGTCATTAGACCAATTAAAAAAAATCTCAATTTAAATTTGATGCGGTGTCAAATGCTCAAATTAAAATATCAAATTTAATTACAATTTGAATTTGCTATGATATCCTAACATGCTCAAATATTTTTCAAATTCAAAACCAAATTATAATATTTTACTAGAAACTTAAACTAATACGCTAAGAAAAAACGCACGAATGGCTCCCACTTATAATATTTAATTTAATTATTTAATTTTACATTATATAAATTTAATCCATTTTTAAATTAATTACTTTATGACTTTGAAATTTTCTTTTGCACATTGCACGATCTAAGTGGTGTGCATGTGCTTCATCTTTATCCGCTACTTTTTAATATAAATTTTTTAAAAAATAACTTTTCTTTAGTTTTATTTTAGTGAAATTGTTCTTTCTATTTTTGAAGAATTTTAGTAAAATTGTTCCATCTATTTTGATTTTTTTTTTTAATTTCAAGGGACAACTCTCTCTCAGGTACGATTTTTTTTCAAAGAATAAAGAGATTATATTTCTTGGCTTCTTCAATAATTTTTCACATTATGTATGACTTGAAACATTTATTTTAAATACACTGATTGTGTATTTATAATAATTTATTATATTTATTTTCGTAGTTGATTTATTTAATTAGTTTCTATGTATGACTTGAAACATTTATTTTAAATACACTGATTGTGTATTTATAATAAGAGATTATATTTATATACTTGTTCATATGATTTTTTATTTGTTTGTATTTATATCTTTCACAGACTCTTGTTTCACTTCCTGCTTGTGTGATGATAGAAAAAAAAACTGGACTTACCTTAGTTCTTAGTTTCCAAGGAAACAAGCCAAACATAATTGGTACCTTATTTAAGGCCTAATTGCAAAGCATCTTTATTGTGTATAAAGTATTTGTGTTGTCACTCAATTCACCATATAACTCAATTTACCATGTAATAAAAATACTTGAAGAACAATAATGTTGTTTGTTTTTTAATATTAAATTCCTACTCAACAAGCTGGTGTACTTGAGAACTCGGATACTAGCCGTAGACAAGAAGCATCAATGTTCACTTTTACAGGTAATTTGATTTAAACAAATTATTTACTAAAATTGAAATTTAATATTCAAATTATAAAGATGATTTATGAAGTCATAACCCTGCTTGTTAATGGTAAAACTATGATTACCAAAATTTTGAGAATTGATCTGATTCTCTTTTCTCCCTTTGGTACCTTCTCGATCTTATTAAAATTTACCATATCATGACACCAAAAAACACCAAGCTCTGTTATATTTTCCCCAACAACCTAGCTAGCCTACATGTTTTACAGACTCTTGTTTCCTTATTTTGTTGTCATTTATGCTTTATAGTTTGTATTTGTTAAGAAGTTCTAAACCTTGTGCCTTCTTTCATCCACTGTCAATTGTATTAATAGAGTTGAGTGTATTATCTGACCAAAAAATAATTCATATGATTATAAGTTTTATATTTATAGTTAGTTTATATATAGAGAGAGAAAATCAAACTTCTAAGAAAAGAGGATGGGGACTAACTACAAATGCAAAGCTTATAAGAAAAAAGACAAAAGGTCAAGATCTCGATATTCAATTTCCGCCTCTGTACAATAAGGTATGTGATAAGCATGCCAACCTTTTCAAGGCCGAAGTAACAAATTATGTTCGCAACATGCACCATTTCACGTCACTAGTTGGAAAGAAATTCCAAAAAACAGCGTCAAGACATTATGGCTCGTTTTAAAGGTATGATTTTCATGTGCATTGTTTTTCATAAAACACACGAGCATAAGTATGATCCTTACAACATAGGTGATGCACATTTATTTTAAAAATTATTAGTATTTATAATTATTTGATTTTTAGGATAAACTTAATTTTTCCGATAATGTATATCCTTATGTAATGAAACAAGTACAAGCTCAATATAAAAATCGTCAATATCATTTATATTGGCGTTATCTGAAGCAACCATTGCCACTAATCAGCGTGATTTTATTCCCAGTGTTTGAACCAGTGCAAAATTTGGATGACCAGGGGTGAAGAAGAAGATGCCATGTTATTTGGATGAGGATATATATTACATTTGGTGTTTATTATCAATGTATAGAGGTTGGTCTGGTGGTAATGCATTGAGTTTTTCTCCCTAAAGTCTTAGGTTCGATTCTCAACCCTTCTAGAGAAACCCTTTCATATTGTTGTTACTTGATTTTTACCTATTTAAAAAATAAAAAATTAATACAAATATCTTTTCGAATAAAATCCATCTTCAAAGGAAATAATAATAATAAGCTCATTTAAAATAAAAAATGAAGAAAATATGGTTCATAAAACCCATTTTTAAAAAATAACCCAAAATAAATCCATTTAAATAAAAAACACTAGAAAAATAATAAATAAGGAACTCATTTTATTTTTTTAAGAGGACCAAACTAACCCATTTATCTTTTTTTAGGATTATTCGAGATTGTGGGATCTGGGGTTGAAAGGGTCAAGGGCTTGGATCGAATGAAGAAAAAAAGGGAAAAGGGGACCAACCCGCGCCGCCACGCACCTGGCGCATGCGCGTCACGCGCGCGGGATTGGCTCCCCAAATCCCCTGCTTCGAACGGCAGGAGGCCAGCTGCCGGTGCCGATTGCGCCGTCCCTGGGTCACGACGGCCGCCGTGGTTGGTGCCGGTCAACTCGCCTCGGCAGGCTGAGTCCAATGCCGCCGACCCCGTCCCTTGCCGTCGTCGGTAGCTCGTCAATTGAAGGGGAAAAGGGTTCAAACCCTAATTTAATTAGGGGCAAAATCTCCCAAATTGGAGTCGAATCAGATGAAATTCGGGATGAATTTCGATAAATTAAAGTTGTGCTGATCAGATTGGATGATTTTATGGGACGAAAATGGGGATTTTGTCCCCAATTTGCCTTGAATCCCAATCCCCCAAACCCTATAAATACTGCCCAATTTGCATTATTCAAGACACTGAAATTCATCCGAAAATACCCATAAAAATACTCTGAAAATTGTTGGGAAGTTGTTGGAATTAGTTCGAGTTTGGAGCGGCAATATTTGAATTTTCGAGGAGGAAAAGCAAGCATTTTTGCCACTTTGTCGGTATAATTTCTTCCCTTTTTCTTTTCTAATTTTAATTCTGTTTTTATTTGTTCATTCTAATGTTCTTACTTTCTTCATATTATGTTCATATAATTTTATGTTAATCTGGGTTTGTTCGATTTAATCTTTTTATTATGTTGTTTTCTTGTCTAATTATATTAAAAAAAATAAAAGAGATGAGACCACCGCCGGCGAGCGGCTGCCGGCACGGTAGCTCTCCTCCTTGTTCATCCCTTTTGATGAACACCAAGAACTTTTTTTATTAAAGAATGGTGTTTGATCCATTTGTTTTCTAAAAAATGAAAAGATATTGTTTGTGGGCTTTAAACCCAAATCATTTTGGACAACTTATTTTCACCTATTTCTTTTTTACTTTATTTAAAAATTCCGAAAATGAAAGAAATATTTTTAGAAACATAAAATAAATATTTTTTTTAAAAAAGAAAAGAATAATAAAGAATCGTTCTTTTAAGATAAATAGATAATTTTTAATACTAAAAAAACTAAAAAAAATTCGTTTTCTTAAAAGAATGTATTTTAAAAGAAACAATAATAAATGTTTTGAAACATTTTAAAAATATTTTTTTAAAACATAAAAACAATGCAAGTTTAAAAAAAAGGTTTTCAAATATAAAAAGGGTAAAAATCTTTTTAAAACATAAAAAATGACAACTTTTTCAAACAAAAAGTAGTAAAAGTTTTTAAGTAAAACAAAAATATAAAAAGTTTAGTTTTAAAAAAAAAACTAAAAACATGGAAAATGTAAAATAAAAATGTTTTAAGCTTCGTGAATTTTGTCTTCTTGTCTTGTTGCCTTAGAATTAAGTTGACTTTAGGAATAGGTCCTTCAAAGCTTAGATAGAGATTTTCTTTGTAATAAAATTCCTTTCACAATAAATAAAACACACTTAATTAGATTTAAACCCCATAAATAGGTTAAAACATTTAGAATTCTTTAGGTTTGTAAATAATAATTTAGAATTAATAAAATTCCTAAAAAATTAATCGTTCTTTGTTTGTCTGTAAAAAAGTAAAATTTAATTAATGTGGTGCCTTACTAAACGGAAATGACGGGTTAGCGCCAACAGTGTTGGCGGTGATTGGAGTTTATTTTCGTGTGGTAAGGCCGCTAAAATGGAATTTAATTCATAAACGAACAATAATTTAAAGCTCTATAAGAATTCGCAAAATCTGACTTTTTAAGCCTTTTGTAATCGACAAGGTAGCGATTTTTTGGCGTTGTGGGGGTGCTAACCCTTCCCCACGCGTAGCCGACTCCCGAACCCGGTTTTGTGCTTTTGCAGACCAAAAGATGTTATTTTGATAAAAATAAAATGTTTTTATTAAAATAACCCAATTTAGTTGATCCAATCACACCTTTTTAAAAAAAAAGATTGGTGGCAACTCCGTTGATTTTAATGTTTTTGCCTAAACGTCAAAGCTCGAGAGGGTTGCGACAGCTTGGTGACTTCACTGGGGAAAACTTTTTGTTTTTACAAAAAAAGAGTCAGGTCACAAGTCGATTACACTTTGTTTAAAAAGACAAAATTTGCGAATTAATACAGAGCTTAAAATTATTGTCCGTTTATAGATTTAATTCCATTTTACGCATTTAAGACTTGGTTTCAAGCTCTAGACCCGAGCTTTACCCCGTTCGTTTAAGTGGGGGAAACGCTATTGCTCTCGTGGGAATACTGATTCTCCGTATGGGCCTAATAAGTACCTTCAGGCTCATGCCCTATGTCTTCGTGTGGATACTGATCCTCCGTATGGGCATAGGAGTGGGTCGCCCTAAGTTGAACCTATTTCGTTTGAAGCCTATAATGGGCGAGAATCAGGGGCCTTGCTACCCTTAGTAGGGGACAGCAAGGATAATTTGGGAACCTTTTAGAACTAATCCCGTTTGAGAATCTAGAAGCCCACCCTTTTAGAGCCATGCAGAAAACCTAGGTGTAGAAGTTTGGTCAAGATTATTTCGTAGGGATAGTCCGTGGAGACATGTCCAGAAGTATTTGAATGCGGTGCCTGATTACTATTCATGCAACGGAATTATTTTGGACCTTTATGTCTAATCATGTTCTTAAAATGTGTTCTAATCATTTCCTTGTTTTGTATTTTGCAAAGAATAAAGAGATTATATTTCTTGGCTTCTTCAATAATTTTTCACATTATGTATGACTTGAAACATTTATTTTAAATACACTGATTGTGTATTTATAATAATTTATTATATTTATTTTCGTAGTTGATTTATTTAATTAGTTTCTATGTATGACTTGAAACATTTATTTTAAATACACTGATTGTGTATTTATAATAAGAGATTATATTTATATACTTGTTCATATGATTTTTTATTTGTTTGTATTTATATCTTTCACAGACTCTTGTTTCACTTCCTGCTTGTGTGATGATAGAAAAAAAACTGGACTTACCTTAGTTCTTAGTTTCCAAGGAAACAAGCCAAACATAATTGGTACCTTATTTAAGGCCTAATTGCAAAGCATCTTTATTGTGTATAAAGTATTTGTGTTGTCACTCAATTCACCATATAACTCAATTTACCATGTAATAAAAATACTTGAAGAACAATAATGTTGTTTGTTTTTAATATTAAATTCCTACTCAACAAGCTGGTGTACTTGAGAACTCGGATACTAGCCGTAGACAAGAAGCATCAATGTTCACTTTTACAGGTAATTTGATTTAAACAAATTATTTACTAAAATTGAAATTTAATATTCAAATTATAAAGATGATTTATGAAGTCATAACCCTGCTTGTTAATGGTAAAACTATGATTACCAAAATTTTGAGAATTGATCTGATTCTCTTTTCTCCCTTTGGTACCTTCTCGATCTTATTAAAATTTACCATATCATGACACCAAAAAACACCAAGCTCTGTTATATGTTTTCCCCAACAACCTAGCTAGCCTACATGTTTTACAGACTCTTGTTTCCTTATTTTGTTGTCATTTATGCTTTATAGTTTGTATTTGTTAAGAAGTTCTAAACCTTGTGCCTTCTTTCATCCACTGTCAATTGTATTAATAGAGTTGAGTGTATTATCTGACCAAAAAATAATTCATATGATTATAAGTTTTATATTTATAGTTAGTTTATATATAGAGAGAGAAAATCAAACTTCTAAGAAAAGAGGATGGGGACTAACTACAAATGCAAAGCTTATAAGAAAAAAGACAAAAGGTCAAGATCTCGATATTCAATTTCCGCCTCTGTACAATAAGGTATGTGATAAGCATGCCAACCTTTTCAAGGCCGAAGTAACAAATTATGTTCGGCAACATGCACCATTTCACGTCACTAGTTGGAAAGAAATTCCAAAAAACGACGTCAAGACATTATGGCTCGTTTTAAAGGTATGATTTTCATGTGCATTGTTTTTCATAAATACACACGAGCATAAGTATGATCCTTACAACATAGGTGATGCACATTTATTTTAAAAATTATTAGTATTTATAATTATTTGATTTTTAGGATAAACTTAATTTTTCCGATAATGTATATCCTTATGTAATGAAACAAGTACAAGCTCAATATAAAAATCGTCAATATCATTTATATTGGCGTTATCTGAAGCAACCATTGCCACTAATCAGCGTGATTTTATTCCCAGTGTTTGAACCAGTGCAAAATTTGGATGACCAGGGGTGAAGAAGAAGATGCCATGTTATTTGGATGAGGATATATATTACATTTGGTGTTTATTATCAATGTATAGAGGTTGGTCTGGTGGTAATGCATTGAGTTTTTCTCCCTAAAGTCTTAGGTTCGATTCTCAACCCTTCTAGAGAAACCCTTTCATATTGTTGTTACTTGATTTTTACCTATTTAAAAAATAAAAAATTAATACAAATATCTTTTCGAATAAAATCCATCTTCAAAGGAAATAATAATAATAAGCTCATTTAAAATAAAAAATGAAGAAAATATGGTTCATAAAACCCATTTTTAAAAAATAACCCAAAATAAATCCATTTAAATAAAAAACACTAGAAAAATAATAAATAAGGAACCCATTTTATTTTTTTAAGAGGACCAAACTAACCCATTTATCTTTTTTAAGGATTATTCGAGATTGTTGGATCTGGGGTTGAAAGGGTCAAGGGCTTGGATCGAATGAAGAAAAAAAGGGAAAAGGGGACCAACCCGCGCCGCCACGCACCTGGCGCATGCGCGTCACGCGCGCGGGATTGGCTCCCCAAATCCCCTGCTTCGAACGGCAGGAGGCCAGCTGCCGGTGCCGATTGCGCCGTCCCTGGGTCACGACGGCCGCCGTGGTTGGTGCCGGTCAACTCGCCTCGGCAGGCTGAGTCCAATGCCGCCGACCCCGTCCCTTGCCGTCGTCGGTAGCTCGTCAATTGAAGGGGAAAAGGGTTCAAACCCTAATTTAATTAGGGGCAAAATCTCCCAAATTGGAGTCGAATCAGATGAAATTCGGGATGAATTTCGATAAATTAAAGTTGTGCTGATCAGATTGGATGATTTTATGGGACGAAAATGGGGATTTTGTCCCCAATTTGCCTTGAATCCCAATCCCCCAAACCCTATAAATACTGCCCAAATTGCATTGTTCAAGACACTGAAATTCATCCGAAAATACCCATAAAAATACTCTAAAAATTGTTGGGAAGTTGTTGGAATTAGTCCGAGTTTGGAGCGGCATTATTTGAATTTTCGAGGAGGAAAAGCAAGCATTTTTGCCACTTTGTCGGTATAATTTCTTCCCTTTTTCTTTTCTAATTTTAATTCTGTTTTTATTTGTTCATTCTAATGTTCTTACTTTCTTCATATTATGTTCGTATAATTTTATGTTAATTTGGGTTTGTTCGATTTAATCTTTTTATTATGTTGTTTTCTTGTCTAATTATATTAAAAAAATAAAAGAGATGAGACCACCGCCGGCGAGCGGCGACCGGCACGGTGGCTCTCCTCCTTGTTCATCCCTTTTGATGAACACCAAGAACTTTTTTTTATTAAAGAATGGTGTTTGATCCATTTGTTTTCTAAAAATGAAAAGATATTGTTTGTGGGCTTTAAACCCAAATCATTTTGGACCACTTATTTTCACCCATTTCTTTTTTACTTTATTTAAAAATTCCGAAAATGAAAGAAATATTTTTAGAAACATAAAATAAATATTTTTTAAAAAAATAAAAGAATAATAAATAATCTTTCTTTTAAGATAAATAGATAATTTTTAATACTAAAAAAACTAAAAAAAAATCTTTTTCTTAAAAAGAATGTATTTTAAAAGAAACAATAATAAATGTTTTGAAACATTTTAAAAATATTTTTTTAAACGTAAAAACAATGTAAGTTTAAAAAAAAAAAGGTTTTCAAATATAAAAAGGGTAAAAAAAATTTTAAAACATATAAAATGACAACTTTTTCAAACAAAAAGTAGTAAAGGTTTTTAAGTAAAACAAAAATATAAAAAGTTTAGTTTTAAAAAAAACTAAAAACATGGAAAATGTAAAATAAAAATGTTTTAAGCTTCGTGAATTTTGTTTTATTGTCTTGTTGCCTTAGAATTAAGTTGACTTTAGGAATAGGTCCTTCAATGCTTAGATAGAGATTTTCTTTGTAATAAAATTCCTTTCACAAGAAATAAAACACACTTAATTAAATTTAAACCCCATAAATAGGTTAAAACATTTAGAATTCTTTAGGTTTGTAAATAATAATTTAGAATTAATAAAATTCCTAAAAAATTAATCGTTCTTTGTTTGTCTGTAAAAAAGTAAAATTTAATTAATGTGGTGCCTTACTAAACGGAAATGACGGGTTAGCGCCAACAGTGTTGGCGGTGATTGGAGTTTATTTTCGTGTGGTAAGGCCGCTAAAATGGAATTTAATTCATAAACGAACAATAATTTAAAGCTCTATAAGAATTCGCAAAATTCGACTTTTTAAGCCTTTTGTAATCGACAAGGTAGCGATTTTTTGGCATTGTGGGGGTGCTAACCCTTCCCCACGCGTAACCGACTCCCGAACCCGATTTTGTGTTTTTGCATACCAAAAGATGTTATTTTGATAAAAATAAAATGTTTTTATTAAAATAACCCAATTTAGTTGATCCAATCACACCTTTTTTTTTAAAAAGATTGGTGGCAACTCCGTTGATTTTAATGTTTTTGCCGAAACGTCAAAGCTCGAGAGGGTTGCGACAGCTTGGCGACTTCGCTGGGGAAAACTTTTTGTTTTTACAAAAAAAGAGTCAGGCCACAAGTCGATTACACTTTGTTTAAAAATTCAGAATTTGCAAATTAATACAGAGCTTAAAATTATTGTCCGTTTATAGATTTAATTCCATTTTACGCATTTAAGACTTGGTTTCAAGCTCTAGACCCGAGCTTTACCCCGTTCGTTTAAGTGGGGGAAACGCTATTGCTCTCGTGGGAATACTGATTCTCCGTATGGGCCTAATAAGTACCTTCAGGCTCATGCCCTATGTCTTCGTGTGGATACTGATCCTCCGTATGGGCATAGGAGTGGGTCGCCCTAAGTTGAACCTATTTCGTTTGAAGCCTATAATGGGCGAGAATCAGGGGCCTTGCTACCCTTAGTAGGGGACAACAAGGATAATTTGGGAACCTTTTAGAACTAATCCCGTTTGAGAATCTAGAAGCCCACCCTTTTAGAGCCATGCAGAAAACCTAGGTGTAGAAGTTTGGTCAAGATTATTTCGTAGGGATAGTCCGTGGAGACATGTCCAGAAGTATTTGAATGCGGTGCCCAGTTACTATTCATGCAACGGAATTATTTTGGACCTTTATGTCTAATCATGTTCTTAAAATGTGTTCTAATCATTTCCTTGTTTTGTATTTTGCAAAGAATAAAGAGATTATATTTTTTGGCTTCTTCAATAATTTTTCACATTATGTATGACTTGAAACATTTATTTTAAATACACTGATTGTGTATTTATAATAATTTATTATATTTATTTTCGTAGTTGATTTATTTAATTAGTTTCTATGTATGACTTGAAACATTTATTTTAAATACACTGATTGTGTATTTATAATAAGAGATTATATTTATATACTTGTTCATATGATTTTTTATTTGTTTGTATTTATATCTTTCACAGACTCTTGTTTCACTTCCTGCTTGTGTGATGATAGAAAAAAAAACTGGACTTACCTTAGTTCTTAGTTTCCAAGGAAACAAGCCAAACATAATTGGTACCTTATTTAAGGCCTAATTGCAAAGCATCTTTATTGTGTATAAAGTATTTGTGTTGTCACTCAATTCACCATATAACTCAATTTACCATGTAATAAAAATACTTGAAGAACAATAATGTTGTTTGTTTTTTAATATTAAATTCCTACTCAACAAGCTGGTGTACTTGAGAACTCGGATACTAGCCGTAGACAAGAAGCATCAATGTTCACTTTTACAGGTAATTTGATTTAAACAAATTATTTACTAAAATTGAAATTTAATATTCAAATTATAAAGATGATTTATGAAGTCATAACCCTGCTTGTTAATGGTAAAACTATGATTACCAAAATTTTGAGAATTGATCTGATTCTCTTTTCTCCCTTTGGTACCTTCTCGATCTTATTAAAATTTACCATATCATGACACCAAAAAACACCAAGCTCTGTTATATGTTTTCCCCAACAACCTAGCTAGCCTACATGTTTTACAGACTCTTGTTTCCTTATTTTGTTGTCATTTATGCTTTATAGTTTGTATTTGTTAAGAAGTTCTAAACCTTGTGCCTTCTTTCATCCACTGTCAATTGTATTAATAGAGTTGAGTGTATTATCTGACCAAAAAATAATTCATATGATTATAAGTTTTATATTTATAGTTAGTTTATATATAGAGAGAGAAAATCAAACTTCTAAGAAAAGAGGATGGGGACTAACTACAAATGCAAAGCTTATAAGAAAAAAGACAAAAGGTCAAGATCTCGATATTCAATTTCCGCCTCTGTACAATAAAGGTATGTGATAAGCATGCCAACCTTTTCAAGGCCAAGTAACAAATTATGTTCGCAACATGCACCATTTCACGTCACTAGTTGGAAAGAAATTCCAAAAAACGACGTCAAGACATTATGGCTCGTTTTAAAGGTATGATTTTCATGTGCATTGTTTTTCATAAATACACACGAGCATAAGTATGATCCTTACAACATAGGTGATGCACATTTATTTTAAAAATTATTAGTATTTATAATTATTTGATTTTTAGGATAAACTTAATTTTTCCGATAATGTATATCCTTATGTAATGAAACAAGTACAAGCTCAATATAAAAATCGTCAATATCATTTATATTGGCGTTATCTGAAGCAACCATTGCCACTAATCAGCGTGATTTTATTCCCAGTGTTTGAACCAGTGCAAAATTTGGATGACCAGGGGTGAAGAAGAAGATGCCATGTTATTTGGATGAGGATATATATTACATTTGGTGTTTATTATCAATGTATAGAGGTTGGTCTGGTGGTAATGCATTGAGTTTTTCTCCCTAAAGTCTTAGGTTCGATTCTCAACCCTTCTAGAGAAACCCTTTCATATTGTTGTTACTTGATTTTTACCTATTTAAAAAATAAAAAATTAATACAAATATCTTTTGAATAAAATCCATCTTCAAAGGAAATAATAATAATAAGCTCATTTAAAATAAAAAATGAAGAAAATATGGTTCATAAAACCCATTTTTAAAAAATAACCCAAAATAAATCCATTTAAATAAAAAACACTAGAAAAATAATAAATAAGGAACTCATTTTATTTTTTTAAGAGGACCAAACTAACCCATTTATCTTTTTTTAGGATTATTCGAGATTGTGGGATGCGGGGTTGAAAGGGTCAAGGGCTTGGATCGAATGAAGAAAAAAAGGGAAAAGGGGACCAACCCGCGCCGCCACGCACCTGGCGCATGCGCGTCACGCGCGCGGGATTGGCTCCCCAAATCCCCTGCTTCGAACGGCAGGAGGCCAGCTGCCGGTGCCGATTGCGCCGTCCCTGGGTCACGACGGCCGCCGTGGTTGGTGCCGGTCAACTCGCCTCGGCAGGCTGAGTCCAATGCCGCCGACCCCGTCCCTTGCCGTCGTCGGTAGCTCGTCAATTGAAGGGGAAAAGGGTTCAAACCCTAATTTAATTAGGGGCAAAATCTCCCAAATTGGAGTCGAATCAGATGAAATTCGGGATGAATTTCGATAAATTAAAGTTGTGCTGATCAGATTGGATGATTTTATGGGACGAAAATGGGGATTTTGTCCCCAATTTGCCTTGAATCCCAATCCCCAAACCCTATAAATCTCGCCCAAATTGCATTGTTCAAGACACTTTGAAATTCATCCGAAAATACCCATAAAAATACTCGAAAATTGTTGGGAAGTTGTTGGAATTAGTCCGAGTTTGGAGCGGCATTATTTGAATTTTCGAGGAGGAAAAGCAAGCATTTTTGCCACTTTGTCGGTATAATTTCTTCCCTTTTTCTTTTCTAATTTTAATTCTGTTTTTATTTGTTCATTCTAATGTTCTTACTTTCTTCATATTATGTTCGTATAATTTTATGTTAATTTGGGTTTGTTCGATTTAATCTTTTTATTATGTTGTTTTCTTGTCTAATTATATTAAAAAAATAAAAGAGATGAGACCACCGGGCCGTGAAATGTGGACCGCACTGGTGGCTCTCCTCCTTGTTCATCCTTTTGATGAACACCAAGAACTTTTTTATTAAAGAATGGTGTTTGATCCATTTGTTTTCTAAAAATGAAAATATATTGTTTGTGGGCTTTAAACCCAAATCATTTTGGACCACTTATTTTCACCCATTTTTTTTTACTTTATTTAAAAATTCGAAAATGAAAGAAATATTTTTAGAAACATAAAATAAATATTTTTAAAAAAATAAAAGAATAATAAATAATCGTTCTTTTAAGATAAATAGATAATTTTAATACTAAAAAAACTAAAAAAATCTTTTTCTTAAAAAGAATGTATTTTAAAAGAAACAATAATAAATGTTTTGAAACATTTTAAAAATATTTTTTAAACGTAAAAACAATGTAAGTTTAAAAAAAAAAAGGTTTTCAAATATAAAAAGGGTAAAAAAAATTTTAAAACATATAAAATGACAACTTTTTCAAACAAAAAGTAGTAAAGGTTTTTAAGTAAAACAAAAATATAAAAAGTTTAGTTTTAAAAAAAACTAAAAACATGGAAAATGTAAAATAAAAATGTTTTAAGCTTCGTGAATTTTGTTTTATTGTCTTGTTGCCTTAGAACTAAGTTGACTTTAGGAATAGGTCCTTCAATGCTTAGATAGAGATTTTCTTTGTAATAAAATTCCTTTCACAAGAAATAAAACACACTTAATTAAATTTAAACCCCATAAATAGGTTAAAACATTTAGAATTCTTTAGGTTTGTAAATAATAATTTAGAATTAATAAAATTCCTAAAAAATTAATCGTTCTTTGTTTGTCTGTAAAAAAGTAAAATTTAATTAATGCGGTGCCTTACTAAACAAAAAAGACGGGTTAGCGCCAGAAGTGTTGGTGGTGATTGGAGTTTATTTTCGTGTGGTAAGGCCGCTAAAATGGAATTTAATTCATAAACGAACAATAATTTAAAGCTCTATAAGAATTCGCAAAATTCGACTTTTTAAGCCTTTTGTAATCGACAAGGTAGCGATTTTTTGGCATTGTGGGGGTGCTAACCCTTCCCCACGCGTAACCGACTCCCGAACCCGATTTTGTGTTTTTGCATACCAAAAGATGTTATTTTGATAAAAATAAAATGTTTTTATTAAAATAACCCAATTTAGTTGATCCAATCACACCTTTTTTTTAAAAAGATTGGTGGCAACTCCGTTGATTTTAATGTTTTTGCCGAAACGTCAAAGCTCGAGAGGGTTGCGACAGCTTGGCGACTTCGCTGGGGAAAACTTTTTGTTTTTACAAAAAAAGAGTCAGGCCACAAGTCGATTACACTTTGTTTAAAAAGTCAGAATTTGCAAATTAATACAGAGCTTAAAATTATTGTCCGTTTATAGATTTAATTCCATTTTACGCATTTAAGACTTGGTTTCAAGCTCTAGACCCGAGCTTTACCCCGTTCGTTTAAGTGGGGGAAACGCTATTGCTCTCGTGGGAATACTGATTCTCCGTATGGGCCTAATAAGTACCTCCGGGCTCATGCCCTATGTCTTCGTGTGGATACTGATCCTCCGTATGGGCATAGGAGTGGGTCGCCCTAAGTTGAACCTATTTCGTTTGAAGCTATAATGGGCGAGAATCAGGGGCCTTGCTACCCTTAGTAGGGGACAGCGAGGATAATTTGGGAACCTTTTAGAACTAAATCCGTTTGAGAATCTAGAATCCCACCCCTCTAGAGCCATGCGGAAAACCTAGGTGTAGAAGTTTGGTCAAGATTATTTCGTAGGGATAGCCCGTGGAGACATGTCCAGAAGTATTGGAATGCGCTGCCCAGTTACTATTCATGCAACGGAATTATTTTGGACCTTTATGTCTAATCATGTTCTTAAAATGTGTTCTAATCATTTCCTTGTTTTGTATTTTGCATGTTTTGTGCATTATCATTCCATAATAAAGAATGAGTTGTTTCTTAAGATACTTGCTCAGTTAAAAAAAAACAAATTTGTGATCATGGATGAGAGACTTCTTTAGAAAGAGGAAGACAATGCAGATGTGTTTCACTGGTTTAAAGTCAACCAGCATGCATATGGGGATAGTCTGACGAGTGAACATGTGACTGAAACTTTCGAGTATGCCTACGTCATTGTTAAACAGAACAGTGTGCATGAATTATGGGATATCTGGGAGCATTTCGACTACTCAACCAAGCAATTGTTCCTTGATGCATATAGCGATATAGCTTATTTGTTAAATATACAAGTAGATGAGCCATTTCTGAAAGCACTTATCCAATTCTGGAATCTCGGGTACTGTTGCTTCACATTCAATGGTGAAGATAAGATGCCCACTTTCGAAGAGTATGCTGTACTTTTCAACCTACGTGGGGTAAGGAGAGACCGGGTCTATGCTAAGCCACCCAAGAAGAAGAATGTACACCTGAGACTTAAAACATTTGCTGGAATGGGAGATGAATGGGTCAATGGGCTTATTCAGAAAAGAGGTGGTAGCTTTTATTTTCCATGGTGGAGCATCTGAAATATCATCTCTACTCACCCCGATAGAGAAAAGAGGGTGGATCTATTAGCTATTGTGATCTACGGTCTGGTCATCTTTCCAAGAGTTCTGGGTAACATCGATGTGGCTATGTTGGATATTTTTGAGCAGTTGAAAAGAGAGACTAATCCAGTACCAGCAATGCTTGTCGAGACCTTCATTTCTTTAAATACATGCCGGAAGTTGGAAGGCGTGCGTTTTAGAGGTTGTGCTCAGTTGTTTCAGGTTTGGGTCATTAGTCATTTCTGGAAATGTCCAACTTTAGTCCTGCCCAACACACTCTCCTCGAATTTCTCTCCACTTCGCGAGTTTCTAGAGAAGAATTGGCCAGTTTTGAAGAGTAAGAAATGGACTGACATATTCAGAGATCGCCGGGATCAGGACATTGTCTGGAGGGTTTCGTGGTTAGGTCTCACTAAGGTTCCGTATAAATGTGGAGATTTTAACCATCTTATGTTACTTGGAATCTGGGGAAAAATTGGCTGTGCTCCATTGTTGGTTTCACGGCAATATGGTTCGTGACGGTTTGTTCCTTTTACTGTATGTCTTAATTCTACAAAGTTTGAGTTTCAGGGAGAGTTCAAAGAAAAGGTCCACGCCATCAACGAATCCTGGAAACAATGATATCGGGTGAAAGTGGAGCATGACAGTAGATGTATGGTTACCCCTGATTACGATGTCTGGAGGCGCATGATAATGAATGATAAGGTTCTACCTCCCACTGACCAGGTCAAGCCCATAGAAGAGCATCTAAAAGTGGTTCCATCCGAAGCTGATCTTTTGAGGGCTGAGCTCAAAAAGACCAAGGCTAAAATGGACTCCTTGCAGGAGCAGGATGAGAGAGAATTATATGAGGCGAGTCTGGATGTTAAGAAATACAAGGGAGAGACGGATCGTGTGACAGAGATGTACAAGGACCTAGAGCGAAAGTTCAAAATTCAAAGGGTCGATTTTCTGAAATTCCAGACTACAGTCAGAAATACAGATTTGAGGAAGAGCCCGGAACAGTGGAAGCAGGAAATAGAACAAGCTGTGAACAAGGAAAGGAAACATGGAAAACGGGAAATAGAGAAATACAAGTGGGCTCTAGCTGAAGAAAGAAAGAAGGGTAAACAGTCAGCTGAAAACAAAAATGGCAAACGGGTCCTCCAGAAAGAAAAAGATAGCATGGCCGCATGGAAGAGAAAAGTCCACGACAACAAAACCCGTTTGTTAGAGTCACAAGCTGGATACGATGAGACCAACAAGAAGTTGAAGCAAAACCAGGCTTTCGTGACTGAGTTGCAAGCCAAGGTAGCTGAATTGAACCATTCACTATATGAGTTTCAAAATGATGACACCTACATTGAGCTTCAAGCTAGCTTGAATGAAATTGACTCTCTGAAAGAACGAGTTGAAGAGATGGATGGCATTATTCAAGAGTACAAAAAGAGGATCCTAGTCCTTGAAGATGTTATTGATGGAGGAAATAACTATTGGTTCACCCTTCTTCGAGACAACGCAGAAGATTCCAAGAATAAGAGGAGTTTGATGGGATAGTTATGACTCAAATCCAGGATGTGGCTAAACATGTGAAGATGCTGGCTACAGAAGCTACTGCTCTACGCCAATATATCAGGCCAGTCGGAGAAGTTGGCCCCAGGCTTATGTGGTTGACCGAAAAGATGAATGAACTAGGTGTTAGGGTAGAGAAATATCTGTAAACATGTTTGAAACTTTGTAATAAAAAATCTTTCTTATTCCAATAAAAAATTGTTTGTTGAGCAAAGTTTCACAGAATCAATGGCCCTTCGTTTGCATACATTTGCATATTTTCTTCTGGTTTTTTTGTTATGTTGTCTTTGCATTAGTTTAGTACATAACATTACATGACATGATAAGAAATTAACTTAATTAAAACATGTGAAAGAAAAAAAAAGCAAACCCGACTCATAGCTACCGTACTCATTCCAGAACCAAAGCCATGAATACCGAAGAGCGATTAACATCACTGGAAGCTACCTGCAAAAGCACCCAGGAAAAGCTGGAGAAGCTAGAAAGTGATCTGAAGCAGGAAATAGACGTGTCACATAGGAAGACAGTCACCCAGATCGTAGCGTTATTAGGTTTCAAAAGCCCAAAAGAAGGAGAAGACGCAGATGCTATACCACAGTTTCCCGAGAAAGCTCTTAGAAAGCAGAAAGGGGCTAACCCACCTCAAGTCAAGCTCCCTTTTCATTTTGCTAAATCATCTGTTCGGGCACCGGCAGAACCCAAAGTCAATTACGGTGAAGCTCAAAACTTTGAAGTCCCAGATCTAGATGAGATTGCTGACAAGGAAAATGCAAACAGGATGTTGGAAAAGCGCTGTAAAAAGTTGGAAGAAATGATGAGAGCTTTCCATGAAGGAAATATGCATGGTGGTTCAGAGGCCAAGGACCTGAGCTTGGTGACTAATCTAATGGTCCCACCAAAATTCAAAACCCCTTACTTTAACAAATATGACGGAACCACTTGTCCAAATGCTCACCTAACCATGCACTGCAGGAAGATGTCGATGTACCTGGACAATGAGAAACTCCAAATTCACTACTTTCAAGATAGTCTGATTAGATCTGCATCCCGCTGGTATACCCAGTTGAGTCGAGAGAACATCCGAACGTGGAAGGATCTGTCAAGGGCGTTCGGTGAGCAGTACAAGCATGTCACTGACGTGACCCCAAGTAGACTAGTCCTACAGGGGATGGAACAAAGACACAATGAAAGCTTCTACTAGTACGCTCAAAGGTGGCGGGATGTCGCTGCACTGGTTCAACCACCGCTGTTAGAGAGCGAGATTACCCAAATGTTCATCGAAACCTTCAAGGGTGCATTCTACGATAGAATGATCAACCATGCGACCAAAAGTTTTGCAGACATGCTGATAAACGGTGAAATAATCTTAGCGGCGATCAAAAGCGGAAAGCTAGATGGAGGTGACGCCAAGAAGCCTTACAAGAAGAAGGACAACGGCATGAATATGACGAGCGCCAACAACCCCAATTATTCAAAAGGGGTAGTCTTGAATAAGCTCATTGCTCAGGTAACCAACCAGGTGGCCTTAAATCCACAAAAAGACGAACAAAGATACTAGGGAAGCAAGAAACCCTATTTTACGCCCATCCCCATGACGTATGTTGAACTCTTTTTAGAGTTAGTTCAAGCACAGATGGTCCTGCCATGACATGTTCCACCTTTCTCTCCCCCATACCCATCATGGTATGATGAAAAAGTCCAGTGCGAGTACCACGCTGGGAATAAAAGACATACTATCGAAAATTGCACAACTTTTAAGAGGGTGGTTGAAGATTTGCGAAAGTCAGGAATGCTATCATTCGACTCGTCTAACGAGAATGACAACCCACTACCCAATCACCAAAAGAATAGGGTGAATGCAGTGAATGAGGAAGATAGACAGATAAAGAAATATGTTACAGAGACTAAAGCACCCATGGCTTGGGTATGGGATCAGATGGTGGAAGCCGAGATGATAGAAAGGCCAAATTCAAAAGTGAAGGATGATAATGGGCTCTACTGTGAGTATCATCAAGAAAAAGGACACGAGACTCAGCATTGCAAGGATTTTAAACAGCTTGTCCAGGCCAAAATGGACAGTGGAGAATTGGAATTCTCCGAAAAGAGAAAAAAAGACCATACACCATGTGTGTGCACAATGGACGAGTCTCTTGCTAGAAGGAATTATGCAGGAATGAAGCCTTTGGTGATCAAAACCAAAGCAAAGGCTGTAGAGCCACAAAAGAACACGACTCCCTGGCTTATTATAAAGGCACATGCTTCCTTTCCATATAAGGATAGCAAACAAGTACCCTGGAATTATGCATGCTCGGTGACAACTCCGAGGAGCACATCATCAAAGGAAGAATCAAAGAAAAAACCAAAGGAAGAAACGAAATAAGAGCCAGTGAATCAGGTAGGAAATTTTACAATAAGTTGACAATGATATTCGCCACCTAAACCAAAAGACAAAGATACTGCTTAGAGAATGGCAGTGGATAAAGAACCAGAAGGAGAAAAGAATTTCTTTACGGAGAAACCTAAAGCACGACTTAAGCCGGTAAAGGAGTCAGAGGCTCAAGAATTTCTGAAAATTTTGAAGCACATCGAATATAGTGTGGTGGAGCAACTTCACAAGCTCTGAGCTAGAATTTCAATGCTCTCGTTGCTGCTGGGTTCAGAGGGTCATAGAGATGCCCTTCTAAAAATTTTGAACCAGATATTCGTACCAAAGGAGATATCGATGGACAAGATAGAAGGTTTGGTCAGTAAAATTGCTATTAATAACTTCATCACATTTAGTGATGAGGAGATTCTGGCTGTTGGGAGAGGATCATATAAAGCTCTCTATATCTCTACGCGCTGCAAGGGACACATGCTGCCAGGGGTCCTAATTGATAATGGATCAGCCTTAAACGTCCTGCCCCTAGACACCTTAAAGAAGTTACCAGTCGATAGTTCTCATATGACTGCCTACCAGAACTCAGTAAGAGCATTTGATGGAACCTAGAGAGATGTTATGGGCAAAATTGAAGTTCCCCTGCAAATCGAACCGTCAACCTTTGAGGTGGATTTCATAGTAATGAACATACGACCCAGTTACAGTTGTCTGCTTGGACGCCCTTAGATTCACACAAAAAGGGTTGTCCTATCTACTCTCCACCAAAAATTAAAGTTCATGGTTGGAGGCCAGCTGGTGGACGTAGGAGCTGAAGAAGAGATCATAGCCTCGGTATCAACAGATGTTCCATACATTCAGGTGGATGAAGGCGCACCTGAGTCCCACTTCAGAACGCTCGAACTTGTCAACGCCACATTCGTGTCTGAAGAAAGTGAGGTCCTAGAGCCAGAATTGTCTAACAATGCTAAGATGCAAGTAAAGCAGACCCTAGGAAAAAGGGGCGAAAGCTAGAAAAGGCCTTGGCAAGCAGCTTCAAGGGAGGCCATATCCAGTGATAATCCCTGACAAATGAGATAGAATTGGGCTAGGTTACAAACCCAACCCCATGGAAATGAGAGATGCAATTAGAGAGAAACAATAAAAGAGGAAAGCCCGATTAAGTGGAGAAGAAATGAACTGGAAACCAATGACCTTTCTGTCGGTGAGTTAAACCTTTGTATTAGGAGGAATAATGAATCCTGACACTTCAAACAAGGAGGAGAAGAAAGGAAAGAACAATTTAGAGAAGGTTTTTTGGGGAGCTGAACATTAACGCAATTACAAAGAAAGATGGGGGAAACAAGTACCTCTCCATGATTCGCCCTTGCTCAGAACTAAACAACTGGGCTGTAGAAGACATCCCTATAATTTTTAGGTCATCCACAGAGTAATACCCAAAACCAACTCATTTCCCTTTGGCCCAGGGGTAATTTGAGATCTCTTGTTAAGGGCTCTTGTTTAACCATTATGGTTCTACTTATCAATAAAATAATGTTTTCTTTAATAAACTTCGTGTGGCAAACGTTCTTTCCCTAAATACTTGAATACTGAAAATAGACCATAAAATAGAGTAAAAATGTTAAAAATACCAAAATCAAAACAAAATAATTCATTTCATTCATTTCTTTATTCATTTCTCATTGTATATTTGATCTTTTCCCTTGCAGGTATTCAGATATCAATGGTACTCATAACTCTGAATCTAACCCAGAAATTGACTTCGAGCTGCCTATGTGTTTAGAAGAGGTCAGAAACTGTGAAGATGAGGAAGAATACGATCTTCCCAACGATATGCTCAGGTTAATAGAGAACGAAAGAAAGTAGATTCTGCCCCACAAAGAATAGTTGGAAACTTTGAATCTTATGACTGAAGAAGAAAAACGCGAGGTGAAGATCGGTACCTCTATCATTTTTGAAACCCGACAGAGTTTGGTTAAGCTTCTACGGGAATATAAGGACATGTTTGCTTGGTCGTACGAAGATATGCCTGGACTGGATACAAACATTGTTGTGTACAAACTCCCTATTAGGCCAGAATGCAAACCCGTACAACAGAAGTTAAGAAGAATGAAACCAGAAATACTTTTGAAAATTAGGGATGAAGTCAAGAAGCAGTATGATGCCAGATTCCTAGAAGTTGTAAAATACTCAGAATATGTAGCAAATGTAGTCCTAGTTATAAAGAAAGGTGGAAAAGTACGCATGTGTGTCGATTATCGAGATCTTAATAGGGCAAGTCCTAAAGATAACTTCCTAGTGCCACACATTAACACCCTAGTGGACAACACAGTGGGGCATTCTCTCTTTTCCTTTATGGACGGATTCTCAAGGTACAACCAGATCAAGATGTGCCCATAAGATATGAATAAGACCACATGTATAACTTTGTAGGGAACATTTTGCTACAAAGTCATGCATTTTGGCCTCAAGAATGCAGGGGAAACGTATCAACGAGCCATGGTAACTCTATTCCATGATATGATGCATAAAGAGATAGAAGTTTACGTTGATGATATGATTGTCAAATCCCGTTCAAAAGAAGAACACATAGAGAATCTGGAAAAACTCTTCAAAAGGTTGAGAAAGTTTCAGTTAAAACTCAACCCAACCAAATGCACCTTCGGAGTTTGGTAGGGAAAATTATTGGGGTTCATCGTAAGTGAAAGAGGAATTGAGATTGACCCAGATAAATTCAAAGCCATTCAGGAACTCTAACCACCTCAAACACAAAAAGAGGTTTGTGGGTTACTTGGAAGGCTAAATTACATTTCTCGTTTCATCTCTCAGTTAACAGAGAAATGCAGTCCTGTATTTAGGCTACTTCGGAAGAATAACCCAGAGACATGAAATGAAGAGTGTCAAGCTGCGCTAGACGAAATCAGGAAGTAGTTGACGAATCCCCCTATCTTGGTACCGCCCGTTCCAGAGAAACCCCTGATCCTATACTTAACCGTTCGTGAAGATTCGATGGGATGTGTATTAGGACATCATGACGAGACGGGAAGAAAACAAAGAGCAATTTACTACCCGGGTAAGAAATTCACAAATTGCGAAACTAGATATTCCTCAATCGAGAAATTATGTTGTGCCTTAGTTTGGGCGTTAAAAAGGATAAGACAGTACATGCTATACCATACCACGTGGTTAATATCAAAGCTAGATCCTCTAAAGTTCATGATGGATGCGCCTGTTTTTTCAAGAAAAATGGCTCGTTGGCAAATGTTATTATCAGAATTCGACATTTAGTATGTAAGCCGGAAGGCTATAAAAAGAAGTGCAATAGCAGATTTCTTGGCAAGTCGTGTTTGTGAAGACTATGAGGCACTGAACTTTAACTTCCCAGATGAAGACCTGATGTGCATTTTGACTGACGAAAATGATAACTCAGAAGAATCTTGGGTAATGAATTTTGACGGTGTTGTAAACGCTTTAGGACGAGGTATTGGGGTAATCTTGGTTTCGCCAAAAGGGAACCATTACCCATTCACGAGCAGACTAGAATTCTTCTACACCAACAATATGGCTGAATACGAGGCTTGTATACTCGGTTTACGAGTAGCCATTGAAAAGAAAATTAAAACCTTAAGAGTCTTTGGTGATTCAGCACTAGTCATCTATCAGATTCGAGGAGAGTGGGAAACAAAGGACACAAAATTGGTAAAGTATCATAAACTGGTTCTTCAACTGATTAAAGAATTTAACAAGATTACCTTTAAATACCTCCCGAAAGAAGATAATCAAATGACTGATGCCCTTGCTACTCTAGCTGCCATGTTCAAAGCAAGTGAAGGCATGGAGATGCTGCCAATTAAAATGCAACTTTTTGACTCCCCAGCCTATTGTTGCAACTTAGAGGAAGAGACAGACAACATTCTATGGTATCATGACATCTTGCGGTATATCAAGACCCAAGAATATCCCCCATAGGCAACTGAGAATGACAAGAAGATGATCAGAAAGTTTGCTGCAGGATACGTCCTCGGTGATGAGATCCTATATAAAAAGAGTCATGATCAGGTGCTATTAAGGTGTATGGATGCCAAAGAAGCTCAAACAATACTAGAGGAAGTTCACGAAAGAGTTTGTGGAACTCATCCAAGCGGCTTCACTATGGCTAGACGGATCATGCGCTTTGGTTATTATTGGTCCACTATGGAGACAGACTGCATCAATTATGCCCGCAAATGTCATAAGTGTCAAGTCTATGCAAATAAAATTCATACACCACCTCTTCCACTCTATGTTATGACGGCTCCATGGCCATTTCAAATGTGGGGATTAGATGTAATTGGGCAAATCTACCCGAAGGCATCGAACGAGCATAGATTCATCTTAGTGGCTATCGACTACTTCACCAAATGGGTAGAAGTTGCATCTTATGCAAATGTCACAAGGTTTGTTATCTGCAAATTCTTGAAAAAAGAAATTATATGTCGCTATGGCCTACCTGAAAGGATCATCACCAATAACGCCTCTAATTTAAACAACAAGATGATGGATAGGGTTTGTGAGCAGTTTCAAATCAAGCATCACAATTCGGTGACCTATCGCCCGAAAATGAATGGAGCTGTAGAGGTTGCAAATAAGAATATCAAGAAGATAGTGGCAAAAATGGCTAACACTTACACCGATTGGCAGAGAAGTTGTCTTTCGCATTATATGCCTATAGAACTGTTGTACGAACCTCTACTGGGGCAACGCCATTTTCTTTAGTATATGGGATAGAGGTTGTGATACCTATTGAAGTTGAAATACCATCCCTCAGTGTCTTAAAAGAAACAGAGTTAGGAGAGGCTGAATGGGTCCAAGCAAGATACGGTCAGTTAAACCTCATCGATGAGAAGAGACTGAAAGCAATCTATCATGGTCAAATGTACCAAAAAAGGATAACACGGGCGTATGACAAGAAGGTCCACCCGCGAAAGTTCCGAGAAAGGGATTTGGTATTAAAGAAGATATTACCAATCCAAAAAGATTCTCGATGAAAATGGGCACCTAACTGGGAAGGGCCCTATGTTGTGTCAAAAGCCTTTGATGGAGGGGCATTGATTATGGCTGAAATGGATAGAGATGAGCTCAAGAATCCAGTAAACTCTGATTCAGTCAAGAAGTACTATGCATGAAGAGAAAAAATGAAAAAGAGGAAAAAAAGGAACTTAAAGTGAAAACCCGCAAAGGGCGTTTTAGGTCAAAGAAAAAGAAAAAAATTAAAGTGAAAACCCGCAAAGAGCGATTTAGGTCAAAGAAAAAGAATAAAGAATAAAGAATAAAAAAAATTAAAGTGAAAACCCGCAAGGGGCGCTTTAGGTCAAAGAAAAAGGAAAAAAAGAATAAAGGGAGGGCTCAAGGTGAAAACCCGCAAAGGGCATCTTAAAACCAAAGGAGGGTTCGAGTTGAAAACTCGCAAAGGGCGGCTCGAAATGTTGCAGTCAAGTTGGCAACAAAAGATTCCCATATAGACTCGGCATTTCAGAAAGAAGTTCACTCCTTCATACGTCCTTACAGTAGACAAAATCTTCTTATCAATGACAGCACTCGGGGTCGTCTCCAGGAGGTTCGGGCCTTTGATATCTGGATACCTATTTTTTTGACCTTTTCCTTTGTACCTTTCTTTCATGTTTTCCATAACATTAATAAGAATTTTTTTATGACCTCTTCCTCCAATTTCCCTCTTTTCCTTTATAAATGTCTTTTATTGGGATAAGAATCATTCGGTTGAACATTTTTAAAATGAATAAGAGATTTTCGCGTATTACTCTGTCAATAATATGAGAATATAGGGACTATGACATAGTTCGTTGCTTAGTTTTGAGCATTCGATTTGTTATGGTTAGGGGAATTTGATACCCAATTCAGAAGGAAGGGAATTTTAATCCAATATCACTCAAGGTGATAATTTTGATGGATTCATAAAGAGGCTTAATTGTATGCAGGATTGCTTGAAAGGCCTCTCACTCGATATTGATGTATCAACTACAATGATAGTTGAATTTGAGAAAACAAGGGATTCAAACATGCAATGAACAAATGTTTTCCATGAAACAAAGAAGCATAAGAAATGAGAATGATGAAGCAGAAGATGATTGTTCCATGAAGCAAAGAGGCATGAAAAGGGAAGATAGTGAAGCAGAGACATTAGAGATGGCCACTAATTTAAGTTAACAAGTTTAAAAAACTTGGCATGCATTCATGTTGTAGACATCCTTAGGGGCATGTCTGTCATGATGGCATCATATATCAAGTTTTTGCAGGTATGCAGAAACTCTTTATCAAATGAACTTGCTTATCTATTTAAGCACATGAAGAATAGAACCCATCTAGCCGTTCGGGCATTTGAGAATGGAACCCGCCCATCCTTTCAAGCGTAAGGAGATTGGAGACCGTTTATCTGTTTAGACGTATGAAGAATAGAGGCCGCTCATCTATTCGAGCACATGGAGAATAGAACCCGCCTAGCCGTTCGGGCATTTGAGATCGAAACCCGCCCATCCTTTCAGGCGTAAGGAGATTGGAAGCCTTTTATCCGATTAGACGTATGAAGAATGACGGTCGTTCATCTATTTGAGCATATAGAGAATAGAACCCGCCAGCCGTTCGGGCAATGGAGAATGGAACATGTCTATCTATTCAAGCATCAAGAGAATAGTACCCACCCAACCGTTCAGGCATTAGGAGGACGGAGCTGAGCAGCACACCGGAGATTGGTGAAAATCAAGTGCCTCATGTTCTTTGTTGTATCCCTGTTTCACTAGAATAAGCAAAGAAGGGGCAGTTGTTGTCACTTGATTTTTACCGATTTAAAAAAATAAAAAATTAATACAAATATCCTTTCGAATAAAATCCATCTTCAAAGGAAATAATAATAATGTCATTTTAAAATAAAATACAAAAAAAAGAAATAATAGTAAGCCCATTTAAATAAAAAATGAAGAAAATATGATTCATAAAACCCATTTTTAAAAAATAACCCAAAATAAATCTATTTAAATAAAAAACACTAGAAAAATAATAAATAAGGAACCCATTTTATTTTTTAAGAGGACCAAACTAAAACATTTATCTTTTTTAGGATTATTCGAGATCGTCAGATCTAGGGTTGAAAGGATCAAGGGTTTGGATGGAATGAAGAAAAAAAGGGAAAAGGGGGCCAACCCGCGCCACCACGCGCCTGGCGCGTGCGCGTCACGCGCGCGGGATTGGCTCCCCAAATCCCCTGCTTCGAACGGTAGGAGGCCAGCTACCGGTGCCGATTGCACCATCCCTAGGTCATGGCGGCCGCCGTGGTTGGTGCCAGTCAACTCGCCTCGGCTGGCTGAGTCCAATGTCGCTGAACCCGTCCCTTGCCATCGCTGGTAGCTCGTCAATTGAAGGGGAAAAGGATTTGAACCCCAATTTAATTGGGGGCAAAATCTCCCTAATTGGAGTCGAATCAGATGAAATTCGGGATGAATTTCGACAAATTAAAGCTGTGCTGATCAGATTGGATGATTTTATAGGACAAAAATGGGGATTTTGTCCCCAATTTACCTTGAATCCCAATCCCCCAAACCCTATAAATAGTGCCCAAATTGCATTGTTCAAGACACACTGAAATTCATATGAAAATACCCAAAAAAATACTCTGAAAATTGTTGGGAAGTTGCTGGAATTAGTTCGAGTTTGGAGTGGCATTATTCGAATTTCCGAGGAGGAAAAGCAAGCATTTTTGTCACTTTGTCGGTATAGTTTCTTCCCTTTTTGTTTTCTAATTTTAATTCTGTTTTTATTTGTTCATTCTAATGTTCTTACTTTCTTCATATTATGTTCGTATAATATTATGTTAATATGGATTTGTTCGATTTAATCTTTTTATTGTGTTGTTTTCTTGTCTGATTATATTAAAAAATAATAAAATGGAGGAGACCACCGCTGGTGAGCAGCGGCCGACATCGGTGGATGGCGGTCGGCACGGTGGCCCTCCTCCTTGTTCATCCCCTTTGATGAACATCAAAAACTTTTTTTATTGAAGAATGGTATTTGATCTATTTGTTTTCTAAAAAATGAAAAGATATTGTTTGTGGGCTTTAAACCAAAATCATTTTGGACCATTTATTTTCACCCATTTCTTTTTTACTTTATTTAAAAATTCCGAAAATGAAAGAAATATTTTTAAAAACAGAAAAATAAATATTTTTTAAAAAAGAAAAGAATAATAAAGAATCGTTCTTTTAAGATAAATAGATGGTTTTTAATACTAAAAAAATCTTTTTCTTAAAAAGAATGTATTTTAAAAGAAACAATAATAAATGTTTTGAAACATTTTAAAAATCTTTTTTTAAAAAAACATAAAAACAATGCAAGTTTAAAAAACAAAAAAGGTTTTCAAATATAAAAAGGGTAAAAAGATTTTTAAAACATAAAAAATGACAACTTTTTCAAACAAAAAGTAGTAAAGGTTTTTAAGTAAAACAAAAATATAAAAAGTTTAGTTTTTTAAAAAAGAACCTAAAAACATGGAAAATTGTAAAATAAAAATGTTTTAAGCTTCGTGAACTTTGTCTTCTTGTCTTGTTGCCTTAGAATTAAGTTGACTTTAGGAATAGGTCCTTCAAAGCTTAGATAGAGATTTTTTTTGTAATAAAATTCTTTTCACGAGAAATAAAACACATTTAATTAAATTTAAACCCCCTAAATAGGTTAAAACATTTAGAATTCTTTAGGTTTGTAAATAATAATTTGGAATTAATAAAATTCCCAACAAATTAATCATTCTTTGTTTGTCTGTAAAAAAAGTAAAATTTAATTAATGCGGTGCCTTACTAAACGGAAATGACGGGTTAGCGCCAGAAGTGTTGGCGATGATTGGAGTTCATTTTCGTGTGTAAGGCCGCTAAAATGAAATTTAATTCATAAACGGACAATAATTTAAAGCTCTATAAGAATTCGTAAAATCTGACTTTTAAAGCCTTTTGTAATCGACAAGGCACCGATTTTTGGGCGTTATGGGGGTGCTAACCCTTCCCCACGCGTAACCGACTCCCGAACCCGGTTTTGTGTTTTTGCAGACCAAAAGATGTTATTTTGATGAAAATAAAATGTTTTTTATTAAAATAACCCAATTTAGGTGATCAGATCACACCTTTAAAAAAATTGGTGGCGACTCCTTGATTTTAATGCTTTTTGCCGAAACGTCAAAGCTCGATAGGGTTGCGACACATATCTAGAGTTATTTTGATTTTTTACTTTAAAACCAATCAGATGATGCCAAGTGTCATTATCTGATTAGTTAAAATTTGATATAAAAATAAATATGAAAAATACGATAAAAATTAAATTTTATTTTATTTTATTTCCACGTCAGCACATAAGTCATGGCAACATTTTGACTTTTGAACGCTGACATGGCATGCCACATCAGCGAAGACGGCTGACGCGTTAAAAGTTAACGGCCAAATTAACGGTTCCGTCGGTCAACGTTAATCAATGGGCTAATTTGCTACAATGTGCGAACTGAAGGATCTAATTGAACGCGTTTTCGCGCGAGGGGCAATATTGCTAATTTAGGTCGAACTCGAAGCCGAGGGCAAAATAACCCCTTTAACCTAAATTTAATGTTTACGGTATATAAATTAAAAAAGTTATCTATCATAAATTTAAATTAATAAAAATAAAATTTATAATATTTTGACCACTTTAAAATTTAACAAAACTATTAAAACATAAAAGTAAAATTTGAACGTTGGTTTACGTAAGCCAAGTTCATATTATAGTTTCAAAGAACATCAGTTTAAAGCATGTGATCTCCATGCAAAAAAGAACATCAGTTTTATGTGGCGCCATGGACATTTAATACTTGATAAATTTTGTGTGGAAAAATAATAGCATGATGATGCGACTGACCACCCACCACGCAATTATGTAGAAAAATAATTGTAGAAAAAGGAAGTTAAGAAATCAAGACTCTTCCTTGTACGATATCAACATACATAAAGAAATAAAAACTACCATTAGGGCCACAAAGAAAGTTACTTTTACTCATTTATACCTTCAAATTTTAATTTATTTGAACTTTGTCTCTTTCATTTTTATTATTAATTATATATTGCCATTAATCTTAATTTTTGACTTCGTCCGTATACACCATGCAGCACTGGCGAAGATTAACTATTTTTCATAGATACCTAGTGTCACATCCCGAAAATCGGCCTAGTCGGAAGTAGGTTTCGGTGATCGAAAATTCTGAATCCGTTGTATTACACATTTGTAATAGTTGACTTTTTACCCCTCTTTTGTAATGAAATCTCAATTTGGTCCTATTTGAGTAGGCAAACTTCCCTATATGAAATTCGAGGCCCAAAATGCAAATTCTATGCTAGGCGTATTGATACGGTCAGGCCAATATCGATACAGTCCAACTAACAATAACTAACTTACCCATTTTAGCATAAGCGTATCAATACAGCCACGAGCGTATCAATACAGGTCCCATGTTTCGAATGAAATTAGCAGCAGATTTGAAAGAAATAAAAACTGTAAGTGATGATTCATCACTTTAGCTGTCATCCCACGTGGTTGGGCCACCTATGTGCTGAAAAGCTACTAGCTTTAATCCCTTGGGTTCATGAAATGGATAGGGATTAGCAAACCCTCAAGTGAGGGAAATGTTTATATTGGCTATATAGGATGTGAACGAATGATTAAAGAAGTTCTGTTTTAAATTCAACAAAAATGCAAAGCTTTCCTCATTCACTTATTCCTCCTAGTAACCAGAACTAAAACTTTTCCCTTAAACAAGCATACACCACCATCTTCATCTTTTACCTCCAAGCTAAGCAAGCACCTCGGTTTGTCTTTCATCTTTTACTCGATTTCAATACACCGTTTGAAAGCCTCCGACTAGGTGAGTAAAACCTCTCAATCGATTTGATGATTCTAATGTTTGTTGGAGTTTAATTTTATAGTTAGGTTTTCTCGGTTCAAGTAGGAACCTACGAATTAGGAGGTTGATTTCGTTAATTCAATGTTGTCTTGGAGCTTTGGTAAGCTTAAAATACAATTTTGAATCTTTCAATTGAATTCTAATTTAACCCCTAACTTTGTGCTAGCTCAAGAAGTGGAGAAAGATTCATTTTCGTCTCCAAAGGAAGCTAGGCACAATGAAATTTTGATCCGAGAGCCTCATAGTCAAGGTGAGTGTAGTCGTGTCAAGAGATAGGCACAAAGCCATCCCGTTGCATTTGATTCATTTTTCAATTTGCATTTGTTTAAGGGCTCAAATAGAGCAAGCTTGTATGGACGCTAACGGTAAGTTCCCAATGTCATTCGATACGTTATAAGCTTCTATGAGATATGTGAAATATGATATATGACATATGATATGTGAAATATGCTACATGTGTATTTTGATACAAATATGATATGATATGAGATATGGAGCGAAGGCTCAATACCGATTCTGATATGCTATGGCCTATGGGCAAAAAGGTAAGTTATGTGATGAAATATGTGTAATCTTAGACATTTGTGAGTTTTGGATACAATTGGCATGCCATAGGGTTATTTGAGCTTGTATAAGTAAGGGTGAACTATGGTCTGGGGCTACAGCCTATATGTGGGGGAGATAAGGGCGGATTGTGTAAGAGACTTATTCAGAGCTACGGCTCAAGGATATGGCCTATTTCCGTTATGTATATGTTGGTGTAAAGGGGAATCCTCGTATCTATTTGTTACATTGTTCAAGGAAATTGATATGTGTTAAACTTTGCTATGAAAAATGTGAAAACATGCTAATTGGGACGAAGCATGAGACCTATGTGATTAAAGACATGACTATGATATTTGGATATGTTATTATGTAATTAATGTTAATAATGGCTATTCATACCATTTCATTATGTTATGTTTATTATGACTACCTCATTAGGCTAAGTAAGCCTAACATCTGAGTGTCTCATGCATTTTAGGATCTTGAAGCCTCCCAAGTTCGAACCTGTAATTTTGCGGTTGCAAGTCACCTCTTCCGAGCATATGTATGTTTATCTTTATTTTCGAACTCCTAGTAAGGTGGCATAAGGTCTAGACATGTTATAATGGCTTATTTTTTATATGTTTGTATAAGTTTAATATAGCCAAAGTGTTGTATGTGTGAAATGGTGGGGTCAGGAATGATTAATATGAGCTTTTAAGCCCAAATTGGTAAAATCTTAGTAAATGGATTCAAGTTGCCCTAAAATTTGACATATGATTAGAATTATTATTTTAAGGGTTGCTGGTGAAATTTGGTAAAATTTGACTAACATATGGTTAGGTAAATCGAATAAAAACCAGTAAAATTCTGTCATTACATGTCTAGGCGTATCGATACGGGTGATGGAATATCGATACGGCCAGGCACAAATTGGCTTAATGAAACAAAGCGTATCGATACGACATGGGTTTATCGATACGGAAATTGGTCACTGGAATCTGGATGTGAAAAGGTATCAATACGGTCATAGAGCGTATTGGTACAAGGTCAACGCGGATAACGCGTATCGATATTGGATTAGTTGTATCGGTACGAGATTGACATCTTTCGAATCCGGAAATCTGAAATTAGGCTTAACGTATCGATACGACCATTAGGGTATCGATACGGTGTTAGTTAATTCAGTTATGAAGAATATAAAGAAGTTTAGGCAGTTTGTAAGTTGGTTGCTAATAATCATACGGTATAATTGATCAGGTTAACGATATCCGATAGTAATAAAACTTCAGAGATTAAAAATTGGTATGTTTAATTACAAGTTGGTAATAAAGAATCTGGATTAGGGTTGATAATTTGTAAAGTTTACAATTTAGTCCCTAAGTTTGTAAAAGGTTAAAATTGACCCCGATTCTAATAAGACTAGTAACGAACAGGGTTGATAAGTCTTGTAAATGACTAATAAAATACTCTGAACAAGTTCCAAACTTTGATTCCGATCTTCGAATAAGTTTTTGATAACACTTTCTGACCTAGTTCTCTACCAGACCGGGAATGAGGTGTTACAGTTGTGGTATCAGAGCCTAGGTTTAATCAATTCTAGGACTAAACCGAAGCCCGTTACTAGTCCGTATGTACTTATGCCACCTATGAGTTATTTGTTTATGTTATCTGTGACTTGCAACTTACACGATTAAATTTTTTTATATGATTAGATTTGAAAATATCGGTGCCTACCGATAGACGCGCTGTTAATAAACCGAATCCCAACTCCTCTACTCAAGAGGATAATTTAAGGGCAAAAGTTAGGCTCAAACGAGTGGGGCAAAATGATCCGCCTCTTCCTCTACCAATGCCCCCGCTCAGCAGGAGTATTTGATGTCGATGGCCGACATGATCAAGCAAGTGGTTGTGTCTCTCCAACAAGAACCGCTCTCTCAGCTTGCTGAAGCATTCCAATCTGCTTCGAGAGACCCTATTAATAAACTTAAATAGTATCTGGTTTACACGTTCATCGGCCAAGACCTGGATAATCCCAAAATCGCAGAATACTGGTTGGAGAACACTTTGAAAGTACTAAATAAGCAAATGAAGTGCCCTAAAGAACATAAGCTCGAGTGCGCCTTAGCCTTAATTACCGATGAGGCCTAGAGTTGGTGGGATACAGTGACACTCACCGTGCCTGAGCACAGGATTACGTGGGACTTCTTCCTCTAAGAGTTCTACAAAAAGTATATCAGTGATCATTACATCGCTGAAAGGTGTAAGAAGTTCCTCCATCTGAGATAAGGGGAAGACCCGTAGAGCAGTATATCCGCGACTTTTGCATATATACTAGATATGGTGCCGAGATCATCCGTACAGAAAAGAAAATGTACCGAATGTTCATTGATGGCCTCTGTGACGAACTACGTCATCTCTTCGTTGCTCTAGAGATAGAGGATTTCCAGACCCTAGTCAATCGGGTGATTGCTACTAAAGCCTCTCAAAAGGCTTACGAGAGAAGAAAAGATAACCAGGCCCGATCTGATAAGAGATCCCGAGATGATTCCAAGCCACCCACATCTCATAAGAAGGGTAGACAGTGGGACCAGAAGTCTGCTACCTTTCAACAGCTACCATCATCTGTTCATGTACCACAGTTTCAGCTTACAGGAGCATCTATTATTCGCGCAGCTTCAGTAGATAGTACAAGTGGTTCTGGAAAGGTTCTCAGATCCCACTGTGTAATTTCTGCCATAAAAAACACCTAGGGGCAGTGCTGCAGACAGTCTGGATCATGTTATCTCTGTGGTGAGTCTGGCCACTTTATCCAACAGTGCCCGCAGAATCCACACGCCCCTACATTTGTAGCTTCACAAAACAATCCTAACAAAGGAAGAGGAGCAATACAAGTGCAAACTGGATCAGTAGGGAGACATTGCAACACCAATGCCCCTCCAACTAGTCGTGACCCTCAGACTTCAGCCCAGATGTGCCATGTTTGAGGTCGTGAGCAAGAGGATGATCCTGATGTGATTGCAGGTATGGTGAAATTATGTTCTGATCTTGTTTATGCTTTGATAGATCTGGGCTCTACACATTCTTTTGTTAGTGAACCTTTGATTGCAAAGAATACCTTAGAAACTGAACCGATCACTTCTGAAATTGTTGTGTCTAATCTATTAGGGGATAGCGTGATCATTTAATGGGAGTGTAAAGATTGCCCCCTAAGGATCCAAGGGGTCCCTTTTCTAGCTAATTTAATGGCATTGCCCTTTCATGAGTTCGATCTCATCCTAGGCCTTGATTGGCTAGCTGAACATCGAGCCTGGGTGGATTGTTCAAAGAAGAAATTGTACCTCCGTAGACTCGGTAAGGAGAGTATAACCTTGATGAAATCTGAACCTGAACCTAAGAAGACTCTCATATATGCCATGGGAGATCTAAAACTTGAAAGTGTACCTATTGTGAGAGAATTCTTTGATGTGTTTCTCAATGAACTTCCGGGACTTCCTCCCACCCGAGAAGTGGAATTCGGGATAGAAGTGCAACCTGGGACTACTCCGGTCTTTATTACTCCATATAGGATGGCCCCGGCAGAATTAAAAGAACTAAAGGCCTAAATCTAAGACCTGCTGGATAAGGGATTCATCTGACCGTGTTTCTCACCTTGGGGAGCACCAGTTTTGTTTGTTAAGAAAAAAATGGATCAATGCGCCTATGCATTGACTATCGTCGGTTGATCAAGGTGACAATCAAGAATAAGTACTCGTTGCCTAGGATCGATGACCTTTTTCGATCAGTTGAAAGATGCTTCTATCTTTTCAAAGATAGACTTTTGATCTGGGTACTATCAAATGCTAGTGAAGGAGTCTAATGTTCCAAAAACTGTCTTCCAAACTAGATATGGCCATTATGAACTCCTAGTAATGCCATTTGGGCTTACTAATGCACCTGCAGCCTTCATGGATTTGATGAACCGTGTGTTCCGGCCCTATTTAGACTAGTTCATGGTTGTCTTTATAGATGGCATCTTGATCTATTCAAAAGATGTGGCTACTCATGAGGAACATCTCCAGATTGTACTCCAGACTCTCCAAGAGAAACAACTATATGCCAAGTTCAGCAAATGTGAATTCTGGTTATCCGAAGTATCCTTTCTAGGTCATGTGATCTCTTCTACAAGAATTCAAGTTGACCTAATGAAGATTCAAGAAATCCTTGATTGGATTCCTCTGAAGAGTGTGGGAGAAGTTTGTAGTTTTCTGGGCCTTGCAGGCTACTACCGTAGATTCGTTAAGGGGTTCTCACTAATTGTTGCCCCATTGACAAAGCTCATCCACAAGGACACTTTTTTTCGTGTGGACTGTGGGCCAGCAAAGGAGCTTGGATCAGCAGAAGCAAGTCCTTACTCATGCCCCTATCTTGGTACAACCTGAGTCGGGTAATGATTTCACCGTTTACAGCGATGCATCCCACTTGGGATTAGGCTGTATTCTGATGCAAGAAAGCAAAGGTATAGCTTATGCTTCACTTCAATTCAAGCCACATGAGCTAAACTATCCAACTCATGATCTGGAGTTAGCCGCCGTTGTGTTTTCTCTAAATATTTGGGGACACTATCTGTATGGTGAGAAATGCTACCCATACACCAATCATAAGAGCCTGAAATACCTCCTAAATCAGAAGGAGTTGAACCTTTGTCAACTCTAGTGGATAGAGATTTTAAAATCCTATGATCTAGTCATTGATTACCATCTTGGTAAAGCTAATGTTGTGACTGATGCTCTTAGCTGGAAGCCCACTTCTTCTTCGAGATGTTTGAATGCTCATTTTCGACTCAAGAAGTGCGGCAAGTTGTTGGTTGAATTGAGAGTGTAGTCGACCATTGTATCCCGAATCAAAGCACTCCAAGAAACGATGATGAGTTGCAGCCTCTCATTGCTAAGGTCAAGGATAACACAGATCCTGACTTTGCTATGAATTTTGAAGGCTTGTTATGTTTTCGCAACCGTATTTGTGAGCCCGATAATGATGATCTTCGAAATCAGATTTTGAGTGAAGCTCATTCTAGCCCTTTCTCTATTCACCCGGGAGCTATTAAAATGTATGAAGATCTAAAGGAGCTATATTGGTGGTCCAGAATGAAGAACGAGATTACGAACTATGTGACTAGGTGTTTGACTTGCCAACGAGTCAAAGTCGAGCACAAGGTGCTTACTGGCCTCCTACAGCCTATCAAACTTCTACAGTGGAAATGAGAGCATATTACGATGGACTTTGTAAATGGGTTGCCAATGACTCCGAAGAAGAATGATGCTATATGGGTCATTATAGACCGATTCACTAAGTCTGCTCACTTCATTTTGGTGAGAATGGATTTCGGTTTGCCTAAGCTAGCTGAGTTGTATATCCAGGAAGTTATCCTTTTGCACGGAGTTTCTATGTCCATCATTTCCGATCGTGATCTATGTTTTGCATCCTAGTTTTGGAAAACCCTGCAAGATGCTTTGGAGACTCAAATTCACCTAAGCACTGTTTTTCATCCTCAAACCAATGGTCAATTCGAAAGGGTTATTCAGGTAACCTTATATCTTCCTTTGATTCGTGTGTATAAGTAATCCATATGAATTCTGATTCTTCCTTATAGATCCTGGAGGATATGCTTTGAGCTTGCATTATTAACTTTGGGAATACGTGGGAGAAATCTTTACCCTTGGTCAAGTTCACATATAACAACAGTTATCAAGCCTCGATTCAAATGGCACCGTATGAAGATCTTTATGGTAGAAGATGTAGAACTCCTCTCTGTTGGACCGAACTTGGTGAAGGTAAGATACTAGGTCCTGACTTACTTCAAGAGACCAAAGAAAGGACAACCATTATCCGTGATCAACTTATGGCTGCCTTCGACCGATAGAAATCCTATGTTGATCTGAAGAGAAGAGATATTCAGTACGAGATTAGTGAGAAGGTCTTCCTCAAAGTTTCTCCATGGAAGAAGATCCTTCGTTTCGGTAAGAAGGGAAAGATAAGTCCTCGTTTTATTGGCCCATTCGAAGTGATCGAAAAAATTAGACTTATTGCCTACCGACTAGCTCTCCCTAAGGAGTTAAGTCAAATTCATAATGTCTTCCACGTATCTATGTTACACAAGTACCGGTCAGATCCCTCCCACGTGATCGAGCCAGAGTTTGTAGAGATTCAGTCTAATCTGACGTACGAGGAAGAACTAGTACAAATCCTTTCTCGAGAAGTCAAACGACTTCGCAACAAGTCAGTGCCCTTAGTGAAAGTTCTGTGGAAAATTCATTCAATTTAAGAGGCAACGTGGGAACCTGATGAGACCATGCGAAAGCAATACCCACATCTTTTTTCCTGAGATAAAAAACTGAGGACGAATTTTCTTAAGAGATGGAGACTTGTCACATCCCAAAAACTGACCTAGTCGGAAGTAGGTTCCGGTGATCATAAATTCTGAATACAATGTGTTACACGTTTGTAATAGTTGACTTTTGTACCCTTCTTTTGTAATGAAATCTCAATTTGGTCCTATTTGAGTGGATGAACTTCCACGTATGAAATTCAAGGCCTAAAATGCAAATTCTAAGCTAGGCATATCCATACGGTCAGGCCAGTATCGATACAGTCCAACTGCCAATAACTAACTTACCCATTTTAACATAAGCGTATCGATACAGCCACGAGCGTATCGATACGGGTCCCATGTTTCGAATAAAATTAGCAGTAGATTTGAAAGAAACAAAAATTGTAAGTGATGATTCATCACTTTAGCTGCCATCCCACGTGGTTGGGCCACCTATGTGTTGAAAAGCTACTAGCTTTAATCCCTTGGGTTCATGAAATGGATGGGGATTAGCAAACCCTCAAGTGAGGGAAATGTTTCTATTAGCTATAGGGGAGATGAATGAATGATTAAAGAAATTTTTTTTTAAATTCAACAAAAATGCAAAGCTTTCCTCATTCGCTTATTCCTCCCAGTAACCAGAACTCAAACTTTTCCCTTAAACAAGTACACACCACCATCTTCATCTTCTACCTCTAAGCTAAGCAATCACCTCAGTTTGTCCTTCATTCTTTACTAGATTTCAATACACCGTTTGAAAGCCTCCGACTAGGTGAGTAAAACCCCTCAATCAATTTGATGATTCTAATGTTTGCTAGATTTTAATTCCGAAGTTAGGTTTTCTCGGTTCAAGTAGGAACCTAGGAGTTAGGAGGTTGATTTCATTAATTCAATGTTGTCTTGGAGCTTTGGTAAGCTTAAAATACAATTTTGAATCCTTCAATTGAATTCTAATTCTACCCCTAACTTTGTGCTAGCTCAAGAAGTGGAGAAAGATTTCTTGTCGTCTCCAAAGGAAGCTAGGCACAACGGAATTTTGATCCGAGAGCCTCATAGTCAAGGTGAGTGCAGTCGTGTCAAGAGATAGGCACGGAGCCATCCCGTTGCATTTGATTCGTTTTACGATTTGCATTTGTTTAAGGGATCAAATAGAGTAAGCTTGTGTGGACGCTAACGGTAAGTTCAAATGTCATTCGATACGTTATAAGCTTCTATGAGATATGTGATATATGACATATGATAAGTGAAATATGCTACATGTGTATTTTGATACAAATATGATATGAGATATGGAGCTAAGGCTCAATACCGATTCCGATATGCTATGGCATATGGGCGAAAAGGTAAGTTATATGATGAAATATGTGTAACCTTGGACATTTGTGAGTTTTGAATACAATTGGCATGCCATAGGGTTATTTGAGCTTGTATAAGTAAGGGTGGACTACGGTCCGGGGCTACGGCCTATATGTGGGGGAGATAAGGGTGGATTGTGTAAGAGACTTATCCGAAGCTACGGCTCAAGGCTACGACCTATTTCCGTTATGTATATGTTGGTTTAAAGGGGAATCCGCGTATCCATTTGTTACATTGTCCAAGGAAATTGATATATGTTAAACTTTGCTATGAAAAAAATGAAAATATGCTAATTGGGACTAAGCATGAGACCTATGTGATTAAAGGCATGACTATGATATTTGGATATGCTATTATGTAATTCATGTTAATAATTGCTATTCATACCATTTCATTATGTTATGTTTATTATGACTACCTCACTAGGCTAAGTAAGCCTAACGTCTGAGTGTCTCATGCATTTTAGGATCTTGAAGCCTCCCACGTTCGATCGTGTAATTTTACGGTTGCAAGTCACTTCTTCCGAGCATATGTATGTTTATTTTCGAACTCCTAGTAAGATGGCATAAGGTCTAGACATGTTATAAGGGCTTATTTTGATATGTTTGTATAAGTTTAATATAGCCTAAGTGTTGTATGTGTGAAATGGCGGGGTCGGGAATGATTAAAATGGTTAAAATGAGCTTTTAAGCCCAAATTGGTAAAATCTTAGTAAATGGATTCAAGTTGCCCTAAAATTTGACATATGATTATAATTATTGTTTTAAGGGTTGCTGGTGAAATTTGGTAAAATTTGACTAATATTTGGTTAGGTAAATCGAATAAAAACCAACAAAATTCTGTCATTACAGGTCCAGACATATCGATACGGGTGATGGCGTATCGATACGGCGAGGCACAAATTGACTTAATGAAACAGAGTGTATCGATACGACATGGGTGTATGGATACGAAAATTGGTCACTGGAATCTGGATGAGAAAAGGTATCGATACGGTCATAGAGCGTATCAGTACGGGGTTAACGTGTATCGGTACTGGATTAGCTGTATCGGTACAGGATTGACATCCTTCGAATTTGGAATTCTAAAATTAGTTTTAACGTATCGACACGGCCCTTAGGGTATCGATACAGTGTTAGTTAATTCAGTTATAAAGAATATAAAGAAGTTTAGGCAGTTTGCAAGTTGGTCGCTAATAATCATACGGTCTAATTAATCGGGTTAACGATATCCGATAGTAATGAAACTTCACAAATTAATAATTGGTATGTTTAGTTACAAGTTGGTAATAAAAATCTGAATTAGGGTCGCTAATTTGTAAATTTTACAATTTAGTCCCTAAGTTTGTAAAAGGTTAAAATTGACCCCGATTCTAATAAGACTAGTAACGAACAGGGTTGATAAGTCTTGTAAATGACTAATAAAATACTCCGAACAAGTTCTGAACTCCGATTCCATCTTCCGATCTTCGAATAAGTTTCCGATAACACTTTTCTACCCAGTTCTCTACCAGACCGGGAAGAAGGTGTTACACCTAGCCTCATGAAAACTAATAACCACATTACACGATGCTACAAAATACAAAACAATGATCGCCCATGATTCCATGAACAAATATTTACAACAACTTTGTAAGTGTCATGTGTTGCACAAAAATTGGGGGACATATGATGACTCCGACTATTAAAGAAAACAATAACATTATGACCTTCATGTTCCTAAACATAGTAGAAACACCCCTACAATTTTCACCACATGAGAAATGTGCCCTCTCAATTTTCACGAGGTTTCCTTCAAAATTTCACACCCAACATCAATTGGTGCAATACATGCCAAAACACTCTAGCATGCCTTTCCTATACAAGGCTCAAGGATTTTTGGAATTAAAAGTCTTTTGTAATAGCAAGTATTCCCTGCAATTCAATGGTTTCAAGTTATACGTATATATCTACTCTTAGAAGCAAAATATTTAATCTGACTGGAATAGCCTTTTAATTTTTTTATTATTTTTTAATGTTGTTAAACCTTTGAAAGATTATGTTTTTATTTTTCTTTTGTTTATTAATAAAAATTGTCTGGTTTCAAGTTAAAAAAAAAATCTACTCTTAGAAGTCGCACATAAATCCTAACATATTAAGCGGAGATGTATGAAATATTTAATAGCATTCCCAACAGCGCAAAGTAAAATCTCATGTAATATATCATTTGGCGATGGTTTAAAGATATTCTACTAGTCATGGAATAAATGAGACGACGAGGACCACAACTAAACAAAAATATATGTGGACTAAAATTGTTGGTAAAATCTCATGTAATATATCATTTGGCGATGGTTTAAAGATATTCTACTAGTCATGGAATAAATGAGACGATGAGGACCACAACTAAACAAAAATATATGTGGACTAAATTTGTTGGTAAAATCTCATGTAATATATCATTTGGGGATGGTTTAAAGATATTCTACTAGTCATGGAATAAATGAGACGATGAGGACCACAACTAAACAAAAATATATGTGGACTAAAATTGTTGGTAACCAAAACTCTTGTACAAATGGAATAAACGAGACACCTTATAGTGCCATCCAAGGAGGACCAATCCCCTTGTGTACCTTGCTAAGCCACGTGTAATATCATGATAGTACAGCGGGATCAATCACTTGTCGAAAATGACTAAAAAAATAAGGCTATGTAGAAATTTCTAAAGGTGTTTTCAGTTCCCTTATATTCCCCTAGGGTTTACAGAGGCGACCCCTAATCTTTAACCTATTTTCAATTCAGTCCTTCAGTTCTAAAATTCTCAATTAGTTACCGAATTTTAGTTTTTGTCAAATTAACCATGTTATTCCCGAAATATCTGACCTCTTTCTCAAGGTGTGACAATAAATCTCCACCAAGGCACCCCTTCACCATAATTGGCAATAACCAAATATCTCCCTTGAGGCAACTTCTCTTTAGCATAACTCCAAGCCCAATTCGATAATAATGATGCATTCTTCGTTCTCAAATCAACCACACCAAAACATCCCCATTACATTTTTACTCATATGCTCATTTTTTGAGTCATTTCAAAAGAACGATCTTCTAATTTTATCTATTTTCTCCATCACCTTGTAATACCCCTATCTGATCGACCCGACTCAACTCAGCCGAAGGATCTGAAGTGCCACGTTAAGCCGCCGACTTGACACGCCAAAACATTTAAAACCAAGGTTTAGCCAAGTAACAAAAATCATTTCCAAATAAACTTTTAGTTTCCTTGTATTATTTTATGCTTACATTCACTTCATATAATGTCTCCCATAAAAATTCTTGGATTAAGATAAATTTTTGTAACCTGAACTTCAGAGAAGTCTACAGTCGAGCTTTTCAACAGAAAATAACTATTTCTTCCTAGCAAATATTGACTTTATAATAATCATACTATTAAATTACTCAAGCTTCCATTCACTTAAGGAAACAAAACAAATCTAATCGAATAACATAAACCGAAAAGGCATACTTCTTTAAATTTTATCTGTAGTCAAGCCATGACCTTTTTCAATCCATTCACTTAAGGAAACAAAACAAATCTAATCGAATAACTCAAAATATGGTTAAACATACCAACTATTAACAATGGAATAATATATTGATATTTAATTAAAAACAAGGAATTTCAATAAACTTAAATCAATAAGGTCCTTTTGGTTCTAGAAAATATTTTCTATTTCTATTTTTTTACTTTCATTTTCAGAAAATGATTTTCTTTTTTAGTTTTCCAAAAACTAGAAAACATATTTGGTTAATAGAAATGAAAACTTGTTTTCAAAAATGAAAGATATAATGCCAAAAAAATGCTTCTAACGTTTGACTTAATAGTCATTTTAGCACATATTCTTTTTTTAGAACTAATTTAGCCCCCAACATTTTATTTTGGGTCAAAATGGGTCCTCTGTAGATGAAAACTTTTAGTCAACTAACGATAAACAGCTTGAAATGGCTTGTTAGAATGACACGTTAGCTTGAAATGACCACGTTGCACATGTGTGACCATCTACATCGATCATGAACTCATTATGACCCAGTTTTGCTCCTTCAATGTCAAGTGCTAGACTCATGCTCCCACACTTTTACTCTGATTGTGGCTCGAGCGAAACACAAGTAGCGAATCACTGACTCAACTAATGTGTGCCTTGCAGTGTCTTTGAGTCTCACGATCTAGCCATCGACCCACAAAACAAAAATAGCATACCTGCCATATGCAAGAGAACTATGACTTGCCACACAATGGCTTGCTCTTTGGCAGTAAGCCCATTCGCCAACTGTGTCCCCCCGTATAGTGAGACCTTCAAAGCAAATAATGTGTCACAATATCGCCATCACCTTATCCATTCAAGCGCCATCGTAAAATGGTCTCTAGTTGCCATCGTGATAAAAAAAATGTACTTTGCCTCTTTGCCTTTCTTTGTATTACCTGTGCTACAAGACATACAAGCGAATACATCAGTAATAACATATTCACACAAGTCTCGAACGATACCTGGTTAGCATACATTGCCTTCTGCATTCACCATTTACTGGGTGAACGTACACCAACGTCTACTCAAACAACCTTGCTCGATAATTCGAGCATATTATTCCCCAACAATTTAAAGCATATTTTTCCACAAGCCAACCCGCTTTAATGTTGTCCCACGTAACGTACAACTTGTCTCGCTTCTCTCTGCACCATCTTGTCGACGTCCTCGTCGACTGAACAGAAAGAATTCCTTCGCTAATTAGAGGCACCATTGTAACCTGCAAAGACTAACTTTCCATTGATTAAGTTAGGCACTATTGTGCCATAAAACCAACAACATTCTTCTTTTCAACACAACAAGAGCCTCTGCGCTGAACGTAAATGAGCACCATAGTGGGTTACTTACCGCGCAACATCATGCTAGGATAATCATTTTGATTAACGACAAGTACCTCAGTGCACTGTCTTCAATATGATTACCAGACATGCATCATCGATTTACAAGTAGTCAACTTCTCAATACTGAGATAATCATAGTGATTAACGTCAGACACCTCTTGTGTACTGATTTCACTATGGCGACCCAGCTAAGATTTCAAGAAATATTGAGTGCCTCTGCACCAAAACAACCATAGTGCGTAACGTCAGTCACTTCCGTGAACCGATGACACTATGTTTGAACTCGTTTGCACGTCTGTGCGATAAATAATAAGTGCCTCCACACTGAAACAACCATAGTGGTTAGCGTCAGTTCACCTCTTGTTTGAACTCGCCATCAACAAACCCTAGCTTGTTCTTGGTGAGGAGCGTAATACACAAAGACCGAGTCCAAACACTGTAATTTTCGACTCCAACTAGTTGATGAGAGATGAGAAGAGAACCAGGCGTGTCTGATGGATGTAGATAAGGTCGATGACGTAGGAGCAGATTCCGGCGGAGAAGGGAGATCAGTTGCTGGCAGTATGATTCAAGTAGGGCAAAGGAGAAGAACAAAACAAAGAAATGGGGAAAAAACTGAAGCGACAGAGTATTCAGAAATGGGAAGAAATAGGCCAAATAATACGAAAACCCAAACAGACAGAAATGGGTTATTAACCTGGCTAAACTAATACCGTGTAAAATTGCTCTATTGTATTATTGCCCATTACAAAACTGTGGGTACATGACCTATGTATTTATACAAAGGAGTTATAACCAATCTAAAACAAATCAACTAATTAATCTAACAAACTAACTATCCATAACAGATAAATAACAACCCAACAGATTCCTATCCTCAATGGAGACGTATTAAGACATAACATGGCACGGACATAAAAACATATTATCTTAAAATGAATTGCTACGTCAAACTATTTAAAATACGAAATGACACAAATGGCAAAAACTCGACACATACTCATGATGCGTCAAATATATAAATCGGATCTTTAGAAGGACAAAAAAAATTTGTCTATTTTCTATGCCTCTTCTAATGTCTCAACATTAAAAAGTTAAATTTTAAGTCATAAAATATAAATCCTAAACCCTAAAAAATACACTATATCTATAAAGAAAAAACTTTGATACATAGGCCGTGTAAAGTTTACACATGTCTTTTAGTTTTAGGGATTATGGTTTTAGTTTAGGGGTTTAGGTTGTAGAGTTTAGAATTTAATATTAGTGTTTAGCTTGTGTATCAAAGTTTTACCCTATCTATAATCCCCTAATCCCTAAATTATAACCTTAAACTTTAATCAAAAACTTAATTTATTTTAATGTAGAACATAAAAAAGACACTAAAAAATAAAGGATTTTTATTCCTTTTAGCCTATAAAACATATTTATTATATCCGAATACACAAAACAACATAAATATAAATATGATATTAAACCAACATGGTTGATCCAGCAATAAAAGGGAAAATATATCTAGAGGGCCCGATTCCTCTCTTAGTTCTTTTTTTTTTTTTTTGACAATAGATTCCTGTCCTAGTTTGCTTAGCCATTCGTCGGCAACACCGATTCCAACAATAAAATTTAGCTCCTCATTTTGCACGTGACAAAATTAGCAATCTAGAACTTTAACCTTGTAGCTTTTGATGAGTGCATCCAACAATAAATAGCTCACCTCAATCAACCTTCCTTCCTCGCACATTTCTCTTTCTTTCTTCTCTGTAACTGAAGCCATAGAAAAGTGGCCCAGTAAAGGAAAATCCCTTGTGCTTTTTCCTCTACCTCCACACCTTCCGTACGTTTTTCTTACTCCACTCTTCATTATTCTTATTTCTATGTTTTTTTTTTATAACAATAAATTTAGTGCTCAAAATTTATTATTTTTAGTTTTTTTAACCAAATCTGATCCTCAAAGAGTTGAATCTTTATTTTATAAACAAAAATACTGGAGTAATAAAATGTTAAAATCATGAAAACGTCAACACAAATCTTACATGCAATGACGAAGCCATTGTATGGGTGAGAGGGACTCTAACCCCAACTCCACTCAAAATCGTTAGCACCTCAAAATTTAGTGTATTAATCAATATGAAAAAAATTTGATATACAAACCGTATAAATTTTAGTTTATAAGTGCTTTTTAGTTTTAGGGGTTAGTGTTTAAAGTTTAGGGGTTTAGGTTGTATAGTTTAGAATTTAAGGTTAGTGTTTAGAATTTAGGGTATAGTTTTTTATGGTTAAGGTTGGAATTTAGGATTTGAATTTTTATAGTGTAAAATTAGTTTTACACAGTCTGTGTATCAAAGTTTTACCCTAATCAATATTTTCATTTGAAAGATCGATTGTTAAATTTAACTTTAGAAAATAAGCCTAAAGTAAAAAAAAAAATCACTAAACTATGCTAAAATGATCATTTTAGTCACTAAATTTTTAAAATTTATAAAATTTTTAAACAGTTACAAAATAGTCACCACAATACAAAATAATTGTTAAATTTTATTGAACTGTGACAAAATAGTTATTAAATATTATCGAAATATTACAAAAAGTCATTAAATTATCAAATTTTATCATCATTACAACGTTGTGGTGACCGTTTTTGTAACAGTTAAATAAATTTAACGATTATCTTGTATTTTTTAAAAGTTCATCAAAACAATCATTTGAGCATAGTTACTTTACTCATAAAATAAAGACCAATTAAACAAAAAGTGTAAATTGGTTCTTTGAATGTTTGTTTTTCTCCATATGTTCATAGTTCATCAAAACGATTCTTGCCGTTTATCTTGTTGGCTGTAGACGCCCTTTTTCAACTCATTTGTCACCGAGTTTCTAATTTTTTGTAGAAAAAGAGTCCATTTTTCCTCTTCATGCTGTTTTGAAGTGTTGGGATATAACGTTCAAGCTATATATAGAGAGAGGGGGGATAGAATTCAGTTACACGTTTTTAGATCGTTGCGTGAGGAAATGGATAACTGAGATTAAGAGTGTGTTATGTGAAGATTATCACTTGGAAAGAAAAGTAAAGAGTTAATCTCAGTCATCTATTTCACTCATTCAACGATTCAAAAAAAGTGTAAAACTATGAGTTTTACCTTCTGTGTAAGTAGATCATATCCCTGTATACATGTGTGTGTTCATGAATCTAATTATACATCCATGAATCGAGCTAATGGAGTTGAAGAATATGTAGCTAGTTGAATACATTTAATTTCAAGATTTATTTGTGTTTAAAGCCTGAGAGTCTAAAATAATCTTTCGAGCAGTACAAATATTGATGTTGTATTGCTTTGTGTTGTTTTAGATGGCTAATATATACACACCAAAGAACATCCTCATCACTGGAGCTGCAGGCTTCATTGCATCCCATGTCTGCAACCGCCTCATCCGCAACTATCCGGACTACAAAATTGTGGTCCTTGACAAGCTTGATTACTGCTCAAGCCTCAAGAACCTGGACCCTTCAAGCTCATCTCCCAACTTTAAGTTCATCAAAGGAGATATTGCAAGTGCTGATCTGGTTCACTTCATCCTACAAGCCGAGTCCATTGATACCATCATGCACTTTGCAGCCCAGACTCATGTTGACAACTCTTTTGGTAACAGCTTTGAGTTCACTAAAAACAACATTTATGGAACCCATGTTCTCTTGGAAGCCTGCAAAGTCACTGGCCAAATCAAGAGGTTCATCCATGTAAGCACGGATGAGGTTTATGGCGAGACGGGTGAGGATGCGGTGGTGGGAAACCGTGAGGCTTCTCAGCTCCTACCAACAAACCCGTATTCAACCACTAAAGCTGGAGCAGAGATGCTTGTGATGGCTTACGGGCGGTCATATGGGCTGCCTGTGATTACTACTAGGGGAAACAATGTATATGGGACCAATCAATTCCCTGAAAAACTGATTCCCAAGTTTATCCTATTGGCAATGAAAGGAAACATTCTTCCGGTTCACGGGGATGGATCGAATGTGAGGAGTTATCTGTATTGTGAGGATGTAGCAGAGGCCTTTGAAGTCATTCTACATAGAGGTGAAGTTGGGCATGTTTACAACATAGGCACAAAGAAAGAAAGGAGAGTGATTGATGTGGCCAGAGATATTTTCAGGCTTTTCAACTTGGACCCTGAGAACCACATTAAGTTCGTCGAGAATCGACCTTTCAATGATCAGAGGTATTTCTTGGGTGATCAAAAGCTTAAAAGCTTGGGATGGTATGAAAGGACCACATGGGAAGAGGGTCTCAGGAAGACTATGGAATCGTATGTTAGCAATCCTGACTGGTGGGGTGATGTCTCTGGTGCACTGCTACCCCATCCAAGGATGCTTATGGTGCCTGGAATTGAAAGACAGTCTGATGCCCCCGATAGGAACAACTTGGATTCGGCTCATGTGACGAACAAATTCAGTCAAAGCAAGATGTTGGTTCCATCTACAAAACACAATTTACCATCTCAAAAGTCACCTTTCAAGTTTTTGATTTATGGCAGAACAGGTTGGATAGGGGGACTTCTGGGGAAGCTATGTGAGAAACAAGGCATACCTTTTGAGTATGGAAAAGGGCGTTTGGAGCAACGTTCACAGCTTTTAGCTGATATCCAAAATGTCAAGCCAACCCATGTTTTCAATGCAGCTAATGTGATTGGAAAACCAAATGTTGATTGGTGTGAAACTCATAGGCCCGAAATCATAAGAACCAATGTTGTTGGTACATTAACCTTGGCAGACGTTTGCAGGGAACACGGACTCCTAATGATCAATTATGCTACTGGTTGTATCTTTTCATACGATGCTGCTCATCCTCTAGGATCCGGAATCGGTTTCAAAGAGGAAGAAAAGCCCAATTTCACTGGTTCTTTCTATTCCAAAACCAAAGGCATGGTATGACATCTTAATCTAAGTATCTAACACCGTTTGAGGATCCATTAATGTTTATTTTTTTCAAACTTTAGTATTGTATAATGCCAGGTTGAAGAGTTTCTGAGGGAATTTGACAATGTATGCACACTCAGAGGCCGGATGCCTATATCATCAGATCTTAGCAGGCCAGGGAACTTCATAAAAAAGATTACAACGCACAAGAAGGTAATTGACATTCCGAACAGCATGACCGTAGTAGACGAGCTTCTACCGATATCGATTGAGATGGCGAAAAGGAACTTGAGGGGGATATGGAACTTCACAAATCCTGGGGTTGTGAGTCACAATGAGGTTCTGCAAATGTACAAGGACTACATTGACCCAAACTTCAACTGGGTTAACTTCACCGTGGAAGAGCAAGCCAAGGTGGTGGTTGCAGAAAGGAGCAACAATGAACTGGATGCATCTAAGCTGAAGAAGGAGTTCCCTGAGGTACTGTCCGTCAAGGACTCACTCATCAAATATGTGTTTGAACCCAATAGGAAAACCTTTGCTTCGGGACTGTCAAAGTGAGAAACATAAATAAAAGCAGCTGAAGGCATCTCTGCTGCATTCTCATGGGTGACATGACCAATAATCACTTTCTAGTTCCTTTGTTTCCTTTCATTTCTTCATCATCCTATTGTCTAAGTTGCTTCGGTGTTGTTATGAGTTATTGTCGCCTATTAAATAATGTTTTTTACACTTTGCTTCCTACTTTATTGCTGTGGTTCATGGCATTCAATTCACTGTGCTCCAACATGTTCGGAGTTTATTGTTTTACTGTAAACTCTAAAAAATACAACATACTCAAAATTCTTTAAACTCTATTTCTAACCCTAACATTAAAACTTAATCTTAAATCATAAAATTAAAATTTTAGCGTGGGACATAAATACGGGTATTGAAAAGGGGCAAAGAATTTTTATTCATCTTGATGGGAACAAAAATCTTCTGTCTCTTTCTATGCTCCAAGACTAAATAATTTGATTCTATACCCTAAACTTAAATTATATACCCTAAACCCTTAGATACGCACCCTACCCTTAATTCTCTAAACCTTAACTCTAAACCCAAACTTAATTTTTTACTATAAGGCATAAATAGGGACACAAAAAATGACATATTTTTACTCCTCTCAATGTATATTAATTATTTTATAAAAAATATTATTCAATAATTTCATCATTTATAATTCTTTCTCTCAAATTATAGTTTTATTTTATAAACCATCTATAAAAAAATTATGTATTTTAAAGAGACGGCAATTTTTTAATTTAATCGTCGGTATTTGATTCATTAGCCGACTAATTCGAATCAAGTTTTTTATATGCCTAATATAGGACCGCTCTTCTACTTCAGTTTTCTTCCTTCACGATGCTATGATTCGAACTCATGATCTTGCTTAAAGGACATAACACATCGTCCCGCTAGATCATACTACATTACTTTTAATATTAATCAATCTTACCCAATTCAAATAAAATTAATTAAATTTAAATAAAAATTCAAGCGCATGGTACTTGAATATTGGCTCTAGGCATTTTCTCTACCCTTTTTACCTTGAAAAAATAGGGGTACCTTGCATCCTTGAACCGAAAACTGTTTTTTAGGTAACCTAGCCTCCTCATTAAATAAATCTAAAAAAATCAATTTAAGGTAAATTACAGCGAAGGTTACTCAATTATAAGTAACATTACATTTGGTTACCAAATCATTAAAAGTTATTTTTGGATCACTCAATTACAGATAAAGTTACATTTGGGTCACCTAATTATTAAAAGTTACATTTGGGTCTCCTAATTATTAAAAGTTACACTTGGGTCACTCAATTATAGATACGATTGCATTTGGGGCACCCTTTATATTTAAAAAATACATCAATTTAATCATTTTTTTTCTTCCAAATCAGTTGTATACACTCGTTAACACTAGAGTACTTCATTTGAAATCATTAATTAATCTAATACACAAATTGAAATATTTTTTAAAATATGAAAGGTGACCTTAATGTAACATTACTCATAATTAGTGACCCAAATGAAATCTTTAATAATTGAGTGACCAAAATGTAATATTGCCCATAACTGAGTGACATCCGTTGTAGTTTACCCTTCAATTTAATTTAACCTTGCCGCTGTCAAGGATTTCGAAAAGTCTTGCTTTGAAGACCTGGGATCACCAACAGACCGCTGGTGGCAATCGGGTGGGAAATAACAAAAAATTATGGGGGTTTGAACCAATAGATATGTGGAATAATTGAAATTTTTATTTAGGGGACGAAGATGAGAGAGTTTTATTATGAAGCTCAAATGAGGATGGAGACGGAAATTGCTATATCCGAACTGTGAGGTAATCGAACCATACCCATATAAATCACCGTGGGGATCCCCGAAAATATTCGCAGGGATCTCCAATATTTTACAAAGTTGGATGGGCATAAGAGTAATTCACCCTTTTTCAATAAAGATCAAATTTCTCACGACCTGAGTATGACCTGTTGGAGTAAGTTTGAAATTCTCCATAAATTCTATAAAAAAATAATTTGAAAGTGGTGTATGTATCATTGTAAACGTGATTCAGTTTAGTTTTGTTTAAAATATACGATAGTCGATTTTGATATTATTTTAAAAATATGAATATTTGAATGTTGAGATGTCATAAAAATTTGACAACAAATTTCTTAGAAAACAGTTTTAGCGGTGACTTTGAAAAATCACAAAAAATTCTACAAGATAAATTAGGAAGTGAGCCTTATATTCTATAACTATACGGAAGTCTAAATTCGTTTAAAATGAACGATTCTTGATTTCGAGTTATATATTAAGAGTTATTAATTTTTGAGTGAGAAAATGTCAGAAGAAAAGACTGACTGCTTTCAAAAACAACAATGACAGTGACTTCAGAAATTCACCATAAAATCGTACGAGTAAAATTAGAAGATGCAATTTATATGGTTGAAAAGATTAGCGAATCTAGTTCCTTTTATAGCAAATGAATCATGATTTAGATTGTAGATTATTAGTTACATATTTTTTTATTGATAGAGCAGACTGTAATGTTTTAATAGTTAATAATTTAGTCATATTTTATAGTTTGTAATTTTTGAGATTTAGCGTTGAGTATATGTTTTAATGTATTAAATTTTGTTTATTTTTTGGGTACAAAGATTAACTAAAAATTGCGAGGATCCGTAAGAGATGAGTATGAAGACGAAAATATAACCGAAATATTTAATGGAGATTCCCGAAAACCGTACTTACAAGTCTTGGGGATGGAATGGAAAATATGCAAAACTGTCCCCGACCAGCAGCAGTGCACTTCCCTTCCTATTAAGTCACTAATCCAAAGAGCCATAGCTGTGTTTTAAGGGTTGCAATATCTTCAGCCATCGGCACTGATGCAGATGTGCTTAACGATATTAGGTATGTTCACAACGATGATTATGTGATAAATGGTGTTATTGTTACAAGTTAATGGTTGTTGTAGTTGTGCTTAAAAGTTTGTTTGAATGATTATTGATAAATGGTTCATGTGTAAGAATGGCTATGGGTCCAATTTTTAGTCGATCTACATTCGATTTAAAAATTTAACACATTCATCTAAACTCGACCCGACCCAATAGTTTATAATATTTGTAATGATGTGTAATACCTTAAACCTAGAATGAAAATTGAAATTGGATTTATAGTATCACATTGATCTTCAAAGTGACATATTAAATCAGTCAGTACATTAAACACTCGTTACAATCATAAACATGCTTACCTAACACATTACTAAGTATGTCAATTGGGCGGGGAAGGTGTGAAAGGTACACTTCCCACACACATTTCCATCAAGAATTTTTATCTTCATCATTGCCCCACGACCTGCTACAAATACAAAATTTAAAATCAACCTTGTGTCGCATCCCACAAGGCTAAAACTATCCTCGTCCCATCACCCACGTAGGTCTTGAGACCTACATAATCCCCTCTTTACCCGTCTCATTCATATAATATATATTATAAATATTAGTTAAATAAATATAAATTAAATTTGTTGTGAAAAACGTATGAAATATCTGTCATTCGTACTCCCACCACATATGTGACATTATTCCAAATGTCGTCATTTTTAAAAATAAAAATAATATATGAAATTAAATTTTGTACAATACAAAAGTTTGGACTAAAAAGATATTAAAGTCTATTGTAAATGATGGGAAAATAGCATAAATAACATGTAAAATAATATTCCAATTGTTGTAACAAATAATAAATATAGAAATAACTAAAGAGAAAATAACAATGAAAAAACAACATTTTAAAAAAATAAGAACAAATACCAATAGAATCTAAATAGCATATAATATTAGGAAAATAAAATTAAAAAAGTAAAAGAATAACATACCGATAATCATAAATATTATATATATTATATTCATAAATATATCACGATGAGTCAATATAAGTTATTTTAAAATTTAACTCTAACTCAAACTAATACTTAAAAAATATTTATATATTTGATCTGATAAATCTCAAACTCAATTATATTGAACTTTTTAATAATATCCAACCTGATATTTTATTTTTAATCATATTTATAATAACATGTTATAAGATCTGTTGGAGCGAGTGAGGATGATACAGGGCCGGTGGAAATGGGGCGTATACAAAGGTATATTCACGCCTTTTTTACAACCCACGGAGAATTAAATTTTTATCTTTATTCCCGCCCCACAACTTGCAGAATTTGTAACTATTTCTGCCCAATTAAATGCGAAATATGGCTAGACTTGGCAAACTTGACCCGAGACCCGAAATCTACCGGAACATGATGACCCGAAATTTGATCCAAAACCGAACCGAAACTGATCTGAATTTTAGTTGAACAGAAACAGACTCGAACTGATTTTTAACCGAACCGAATGGACCTGAACTGAATAGACCCGAACCGAAGACAACCTGAAATATAGAAAAGATATTAATAGAAATAAAAAAGATAGAGTATGAACAACTGCATAACTCACCAAAAAGTTAAATATATTGGATTTATAAATCTATATATAGGGTGTAAAAAACTGACCAGCCTAAAAACTCGATTAAAATGGACTGATCTTCCATTGACTCGAAATTGACCCAAACTGAAATCAACTGAATCACAATAGACCCGAACTAAAATCGAACCAAAACCGAATAATATCATACTTAAAATGACCCAAACTAAAATAACCCGAACTGAATGATCCGTTTGCCACCTCTAAATATAGCGAATCCCCGTAAAACTCGCCGTACCAACATCCCTACACATTACAACGCAGGGCATGCTTCAAGGTGCCCAATCATGGTCCAATTGGCACTTTGAAGCCCAAATCATCAACAACAAAGCTTTGGTATCAATATTGGACCTTTTGGTACGATATCAAAGTTTACTTTTGAAAACAAAAATAACTATAAAGTTGGCTGATATTGATACTACTCAAAGTGGCGTCGACACCTATATATATATATATATATATATATATATTTTCAATAACAGTTTGAAAATATACAGAAAAATCCAATTTGAAACATATCAAATCACGCTTATACAGTTATACATTCTAGAACACATGACTCTCACTAACATACTCAAGTAAATAGGTCCAAAACGTACGTCCACTAGAGTTAACTTTAACATAAACTATTGCAAGCAGGAATGGACCGAAGTGTTATATTGACAATTTATTTTCGCCTTTTAAATTTTTTTAAATACCCTTAAAATTTTAGCCTTTTTAATTTTTTTAAATTTGACCCTTAAATTTTAGAAGTTGTATCAGTAGCTGCTTCCAAGTCTAGCAGTCGCTCTAATAAAATTTTGTCATAAACTAGCGTAATTAGAACAAAAACACGATCAAAAATTAATTAGGATGCAAGCAAATTCCCAACAAGTTATAATTATCAAAGCATCCGCAAAATCCAGTCACGTACCATTTTTTAGGGTAAAATTCATAAATAGCTACTAAATTTTGTTAAAAAAAAATAAAATGATAACTAGACTTTCAAATGTTACAAAATGATAAATTAAACTTTATGTTTTGCAACAAATAATAACTCAGCCATTAAGTACTTAACGTGGCTGTTATAAAACTTTGTATAATAGCACATGTAATCTTCTATATTTACACATTCAATCAATTTAGTCCTAATTCGAAAAAATTTACTAAATTTAACTCTCGCTATTAACATTCTTTTAATTTGGTCCTTATAGAAAATATTATTTATTTATTGTTCGGTTTCATTCTGAAATTGTTTAATTTTGTAGCTTGACAATGCTTAAGTGCAACAAAATTGCAAGATGGCCGCATGAAAATATGGAAACATTCGGCACTGCATCTCCAATCGCACGTCTGGTGAAATGGGATAAATTCATTCTTATTTGGTTAAAAATGGGCTTAAGTCTTTTATCAGTTGCAAATGCTTTAATAAATGCATATTAGCATCGATGTTGCATTTCTACCGTTACATTGCCTTTAAGAACAAGGTATTTCAGTTTTTTTTTTTTTAAGAAAATGTACGGCCACTGCTGTAAAGCTAGATGCAATTGTGTTTCTTGGTTTTCTTTCAGCCGGTAGCCATGGAGGGTAATGAATTGTGGGGCTTCATCATTTCAATAGAATGATGTATGATTATTGAGTTGTTCCACGTTCAGAGCACTGCACTTGTATAGTTGATCTGCTCGGTTGAGCTGGCCTTCTCAATGAGGTTTAATGTTTCAACGTCTCACCTTGCTGCATAGACACTGGATGCTTTGGTTGTAGCCATGGGAATGTAACATTGGCCAATTGGTCAGCAGAAAAAGTCGTTCTCTTTGAACCAACAAACCCATGATTTATACTCTAATCTCTAACATGCATGCTTCTAAAGGAAGATGTATAGTGAGGCAAGTGTTAGAGAAATGATGGCAAACCACTGTAATACAAAATTCCTTGTTGTAGATGGATGGCGATTGCAGGTCATTGTAATCTGTTTGCAAAGGACCCATGCTTCAAGGATATATGAGGCGGCAAACGGGTCATTCGGTTCGCTTTCAGTTCGGATTATTTCGGGTCTGGTTCAGTTTTTGTTCGAGTCTATAGTGATTTCGGTTCGGGTATCGGGTCGGTTGATTTTCGGTCGGACTTTTTGGTGAGTTGTGCTACAGTTCACATTAATATATTTTCTTTATTTCGGTTAACTTTTTGGTTCGGTTGACTTTCGATTCGGTTGATCTTTATTTATTTATTTTAATATATTTTCTTTATTTTGGGTTGCTTTCGTTCGGGTGAAATCGGTTCGGTTCCATTCGGTTCAGCTAAAAATCGGTTCGGGTCCATTTTCGGTTTAGCTGAAAATCGGTTCGGGTTCAATTTGATTTATTTCGGGTTTCGAATCAAATTCAGGTCGATTCTGAGTCTCGGTTCGGTTTTCGAATCTCGGGTCAAGTTTGCCTGGTCAGTCTGCATGTCCCATTAATATGTTTCGCCCCTGCGCTGCAATAGAACCTCTTAAATTGCTAAAACTAGGTAAGAATTGCACGATTGCATCATACTGTTATATTCTACTTCTCTATATATTGTATTATCTAATTTCTTGTAATTCTAAATGTGCTTGTTGCCTATGATAAACTAGAATAAGTTCATTGCCAAATGCATGGTGACTTTATCATCATAGCTAGCTTGTGGCTGTAAACTGCTTTCATCTTCTAGTAATGAGTGCCAACCTTACTATGGCATGATTCTGAACCATCTAGAAATGCATTTTGTATGGCAGTTTTTGTCTCCAATTGGGGAATTGTTTTTTTCTTTGATTTGGTACTTGAGGTTATAGGATCCTAGTCACTGAAATTATAATTCAACATTCTATTAACAGAAGACACGCTACAAAATTAAACAATTTCATAATGAAATCGAACAATAAATAAATAATATTTTTTATAAGGACCAAACTGAAAGAATATGTAAATAACGAGGGTTAAATTTAGTGAATTTTTTCGAATTTTTTCGAATTAGGACTAAATTGAATAAATGTGTAAATATAGAGGATTAAAAGAGCTATTATACCAAGTTTTATAATAGACATGTTAAGCACTTAACAATTAAGTTATCATTTTGCTACAAAACATAAAATTTAATTGTAATTTTGTAACATTTAAAAATTTAGCTACTGTTTTATTTTTTTAACAAAGTTTAGTGACCGTAAACTTACCTATTTTTTAACATAATCCAGTCACATACTCCTAACACAACATTCACGACAAATTTGATATGTTAAACAATATATGTACACACAAAATTCGAGTCCAATATGACCTGAAAATTATGAACAAATAAAAAAATTATTACAAGAAATTGAGTTACAAGTCCTTTAATTATTTTCTTCAATTAGGTTTCAATCGAAGCATCTTTTAAACTTGATCTTGGGTAAGATGATTCCCTTTAAGGAGTCCTCATACTTAGATATTGTTTGACATTTAGCTGATAATTGATAGTCGACGGTGAATTACATTAGTTAATTTGATTATTGAATTGTATTAGCTGATTGTATAAAAGCGTTTGGTAAAATTATGTGATAGTTGATATATGTTTGATTATTTAAACAAACAAAATGATTTATAAGGACATGATTATATTTAATACTTGTTTCAATAGTTTATTAGTTATCAATATTTTGTATATATTAATATTAATTATACTATAAATATTTATTTTTTAATATAAAATTACTAAGCATATTTGAAGGATCTATATATTAATTTATTATTTATATAATTATTAAATTTAAATGATATTTGAAGCATATGTATTAATATGTTATATTTGAACAAAAATAATTATTTAAATTATATATGAGAATATATTTTAAAAGTATATGTAGATTATTTAAATACAAATATAAATGTGTGGGAGTAAAAAATAAAAAATATTAACTCACAAATGTCACGATGTAAATTAAAGTATAATTTTTTTGAACAAAAAATATAAAAGATTAAAATTGTTATGAATATTTATTTATGTGGATGTCTATCATGATAAGAACTTTATCTTGAAGATTTGATTTACTTTATCATTAAGAATATTATCTTTATTAATTAGAGTTTCATGTATTATGTACTTCTTATGCTTATAAATAGATGATTTGATGAAGGCATTGTACACACTTCAATATTGAGAATAATACAAATATCCTTCTTTCTCTTGTATTATGTACTTTATCGTTAAGAATATTATTTTCATTATTCTTGTTATTGCTCTTCGTTATTTTATTCACAACACTTTATCAGCACGATCACGCTCAATTACTGTGGTTATTGTTGGTGGTTTTCGAAAAGAATTTTAATTTGATATTGATGACTACATCTACCATATATTCAACTCAACTTGGAAAGTATGGTATGTTTTACTTATTTATATATTGATATAGTGATTGATTTATCATTCTTCAAAGGTTAATATATTCCTATCTATTATTTGGTTATTGTTTAAATTTATTTTTTTGTTTTTTTATTCATACTCGAAGTAACTCTTGAGTTAACGAAAATTAAAATTAACGCCGCACTTCATTAGATGGGTTGATAAAGCAAACCAAATCAAAGCAATATATCAAAGCCTCAAGGATTTCGGCTAAATGCTATTAGGCGTACGAGTTGGAGCATTTTATTGCACTGAGTATTGGTTACATCATATGGCACAGTATATTGGTTTTATTCAAAAAATTTATTGTTTCATTCTAATTTATAATTGATTCAATTCAAGGATTGTGTTGCCATGTGATTATCATAGATCTGTTTTATTATTATCGTCATGGTAATTTATATGAATAAATTCGAGATATAAAACAACTTTGTTATTTGGATCGGTTACTTTGTATGTGAAACGAAGGCAAAGGGAATACGTTACTTTGATATGTTTATACATTCATCAAATGTCGTTTGATCTTAAGTAGGGTTGTTTATAATTTGATCGCATCACTTATAGTTATGTTTAGTTCAACTTGATCTATGGCTACTTTTATACTTTTTGATCTAGTCTCAAATAGTTTTTTTATTAATTAGAGTCGATGCTTTTAACCGTGCTTTGAGTTTTACATGACTTAGAAATAGACATGACTTTATGAGAAGCTGTTTTGGTCGTTTGCTATGCTTCCATTGTTCGAGAGGAAAACTAATAAAGGTAAATTCTAATTTTATTTTTATTCTTTAAACTACGGTTTTAAAGTGCGATAAATTGTGGTGATTTTGAATCTACAAGAAGACTATTATAAAGTCTATATTTTCTTGAAAGCAATAATTATCATGTGTCGAAAAACTTGACTTCTCCCAAGTTCAAGTTAAGAAAATATGTCTTGATCCAAAAAGTTTTATAGAAGGCATTCCCTGAAGTGAATGCAAGCATAATGTTTATTCCATACGATTATTGGATCTGTTTCATTCCCTAAAGTGACATAACTTCGATATGATCCAAATTATTGAGTATCAATGATGAGGATACGTTAATAAAAACATATTCCACTTTTCGCGCAAATAATGTTGTCCTCAGACACAATATCGTGAAAAAAACTTTTAAAGGCACACTGGCTCCACTCCATTCCCTAAAGTAGATGTGAGATTATATTATGAAAGAATAAAAGTCACATTAGAAACTGTGGTCGTTGTCAGGGTCATGAATATAGACATGGATAATATGTTCATTTTAAGAATGTTTATACCCATCATAAGTGGGCTTATAAGGATGACAAGAGTGATAAAGATCTTTCTAAGAAAGTAGAATTCTTTTTATTACCAACGCGATGTTATAAACTATTGGTTTCGTACTTGTTGTACGCTAAAAAATCAACAATCATTTATTGATAAAGGAAATAAAAGCAAATTTTGTTTGCGAAAATAAAGAAAATGATATTGGTCCAACTTATTTGGACATTGTTGATTTCCTTATAACCCTTGGAAGGAATAAATCATCTTCTAATTATTCTAGTAACCTTTAAGAGAATTACTTATTTCTTTTAATTTACTTTGTTTTATGTTTATTTATTTTACGCATTAATTATTTACGTTTTATATATTAATTTAACGCCTAAAGTATATTCTTTAATTAGTTAATATGTTCTTTGTTCTGTTGGTTTAATCCAAATATATTGGCTGGACATCCCGTTCTGCGAGGCTATTGGTCTCAAAGGTTGTTTTTAAAGGACCTTGTGAACTGGTTTAACAATGCTGCGTACGAGGATTAAATCGTTGTTCTCTGTTAGTTTGTGTGTGTGTATATATATATATATATTATGACATTTATTTATTTTGTTTCACATGATTACTTACCAAATACAATCTATGGTGAAGATTTATGCTTATCATCCCATTTAAATGCAAAGGATAATGTGAGTACTATATCTCAAAATACTGAAAATATTGATGCTCCAGAAGAGCAATAAGTTCTTGAGAGAAAGCACATTATGAAAAGTGCAGAATTGTGAATATTGTAATAATTACCGTTAATGGTAATAATATCGTCACCACTAAAAGTGGAAATTTTAAGAAGAGCAATATGAATTTGCAAAATAATCTTTCGGAAATTATAGATAACATATGTTATCAATTGGCATTTGAAATAAGCCAATGTGGATATAAGTTATGGTAGCCAATAAGTTAGTTGAAAGCTCTATAAGAGTTATATATTGCTACCAAAAGAATAATTTCCATTGAAATCTCCGAAAGAGTTAAATATATTCCTATTCAAAGGGACAATTTTTGGTGGACAATGTATTATCAAGTTTCAAAAAACCTATATTTCAAAATTTGTACCACACATGTACAAGTGAGATTGAATCACATGTTATGGTAAACAAGAAGTTTACAAATTTAGAGATATATGCACACGTATATAGTTGGCATGACCGGTTAGACCATCATGATCAATAATGATGCGGAAGTGTGGAACCCGATATCTTCAACCAAATTGCTTGCCAAGTGGTGGAGAAGATGTAATTTGGGTGATGGTGGTGGAAGCAAAAAGATAAAAGAGACAAAGAATTTAGAGTGGTTCAAGCTTCTAATCAAGCTCTACATCCACTATCTTAGCTTCCTCACTAAGGATTTCAACAAATTCACTCTTGATTTTCTTCCCCTTTTCTGGGCTAAGGAGGCAACCCTTATACACTCAAGCTTTCTATCACAAAGCTTGAGTAAACCCTCTTTTACAAGAGAAATAAAAGCAAACTTGTAAAATCCTCACAACGTAGATAGTTTTCACTCTTAAGCACTCACCCAAATCCTAATACACTTGAGCATACATTTACAATTAAGCTCATAAGTGTTGTCTATACAAGAAATTTGACAAATTGAGCACTAAGACATTTCATAATCATATGATTGTTGAATTGAGGATCATTAGTCTTCCATAGATGCTTCGAGGTTCCTTTTATACTCCCAAATGGGTTCCTAGTCGTTTGTGACCGTTGGGATTGAATATGGAGCCGTTGGGGCTTTTATTTCCCACAATAAATGTAGTTCTAGACCTGACCGTATCGATACACGTTCTTTAGAAACTAGTCGTTGAGCTCTTTCCAGCTTGTGTGTATCGATACAATTAGGAGTGTATCGGTACGTTCTGCAATTTAAAAGATTGTTGGGAAAATAGCCGTTGAAAACAGTTAGGCATATCGGTACACGATACATACATATTAGTACGGGATACTAGCCGTTGGGGGGTTTGAAAAATAGTCGTATCGAAACGCACCAAGGCGTATCGAAATGCTTCACACCGTATCGGTACGACCAAGCCTATACCGGTACGGGTTTTGGCTACTGGAATTTTCGTGTAGCTAAAACCCTAAAGCATATCGATACGGGGTACCGTATCGGTACGGTCACTTGAAAAACTTAGGTTTTGCTACTTTAAAGACATTTTAAATCATTCTAAAGCCTAAAAGAATTCATCAAATATATTTTCAAGTTGTTTGGACTTAAAATCATTTTCCAAATCTTTTCAATTTAGTCCAAAAACTACTTTTCAATTATTATATCAAAACAAATATCCTAATAATCTCCCCCCTTTTTGATATAATAAAACCAACTTGAAAACTTGTGTTTGTGATTCTCCCTTTTTGTAAAATAATTTTTGAATAAGAGACTATAGATTCAAAAGAGTTAAAAGCCCGCCTTATTCATTTGAAAATTCAATTTTTCAAACAATTTCTCCCTTTTTTGTTATATCAAAAAGAATTTATATAACTTTAAGTTCAAAATAACAATAGAGGTTTTTAAAATATAATCTTGACAAAATAAGAATTTTGGTTTTAAAATGGCTCCCCCTTACTCAAGCATAAAACAGATGTTAGTCCAACAATTCATGATTAACTAGTTGAATTAAAGAAAATAAATCAAATTAAAATAAACAAAATTCAACTAATTTTACCACACTTGAACCAAAGGGAGGATGTGAAGCGTTCATTCTTCAAGTGTCATTCCTTGTGTGCATAGAGCTCCCTCTTAATGTTTGTACTTTGTTGATCATTCTCCATCACACTTAAAATGAGACAATCAAGTAATTTTTAGTATCCAAATTGCTTTGGATTCATAGGCATTAGTGGCACAAAGTTTAGTCCCCTTAGGAATCCATTTTTCAATTTCATCATTTTTATTTGAAGTAATTAGTTCTTTTGGAACCTAAATACTTCTAAAACATTTTCCATTCATAAATCTAGGGGCACTAGATTGTCTTTGATAAAAGTCTGATTTTTCAAAATTGTTTTTCTTTTCAAGTTCCTTAGAAATCAAAAAATTTTCTTTCTTAAGATCATCCACTTCTTTTTGATGATCTTTTTCTAAACTTTGAAGCAAATTTTGTAAATTTAAGACTTTAAGTTTAAAATCTTTAAATTTTGCTTCAAACTCTAAATTGGTTTTTAAAAGCAAATCATTTTCAGTTTTCAACTTTGAAATCAACATTTTGTTTTTTGAAAATGAAGCCTTGAATTCAAAAACCACTTCATCATAGACTTCTTGTAATTCATCAAAAGAATATGAATTAGAAGTAGATGACTTAGAAGTTACCCTTGAATCTTCTTCGATGGCCATGAGACAAATGTTGGCTTGTTCATTATCGGTGGAGTCATCATCATTCTAAGTAGCCACATAAGCCTTCTTCTTATGGCTTGAAGAGCTTGACCTCTTCTGCTTCATCCTTGATTCTTCATTTTCTTTCTTCATGAATTGGATGAATTTGTTGAGGAGCTTGGTCATCTCTTCTTCTTCATTATCCCCTCTAATTGAGTCTACATGTTGGTATGTGGAGGATTTGAGAGCAATGACATTCACATTAATGCTTAGCTCCATGATCTTTTTCTTCCCTATCTTCTTTATCTCTTCACTCTTCTTCTCCTCTTCTTTTCCTTTCTTCATGATTTCATGAGTGAGAAGAGAACCCATGAGTTCATCTAGCTTTAGGGTCTTGAGATTCTTGGCTTCGATGATAACAGTCTTCTTTGAGTCTCATGACTCAGGAAGAAAGTAGAGAAGCTTTCGGACAAACTTGTCTTCTAGAATGATTTCTTCATAGCCTTTGAGTCCATTTATGATGGTGGAGAATCTATTGAACATCTTCGTGATGTCTTTATTCAGTTTCATCTTGAAGTTCTCATACTCAAGGTTGAGAAGACCAATCTTCGTTTCTTTTACTTCGTTTGTTCCCTCGTATGTGACTTCAAGCTTGTCCCATACTTCCTTGGCATCTTCACAAGAAAAGAATTTAGCATACTCTTCCGGGAAAAGTGCACAAAGGAGAATGTGCAATACCTTCGCGTTGAGTTCCATCTTATTCTTGTCATCCGCACTCCAATCTTGCCTTCTTTGTTGTGGCATGAATGGTCTATCTTTAATAAGATCCCAAAGGAGGTAGTCTTTGGCCTTGATGAAGTACACCGTCCTATTATTCCAATAGGGATAGTTGGTCCCGTTAAAGAATGATGACCTATCGATTGATTGTGCCATGGAAACCGGTTGATTGTTTGGTTGATCAAGCTTGTCGGGATTACTTCAATAGGATGTTAATCCACTCGATTGAGCCTTGCTCTGATACCAATTGCGGAACCCGATATCTTTAATTGAATTACTTGCCAAGTGGTGGACAAGATGTAATTTGGTTGATGGTGGTGGAAGCAAAAAGATAGAAAAGAGACACAAAGAATTTAGAATGAATCGAGCTTCTAACCAAGTTCTACATCCACTGCCTTAGCTTCCCCACTAAGGATTTAAGCAAATTCACTCTTGAATTTCTTCCCTTTTTCTAGGCTAAGGAGACAACCCTTATACACTCAAAGCTTTCTATCCCAAAGCTTGAGTAAACCCTCTTTTACAAGAGCAATAAAAGCAAACTTGTAAAATCCTCACAAGGTAGATAGTTTGCAGTCTTAAGCACTCACCCAAATCCTAATACACTTGAGCATACATTTACAATTAAGCTCACAAGTGTTGTCTACATAAGAAATTTGACAAATTGAACACTAAGACATTTCTTAATCATATGATTTTGACTTGAGGATCATTAGTCTTTCATAGATGCTTTGAGGTCCCTTTTATACTCCCAAATGAGTTCCTAGTCATTTGTGACCGTTGGGATTGAATTTGGAGCCGTTGGGGCTTTTATTTCCCACAATAAATGCAGTTCTAGAACCGATCGTATTGATACGCGGGTAATCGTATCGGTAGGGGTGTATTCAGTTCGGTTCGGTTTTTTAACAAAATATGAACCGAACCGCAGTCCGCAGTTTTTTAAAAAGAAAACCGAAACTGAATAGGAAAAAAACTGAAATACTATAAACTGAATTTTGCGGTTCAGTTCGGTTAAAAACCGCAGTTTTAACGGGTTTTTTTTCAAATCCAAAAAATGTAACCAAAACACATAACATATTTTAATTTACAATTAGATACTTCAATATTAATTTATTTTGAAATTAAGAACAAGAAAACACATGTCTTGAGCTCTTGAAAAATTTAAGATTTCAAATAAGAATGAATTAAAAAATAACGATGATAACAAAACGTACAACTTATCTAAAAATTAAATCACAGAAAATATTGATTTAATTAATATCCACTCAATGATTCCACATCACCTTAGAACACAAATATCTAGTCTAATATATTGTTTGATTAAAGCCAAAATCAAATATTCAACATCATAAAACAACCCCTTAATAGTAAATACTATAAAAACATATTCTAATTTGAAACACAATATCCAATCAACTTAATATTATAAAAATATATTCAAATATTTTAAGAGACTATCTTAAAAAACAAATCCAAATATTTCAAGAGGCTATCTTTAAAATATATTTGATATGGGTCATAGTGTTTATTTTTAATTCAGGTTGATATGGACTAAACGGGTTCCATATGGAAAACCCGAAACCGAACCGAATTGAGAAGCTTGGTTTTTAAACCAAACCAAAAGCTGAACCTCAATATGCAAACCCGAACCGAACCACATAGCCCAGTTCGAGTCAATTTTTCAGTTTTCTCGGTTTTGTTGCTCACCCCTACGTATCGGTACGAGTTCTTCAGAAACTAGCCGTTGAGCTCTTTCTAGCTTGTGCGTATCGATACACTTAGGAGTGTATCGGTACGGTCTGCAATTTAAAAGACCGTTGGGAAATAGCCATTGAAAATAGTTAGGCATATCGGTACACAATACAAATGTATCGATATGAGATACTAGCCGTTAGGGGGTTTGAAAAACAGCCGTATCGAAACGCACCAAGGCGTAATAAGCGCTTCACACTGTATCGGTACGACCAAGCATGTACCGGTACAAGTTTTAGCTACTGAATTTTCCTGTAGCTGAAACCCTAAAGCGTATCGATACGAGGTATACCGTATCTATATGGTCACTTGAAAAACTTAGGTTTGGCTACTTTAAAAACGTTTTAAATCATTCTAAAGCCTAATAAAATTCATCAAACATATTTTCAAGTTGTTTAGACTTAAAATCATTTTCCAAATCTTTTCAATTTATTCCAAAACTATTTTTCAATTATCATATCAAAACAAATATCCGAACAGGAAGTTATTAATGGTCATGTATTAAAAGAACCTGGAGTTTTTGTTGTGCTTATTCTCAAAGGAATTGATTAAATTCCACTTATTAAAGAACATGAAGTTCTTGTGTTGCTTAAATGAATTGATTAAATTCCACTTACTAAAAAACCTGAAGTTCTTGTGTTGTTCGTTCTCAAAGGAGTTAGTTGATCTCACTTATCAAAAGCACTTGAAGTTCTTGTACTAAAGTTGAGACTGCATGTCTTGCATATCTGAATGAAATATGGTCTCATTTATCCACAAATGTGGAAATTTTATATGATTTTAGTATATGCATCTACATTGTTTTATCAACTTACAACCAGAAGTTTGTGAGATTGATTAGAAAAAGATTCATATTATGCATTTAGACTATTCGTTTTGCAAAAGCTAATGAGTTTATATTTTAGGCTATATCAGTTGAAATAATTGTTACAAAGCCTATCGATTATGAAAAATACAGTTTAGTAAAATTTTAATTGGATGCCTCATCTTTAATAGCTAAACTATGAGAACAAAACAGTTATTATTTATATGGTATTTCCATATAGTATCACTTATACGCATCAAGCCAACAAGTTATAATAAACTTCCCGTTATGATTGGTTTTTTTTTGTTAGAAGCCATACATTTCCCATTTTATAATTTTTGAATGTGCGATATATTGTTGAATTGCTCCACCATAGCGCACAAAATGGGTAAATAAAAAAGGTTGAGAATATATATTGAGTATGAGTCTCCTTTTATGTTTAAATTCTTAAACATTAATTGGAGAATCATTTATGACATGATTTTTCTCAACATCAGGAGATAATAATCAACTGGATAAAGGAAAATGAATTATCATTATCTAGATGCTCATATATGAACTAGAAGTTCATAAGATAATTCATGTTATTACATGTCAACTGCTAAACATATTTACTAACCCAATTAAGGTAACTAAGTCTCATATACCAGCTAAAATATTCTAAATTTAAATTACATGTTAGAGCGAATGGATGTAAATCATGCATGAAGTATGGAAATTGGTTCCAATAATCAAAATTCTCGTAAATGGAAAATAGTATGAGATGGTCATATATTGGAGGTGTATGCTCCTGAAGAGATCCAAGACATAACTAATAATAAAACTCTTGAAGAGTTTTAGGTACCTAAAATAAAGATTGAAATCTTGAAGAGATCTCGATGAGTTATGTCACTACGAGAATATAACCAGAAAATTAAAAAGTTGTCGACAACGATTTTACAAACAATTTTACATAGAATACTTATATAGAAGTAAAAAAAGAAAATGAGGATCTGGTATAGAAATCTATATATATTAAAATGATTGGCCAATATAGAAAGACGCTTTGAACTTCCAAAAGAGAAGTATTTGGACCAGTAGTTCAAACATCTAAAGGTGTATTGCAAGTGAGGCACAAATGAGTAATCGTAAATACGACTTGAATTATGATTTATGAAGAGTTTTAATTAATTCATGGTGGATGTAATTACTTCGACAGTTATGAAATATTTTATATGCATCTAATTATTTTGTAGATCCATATTTATCATTGAAGGATTTAAAATGCTAGAAGCATTTGAAAATTTTCGAGGAAATTTATTTAGACATATCTCATTGGATATTTATATTTTGGCGCATTTGGTATAATCTCCTTAGTGAGTACTAATTGAGGAAATACTATAAGAATGATAAGATTTCCTTATATATTTTATAAAGGAGTTTGGATCAAGATTCATTATGATAATTTGAATATCATTATAACTCCTGAAGAGCTTCAAATTGGAAACTCGTGAAGAGCTTTCAAAGCATTTGATGAAAATATTTGAGAAAAAGAATCTTGATATCAAGTTTTGTCTCGACCTAAAGATCGAGCACTTAAATATGTATTTTCGTCTATGAAGGACATATTACTCCAAAGTTTCATCTCTCACGATCTTTAAAAAAATAGTATTCAATATTGAATTATGAAGATTCAAAGATCTTATGTGATGTTTTCATGAAGGGGAGTAAATACGCGTTGCACTCTTTTTCTCTTAACCGAGATTTTGTCTCAATGGGTTTTCCTGGTAAGATTTTTAATGAGGCAACATGTTATGCGTATTAAAGATGTGTGTACTCTTTTTCCTTCACTAAAGAATTTTTTCCCATTGGGTTTTTTTTATCTTAGTAAGGTTTTAACGAGGCGCATCATCTTCATAGACATCTAAGGGGAGTGTTATGAATATTTATCTATGTGGATGTCTATCATGATAAGAACTTTATCTTAAAGATTTGATTTACTTTATCATGGAATATTATCTTCATTAATTAGAGTTTCATGTATTATGTACTTCTTATGCTTATAAATAGATGATTTGATGAAGACATTGTACACAAATATCCCTCTTTCTCTGGTTCATTGTTCTTGTTATTGTTCTTCGTTATTTTATTTCTAACAAAAATTATGTTATTTGGATATTTTTTATAATTGTTAAGGTTAAAAGAGCATTTACCTCTATGTCAAAACTTCTAATTTTAAAAAGGTTATATTAGCAACTTTTTTAAAATTAGAGATTTCACCTAGATCCGCTATTATAATATGTTGTTCACCAAACATCTAAATTAACGAATTTCACTAATCAAATCTCAATCTAGAGAGACGAGTTTTGTCCTCCTTTTTGACATGTTCCATGCCTACATCTGTCAACTGCTTCTGCCTTTATGGCACTCATGTTCAAAAAAGTGATCAATGATGTACTATCGTTAATAAAATTTAGGGTAAACTACACAGATAACCACTTAATTATATGGTTGGTTTCAATTTGACCACTATACTTTTAATTTTGGTAATTTTAGCATGTAACTATTTAAAGGGTTCCAATTAAGCCACCAACCGTTAAAAATAGAAAAGTTGACATGGCTATTAAATAAAAGTAGTATAATTACACATTTGGTCACCATTATTTACTCAATCTATCAATTTGGTCCTAATTTAATCTAATAAAATAAATTAATTATTCAATTAGTGTCACCACCTTATTGGAGAATTTTAGCTATTTTTATTTAATTTAATAAATTTATTTTTCTTCTCCAATCAAGTAATGACACGTGTCACCTGATTGGAGAAAGAAAAATGAAAGCCAAGAAACTAGCCCTAAAAGGATTCAAACCAAGGTATCCTTGGTGGGAGTAGCATGCATTTACCACTGGGCCAAGCATGTTTTTGTAATATGAAACACAAAATGTGGTTTTAGGCTACTCAAACATGACACACTTATGATGCATAAAAATATCTAACCTAATTAAATAAATTTAATAATTAAATTAAAGTTAACAATATTTTGTATATATTTTAAATTATAATTAGTGCACGATTTAAAATCAAAATTTTAAAATTATATTAAATTCATTTAGAAAATCCAAACTCATGAACATAATAAAAATTATATTATGTTTGTGAGTTTGGATTCACTAAATGAATTTAATATAATTCTTGCACTAACTATAATTTAATTATTAGATTTATTTAATTGGGTTAAATGCTTTTATGCATCATAAGTGTGTCATGTTTGAGTCCTCTAAAAGCACATTTACTTTCTTTTTCCAAACATTAACAATCAAATAACACATATATTACATTTTGTATTTTATATCATAAAAACATGCTTGACCTAGTGGCAAACGCATGCCACTCCCACCAAGGATACCCTGGTTGAATAATTATTTTATTTTATTAGATTAAAATTAGGACTAAATTGATAGATTGCGTAAATAACAGGGACCAAATGTGTAATTATACTCATTTTGTTTAACAACCACGTCAACTTTTGATGGGTGTCAAATCCGTCAAAAAATAATACCTATTTGTTCTTTGGATTTGTTGTAGCGGCAAGTAAGGTCGATCCCACAGAGAGCGATTAAGAGATTAAGTTCACAAGCAATTAAAGTAAAAAGGGGGATTGTGTTTGAGTAGAAATGAAGAAAACAATTTAAAATAAATGAGAATTCTATATTAAAAGAAACTCTAGTTAAGGTAGATCTCGGTGTATTAATCCAAGTTTTAGATCATCGAACTTCAGAAAAGATAAACATGCATCAATCTCAAATAGCTTAGTTATAGGTTAATTGATAATCCACAATTAAACTCAATCTTTCTTACTTAGTAGATAACCACTTAATAATCCATAAATGACTAACTCTTATTAACAAGATTAAAATCCTTAGATAATCCATTTAGAATTAAAACCTATCAAATAGCTTTACCGAATTAAGAAACCCAATGCACATAAACTATCAAAACATTAATCTGTTAACTTATTAAGAATATGAATTCATACCTTCTAACCCCGTTGCTTGGTTACTTACCATTTGTATCAAGGATGCCTTGATTGGTTGTCGTATATATATAATCCAATATATACGTGTTGAATAAGCCTGAAAAATATAAAAATACTTGAAATGGATGAAGAAGATGAAGAATAAGAAATCTCACTAAAAACTGTTATTATTAACCTCGAACCTAAACCTTAACTAGAAAAAGAGTTTAGCAACTCATGGAGAAGGGAAATCAACAAAGAATAGAAGAATGTGAATTATGGGATGAATGATTTCTCTTCTCCTCGTGACCCTATTTATAACAGAGGTCATTTACATCAACTAGGAGAAGGAATTACAATAAGATTTAATTTAAAACTCTATCCTACTCCAAATATAATATAAAACATAAAAGTTCAACTTGAAGTAGAATTCATCTTCTTATGTTAAGTGCTCCTTAAAATACAAATCCAACTGAAACTTCTCTTTTAAGCATGTATTATCCTTTATTTGTCAAAATCCCTACAAAAATCAAATACTTGTTAAAACATAGATTTATAGTTGGATTAGAACACTAAAATATAGGTATATATATGTGAAAAATATGCAAATATTAGACTTATCATATACCCCCACACTTGGATTATGCTTGTCCTCAAGCATATTGAAACTCAAAACCTAGGGTCCTTTTGGTAAATAGAAAGGATAAGAGAAGTAATAAGTTAATGATTGCAATTTAGTATAAGTAAATAATCACCCAATTAATTATCATGAAGTCAAAGATGGAATAAAATTAAATACACTCACAAAGGATTCACTCAATTCGCTCAAGGTGTTTAAGGGACAACAACACTCAAGTCAAAGCATGTAAAAGAGTCTTACCATAGGCTTACAAATACATCACATCTCCACCACTAGTTGGGCCGAATTACAAGATCAAAAGGTTTTTGAATTTGGTTTTAACGTGGCTTAGGATAAGGTATGATGAGAAGGACTTTTAGGTTTTTTGAATCGAAGAACTTCACACTTTTTTTCTCTTTTGTATCAAGATTTTTGCATAGATTTAATTTTGGGAGAAACAAGGATTCAATCTTTTTCATATTTTTTGTCTTTTCTTCCCTTTAAATTTTCTTTTTGAAAAAACAAGACAATTTCCTCTTTGATTTTTTTCTTTTCCTTATTTTTAAGAATTTCTCCCTTTCCTTTTTCTTTTGCTTGATTTCTCTCTTTTTTTCAAGTAAGGAAAGTGTGTAGTTCTCCAAATTCAGGTGCAAATTGGGGAAATCAACAAAAAGGAATTATGCTTGTAATGTGTTTAATTTCCAAACAAAAGGCTCAGGCTCCAAAGTGGTTCTCTAGTGGTCATATTTACCAAGGTAGACTTTTTGGTTCAAGGTTCATACCTAAGTGCCTTAATCACCTCAAGTAATTCGATCCTATGTGATCTTAACATGTATAACATTGCAAGTTCTAGAAGAAACTAATCATGCTTGGCAATCACTCAATGAAATAAAAATATGAAGCATAAAAGATGTATGCTTATTAGGCTCAAATCTCACAAAAGTGGCTAATGTTGTGTCCAATTTTATCCATCCAACTATCGAATCAATTAATCAAGAAACAATTTGCAAGGCTAAAAAGTTCTTATCAATCCTAATTTACTCCTCATATCAGTCTCATTTTTACTTTAGGATCCCGAATCTAAAAAATTTCAACATGTTGATTCTAAGAAAAATTTTCAATGTGAAAGGAATTTTTCTAAGTCATCAATAAGCATGAATTTCACATATTTTCTTCCTATTATTTTCGGCTAAACTAATAAATATTTAAACAAAAAAATTTAACCAAAAGTATCCACCATCACACTTAAACTAAACATTGTCTCAATGTTAAAATCATCATGCATAAAATAAAGCAATAAAAGTTTTAAGGGAAAAGAATACTCCCTTATTCAGGATGTGATGGTTCAGGGCGTGAATGGGAAAGGAAGTGTGGGCATATTTAAATCGTGGTTTATTTTGCTTGAAGAACATGAGGCGTAGTTGCATTTTTTTCCAAAATTGCTACTCATTGTACCTAAACAGAGAAAAAAACTGTAAAAATTCATAACAAAAGAATAATAATAAGAATAAAGAAAAAAAATAAAACACGGGTTGCCTCTCACAAAGTGCCTTTGTTTAACGTCTTTGGCTAGACGTGACTCGCTCTATTTCTCATATTGTGGCGATAAGATGTTCGTAAGGGGGTTTATCCTTGATAGACTTGAACACTTCTGCTTTGTATGGTTGTTGCCATTGAGGTTTGTCGGGATGAATGGCAAGTATAGGCTTGTCAAATGGTTCAACATCGGTTAGATTGATTCCCGAATCAAGTTTGACTTTTTGATAGGATGGATGGGAATTGTCCTGCATCAAAGTTTTAGTAATATCCAAAGAAAATAAAGAAAATGCATCATTGGGATATTTCATGGCATCATAGATATTAAACTTTATGAGTTATCCATCAAATTCCATGGTAAGTGTACCATCATGTAAATTGATTATTGTCTTGGATGTTTTCATGAATGGCCTCCCTAGCAAGATCAAATTAGGGTTGGTAGGATCATTTTCTTCCATGTCTAGGACATAGAAATTAGTAGGAAATACAAGTTCTTTAACTTGTACTAAACGTCATCCAAAACTCCTATGGGGTAGACATTTGATCGATCGGCAAGCTGTATAGTAACACCTGTTCTCTTAAGAGGATCTATTTTGTTAGCAGAAAAATAGAATAATGCATAACATTAATAGATGCTTCTAAATCTAACATGGCCTTTTTCATTTTTACTTTGTCGATTTGACATGGGATAATGAACATACCTGGATCTTCGTATTTTTGATGAAGTTTTCTAAGTACGGTGGATACATTCTCACCCATCCTTACCTTTTCGTTGCCATTCAACCTCCTCTTGTTTGTGCATAATTCCTTGAGAAATTTGGCATAGTGAGGGATTTGTTTGATAGCATCAATTAAATGAATGTTTACCTTAACTTTGCAAAACGTCTCAAGAATCTTTTTTTTCTTGTTCTTCTTTCTTTGTCTTCGAGAATATTTGAGGAAAATGTGGTTGAACGATGATAGGTTGGGTTACCTGGTTTGTGTCGACATCTCTCTTCTTTTGTTCAGGCTTTTGCGATTTTCCATCATTGTCGGGAAAAGGGGTTTGCCAAAATTTTGTCAGTTTGCTAGCCTTCCCTTCTTCCTTTTCGGCGTCCTCCTTGGGTAAATGATCCTGCAAGTTCTTGCCACAAGTAATTACATTCACATTTTGTTATGGATTCACAATAGTTTGATAAGGTAACTTACCACGAGTTTCGGATTGACTAAGAGATGAGGCAATTTGACTTACATGTGTTTCAAGGTTTTTGATACTTGACCTCATCTCTTGTTGGAATTAGTCGAGGCTGTGAACAAGTTTGTATATGACATCCTCCAATGGTGGTTTTGTCGATGAAGATGGTTGCGCATAACCTCTTTGTTGATTGCTCTTTTGTCCATAGCTTATATTTGGATGGTCTTTCCAGCCTGGATTGTATGAATTTGAGTAGGGATTGTACTTCTTTTGGCCGTAAAATCCTCCTATGGTGTTGGTTTTTTCGGTACTTTCTTCTTAGAGCGTAGGGCACATATCGCTTACATGATCTTGCCTTGTGCAAATCCCACATGCCTTGACTTGTTGTGCATTACCTAATGCCAATTTTTGAACAAGAGAGGTTAGATTTGAAATTTTATTTTCAAGGAAAGAGATATTTACCTCATTCACACGTCGAAAAACGGTGTCATGTGTTGACCCAAATTGTTGAGAGTTTGCGGCCATAATGCTGATGAGGTCTTTGGCTTGGGTAGAAGTCTTGTTATGATTGCTCCTCCACTTGCGGCATCCATCATCCTTCTTTCCATGGGTAATGAACCTTCATATAAATATTGGATGAGTAGTTAGTCTGACACTCCATGTTGCGGACAGCTTGCATAAAGTTGTTTGAATCATTCCCAATAGTCATGAAGCGTCTCAGAATCTTTTGCCGAACTCCACAGATTTCTTTTCTAATGTTGGTGGCCCTCAAGGCTGGAAAATATATTTCGAGAAAAAGTTTTGCCATGTCCGTTCATGTTTCAATCGATCCGTATGGTATGTATTATAATCAATCTTTGGCATGATCGACTAGAGAGAATGGAAACGCCCGTAGCTTAACTTGATCCACGGTGACATTGTAGGGTTTCATGCTCGAGCACACCACATAGAATTCCTTCAAGTGTTTGTAAGGATTCTCATTATCGCGCCCCCATGAAAATAGGAAGAAGATGTATTAGTCCAGATTTTAATTCGAATGGTACCGCAAGATCTTGGTAATCAATGTAAAAAGGTTGTGTAGCGATTTCAGGTGCTGCAAGTTCTCGAAGAGTTTGTTAAACCATGTTGTCGGTTTCCAAGTTTCCTTGTGTGATCTCTTGTTTGCGTTGCTTCGCTTCCTTCCTTAGTCATCTTTCAGTTTTATCGATATCAGGATCTAACAAAAAATTCTTATTTGTAAGAGAAGAACGAAGCATAAAAGTAGAAAAGGAAAAAAAACTAAACTAAATAAAAAGTGAACTTAGCTTATTGACACCACTCCCCGGCAACGGCGCTAATTTTTTATTAGTGTCGAATCCGTCAAAAATAATACCTGCTTGTTCTTTAGATTTGTAGTAGCGGCAAGTAGGGTCGATCCCACAGAGAGCGGTTAAGAGATTAAGTTCACAAGCAATTAAAGTAAAAGAGGGTTTATGTTTGAGTAGAATTGAAGAAAGCTATTTAAAGTAAATGAGAATTCTATATTAAAAGGAACTCTAGTTAAGGTAGATCTCGGTGTATTAATCCAAGTTTTAGATCATCGAACTTCGCAAAAGATAAACCTGCATCAATCTCAAATAGCTTGGTTATAGGTTAATTGATAATCCACAATTAAACTCAATCTCTTTTACTTAGTAGATAATCATTTAATAATCCATAAATGACTAACTCTTATTATCAAAATTAAAATTCTTAGATAATCCACTTGAATTAAAACCTATCAAATAGCTTTACTGAATCAAGAGACCCAATGCACATAAACTATCAAAACACTAATTCGTTAACTTATTAAGAATATGAATTCATACCTTCTAACCAGTTGCTTGGTTACTTACCACTTGTATCAAGGATGCCTCGATTGGTTGTCGTATGTATATAATCCAATGTATACGTGTTGAATAAGCCCAGAAGATATAAAAATACTTGAAATAGATGAAGAAGACGAAGAATAAGAAATCTCACTAAAAACTTTTATTAATAACCTCGAACCTAAACCTTAACTAGAAAAAAAGTTTAGCAACTCATGGAGAAGGGAAATCAACAAAGAAAAGAAGAATGCGAATTATGTGATGAATGATTTCTCTTCTCCTCGTGACCTTATTTATAATAGAGGTCATTTACATCAACTGGAGAATGACTTACAATAAGATTTAATTTAAAACTCTATTCTACTCCAAATATAATATAAAACATAAAAGTTCAACTTGAAGTAGAATTCCTCTTCTTATGTTAAGTGCTCCTTAAAATCCAAATCCAACTGAAACTTCTCTTTTAAGCATGTATTATCTTTTAGTTGTTAAAATCCCTACAAAAATCAAATACTTGTTAAAATATAGATTTAGAGTTGGATTAGAACACTAAAATATAGGTATGTATATGTGAAAAATATGCAAATATTAGACTTATCAACTTTTATGTTTTTAACAGTTGGGGGCTTAATTAAAACCATTTAAATAGTTACATGGTAAAATTGTTAAAATTAAAAGTATAGTGGTCAAATTGACGTCAATCCTATACTTAAGTGGTCATCTGTGTAGTTTACCCTGAAATTTAATTAAATTAAGGGATAATAATAAGTTCTCTAATTAATTAAATTAATATGAGCTAAGTGATTAAAAGAAGAGTTTAATCCTGTTCATTCTACACAAAACTCTTTTTTACAAAATTTATTGGCATCATAAAAAGTATGGGGTCAACCCAAAGTTATTCATTCATGAGTCAATTATGGGTAAAGTTATATTTGGATCACCTCATTATCAAATGTTACATTTGAGTCACTTAATTATGGACGATGTTACATTTTGTTCACCCTTCATATTTAAAAAAATATCAATTTAGTTATTTTTTTTCTTTCAAATCACTTACCCTCATTAACTCTAGAGTACTTCATTTTAAATCATTAATTAATCCAATACATAAATTGATATATATATATTAATATGAAGGGTGACCCAAATGTAACCTTACCTATAATTGAGTGACTCAAGTGCAACTTTTAATAATTGGATGAACCAAATATAACCTTACCCATAATTGAGTGACTCAAATGTAACTTTTAATAATTGAGTGACCCAAATATAACCTTATTAATAATTGAGTGACTCAAATGTAACTTTTAATAATTAATTGACCCAAATATATTCTTATCCATAATTGAGTGACCTCTTTTATAGTTTACCCAATTTAAAGAGCATTGTTTGAGAGAGAGAAAACTGCCCAAAGGAAGGATATCCGGGAGCGCCCTCGTAATAACACATTCGTCATCAGCGCGTTAAATTGCAAGAGGGGGACAGCAAGTTTCACCACGTACCTGATTCTCTGTCTGTCGGTGAGAATAATTAAAAAGAGAAGGGGCTGATCCGTAATTATAGGTAAAACCAAGCCCTCTTTCCGTAGAACACTCCCTCCAAAACACTTCACACTCTCGTTACTCTCTACTACTCCTACTCATATTAAATTGCACTTTTTCCCAAAATAATCCACTCATTTCTCTCTTTTTTCCGTAAAAGATTAATTAAAAAACAACCATTTCTTCTCCAAGATTTCAATGCTAGCGTTGAGTAACGATCTAGTGGATCTTGTTTGGATTAAATGGAAGTGAGGAGAAAGCTGTGGGAATTGACGGAAAATAATGAAGTTCTGCATATCAACAACAGGGATAAAGAGGGTTACGATATCCAACTCTATTGAAGGAGGTGGGAGCAAAGGAGCCACGGTGGCAGCAACCAGTGCTGCGGCCGCGCTTGGACGCCTGTCAAGGCGACCGCTGTTGTTGCCGGTTGTCTTGGTATTGGGGATCCTTTTGCCTTTCCTTTTCGTTAGAATTGCCTTCTTGGTTCTTGAATCCGCTTCTTCGTCTTCTTGTTCTTCTCCCGCCGGTAATTTCATATTGCTCAATCCAAATCGTTTTTACTGAATCTTACTCTGTTTTTTAGAAATTCCTGCTTTAATGGTGTTGTGCCTTGACTTCGCGTCTCTCTATTGTACTGTATTTTTTCTTTACTGAAATAGAATACAAACAATAATCGTTAGTTTTGGGGGAATTATCCTATGAGCTGCTCACACAATTACATATTCCCTCTTGGCCTTTTTAAGCCGTTTTTCCTAATTACAGAAATGTTAGCTTTAAAGTTGAAAATGTTTAAATAAATTTTTATTAGTGTTTCAATGATTTTACAAAAAAGTAATCGATTGTTGATTTTTAATGGGATTTGCAGAATGTAAAGGATGGAGGCTTTATAGCAGGGGTTACATATCTCAGGTTAGTAGATTATTCCTATTTATATATATATATATTGTTTGGAATTGGTAGGGGTAGTATTGGAATTGGAAACACAATGTTGTCTTTGTCTATGATAGGATATAGGACAATAACACTACACACTTTTTGATAAAAAAACACTACACTCTTTTTGATAAAAAAAAAAAACACTACACTCTTATAATATAATATAATATAGTTAAAGGTTTAATTCACAATTTTTAGTCTTAAAAGTATACTTGTTTTTCCATTTTGTACTCTGAAAAAATTTAGACCAATGAAAACATGCCAATTGGATGGTAACAAGAATAAAATTGGAACTCCAATGTCACGTGGCACAACTCTATTGGTTTAAATTGTGCTAAGGTTCAACATGGGAAAATGAGTTTAGCGTGCAAAGTGGTTAAACATGTATACTTGGAGAAAAAAACTCTTGTCAATGTATCAAATAATATTCTTATAATATATACTTTTTCCATTAAAATAGAGTATCACGGTTTGGTATATTTTTATTTATTATAATTTTGGGAACTCAAGTTGTATTTGAATTGAAGTCAATTCTTTTTTTATTAAATAGTAATGTATCATGTTAAGATTCGAACCCATATAAGATAGAGCAAGTTAAACATCCTTGACCGGCCAATCAGTAGATCTCCATTGAAGTCAATTCTTTGATTTACCAGCCTTTGAACCTTGTTGGATTGTGGAAGAAAGCCGAATCAAAGTCAATTCTAACTACTTGAATTTAATTTATTTATATGTAATAAAATAAAATTAAATTGCTTATGTCAAGACTTGACTTGAAAATTAAAGGTCGCAACTTGTACTAGAAAACTAGGAGGTAAAAGAAATTTCGAAAGTGATTGGAAAAGTTTTCAACTTGCAAGTGTATACATTTATGAAAATTAAATAAGATAATAGAAATATATATATGAGTTATATTTTGATACACAAGTTGTGTAAAAAAAATTACACAACATTTCTATAAAATTTAAAATCTAAATTTCAAACCTTAAAACCTTAAACGCCAAACTCTAAATTATAACCATAAATCTTAAATTCTATACCCTACACACTAAACCCTAACCTAAAACCCTAAACTTTAAAATTGAAAGGCTTGTGTAACCTAAAGTTTACACATGTTTGTGTCTCAAAATATTTTCCTATATATATATATATATATATATACACGCACACACACGATAATTCCACACAAGACTAGTATACTAAATTAAATATAATATGAAAAAATTATTAAAACACAATAAAAATAATATCAATACGACACAAAGACGTGATTACATCATATTACATATAATGTGGATTATTAATTTATAGATATATATACATATTTTATATATTATGTATGACACAAAACATCCACACGATACAGATATATTTCTAAATTTGGGACCTATTTAATTGTTTATTTAGAAATGTCTACAAAGGAAATGACAATTTGGTCGAAAACCCAAATTGTGTAAAACATTTTGGAAAAGTAAAATTGCCGATAATATTAAGTAGATATTAGAGTAGTATATATTGGAGGAAGTCTCAATAATATGCTTCTGGTAGTATCTTTTGTGGACACTGGACACTTATATCCTCTACTAGGAAGGAATTTGTTGCTTCCAGTGTCCTTTATGCTTTCGTATGTTCTCAATCATGGACGGACCTAGGATTTTATGTCAGGGGTGTGAAATTACAAAATTTGAGGGGTGTAAAATTAGATTATCAATAGAAAATACCTAAACCATATGAAAATTTAAAATTTCCGGGGTGCAGTCACCCCTCAGTCCATCCATGTTCTCAATGAAAACAATCCAAATGGTAGATCTTTTGATTGGTTTGGAAGAATTCAAAAGTATTCCTGGCAACAGCTCATATTGTTTATGTAAACAACATTTTATCATCTTTAGTCATCATGTACGTCAACACGGTTTGCTGAAATCAAAGTTTTGAAAGGGCTGTAGTCTTTGTGGAACGAATCTCCTTGCCCGGCGAATAATACATGTTCGACACAGATAATTATGATAAGGCGAAATATGTGTTAATTGTGATAACCGTCTAAAAAATAAATAAATAGAATATTTAAAGGCTTGTATTCTATGAAGCATGGACATTCATGTAAGAGGAGTGTCTTTTTAGAGTGATGTGTCTAGTTCTATCATGGCCAGAATACATATTGCACATGCAATTACATGATAAAAATATAATAAAACCAATAATGTCAAAACATGGTCAAGACACGTTTGAACACGGTGAAAGTTTTTCTTTTGGATCTCGAAATTTGGACTCAATGATGTACAAAACTAAAAATTCTAAAGACGGAAATAGAAAGAAATAACAAAAATATAAAGTTAAATGTTTGAGGAGTTGAAGTATTAAACAAAGTATCTGTATAAATATGTTACTGGGATTCAAGAAAATAGAGGAAAAAACAGGTGGCATAAAATGAGGCAAGTAAATTTGTATAATATGTTCTGGTTGAATAATTTGGGTATGATAATTGAGGTTTTGGGCATTAGAGTTTGAGCTAATTCAATCTTAATGATTTTTGAGGCTAAAGTTTCTAAATTTAAAATTGGTTTAAAAAACACTTAAAACTCTATTTGCATGATAGTATTCGATTGAGAAGTATTGATTTTATATTAGTATTTAATGACTTTTTTATTATCATGCCGTACCATGCCTGTTTCTTAACTTTTTGTGGCTGTATGTCATGTTGTACTCTAGTTTGTGTTCTTGTTTTGTACTTCCTAGCTTGTAAATAATCATATATGATGCAGTTTGTGATTCTCATGTTATGCATGTACTCTAGTTTGTGATTCTCATGTTATGCATGTATCATAAAGAAATTCAGCCTGTAAATAATAATATCTAATGTAGTTTGTGATTCTCATGTTATGCATGTACCATAAAGAAACTCAGAGAAGAACTTACAAGGGCACTAATGGAAGTGAAAGATGGCAACATTGTTGAGGGGGGAACAGAGGATTCACTTGAGACATTCAATGACCTTGTGAAGGAGATGACGTCAAAGCAGCAAGATATAAAGGCCTTTGCTGTCAAGACCAAGTCCATGGTATTTTACTCTTGGTCATTTTATTCTTGTCTTTATAGACGTGCATATCCATTTCTGCTCTTTCAGTCATTAGTGTCAGTTTATGTAATTGCTTCACTGATAATGGGATATCTTACTCTCTTCTGAAGAATTTGTGGTTCAATACTGCAAGCCAAAAGTTTTTACAGAATTTATATTGTTAGTATGCTTTTTCATTTTCATTTTTAGTTGATGTGAATCAAAGCTAGGCTTAAATATCCTCTGATATTACTACCAACATGTTTATTGATTCATGCAAATATACCAACATGATTTAAGTATCCTTTGATACCAGTACTACTACCAGCTTTTGCTTTTGTTTAACTTAAACTATCAAATTACTACACTTAATTTAGAGTTTGTAAAAATTAACTAGGACTGTTTTTCCTCTTGAAGTCCATAGGTTTCTCTGGACTAAGGGTGTTTGCATTCCGTTTAGCATGTCTATTGCATTCCATTTTGTAGTTTAATGAGTATAAAGGGATTATGTTTATATCTTTGTTTCCAAAATTTTCCTTTTCATCTTCAATTACAATTTGTACTGAGGTTTTCTGTGTTGGTGAAGTTCATTTGCATCTCACTAGTGTTTCTTTTATATAAATCAGTAAGTATATTCCAAAACTAGTATCACTTGAAGGAGTCCTTTTCCATTCAAAGTTAGAAGTAGTTGACTGACCCAACAACTTGGATTATCCCATTATGCCTAATGGTTAAGTTACTTTTGGGTTTAAAAGGACTTTTTTATTGTCAATCACTGACTTATACTAAGGGTCTTGGTTTGGTAAAGTTCATGTGCATCTCACTAGTGTTTCTTTTATAGAAATCAATAAGTATACTTCTAAACTAGTAAGTATTACTTGAAGGAGATTCTTTTCATTGTCAATTACTGATTTATACAAAGGTCTTCGGTTTGGTAAAGTTCATGGGCATCTCACTAGTGTTTCTTTTATAGAAATCAATAAGTATACTTCAAAACTAGTATGTATTACTTGAAGGAGATCTTTCTAACAAAGTAAGTTTTACTTGAAGGTGATTCTTTTCAATTCAAAGTTAGAAATAACTAGGTATTTAAATTGTGTTTGCGGTTGTTTTGCCTTTATCACTGACAGAACGGTTGCTATTGTGGTCATGATTTTTTTAAAATTCACACAACTTATTGTAAAACATAACAATTATAATTATAAAAAATCATTTTAATATATATTTTGAAAATCGCTAATAACAGGGAATAGCAGTTCGCTATTGCCACTATTTCCGTTTCAACAATTTTTCGCTGCCGCTATGCACCGCTGACCGCTGTTGGTACAATATTTGTTCCACACTGCTATGTGATGGTTTAGCGGCTACGGACGGCGCCTCTACCGTGAAATAGCAGCCGTGATACCGCAGTTGGACCACAACATGAATCCCTGAAAGTAACTGACTCAACCAGCAACTTGGATTATATCCCATTATGCCAAATGGTTGTGTTAATTTTAGGTTTGAAAGGATTTTATAGGACACCCTGATGAGGCTTTTCTTTTTGGTTTTAGTCAATTTGTTGTCTTGCATCAGAATGTTATGCTCTAACCAGTTCTTATATGGCTGTTGTTTTTTGTCAGTTTGAGGCTATGTGTTCTAAGGTTTTTGGCCTTAAAATGCATGACCTTACAGAAACTGCATTTAGTTACTATAGGTTCATGTGCGGGTCCTCGATTTCAAGAAATAAATGTGAACTTACCTGATCCTATTTGCTGGCAATGCATCAAATATTTTTACATTCAATGGTCATTAGTATGCCCATCTTTTTTCCTGTTTCTTATACATCCCTTAATTATTTGTGTTTATACGTGAATTAACTTGGAAATTTGATTATTGGTGTCTAGCAAATAATTAGGAAGAAAAAAATAATAAAGGGCTACTTGTTATTCTTGCCATTGGTAAGATTCCTATAAAGAAGATCTAAACTTTGTATAAATTACCAGTGTTTACTAGTGGAATAATATTCTCGAGAACATGGACGGAACACCTGTGTTTGAATTCAGCAAGAAGTGAGGAAATTTTTCTCATGATGTCATGCAACTGGATATATTTTTCTTTTATTCCCAGCTTTTAGATATGGAGCAGAAGGTCCAGTCGGCAAAGAAGCGTGAGTTAATGTACTGGTATTTAGCTTCAAGGGGTGTCCCAAAGAGCCTACATTGCCTCTGCCTGAAATTGGCAGAAGAGTATGCTGTAAATGGAATGGCCCGCTCTCATTTACCTCCACCCGAACATGTTTCTCGCCTTGCTGACACATCCTTTCACCATATTGTGCTTTTGACTGACAATGTCCTCGCTGCCTCTGTTGTGATATCCTCTACAGTTGAGAAAGCTGCAAATCCTGAAAAATTGGTGTTTCACATAGTAACAGACAAGAAAACTTACACCCCAATGCATGCCTGGTTTGCGTTAAATTCGCTGAAGTCAGCGGTAGTGGAAGTTAAGGGATTACATCAATGTGATTGGTCTCAGGAGGTGAATGTTGGAGTTAAGCGGATGTTGGAAATACATCACTTGATTTGTAGTCATTACCACAATAATCTGAAAGAAGAAGACTTTGAGCATCGGGGAGGGCAGCAAAAAGTTTTCGAGGCTTTAAACCCTGGCTGCCTGTCCCTTATGAATCATCTCCGCATTTATATCCCTGAAGTAATTACTCTAAAAGTCTGCATTTAATTTTCTGACAAGTGATTTGTTCTGAACCTTAAAATTCAGTTGGCATTGATATTTTCTAACTTTTATGGCTTCCACAGCTGTTTCCAGATCTCAACAAGATAGTATTCTTGGAGGATGATGTTGTAGTACAACATGACATTTCATCTTTGTGGACATTGGATCTCAATGGGAAAGCAGTTGGTGCCGTTGTCGACTCATGGTGTGGGGACAACTGCTGTCCAGGAAGGAAATACAAGGACGACTACTTGAATTTTTCGCACCCGATAATTTCATCCAACCTGGACCAAGACCGGTGTGCATGGCTTTCTGGTATGAATGTCTTTAATCTTAAAACTTGGAGGAGGACCAACATCACATTTTCTTATCATAAATGGTTGAAACTTGTAAGTAAATTGTCTGCTGCTGGTTCAGCTATTTGGTGATTGTTGTTGTTTTCTGTCCATTTAATTGCTCGAATTGGACATAATCTGTTTTGTACAGAGTCTCAATTCAGGGTTCACTCTATGGCAACCGGGAGTGCTTCCACCAAGTTTACTAGCTTTCGAGGGACGTGTGCATCCTATTGACCCTTTATGGCAAGTGGCTGGTTTAGGCTATCGTTCCTCATCGGCTCAAGGACATATATTGGAGTCTGCTGCTGTTTTGCATTTCACTGGCCCTGCCAAGCCATGGCTCGAGATCAGCTCTCCAGAGGTACGAAGCCTATGGAGCCGTCATGTAAATTTCTCGAACAGCTTTATTAAGGAATGTAAGGTTCTGCATTAGGGCTAGAGGACAAAGTTCTCTGACATTTACACTCATTTCAGATTCGAAACCATGAAAACCGGCAGTAAGTGGAGGGAAGAAGGTTTTGCCTTCAGTCTCTGCATGTAGTAGGGATTTGGGAAGTTTCATGTCCATAAATAGAAAATAGATGAAGGTACCTCATGATAGGGACCTTCAACCTTGAAGATATATAATTACATGATCAATGTAGCTATTCAACTACATTGTAAATTTTAGGCTACACATCAGTTAATTGGAATTACTTTGTATAAATGGTGAAACTGTTTAATCATGTTTGCCCCTCCCCAACCCTGTGTTTATGGTCACGTTATTTCCCTCCATTGCCCAAATATAGAAGGATCAGTGTATTTTTTAAGAGCAAAGGTATACTCGTGGCTTTTTTGTGAATTTAATTCATCTATTACAATTTGATCGGGATTGGTCCTGGTTTTTCTACTGCTGCATTTGAGCTTGATGGATCTGGTGTGGGTTGTTTTCTTTTGATTTTGGTGCTATGCTATTTTGAGTGTCATGTTGCTTGTTTTGTGTGCTGCAGTTTATGTATTGGAAGTGGTGTTTATGTACTGGACTGTCTCCTGTGCCCGTTGCCACACTGCCCATGTTGATATGGCAAATATCAAAGAATTGAGCTCCCATCATGCTTCCCTTCTTCCCCACTCATTTCTCCATACGGAATTGGTTTATCGATCGGATGTTCCTTGCTGGATTTGTATTGCCTTTCAAAAGGAAATGGGCCAGTTTCAAGGAGATTCATGATAAACCAAGGTTTCAAGTTGTCAACCTTGGCTTTGTCATCTCCATTGCTTGCTAAACAGGAACATAAAAATGTTCTTGTGGGGTTCAAGGTTTCTTCTATTCTTGTCAGATATAGTTTTCCGGAGGAGTGTACTCTCTCGTTGAGAAGAACATCAGCCTGGACCTGGAGTTTCAGGTAGGTGATTTTGAAATTCAAGGGTGTATGGGTGATTTTGAAATTCAAGTAGGATTCCAGAAAATTAAAAATTGATTCAAATTGTTTACTTTGTTTTGTTTGAATAGAAGTGATAACATTACAGTCGATCTTCAGCTGCCAATCTTGCTGAATTAGATCCCCAAGGCCAAGTTGGACAGGAGGAGCATCAAAGAAAACCTCGCCCAGTGGTTGCCCTTGCATCGCATGAAACAAGCTAAACAGTCCGCAACCTTATTATTCTCCCTACCAACATGTCGCAAAGTTATCTCCTCCTGCACCATTCCATCTTCGGGCCGCAGGAACACGGCTGATCACTGCCAAACCGTGTACCCGCAAGCGCTCCTCTCACATCTTCCATAAACTCAAGGAAACAATGTCCTCCTCCACAAACTCATTATCAAAGAGGATTTTATTCCAAGCAACACACTGACCTGGATCCGAAACCACTCCTTAAGGGGTAAAGATCTGAAAACCTGTAATCGTCCCGGTTGAACCAACAATAATCTGATGTCGTTCCCTTTCGGCATTGGTAAGTAGGTTCCCCCTCGTTCCCTTTCGGCATTGGTAAGTAAGTTCCCCCTCATTGCAAGCCATATAAAATCTCAAATGCGCTGAGGAATTGGTAGTTTCCAAACTGTTCTCCAGGAATTATCGCTCGTATTCGTCACTCCATCAATATCCATATATGCAGATTTCACAGAAAAATTCCATTTCGCCTCCCATTTCCAACCCAGGTGATCCTTCCCCAAATGAACCATCGAAGGTATCATGGCCCTCGCCCTCTGAACACAACCTTCCGGTAGCAAGAGTCTCAAACGACATGAAAAATGATATAAATGTGATACCATACCATTAATGCAGAGAAATGTACTCTACTGATTGCCAACTAGCTGCAATGATCCAATCTGATTTAACTAATCAAGGTTTTGAACATGATCACATATCCCTCGAACTATGCAAATACCTAGAATGATTGAGATTTGTTTTTATGATTACAGTTTTTTCAGGCTTAAATTTTACATATGACATGCTAAATCAAATGACTTAACATCACAGCATCGGTGGATGTAGTTATTGAGTTGAACAAATATTTCCAAAGGGGTGAAAAACCAACCATGTTCTGTGTATCAAGAGTTTTAATTAAGAAGCATATAACACAAAAATAAACATTTAAAAGGAGTCCAGTACCCAAACCTAAGCTCCTTACGTTTCATCACCAACACCTAGTTTTCAACTCTTTATAAACTATATATATATATACTTGCATGCTTCACCAGAGATGAAGTTCGTAGAACCATTAGAGGCTGCTGCTTGCATGTCAGCTGCACCAAAATCAGAGAAAGAAGTATGCATCAGAATATGAGCAATATTTTAAGAACCGGAGGAAATTACACAACATAACTCTTCAAAGTGAATAGTTAAATAGCAATTAGTATTGCCTTTTTCAGCTTAATTTATATGCATTAATTGGCATGGTATGGTTCCAAAGGCCAGAGACTGTTTCCTAATGTATCATTGTTTACTGCAAATATAATCCAACTTGAAGTATTATGGTATTATCTATGATTTTGATAATTAGACTTTTTGTGTAAATAGAAAATTATGTAGGGAGTTTTTTAAAAAGTATATATGAGGGAACTAAATGTATAGTTTGTAACCTTGAATAGTGGATGGAAGGGAGAAAGTAGCTTATACAAGTTGAAGAGCAGTCTGGTCTTGGTTGGAGTAATCATTACTGGGTTCCACCAGGTTTACTGGCAGAAAGGTGTGGTTGTAGGAGGCTTGCATCAGCTGGGTTGATTGTTGTTGTGCCCTTTCATTTTCAGCTATCTGCATGCATACATACATAGGTATGCATGTCATCCAACATATGTGAACATCTATGTTGATGATGATGATGATGAACATCCAACTCCTCCATGATATAATTTAAACTACACACAGACAGGCGCTTACCTTTGCTCGCAGGTACATGTTATCATTCAGCAGCTCAACTTCCTACAAAATATATCCCAGTTAATAATTAAGAAAGAGGGTTTTGATTTGACCATATGCATCAGAAGCAACTTATGATGCTTGACAAGGATGTTTAAATTCCCTCTTCAAGACATACATGCTCTAGTTTCATTAATATTTTGTGTATTTTGAAGATGAAAATGCAATCTGTCAAGTTGAAATTCTTGGGGTTTGATAATACATAGGTAATATAAAGATATAAAAGGAGGGATGAAAAGTTACCCTCTTTTGCATGAATCCAATTTCTGCAAACAGTAATTCATTCTGGAAGAGTTGAAGAATGTGGTGAGTGAATAAGCAAATTTTATTGGATAAAATAAAGAAAGAAATTAAGATGGAATGTAGATATTAATGATCCCAAGGTGAAGCAAAAAGAACCTTTTTGGATCTGATTCTACAAATGCCTTTCTCCAGTCTGCCTTCCAGGTTCTTGAGTTCCTTAAAGGTCAAAGAGCTAAGAGCCTCTCCAAGGATATGCCTTCAAAGAAACATCCATCATTCATACACACACACACACACACACATATATATATCGAGTGTATGAAGAAGGAAATAAAGAAGAAGAAGAAGAAGAGAAATTGATTATGGTTACCTGTCCATGTTCTGAACATCACGAATTTGTCGTCGGAGTTTGGTGGCTTCTTGCTGGTAGAACTGAGTTCACTTTTCATTCATAGCATCAGAGTTGTGTGTTGTGCGTCAATTTTAACTTAAAACATGTATTATTATCAAAGTGCACTTCATACTAGGATAATTTTGTTTTTATAAGAATTTCAGTACTACATGCATGGTGGAATTTTATTCAGAACAAGTTACAATGTTATTTCATGCATGCATAGGAATTAAATAAGATGATCTCATTTGTTTTAATCCACTTTCACTGCAAATCACCAAGACTGATAAGACCATTAATTTAGTAGTTCATATATAAGCTAAATCTGGAACTCGCCTGAATGTTGGCTTCAGCAACAGATCCTGGGTTTGTTGCATCTGAACATGCTTTCTTGTATCTTTCGATTGTTGCTCTTACACTGCAAACATTATAAACACTTTGTCAATTGAAAGTGCAATTTTTACAACTTTGACATTCTTAATTTGCTGCATATATGTAATGTAACACAAGAAAGTAGCCAAATGCAAAGGGCACCATTTCTTGTACAGTATTGGCAACATGGAATAAGAGTAGCAGCATAAGAATTGCTTCAATGCTACTTGGTTTTGCTTTATTAGGGTGTTCCTGGTCATATTAGATAAAGAAATGAACACTATTACAAGGGGAGGTCACTCCTGTTCAAGATCAGGATATGTCAAGAATTTCAAACAGGCTGTCAAGTTAGAACAGAAGTTTTCTTCCCCTCTTTGATGATCTTATCTATCTTTCAATATTAAAAATTATATTTAAAGTTTAGAATTAAAATTTAAAATTAAAATATAAAGTTTAAAATTTAAAATTATAATTTAAGATTTAATTTTTTAATATTAGAAAATAAATAAGAGTACGGAAAAAGGAAAGGAATTTTGTTTGTAACTCATATTTCCATTTCATTTATCGAATGGGGAGAATCTTTAAAATATTATAATTTGTTTTCCTAATTTCCCCCTTAAATTGCGGTGAATAAAAAATTATCATTAAAAAAGTAAGAATATTCAATTTTTTTAAGTAAAAATATCTTAGTGTCAGAAAGTAAAAGATAAAAAAATAGTATACCCAAATAAGGGGGAAAATTTAATTTTTTTATGGGTAAAACTTTGATATACTGGCTGTATAAAATTAATTTAACATAAGTTTTTGTATTTATATTATAAAAATTTAAATCTTAAATTCCTAACCTAACCCTAAAAAGCTAAACCCTAAACTCTAAATCTTAAACCTTAAATTCTAAACCTTACAACCTAAACCCCTAAACTTTTGAGTTTTCACGAACTGTGTATCTAAATTTTTCCTTTTTTATATACATCTATACTTACCTTAAAAGTTGTCCCCTAATTTATTCTCGTACTTTTGAGTTTTGATTTTAAAAAATAAAGGCTAAATTTGTAGACAAATGAGTAATGTAACTTATACATAAGTCTTTTAAATTTAAGGTTTATATAAGGTTTAGAGGTTTAAGCTGTAAGGTATATAATTTATGATTTAGAGTTTAGGGTTTATAGTTTAAGTTTTAGGATGTTAGGATTAAGAATTTAGATTTTAGATTTTATAGCTTAAATATGAAGGGTTGTGTAATTTTTTATACAACTTGTGTTATCAAAATATAACTCATTCTAAAATTAAGAGGGACAAAGTATTTTTTATAATCATCAATATTCGATTTATTGGTCGACTAATCTCGATCAAATACAATAAAAGTCCATTATGGAAGCTACCCTCCCAATCAAATTTTCATAATTTAAGATTCGAACCTTTGATCTTGCTTAAAAGTTCTAGTGACTCATCTTATTAGACCAATTGATTATTGGACTCAAGTATAAAGTATGATGAATGGCTATTTTAAGTATGTAATATACAAGTATATAGATATATAGAGGGGTTATCGTGGGCCTTGAGACTATTGTTTAATTTACTTGTGTAATTATGGTGTGTTTTTATTGGTTTTGTATTATATTTATGTTAATGTTATTTTGTATTTTGAAATATTAAAACTTATATTTTTCTATATATACATTCCGATGTCTATTCGTGTATGTGTTATGTTCATATTATTAGTGTGAAATGTTTTCCGCGGTAGATTATAATGATGTAATCACAAAGTTATTTATTTTTTTATGTTCATGTCATAAATTTTAATTATTTCATATTTTACACGTTTTACTATAGTTATTTAATTTGAAAAAAAAATATATTTATGGTTTGATTCACGTTAATTTTTTATATGTTTAGATAAATTTATATACATTTTTACACGATAATAATTTGTTTTACGTAAATTTTGAATATTCATGTATTTATCTCATGTTAGTATTTTATTCTCAATTCATTCATATTTCATATAATTTGTTATGATTAAATTTTAACTATAAAAGCATTTATTGGGAAATTATTTCAAAATTGTAATTTAATTTTCTGAAACGTAGTAAGAGTATATTATAGTAAGTGTAAAATTTGAAAATCTATGTAAAATTTGATTTTTTTTAAATGCTTTAATTTGCCTCCTGAGCAATGTAATTAGGGTGTAACTTTGGGGGGGGAAACGGGGGAAAATATATGAATAGGTGTGACATGAAAGAAGTTAACATTATATGGTTCAAAAAACATTATATGGTTTGAAAAAATAATGTTGTTCCTTAGTAAAAAAAATTTAATGTTGTTCCAGTTATAGGTATTAGGTGCAGTGGACAAGAGACATTGTATTCTTAAAGAGATAATTTAAGTTTCAAGATTTTTTCTCTAATGCAATATATGCTCATTTTGTAGTTCATGTTAAGATTCGTGTTTGTCCCTCCCAATAATGTTGTTTCCAAGATTTGAACTTACGTTTTCTTCTTAAAAAAATAATGTGCCTTGCTATTGTATCAAATTCTTGTCGGTCAAATTTCAAGATTTGAAGCTTAGACAGACAATACTATTGGGAAAAGTAACAACAAACTCCAAACATAAACTATAAAACGAACATGGAAAATACCTAATAATAATAATAATAATAATAATAATAATAATAAAACATCAAGCACGTGAATTAAATGTGTTTTTATTTATGGTGAACTATTTTCACTTGTTTGGGTTGTATTTCAATCGTATGATATTTTGTATAATTTATCATAATTAATGTAAATATTATTTTTGACAAATCATAATTTAATCTTAATCCCACCTAGAGAGAAAGAAAATATGAAACTTTAGAGGAAGGGATGAGGTGTCTTAGTGAGTCTAGAACTCATGACATAAATGAATATGAGAAAACAAATATAAGCAGCTTCGCTGACCAACCAAATGTTTTGCTTATAATTATGTAGATATTACATTCAAAATTTCAATTTAATTTTTCAAGACATAGTGAATGGCATATTCTTGTACAACTAACATTTGGAGATACCAAAAAAATACAATGAACATCTCGGACATACCTCAAGTTGTATATCACGAACCTTGGTAAAATTTTCAATTATAAAAATAAATATTTATGTTAATATATTAGTAAATGTTAATTTTTTAGATTTTTATTGTAATTATTAACAAGATTTATTAAAATTACCGAGCAGAATTAACTTAATTTAGAAACATTTATTTAGATTAAAAAATTCAATATTCCCAATGAGAATTTATAGTGCACAATGAATATTTGCTTAATGTTCAGAGGTCTATTTGTAAATTAACATTGAAAGAAATTAAATTTATATTGGCGAAAAATATTCAAACAACTAAAGTTTGATAGAAAATCAACTTACTCCTATAGTTTGAGAAAATGTCACTTACAACCCTGAGATTTGATGAAAACTCATTAACCCTTATTTGGTCTATTAATTAAAAGATGAATTTAGCCTTCATTAATTAACTTTTATTCTATTTATTTTGTTATTCATTTTTATTCAATATTTTTAATTAAAAATAAAAGCATCTACTAAATCATAAAATCATTTTAATCATTATTAAAATAAATTATAAATTACAATATATTCTAATACAAGCATATCTTAAACATAATGTATATTTTCTTTCCCCCTAACTTTTACTTCTTCTTTTTTTCTTTTTAATATTTTTTATGTAAATGTATGATAGATTTTAACTTTATATATTAACTTTGAAATGAACATTTTTTTGTTTTTATTCCTTTGCTTTTATATTTTAATCAAGATTTTTCATTAAAACCTTCTAAAGAATGGTAAGTAATTTTCAAATAAAGTAATAAAATGAATTCATCTTAAAGTTGATATGTAATTAAATTCAACATAAGTTTAAGATAATTTTTACTTGTTTAAATTCAACAAGTGGGTATTTTTCAAAGTATAAGAATTGAGTATATTTGTACACCAAACTTAAAGGGTGTCTTTTACCCTTTACATTAAGGGTTAGATTTTAATACACGAGCTGTGTAAAAAATATTATAAAATCCTTCCTTAAAATCTAAATTCTAAATAACTAAACCTAAACCCTAAAACTTAACCTTAAAACTTAAATTCTAACTCTATATCTTAAACCTTACGGCCTAAACTCTTAAACTCTAAATACTAACTCTAACAATATTGTGGAAAATAAAATTTACATAGTTTGTGTAACAGTTTTTTTTCTTCTTATATTAATATGTTGTTTTGCATAATTAAAAGCCTGCTTCTACTTAAAAGTCTCGTGATTTTATCTCATAAGAAATACTGTAAGAATGAGTTGAAGTCTTTCTAAAAATAGCATAATTAATGCTCAAAGTTTCTTGATATGGAATTGCGGTTTTAGACAAACAATATAAATCTAAATGCTTTAAGTAAATCAAAACTCTTTTTGTTGATTAAGTATTAGTTCAATTAACATCGTTGTTGTTGTAAGTTGTAACATCTTAGAGGATGTATGTACAAACACGCTTAAACATGTAATATCATATGACTTAAACAAGTTTTTGGTACAATAGTATGACATGTTTACACTCCAAAAGAGAGAACTCAAGTTTAAACCTTGAAGACGATGAAAAATAAGAAAAAAATATTTAAATTTCATTATAAAAATTAATTTTAAAATATGTTAATATTTTTATAAATGTGGCAAGAGCTTCCAGACTTGGGTAATGAAAACCATTTTTCCCAATGCTTCCATAGTGTCCCACATAACTAGCTCTACCACACTTTTTTTTTTATAAATTTGTTAACTTAATATTATACACTGAAAATTATGATAAATAAATTATACTTTTTTCATAAAATTAAATTAAAAACCAATAAAATAGTTGGATGAAAGGTCATGGAATGAGTATGAATGTGACCGAAGTCTATGTAAAAATTATATGCAATTTAACAGATTTTAAAATGCATTTCACACTTTAAAACTATATGGGGATATGACTAAGACAATTTATTTAATATTTAAATTTAAAAAAAGAAAAACTAGGAAAGAAAGGTAGATAAAATAGTAGCCAAATGGCAAGGTCAGGCTCTGCAGGGCAAAGTAAAGTAAAGCAGCAACAGTCTTGTTTGTGCTAGTGAAATCAAACAAGGCAGGTAGCTGTCTCCTTAACTTTGTCGAGCTTGATTGGTTGCCTCTGCCACTCTGGCTCAGGATCCCCCGATATGATTGGCTGAGATCCTTTTACTTCTGTGTTATGTTTTTACTATGAAAAAACTGGGATTCTTTTGCTTCAAATGCATTCCACAACATGTAATGACCACAAATTCTTGAAATCCCCAGAATTTTAACCCTCCCCAAAGCTCCTTTAATATCCTTTCTGCAACTCTGGTACTAAATTTAACATAAAATATGGCTTCTTTTTTAAAGTGAGAATGCAGGAGAAGGCTATCAAGTATGAAAACTATAACATGTTCAGAGAGTGGAAATTTAAGCAGCTGCAGTGCAGAGAATCCCATTGGTTCGTACCCTTTGTTTCTCTCCATCACTTCCATCTTTTCATAATCCTAATGCTAGGCCTAGCTGTTAGAATTTTCTCCTTTCTTTACATATTTTATATACAAAACAAATATACTTGAGTTTTTTTGTTGGTTTTCTTAATCATATTTGAGATTTGTTTTGACCCTTATATGTTAATTTTGATAACTTGTCACATAAAAAGCAAATAAATCTGAGTATTAGAAACTGGAAAAGTGATTAAGGAATGTTTATTTCTCAAAGATTGAGATTCAGAAATTAAACAATGATATAAGAAAACAAACTTGTCTGACATGGCCAAAGATTGTAGTATTAGAAACACAACTAAGGTACATAAGGAAACCCTAGCTTTGTGCACCCAAACCAAAACTAGGATTCCTTTTAATTATTTTTGTTTTCAAATACCCATCTGAGTTTTTGGAAACCCTAAAAACTCCAAATTTGATTAGACCCTTTCTTTCACCATGAAGAAAGAGGCCAACTTTAGATTTATTGAGTGGAGCAACCATTTGGGGGAAGAAACCCTAATTTAAAAATCTGATTTTGAATGACTTGGTTTTGCCATTTGTCACAAATCCATTAGACCATTACCTTAAACTCAGTCATCTGATTGAAGTGTGAAAAAAAAGAAAGTATTTTTATAATCCCACAATCCAAAAGAGATGGAAGATATGAGGGATGGGCTAATGAGAGCTTGACACAGGTGATGATTTCAGCAGACTTTTCTGCAAGTTGTGATAGATAACATATGGAGAGAGAGAGAGAGAGAGAGAAGAGAAAAGGAAGAGAGTAAGAATCACGGAAAGAGAACCTGCTCATATACATCATTACAACCCTAGTTGATTGCTCTTTAAACTACTCACTATATTTGCACCCATTACTTCACATCATCTGCATATCTACCAAAGAGACAAGTATAATCAAAGGAAGAACAGCACATAACCAAAGGGTTTGGAGAAGTAGCCCCCAAACAGTGAATCATTAGAAGTTAAAGGACCCTATAGTTTCAAAACAAAAAGTAAAAAAAACGGTATCTTTAATGGACTAGAATGAAACCAAAAATCAACAAAAAATTGCACAACAAAGAAGAAGAAAGAAAGGGGTTGAAGGGAAACCTGTTGTTAGCATATTCATAGAGACGGCCACGGCTGGAGAAGACGATGAGAGCGACCTTAGCATCACAAAGCACAGACAATTCGTAGGCCTTTTTGAGCAGTCCATTGCGGCGCTTACAGAAAGTTACTTGTCGATTAGGGGTGTTCTCGATCCGCTTGATCTCAATCTTCCCTCGTCCCATCTTTTTCTGGGAAGAGCTTTCTGGTTCTACTAGATTAGGGAACTCCATGGGTCAAGACTCAAAGAAGCTGAAAACACAAGCAAACCCCAAATTCTCCATTAAATTCACAAACAAGCTTTGATGAATTATGTCGAACAACTTGTGGGCTCAAACATGTCAGAATTGAACTAAGAGAAGGCCAAGCTCTTGAATTCCAACCCCTCTCTTCTCCTTCTTTTGATGAATATAGTTTTAAGTAGAGCCACAACAGGTTTGAGGGCAAGGTTTGTGCTTTAGCAGATAGACATTTATAGACACAAAATTGACCCTTTAACAATCAGCCAACACAAGAAACTATTTTTATTTATTCATTCATTCATTCAATTCGGTACAGTAAAAATCCATTTCTCTCACTAAAAAGCAAGCTATAATTTTTTCTAGGTAAAAGAGAGTGCTGAAGAAGGATGGTTGATGTTCACTTTGAGATTCCATGAACCGTCCATTTCCATCTTGTATGGGAAAAAAAAGATGAGTAAAGGGCATTTTGGAAACTGGGCTACCCCATTGTCTTCAATGAGAGACCCCTATGGAATAATAATAATAATAATAATAATAATAATAATAATAATAAAGCATTAAAAAAAACAAAATTAGATGGCCTCCCATGTTCTAATTTGGGTGGTGAAATTCTGGGGTCGGGCCCTTAGTCTTTGATTCTTCTAGTTTTGGTTTCCTGACCCTCAAAACCCTATTGATGGAGAAGGCTTTCTCTCTCTCTCCTGCATTATTAGAATATTGATCCGCTTCTGCTGAGGGTGACGTAACTGAGGGTGACTGCCATGTGAACTCCTGCTCCTCTTCCATTCTCATTTATGGTAAATGAAAGGAGACCTGATTTCATAATTCTTGCTGCACTTCATTGTCGCCTGTTTGGTTTATGGGAAAATTTGTAGTACGAGTAAAGAGTGTGGGTTCCTCCACCCCCCAACTTGCTAGTGCACCCACCCTTTATTCGCCCAGCTCTATTTGTTTCTTTTTCGATCAAACAAAACTATCTTGTATATTATTGATGGTTTGTTCTAGTAATAATACTCTAGATTCTAGAGATCTAGTGCATGTGAAAATTGTTTGTACCTCTGCATTTTGCCTGCATACTTTGATCCTTTTCTCTTTCAAAGTTGACAAATTGAAGTTCTCCATGTGTTTTTAGTTGTCTCATGTTTATTTCGGTGGTATCATAGTTAACCAAAATACTATAACATTTAACATGTAAATTTTGTTATTAGGGTAATTAAAACATATTATCTTTAGATATTATCATCTAATTACACTGAGAATATAACTTACAGGTTAACCTTTGTAGTATTTTGATTAACCATGAACATCCCTACTTATAGATTCCACAAATGTATTTTAAAGATACATATTACAATGTTTAATCTGTCTATAATCCATTTCATCCTTAAACCAAAGACTATTACGCTTAAATGAACTAGAACTCACAATGCAGAAAAAGAGAAATCTCCAAAATTGATAAAAATAAGAATCAATACATGGCATTTGGAGAGGGTTGCTTAAAATTGGATGGTCGGTCCAGTACTCCAAATTGCAGAAGGCAATAGGTTAAAAAGGCTAAGAATGGAGAGGGTGGAGGCCAAGCATGGTGGGATAGTGATGTGGGGCATGCCCATGCCCACCACTCATCATTCCTTTCCTATGCAACAAAATGTATTTGCATTGCATGTACATGTGGTGTATACTCCCAACCCTAATCAATTCAATGTGCTGCCAAATCCCAAGCAACTTACCTTTCTCCATTCAACACTATACCAAGGTTTTGTTTTCATTTTTTTCTTTCTAGTTGCTTCATATAACCTTAATTAGAACCATAACCATATTCCCATTCTTATTAATTGAGCTTGAGATACTCAGTTATTCGACCCTGGAGAGTTGGGTTATATTTAATACATTGATGGTGCATATAATTCTATACATCGTCATAAATTAAATGATGGTGTATCATAAATTTTCTAAAAATAAATTTAAACGATTTTTTTAAATAATGTCATCCTCAGAAATATTGATATTTTATAGCTATATGTACTGTCAATAAATAATATTCACTTCCCTTTCGTATTCCGGTTTCTAGAGGTTTTTTTACCTAGATAGTTTTTTACTAAAAATGATAAATTGGATTTTATTGAGCTTATACCTTCCTTTGAAATTAGGGGTATGTAAAATTCGACTCGAAAAAATTGGATTATTTGACTTGACTCGATGCGAAAATACTTGAGTCGTTTTGATCGACTAGTAATTTCATAATTCAACTAAAAAAATTAAATGAAGCTTGAATTATAAAATAGAAAACCGTTTAAATTGGAACTAATTAGTACCATACAAGTATAAATGTTTTAAATTAAATTTGAATAGGAACTCGAACAACTCGACTCATATTTCATAAACTCTACTTGACTCAAAAAAAATTTCAAATAAAGTTTGAGTTATAAAATATAACTCCTCAACTTGACTAACTCAAAATTTTTTTACTTGACTCGATCAAATATCCACCCCTATTTGAAACTATATCATCTATAGAAACTCAACAATCATCAACAAAACTCATTGTCTCTATCCAAATAGACGCTTAACAGGTAATGTAAGAGTGATAAGCGAAACAAACAATCTTGTAGACTGCTTCACTAAATGGATCTAACTACACCATCAAACAACTACAAAAAGGATCAAACTACTGAAGACTGCTGACAATCACAAACCAGAAACGAGCGTCGTGAGAAGCTCTACACGAATGTAAATCTATTGTAAAGGTAGGCGAAAATGTGTCGTAAGGCAAAAACGTGCAACAAAACAGAGAAAAATGTACCACAAGGCAAAAAAAAATGGCAACAAGTTGAGCAAAAAATAAGAACCCAAAACAAAAATATTCTTATTAAAAATTAGAAGAATACCAACAAAAGAACAAAAACAAGAACGAAATATAAGAAAGTGATGAAAACAAAGAAGGAATACTAATTTTTTTAACAAAAAAGAGGGACTGATCCTCCTGGAAATTAATCTCAAAACCTAAGAGAAAGAAAAAAAGGGGAAAAGTGCTTCTGATGAGCTTAAAACTTAAAACCTAAAAGAAAAAAGACAGTAGGTGAGAAAGCTTTAACATTTGGCTATCATTGTTTCCTCCATTTTTTTTTGTTAAATCGTCATTATATATCATTGAAATGAGTCACACCTCACAAGTTGTGCGTTCATAAAGTGGCCAAAAAAATTTATGGCATCATAAATAAGTGAATCGAATATCCAATTAATTTAACATTTAATTTTCAATTAGGCTAGAAATAGTATATTAAATGTTCAATAAATCTAAACAATTCTAAAATAATAAATGAGTTTGGTATCACATTAAAATATAGTTTAAGGGTTGGGTGGAGTTAAACTTGAGTTTTTTTCTCAACAAATTAAAAAACATTTTTATATAATCATTTGTATTCAATCTACTTATTGATTAATTTCGATGGAATACTGTAAAGATTCATTATGAAATCGACCCTACCAACTCAGTTTATTTCGTGCATAATATTAAAATTTAAATCAACAAAGACCTAAACAATCTAAAATAATACGACACCTCAAAAGCTCACCGGAAAACAAAACAAGCACAAGACAAACAACAACACATGCCCTAACAGAATCAAAATTTTTAGCCCACACCCCCGAATAGTTGAAGAAAAAAACACTAATAAGAAGCAAACATGAGGGCGGCATTATCAGCAACAGTATAAACAGATATCAAATAGGCTTTCAACCACTATTATGGCGGCCATTATATAAAGTTTTTTGGTATTGTCAGAAACCGCGATGTCCGTAATTATTATGTCCGCACTAATATTTATTTTTTGAAAGATTCACAATTGTAATAGTCGTTATAACAACAGTAACATCTATTATGTTTACAACCGCGATAAACATAACGCAACTAAAAATACAACAGTAACCGCAATTTAAATCCTTAAATTTGAGACACGTATTACCAAAATTGTTGGTATAAACCTCGTGATTCCTTCAAACGTGTTTTATTGATCGCCTCTCAGTCCCACCTATGATAAGGTTACGAGTAACAATGGCCATACAGTGTCGAGAGGGAATACAGTATACTAATAAGAACTATGGGCATGCTAGGAAGGTTTAAAGTCGGCAAAGCAATGTTATGCACCATTTTTATTTTATTGAAACGATGTCATTTTGCCTTTAATTTAGAATTTTGTTTGACTTAAAACGGTATCGTATGGTTTGTTTCCTTTAAGTAGCAGATGTGTAGGGTTTGTAATTATGCTGAATATTGGGAATGAATTGAGTTTTCTGTCGTTCTCCTCTTCAATGTCTATTTTCTTTCTTTCTATCTAAGCTAGAGTTGCCTTCAATCCAATTTCTTCTTCCGTTCTTGCTATTTTGCTTTCCATTTCTAGTTTAATCTGTGACAAAGGCATCAGAGCCTAATGATTCTCTCATTTTCTTCCTTCCGCTGCGTTCTATCCTTACTGCTTCGTTCTTTTTGGATCTGATTCTTGGCAATATGGTGAGTCAACCTCAACAGGAGCTTCAAAAGGTTCAATCAGATGTTCAACAGTTACAATCTAACCTTTACCAGGTGGAAATGACGATGGCCGGTCGTTGTTCACAAGTGGAACGCACCATTGAAGGAACCCTTTCATCTGTTCGAATAGAGATTCGGGATGAGCTTGTAATCTTCAAAAATGACATGCAATCTCAGATTTCTAGTCTTGAATCCATGATTAAGAAATCTTTTGATGAACCTAGGGTTCCAACGGGGGCTACGAAAGAATCCATCGCACCTCCTGCCATTAGCTCTATTCCTCGACCAGTGATGACAGTGGACATGCTACCAAGAATTCCTTCACCACCGTTGCTGGATGAGGGGGCCATTCCTACACCTTTAGAGATGGAAATTTAGAAATTCATTGCTCTTTCCTTGCACGATGTTTACCGCACCGTGGGGCTGGAAACGGATCTTCGTGACCCAGCTCGGGGCAAAGCTCCAATGTTTTTTTCGGGTTCAAGTTCTGGGTTCGAAGTTGGTCGTGGAGCAAATGATCCGACTCGAGGACTCTTGGGTCCTATGCCAAGCACCCCAACCGGGTTTGGTAATAAACCAGTTCAGGGAAGTGAGTCGGTCCTAACCTTTTGCAACCAGTCGGTTCAAGATAAAAGAGGTTGTCCAGTTCAGACCAATTCAGCTAGACCGATTCAAGGTAATTTTCCTCAGTCGAATCAGTTTAATAATCTTCATTGTGATTATGCTCAGAACATGAATGCAAATCAGGATAGAAATTTCAATGATTTTTGTATAGTTGATGCTAGATTAAATCCGAATGTCACTGGAAATATTGCGTACAAATTGAAATGTCCGAAGTTTGATGGTACTGCGTTTCGAGATTGGTCATATAAACTGGAGCAGTTTTTTGAGGCAGAATCAACTCCTGAACATGTTAAGATTAGATTAGTTATGTTACACTTGGAAGGGAAAGCATTGCAATGGCATCACTTAGTAATCCGTAACTCCGGGGGCATGGACCGTTTGACTTGGTCTCAATATTTGAAATTAATGAGAGATAGATTTGCACCGGATGGGTTTGAGGATCCAATGGCTGAATTGGTAGATCTTCAACAAGTCAATTCTGTTGAGCAGTACTATGAGGAATTCATTAGTATTCTAAATCAAATTCAGCTGTCAGATGAGTATGCCATCAGTATTTTCATCAGGAAATTGAAGTGGGATATCAGTCAACATTTGAAACTGTTCAAGCCTAGTGATCTGTTGGAAGCCTTTCACCTGGCTAGGCATTGGGAAAAAAATTTGTATCCTCCTTCAGAATATCCACAGTTACCATCTTTACATCCCCCACCAACACCCAACTTACTTGACCAAAATTCAAATTATAATAAGCCAACATTGGTTCCAACGGCCGATAAAACATCAATGGAGTTTGTTGGTAACACTACCAGATCTAAGGTATATGAGTCCAATATGGGAAACGTTGCCTCACCGAGAACAAGGAATCCATCAGGATCCAAAAATTCGGGTAAACCACTTTCGTTATATGAGATCGAAGATAGGAGAAAAAAGGGATTATGTATTTGGTGTGCTGCTAAATATACCTTTGGTCATCATTGTAACAAATCTCAGCTGTATCAGATAAGGATTGTTGAAGGTCAAGACGGTGATATGGAACACGAAGAGTTTATGGATTGTGAGGAGACTGGAGAGGGTGAAAAATCGAGTATTGAAAAATCTGTTGGACAACCCAACTCAAGTGGTGGACATGTCCTTATGAAATACAGTCCTTGCTTTAATCCTTGAGGACAAAGATTTTATTAGGGAGGGAGTTTTGTTACGCACCATTTTCATTTTATTGAAACGGTGTCGTTTTGTCTTTAATTTAGAATTTTTATGTTTGACTTAAAACGATACCGTATGGTTTGTTTCCTTTAAGTAGCAGATGTCTAGGGTTTGTAATTATTCTGAATATTGGGAATGCATTGAATTTTCTGCCGTTCTCCTCTTCAATGTCTATTTTCTTTCTTTCTATCTAAGCTAGAGTTGCCTTCAATCCAATTTCTTCTTCTGTTCTTGCTATTTTGCTTTCCATTTCTAGTTTAATATGTGACAAGCAACCGGGTTATTACAGAAGATGATTCAAAGATTTAGGGAATTATATGTAATTTATTAAAATAGAGCTCTCAATTTTAAAAAAATAAATGTTTGTTGAATTGTGTGTACGATAGGCTGACTTTTGAATAAAAATGAGTATAATAAAACTTAAAATCTATGAAGCGTAAAGACATGTTTTCGTGGTGTGTTTTAGTACTAGTCAATAACTAATATTTTATTTTCCATTGTAAGCATATAATTTAGGGTAAAGTTCACAAATGACAACTGAACTTTGTTAAAAAAACAAAACGGTAGCTAAACGTTCAAATGTTACAGAATGGAAATTAAAGTTTATGTTTTATAACAAAATGGTAACTCGGCCGTTAAATACTTAACGTGACTGTTATAAAACTTTGTATAATAGCACATTTAATCCTCTATATTTACACATTCAATTAATTTAGTCCTAATTCGAGAAAAAACACTAAATTTAACCCTCGTTGCAATCACTAATTTTTGTCCATATTTTAGTATTTGTTTTATTATTGTCATTATTATTATTATTATTATAAAGTAAGTTTGAAAGCCAAAAATAATATTAAATAAATAGCCCATGTATTTATTTTCAGTTTATTAAGTCCTTTTACAAAGCTTCAAAGCTAAAAAATATAAATACAAAAGGGCCCGTTAGGCCCAAACCCTAATACCCTAATCTAATAACCAAAACCCTAATCTATTTTGTTATTGGCGCATCGCATATCCACTATAAGATCATTCCAGATCTGATGGTCCATATCAAACCATAGAGAATGTTCAAGTGCCGCGTGGAACAAACGCCCCTGGCCAGATTATGCCTCAGCTACTCACGGGCCACACGTGTGATGTTTCAGCTCTCCCACTCGCGCGTGTGCCACACGCCCGCCGATTCATTTTGTGAATAACCCCACACGCGTTTGTTGCTCTCCCAGCTTCAGCTTTTCCCTTTGGTCCCCACTTCTCCTCTCGTTCAGCCACAACGTGCAAGGGAGCACAAAGGACGACGTCAGAGAGGTTCGTTCACTGCTGCTCTGCTCCTGGTTCGCCTCCTCCCCTCAAGCCATTGATAACATGCAAAAATCAAGAGCAAATTAGGAGACAAGCCAACAATTTTAGAGAAATGCAACGAAATAGAAGATTGTTAGAAGGCAACCAATAGGATTATTAGGATTTTATTTTCTATTTTTCAAAATACATGTATAATCAGAGTATATATACAAAACCCTGGCATTTTGTAAAGGGGGATTGACTCTGGAAATTAGGGTAATAAAACAGAAGCAAAAGTTCAGAGGTATCTCATTTCTTTTCTTTCCATTTCAAATCATCATACACAAAATAGAACTAGGGTTTTGGTTTTACCTTTTTCGATTCGTCTCCCTCGTCGGTTCATCTCCCTCGCTTCGTTTGCCTTCTCTCGCCGGTAACAAGCCTACCGGCCTCCCTGAGGCCGTGTGTGGTGAATCGGTGAAGAGGCAAACATGCAAAAAGGGGTTTTGGGTTCTTAGTTTTCAAAGAAGGGTTTTAGTTCTGGTATTTCAAAAAAAGAGGCTTATGGGTTCTGATTTCACCAAAACAAAAAGGATTTCATCGTTTTTGAAAAAATATCTAGGTTAAATATGGTTTCGGAGGAGAAAAAGAGTGGTTTTGGGCTTGTTTGGGGTTCGTTGGCCACTGGCGAGCGACAATCAACGTGGCGGAGAGCGGTGGTTTCTGAGTTTTGGCCTCCGATGAGCGGCGGTTTCTGGGTTCAAGGATGAACACACGGCGGTGTTCATCCCAAGTTTCAGAGGAAATGAGAGAAAAGAGAGGGAGCTAAAATTTTTAAGGGGTTTTCCCATTTTTGGCAAAAAAAATCGAGTTTATACATGTTTTAACAAAAATAATTGGGTTAATTCGCGTTTTAATTCCCTCCACGTTTCTTTAATCATGCCCGCGGTCCTTCTGCCTTTTTAAACCAAAGTCGTAGTCCCTAGAATTTTAAAATCTTTACCATTTCGCTTCTGTCTTCATGCATTTTATATTTCTGCTCTGCAATTTATTAACTTTTTATTTCAGTCCATTTATTGTTTATGTTGCCTTTTTTACATTGTCATGGTATATATATGTTTTATATGTGGTACACAATATATACACATTAGGTATGTTTTAAAATAGTATATAGTTATATATATATATATCATGTAGCATTTAAGTACGAGTTTGTATATATAAATATATGTTTTTTCTAAAATGTGTATTTATATAATTTAGTTTATATAATATTAACTATATAGTTTTTATATTGCATAAAATATATGAGTTTGAGATATATATATATATATATATATATATATATATATATATATATATATATATATATATATATGTGTGTGTTTTTATGTATAGCCTATAATATGTAATGTTAATGTAAATATATATGTATATGGCTACCGTCAATATAAGCTATAGTCTGTATATAAATACGTATATATTTATATGTTTCCTTTATATGTATATTATATATTTTATATATGTACATAGATGTTATATTGTATAGTTTGGAATGCCCTATATGTTGCCACTACCTTTCTTTTTTACTTATGTACATGTGTTCGTATGTATGCTTCTTTTATTTGACATGTGGATCTTTTATTGGGTATCTTGTTTCATGCTTATTTGCCATGTTGTTACGTTGCATCCGGGATAAAAATTATTAATGCGGTGCCCTTTTATTCGAGAGTAAACGTGGCTAGTACCAGTTGTAGTGGTGGTGGTCTTTCGTTTATTCTCGAATAATGGGGCCCTTAAAATTTACTTGCACGTATAACCGAATTTTGGTTTTATTGTCACTTTAACTCGCAAAATCTAATATTAACAAAGCGGTAATTAATTTGGTACCGATTTTCGGGCGTGGTGGGGGTGCGAAACCTTCCCCACTAGTAATCGACTCTCGAACTCATTCGAGTCTCTAGTTTTATTTTCGTTGTCTGGTCTACCTAATCCAAGTGATCAGTGGCGACTCCAAGTTTTTATTCCAAACATGACTTTTAAAGAAATTTCCCATTTTAAACAGATATTTTCAAAAAGAGGGAGACGTTGAATCAAATGAATTTTAAAACGTCGCTACAACATGGCGACTCTGCTAGGGACTTATTTTTGTTTTTTTACAAAAAAAAGAGTCAAGCCTAAAAAATTATCGCTTTATTAATATAGGAGGTTGCAAGTTAAAGTGACAATTAAGTTGATAATTGTTTATAAACGCGAGTTTATTTTAACGCATTTAAAATTTAACATATAAACTCGTCCTTTTAAGTGGGGGAAATGCTAGTGCTTTTGTGTGGATATTGTTCCTCCGTATGGGCCTAGTAAGTACCTTAGGGGCTCGAGTACCCTATGTCTTTGTGGGAATATTGTTTGTCTGTACGGACATAGCGAATGGGTCCCCCTGAATTGAACTCGGTTGAAATAATCCTATAATGGGTGATGATCGGGGGCCTTGCTACCCTTAGTAAGGAACTGCGAAGACAATTTGTGTACCTTCCTAGCACCGAAACTGCATGCAGCGAGCATAGAAAGGCTACCCCTTTTAGAGCCATGCGGATAACCTATGTGTTTTAGATGGAATGCAATTAGGTTTGTTTCTTGTTTTATTTGTTTAAATTTTCGCTTTGATTCTAGTTTCATTTATTTGTTTATTCGATACTAACTTATTCTTTTGTGTTTTGTTTTTATTTTATTTTGCCTTTTTGCCTTCTTGCATTTACATGACATGACATAAAGGTGTTGATTCGAAGCTGTTCGCCCAATTAAAGATCTTTCATTATGGATGAGAGGTATCTTAAGAAGAAGAAAATCAATTCACAGGTCCGACATTGTTTCGGGAGCAACCAATGAGTTCAAGGTGTCAGTTTGCCAAGCGAACGTATAGTATCGGGGTGTACTTATGTGAGTCTACAAAAAAGTGATCTTCATGACATGAAGAAGATATGGGAAACTTGGGATGGGAGGTTGAAGAATCTATTCCATGATAGCTATGGTGATATAGCCGATTTGATGTACGTCAGAATCAATGACCCCTGTTTTGAGCTTTATTTAAGTTTTGGAACTCTGTCTTTTGCTGTTTCACTTTCAATGGGGAGGACATGATGCCCATAATCGAATAGTACACGAAACTACTTAATCATAGAAATGTTGAGAAAAATTGGATTTATTCTAAACACCCGAAGTCTCAAAATTATCCCGCCAAGCTTAGGAACATGGCCAGAATGAGTGAAGATTGGGTAAAAGGTCTAATTCAGAGTCGAGGTGATAGTGTCATTTTTTCATGGGAATGCATTCGAGATATAATACCTATGCACTTGGATGAGGTTATGAAGATGAACTTATTCACCTTGGGGATATATGGTTTGATAATCTTTCCGAGAGTTTTGAATGGCATTGATGTAGCTGTTTTGGATTTATTGGAATGCTTAAAGAGGAAGGCGAATCCAGCACCAAAAATATTGACTGAGACTTTTATTTCTTTGAATGCTATCCGAAGGCACGAGAAGGGGCGACTTAGAGGTTGTGCTCAGTTACTTTAGGTTTGGATCCAAAGTCACATTTAGAAAACACCGAAGAAAGTTTTACCCGGCATATTCTTGGGGAGCTTTTCTCCATTGCGAGAGTATTTTGCCATGGAATGGCAAGAAGATTTCAACAAGAAGAAGTGGACCTTAATTCTCAAGAACCTTCAAGACGGTGACATAGTTTGGCGGGTACCTTGGCTAGGCAATGTTACTCGTTTCATATACCAGTGTAGAGATTATAATTGGCTAATGATGTTGGGTTTGCATGAAGGGATTGGTTGTGCCCCTTTGTTGGTTTCAAGACAATTTGGGTCCTGACAATTTGTTTCTATTACTTCGGGTTTGAATCGTACTGAATTTGCTTTTAAGGGTGAATTTAAAGAAAAGGTTGAAAATATTTCTAGGGCTTGGGATCATTGCTACCGTATGAAGGTGGAGGAAGATAGCAAATGCATGTTCACTTTTGATTATGATTTTTGGAGACGATAGAGGATAAATGATGAAATTCCAAAGCCGGATCAAGGGCCAGCCATGACACTAGAAGAGCATATGAGGATACTCCCTTCAGAAGTCGATATTTTGAGGAATGAAGTAGATGAGGTCAAAAAGAATATGAAGGCTTTGCAAACCGAACATGTGAGCAAACTCTACAAGGTAAGCTTGGACGTGGATATACGCAACGGGACAATTAAGGACTTAAAAAAAGAAAATGCGGACTTGAAGGAAAAAAAGACCCTCTACCAAATTGAAACCATCAAGCTTCAAGCTTTGGTAAGAAGTGTCGACCGAAAGAGGCTGATAGTAGTTGAGAAAGAGAAGGAAAATCACATGCAGTTGGTCGAGGAAGAAAAAGAGAAGGGTAAGTGAGCTATTGAGAAATAGAGGGAAAGTAACAAGTTGATCATTGGGAAAGAAAGAAGGGCTTGTAAGAGTGCAATTGATCAAGAAAGAGAGAAAGCCAAGCAAAAAGGGGAAAAGGCAAAAAATGGTGGATGAGAGAGAGAGAACAGTGCCGCATAGAAAAATAAAATTGCATGACAACAGAAATCATCTACTAGAGATGCAAGGTCTGTATAACGCCACTTCTGAGAGTCTAAACAAAAGCCAAGCTCAGAATGGCCAGCTAGAGGCAAAGATAGCAGAGTTGAATCAATCCTTCTAGAATATCGTGATCGGAATGGCTTCCTGGAACTTCAGGCCAGTCAGCAAGAGAATGTGACGCTTCAAGCCCATGTTGAGGTTTTAGAGGCTACAATTCAAGATTACTTGGGTCAACTCATGGTTCTTAAAGAAGTCGCGAAAGGGGGAGACAACTATTGCTTAAAGCGACTTCGTGATGCCACCCAAATGATTCAAGTCTGGGATAACTTCTACACCACTTTCATGGTTTATGTGCAAAAGGTAGCACATCACATGAAGAATCTAGCCGTGGAAGCTGAAGCATTTCGCCCTTTCATTGCCCTAGAGATGGTGGAAGCACCGAGATTCATTCAACTACTTCAAGCTGTCAAAGAATTAAGAGTTAGGGCTGGCACCTATCTGTAGGAACTTGTTTTATCTACTTTGTAATGAGGACCTCTTTATTTTTAATGAAAGTTGTTTTAGGGTGATCACTTATGGAATCAACGTCTTTATTTGCATACATTCTCTTTTATTTGTTTTTATCATCTGTGCATACATTTCATGACATACATACATATATCATACATTAATTAATGAAACAGTAAAATTAATGGTGGGAATATCGTGACAGAAAGTAAAATTTTAGCCTATAAACATTCCACACTCGTACGGTACCTATTTGCAATCAAGAGCAATGGAGGAGAGAATGACTAAGGTGGAACATGGTCAGAAGGACCTTGAGGTTCGTTTGGATAGGATTGAACAGAATATTAAGGATCAAATCGCACAGTCTCAAGCTTCTATCATTGCTCAGATGACCGATTATCTGATCAAGATGAAAGGCAGGGAAGGAATTTCTATTGATAGCTCGAATATTGAAGAACAAGAGGGTACTGCATCTCATGTGAAGGTTTAGCCAGAAATACTAGATCCAAAAAAAGTGTATATCAATCTGGAGGGGGAATTTGCCAATCATTATATGGGGGCATATGTTAGCCACCACGTGTGAGCTTCAGCAAATCAGCCTATTGATTTAGGGGTAAGCTACAAGAATGAGGTACCAGATCTAAACATGATGAATGAGGTGGAGGAAAGGATTAGGGTCGAGATGGAAAATAAGTACGAGGAAAGGTTTCGTTTCTTCGAAGAAAAATTCAAGACCTTGCAAGGGATGGATGACCAAGGGAACGATGCTAGTGATTTGAGCCTAGCGGCAGATTTGGTCATTCCACCGAAATTCAAAGTTCCTAATTTTGATAAGTATGACGAAACTGCATGCCCCTCAGCTCACATCACCATTTATTGCCGGAAGATGACAACTTTTATAAAAGACAAGAAGCTACTCATTCACTATTTTCAAGATAGCTTGACTGGTTCTGCGACCCGATGGTACACTCAACTCAGTCGAGTTAACATCAAGTCGTGGAAGGATCTTTCAAGGGCTTTTGTGGAACAATACAAGCATGTAACTAACATGACCCCTAATCGAATCATGTTGGAGGGGATAGAGCAAATGTTAAATGAGAGTTTACGCCAGTATGCTCAAAGGTGGCATGACGTCGCTGTTTAGATCCAACCACTGATCCTTGAACACGAGATCACACCGTTGTTTATCAATACTTTGAGGGGTGCGTTCTTCAACCGATTGATAAACAATACCACTCAGAGTTTTATCGACATGGTAGGAACTGGGGAGTCAATCGAAGTGTCCATAAAGAGTGGAAGGATTGATAGTGGGGAGAACACTCGGAGGAAATAAACGAGAAAAAATAATGAGGTGAATACCATGAGCACCTATATGGCTCCAAAGAGTTTCACTATTTCTTCGCCACAAGTCAGAACCGGAGGTGGACAAAGCTCGAATAAAAAAGAGGCTAGAGCCTCGAAGAAGAAAAATGAGAATATGGTCTTCACTCCTATCCTAGTGTCTTATGCCGAACTGTACTCGTAATTACATAAAGCTAACTTGGTCTGGCCTTATTACGTCACCCCTTTTAAGTCACCATTCCCTGCATGGTATGACGAAAAAGTACACTACGATTATCATACCGGAGTTTTGGGACACTCAATTGAGAACTGTATTGCATTTAAAAAGTTCATACAAAACATGATGAAAACTGGGTTGTTGCAGTTAGATGAACTGAATGTGGCCACCAACCTACTGCCGAATCATGGAGGTCGTGGTGTGAATGCAATCGAGAAAAAGTACACTAGAAAGGCCAAGACAGATATGTCCGAAGTCAAATCCCCTTTGAGGTGGGTATTCCAACAACTGTGCATGGCATGCCTAATTGATAGGGGCACCGAAATTGTGCAAGAAGGGTGTGGACCACATTGCGAGTTTTATCAAGAAGAAGAAAATAATATTCAATGTTGCAAGGAGTTTAAACGAGTGATCCAGAAGATGATGGATAATAAGGAGATCGAATTCTTCGAGAATGACGAGGAAAGAAAAAGGCTAGACGTATGTACATCGAATAGCCCTAAGATCAAGTATGGGGATGATAGGCCATTTTTCATATCACTTAAGCCGAAGGAAGGAAACCCATCCCAAGGAAAAAGTTCTAAAATAGCTCCAAAGCTCTAAATTTCGCCTCTCACCTCCTTTCCATTTAAGGACACCCAAAAAGTTCCGTGAAGCTATACCACTCATATCTCAATACCAGGGAATTCAGAATCGCAAGGAGATGAGAAGCCAACTAATGAAGAGAATCCCTCAAAGAAGAAGGACCCAGTGGAGTCAAAAACTGAAATAGTGAATGAAATGGGGCATTTTACAAGAAGTGGTAGGTGTTACTCACCGTAAACATCAAAGGCGATGGAAGAGCTGAGGGATAAAGGCAAAACACTAATGACCAAGCCCAAAAAGACTTTTGGGGAAGAGCCTCCTCCGAAGATTAATGAGCCAGTGATAGAGACACAAGCTCAAAAGTTCTTAAGTTTCTTAAAGCACAGTGAGTATAGCATCGTCAAGTAGCTTCGAAAGCAACAATTGCGGATTTTAGTGCTTAAGTTGTTGTTGAGCTTAGAAAAACACCGAAGTGCACTGTTGAAGGTGTTGAATCAGATATTCATCTTGAATGATATCTCGGTAAGCAAATTGGATCGAATAATGGGCCATATTTTTGCGGATAATTATATCATATTCAATGACGATAAGATTTCGAATGGGGGCATGGGATCAACCAAAGCTTTGAATATTACCACCCACTGTAAGGGATATGTCTTGCCAGGGGTACTCATTGACAATGAATCTGCTTCGAATGTGTTGCCAATGGCGATGTTGCAAAGGTTGCCTATAGAGAGTTCACACATGAAGCCGTGCCAATGTAACACCCTAACCTGACCTAGAAAGGTTACCACTATCTAAGATATAGACTAATTGAATTATGAGCTAATCAAATTAAAGAAGAAAGAACATTAGCTATCTTTAAGATCAAATAAGTGAAATTGGAACTAAATTGAATTGAAATTAAAACTAGAAGGCTTAAATGGAAGGATGGAAATGTGAACATGCAAAGCTCTAGAGTTTCCATGTAAAATTGAATTAAAATTAAGGCCTAAACACATGTTCTCATTTGATGAGAACATGTGCCTTGTGAGTGGTGACTCACGACAGCTAGGAGGGGAAAGATGAACAAAAATTGTATCATATTCTTCCTTCCAAAATCAGCCTATAGCCGAATTGTTGAGAGAGAAAAGAGGAGAGAAAGCTTCATAGATCATCTTTAATTCACGCTTCTTGATTTAGCTTTGATCAAATTAGCTTAGGAGAGGGTAAATTGCTTGATTCCTACATGTTATAGAATGCTTGAATCTTGAAATGATGATGTTCTTGTTGCCTAAATTGAATAGGATGATTGTTATGCATGCTAGGATGATGTTAGCTTCTAATAGTACTTGAAATTGTGAGTGTTAGTAGCTAAATTGCTAAAGAGAATGTATATGGTTGTTGGAAATTGAGAATAGGGACTGTTTTGATAGGTGAAAATGTGTAAAAATGTTAATTGTATATAATGCCCTATTTTTATCATGTTGTTAGGTGAATTGAGGCTTGAATATAGTAAATAGCTTGCTGGAAAATGAATGTATATAATTGGATTAGTTAAAACTAGGTAATGGACTGCTCAAATGGTGAATTAAAAGTATGTTGTTGATCAAATGGATCAAATTGAACATAGCATTATAATGCCCTATTTTAAGCACATTTCTAGGTGAATTATACTGACCTAGACATGTAAGAACATGAAAATAAGTTGAATTACAATGTTAGAATCTTGTTAAATGAGTTATGAAGCTAGAAACTCAACTTAGTGTAATCTGCCCAGAATACTCTGTTTTGGACAGTAACTTTGAAAAATCACCATAAATTGTATAAACGGAATTTAAGGCTGAATATTTTATGGATAGTACCTTAACATGTCTAAATTAATTAGGAGAAAACAGAAATGAATTCTAAATTGTAGAATGAATTGTAGAGAAGAAACACTAGGGACAGTGCAAACTGTCCAGTGTTTTAAATTGCCCTGTAAAAACTATATTATTTGGAAAAGAATTAAAATGCAACGCATATATGGTTAAAAATACAATTAAGTTAGCTTTCCAATGGTGTAAACCAATTGAAATTCCAACGTACGGAATGAAAGTTATGCATGTTTAAGTGAGCAGAGTACATGCTGCCTAGTAGCAACAGTTTAGGTAATTGTACACAGTATTGTGACAGTTTTGAAAACTGTTTTGTAAACAGTTTTGGGATAGTGGTTACTGCCCTGTTTTACATGAATTAGAGTATAGACAAGTGTATTTATGTGTAGTAAATAATATATATGAACATGTTGCCAGATTTGTATATGTTGTGTACTAGTAATATTGCCTTCGTTGAATGATTATGTGAACTTATTTTAATATGTTTTTACCTGTGTAATGTGTTAGAACCAGGAGTGAACTTGGTGGAAGAGGAAAGGGTGGAACATCCTAAAGCTAAGAACAAAGGAGTGTGGATCCAAGACTAGCTAGCTTGGGGAGTATTGTGAGTGTATTTTATTCTAGAGTTAGGACTAGGTCCTAACTAAAGCAAGCATGTCTACATTCTTGTAATGTTTAAATGGACCTAATATGGACTTGGCCTAATAAGGGAAGTATGATTAAAGTAATGCATGAAATTTGATCACATCCTTGAATTCATGTATAATTCGATTGCTAAGCATGTTTAAGTGGTAACATTGGTGCTTGTATGTGTGATATGGCATGTGATCGAATGCTTAAAGAAATTGCTTGAAACGTTATCCCAAATTGATGAAATGAACACATGAGAATTACGTGATATGTGAGCTATGGCTCAATTGGCCTAAGGGCCTAGTATATAATGAACTTGCTGAATACTTGACATGATCTTGAACTTCAAATACTTGTATAAATGGCTAAAATCGAACAACCTTGGTAGCTAGTTGGATTAGGTAGAAGAGTATGCCTTAGCGTCTAGAGCTCATTGTGTCAGGGTGGACTACGGTCCAGGGCTAAGGCCCCTACTTGGCGACAGACAGAGGGTACGTATGTGGTATTTGGCGACAGTAGGAGGGTTGACCAGCACTACGGTGCATCTTGTGGCGACAGTTGGTCGGAGACTCGATTACCTATACAAACTAAGTACCAAGTGGGTTTTTTAAGTGATAACAAATGAAATAAAATCCTATAATACATGTTACTTGTCTTGAAATTTATATAATGAATTGTGTGTTACTTGTCATGGAAGCATGGATTGCTTGAGACTTGATATGAGATGTATTGTTGCTTGACATGTAAACCATGCAATATTCGATATTTGGTATGTCAACTTGATTTACTTGGTAAATGTATACCATTCGAATGATTAGATAACATATATCTAATGGACGTTAGAATTGGACCAGTGTGGACTTACCTGTAGTTTCTAGGTTGGAGTCAGAGTAATGCTCAGAACCAACCCTATTTGCTTTTGCCCGCGAGCAATAGGGATATTTTGTAAAGGGCTTCTATATCAACTTGCTTGTCTTTCAATTCAATGAAAAAGATGTTTTCCACTTTTTTCTCAAATGGAAAACATCATATTTGTTGCATTCTTTTATTACATTCATTATCTATTATTTCATTCATTCCATAAATAATATCTCATTCTCTTCCCAATACATATTCATTTTAAATTTGTTTCAGGGTCCCTATTATTAACTGTATAAATGATTCTGAATCTAATCCCTATCATTTTAAATTTGTTTCAGGGTCCCTATTATTACCCCATCAAGAAGATATAGATATTCTCAATTTAGGGACCGAGGAAGAAAAAGGAGAAGTAAAGATCTGTACAACTTTCTTATCCAAGACTAGACATAACTTGATCGAATTGCTTCTAGAATTCAATGATGTTTTTGCATGGACCTATCATGACATACTAGGACTAGAAACAGATATTGTGGTACATAAGTTACCAATCAAGCCGGAATGTAAATGTTCGACTATGAGAGTGCTTGGCAAAAGGGTAGAAAATGTTTTGGAAATGTATAAAAATAGTGCCAAGATTTAGTCTTTTGCGTGCAAGTATACACAGTCAGCAAGTAATACAACAGTAAGCTAGTTATTGATCCCATAGGGCTAGGCCAAGAGTTTACTTGCTTTGCTTGTTTACTTGTCAAGGGAAGAAAAATTTTGTTTGATTTGAAGTTGGTTTTGAAAATGGTTTAAAAGAAATGAAAATAAAACAACATTGGCAACGTAAAGGTATTCGTATGAATGATGAGCATTGGCAGGGGATGCTTGGATTTCAAGCTATTCATGCCGGCCTTTAATAATGTTCTGCCTTGGTTTTATTCTCGAGCAGATTAAAAGTAGTAATGCCTCTGTCGATGGCAATACCCTAAATTAACCATGATAAAGACCTATATGTCTATAGTGACGCTTATCATCAATTAATTTGATTAATTGTCAATCTTTACTCCTAAGGGGTAGACTCACTCCCGAAGTAAGTTCATCTACTTGAACATCTTCTGTTGAAGCATCTCACCTTAGTATCTAGCAACTGATTGTTGCCCCTCAAGTCTGTTAAGATATTAAGGTGCAATAATCTTACTGTGCCAGCGGTCGCATGACACAAAATTTAAAAAACTAAAAATCATGCCAGCTGTCGTGTGGCAATGGATTCTGAAAGCAGTTGAAGTGCGTGCCAGATAAAAATAAGATCAAAGCATATAGTTTATTAAAAACGAAACTTAAAATCAGCGTTCATCGCAAACATCCCCCAACCAACTTAAGAAAATTAGTTCATGGTTGGGGGTTCCATCCAAAACCAAAATCATTTAATATCATCAAACGAAAACCAAATAAACTAAGAGAGAGTAGAAGAAGGCAATCTTTTCTCAATTCAATCTCCAATGTGCCCTCATTTTTGTGCTTGCTTGATGTCTTTTATATAGGAATACGTGGGAAACCCTAGGACAAGCCTTAGGGTTTTAATTTGGGCGGCCTAAGGCTTATGATCATCTTAGTTATATTTTGAATCTTAGGGCTGGCATCATATTGACTAGGGCTGACGTCATCTTGACTAGGGCTGATGTCATTAGTCTTTAATCTTTCGCCAGCCGAGCTCGGCGTCGTTCGGTCCATCTGTGCTAGACCAGCTTGGCATCTAATTTTTTTGCCATCTTATTTTTTCAGAGCTTGATCAAGTGCTATTTTTCCACAGTCTAATCTGTTCCTATTTTTTCGGGCTGGTATTGCCAAGGGTTCTTGGCAAAACTCTTCTGGCAACGTATTGCCAAGGATGTTTGGCATTGATTTTCTGATCCTCTTGCTTCCTACTCCCGTGCTACTCTACCATGTCTGATTTGCTCTGTCAAGCCTGTAATGATGCCAACAAACAACCCTTCATATTGGCAAAGCACAAAAATTCCCTATTTCCTAACTCTTTATGCAAATGCATGAATTTAACAACTAAATGCAACTAAATGTACTTAAAGGGCTAGCAAAGGCTTTGTAAAATAAGCATAAAAATAGTACTTTTGAGGAGTTAACACACCCCCAAACCTAGATCATTGCTTTTCCTCAAGTAATGCAACTAAAAATATAAAAATATAAAAACAAGAAAGTACCTCGACAAAGATTGCCATGGTTCCCAACACATGTCAGCTAGCAAAATATGATTCTAGATCTGTCCTCGGATATTCAGTATATCAATGCCAAGCAGATAAACAAATTCAAGTGAAACAATATAACTCTATTCTAAGGTCGTCTATTCTGCATGAAATGCGGATAATATGCATCAAGTTTACTCAACTCCCTTAGTCGACTTTGCTACACAAACTCAGAATTTATTGTTATCATTTTTGTTTTATTTGCCAAGGGTTTTTGCTTTTTTTTCTCTGGCAATAATTTCAAGCTTGCTTTGTAATACTGTTTGGCGTGAAAAATAAGAGGGAGCATACGATGAACCCACACATTAATCCAGACATTACTAGGCTTTTACTCTTCAACTCACACCCTAAAGTTTTTAACTTAAGAACTAAGAGAGAGCAAACCACGAAGCCCCAAGTTACTTATTATGTCTAAGGTAGATGAGAGTTCTATTTTTTCTTGCCTTGGCAAAACATTGTTGCCTTATTCTTTTCTTTTTACCTTGGCATTGATTTTTTAACAATTATTCCAAGATCAATTTCAAGAGAACCTAAGTTTGTTTTGCAGACTAGATGCATACCTCATGTAAACTGAAACTAAAGTTCCTTAAACTAGAGTCCAATTGCCAAGCTACTTGGCATTGCTAACCTACTAGCACACAAGTTCTAAAATTCCAGTTTCATCATTGGACAAATAAATCTAGAACCAATTTAACTAGGCTAGCAGATTATTGACAAAATTTCCAATCTTAACCGAGGTAACAATTTTTTTTGTGATTTGGTATGAAAATTTTAATCCTATATGAAAACTATTCTATATGGAAAACTGAAATTTAAATATGAATGCATGACATACGAATGTAAGGATGTACACCCCCAAACCAAAGGCATGCATTATCCTCAATGCATAAAAACAACATATATAGAAATGAAAACAGTAAAATGCATGAATAATATGAAATGCAAAGGATTTTAGGAAGAGGAAGATTCCCCTTTGATGCGGCAATGGAAGCTCTGATGTCGTGGAGAACTTCCTTAAGAAGCTTTGCCAGCTCTGAGGCGGCAGGGACATCGATGGCAGCAGATGAGACAGGTGCTGCAAGTCTGGCCGCAGCCTTGGCTTGGATTTGGACTCTTTCATCTTCAGACTGAGGTGGTGTGGCAGATTCAACACTTCGTAAACATTTTCAATCTTGTAATGCCAATCTTTTGCCTTGGTAGTCTGCCTAGCAATAAAAATCTTGCATTCACTCAAGAAAAACCTTTCAACGCAGCAAAGGAAAATGACAATGAAAATAAAGGAAAGAAAAATAAATAAAAACTAGAAAAACATCTATCCTAATATATACAAGAATCAAACCATGCCGATGATGATGATCACGGTAACTCTGCCAGGAGGATAACCTCCTTGGCATCCTTTTGAGTGCCATCCAAATAGTGCTTCAAACGCTGGCCGTTTACTTTAAAAATTGCTCACGTTTTCAAATCCTTGATATCCACTACTCCATGAGCATATAGCTTCACAACTTTAAAGGGTCTCGACCATCTAGACTTGAGCTTTCCTGGAAACAACTTTAACCTCGAGTTAAATAACAAAACACGTTGGCCTACCTCAAATTGCCTTGGTAATATCTGTTTGTCATGCCAACACTTTGTCCTTTCCTTGTAGAGTATGTCATTCTCGTAAGCAAGTGTTATGAATTCCTCCAACTCATTCAAGTCTAATAACCTCTTTTCTTCAGCAGCTCTCCATGCCATGCCAAGCGTTTTGATTGCACAATAAGCTTGGTGTACCATCTCTACTAGTAAGTGGCATGCCTTCCCGAAAACAAGTCTAAATGGGAAGGTTCCCAAAGGAGTTTTAAAAGCAGTCCTATAAGCCCACAAGGAGTCATCTAGTGTCAAGGACCAGTCATTCCTTGTTGGATTTACAGTATTTTCCAAAATGTTCTTGATCTCCTTGTTGGAAATCTCTTCTTGGCCATTCGTTTGGGGATGGTATGCCGTGGCAATCCCCTGTTGAATTCCATATCAACACGAAGCTTTTGAGACTAGATTACATTTAAAATGGGTACCCTCATCATGAATAATCACTCTGGGGGTACCAAATCGAGTAAAAATGTGTTTGTGCAAAAATTTGGCAACAGCCTTGGCATCGTTTGTTTGCAAAGCAATAGCTTTAACCCATTTTGAAACGTAGTCAACAGCCACAAGGATGTATAGGTTACCAAATGATGAAGGAAATGGACCCATGAATTCTATCCCCCATACATCAAACAAATCCACTAACATAATGTTCTGGAGCGGCAATTGATGTCTGCCGGAAATGTTTCCTATCCGCTGACATCGGTCACATGCATTGGCAAAGTTATGGGCATCTTTGTATAGTATGGGCCAAAAGAATCTCGATTGCAGCAGTCTTCATCCCAGCAAAGTGACCTCTATACGGTGCGACATGGCATAATTATAATATATTGTGCTGCTCATCCTCTGGCATACACCAACGAATCACTTGATCGATACACTATTTAAATAGTATTGGTTCATTCCAATAATATTGCTGAGCATCTCGTAGGAACCGTTTCCTGGCATTATATTCCAAATCTGGTGACAGAATATTGCTTACCAAGTAGTTGACCATGTCAGCGTACCATAGCATGACATTGACTGCCAGTAAATACTCGTCGGGAAATTCATCTCTTATGGTCATACCATTTTCAAGGTGATGCTCTAGGCGTGATAGGTGGTTGTGACAACAGAGTTGCCACCGGTCCCTTTTATTATATTAGGTGGATCGAAAACCTAAAAACAAACCAGAGATTATGAAATCTTGAGGGTTCGGGGGAACGGTTACGTGTGGGGAAGGATTAGCACCCCCATCACACCCGGAGACCGGAGCTTACTTGATCACTAACATTTTCCTTGTAACCCGAATGCATGCATGCAAAGGTTAATACAAAAATCCACAAAGTTCTAGAATTGACTCGAACTCACTCATGGCTGAGAAAATCCAAATCAATTCAGACGCAAAGGGATTTAGGTGTTAATCCTTAAAATTCGATAATAAACTTTTGCATAGGAGTCTCGATCGTTCCCACAACGGCTAGGAGAAGACCGAATTAACCCTAATTGAAAGTGCATCTCGTTTTCATGGTGCAAAAAAACCTTTTTTGTATGGTATCATATTTCATTTTTTTTATTCCAAGGCCAATTACTGAGTGATTAAAGTGGCTAATCTTATAAGGCTCTACTAATTGAATCCCAATTAAAGATATATTTAGTGACCTAAAGAAATTACCAAATTAAATTACAAACACATTATGTAAAAGAAGAACCTATACTTAAGGAAATGTATACTAAACATTATTAAAAATTAATGAATTAAGATAACTCTACATATTAATATATATTATTTAACCTAGAATTTATCTTAAGAAGTGAATAAATTCTAACTAGATTATTTAAGGCCAATTAAATTCTATTCTTTACATTTTTAAATTTGTGATCAAAGGAACAAATTAAGCACAAAAAGGACTAATTTGAAACGAAATTAAAACTGAAGAACGAAATTAAAACAAAAAAGGACTAAAGTGTAAAGAATGGAAACAGAGGGTTCAAAGTTAAAGAATAAAGAAAGAAGGGCGCGGGTCGAGCTTTTTCGCGGGTCAGACCCGAGTTGCTCTATCGGGTCGAGTATATAATATAATAGTTATAACAAAATTCATTTTTGTTTCATTTCTCCCCACCGAAGGGATTTCCCCAACCTTCAAACTCTCTGCATTGTTCATCTGGGGATGCTGAACACCGCCGTGTTCTCCAGATTTCGGCGGCAGCTTGCGGTGCTCCTTCATGTTGGCCGCCATGGACCTCGACCGACAGCGTACTTTTGACGATTGTTCCTCCTCAGTTCTGGCTTCCAGGTTCAATGGCGACCACGACTCAACACTCTAACGACAGCTTCATCCTCTTTAACCGGTAAAACCCGCCCCCTCTTTTCTTTTCCAAATTGAAACAAAAAAAATATGCGCAAAGAAAATTTTAAGTATAAAATACCTTTGAATTTGACTGGAAATTGCTTCTGTTATTGCTTCTCTCAATTGTGTGTGTGTACAATCGGTGATTTAAGGCCCCTTTTATAGGCCGGTTAAATGTATGAACAAAGGGGAAAGAAATCATTTCCCTGATTACAAATGGAAACCCTAAAATCTCTAAAATTGTTGATTGATTCAGTGTTGATCAGATTTGGTTCGATTTTGACCATATTCGGCTGATTCTTTCCTTTTTTTCTTCGATTCTGACTTTATTCTTGATTCTTTGCCATCTATGTTTGATTCCAATTTGATTTCTTCATTTCCTTTTGTTTTAATTTGAAATGTAACCCCTCTTTTTTGCTTGCACATCACGGCCGAGATGATGAGCGGTGAAAATGATGAAAAACGCGGTTGCCGGTGTCAACCACGGAGTGATCAGGGAGATGAACAGTCGGTAGGAGCCCAAAGGTCAAGCGCGTGCATGCCACGCGTGAGTGGTGATCCTGGTGATGCCCCCTGTATGATCTGAGCCATTGATTGCCTCCTTGGGTCCAATGGTGCTGGGCATGCAGCGCTAGGCTTAGGGGACTAGGCTCTTAGGGTTTTCATATGGACCGTTTGATCGATCTTGATCCAACGGCCAGGAGAGGGTGGCGGCTTAACAAAGAAAGGGCTTAGTTTTCTAGGGTTTATTGTATTTAGCTGAATTGGGCTTGTAAAATGGGTTTCCATGCCCTTTTTTTTTAATGAATGGACCAAATTATTGGGTTTTGGTTTTATTTTTGTTTATGGACTCTAATATGATCAAATGAATTAACATATACTATATAGTTTTTGGATTTGGATATCAACACTTAAATGAGTGAGGGCCGGATAAAATAGGTGACTACAGCTACCCCTCTTTGCATATTTTGGTGAAACGAGAATAGGGCAAAGAATAAAAGGCACTAATTTTATTCGGCCAAATGGCTGAACGCAGCTTGTCTTTTCGGAGCAGAAAAAACAAACTTGAACATTGACGAGTCATTCTTCCGAAGCGACAAGTGACTCTTCAATCGACTTATCCCCTTGGAGCAGCACTGAATAAGTTGAACGACTTCATTGAAAGAACCTGTTTCTTTGGCACGGAAAAAATGAATTAAATAACTGTAGTGCCATTCCAAAGAGGCAATGACCTCAAAAGACTTGTTTCTTCAGAGTGGCAGAAACAAATCACATAACTGATGTATCTTCCATGTTTTTCTAGAGCGGTAGAAACAAGCTATTGTATTATTCTGAAGCGACAATAACTTCAATTGGTGGAAGGATCAGTTTCTCCGAGGCAGCAAAAACAAACTGTTGTATCATTCTGAAGCGGCAACGACTTTAATCGAGGAAAGGATCTGTTTCTTTGGAGTGGTAAAAACAAACCGAATAACTGCTGTATCATTCCGAAGTAACAATGACTTCAATTGGTGAATGGATCAGTTTCTCTGAAGCGGCGGAAACAAATGGAATAACTGTTGTATCATTCCGAAGCTGCAATGAACAATTCTTCAAATAAGTAGCATGCTTCATCCATATTTGTTCACTTAATCCAGTAATCTTGTACTCCTAATGAGTTGGGTATTCTTAAATGTCCTGGAATGGTATTCACAAGGCTTATTTCCACCTTGAAAGTTTTTGAATGATATTCTTTTTAGCAAGGCCTATTTCTACCTTGAAAGTCTTGGAATGATACTCTTTGAGGCAAGGCTTATTTCCACCTTGAAAGTCTTGGAATGATACTCTTTGCAGCAAAGCTTATTTCTACCTTTAAAGTCTTGGAATAATGTCCTCTATTCATAAAGTCTTGCCCCAATCTGCATGAAATTCTATGCTTATGCAAATGATGTGATTAGAGTCAGAATAATGAAATGCATTAAAATTCTTGTTCTTCTTTAAGTCACGTTCAGAGGAATGTTTAAAAATCTCTTATGTTGTATGAATGCAAATCCATAGGTTCCCATTTCATTGTGCCAGAAAAGGGGTCAAAAGAAAAGTTTTGAAGATTGAAAGGTGATCAACAAGAGGAGGAACAAAGTGTCCAAATATCAATGACCGAAGTGCTATGAGTCAATCCCTCGACAACATTTTCGGATGCTTCTTCTGCCAAGAATTCTTCAAAGGTCTTACTCCAAACAAACATTTCTGCCCCCACGCATTCAAGCCGCTCTTTATGGGTTTTTAACTTGAATCCACCTTATTTCTAAGACGCCCTTTTGGGTTTTCGTCTTGGACTCTCCATTTTTCTTTTTCCTTCTTTTTTTCTCTTTTTTTCTTCTTTTTTGTTTTCTTCTTTTTTTCCTTCTTTTTTAAGTGTAATAGTGTTTGACCGAATCTGAATTCACGGGGTTGTCTAGTTTATTCCCATCTATCTCAGCCAGAATTAAGGCTCCTCTAGAAAATGCCTTGGATACAACATAGAGCCCTTCCCAGTTAGGTGCCCACTTTACTCGAGAATTTTTTTGAATTGGCAACTTCTTTCTTAGAACGAGGTCACCCTCTTGAAATTCTCTCGGGTGAACTTTCTTATTGTAAGCTCACACCATTCTCTTTTGGTACATTTGGCCACTGGCAAATTGCCTTCAGCCTCTTTTCTTCAATTAGGTTCAGCTGATCATATCGTGCCTAAACCCATTCCGCCTCATCCAATTTTGCCTCCCTCAAAACACGGAGTGAAGGAATCTCGACTTCAATTGGCAGTACGACTTCCATGCCATAGACCAAGGAAAAAGGTGTTGCCCTTGTAGATGTTCGTATGGTCGTTCGGTAGGCATATAGTACAAATGGCAACTTTTCATGCCAGTCTTTGTAAGTGTCTGTCATTTTGGAGACTATTTTCTTGATATTTTTGTTAGCAACTTCTACTGCCCTATTCATCTTTGGACGATAAGTCACTGAATTATGATGCTTAATTTGGAATTGCTCACAAATTGCAGCTATCATTTTGTTGTTTAAATTTGAAGCGTTGTTAGTGCTAATGCTTTTAGGTAGTCCATAATGGCAGATAATCTCCCTCTTGAGGAATTTACAAATGGTGGATCTAGTGACATTTGCATAAGATGCTGCTTCAACCCATTTGGTGAAATAATCGATGGCCACCAAAATGAATCTATGTCCATTGGAGGCTTTGGGGTGAATCTGCCCAATTACATCTATGCCCCATCTCGAGAAGGGCCATGGTGAAGTCATCACATAAAGAGATTATGGTGGAGCATGTATCTTATCATAATAGATTTGAAATTTATGGCACTTTCAGGCGTGATTGATGCAATCTCCCACAATGGTAGACCAATAATAGCCCAGTCGTATGATTCGCCTAGCCATGGTAAACCCACTAGGGTGAGTCGCGTATACTCCTTCATGAACTTCCTCAAGAATCAATTGGGCCTCCTGGCGCCTACACATCTCAACAGAACCTGATATCGGCTCTTTTTATACAAGGTTTCTCCATCCAAAACATACCCTGCAGCCATTCTTCGAAGGGTTCTTTTGTCATTCTCAGTTGCTTGAACTGGATACTTCTGAAACTTGATGTACTGCAATATGTCATGACACCATGGGAGACCATCATCCTCCTCTTCTACATTGTAACAATGCGCAGGCAGTTCTGAAACCTGGATTTGTACTGGCATCATTTTTGCATCTTCACTTGCTTTAAAGGTTGCTGACAATGTGGCCAACGCATCTGCCATTTGGTTTTCTTCCCTCGGGAGGTAGTTGAAGGTAATTTTCTCAAATTCTTTGATCAATTCGAGGATTAGCTTCCGATACTTAATTAATTTTGAATCCTTTGTCTCTCATTCTCCATGGATTTGATAGATAACCAGGGCCAAGTCCTCGTAGACTTTGAGGACCCTGACCTTCTTTTCTATGGCTGCATACAATCCCATAATGTAGGCCTCATATTCTGCCATATTGCTGGTGCAGAAAAACTTCAGACGGCTAGTGCATGAGTAATGATCACCCTCTGGGGAAACTAGGACTGCCCCAATACCATGGCCCAAGGCATTAGAAGCTCCATCAAAATTAAGAATCCACGAGTTCTCTTCAACTGTAATACACATCAAGTGTTCATCAGGGAAGTCAAACTCTAAAGCTTCATAATCGTCTGAGGTGCGGATTGCTAAAAAGTCTGCTATGACACTTCCCTTCACTGCATTTTGACTAACATATTGGATGTCAAATTCTGTTAGCAGCATTTGCCAGCGAGCTACTCTTCCTAATAGAGCCGGTGCTTCCATCATAAATTTTTACAGATAGAGCTTAGATATCAACCATGTGGTGTGGTATAAAAGGTACTGCCTGAACCTTTTTGATGCCCAAACCAAAGCGCAACACATCTTTTCAATCTGGGGATACCTTGATTCACAATTTGTGAATTTCTTGCTCAAGTAATAGATTGCCCTTTATTTTCAACCCGTCTCGTCTTGCTGCCCTATCACACATCCCAATGAATTCTCCTGTATGGTCAAATATAGGATTAAAGGCCTTTCTAGGACTGATGGCACTAATACCGATGGATTTTTCAAATGTTTCTTAATTTGCTCAAAAGCTATTTGGCACTCTTTATTCCACCCTCCGAGATTTTCCTTCTTAAGTAGTCTGAACACTGGACTACATTTTTTGTCAGTTGGGAGATGAATCTGGCAATATAATTGAGTCTGCCTAAGAAACCCCGAACCTCTTTTTGCGTTCGCGGAGGAGGAAGCTATTGTATTGCTTTCACTTTGTCAAGGTCCATTTCTATCCCTTTCCCGCTTACTATGAAGCCTAAAAGTTTTCCTGAAGTTACTCCAAATGTGCACTTGGGGGGATTGAGCGTCAATTGGAACTTTCTCAACCTCTTGAAAAGCTTTTCCAAGTTCAGAATGTGTTCCTCCTCTGTTCGGGACATGGAAATCATGTCATATACATATACCTCGATTTCTCGATGAATCATATCATGGAACAAGTTTACCATGGTTCTTTGATAAGTTGCCCCGATATTCTTTAATTCGAACGACATCACCTTGTAGCAGAAAGTGCCTCATTGTGTTACAAATGTGGTTTTCTCCATGTCTGCAGGGCACATCTTAATTTGGTTGTAGCACGAGAAGCTGCCCATGAATGAAAACAATGAATGTCCTGCAGTATTGTCTACTAAAGTGTCAATGTATGGGAGCGGGAAATTATCCTTCGGGCTTGCACGATTTAGGTCCCTATAGTCGACACACATACAAACCTTTCCATCCTTCTTCAGGATTGGCACAATGTTAGCCACCCATTCCAGATATCAAGCTTCTTGCAGGAAACCGGCGTCATATTGCTTTTCACCTCATCCTTAATTTTCAAAAGCATGTCTGTCTTCATTCTTCGTAATTTTTGCTACACGGGTCAACACCCTGGCTTTATCGGTAGGCGATGAACCACAATGTATGTATCCAAACCTGGTATGTCCTGGTATGACCAGGCAAACCCATCTTTAAAATTGTGCAAGAGCTTGATCAAACTCTGTTGAGTCTGTGCAGTGATCGTAGTGCCAATCTTCACTTCGCGCCTTTCTTCTTCAGTTCCGAGGTTCACAATTTCCAGCCGCTCTTTGTGGGGAACAATCTGCCTTTACTCACTTTTCATCAATCAGAGTAAATCTTCTGGGATATCGGCCTCCCCCTCAACATCAAGATCTTCAAATCCTTCTAGGCATATGGGCTGTTCAAAATTAACTTGCGATTCGGACTCAATATCACGTATGTCATTGATATCTGTAGACCTGTAAAGAATGGGAATATATCGACATTTGGATAGGAGAAAAAAGAGAAAGAATGAAATGTTTTTTTGATCTTTGATGCACAAGGATTAAAAACAAAATACACTTTATTGGAACGAGAACCATGATGATTTAGCATATACCTTTTACATAAGTGATCCCCTACTATTTTTCGGGCTAAAAACAGGGGGTTAGTTTTGAAAATTACTCTGAAAGAGACTTAAAAACTATAGGAAGTTCCTCTACAGTCCAATTATTAAGCTCGTCTCATGGGCGAATCATTGACAGATATTTGCCCTCTTCTCCTTGCTCTTCCAGTACCGCATTAATGCTCATCTTGCCAAATATACCTATGATCTCATCCATATCCTTCTCATTCTGGGTTAAGTTGGAGTTCACAAACCCCCTGATGTAAAGTAAAATTAAGGGGTGGAAACGTCATTGGATCCCATACGACATCTTCCCTTTTGAATCTGCTCTTTTTTCTTTCTTGATTCTTCATTATGGTGGCTCGACACTGAGCCGCATTGGGCTTAAATTCCAGTCCAAATCTGTCATTCTTCTCATCAATAGTCACCGGGTACAACCTACCTTAGTGATATTTCCCAAATCCTTTGCATACTTCAGCACCTTTTCCTATAGTTTCTCTCACTTGCATCTTCGTGCTCTTAGACAAGCCTGGCCTTCGAATCTTGCTCCCCTCAGTAACAAAAGTTGCGCCCACCAATTCCAGCGACCTGAAGGAACATTCCAATGCTCTTGCATCAACCTTGATATAAGGAGTTTCAGCTATCAATGAGGCAATGATGTCCTATTATGCGCCAACAGTTATCAACTTCCCATCGACCATGAACTTTAACTTTTGGTGCAACGTGGACGGGACTGCTTCGACGGTATGAATCCAAGGACGCCCTAGAAGGCAACTATAGGTTGGTCAAATGTCCATCACCACAAAGTCGACCTCAAACGTAGACGATCCAATCTATAGGGGGACCTCTATCTTTCCCAACACCTCTCTTTGCGTACCATCGAATGCTCGAACTGTGTTTCGATAAACTTTTACATGTGACTCATCTATTGGTAGTTTCTTCAATGTGGCTATTGGCAAAACATTTAAGGCAGAACCGTTTTCTATAAGGACCCCCGACAGCATGTGTCCCTTGCAACGAGTGGTAATGTGAAGAGCTTTGTACGAGCCCCTTTCTCCCTCTGGGATCTCCTCATCACTAAAAGAGATGAAATTATCAACAGCGATGTTTCCGACCAACCTATCCAACTTGTCAGTGGTTATTTCCTTTGGTACAAAGGTTTTGTTGAGAACCTTGAGTAATGTTTCCCGGTGCATTCCGAACTTAGCAATAGTGATAACATTGATATACGCGCCGAGAGCTTATGCAATTGTTCCATCATACTGTATCCACTATGCTTGAGAATCTTGAGAAATTCTTGAGCCTTAGATTCTTTCACAGGTTCTAGTACTTCGTCCGGGCAGTCCTCATAAAAATCCTTTCCGGGCTCCTTGTTCAGAGCATTCTTTCTTTGAGCAGCATCTCGTTCCTCCCCGATATGGGGCGCATAACAATTCCCACTTCTTGTGAAATGGACAACTTCGTTAATCATTCATTCCTTGGTCTTAGTCTCAGTGTGCCCTGGGTCTTCCGATGCCATTGTAGTACATGCGTAATTCCAAGGCACTCTTTTATTGTCATCATAAGGAAAAGGTGTTGCCGCTCTTACTACAAGTCGGGGAGTCACCTTATTTGTCACTTCCTCAGCTCTTACCTTAGTTTTGATGACCAAGGGTTTAATAACCGCGATATTCTTCATGGAAGATTTGTCTGATGCGCATATTTCAGGCACATCACTCATACATTTCCTTGTAAAGAATTCTACTTCACCACTATTCATCTTGTTTTGAACCAAATGCCTGAATTCTAAACACCATTGAATTTCATGACCCTCCTCCCCATGATACTTGCAATATGGCCCATTTCCTGAGGATTGTACCTCAACATTCTCGTCCAACATTCCAGCCTTCTTTATATTTGAATACACCCACCATAGTGGGGTTATAACATCGTCCACTCGTACCTTCACTTGCTTGCCTTCTTCCTCCCATATGGCGTTCACCCATGTACTTTGATGGTTGGGAAGAGGTTTTCCTTTATCCTCTACAGCTTCAAACAACAACATACTTGTTTTCTGCAAATTCTCCACTACCTTCTTGAAAGCTATACAATTCTCAATTGTATGTCCTATGATTCTAGCATGGCATTCGCATTTGGCGTTTGGGACATACCACCGAGGGTATGGTGGTAACATCAGGGTAAGATGTTGTGGTACCACCAACCTAGACTCAACCAGCTGCGGGTTACTGGCATAGGGGTAAAGTTGAGCTTGTTCGATTGATTCCTTGTTTTGAGCCTGGGCAGATTTAGAACAGTCGAGCTTGTATTAGCTGCATTTAGCTTGTTAATCACTACCCCTTTAGAGAAATTCTGATTATAGGATAAAGTCATGTTCACCTCATTTTCTCATTTTCTATAAGGCTTCTTTGACTTTCCTCCATCAAGCTTTCCGCTTTTTATGGCTGCTAGTATTAACTCGCCATTTGTCATCATATTAGCGAAGCTTTTGGTCGCATGATTTATCATTCGGTCATAAAAATGCCCTTTAAGCGTTTCTACAAACATGGGCGTGATTTCGTTCTCCAACAGCAGCGGCTGGGCCTGCGCTACTACATCCCGCCATCTTTGAGCGTACTGGCAGAAACTTTTGTTTGCTCTCTGTTCCATCCCCTGTAGGACCATTCTATTTGGGACCTGTCCATCACATGCTTATATTGCTCGACAAAGGCTTGTGACAGATCCAACCATGTCTTTATACTAGTTCGATTTAGCTGCGTATACCAGCGTGCCGCTGATCCAGACAAACTATCCTGGAAGTAGTGTATGAGCAGGTTTTCATTGTCCAAATAATACGACATCATCCTGCAGTACATTGTTAAGTGTGCTGAAGGACATGTGGTCCCGTCGTATTTCTCAAAGTCTAGCGTTTTAAATTTTAGGGGAATGACCAAGTCTGTTACTAGGCTGAGATCTCTAGCATCTAGGCCCTGATGAATACTAACTCCCTGCAGGGCCTTCACCATTCCTTCAAGCTTTTCACAGCATTCTTCTAATTTCTTATCCAGGCGGCTCCGGCTTGCCAACTCATCCACCCTGGCCTCCACCAAAGCATTAGTCGAGGTCCCATGGATGTGAATCTGAACCTTCCCCTTGAGGGTCTTGAAAACTTCAGGGCTCTTTCTGAGCATAGCTGCTATTTGTTGCACAGTATTCTCTTGAGCGCTGGTAATCTCATTCTTCATATCACCTTCGATCTTCTCTAGCTTGTCCTGTGTACCCTTCAAGCTAGCTTCTATGGCAGACATTCTATTTTCTATATCCATTTTACGGGTTCGAGAGCGGGTTCTGTATGGGTGCGTAATTTTGTCAACTACATTTGAACTTCCCATAGTTAATCATTTATTTTAATGCAGGGTGTTATGTGAAATGGATTTTCAAATGCAAAAGACCAATGGTATTCCGAAATATAGTGCACTCCATAGATCATAAAGTTTCGAGTACACATTATTTAAAATTAAAAGAAAAATAAGCTCATATTCTGCTACTTTGAGCCATTTTGGTGCTGGTGGCTCAACTTCTCCTCTCAACGCTGTTTCCTTTTGAACCCTACCAAAAAAAAGACTGATCTGCCGATACTGCTCCATTGCCTCATCTAGGAAATCTAGCAGGTGTTGTCCATCATTTCCTACTGGGAAGAATCTCGATCTCAGATCCCTAGCGCAATTCCTCATTTCCTGAGCTTTGGAAACTGCCTTCTGAATCTGACACCTCAGATGATTAATATAGAAATGTTGGCCTAAGCAAGCAACATTCAAAGCTTGCTTAGTATCGGCCATTGGATCTTCTCATAATCCCAATCATCAATGAGAGTGTGGATATGGTCTTTATGCGCCTGCAGCTGTTTCTTTAAGTCTTCGATACCCAAACAGAGTAGCTCAGCTTCAACTTCCTTGGCCTCCTCTTCCTTCAGCCTTTCTTGGAGCTCCTGATTCTGACCGCGGTGTTTTCTGAGGCTTCACCGAGCATCTGAATATTGCCCTTCCAAATGTCATTTTTCTTCAGTGAGTCGTTCTGCTTTTTCCTTCTGCTTTCGGGCTTCATGCTGCCATTCTTTCAACTCTTTCTTCATCATCTCTAACTGTGTCTTTTCTTCTTCTGAAGTCTTGGAAATACCTGCTCGTGCCTCTCGAGCCTTCAAATGATTATTCTCCTATGTTAATTCTTACATGTCTCTTAGGTAGATTTCCTGGTTTGCCAACAAAATCTTCACTTTTTTCTGATAACCTTCTCGTTCAACCTATTCTGCGAGGAGTTCACTTTCAAATTTAGTCACCCTGTCCCATAGCTTCCCTTTCTCTTTCTCAAAGTCCTACTTGTAGATTTCCAGCTCAGTAAGTAGGATACCAGGCTGTGGGTTTTCTGATGCTCGCTCTAAGACTGGTACGCCTATGTTATCAACGCACTGCCTCCTCCAACTGGCGTACTCGGGCATAACACCAGCAAATAGTGCTACCTCCATTCGGAATGTCTGCTTCCACTCTCTAGCCAACTCTGTAACTTGTCTTGTGGAATTAACTTCTGTGTAGGAGATTTCTCCATTTCGTAACCATTGGGTAGCAAGAATGAACTGTCATGAACTGTACTGGCGTTGTACGAGTAAAAGGGCATAATTGGTAGCTCCCCATAGGCTTATGAGAGGTACCCACTCTAACTTCCCGCACTTGTACAAGATGGGCACTGGGTACATCCACGGAGCTCTCCATGTCACATCAGTATCAGTGAGACTTTTGAAGAAGATTACCCACTGTTCTTGCTTTCCATTTCGCGACCACTGCTTTCTAGTGATCTCTTTGATCGGAACCAGATCTCTAGATGTGGGATGTCTGCTTATCTTCTCGTTATCCCAAAAGTGACTTCGCAGCCACATGTAAAGAAGTTGTGAGCACCCAGTGAAGTGTCCCCTTCCTTGGGTTCGGCAAAAATTCAGGGACCTAAAGGTTTCTGCTAAGATAGCCAGGACTAGATTCACATTTTTCTGGGCTAGCAGGTCCACCAAGGTTATCTCAATGTGCCCCAGAACTTTAGGAAATACTACTAACCCATAAATAGCCAAGGCAAGCAAGTCGAGGACTCTTCTGTGCTTTACATCCTTCATGATTTGGGCGTAAATGAATTCCCATGTGAAGCAAGGGTTTCTGTTCTTCTCGGCTATGTGGGTATCTATTTCTTCAACGTCTAGATCAGTAAGCTTGGCAAGTTTCTTCCGATACCCTGAGTTTTTCTCATTCTAGTATAGTTTATCAGGCTTCTCCAGGTCCAGACGCAACAAGACCATGTACTTTTCGATGGTGGGAGTCATGTCCCCTTGACTGAAGAAGAAACAACGATAAGCAGGATCCTAGAAGTTGACGGCTGCCAGCAACATTGATTCGTCTATTTCCACCCCAAGCAAAAGGGCTATGTCCCTATATCTTTGGGCGAACACGGCTCGATCCCGAGCTTCTAGGCTTTCCCATACAGTGACTAATTCAAATAGATGATTATGTGGCAAACCCATGTACACTTGTCTTGGAAGATCAATGGTGGTCCCTTCATGTACGCTATCTCCATGTTGGCGTTGAAGCTCCGTGGACTCACTTCGAACCTCTGTGTTCGAGCGGAAGACTCCAGAACTGGACAATGCGACCCAAATACTCATGATCTCTGATCGAATAGTATTTTGGAATACCAACTGGATGCAATGTGATGTATGCTCTAAAAGAATCAAAAAGGTGTTAGTATGTACAAATAATGAGATAAAACGCAATGATAAAATTCAGAAAGTAAAGTAATAAATAAAACAAAAAGCAAAACCTATGGCTTCACAAGGTTTAATGGGGTGGGCTTACTAAAACATACATTCATGTGGATTTGGATCTAGAAGGGTTCTCAAACTGACCTTATCCCCTCCTCCAAAGTGGACAAGATGTTTGATTCTAGCCCATCACAGGCGTGCGAATCAAACACGACTCAAGGGGATGCATTTACGTTATGCCCGTGCAGAGGGTTACTCACGAAGGCATAGCTATTTTCTTCCACTTAAGTTTGATAAAGCTCGGGTAGAAGGCTTATGTTGTGATGCAAACAGTTTCAAAGCACCAAGAAAAATGCACACAAAAAATGCAACGGATTACTAAGGAAAATAACTCGTGATCAAGTAAAAGTTGCGCCCTCTCAAAGATTCCCAATGGAGTCACCAAGCTGTGACAACGGAGTTGCCACCGGTCCCTTTTATTATATTAGGTGGACCGAAAACCTAAAAACAAACCAGAGATTACGAAATCTCGAGGGTTCGGGGGCACAGTTACGTGTGGGGAAGGATTAGCACCCCCATCACGCCCGAAGACCGGTGCTTACTTGATCACTAATATTTTCCTCATAACCCGAATGCATGCATGCAAAGGTTAATACAAAAATCCACAAAGTTCTAGAATTGGCTCGAACTCGCCCACAGCTGAGAAAATCCGAATCAATTCAGGTGTAAAGGGATTTAGGTGTTAATCCTTAAAATTCGATAATACACTTTCGCATAGGAGTCTCAATCGTTCCCCCAATGGCTAGGGGAAGACCGAATTAACCCTAATTGAAAGCGCATCTCATTTTCATGGTGCAAGAAAAACCTTTTTTGTATGGTATTTTATTTCCTTTTATTTGTTTTTTTTTATTCCAAGGCGAATTACTGAGTGATTAAAGTGACTAATCTTATAAGGCTCTACTAATTGAATTCCAATTAAAGATATATTTAGTGACCTAAAGAAATTACCAAATTAAATTACAAACACATTATGTAAAAGAGGAACCTATACTTAAGGGAATGTATACTAAACATTATTAAAAATTAATGAATTAAGATAACTCTACATATTAATATATATTATTTAACCTAGAATTTATCTTAAGAAGTGAATAAATTCTAACTAGATTATTAAAGGCCAATTAAATTCTATTCTTTACATTTTTAAATTTGTGATCAAAGGAACAAATTAAGCACAAAAAGGAATAAATTGAAACAAAATTAAAACTGAAGAACGAAATTAAAACAAAAAAGGACTAAAGTGTAAAGAATGGAAACAGAGGGTTCGGAGTCGAAGACTGAAGAAAGAAGGGCGTGGGTCGAGCTTCTTGGCGAGTCGGATCCGGGTTGTTCTATATGGTCGAGTATATAATATAATATTTATAACTATTTTCATTTTTGTTTCATTTCTCCCCACCGAAGGGATTTCCCGAGCCTTCAAACTCTCTGCATTGTTTATCTGGGGATGATGAACACCGTTGTGTTCTCTAGATTCCGGCAGCAGTTTGTGGCGCTCCTTCATGTCGGTCTCCATGGCTCGGCACTCCGACGACGGCTTTATCCTCCTTAACCGGTAAAATCTGTGCCCATCTTTTCTTTTTCGAATTGAATCCCAGAAAATATGCGCAAAGAAAAATTTAGGTATAAAATACCTTTGAATTTGACGGGAAATTACTTCTGTTATTGCTTCTCTTAATTGTGTGTGTGTACAATCGGTGATTTAAGGCCCCTTTTATAGGCCGGTTACATGTATGAACAAAGGGGAAGAAATTATTTCCCCGATTACAAATGGAAACCCTAAAATCTCTAAGATTGTTGTCTGATTCAGTGTTGATCGGATTTGGTCCGATTTCGACCATATTTGGCTAATTCTTTCCTTCTTTGCTTCGATTCTGACTTTACTCTCGATTCTTTACCATCTATTTTTGATTCCAATTTGATTTCTTCCTTTCCTTTTGTTTTAATTTGAAATGTAACCCCCCTTTTTTGCTTGTATGTCACGGCCGAGATGATGAACGGTGAAGATGATGACAAACGCGGCTACTGGCGTCATCCACAGAGTGATCAGGGATGATGAACTGCCGGTAGGAGCCCAAAGGTCGAGCGTGCGCATGCCACGCGCGATGGCGATCCCGGTGATGCCCCCTTGTGTGGTTTGGGTCGTTGATTGCCTCCTTGGATCTAACGGTGCTGGGCGTGCGGTGCTAGGCTTAGGGGACGAGCCTCTTAGGGTTTTCATCTGGACCGTTTGATCGATCTTGATCCAACGGCCAGGAGAGGGTGGGGGCTTAACAAAGAAAATGCTTAATTTTCTAGGGTTTATTGTATTTAGCCGAAATGGGCTTGTAAAATGGGTTTCCATGCCCTTTTTTTTTTAATGAATGGACCAAATTATTGGGTTTTGGTTTTATTTTTGTTTATGGACTCTAATATGATCAAATGAATTAACATATACTATATAGTTTTTAGATTTGGATATCAACACTTAAATGAGTGAGGGCCGGATAAAATAGGTGACTAAAGTTGTCAGCTAATAAGTTCTCACTACCTTTCTTGTCTCAGATCTCGAGGTCAAATTCTTGTTAGTAGAAGCATCCATCGGATTAGTCTATCTTGGCATCCTTCTTCGCCAAGAGGTAATTCAGTGTCGAATGATATGTATACTCCACAACTTTGTTACCAACTAAATAAGATCTGAATTTATCAAAAGCAAATACAACTACAAGAAATTTTTTCTCAATTGTGGAGTAATTCAGCTGAGCTCCATTCAATGTCTGACTGGCATAGTAAATGGCATGAAAAACTTTGCCACGCCGTTATCCTAGTACTGCTCCGACTGCATAGTCGTTGGCATCACACATGAGCTCGAATGGCTCATTCCAATCTAGTGCCACGACTATAGGGGCATTAATCAACCTCTTCTTAAGTTCCTAAAACGCTCTTAAACAAGAATCATCAAATGCAAAAACGGCATTTTGTTCTAAAAGCAAGCTTAAAGGTTTAGAAATTTTAGAAAAATCTTTAATGAAACGATGGTAAAAACCTGCATGTCCCAAAAAACTTCTAATACCTTTTATACTTGTCGGTGGTGGCAAATGCTTGATTACCTTGACTTTTGCTCGGTCAACCTCCAGTCCCTTCTTGGTTACCTTGTGCCTAAGAACAATACCCTCATGCACCATGAAGTGGCATTTTTCCCAATTCAAGACTAGGTTTGTCTCAATGCATCTCTTCAAGACTCGCTCCAAACTCTGAAGGCACTACTCGAAAAACACTGAGAAATCATCCATGAATACTTCCAAGTTATGGTCAATCATGTCGGAAAAAATAGACATCATGCAACATTGAAACATTGTCGGGGCATTACACAACCCGAATGGCATTCTTCTAAAGGCAAACGTCCCATATGGAAACATGAATGTGGTCTTCTCTTAATCTTCTAGGGCTATGACAATCTGATTATATCCCGAATAACCATCTAGAAAGCAATAAAATGCCTTACCTGCCAATCTGTCCAACATTTGGTCAATGAAGGGTAATGGAAAATGGTCTTTCTTGGTGGCATTGTTCAGCATCCTATAATTCATGCACACTCTCCATCCGGTCACAGTCCCAGAAGGAATTAATTCATTTTTGCTATTCTGAACCACGGTCATGCCACCTTTCTTTGGCACACATTGCACTGGGCTGACCCACGAGCTATTGGAAATGGGATAAGTTATCTCGGCATCCAGCCACTTGATAATCTCCTTTTTAACAACCTCTTTCATGCTCAGGTTCAATCTCCTTTGACCCTCAATGGTCTTGCCATGATATTCCTCTAAGATAATTTTATGCATTCATATGGTTGGGCTTATACCTCGGATATCAGCCAAGGTCCATCCTAACACTTGCTTGTAATTGCATAGAATTTCTAACAATCTTTCCTCTTGATCATTAGTTAGATCAGCAACAATGATCACTAGCACGGTTGAGTATTTACCTAAGTAGGCATACTTGATATGGTCTAGCAATGCTTTCAATTCCAACTCGAGTGGCCCCTCAATGGATGGTTTTGGTGCCACGATCTCTCTATCAGCCAACTCCAATGGTTTTGGCTGCTCGAAATAGCTTACCTTTTCTAAAGTTGTTCCTTCAATGTCTGCACGTGTCTCATCTCGTCCGTTGGCATCATCATCTACATCTTGGCACAGTTGTGCCATGTCCACTTTAAAAATAGACTCCGCCATTTCTTCAGCTCGGCATTCCTCGAATTCATCTGCGTATTTAAGAGCTTGAAACACATTAAATGTAACATATTGATCATTCATGCGCATAGTTAATTCACCTTTATGAACATCAACCAAAGCTCTACCTGTGGCAAGGAACGGTCTCCCCAATATGATTAGCACATTAACATCTGCCTCATAATCTAAAATAATAAAATCAACTGGGAATATGAATTTGTCTACCTTTACCAACACATCATCAATCTTACCCTTAGGATGTGTAAAAGATCGGTCTACCAACTGAAGTGTCACCGTGGTAGGCCTTGCTTCTATGCCAAGCTTTCTGAAAACTGATATTGGCATCAAGTTGATGCTGGCTCCCAAGTCACATAATGCCTTGCCCATAAATTTGTTGCCAATTGTGCAGGGAATAGTGAAACTTCTCGAATCTTTCATCTTTGGTGGCAATCGGTTTAGGATCATGGCACTGCATCCCTTAGTAAGAGCGGCAGTTTCAAAGTCTCCCAACTTCCCTTTTTTGGACAGAATTTCCTTCATGAATTTTACATAGTTGGGCATTTGCTCAAGGGCTTCTACCAATGGAATGTTAATTTGTAACTGCTTAAGAACTTCCAAGAAGCACTTAAATTGTTGGTCCTTTTTGTGCTTTTAAAGTCTTGCTGGAAATGGTGGCGGTGGATAAACATATGCTGGCGCTACCGGCTTTGCCAAGGTAGTGTTGGTATCTGTTTTGGCATCAGTATGATGTTCAGCCTCAGTCTATTTGTCATCAATGTTGGCATCATGTTTGGTATCATTGTTGGCATCAGTTCTGGCACTGGTACTAGCATTACCACTGGAATCATCTGTTTTAATTTCCTCTTTCTCTGCTTCTTTGGGCTTGTTTGCCGGCACTGGCTTTTCGCTTTGGTAGTTAACTGGCTGCTTGGCAGTCATCTCTGCCTCACACTGCTTACCACTTCGAAGGGTTATGGCCCTTTATTTCTCATTGTCTTTGTGTTGAGTATTCTCCATGTCACTTGGCAATGCTCCTTGGGGTCGATTGCTAAGTACATTGTCAATCTGCCCAATTTGAACTTCCAAGTTTCTCATTGATGCTGCCAAACTCTGGACTGTGGCATCTTCCCTCTCTATGTAATCAGTAAGAGTGCATCCTTGGTTGAATCTTTTCCCTTGCTGGGAATTGTTTTGAGCTTTCTATGGCATGGTATTTTGATAGAATACTTTCATGGCATTATTCCTCTAGGTATTCTGGCCTTGTGCATTGTACTGGTTACCTTCTTGATTTCCCCAAGCTAAGTTAGGGTGTTGTCTCTAACCTGCATTATATGTATTGGAGTTAGGATTATAGTAACGATTAACATTGCCAACAAAACTTACCGATTCAGGATTGGCAGGGCATTCTTCCATATGATGATTCTCGCTACAGATTGTACAGAAGGGGTCTAATGCTTTAACTTCTTGGGACTCATTATTTTTTTGCAACGATCTCACCATGGTTGTGAGGTTGGAAATCTTAGCATGAATGGATGTTAGTTCATCGAAATTCAATTTCCCATTGGCTTTGGTTCCGGTCCTGAGTCTGGAAATAGGATATTCAAAATCATTAATTCAAATTCTTTCAAGAATATCAACGGCCTCTGAGTACTTCTTGTCTAACAATGAGCCGGCTACTAAAGCATCAACAACAGTCCTTGTTTGTGCATTCAATCCATTGTAGAAGGTTTGAATTTTGGTCTAATTCGGGAATCTGTACATAGGATACCTTCTCAACATATCTTTAAATCTCTCCCAGGCATCATATAATGTTTCATCATCAGCCTGCCTGAATGTAATGATCTCACCCCTCAACTTGGAAGTGAGTGTTGGCGGCTGAAATCATGTCAAAAACTTCTAGCAAAGATCTGCCCATGAACTAATTGATCCTGGTGGCAAAGAATTAAGCCAAGCCTTGGCTCTATCTCGCAAGGAAAACATGAATAGCCTTAGTTTCACAATATCTTCAGATACTTCAGTTTGTTGGAATAATTGGAAAATCTTCATGAACTGGTTCAAATGTTACCTAGGATCTCCAGTAAGTGCTCCATCAAATTGACCTATATTCAAAAGAGTTTGAATCATTATTGTCTTAAGTGCAAAATTGACAGCATTTACCTCTGTGCCAACAAATCCTGGCATCAAGTTGTCAATGTTAGGTGCTGAATGATCTCTAATAGGTCTCTCTTCACTGACAATTGGGAGAACAAGTGTTGGTGGCATCTCATTGTTTTGTGGATTGCCTTCATTGTTCGCTACACCATTCCCTCGATTACCTTGGTTATTCATCTCCCAGAATCTTCTCTTTAATCTCCTCAAGGTTCTCTCAATTTCCAGATCGTATGGCCACTCGTCCACCACATGGTGGCTTCTGGTCATATATTGATACAAACAAAAGTAAAATAAAAAGAAATACAAGTAAAAATTTAAAAACAATAAACTCCGCTGTAATCCCCGGCAATGGTGCCAAAAACTTGTTCGATTGTGAGAGTTCTTGGCAAAAGGGTAGAAAATGTTTTGGAGATGTATAAAAACAATGCCAAGATTTAGTCTTTTGTGTGCAAGTATACACGGTCAGCAAGTAATACAGCAGTGAGCTGGTTATCGATCCCACAGGGATTGGCCAAGAGTTTACTTGCTTTGCTTGTTTATTTGTCAAGGGAAGAAAAATGTTGTTTTATTTGAAGTTGGTTTTGAAAATGGTTTAAAAGAAATGAAAATAAAACAACATTGGCAACGTAAAGGTATTTGTATGGATGATGAGTGTTGGCAAGGGATGCCTGGATTTCACGCTATTCATGCCAGCCTTTAATAACGTTCTGCCTTGGTTTTATTGCCGAGCAGATTAAAAGTAGTAATGCCTCTGTCGATGGCAATACCCTAAATTAACCATGATAAAGCCATATGCATCTATAGTGACGCTTATCATCAATTACTTTGATTAAGTGTCAATCTTTACTCCTAAGGGGTAGACTCACTCCCGAAGTAAGTTCATCTACTTGAACATCTTCTGTCAAAGCATCTCGCCTTAGTATCTAGCAACTGATCGTTGCCCCTCAAGTTTGTTAAGAGAGTGTGGAAGAATGCAGCCTTTTCTCAATTTGATCTCTAATGTGCCCTCCTTTATGTGCTTGCTTGATGTCCTTTATATAAGCATGCGTGGGAAACCCTAAGATAAGCCTTAGGGTTTTAATTTCGGTGGGCTAAGGCTTATGATCATCTTAGCCTCACTTTGAGTCCTAGGGCTAACATCATCTTGACTAGGGCTGATGTTATTAGTCTTTGATCTTTCGCCAACCGAGCTCAACATCGTCTGGTCTATCTGTGCCAGACCAGCTTAGCATCCGATTTTTTTACCATCCAATTTTTTCGGAGCCTGATCAAGTGTTATTTTTCCGCAGTATGATCTGGTCCTATTTTTTGGGCTGGTATTGCCAAGGGTTCTTGGCAAAACTCTTCTGGCAACGTATTGCCAAGGATGCTTAGCATTGGTCTTCTGATCCTCTTGCTTCTTGCTCCTGCGTTGCTCTACCATGCCTGCTCTACTCTGCCAAGCATGTAATGATGCCAACAAACAACCCTTCGTAATGGCAAAGCACAAAAATTCCCTATTTCCTAACTCCTTATGCAAATGCATGAATTTAACAACTAAATGCAACTAAATGTACTTAAAGGGCTAGCAAAGGCTTTGTAAAATAAGCATGACAATAGTACTTTTGAGGAGTTAAACGTAAACCAGTCCAATAGAAATTAAGAAAAATGAGGGTAGCAATGTTGTTGAAGATTCGAGAAGAAGTGAAAAAGTAGTATGAGGCTAGTTTCGTAAAGGTCACCAAGTACCCGGAGTGGGTGGCGAATATAGTCTCAGTACCTAAGAAAGATGGGAAGGTTCGCATGTGTGTAGATTATAGAGATCTCAATAAGGAAAGCCCCAAGGATAATTTCCCTTTGCCCATATTGACACTTTGGTCAACAACACCGCGGGACATTCGTGGTTCTCTTTAATGGATGGTTTCTCAAGGTATAACTAAATAAAAATGCATCCTAATGATATGGAGAAGACTACATTTATGACCATATAGGGGGCACTCTGTTACAAGGCGATGCCCTTTGGGTTATAGAATGCCGGAGCAACCTATCAAAGAGCCATGGTAACCTTTTTTCAAAACATGATACACAAGGGGATCAAGGTATATGTGGATGATATGATTGCCAAGTCACAAAACGAACAAGAGCATATCCAAAACTTGAAGAATCTCTTCCAAAGATTGAGAAAGTATCAGTTAAAGCTCAACCCGACAAAGTGCACTTTTGCCGTTACGTTCGGTAAGCTCCTAAGCTTTGTGGTTGTCACGACCATTTTTAAACCGAATGTGAAAATAGCCTAACGATTAGTTCCTTTTTAAAATTAGGGGTTTTGTACATTTTAATATATTTTAATCTTGAAAATTAGGGTTTTCATTTTAAATTAGATTCCCCTTTTATTCATTTTTGAAAATTAATTTGTAGTCGCCATCGGTCACTTTGGTAGACCGGACACCATAAAAACAACCAGAGATTCCTTTTTCTTAAAATTTGGGTTCGAGAGTCGATTACGTGTGGGGAAGGATTAACACCCCCACAAACGCCCATTATCGGTACCCTTTTTAATTTCACGCGGCATTTTGGCATTTCGAACAGTAATTTAAATTTAATTCAATCCTTAATCATTAAATAGATTTTCATTCAAAATGGAAGTATCCTTTTATATGGAAATACATTTTTAATTGAATATGAGTTTGGAAACATCCAGTTACTTTAGGATACATCGATTCATATTCAAAAAATGTATCTCACCATAAAAGGTTTTTTAATGCATGCCCAATTATATTCTTGTCAATTTTAAGTTCTAACTTAATAGTAGCTCTAATTAATTAAGTTGAATAAGAAGCTATGAATATTGTTAGACTTAGGGTATTTATGAGATAACACCCAATTGCTTGGGTACTATCCATATTTAACCCTAATTTAACAATATTCCTATTTATTTAATGATTGTAATTATTTAAACCTAATCTTAATTAAACTTTAATTTAATTATCTATGTGTAATTATCATATTCTAGATTCAAATGAATACCAAATTTCAATTTAAAAGCCCCCTTGGATAACATCTCATTACAAAGAGACACTATCCAACTTAGGACTTTAAAATCTCACTTTTGATATCCATTTATTTGCTACAATTATCTCCCTATTTCAATTATTGGATTTAATTAAAGAACCTAGTATTTGAGGCTCTAATTATTTATAGCTAAGTGAACTAATTATCTAAACAATTATACTATATGGCCATTTTAAATATGCAGGCATACATATAAATTAAACTAATTAAAATAAATTAAAGCTAAAAAGGGAACTAAATTGAATTAAATTCGAACTTGAAGAGCCAAATTACAAATTGATAGTGACCAAAATGAAAGGATTTACAAAAGAAAGGCCTTAATCGAGAAAAAGGAAAAGTAGGGCGCGGATCCCTTTTTAACCCAACCCGCGTGGGCTCGCCCAAACCCGATGCCAAAATGGCACCATTTTGATCCAGATATAAAAGCCTCAATACTGAGCCAACTCAGTCATAACTCCTGATCACTCTCTCTCTTCACAAAAATGCTCTTCCTTCTCTCTTCACAAACACAAAGCAAGCCCAGAAACTGGATCCAAATAGATCTAAAACACCAAAAATTGCTTGATGTTCTTCAATGTTTAACAAGAACAATAATGAACACCAAGAACACTGGCGTATCTCTGCCACTAGTTCCACTGCCAGATCCTAACCGACCAAGCTCCGGTTGTTCAAACTTGTTCGTGTGATAACACTTCAGACACTGTTGACATCAGCAAGACCATAATCTGTGTGATAACACTTTGGACCAATGGGGAAGTGCCACGTAGACTGATTTGGGTGGGAAAATCTGATTTTGGGCCAATTTGTGTTTCTTCAAGTTGGTTTTATTTAGTTTCTGTAGGAAAGGATTGTAGAAACTGAAAATGGGCTTTTAATTGGGCTTTGGTATTGTAATGGACATTTGGAAAGGATTTTGGACTTTTATTTATTATTGGGTTATATCATATATTTATTTATCTGACTATTTATTTATTTATATACATACCCATACCTGGGTAAAATTAGGGTATTACAGCTACCCCTCTTTGGTCATTGTTGTGGAATAGGAATTAGGCAAAGACTGCAAAGACACGAATTTTACTCGAACCATCTAACCACCAAGCTTGAAGCTGTTCTTCTAATTATAAAATTCTTCAATCTTCTGCCAAACCGTAAAGTTTGAAGATGTTCTTCTCATTATGAAATTCTTTATCTTCTAAGGTTTGGAATTACTCTTTGAAATTCTTCATTTTCTAAGGTTTGAAGCTGTTCTTCTTATTATGAAATTCTTCATTCTTCTACCAAACTGTAGAATCTGAAGCAGTTTTTCTCATTATGAAATTCTTCATCTTCTAAGGTTTGGAATTACTCTTTGAAATTCTTCATTTTTTTGGTTTGAAGATGTTCTTATTATGAAATTCTTCATTCATCACTCTTTCGTTGGTTGACCTTTCTGTAAAGGTGTCGAATAAGCAAGCTCTTCTCATTAGGAACTTCCTTATTATTCAAAAGGGAGAACTCTTCTCATTAGGATCTCTCTTAATTGGGCGATTTCTTCTCATTAGGAACTCTGGGGTGAACTCTTCTCATTCGGAGTTCTTCATTCTTTGTTGGGCGAATTCTTCTCATTAGGAACTCTGAATTCTTTTCTTGACAAACCCTTCTCATTAGGAGTTCAGGGTGAGTTCTTCTTACTAGGAACTCTATATTCTTTGTTAGGAATTTCGATTCACCTCCTCCTCTGGGGAAAAACTGAACCTACAAAAAGAAATATCATCAATTAATAAAGAATTCAAATTTATATGGTATGGAATATCCTCAATTTTCAGCTTGAAGTGTTGGGATCTTTAGAGTCACTGCTTTTTTATCTATGGTTTCTTAATTTTTCAATCTTTAGAGTCACATACTTGAAAATTATATGTGACCTGCAAAAGCCAAATCTATCATTAATCTTTCAACATTACTTGTAAAGCAAATGTACAACTTGAGTAAATGATTAAGGAACTTCAAATGCTTTAACAAGAAACATTGAAACTTTTAACCAAATAAATTGTGATTTTTCCTCATTTGAGCCCAAAGTTGATTAAACTTGCTTTGTACCCTGGTAACCTGAACTTCCTCTTTTTCTTTCTCTCATTTTTGTTTTGTTTTATTGGTTTTTAGGCTGATAACCCAAAAGGTTAATATCTTCATTGATACCATGCCCCCATTGTCTTACTGTGATGACATTTGAAAAGTTCTCATCATTTCTGAAGGTGTCAGTCTGAAAAACTTCACATCATGCTCGGAGGTCTTACTGATGACCCGGAGGATCCTTGTTGAGATCTGCCTCGTCAAACGGATAGGTATCTTTGCTGAGATCCGCCTCTTCAAACGAATTGGTATCTTTGCTGAGATCCGCCTCTTCAAACGGATTGGTATCTTTGCTAATCTTTGTTGGATCTACTTCTCCAATGTCAAAGTCATAGATTGAAATCTTTTCTCGTTCCTTGTTGATTCTTGTAAATTTCTGCCAAAATGTACCAAAAAATGCTTTGAATGCATGAGTTGGTATGCTCCTATCTTATGGATGCCTAACTATATATGATGCATGAATTGTGACAACTGAGGACCACTCGAATGAGTTTTCATCTTCTTTGCTTCTCCGTTGAGGTTTTCTACTTCTGTTGCAACGGTACCTCATCTCTTAAGATTATTCTTATCAAATCTTGTTTAATTTGATCTTCTCGAGATTCGCCTTAAACTCTTAATATCTTTATGCCTAACAAAATTTGCCCCAAAATTTTACTGTTGAGCTCTTTTCTTCTTCTTATCTTTATAATGTTCTTATCTGATCTTGCTCAACTTGAACTTCTTGAGATTTGCCTTAAGCTCTTACTGTCTTCATGCTTTGACAAAATTTGCCCCATAATTTTATTTTTGATTTCTTTTTCTTCATGAGCAGATTTTGACTTCTTTAGTGATTGAATTCTATGAAACTCTACATCCTCTCTTATCTATTCTAATTCGAACTCTTGAGGACAATGATGCCCCACTAATCTCTTTATTTCTTGCCTCATCATGTTGAATTTGTTGGGCCACATCGATATGCCCCATGGCGCAGCAAAAAATTATCCGGCGATTACCACCAAAGATCCATGTACGAGGAACGAATCAGAGTGAATAAGGGTGAAGAATTACATGTTTAAAATCTGGAAATCTAAATTTGGAGGAGATAGATATCTAATCACGATTCCATGATGTTGATTCCTAAGCCGCAACGATAACGCTCTGACCTCTACGTAGTTCACCCAATTGAAACAAGCATATAAAACTCTCTAAACTATTTAGAGGGTCTTTTAAAAAGTATTCATGATTGATAGATCTCTCCTGCCTTTATATAGCCTTTGAAATCCTAATTCAACTCATATTAGGATTTTAATATATATATTAATATATATAATCCTAATTTAACTTTAATTAGGATTTCAATATATATATTAAATATATATAATCTCAATCCAACTTAATTAGGATTTCAATATATATATTAAATATATATAATCCCAATTTAACTTAATTAGGATTTCAATATATTAATATATATAATCCCAATTCAACTAATTAGAATTTTAATATATATATATATATATATTAATATATATATATAATCTCAATTCAACTTTAATTAGGATTTTAATATATATTAATTTAAATCGAATTATATTATTTATATATATTAAAAGAGTCATAATTACAATAATTATTTTCTTTTAATATTTATTCAATAGTTAAATTATATATATATATATCAAATATATATTAATTTAACTAAATTCGTGTACAACAAATTTGTACATATATAATTCGTTTAATATATGCTCATTTCAACCGTGGGTGTGACCCTGTAGGTTCATGTAACGTTAGTAGTAAATATTAGAACATTTCTAATATTACAAACAATGAGTGACATCTAGCAATGTCATTGTCACCTAAGTTACAAGAAATCATGATTCGACATAACTTTTTCGTGATTAACACTTTTTCATGTATTACATCCTTTTGTCTTTTATATCTAGATTGGAAACAAGTCATGGAACAGTCACACTTGTATATTCCATCTAATATTTCTTGATATCTTGAGTAGACTATTATAAATGAATAACTATGATATCTCATATCAACTTATTCAAGCATGGCCATGCATTTATAGTCTCACTCAATCAAGTGGCCTACGACATTACTCCTATTATGTAGGAGGGACAAATCCTATCTTTATCAACCATATCCCACTACATAGATTGTTACATATCCAATATCAGTCTTTATAGTGTAGTCAGTTACGAAAGACGTTTGACTGTATCAAAATATTCCACTCACGATGTTTAAATAATGATGATCTCAAGTTTGAGGATTATACATGTAGTTATCACTATGAGCAATGATGTGACTGTCACATAATAATCCAAGAAACATGCTCATAGCGGGTCAGTCCAGTATGTCATTCGCTAACACATACTTATGTATTGATTTTGACATCTCCATGTCAATGACAACACTTTGTCATCAATCAACTACATATTAGTCTTAATGCATTATTGTTGTCCATTCCCACAATAATACTCGAATAAGGACATTTAAGAATAACCATATTATTCTAAGGACTTTATTATAATTCAGTTCATTTATGCACGCAGAATTGTAACTGAAAATAATAATGACAATGCCTCTTTATGAATAAACAAGGTAAAATAAATGTTATTTACAATCATCTTATGATTGGTCTTTGGGCATATTCTAACAAAACTTGCCCCTCTTACATAATCTAGGGCAAGCAAACTCCTCAAGCCTCTGAACTTTCTTTAGGTCCCCGAACTTTCTTCAAGTTCATTCTTTAATTTCAAAGGTCAACCAATATTTTGTGGTAGAAACTTGTTTTAGGTCCCTGAACTATCTGATATGTACACTCTTGCCATTGTCCTCGCCATGACCCCTAATAGGTAATCCCTCTTTCTGACCAAAAAACTACCGAATAGATGAGCGTCTCCTACTCAGCCATATATTTACCAAGTCAGATTGATCATTTGCATCCTCGATCTTGTATTTTAAAGTTTATCTCTGAAGCAATACAATGAAATATTTTTGTTTTGAAAAAATGATAGTTTGTTTATCAGCGTTTTAATGAAAGATACCTTAAAAGACCTAAAAAATTAGGGTCTTAATAGAATAGGATGCCCTAGATATCAAGTGCAAGAGCGTCTTAGATTCAACCCTCCCATGGGTAGCATAACTCATGAATGTTGTGGTGATGTCTGAAGTTATAAAATTTCTTCCAAATCACTCGGTTCACACCCTATGATTACTGTGTTGCTCAATCCAGTCAAGAACAACACCTTTTCTATTCTCTTCATCCTTTTCCATTCATAAATGTGTTCAAGCTTTCCGTACTTGTTTAACCAGTAGAGTGAAAAAAATATCATTCTAAGAATAGAATTCTATAAGTGCATGCGTGTGCTTCTCGTTTTTATTAGATATTTTTATATATTATTATACACATGTCTTCGAAGATACATCTCTGACGCTTGGGTATTGGACAGGTGGAGCATAGCTCCTTATTAGATTTTTCGACATCCCTCACAGCTCCATCAAGATGCTCCGAGGCTTATTTATTCAAATAGTTCATTACCTCACTCTTTCCTTTTTTCTTTCTCTTTTGTTCTCATTTTTTCTTCTTCTTCTTCTTCTTCTTCTTCTTCTTCTTCTTCTTCTTCTTCTTCTTCTTTGTTTTTCTTTTTTTCTATCTCTTTCTTTTTTTTCTTTTTCTTTCTCAATTTTTTTCACACTTTTCCTTTCTCTTTTTAATTTTTTCTCTTTTTTACTTATTTTCTTCTCTTTTTCTTTCTCACTCTTATTTTGTTTTTTAAAATTATAGAAGGCTACACTTAGAACTTCAATTTCAAGCAATTCTACTTGGTTATGTCGCAACCCTCTCGAGCTCGACATTTTTGAAAACTTTAAAACACGGAGCCAATCATTTTTAAAAAAGTGATTGGGTCACTTTTATAGCAAGGGTATTTTGATAAAACGTTTTATTTATCAAAATTACATTTTTGGTCCACGAAAACATGAGAAAACAGGTTTGGGGGTCGATTACGTGTGGGGAAGGATTAGCACCCCCACAACGCCAAAAAAATTGGTACCTTAATTGATTTCAAAAAGCATTTTTTAAAAACTGGAATTTGCAAGTTCACAAAATTTTGATTTATTTATCCGTAAAATGAATGTAAATCTATTTTAACGGCCTTATCGCCCGGGAAATGAACTTTAATCACCGCCAACACTCCTGGCGCTAACCTGTCATTCTCGCTTGATAAGACACCACATTAATTAAGTTTTCATTTTTTAACAAATAAACAAGAAAATTAAATGAGTTAATGAATTTTAATTAAAGTCTAAATGGTGAATAATCCTAAAGAGATGTCTATGTTCCTTTTAATTATTAAGGCTATAAATAAATCAAGTGTATTTTATTGAAAATGAAGGAAATTTTATATATGTCTCTAATCTAAGTTTTAAGTTCCTAATCCTAAGGTTTTATATACATGCAAATATATACATAATAAGCATAAAAGAAATAATTAATTGAGTAATAAAATAAATAACTAAGCAAATATTGAGATTAAATAAAGTAAAAGAATTAGATTTTTATCTTTTTAAAATAAAAAAATCTGTATTAAGGTTTAAATTGAAAGAAAACCAAAATGTGGGGATAATTCAAAAACAATTAGAAGTTTGGTGCTGGATTGAAAGGAAAAAAGGATGAAATTGAAACAATTAAAAGTTGAGGAGCTGCGACGTGAGATTCAGGAAAGAAGGGTGTGGGTTATAGCCGGGTTCGGGTCAGGTCAAATGGGTCAGTATAAATAGTTGTTATAACAAACAATTTCCATTCTTTCATATTTCATCTAAACATATCAAAATGCTTCCTATTTAAACTCTCTGCCCAGCTCATCGTGTTCTTCATTTTATGACGCTCCGACGCTGATCACCGTTGCTGGCGATAAAATTTCCAGATTCCGACCAAAATTTCCAAATTTTAGTGACGTTTCCATATTCCGATGACATTTCGAACACGAAAAAAAGGTAAAAAAATTCTTTCTTCTTTATTTATACTGAGATTGAAAGTAAATAGGTAGGAAGAATTACCAGAACTTGCTCTTTATTGCCTTTGAATGTCGATTACAGCTGCCTGCTCTTACTGCTTCCGAGTGCTAGTATATTTACTGGTTGTGTGTGATTCTTGTGTGAAATTGTTCCTCTGTTTACATGCTTCTGATGATTCGAACTATGCTGATGAGAAATGATCGGAGTGAGTGAAGCGTCGGAGAAGATGAAGCAACGGACGGAGCTAAATTGTCACGCGCGTGGCTGCCATGCACGAGTGGTAATCCGCGTGAACAAACCATAAGCAATCTGGGCCTTTGGATGACCTTCTGATCGTGCGGCTAAGATGCTGAGGCGCTATATCTTCCCCAGCTGGCACGATCTGCGCCATTGGATTCCAGGCAGATCCAACGGTCTCCCCTTGGCTGCGCAAAATAATAAAACGGTACAAAACTAGAAATTATATACATTGTAACACATTATATGAGACCTACACTATATTAATCTTGTAACTTAAATACATCAACTATATACTATGTGTCCCCTAACTATGTTATTAGTAATATTTACTACTAAACACATTAACTATCATATAATTACAATACGCTAATACTAAACAAAGGTGAAAATTTAGTGACAACAGCTGCCCCTCTTTGGTCATTCCGGTGAAATAGGAATAGAGCAAAGAAAAGAAGACACTAATTTTCACCGATTACCAAACCTTTTGTGCCTGAGAAGAAATGCGAGTTCTATTCTCCTTGTGCTCGAATAGATAAGCAAGCTCCATTCTCCAAATGCATGAACGGATAGGCGGGTTCTATTCTCCTTATGCCAGAATAGATAGGCGGGTTCTATTCTCCTCATGCCTGAATAGATAGGCGGGTTCTATTCTCCCTTTGCCCGAATAGATAGGCAGGTTCTATTTTCCTCATCCTCGAACAGGTAAGCATATTCCATTCTTCAAATGCCCGAACGGATAGGCAGGTTCTATTCTTCTCATGCTCGAATAGATAAGCAAGTTTAAAAAAAGGTTTCGTCCTCCTCATGCTCGAATGGATAAGTAGCTTCTATTCTTCTCGTGCTCGAATAGATAAGCAGGTTCCATTCTCCAAATGCCTAAACGGATAGGCGGGTTCTATTCTCCTCATGCTCGAATAGATAAGCAGGTTTAAAAAAGGATTATATCCTCCTCATGCTTGGATGGATAAGTAGGTTCCAAAATCTGCCAAAACAAATGCAAATGATCCAAATAAAATGCATATGCCCCTAGGGATGCCTAGTCATGGATGTATGCCTTATTTCTTTTTCTTAACATTTTTCTTAATTAACACAGAAGAAAACTGTGAAGCTCTAGGAAACTCAGATTATATCATCTCAAACATTTTCTCAACTCTGGCAATTGATAGTGTGTGCCTGCGTTGGCCCATCCTATCAGAAAGATCGGTTCTCCAACACTAGCTGGCTTTACCAATTTCTTGTTGTTAAAATTCCATCGTCTATTCCTTGGGCAATAATCTTTACCATTTCCTGTTCATTTTCTGTGTCATGGATTATTCATTCTCTCATGTGACTTCAGTCTTGATTTTTCAAATAGAGAAGCTTTTTGTTGCTAGGACTCCTTAGAACGAAACTTCGTGGGGATATGGGAAATGCATCAGTTTTCCATCACCAACCCAGGGTCACTGCATAATCATAGATAGTCATCTCCATCACTATTAGCATTCCTTGCTTCATATGATCTTTGTACATTTGCTCACACAATCCGGTTATCTTGTACTCCTGATTGGAAGTACTGACTTCATCCTCATATTCTTCAACACTCTATTATCATTGTAGTTGATACATCAATATTCAGTGACAAGCTTCTTAGAAACTTGTTGCACTCCCAATGTCTCATTTAGCTTTTCCTCCAATTTCTGTAAAATTGTTCTCATGTAAGTAAATATGTTTTGCAACATGCTTCCTTAAAGTAAAGTCAAAGCATCTTTTGAGGCTTTCCGCCAAGGTTTGTAGCAAAACCTATTTCCAACTTGAATTTCCCTATAAGTTTTGTAGCTTTTTATGTCCTAAGCTCCAAATTTGACCATTGAATACCTTATAGTTCCAATACCCTTATAGACAAATTTCGAAGTAATGCTCAAAAATCTTATGAATATTTCAAATGATGTCAAATTTTAATTTTCATTCCAAAGCAAGATACTTTATGAAAGGTTTCAAAGGAGGAAAAGAAAAGGTCTAACAACAAAAGTTTATTGGTATTGTGGCAAACACAAAAAGAAATTACAAGGAAAGAAATTGGCATTCAGATATCATAAACCTAAACTTCTCCTGTCATGACTTCATAAGATGCCTTGAATGTCCACCATGCTGAGCAGACCCCAAAAATTTTGATTATGCAGAAAGATATGAAGTTTCTCGAGCCAATCTCTGAGGAATGTCTTATTTACAAATTATCTGAGCCGCCCTTTTTTCAGGTTTTCAACTCAGATCCTCCTTTGGTTTCAAAACGCCTTTTGCGGATTTTCATTTTGAACCCCCCTTTTCTTTTCTTTTTCTCTTTTTTTTCTTTTCTTTTTCTTTTCTTTTTTCTTTCTTTTTTCTCTTTTTTCTCTTTTTTCTCCTTCAAACATAATACCTCTTAACTGAATCTGCATTTATAGGGTTTTGGAGTTCGTCTCCATCCATCTCAGCTAAAATTAATGCTCCTCTTGAGAAAACCTTTGTTACAACATAGGGTCCCTCCCAATTTGGTGCCCATTTTCCTCGAGCATTGCTTTGGATTGGCAGCTTCTTCCTCAACACCAATCTCCCTCTTTGAATTCTCTTAGGCGAACTTTCCTCTCGTGAGCCCTTATCATCCTTTTTGGTACATTTGCCCATGACACACTACTTTCAGTCTTTTCTCTTCAATAAAATTCAACTGGTCGTATCTTGCTTGAACCCATTATGCTTCTTCCAACTTTGCTTCTATTAAGATACAGAGTGATGGTATTTCAACCTCAATGGGTAGCACAGCTTCCATTCCATATACCAATGAGAAAGGTGTTGCCCCAGTGGAAGTTCTTACTGTAGTTCGATAAGCATATAAGGCAAACGGCAGCTTATCATGCCAATCTTTATAGGTATCAGTCATTTTTGCAATTATCTTCTTAATGTTCTTATTCGCAGCTTCCACTGCACCATTCATCTTCGGGCGATATACCACAGAATTATGATGTTTAACATTGAACTGCTCATAGACTCCACTTATCATCCTATTGTTCAAATTTGAAGCATTGTCGGTAATGATACTTTCAGGCAAGTCGTATCGACAGATGATTTCCTTTTTCAAAAACTTGCAGATCGTGGATCTGGTAACATTTGCATACGAGGCTACTTCTACCCATTTCATGAAATAATCAATGGCTACCAAGATAAAGCGATGCCCGTTGGATGCCTTAGGGTGAATCTGACCGATGACATCAATGCCCCACATGGAAAATGGCCAAGGGGCTTTCATAACATGAAGAGATTGAGGTTGCGTATGAACCTTGTCAGCATAAATTTGGCACTTGTGGCATTTACGAGAATGGTTGATGCAATCACCCTTTATGGTTGACCAATAATATCCAAGTCGCATGATTCTCCTAGCTATGGTGATACCACTAGGATGAGTTCCACAAATTCCTTCATGAACTTCTTCTACAATTAATTGTGCCTCTTTTGCCCCTGCACATCTTAGAAGCATTTGATCACGACTTTTCTTGTATAAAATCTATCCATCAAGGACATACCCTGATGCCATCTTCCTGATTATTTTCTTTTCATTCTCTGTAGCTGGAGGCGGGTATTGCTGGAATTTTACATATTGCAAGATGTCATGATACCATGGCAATCCATCCACTTCTTCTTCCATATCATAACAGTGAGCTGAAGAGTCAAGCATATATAATCTGATGGGCATCATCTCAGAACCTACATTTACCTTGAACATGGCGGCTAGGGTGGCTAAAGCATCAGCCATTTGATTGTCTTCTCTGGGGAGATATTTGAAAATGATCTTGTCAAATTCTTTGGTCAGCTTAAGGACTAGCTTGTGATATCCCAACAATTTTGCATCTTTTATCTCCATTCACCGCGTATTTGATAAATGACTAATGCCGAGTTCCCAAAAACTCTTAAGGTACGAATTTTCCTCTTTGTAGACTATCATAGACCCATTATACAAGCCTCGTACTCTGCCATGTTATTAGTGCAGAAGAACTTTAAACGACTGGTAAAAGGGTAATAATCTCCTTCCATCGAAACCAAGACTTCCCCAATACCTCTTCCTAATGCATTTGTTGCGCCATCAAAGTTCATAACCCAAGATTCTATTGAAGCTTCCTCATCTTCGGTGATACCATCAAGTCTTCATCAGGAAAATTGAAGTTTAATGTTTCATAGTCATTACAGGCACGGCTTGCCAAAAAGTCTGCTATGGCACTTCCTTTTATCGCTTTTCGGCTCACATACTAGATATCAAACTCCGATAATAACATCTGCCATCGTGCTAATCTTCCTGATAAGGCTGGAGCTTCCATCATGAACTTCAGCGGATCCAACTTCGAGATTATCCATGTAACGTGATACAACATGTTGTCTTAACCTTTTGGCCGCCCAAACCAGAGCACATCACAACTTTTCAATTTACAAATATCTGGTTTCACAATCAATGAACTTCTTGCTCAAGTAATATATCGCCTTTTCCTTTCTTCCAGTATCATCATATTGTGCTAACACATAGCCCATGGAATTTTCATAGACCGTTAAGTACAAGATCGATGGTCTCCCTAAAACAGGTGGTACTAATACTGAAGGATTGCTCAGCTGTTCTTTGATCTTTTCCAAGGCTACTTGACATTCTTCATCCCAAGTCCCCGAATTATTCTTCCTGAGTAGCCTAAACATTGGATCACACTTATCAGTTAGCTGAGAAATAAAGCGTGCGGTGTAATTTAACAGTCCCAAAAAACCTCGAACTTCCTTTTGTGTTTGAGGTGGGGGAAGTTCTTGTATGGCTTTTATCTTATCAGGACCGATCTCAATCCCTCTTCTGCTTACAACCAAACCTAATAATTTTCCAGATGTGACTCCAAATGTGCATTTAGTTGGATTGAGCTTTAACTGGAACTTTCTCAATCTTAGGAAAAGTTTTTCTAAATTGACCAAATATTCTTCTTCAGATCGAGATTTGGCGATCATATCATCGACGTATACCTCTATTTCTCTATGCATCAGATCATGGAAAAGAGTGACCATGGCCCTCTAATAGGTTGCCCCTGCATTCTTAAGTCCAAAGGGCATTACTTTATAGCAAAACGTTCCCCATAACGTCACAAAAGTTGTCTTTTCCATGTCTTCTGGCACATTTTGATCTGATTATATCTGGAAAAACCATCCATTAAAGAGAAGAGTGAATGACCAGCTGTGTTGTCGACTAGAGTATCAATATGTGGGAGTGGGAAATTGTCCTCTGGGCTTGCCTTATTGAGATCCCTGTAATCAACACAGATTCATACTTTTCCATCATTCTTCGGTACCAGGACAATATTCGCCACCCATTCCGGCTACTTAGCTACCTCGAGGAATCTGGCATCGTATTGCTTCTTCACCTCATCCCTGATCTTGAGAAGCGTTTCAGCCTTCATTCTTCTAAGCTTTTGCTTTACCAGTTCACATCCTTCCTTTATAAGGAGCCTATGCATGACGATGTATGTGTCAAGGCCGGGCATATCTTGGTACGACCAAACAAAAATATCTTTAAATTCTTTCAAGAGCTCGATCAAACTTTGTCTGGCTTTGGCCGTGATGGTAGTACCAATCTTCACCTCTCACTTTTATTTTGCGGTTATGAGGTTTAATATCTCTAGTTCCTCTTTATATGGTAGAATCTACTTTTTCTCTTCTTCTACCATTCTGAGCATATCACTGGGTACATCATATTCTTCCTCATCATCAATATTTCCAATTTCTTCCAAGCATAGAGGTATTTCAAAGTCAACCTTGAAGTCAGACTCGGATTCGTTTAGATTAATGATATCTGAAGACCTGAAAAGGAAATACGCAAAACATATATACAAAGGGAAGAAAGAAAATGAATGGTGTAACACCCCTTTCCCGTATCCATCACTGAATACGAGTTAGAGGTATCACAAGAAATTCGTAAAACCCCCTACATTTGTAATTCAATAAAAATTTGTTTCTTTAAAAATATTACAATGTATTTCGTTTTTACTTACAAATCTAGTTATTCGCGTGAAATTTAAAAATAATATTTTTATTTTCAGATCGAGTTTATTTTCAAGCAGCAACTTATTAATTTAATTTGTCTTGATATAATTAATAAAACTGCCTAAAAACTGCCTGATTTAAAATTCATCCAGATACCAAATAAAATAAAAATTCTATCCGAGCAGACATATCCTTTTAATATACATGCCAACCAGTAAATATCAAACAGTATCAAAAGATATCTTACTGATACTGATGTACCTGTTATTAATTGACGATGTCCGTATATGCTCCTTACTCCAACCATTTCTTCTTTCCTACGTGTAAAACAGTTACACGCTAAGTATTTACTTAGTAAGGCAATAATTCAAATTCAAGTGCAATAGTCATAATATCAATATTAATGATTAACAATGCATATGATCACTTTACCGTTACATGCTTGTTAACATAAATAAAATATGTATATCAAAGTGATAAGATTATATCTTACCAATATTGTTTCCATTTCCATCCGTAAGCTTTCAATGCTTACCAATAACTTTTTCCATTTCTATCTGCAAGCTTTCAAGCATATCTTCCTATTTCTTTTTAATTTTTTTCAATTTATTTAGCCCAAGGTATCAAATTTAAGAGATTCTATGTACACGAGTCATCCCCCCATACCCAACCTTTCTTGAGTATGTATATTATTTGCACTGTAGTGCTTAGCACCCTAAGTGCTTCTGTATACCCAAACCTTGCATGAGTATACCCTCATTGAGTATTAATAAAATTGCACCGTAATGCTTAACACCCTAAGTGTTTCCGTATACCCAAACCTTGCATGAGTATACCCTCAATGAGTATTTATGAATATTGCACCGAAGTGCTTAGAATATTTATACAGATGTTTATGACTCTATGGATAGCCAACTATACCTTTGAACCTCTATATCATACATTGGGCTTTATTTCATCATTTAGTCATCAATGGCAACATATATCAATATATATCAACATTTAACAGTTCATAACCAAAATAACATTCATATTATACCATCATCAATAACTAGTGATCAATGCATTTATTTTCAACCTTTGACATATTTAAAATATGTCAAACATAAGATCTATGACATAATTATTATGACAATATATAAACCAGGTAGACTCATCACAAGTCCTACCGGTGATGTATGAAACATCCATGTATAATGTTATGTATGCATTGCACTCACCTAGGCCATGTATTAGTATGCCTCACTAAGTCCTCTTTGATCCTTTCCTTCATTGTACCTCGAACCTCCCTTGATTCGAACTTAACTTCATAATTCAAATAAGTAAAATATTTGTCCAATATTTTAGACATATTGTCCAATATAATCATTTGAGCACAAAATCTCCAAACATTTTCTTTTCTTCCTTGAACTGCTCAAAAACTCATTATGGTCCTTAGTGACCAATTTGAACTTCCATTAACCCTTTTCAAGCCTACTAATCAACCTTAGATACAAAGTGTATCAATTCTCATTTTCTGGCAGTTTGCAATACCTCCAAAGAAATATTTCTATAAAATAATCTACAACTCGGAATTCAATTATGTTTGTTCTGATAGAAACTAGATTCAATAAGATTTTTAACCATATAAATTAATAGGCCAAATTCAACTTGTACGATTTATGGAGAATTTTCAAAGTCAATTTCCAGTATTGAATTTCGGAATAGCCTGCTATACTATTTTCTGACCTTTCACCACTTAAAAATTCATATATTTTTACTCGGAACTCGAAATCAGTTTCCGTTTGTTGGACACGAAACTAGACGAACAAATATTTACATCGGTATAAAATTAACATTCTAACCATTTTTGTAGAATTTATGGTGAATTTTCAAAGTTACTGTCATAAACCAGTTTTCTTACACAACTTCCATAAACAACTTCAACTTTTATACTAACTTCTCCTTATTTATCTACTTTTCAATTTAGACCAATCACTAGCTTTAAACCACCAACTCATCACATTCTTCACCAAATAATTATTCACAATAATTCTCCCTAATTTTCCTTATTTACCGAAATAGTCACTAAATGCAAAGATAAGGATTCAAGCTTCTTAACTTTGCAATTTAGTCCTCAATTCAACATTACTACCTTAATTCCATCATTACAAATAAAAATCAGATTTAACCCCCATACAAAACTTCAATTTCGATTTGGTCACTTAACTTTGACAAATTATCAAAATGGTCACTAATTCAATTCAACCTCAATTTGGCATTCTAACTTCATTTTCTTATCTCTAACATCATTATAACACAAATACACTCCAAATTCTAAAAATTCAGATTTGGTCCTTCAACTTTTCAAGTTGCCGAAATGGTCCCTACACAATTTAACTTAGGGTTTTGCTTCTAAACAACAATTCAAGCTTACTAGATCATTATTTCAACATCACAAACCCTAAATTAAACTTGAATCCATAAAACCTAATCATCTTCATAATAATCAAAACATGTAAAACTTAAATCCCAACTCAATATCATGATTTTAACATCATACTAGCTTGATTTCAACTTGAATTCAATCATGGAATCATAAAATCTCAAAAGCCCCAATTTGATCCATAAACACAATTTATTTCTTATGTAAATTCTCATCAATCAAGCATGGATTCCATGAATTATTGATATCAAAAGATAGGGCTTGAAGAGTAGAACAACTTTGTAGTTGAAAAGATTACCTAAAAACCGAGTTTTAGGGCTTGAATCGAGATTGGGAAATTTTTTCTCTTTCTTTCCATAGACCTCACGTTTGTTGCTGGAAAAGATGAACATCTTGTTCATCTTTTCACCATTACTTTACACATATATCTATTAAATGAATATTAAATTCATTTAATAGTGAAATTACAATTTTGCCCTTTTTATCCAATGGTTGCGATTGATTTTATCATCAATCAAGGGCCAATATTTAATATTCCATTTTCTCTTTCCAAAATTGCCCTTAAAAATTTTTAAATTTTTCAAAATTGCCATTAGGGCCAAATGACCAATTTGCCCTCCAACTAGTCTTTATTTACTGTTTGTTTCCAAATTGCCATTCCATTACAATCTAACTAAATCTAGTTAGAATTCAACAGACCATAATAAAACATTCATAAAATAACATTTTATGAATTTTCCATAGCTTTTGGGTCAGTTTCCAAAATTTCCATTCAATCCAATATACCGATAAATAATCCTTTACTCAAAAATAAACTATAGGATTCATCTTGAATCAAACTAAAAGTATTTCCAACACTTGGAAATGACTTTTATAACCTTTCTCTATCATATGGCAAAATTTCAAAATTTTCCAGTTCGATCCGGGTGTACGAATTCCATTTAAACTTTAACTACGATTTTCCCAATAATCGAAGTATCAGATCGAACCAATAATTTTGCATTCGATTCACACCCTTAGGTTATCTGTTTATTTATGAAATAAAAAACCCACAACTTTTGGGAAATTACAACTTTAGTCCCCAAACTTTTCCAAAGTTTATACTTTAGCCATAAAATTTTCAAAATTTACATTTTGATCACTACCTTTTTAAACTTCAATTCCCATTCCAATTTTCCTTGGAATTCAACCAAACTTTAAGAATACCTTATTCAATTCACTATCTATCACATGAGACCTTTAAACCTTAGAAATTTCCTTTCCAAAACCCATAATTAAAGAAATCCCAACTTTCGCATTTTCGTCATTTTAGTCACTAAGTTAGCTATTAAGCTATTATCTTAGTACTAAATGACCCTTAATCAAATTAGTAAATTTTGGGGTATTACAATTCTCTCCCCCTTAAGAAAATTATCCTCGAATTTTCAACACGCACCTGATTCAAAAGGTGAGGAAACTATTTTCTTATATTTTCTTCTTATTTCTCTCAAATCGTTTCTTTAATCTTATGATTTTTTTGTCAAAGAAATTTGACAAACGGGATTGTATTTTTTTCTTAGTTCTTTGACTCCATGTGCTAGGATCTTTACCAATTCTTTTTCATAGCTTAAATCATGCTGAATCTCTATTTTCTCCAGAGTAACAACAAGTGAGAGGTCTAATCAATATTTCCAGAGCATCGATACATTATGTATCTTGTTCATTTCCAAAGATAAAGCTAACTATTAAGCTTAACTATTAAACTAACTCTTTTCACAAATTCTTATAGTCCAATAAATTTTGAACTTAACTTTCTTTTTGTCTAAACCATAACACATTCTTCCAAGGTGAAACTTTTAAGGAATACTTTATCCTTAACTTCATATTAAATATATTTCCTTTCAAGGTTAACATATAGTTTCCATCATTGAGATAGAAATTCTTCCTTGATAATACAAATATCTATCAAACCTAACTTCCAAGTTTTCAGTTTCACTCTTTTCCACTTGTTTGAACCTTGACAACATTTCTCATCCTTTCTTTAAAGATATCTTATTTAATCCAATATGCTAAATTATATTCTTAACTTGACAATCAAAACACCATCTTTTTTTAATGCAAATCTTGCATTCATAACTCTTAAGACAACAATTGTCTTTCGACTGAGAGCGCCAGCTAGCACATTAGCTTTTTTTGGATGATAGTCAATGGCCATATCATAATTCTTAAAAAACTCGATCCAACTTCTTTGCGTCAGGTTCAACTCTTCTTTAGCAAGCATATACTTTAAACTTTTATAACCTATATAAATATAGCATCGTTCATTGTATAAATAATGATGCTATATATTTTAAAGCAAATACAACCATTACCAGCTCCAAATCCCAAGTAAGGTAATTGCTCTCATATATCTTAAGTTGTCTCAAGCATAGACCATTACTTTTCCTTTTTGCATAAGTATGCATCCCAAACCGTTATGAGAAACATCTCTATATACTACATAATCTTTACCCGATTCTGGTTGTACTAGTACCATGGCTTCTATTAAGATCTCATTTAATGTCTCAAAGTTTTCTTGGCATTTATCTATTCAACTGAATGACATTTCTTTCCTCAATAGCTTGGTCAATGAGGAGGCAATCATCAAGAAATTCTGAACCTCTAAAACATTCTTCAGAGGTTTCCATTCAACTACAATTTGTACTTTCTCGGGGTCTACTCTTATTCCCACTGCCAAATCCATGGATCTAATAAAACAGCATTTGACAACCAAATTCATACTTTAACAATTTAGCATATAACTTCTTTTCTCGAAAGGTCTGAAAAACAATGCAAAAATGGGCATCTTATTCTTCCTTTCCCTTCGAATAGACCAAAATATACTCAGTGAACTCTACCAAAAATTGGTCCAAGCAAAATTAAAATACCTGGTTCATTAAGCCTATAAATGTCGTAGGCATCATCACAAACTCATAGTATTCTACCAGGTTAGAGAAGTTGTCTTTAGAATTTCTTCTTCCTTGATATTTTTATTTATTTTTTTAACTGATCAAAAGATCATCGGTCTTCGAAAGAAGATATTTATTCTTTACTATTATCTTCTCGAGCTGATGGAAATTAGTCTTTCTCTTTCACAATTAACACTGGTGCGCCCCCAAGATGACACATTTGGCTTTATAAAACATCAACCTAACATTCCTTGCAATTATACCTTTAAATCTCGAAGTTCAGTCGAATCCATTTTATACGGAGCCATTAATTTAGGCGCAATACCTGGTATCATCTTTATTTTGAATTTAACTTCTCAATCTAGAGGTAATTCCGAGTAACCCATCTGGGCATACATCCAGATATTTTTGGACAGTCGAGTTATTTTCTAATTTAACTTCAACAGCCCGAGTATCCACTATATTTGCTAAGAAAACTTAACAACCTTATAACAACAATTTCCTTAATAAAATAACTGAAATTACATTGGAGAATAGATTTACCCTTTTATCAACTGCTACTATTTTTGTACCTTTCGTGTTTTTCAATACTAATCGCTTTATGCGACAATTCATCATGGCCTGATAGGAAGACAACTAATTCATGCCCACTATCATCTTAAACTCCTCTAAAGATAATTCCATTAAGTTTATCGGGAACTCTATTTCTTATGTTTTTATCAAGCAATTCCACATGTTCAGCTTGCCATTACATTACAACCCAACAAATTCGTGACCACTTTATTACTTGAAATGGATTCTAAAAGGATATCTCGTTCACCACTCAACTTCGTACTTATATACGTATGTGTAAAGCTAGGACCCATCAACATCAATACAGGTTTATCTAAAAATATGAGATGTACCTTCTATGATTTTCAGATTATCCCAACCTTTATCAGTCCTGGTGTTATAAACCCGGACTGATATGTGCAATCCTGGCTATGAAGCAAATTTAGATGGTTTTATAATCTAGCTTAAATCTCGGAGCAACAAAACAAGCTTCATCCAATTTCTCAATATCCAAACAGTGGAATCTGTCCAGTGTAATCCTTAGATTATTCAGTTACAAATCAATAATCACTAGACCTTAATCTGTTTTTCCATTCAATTCAAGTGTTTCTAAACTTTTCAGTTCCTTAATCCGGCACAAGCATTTCTTGTTGTACCAGTGCCCCTTTCTTGTTCCAATTTATCCGAAGGGTTATTATTAACCTTATTGTTACTACTCTTGATTCCATCCAAAGCTTCCAATTTACCAGTTCATCACGCTTTCTTGGCTAAAATATTTCTTATAATTCGTCCCAATTGACATTAGTAAGGAGCGACATCAATCGGATCATACAAACATTAGATCAGTAATATTGATATCCTAGTGGCATGTATACTCTTTTTAACATAAAACCATTTTCATTTAGGCCGAGAATCGGCTAAACCTATAGTTATGATACCAATAAATGTAACATCCCTTTCTCGTATCCATCACTGACTACGAGTCAGAGGTATCACAAGAAATTCGTAAAACCCCCTACATTTGTAATTCGATAAAATTTTGTTTCTTTAAAAATATTACAATGTATTTCGTTTTTACTTACAAATCTAGTTATTCGCGTGAAACTTAAAAATAATATTTTTATCTTCAAATCGAGTTTATTTTCAGGCAGCAACTTATTAATTTAATTTGTCTTGATATAATTAATAAAACTGCCTAAAAACTGTCTGATTTAATATTCATCTAGATACCAAATAAAATACAAATTCTATCATAGTAGACATGTCCTTTTAATATACATGCCAACTAGTAAATATCAAACAGTATCAAAAGATATCTTACTGATATTGATGTACCTGTTATTAATTGATGATGTTCGTATATGCTCCTTACTCCAACCATTTCTTCTTTCCTACGTGTAAAACAGTTACACGCTAAGTATTTTCTTAGTGAGGCAATAATTCAAATTCAAGTGCAATAGTCATAATATCAATATTAATGATTAACAATGCATATGATCACTTTCACCACTTAAAAATTCATATATTTTTACTCGAAACTCAAAATAAGTTTCTGTTTGTTGGACACGAAACTAGACGAACAAATATTTACATCGGTATAAAATTCTCCTTCTAACTATTTTTGTAGAATTTATGGTGAATTTTCAAAGTTACTGCCATAAACCAGTTTTCCTACACAGCTTCCATAAACAACTTCAACTTTTATACTAACTTCGCCTTATTTCTCTACTTTTCAATTTAGTCCAATCGCTAGCTTTAAACCACCAACTCATCACATTCTTCACCAAATAATTATTCACAATAATTCTCCCTAATTTTCCTTATTTACCGAAATATGCAAAGATAAGGATTCAAGCTTCTTAACTTTGCAATTTAGTCCTCAATTCAACATTACTACCTTATTTCCATCATTACAACTAAAAATCAGATTTAACCCCCATACAAAACTTCAATTTTGATTTGGTCACTTAACTTTGACAAATTGTCAAAATGGTCACTAATTCAATTCAACCTAAATTTGGCATTCTAACTTCATGTTCTTATCTCTAACATCATTAATAACACAAATACACTCCAAATTCTAAAAATTCAGATTTGGTACTTCAACTTTTCAAGTTGCTGAAATGGTCCCTACACAATTTAACTTAGGGTTTTGCTTCTAAACAACAATTCAAGCTTACTAGATCATTATTTCAACATCACAAACCCTAAATTAAACTTGAATCCATAAAACCTAATCATCTTCATAATAATCAAAATATGTAAAACTTAAATCCCAACTCAATATCATGATTTTAACATCATACTAGCTTGATTTCAACTTGAATTCAATCATGGAATTATAAAATCTCAAAAGCCCCAATTTGATCCATAAACCCTAATTTATTTCTCATGTAAATTCTCATCAATAAAGCATGGATTCCATGAATTATTGATATCAAAAGATATGGCTCGAAGAGTAGAACAACTTTGTAGTTGAACAGATTACCTGAAAACCGAGTTTCGGGGCTTGAATCGAGCTTGGAAATTTTTTTCTCTTTCTTTCCCTAGACCTCACGTTTGTTGCTGGAATATATGAACATCTTGTTCATCTTTTTACCATTACTTTACACATATATCTATTAAATGAATATTAAATTCATTTAATAGTGAGATTACAGTTTTGCCCTTTTATCCAATGGTTGAGGTTGATTTTATCATCAATCAAGGGCCAAGATTTAATCTTCCATTTTATCTTTCCAAAATTGCCCTTATAACTTTTTAAATATTTCAAAATTGCTATTGGGGCCAAATGACCAATTTGCCCTCCATCTAGTCTTTATTTACTAGTTTGTTTCCAAATTGCCATTCCATTACAATCTAACTAAATCTAGTTAGAATTAAACCAAACATAATAAAATATTCATAAAATAACATTTTATGACATTTCCATAGCTTTTGGATCAGCCTCCAAAATTTCCATTCGATCCAATATACCGATAAATAATCCTTTACTGAAAAATAAACTGTAGGATTCATCTTGAATCAAACTAAAAATATTTCCAACACTTGGAAATGACTTTTATAACATTTATCTATCATATGGAAAATTTTCAAAATTTTCCAGTTTGATCTGAGTATACGAATTCCACTTAAACTTTAACTGTGATTTTCCCAATAGTTGAAGTATTAGATTGAACCAATAATTCCGCATTCGATTCACCCTTAGGTGATATATTTATTTATGAAATAAAAACCCTCAACTTTTGGGAAATTACAACCTTAGTCCCCAAACTTTTCCAAAGTTTATACTTTAGCCATAAAATTTTCAAAATTTACATTTTGGTCACTACCTTTTTAAACTTCAATTCCAATTCCAATTTTCCTTGGAATTCAACCAAACTTTAAGAATACCTTATTCAATTCACTATCTATCACATGAGACCTTTAAACCTTAGAAATTTCCTTTCCAAAACCCATAATTAAAGAAATCCCAACTTTCGCATTTTTGTCATTTTAGTCACTAAGTTAGCTTTTAAGCTATTATCTTAGTACTAAATGACCCTTAATCAACTTAGTAAATTTTGGGGTATTACAAATGGAATGTTTTTATGCTTTTAATTTTATGGTTTTTATTTGATTTTGGTTATAGAATGAAAGAAAGTTTGCCACACAAGATTTAGGGAAATGCATCTTTTATTGAATTCAAATTAAATTTTAATGTTGGCCCTTTACATAAGATCCCCTATTATCTCCGGGCCTGGAGCAAAGAGGTTGGTTTTGAGAATTTCTCTGAACATGTCTTAAAGACTACAGGAATTTCTTCAGCAGTCCAATTATCAAGCTCAGAGCAAAGGCAGATTATTGACAGGTACTGGTTCTCTTCTTCATTGTCAGTCACAACATTGATGCTCAGCTTTTCAAATGCTTCACATGGAGTGGTCTCTCCTTTTCCTCCTTCACTGGCTGAGGTATTTGGATCCAGCATACCTCCAGATATAAAGTTATGACTCAGGGGAGAGAAAGTCATCGGCTCCTATTCGATTTCCTCTCCCTTCAATCTAGCTCTTCTCATTTCTTGATGCTTTCTAATTTTAGCGCTTCTTTTCCATTTGTTGGGCTTGAAACCCAAATCGAACCGATCCTTTTTCTCTGAGATTACTACGGGATACAACCTTCCTTGATGTCTTCTTCCAAGTCCTTTTTCCAATTTCAGCTCCTTTCCTGAGCATTTGCTTTACTTGCATTTTTGCGCAGCTTGATAATTTCGGTTCTGGCACCTTACTTCCTTCAGTGACAAAGGTTGCATTGACTAGCTCTAATGTCCTGAAATGACACTTGAGCGCACCCTCATCGATCTCAATAAAGGGTGCATTAGTAGTTACTGATGTAATGATTTCTTTCTCTGAACCGATAGTTATTAGTTGTCCATCAATCACAAACTTCAGCCTCTGGTGTAAAGTAGATGGGACCGCTCTTGCTCCATGAATCCATGGACGCCCAAGTAGGCAACTATAGCTAGGTCTTATATCTATGACCACAAACTCAACGTCGAAGGTCACTGGTCCAATTTGCAAAGGCACCTTAATTTTCCCTAACATATCCTTCTGAGTTCCATCAAATGCTCTAACCGTATTTTGATAAGTTCTCATATGAGAATTGCCTATTGGCAGTTTCTTCAGTGTAGCTAGTGGCAGAACATTTAGTGTCGACCCATTGTCAATAAGGACACCTGGTAACATATGTCCCTTACATCTGGTGGTGATGTGCAAAGCTTTGCAAGATCCTGTTCCTTCACTCGGTATTTCTTCATCATTGAACGAGATGAAGTTGTTAACGGCAATGTTACTGACTAACATATCCATCTTATCATTTTTGATCTTCTTTGATACGAACATCCAGTTCAAAATCTTTAACAATGCCTCACGGTGGCCCTCAGAACTTAGTAACAATGACAACATAGAAATTCAAGTCAGAAGCTTGTGGAGTTGCTCCATGACGCTATATTCACTGTGTTTTAAGATCTTCAAGAATTCTTGAGCCTCTGATTCCTTTACAGGTTGATGATATGTTGTCGGCTTTTCCTTGAAGAAATCTCTGTCATCTTTTTTCCATACTCGCCTCATTGACTGGTTCTTCCTTCTCTTGAACAGACGTTTCTCCTAGAGCTGTCACCTCACAAGTGTAATTCCAAGGAACTTGTTTTCTATCCTTATACAGAAACGGTGTTGGTGCCTTAATTATAAGCTGTGGGGCTACACTCTTTGTCGGCTCACCAACTCTTATTTTAGCCTTAATCACTAAAGGCTTCATTCTGGTGTAATTTCTTCTAGAGGACGACTCCTCTGATGCACATACATCCAGCAAACATTCCTTGTCTTTCTTTTCAAAGAATTCAAGTTCTTTCTTATTCATCTTGTCCTGAACTAGTTGCTTAAACTCTAAGCAACAATCAATCTCATGTCCTTCCTTCATGTGGTACTCACAGTATGATTCTTCTTCAATTTTCAGTTTTTGGGCCCCTTTTTTCAACTTCCCTATTACCACCATCTGAGCCCATATCCACCTCATGGGAGCTCTAACTTCAGCAACATATTCCTTAACCACCTTATTCTCATCCTCAATGATTGCATTTACTCCCGCCTTTTGATGATTTGTCAGGGGATTTCCTTTATCTTCCGACGTATCAAATGATAGCATCCTAATTTTCTTAAGTCATCTACCACTCTTTTGAACGCATTACAATTTTCTATGGTATGCCCCTTAACTCCTGCATGATATTCACATTGTGCTTTCTCATCATATCATTGTGGATATGGTGGTGAGAATAGAGGAACATGTCTTGGCAACACCATTTGGGATTTGATCAACTCAGCAAACAATTTTGCGTATGTCATTGGGGTAGGAGGAAAATATGGTTTCGAGCTCCCTTGATACCTTCGTTCTTTTTTTGCTGGATTTGTAACTTATGGGGTCGTGGTCGAGACATTGGGTTTGTTGAAAACAACCCCCTTCGAGTAACTAGGGTTATAGACATTGGCATCACTGACTTCATTGTCTCTCTTTTTGTATGGTTTCTTAGTTTCCCCACTGTCCAACCTCTCATTTTTCATTGCCGCAAGTATCAACTCTCCATTTATGAGCATGTCTGCAAAACTCTTTGTGGCATGATTGAGCATGCGGTCATAGAATGATCCATTTAATGTCTCCATAAACATCGGGGTAATTTCACTCTCTAGAAATAGTGGCTGGTCTTGGGCAGCTACGTCTCTCCATCTCTGCGCGTATTGGCAGAAGCTCTTATGGTGCTTTTGCTCTAATCCTTTCAGAACTAAGCGAGTTGGTACCATATCTGAAACATGCTTGTACTGGTCACTGAAGGCTCCGGACAGGTCTTTCCATGATCTGATGTTGATTCGACTTAGCTGCGTATACCAGCGCGCAACAGACCCTACTAGGATGTCTTGGAAGTAATGGATAAGCAGCTTCTCGTTTTTCGGATACATTGACATCTTCTTACAATACATAGTCAGATGTGCTGCAGGGCATGTTGTTCCATTATATTTTTCAAAGTCAGGAACCTTGACCTTTGGTGGTACTATCAAATCAGTCATTAAGCTCAAGTCCTTGGCATCCATTCCTCCATATATACCCCCTTCTTGAAAGGACTTAATCATTTCTTCCAATTTCTCATAGCGATCCTCCCATTTCTTTTCAGCTTTCACTTTGTCAGCAATTTCATCGAGATCAGACACCTCAATGACTTCCTCAGACCCTATCCCCCTATCATTTCGTGTTGAGGTTTCAACAATATGTGGAAAAATCTTGACCTTTGAAGATTGAGCTATACTTGGATGAACAAAGGCCATCCCCTAAAATTTTGGCATGGCATTTGCTTCTTCACCAGTTTCCACTGCATAAGGGTCCTTAAAACCTAGAATGGCTGCAATTGAACCAACCGTCTTTTGATGAACTAACTCCATCTATTGCTTCATTTCTGTCTCCAGCTTGTCTAACCTATCTTGGGTACTCTTGTGGTTACTTTCTAAGGCCACCACTTTGTCTTCCATTGCTCTGACTTGGGACCGAGTACCGTACTTGTGGTTTGTTTTTGCTATTTTGATTTTCTGTCATTTTTATTTAAGTTAGACTCTTATTATGTCATGTATGCATGCACAAATGTAAGTAAAAAAAAAACTATTAAACACAAAGGAATGAAATGCAAATGCATGAATGCAAGCGAAGGGCCATCAATTCCATGAAACAATTGCTCAAGAAATAACTCTTTTATTGGATATAAAATGGTTCTTATTAAATCAAGTTTTGTTTACAAATATTTTTTAGCTTGAATTCCCAGTTCTTTGATTTCTTCAATGAGCCACATAAGCCTCGGTCCCACTTCTCCTACTGGCTTGATGTACTGATGAAGAGCTACAACTTCAGTGGCTAGCATCATCATGTGTCGAGCCACATCTTGTACCTGGGTCATGACAGTCATGTCAAACTCATCTCATTCTTGGAATCTTCTAGCCATGTCCCTAAGACGTGTGAACCAATAGTCATTACCTCCCTCACCGATGTCTTCAAGGACCAAGATCTTTGTCCTACATTCTTAGATGATGTTATCCATTTCTTCAACCTGCTTCTTCAAGGCATCATTCTCACTTAGACAGGCCTGAAGCTCAATATAAGCATGATGGTTCTGAAGTTTGTGCAACAAGTGGTTCAGATCATCTATTTTGGCTTGCAACTTAGCAACACAAGCCCGACTCTACTTTAGCTCTGCACTATTTTGGTCATATGCCTTCTGCAACTCGAATAAGCGAATCCTACTATCGTGGGCCTTCCTCTTCCATACGGCCACGCTTTCTTTATCACTTTCATGGACCCATTTGCCATTTTCGTTTTCAGTTGCCATCTTACTCTTCTTCCTCTCTTCCGCAAGGGCTCGTTTGTATTTCTCAACCTCATGCCTTCCTCGCTCCTTTTCTTTCCCTATAGCATGCTCGATCTCTAGCTTCCACTATTTAGGAGTCTTTTTCAAATCAGCATTCTTAACAACAGTCTGAAGCTTAAGGAAGTCAACCCTTTGGATCTCGAACTTCTTTTCTAGGTCTTCATACATCTTCACTACTCGCTTCATTTCCCCTTTGTATTTTTCAACATCGAGACTTGACTCAAACTTGTCTATCTGATTTTGCTCTTGTAAGGCTTCTATCTCCAGCTTAGCCCTTCTTAACTCTTCCCTCAAGATGTCAGCTTCTGTAGGGACTACCTTTAAGTGTTCCTCTAGATACTAGGCCTATCCAGATGTAAGTGCTATGACTTTGTCATTCATTCTCGTATGCCTCCAAATGTCATAGTCTGGGGTGTACATTCAGTGGCTATCAGATTCTAGCTTCATGTGATAACAATGGTTCCATGAATTATTGATTGTTTGAACCTTCTGTCTGAACTCACCTTGGAACTTAAATTCTAATGAGCCAAGACAGATAGTGAATGGAATGAACTGCTGAGACCCATACTGGCGAGATACTAGCAAAGGGGCACATCCTATTCCTCCCCACAAACCTAGCAACATTAGGAAGTTGAAATCTCCACATTTGTACAAAAGCTTGGTGTGACCCATCCAAGGAACCCTCCATCTGATGTCCTCGTCACGACGATCCCTGAATAAATCAATCTATTTATTCTTCTTAATAATAGGCCACTCATTTGCTAAAAATTCCCGGAGAGGTGAGAAGTTTAGAGAAAACACATTTGATAAAGCTAATGTCGGGCATTTCCAGAAATGGCTGAGGGCCCAAACTTGTGGAAGTGGAATACATCCTCCAAAATGAACACTTTTAACCTTCCGGCAGGCATTGAGGGAAATGAAGGTTTCAGCAAGCACGGCTGGTACCGGATTGACTCCTCTTTTCAGTTGTTCAAGGAAATCAAGTAACGCCACATCAATGTTTCCTAGAACCTTCGGAAAGATGACTAAACCATAAATTGCAATGGCTAAGAGATCAACCATCTTTTCTCTATCAGGGTGGATCGAGATTATACTTCTAATGCTTGACCAAGGAAAATTGAAGGTGCCTCCCCTTTTCTGTATTAACCCCTTTACCCAAGCATCACTTATACCAGCAAACGCCTGAAGCTTTGCATGTGGGCTTTTTGTTTTTTGGTGGCTTGGCATAAACCCAGTTCTTCTTTACTTTGCACAGGTTGAAAAGGGCCAAATACTCCTCGAATGTAGGCATCATATCTTCTTTATTAAAGGTGAAGCAACAATATCCTAGATTCCAAAACTGAACCAAGGCTTTCAATAAATGCTCATCAATCTTTACGTATAAGAGATAGCTATGTCACCGTAGACTTCATGAAACAACTGTTTAGTCCCATAATTAGGGTGCTCCCTAATTTCCTGCAATTCTTGCACATTGTTCTGTTTAATGCTGATGTGGGCATATTCTGAAGTCTCTATCTCATGATCAGCTACCAGACTGTCTCTAAATGTTCGCTGATTCACCTTGGACCAATGTCGGACCTTTGCATTCTCATCTTCACTCTTCAAAATTCTTCCATCCATAACAAGAGCTTTTCAAAGTTGAGCAATAATTTTGAGAATCAACCTCTTTTAAATATGTAATGATGTGGCATGAATGATTATGCAAAACAAGAAGACAAAGATTAGAATCAAGAAAACACAAAAAATTCAAAAACAATTCTGGGTAGCACATTCCAATACTCCAGGACATGTCTCACTTTATTACTAAAACCCTAAGTTTCCGCATGGCTCTATTAGGGTGGGCTCTAAGTTCTCAAACGGTTGAGTTCTAAAAGGTACCCGAGCTGTCCTCACTGTCCCCTACTAACTGTAGCAAGGCCTCTGGTTCTCACCCATTATAGGCTTCAAACGAACCAAGTTCAACTCAGGAGGACTCACTTCCCATGTCTTCTCGAAGAATCAGTATCCTTACGGAGACATGAGGCATGTGAACCCCAAAGGTACTTGCTAAGCTTATACGGAGAAATTGGTACCTTAATTGATTTCAAAAGGCATTTTTAAAAAAATATTTTGAAAACAATTCATGGCCTGGCCCTCTTTTGTTTTTCTAAAAAAATAAAATGTCCCCAGTGGAGTCGCCAAGCTGTCGCAACCCTCTCGAGCTCGACATTTTTGAAAACTTTAAAACACGGAGTCGCCACCAATCTTTTTTTAAAAAAAGTGTAATTGGATCACTTTTAAAGCAAGGGTATTTTGATAAAACGTTTTATTTATCAAAATTACATTTTTAGTCCACAAAAACATGAGAATACAGGTTCGAGAGTCGATTACGTGTGGGGAAGGATTAGCACCCCCACAACACCCAAAAAATTGGTACCTTAATTGATTTCAAAATGCATTTTTTAAAAACTGGAATTTGCAAGTTCACAAACTTTCAATTTATTTATCCGTAAAATGAATGTAAATCTATTTTAACGGCCATGAACTTTAATCACCGCCAACACTCCTAGCGCTAACTCATCATTCCCGTTTGATAAGACACCGCATTAATTAAGTTTTCACTTTTTAACAAATAAACAAGAAAATTACATGAGTTAATGAATTTTAATTAAATTCTAAATGGTGAATAATCCTAAAGAGATGTCTACATTCCTTTTAATTATTAAGGTTATAAATAAATCAAGTGTATTTTATTGAAAATGGAGGAAATTTTATAAATGTCTCTAATCTAAGTTTTAAGTTCCTAATCCTAAGGTTTTACATACATGCAAATATGTACATAATAAGCATAAAAGGAATAATTAATTGAGTAATAAAATAAATAACTAAGCAATTATTGAGATTAAATAAAGTAAAAGAATTAGATTTTTATCTTTTTAAAATAAAAAAACTGTATTAAGGATTAAATTGAAAGAAAACCAAAATGTGGGGGATAATTCAAAAACAATTAGAAGTTTGGTGCTGAATTGAAAGGAAAAAAGGACGAAATTGAAACAATTAAAAGTTGAGGAGCTGCAGCGTGAGATCCAGGAAAGTAGGGCGCGGGTTATAGTCGGGTTCGGGTCGGGTCAACGGGTCAGTATAAATAGCTATTATAACAAACAATTTTCATTCTTTCATATTTCATCTAAACAAATCAAAATGCTTCCTCTTTAAACTCTCTGCCCAGTTCATCGTGTTCTTCATTTTATGAAGGACACGATGAACATCCGTCGTGCCGGCCGCCGTTGTCAGCGGCGAAATTTCTAGATTCCAACCAAAATTTCTAGATTCCGACGATGTTTCGAACATGAAAAAAAGGTAAAAAAAATTTCTTCTTTATTTATACTGAGATTGAAAGTAAATAGGTAGGAAGAATTACAGAACTTGCTCTTTATTGCCTTTGAATGTCGATTACAACTGTCTGCTCTTACTGCTTCCGAGTGCTAGTATAATTACAGAACGGCGCCGGTGAGAAATGATCAGAGCGAGTGAAGCGTCGGAGAAGATGAAGCAACGGGCAGAGCTGAATTGTCGCGCACGTGGCTGCAACGCGCGAGTGGTGATCCACGTAAACAAACCGGAAGCAATCTGGGCTATTGGATGACCTTCTGATCGTGCCACTCAGATGCTGAGGTGCTATATCTTCCCCAGCTGGCGCGATCTGCGCCGTTGGATTCTAGGCAGATCCAACGGTCTCCCCTTGGTTGCGCAAAAGAATAAAACGGAAATTAGGGGGTTTTTGTTATAAACGGGCCAACGGGCCCTTTGTACATTGGACTATTTTTTTATTTTCCTAATAGATTCTGATTTAAATTAATTCCTAAGGGACCTTTTATTTATCTCAAATTATAAATGGGCTATGCATTTCATATTTTTGGGTTTTAATATATTAACTACTATGCAATATGCAATTTATGTTAATCCTAACTACAACTATATACGGTACAAAACTAACAATTATACACATTGTAACACATTTTATGAGACCTACACTATATTAATCTTGTAACTTGAATACATCAACTATATACTATGTGACCCCTAACTATGTTATTAGTAATATTTACTACTAAACACGTTAACTATCATATAATTACAATACGCTAATAATAAACAAAGTTGAAAATCGAGTGACAACAGGTTAAAATTGTCTATTCCACTTCATTGTTTATGAATTTCAAATATTTGTCATCGAACATCATCAAAGGTGTAATAATCTTCTTTTTCTTGCTTTGCTAACTAGAATAGACCGAGAAATAACTTTCACTTCATCGTCTTCACAACATCCAATTGTTCTTTGTACTGGAATCAATATCGCATCTTGCAATTGGCATTCAGGGGCCTACAAGGGTAAGAAGAGATATACATATATTTATGTATTTCAAAAACATCCTTCTATTGAAATGAAAACCAACAAACATGACATGTGCTCTTAGAAAATGATCTCTACTACTTTTGGGCCAGGATTAAGAATTATTTCCATCTATTACTTCTGATAGGGTCCCACATAGTGCAAAAATATGGGAATCACAAATTTCTCAGAACTCTAAACAGTCTTGGAAGCATTCATTCTGGCCTTCCGATTCTTTAGTTGGTATAGTAGCTTTCCTCACTTCTTGCCATTGTTGAACTAGTTCTCGTGTCAAGATTCCATTACTGACTAGCCTCTTGATTTCTTCCATTAAGGACCTACACTTCTTGGTAGCGTGTCCTGGTGCCCCTATATGAAAGTTGCAAATATTGTCTGGATCATAGCTATGTGCAGATGGCTTTGCACTACCTTTATTGGCCTAGGAGTGGTATGTTGTCTTTCAACAAGGTAAGGCAATAAATCTAAAATGGATACTCCAAAGTTCTCTAGATTTGCAGTTGCTCGAGTATTTTTTGTGGTCGTTCTGATGAATTAGATAGCCTTCTTCTTCTGCGACTCTGGGAACTTTGAACATTACATTCATTCACTTCTTTCTCTTGCTTCGTTTCTTGATCAACACGGTCTTCTAACCTTGGTTCAATCTTCCCCTGTCGGATCTCTATCTTTATTGTTTCTCTAATCACCATAAGGTCACTAAAACTGTCCCTCGAATTCGCTAGCATTTTTTCAAAAAAAAGGATATGGAAGTGTTTGATAAAACATGAGAGATATTTCTTCCTCTGTCATGGGAGGTTGTACCTGGGTTGCTATTCCTCGCCACCTCAATGCATAGTCTTTAAAGCTTTCACTGATCTTCATATTCACGTTCTGCAGAAAATGGCAATCTGGAGCCACGTCTATAACATACTTGTATTACCCTAAAATACTTTGGCCAAATCAACCCATGATCGAATCTGCTCTTGACTTAATCTGTTGTACCACACTATAGTAGATCCAACCAGGCTATCATGAAAATAATGGATCGACAATTTATCATCATCCAAATGTCCTTCCATTTTTCTACAGAACATTGCCAAGTGGATTTTAGGACAGCTAGAACCGTCATATTTCTCAGAAATGGGGACCTTAAACTCGGGTGGAATAACCAAATTAGAGACTAAACAGAATTCTCTTGCATCAAATTTGAGATCACCAACGCCTTTTCCTACCTTGATCTTTTCCTCAAGTCTTGCATATCTATCTTTTAACTGCTTGAGTCTTAGTCCTGGGATGATAGACTTCACAGAACCTATCTTTGCATTCAAGTTAGATGCCACGGGGTAAATTGTCAAACATGGTATAGAAGTGTGGTTCTTTGCATTTTGTTGAGGCTCGGTCATCCATTCTTGTAACCCCTCTTGAGCTTGTTCAATTCCTTCCATGTCTTCATCCATGATAATAGATTTCCAAACTTCCACTGATTCCCATATTGTTGCCATCGAAATCCCAACAGCTTCAGATCATGAATGTTAATGCAATGCTATTAAATGATAATGTTATATTGATAAATATACAATGCACGAATGTATGAATGCATAAGGTATTGATTCCAAAAGTGATCGTCATAGAGAAACTTTCATTGAGATAAAAAGGTTCAATACATCGGATATCAGATACTATAAATATTGGTGAGCTCTAACTCCTAACCTCCTAACTTCCTCTAAGAGCCAGATCAGCTTCCCTCTGTGATCTAATGTTGGATCAATATTCTGACTCAGTGTCATCGCTACATCAACTAGGTCTGCCAGGCCACGTCACTTTCCATGCTTGAGTAACAGCATATTTCATGTCATTGTCCCTTTTCTGTATCTTCATTCTTGATCTCTGAAATTTGACATACTGCTTCTTCTCACTTTCTTCACAGTCTTTCTTAACATCATCAACAAGATCTTTGTACATCAGCGTAAGATTACGATATTCATCTACCTTCTTCTTTAATGCTTCTTTTTCAGCTTGACTGGCATTCATCTTGATAACACCATCCTAATACATCTGTATGTACTTAGTCATCATCTCGCTCTTAGCTTGACTAACCCTTAAATCATCCATGAAAGTATTGCGTTGTAGTTCCATTGCCTGTAGATCACACGAGAGCGTATTCACTCAATTTTCATTTGCCATAAAGCTCTTTTTCCAGTATCCAGTTTCACACTTCAATTCTTTGATTCATTTCATTGACTGCCCCAGATTCATACCCAAACCAGCATTCTTGAGCATCGAACGAAGTTCTTGATGATCGAGTTGCAAACTTTTCAACTCCTTATTCAACTCATCTATCTATTTCCTTAATTTGCTTATTTGAGCCTTATATTCAAACTGTTGCCCCTCTTTCTGGGTATTTCCATCTTGATTCTCCCACTTAATTGTTGAATCAAGTTGGCTTTCTGTCCCAAATTTCCATTTCCCATATTCTAAAAGAACTTGAACTCGACGTTTGAATGCAATGCAATTTTCAATAGAATGTCTTCGAATTCCATCATGATATTCACAGTGAGCATTGACATCATACCAGTTTGGATAAGGAGGTTGATGGGTGTAAGGAAAAGTGGGGTTACCAATCGGGCCTTCAACAATAGAGGATACAGTCCTTTGTATGAAATAGGAATTGGATCAAAATGATGTTTATGATCTCCTATCTTCTGATAATCAGTTGAAGGGGTTCTACAATCTGAACTTTGTCCTGGATAGTTAATTGACCTCGATGGTTGAGCTTTCCTTCACTTTTGCGTCTACAGGTATTCTGTTAATTGTCAAGCCTTTGCGAAATTTGGGTTTTCCATTTTCAAAACTCAACATACCTCCTCTGATGAGATTTCCAACCTTGATCTTCAAAGCTTCACAATTCTCAGTAGTATGTGTAGACACTAATTTTGTTTGGGTTAAATTAATTGCTCGAAATAAAATAAATCCACATTACCTTTTTTTAAATACCCAAAAACCTTACCTTATACCCTAAGCCCAAAATTTCATAGCCCATTATATAATTTTATATAGTAAAAAATATATACAAAAAAAATAAAAATCCCAACTCCTTACTCACCAAGGCTTGGTTCTCATTGGATGAATCAATGCCTCATTCCCATTGGTTAAAAAAACTACTTGGTGACCAAGGTCTTAATTTTCATTGGTTCTTATTTTAAGTGGATAAACCAAAAATACCCTTCATCACTATATAAATATAAATCCCATGAACCCTAAAAAAGGAAACCTATTTTTTCTTTGGATTTTTGGCAGCCAACCCCCCTGTTGTTTTCCTTTTATCTATTTTTCCTTTTTTTAGATCATTTGATTCCCTTATCCACTATAATTTTCCCTAATCGAAATCATTTTCTACCATTATTAAACCCTTGAATCGAATTTCTCAACCCCAACAATAACATGTGGAATTTGGTTGATCGAGCATAAATATTTGGGTTTTTGGTACATTCTTCCATTTTCTTTTCATTTATGTATAATCCTTTTTTATAGTTCAATGAAATGTGGATGATTTTATTGGTAACCTTTGTTGTTTATTTTAGTCTCTTTTTATGTGTTTTATTTTATTTTATTTTTTTGCTTGTGATATGTATGTTATTTCATTTGTTAATGTTATTTAATTTATTATTAGCTTGTTTACTTCATTATCATAATTTCATATTATCTCTTTTATAATATATTTTCTTGTATATAGTATATAATGTATAATTAAGGTATATTTTCTTAAAAGTATATACATGTGGTTTTTCATTTGGGTTTAGTTTAGAAGTTTGGGCCTCTTGGTTTTTTGGGCTTTGGGTTGTTAAGTTAGCTTTAGATTAGTTTAGGAATTAATTTAATTAATTTAGGCCGTGTGCTCATGTAATAGGGGCACGACCCTTAAATTAATTAAGTTAATTCTAGGATTAGTTTTAGAGCCGTAGTTAGTCTTAAGATTCGAATCAATTTAGTGAATTTAAATTTGCATTTGACTTATTGGAGTAAATTTTAAATTCATTAAAATTGGTTGAACACCTCTTAATTATCTTTTAAGATAAAATTGACATGGAAATTAGACTAACATTTTAATTTAAAGCTATGAATAATTAATTTGGCTTATTTTAAATAATGTTCTTGGCTTATTGGAATACTAGTTTAAAATTAATCGAATTAATTATCATATCACAAGATAACTCATATTTTATTAGGGTTCTCTAGCCTTTTAGGATTAATTAATTTAGGGTTAATACTAGAAGCACCTAATTAGTAACTAGATCACTAATTAAATTTCTATAATATGGGTCTTTTAGGTTAGGTCTTGCGTTGGGCCTTTTTGTGTTTATTTTCAAGTCTTTGTTTGACATTCATTTTATTTGTTATCATTTGGCCCATTTAATTTTGCATTAATTAATTTAAATCATAAAAAAGAGATATTTATTAATTCCAAAATTTGTGTTTAACGATCAGAGCTTAAAGGATATTGACCAAATATTTGAATTAATCCTTACCGACTCAAGGTAAAATTAAAACTTAACCAAATCATTACATCATATTTTAAAATGCTTGCATCATATATAAAGATGATGTGCGGGATTCGAACCATAAATTAACACGGAAATCGAGCTTATTCGATGTCAGTTTAATCTATGGTTCGATGTATCGTCAACCTTATTAATTAAATGTCTAATTAATTTGAATTCACCAGTTTGATAAAGCCCGTTCAATTAAGGTTAATTTTCAATTAAGGTCACCAAATTAAATTCTTTTCAAATTCTGACAATTTCCTTCGATTAAAGGCAACAAATATTTTGGTACCGATTTCCGGGCGTGATAGGGGTGCTAATCATTCCTCACACGTAACCAATTCTCGAACCCTTTCAAAATGAATCTCTGGTTTTGTGGTGTCTGGCCTACCTTATCCAAGTGTCCGGTGGTGACTCCAAATTTTCAATCAGTTTTCTAAATAAAAAGAATTTTCAAAAGAAATCCATTTAAACCAAGATTACAAAGAAAGGATTTTTGGGATAACCCGTAGTGCCAAACTTATAATTTTTCAAAAATGGTTTTTTGAAAAAATGTCATTACAGCATGGCGACTCCACTGAGGATCGGGCTTTTTAAAAAAAAACAAAAAGTGAGTTAGGCCAAATAAAATATTTGTTGCTTATTAATGATGGAAAATTTTCGCAATTTCAATTGATTCTAGTAAGGTTGAACCTTTCTTGAAAATGTAACTATAATTGAACGGGCTTTGATAATTGGTGGCCTTTGAATTAATTTTTCATTTAATTTATAAGGAATCACCGACATATGTCTCACCATCTCATCAAGCTCTACACACGAGCTCCATCACTTAAGTGGGAGTGAAACACCACATACCCATGTGAGTAGCCCTCTACGGGTCGGTAATTCACTTCCAAAATCCATGCCTTTTGACACGTGAGCAGCCCTCCACATCATTAGGTCATGTTTTCCCTCGAACCGAAACAAATTCGCAAGCTTGTAATGGGCTAGAATTGAGGTTATTCTTGCCTTAGTAGGTAATAAGATAGGTTTGTATACCCAATTAGAACCGGACTCATGTGTGTGAATTTAAGAAGTCTACCCTTATTAGAGCCATGCGGGTAATCCTAGCGAACTAAAATTCATGCGGTTAGGGTTCTTCCTTTATGTGATTGTCTTTCGTTTATTTTCTTCATATTTATCTCTTCATGTTTTTTTGAATTCATTATCCGTCAGTTGACTAACCCGTTTCTTTGTCTTATCCCTTTCCCTTTGTACCTTTTTGTTTTGCGTACTTTGGCATATCATGAAGAGCACATTGAGTCAGAAATAGTCTGAAATTAAAGACTAGATTAATGAGAGGTTTGGTTCGAAACAATGATGAAAGGAATCATGACGTACAAATATGGTCAGAATAGGAGCATTTACATGACATGACAATGTTTCAGCCAAAGGTTCAAGTCAACAGTGTCAGCCGAAACCTTCGTGAACACAAGAGTTAATGATATGTCCAAGTGGAACTTAGTGTGGAATGATTGGGATTCTGAGGCAATAATTGCTTTCAAAGATGAGTATGGCGACATCTCATATTCACTTAATGTTTCGATCGACCAACTGCCACTTCAAGTAGTGGTAGAGTTTTGGAACTACCGCCTATGGTTGTTTCATGATTGACGACTTTGATTTGACCCTCGTAATTAAGGAGTCTTAAGCCCTTGCAAGAAGATCAGCGAGAACCGTATCTACTCAAAGAACAAAGTTTTCCAGGGCAAGCTCGAAGGTTTCTATGACACTTTGCTATCTTGGGTCGACAATCAAGTCTCGACTTAGAACGAGAAAGAATATTTCGAGCGGGAAGAAATTCTGATTTTAGCTTCGGCACACCTCAAAGACCAAGTTCGGCGGGACCCTTTTCGAAGAGTAAGTCAAGTGTACCAAAGGCCGACATTGGTGCTACTATAATTCACCGCCTACACCACTTGGGGGCAAGAACAAGAATGTGCACATTTGTTAACTCCGATACAAGAGATCGCCCAAAGTTACAATTCCTAGCGAAAGATGTTGTTAAGCTTCTAAAACATGAATAAGGGATTGTTTGGATCTTGGAGAAAATTGTCGACCTAGATACCAGCTTAAGGACCACATATGTAGTGGGTTCCCTTTGATCATAGTAACAAACCAAAGTTCCCATTAACGCAAGTCATTTAACAAGGATATTTGCCGAACTCAGTGTCGCTCTTTGCATTCATTCATATGTCCATAGTAGCATTATTTTGTGTTGCGTTTATTGTTGTTTTCTTGTCTTGTTCAATTCTCTTTGTACATATTCATAGCATTCTTCACATGAAATGTTGATATGAGAACAGTTTAAATTTAAGACCTTTATAATGGGAGAAAGAGTCTTTAATGACGAATTAAAGAATTTCAAAGTTTACGAACACAAGATGAACAAGGCCAACCCAGTTATTGGCAGAAAAGGAACTCAAGTTTCAATTTTACCCTACGTGGAAGCTTTTATTCTTTACTCGTTGTAACGGGACTCGATCTTTGTTGTGAAAAGTTGCTTAATCAGGATGTTCGTCAAATCAATGCTTTTTTGCATTTCAATTGTACCTTTTTGTTTGATTACCTTTAATCATCTATTTCTGCGGTGCATACTACACATTGCACACATTCATTCATGTTTTCATAGTATCATTATTTTGAACGCATTACTATTTTTGACCAAGTGATTTTCATTCATCTTCTCATAATAGCATTGTCTTGTGACCCATTATTATTTTTGTTCAAATAATGCATTCATGCACATTCATTACATCATGTGCACCACTAATCAGGGAAAACATTCACCTTAAAAAGTAGAAGTAAGGAGGGAATAACTTCTGACCAGTTCGACTTCATAAAAATGAATGACTTAGTAGCTAGAATGGATAAGCTTGAACAACTTCAAGAACAATTGGTTTGGAATCAGAATGAGACAATATCCTATGTGAAAATTTTCCAAGAGGAAACAAGGGGACAAATCGATGAACTAAGGGGTATGATGGCCATCATGACCAAAGAGGAGGGTATGAAAGAAGACTTTTTCGTGAAAGAGAAGAGTGAGAGTCGGGATTGTGACTTCATAGCGGAAAGGGTTTTGGCTAATGAGGACCAAACTATCATTATCCAATATGAGGTAGCATGCACCGCTTCGGAGTGCCCTGCCAAATTAGTGTCGGATAAGATCAAAGACTCTCTCTCAAAAATCTTGTCATCACCAGCAAACAAAAAAATAATTGAGTGAGTCACAGAATGAGAAATGTACAATGTTTAATAAGAGGATGAGGATGTTGACTACACTATCTTCTGATTTTTTGTTCCTGCAATCTCATGATTAGCCTTTGATATCTGTGAATCAAAACCCCAATAGCTATCGGTAGGCTTTCAAGGCTCAAGAAAAGAAGAAAGAATGGAATGACGTTAAGTTCACTTCCAGTCCTTTCACTTACCGAGATTTGTATTCCAAGCTGCTACACGCTCGATTGGTGGCACCTTGCTTTGTCAAAGCCCTATCACCTCTATATCCGAGTTGGTTCAGTGAGAAAAACCATTGTGATTACCATGCTAGAACTCAGGGGTATTCCATTGAGAGGTGTGTAAGTTTTAAGCGTAAAGTTCAACATCTCCTAAATATCGGGGTGTAAGAGTTTGAGATGATGAGTCCAGGTCTGAAGATTAATTTTCCAGACATGGCCGATACTATGAAATTAGGAGAATCTCGGGTCGCCGTGATGAAAGAGGTGGATGAGGCAAAGTTGCCAATCTTGGTTTCGAACCCACTTAAAAGGTCCGAAGCAGCCCTAAAAGAGCCCTCAAAGCAACATGCCTTGATAATAGTGATGTCTTCCGAGAAAGCGAACCCTACTTAAGAAAAAAGTGGAAAAGGAAAGCTAAAGCGCATGATGCAAAAGGGAGTGACAAGAGCACAAAGATGTTATTACCGATGACAAATTCAGAGTTGTTACCTCTATTGGTTCAAAATAAACTCTTGAGGCTACCTCCCCCAAAATAGAATGTCTATTTCAATCCCAATGTGCTTGGCAATATGGTTCCATGCGAATATCATCACAGTGACTTTGGCCAAACAACGGAAGAGTACGTGTTTTTGAAGGGCAAGGTCTATGAACTCGTTAAGAACAGAGTGATTTCCTTTGAGAATGGGTGCCCTAAGTTTAAGAAAGAGGTCAAGTTTTTGGGAAAGTTTGAAGCGTCGGGATGAATGACCAATGTTGCAAAGGTCAAGGATTTCTAGGGCATCCTATCCATGGTTTATTGTTTTTGCTTTATCTATTTTTCTATGCATGTTAACTTTGCTTTTGTTTACTCGAAGGTAGTAGTAGTGATCTTTTGTGAATATTCATGTTATGTTTGCTTTTGCCATTTCAATGAAAGGATGCTCTTTTCTTAAAAGTGTATATGTATACATTCTTTCGTACCTTCGTAGATCCCCAGATATCACGTGCATGATGCGGCTTGATTCTAATGAAAGAGATCAATTGAATGTCGTGATAACGATGAAGCGTGATTCCCTCTAGTTTGCTTTGTCGGTAAAGCAAGAGAAGCAAGATCACTACTCTTTCGATGATGTTTGATGTTAACGAAATCTCCTAGCAAACCCAAATGGATTTCTTGAATATGCCTAAAATGAAAAATAAAAATAGAATAAAATGAATTGATTTAACTTTCAAAGCCTGGTAATAGGCATTTTTCAAACAATTACTTCAAAGCCTAGCAATAGGCATTAACCAAAAAGCATTCCAATGTTCGAAACCTGGTAATAGGCATTTTCGGATACGAGTGCGGAATTTTAGGGGCACTCCGCAGAAGCCCGAAACTCCTCGCTTCATGAGTGATGGTAATATTTTCAAAATTGTGACTATGTCGAGTAACTTGGGGTATTGTTGTATGCTCCATCATTATCCTCGAGACAAAGGATTGTGACGATATGAATTCCCCTAAGAAAAAGGAAATGAATGAACAAATTGAACAATCCCCGAAGCATCCTGATGGAGCTGTGGGAGGAGAACAAATCCAATAAGGAGCAATGCTCCGCCTGTTCAATACCCTAGCGTCAGAGATGAATCATTGAAGACACTAACACAATTTTGATTACAATCAGAAGCATATACTTACACTTAAGAATTCCTAAATTGACATTATCTGCGTTCCATGGGCTATATAAAAGTCAGAAAGCTTAAAACTTTGTTAATGGAGAAGGATAATGAGAACTAGAAGGAGTAGTTTTCGAACGGATCAAGAAAGAACCCTAATCATGAGGATGAACCGAGCAATCTGGGAGGAATTTTACTACTATGAGTATTGCCACAACATTCAAAGGCAAACTGCTAATCACCGGAAAGGTTGAATCTAAAACGCTCTTACATTTGATATCCGGGCATTCTATTCTTCTTCATTAGTTTTGATTTTGTATATTAACCCAAGAAGCATCCTTTGTTGAAATGTTGATTAGCAAGCCAGTGTAACAAAAAGAGAAAAGAGATAGAAAAAATAAAAAGGAAAGAAAAGAGAAGAAAAAGAGAGAAATAGAAAATAATAAGGTCTCCGTGTTTTAGAATGGAGTTTAGGGCGCAATGCCAGATGTGCATATGATTGACCTGATACAAACCTGGAAGCAGTCCTGAAAAGAATAACAGTAGGTCGTAGTATGCTACACGATTCAGAGACTTAAAGTGAGTATCTACCATAAAACCTTGGTCGGCCCAGAAAAATAAGGATTGAATTCTATACGAAATTTAGACAATCATGGGGCATGTTTTCAGCCAAACATTGAGATGGAAGAAGGGCCATACCAAAGAACCATGGAAAAATGACCGTCGAACCCAAAGAAGAGATAAAGTACTACTAAGATCAGTAAAAAGGGGCATCTTAAGAAATGCCTTAACTCAGCCGACCGACGTTGGTCAGAAGTTAACCTAAGTGCAAGGCGACGATCTATCAAGCGAGTGAGGTATGCTTACATCAGCTTACAGCGAAACAAGTTACGAAAGTTGAAGCAGATCTAGAAGGGATGGGATCGACGATTGACGGTTCTGCGAGAATTATAGTGACATTGCAAGCTTGATGTATGTCATAATTAATCGACTTTCATTCCGATCCATCTTTCAATTTTGGAATCCTACTTTCTATTGCTTCATTTTTAACAGGGAAGACTCGATGTCCATGGTTGAGGAGTATTCTGCCTTGCTTAATCAAAAGAATAGTCATAAGGGCTGGGTTTGCACTAAGCCGTTGAAGTTCCATGATTCCCCTTTGACGCTTAAAACCTTTGCCAAAATGAGTAAAGATTGGGGGAAATGTTTGATTCAGAATCGCCAAGGTAATACCTCCCTTTCATGGGAACATACCAACACACTCAGATGTGGACATGGAGCTTCAGTTCAAGGGTCTACATGATTGACCATCATATTTTGAATAAGGTTCAGAATAATAGAGATTGAAAGCAAGAATAATTTGGAAGTCTAGGGGGAAAGCATTCACCCTAATGCCGAGAATAAAGAAGACTCGTCATGAAGAGTCAATGAAGAGAAAATAACGAAGCCTAAGTTGAGAGGGCCAATGTTTCGAAGGCGGACTCAAGGAAGTGACAGATTTTAGCCAAATTAGATTTGGCCAACAATATCCTTTCAAGATAAGGTACAAGTGAAGATTTAGTGAAGACAGAAAGCCCGCGGAAGTTAAAGGTGATCAACCGGAAGGCGAGAATTTCTCCCCAGCATCTCTAAAAAATGACTCCACTCATGCATCACATTTAGTTAGACATCCATAGGATAGGATCATGTTAACTCATATCATCAAATCATTTTTTATTGTTTTGACAGATTTGAGGAATTGAGAAAATTTTGACCTGAAGCTTTTCATTTTGAAAGGTAGATCTTAGTGGAGATAAAGAGTCTCTAATGAAGAGAACGCGCCTAACAAAAATTCAAGGAATTTCTGATGAGAATGATTCACTTATCAAAGAGAGCGAGTTGACCATAACGAAAAAGCTTGAGAAGAACTGTTCAGACATCAATCTTGATAGAAAGATGAGAACCTCAATAACTTGTTTGTAGTTGAGAAGAACAACTCCAGACTCCGAATTCTGTTAGAGAATCCAAGAAATTTGTAGTGAGAAAAGCTTTAAGCTTTGTCGACCAATTTATTTCCCGCTAAAACTTTCGAGCCAACAGTAAACCATTCGAGGGTGATGCTAAGCTACCCACGCAACAGAAATCGGGGAATAAAGAAATTCGTAGTCTCAGACACGGAAAAGCGAAAAGTTTCGAAAGAATCGACGATCTTAAGGCCATAGTCAGGGAGGCAAGATAAAATTAGCACTTTTTTCAGACATTAAAGGAATCTGCCAAAACTAAGACGGGATGACATTAGGTACGAAATTGGCAAAATCTATCAAGAAATGACAATGAATGTTTCTCATCCAAGGGACTAGAGGCAAAAACCTGTACGGACGCCTGAAAAGAAAAAAAGAGAAAAGGAAAGAAAAAGAAGAAAAGGGAGAAAAGGATAGAAGATAACGAAAAAAAGAAGAAGAAAGAAAGAAAAGAGAAAAGAGAAAGAAGAAAAATGAGAGAGAAAAAGGAATGAATGAGAGATAAAGGAGAAAATAAAGAAAATAAAGAAAAGAGAGAAGAGAACGAAAAGAGGAAGAGAAAAAGAAAAAAGAAAAGCAAGTCTAAAGTGAGAACTTGAAAAGGATTTCAAAGCCAGAGGTTCTATATAGGAAGAACCCGAAGCTCCAGGATTTCAACGCCAAAGGTTCTATATAGGAAGAACCCAAACCTCAAAGATTTCAGGCGAAGGATTTCAAACTCGCCGTGTTAGAGTTTTCGAACGAATGAGGTAGATACTCAAAGTTTGGAGTTTTCAGAGCGAATGAGGCAGATACTCAGAGCACAAAAATTTTAGGCGAAGGATTTCAAACTCGCCACAGATGAAATTAAAATAGAATAGATGAAATTAAAATAGAATAGATGAAATTAAAATAGAATAGATGAAATTAAAATAGAATAGATGAAATTAAAATAGAATAGATGAAATTAAAATAGAATAGATGAAATTAAAATAGAATAGATGAAATTAAAATAGAATAGATGAAATTAAAATAGAATAGATGAAATTAAAATAGAATAGATGAAATTAAAATAGAATAGATGAAATTAAAATAGAATAGATGAAATTAAAATAGAATAGATGAAATTAAAATAGAATAGATGAAATTAAAATAGAATAGATGAAATTAAAATAGAATAGATGAAATTAAAATAGAATAGATGAAATTAAAATAGAATAGATGAAATTAAAATAGAATAGATGAAATTAAAATAGAATAGATGAAATTAAAATAGAATAGATGAAATTAAAATAGAATAGATGAAATTAAAATAGAATAGATGAAATTAAAATAGAATAGATGAAATTAAAATAGAATAGATGAAATTAAAATAGAATAGATGAAATTAAAATAGAATAGATGAAATTAAAATAGAATAGATGAAATTAAAATAGAATAGATGAAATTAAAATAGAATAGATGAAATTAAAATAGAATAGATGAAATTAAAATAGAATAGATGAAATTAAAATAGAATAGATGAAATTAAAATAGAATAGATGAAATTAAAATAGAATAGATGAAATTAAAATAGAATAGATGAAATTAAAATAGAATAGATGAAATTAAAATAGAATAGATGAAATTAAAATAGAATAGATGAAATTAAAATAGAATAGATGAAATTAAAATAGAATAGATGAAATTAAAATAGAATAGATGAAATTAAAATAGAATAGATGAAATTAAAATAGAATAGATGAAATTAAAATAGAATAGATGAAATTAAAATAGAATAGATGAAATTAAAATAGAATAGATGAAATTAAAATAGAATAGATGAAATTAAAATAGAATAGATGAAATTAAAATAGAATAGATGAAATTAAAATAGAATAGATGAAATTAAAATAGAATAGATGAAATTAAAATAGAATAGATGAAATTAAAATAGAATAGATGAAATTAAAATAGAATAGATGAAATTAAAATAGAATAGATGAAATTAAAATAGAATAGATGAAATTAAAATAGAATAGATGAAATTAAAATAGAATAGATGAAATTAAAATAGAATAGATGAAATTAAAATAGAATAGATGAAATTAAAATAGAATAGATGAAATTAAAATAGAATAGATGAAATTAAAATAGAATAGATGAAATTAAAATAGAATAGATGAAATTAAAATAGAATAGATGAAATTAAAATAGAATAGATGAAATTAAAATAGAATAGATGAAATTAAAATAGAATAGATGAAATTAAAATAGAATAGATGAAATTAAAATAGAATAGATGAAATTAAAATAGAATAGATGAAATTAAAATAGAATAGATGAAATTAAAATAGAATAGATGAAATTAAAATAGAATAGATGAAATTAAAATAGAATAGATGAAATTAAAATAGAATAGATGAAATTAAAATAGAATAGATGAAATTAAAATAGAATAGATGAAATTAAAATAGAATAGATGAAATTAAAATAGAATAGATGAAATTAAAATAGAATAGATGAAATTAAAATAGAATAGATGAAATTAAAATAGAATAGATGAAATTAAAATAGAATAGATGAAATTAAAATAGAATAGATGAAATTAAAATAGAATAGATGAAATTAAAATAGAATAGATGAAATTAAAATAGAATAGATGAAATTAAAATAGAATAGATGAAATTAAAATAGAATAGATGAAATTAAAATAGAATAGATGAAATTAAAATAGAATAGATGAAATTAAAATAGAATAGATGAAATTAAAATAGAATAGATGAAATTAAAATAGAATAGATGAAATTAAAATAGAATAGATGAAATTAAAATAGAATAGATGAAATTAAAATAGAATAGATGAAATTAAAATAGAATAAGAAAGAGAAAGAGAGAAAGAAAAAGAAAAAAGAAAAAAGAAAAAAGAAAAAAAGGAAAAGGAAAAAGAAAAAATAAAATCAATCAAAGTGAAAACCCAAAAGGGCGCTTGAGAAAAGCAAACCTAAAGTGAAAACCTGCAAAGGCACTTCAGAACAAAAGATTCGAAAGTTCGAAAGGAAAAAACTAATGGTTGGACCCGAATATGATATAAGTATCGTCGCTGCAAAGATCAAGAAAAAGAATGAAGTAAAGAGAAGGTCGAGAAAGATTGACCATGAAAGTGAAGGCGTTTAAACAACATTTAGTTTTCACAATTAATGCATCATACTTAGTTAAACATCCTTGAGCTAGGAGCATGCTAACTCATTCCATCATAGCGTTTCATCTTTTATAGGCATTTAAAGGTTAGACTGGGTACTTCCTAAGAAGATGAGTAAACAACAAATTGAAAACACGAAAGAGATTACGAGCGAGAAATTTCAAACTCACAATATCAAGATTACAAGAACGAAAAGAGGCAAATACTCGTAGATCAAGGATTTCAAGCGATAAATTTCAAACTCGCTTGAAATTAAAATAGAATAGATGAAATTAAAATAGAGTAAATATGCCAGGTTATCGTGAGTTGAGGTGTGATAACCGATTGGATCATCTTGGTAAAAGAGTGCAAGGGCAACTCAGTTGCCGTGGCAACTTGCACAGCGGGGAGAACCTTGATTGATGTTGAAAAGGGAGAACTCAGAATGAGGGTGAATGACCAGCAAGTTAAACTAAATGTGTTCCAAACACTAAGGCATACCGATGATCCAGAAGAATGCCAACTTTTTCATGCCACGGCAGAGTTTAACTTCAACGAGGAATTTAGTTGCCTCGGCAACTACTTTGCCGATCAAGAGGAACCTGAGGAGTATGAAGAACCGGTCGATGATGAACAACAAGAAGAGGCAAATTGGCTAGTCAATCGACCAGGTACATACTTTGAACCACTGGATTACTCAGGTAAGGAAGGTAAACTTGAAAAACCCTCTATTGAACAACCACCGATTCTTGAGCTGAAACAATTGCCAGAGCAAATAAAATATGCATACTTAGGAACCGATAATACATTGTCTGTAATAATTTCTTCTAAGTTACAGCCTGAGCAGGAAAAGAAGCTGATCAAGATGCTGAAGCTACACAAAAAGGCAATAGGGTGGACAATTGCTGACTTGAAGGGAATTAGCCCAGCAGTATGCATGCACAAGATTTTATTGGAAGATGATCACAAACCTTCAATTGAGGCCCAGAGGAGACTGAATCATGCCATAAAAGGGGTTGTAATGAAAGAAATCATCAAGTGGCTTGACGCCGGCATTATATACCCTATCTCTGATAGTACATGGGTAAGTCCGGTAAAATGCGTACCGAAAGAGGAAGGTATAACGGTGGTAAGTAATGAAAACAATGAACTCATTCCAACCAGGACTGTGACCGGTTGGAGGGTTTGTATGGATTATCGAAAGCTAAACAAAGCCACTAGGAAATATCACTTCTCATTACCCTTTATTGATCAAATGCTTGACCGTCTTGCAGGTAAACCCTTTTATTGTTTTCTTGATGGTTATTCAGGTTACAATCAAATTGCCATAGCACCAGAAGATCAAGAAAAGACAACCTTTACATGCCCATACGGTACTTATGCGTTCCGAAGGATGCCGTTCGGATTGTGTAACGCCCCGGCAACCTTCCAAATATGCATGATGGCACTCTTTTTAGACATGGTCGAAGACTTCCTTGAGATCTTCATGGATGATTTTTCTGTTTTTGGTAATGACTTCGATAGCTGTCTCGGCAATTTAGAGAAGGTGTTGGCAAGATGTGAAGAAACTGATTTAGTCCTCAATTGGGAGAAAAGCCATTTTATGGTAGATGAAGGAATAGTGCTCGGCCAAAAGATTTCATCCAAGGGAATTGAAGTAGACAAAGCCAAGGTGGACGTGATCGAGAGATTACCCCCACCAAGTTCGGTTAAAGGAATTCGAAGCTTTCTTGGACATGCAGGTTTTTACATGAGGTTTATTCATATTTTTTTCTAAAATCACTAAAACCTTGTGCAATTTGCTTGAACAGGATAAAGTCTTCAATTTTTGATGATTCTTGCACCCAAGCATTCGAAACCCTAAAGGAAAAGCTTGCCTCAGCACCCATTGTCGTTCCACCAGATTGGACGCTACCTTTTGAGCTCATGTGTGATGCAAGTGATTTTGCGGTAGGAGCAGTCCTAGGCCAACACACAGGTAAGACCTTCCATGTGATATACTACGCTAGTAAAACTCTTAATAGTGCTCAAGTGAATTACACAACAACGGAGAAAGAGTTACTAGCTGTAGTTTTCGCATTTGACAAGTTCCGATCCTATTTGATTGGTACAAAGGTAATTGTTCATACGAACCATTCGGCAATCAAATATCTATTTGCTAAAAAGGATGCCAAACCTCGTTTGATTCGTTGGATATTACTTTTACAAGAATTTGATATTGAAATTAAGCACAGGAAAGGAACAGAAAATCAAGTGGCCGATCACTTATCACGTTTGGAACGCAATAGGGAGGAGGACGCGGATCTAGAGATATGCGATGCATTCCCGGATGAACAACTTTTAGTTGCCTTGACAACCATGGACGTGCATGCCTCGGTAACCCTCGACGCCTCGGCAACCATGGACGTGCATACCTTGGCAACCCTCGACGCCTTGGCAACCATGGATGCACACGCCTCGACAACTCTCAACGCTGTAGCAGCCCTTGACGCGCACGCCTCGGTAATTTTGGGAGCAGTCGCCACAGCAGCACATGCCTCGGCAATACCCTGGTACGCGAATTTAGTTAATTTCCTTGTTTGTGGTATTTTACCTTATGGCATTACTCACCAAGGGAAGAAGCGGTTCTGCCATGATGCTAAGCATTACTTATGGGACGAGCCTCTTTTGTTTAAACAATGCGCAAATCAGGTTATATGTCGATGTGTCCCTGAAGAAGAGCAACAGAATGTACTCCGGCAATGCCATTCTTCACCCTATGGAGGACATTTTGGAAGAACTCGTACCGCGGCCAAAGTTTTGCAATCCGGTTTGTATTGGCCAACATTGTACAAAGATGCCCAAGACTTTTACAAGCAATGTGATCGTTGCCAGAGAACGGGCAATATTTCTAGACGACATGAGATGCCACTCCAAAACATCATCGAGGTACAATTGTTCGATGTGTGGGGGATCGATTTTATGGGACCTTTCTCATCTTCATTATGCAACCTCTACATTCTACTTGCCGTTGACTACGTGTCTAAATGGGTGGAGGCAGCTGCAGTTACCAACAACGATTCCAAGACCGTGCAACGATTCTTGCAGAAAAACATATTTACACGGTTTGGGATGCCGAGAGCAATTATCAGTGACGAAGGCAAGCATTTTGACAACAGACTAATTGCCAAGATGTTGCAACGCTTCGGCATATCACACAAGATCGCCACGGCATATCACCCACAAATCAACGGGCAAGCAGAAATTTCCAACCGGGAATTAAAGGGTATACTCGAGAAAGTTGTAAATCCCTCTAGGAATGATTGGTTATTAAGACTAGATGACGCACTTTGGGCATATCACACTGCATTCAAAACACCTTTAGGTATGTCCCCCTTCCGACTTGTCTATGGCAAGACATGCCATCTACCGGTGGAAATCGAGCACAAGGCATACTGGGCAATCAAGACCGTGAATATGGATTGGGAAAGTGCCGGACAAAAGCGTTTGTTGGACCTCAACGAGATAGAAGAATTTCGTGCACTCACCTATAACAATGCACGAATCTACAAGGAGAAAACAAAACGATGGCATGACAAAAAACTATTGCCGCGGCAATTCATGCCAGGGCAACTAGTTCTCCTATTCAATTCTCGGCTAAAACTTTTTCCAGGAAAGCTGAAATCAAGATGGTCGGGACCATTCGAAGTCGTCAAACCATTCTCCCATGGTGTTGTGATAATCAAGTCCATCTCTGACAACCATGAATTCAAAGTTAATGGACAAAGATTGAAGCACTACAATGGTGCCCATGTGGAACGTAACAAAGAAGTGGTCAACTTAGGAGATGCATGAGCATGCTCTCCTTTCAATATTTTCTTTTTATTTTTAGGAGATATTTTATTTTTCTTCATTATCTTTAGTTTCCAGGTTTTCTTTTCCACAACAAGACTCACAACCACCATGCTAAGGAAATTTACTGCCGACTACTTGCCACGGCAACCACAAAAGATGATGCCGCGGCAACCTACATCGTGCCTGCACAAGCTGACGCCATGGCAACCAACCCTGAATATGCCACGGCAACCAAAGCTAAAGACATTCCGACAACCACTGCAAAAGCCAAAGGTAAAACACCTATGCCCTAATCAACTCCTACGGAATCATTTTCTGATTTTTCAGATTCGGACGAGTCCTCCATTGCACCAACAAAAACCGCACCAATTGAATCCTCCAAGCGAAAAGCCAATGACATTGATGAAGAGGACGATGAGGACAACCCCGTACGAGGATCGATTCCACCACCGGCAACAAGAAAACAACCATCGCGTTCAAGTAAGAGAATCAAGACACCGACAAAAAGGAAACTAACCATCTACGATGACGAACTCTCGGAGTAAGTCCTCGTATGCATTTTATTTTTTGTTATTTTATTTTCCTTTAATGCATGCATTGAGGACAATGCCTCACTCGAGTTTGGGGGGGATTGTTATTAGTAGTTACCATATTTAGTTACATTCATCTTAAGTATTACATTTAGGATACATAAATTGCTTGCCATGCCTTTAGTTGGAACAAGAATTGCCTAGATTTGATGAATATCCGATGATGACTATGCCAATGCACTTAATTGATAGAATTTTTATTCTAGGATAACCATGGAAAAACTTAGAATTTTTCTATGATGCTAAATTTGATGAAACACTGTTGTGGTTTGATTGATTTAAGGAATTCTAGTGAACTTAAGTTGATAATTAACAAATTGGGGGATTAGAATAAAAATTGGATGAATGCTGGAGGTGCCTGAAATTGGCTCTAGCATGTGCTAAAAAAATTGATCACTAGAGGTGCCCGAAACTGGCTCTAGTATGTGCTAAAAAAATTGATCGCTAGAGGTGCCCGAAACCGGCTCTAGTCGATTAAAACTAAAAACAAAACACTAGAGGTGCCCAAAACTGGCTCTAGTTAAAACATGTTAAAAAGAACCCAATGAAGTAATTTGAAAACCTCTTGTTTGCATAGAATCCGAAAAATCAACTTGCACACAACTCCGCACACACTCACAAACATTATAGTTTGATTCCTAGTAACTCCTAAGTTTTCCAAAAAATGAAAAGCCAATCATACTTTGTGCCCCGGTTATGAGAATTGAAATCAAGTTCAAAGCTAAGTTTGTGAAAATTGAAGTCTTGGCAGGTAATTATTAGTTTGCATTGCTTGAGGACAAGCAATAGTTCAAGTTTGGGGGTGTGATAAGTGTTCAAAAGTACTATTTTTCTTACCCTTTTTACTCACATTATTGTTAGACTTAGGCTCATATTAGTTGCATAATTAGCCATTCATGCATTAATCCATGTTTCCTTCCATCGTTGAGCTTGATTACATAACTTGGTAGTTTTTGTGGGAAAAGATGCTGCTTTGGTATGTTTTGTGTGTATGTACAGGATCACTTGCCAAAGCAAGACTAGAGCTAGTTGTCAGGGCAATGCATGAAGGAGATGCCGAGCTAGTTGCCAGGGCAATGCATGAAGGAGACGCCGAGCCAGTTGCCAGGGCAATTGTCGACAAAGAATAAGGTGATATGGTAGTCGAAATTGATGACCAGACAAGCCCAAGATGACGTGGAGCAAAGCTAAATCCCAAAGGAATTTGATTTCCATGAAGAGATTAAAGAAGAATTAAATTCCAAGAAGATAGGAGAAGTTCTAGTAGGAATATAATTATAATAAAAAATTATATTCTTTAAAGATAATTTAATTCCAACTTAACTTCCTCCTCAAAGGACTTTGACCTATCCCTATAAATTAGAGACCATATCGTCAACTTGGAGGAGAGCAAGAAGAGGGAAAATTTCAACAACCCCATAGGGCAAGAAGAGAGAAATTTCGACAAGAGAGCAAGGGGAGAGAGTTCGATTTCTTCTTCTTCTTCTTTGCTTCCATTAGATTCATGGTTTGGGGATTATTCTTTGTATATCTTTTGAACCCAACCATGAACTAACTTGATTGGTTGGGGTATTGTGTTTTGTTGTGAGAAACAATTGGATTTTGTTTAGGTAATAAGAGTTTGCACTTTTCTATTCAAGGTTTACTCATTCTTGGCTTTTATTCTTGTTTGCGAGTGAATTGGGAGAGGATCTCGTAACTTCATCTATTTATCTAATATCGGGAGAGTTAGATTCATGAAACGAATGAGTATGGTCTTTATTCAATCTATTGATGGTGAAGATTAATCCGGCTTAGGAATAAGTTAAGGATTTCAACGGCTAAGAGGAGCGCAAGATTGGTTGTTGTTCACCCTTGATTCACGCAGGGATGTATTATCAAGGTATGCACAAGTAGCTAGAGTTTCGACTTAGGGATAAGAAGAAACCATTGAAGATCGCTCTGCCGAACCTTGAAGTTGCTGCCCAGACGCCCAAGTAGTTGCCCAGCTAGTCACCCAGGCAACCATCAATTAGTTGCCAAGGCAACCCCGCTGTGCAAGTTGCCACGGCAACTGAGTTGCCCTTGCACTCTTTTACCAAGATGATCCAATCGGTTATCACACCTCAACTCACGATAACTTGGCCTATTTACTCTATTTTAATTTCATCTATTCTTTTAGTTTATTGCTCTTAGTTTAATCGTTAATTAAAACCTCTATTATCAATTGTGTTTTTATTTTCACAGTGCAGTAACTTAAGCAAAGTGGCCCAAACCAATCCCTGTGGAGACGATACTCGATACTCGTATCACTTTATTACTTGTGACGTGTATACTTGCACATTTGCGTAGCACTTATTACACGCAACAGTAATCACTAATTTTTATCCATATTTTAGTATTTATTTAATCATCATCGTCGTAGTCGTCATCATCATCGTCATCATCATCATTATTATTATAAAGTGAATTTGAAAGCCCAAAACAATATTAAATAAATAGCTCATGTATTTATTTTCAATTCATTAAGTCCATTTACAAAACTTCAAAGCCTAAAAATATAAATAGAAAAGGGCATGTTAGGCGCAAACCCTAATACCCTAATCTATTTTGTTATTGGCACAGTCGTATATCCACCGTCAGATTATTCCAGATCTGACGGTCCAAATCAAACCATGGAGACTGTTTGAGTGTCGCATGGAATGCACACCCCTGGCCAGATGATGTCTCAGCTACTCATGCGCCGCACGCGCGTCTGTTGCTCTCCCCGTTTCAACTTCTCCCTTTGGTCCCCTCCTCCTCTCGTTCAGCCACGACGTGCAAGAGAGCACAAAGGACGGCGTCAGAGAGGTTCGTCTACTGTTGCGCTGCGCCCGGTTCCCCTCATCCCCTCAAGCCGTTAATAACATGCAAAAATCAAGAGCAAATTAGGAGACGAGCCAACAATTTCAGAGAAATGCAACGAAATAGCATATTGGTAGAAGGTAACCAATAGGATTATTAGGATTTTATTTTCTATTTTTCTAAATACATGTATAATTAGGGTATATGTACAAAAACCCTAGCATTTTGTAAAGAGGGATCGACTCTGGAAATTAGGGCAATAGAACATAAGCAAAAGTTCAGAGGTACCTTCTCTCCTTTCTTTCCATTTCAAATCATTATACACAAAATAGAACTAGGGTCTTGGTTTTACCTTTTTTGGTTCGTCTCCCTCGCGTCGTTTGCTCTCCCTTGCCGGTAACAAGCCTATTGACCTCCCCAAGGTCATGCGTGGTGAATCGGTGAAGAGACAGACATGCAAAAAAGGGGTTTTGGGTTCTTAGTTTTCAAAAAAGGGTTTTTGTTATGGTATTTCAAAAAGAGGCTTTTGGGTTCTGATTTCACCAAAACATAAAAGATTTCATCGTTTTTTAAAAAAGAACCAGGTTGGATCTGGTTTTATATGAGAAAAAGAAGAGTTTGGGCCTTATTTGGGGTTTACAGTCGCCGGCGAGCGACGGCCAACATGGCGAAGAGCTGTGGTTTTTAGGTTTTGGCCTCTGATAAGCGGCGGTTTCTGGGTTCAAGGATGAACACATGGCGGTGTTCATCCTGGGTTTTAAATGAAATGAGAGAAAAAAGAGTGAGCTAAAAAAATTTAAAAGGTTTTCCCGTTTTTGGCAAAAAAAATCGAGTTTATACGTGTTTTAACAAAAACAATTGGGTTAATTCGCGTTTTAAATTCCTCTGCGTTTCCATAATCACGCCCGCGGTCTTTTCGCCTTTTTAAACCAAATTCGTAGTCACTGAAATTTTAAAATCTTTGTCGTTTCGCTCATGTCTTCATGCATTTTATATTTCTTCTCTGCAATTTATTATCTTTTTATTTCAGTCCCTTTATTGTTTATGTTGCCTTTTTACATTGTCATGGTATGTATATGTTTAATATGACCTTGATATATGTACATTATAATAGTATGATATATGTCCTATATAATATATGTTTTTTAGATGATATATATGTTTTATATGTGATACACAATATATACGCGTTAGGTATGTTTTAAAATAGTATATAGTTTATATATATATATATATATCATGTAGCATTTAAATCGGGTTTGTATATATAAATATATGTTTTTTTTAATATGTATTTATATAATCTAGTTTATATAATATTAACTATATAGTTTTTATATTGTATACAATATATGAGTTTCGATATGTATATATATATATATATATATGTTTTTATGTATAGTGACACGAGGCCGTTACTCTCTTCCCAAACGACATGTCTAATAAGATGTGCAGCGCCACCGTTTATATATCACAAGACCTCCCTTTTTCTTTCTGATGTGGGATTAATGATCCCGCCTCTTCTCAGGCGTGACATTCTCCCCCACTCAATCTCGTGACACCCTCGTCGCGAGCTTCCGCTCTCGTGATTGGCCAATTGTCACGGTTATCCACCCTGCCTACCCCACTCATGAGCGCTCGACATGAAATCGAGCAATCAAAGGGTCGTTCTGATACCACTTGTCACAAGGTCATTACTCTCTTCCTACAAGACATGTCTGATAGGATGTGCAGGGCCACCGTTTATATATCTCAAGACCACCCTTTTTCTTTCTAATGTGGGATTAATGATCCCGCCTCTTCTCAGGCGTGACATTCTCCCCCACTCAACCTTGTGACACCCTCGTCACGAGCTTCCGCTCTCGTGATTGGCCAATTGTCACGGTTATCCACCCTGCCTACCCCACTCATGAGCGCTCGACATGAAATCGAGCAATCAAAGGGTCGTTCTGATACCACTTGTCACAAGGTCATTACTCTCTTCCTACAAGACATGTCTGATAGGATGTGCAGGGCCACCGTTTATATATCTCAAGACCACCCTTTTTCTTTCTAATGTGGGATTAATGATCCCGCCTCTTCTCAGGCGTGACATTCTCCCCCACTCAACCTTGTGACACCCTCGTCACGAGCTTCCGCTCTCGTGATTGGCCAATTGTCACGATTGTTCACCCTGCCTACCCCACTCATGGGCGCTCGGCGTGAAATCAGGCAGTCAAAGGGTCGCTCCGATTCCACTTGTCATGAGGCCATTACTCTCTTCCCAAAAGACATGTCTGATAGGATGTGCAGCACCACCGTTTATATATCCCAAGACCTTCATTTTTCTTTCCGATGTGGGATTAATGATCCCGCCTCTTCTCATGTGCCTTTTAAAATAGTATATATATATATATATATAAGTTTTTTTAAAATATGTATTTATATAATCTAGTTTATATAATATTAACTATATAGTTTTTATATTGTATAAAATATGAGTTTAGAGATATATATATATATATATGTATAGCCTATAATATGTAATGTTAATGTAAATATATATGTATATGGCTACTGCCAATATAAGCTATAGTTTTTTTTCATGTATATACATACGTATATATTTATATGTTTCCTTTATATGTATATTATATATTTTATATATGTACATAGATGTTATATTGTATAGTTTGGAATGCCCTATATGTTGTTACTGCCTTGCTCTTTTACTTATGTACATATGTCCGTATGTATGTTTCTTTTATTTGACATATGGATCTTTTATTGAGTATCTTGTTTCATGCTTATTTGTCATGTTGTTATGTTGCATCCGGAATAAAAATTGTGGATGCGGTGCCCTTTTATTCGAGAGTAAACGTGGCTAGTACCAGCCGTAGTAGTGGTGGTCTTTCGTTTATTCTTGAATGACGGAGCCCTTAAAATTTACTCGCACGTATAACCGAATTTTGGTTCTTATTGTTACTTTAACTCGCAAAATCTAAAATTAACAAAGCAGTAATTAATTTGGTACCGATTTTCGGGCGTGGTGGGGGTGCGAAACATTCCCCACTCATAACCGACTCCCGAACTCATTCAAGTCTCTGGTTTTATTTTCGGTGTCTAGTCTACCTAATCTAAATGACCGGTGGCGACTCCAAATTTTTATTCCAAACACGAGTTTTAAAAAAAATTCCCCTTTTAAACAGATATTTTCAAAAAGAGGAAGAGGTTGAATCAAATGAATTTTAAAACGTGGCTACACTCGTTATTCACGTTAATAACTTTCAAGTTAATAACACAGATGCAGAAGGCAGGCTTACGCTTGCAGAAGCTTTGGTATATGCTTGCAACCAAGGTGCCGAAAAGGTAAAACCAAACACCGCAGATGCTTTGGTGTATGCTTATTCTGCATAGATGCTGAGAATTATGTTTTAAGAGTATGTTCACTTTTTTTTCTTCTTCAGATAATTGACCTTGCAACACTAACCTGGGCCTGTATTGTTGCTCTTGGACCATCCATTGCAGGTACATGCATGACATATGAATTCCATAATTCCTGGAAATTAGTGTTTGAAAATTGGTATATATATATATATTAAAACAAGTTTTGGAACTATAACATTTTTGTTACTCTTTAATTGTTATGATCATTTTATGGGTGACAATCAAGTGTGGAGAAATAAGACAAAATCTGAATGTTTTACACATAATCATACATATTTGGCGGGGTTCATAAATGATATTCTTTTGTCACCTTTAGACCTGGCAAACTTAACCCGAGACACGAAAACCGAACCGATTTACCCTAACCGAGACCCGAAATTGACCCGAATATGATGACCCGAAATTTAATCTGAAACTGAAACAAACCGAACCGAACCGAAACCGATCCGAATTTTAGTTGAACCGAAATGGACTCGAACCGATTTTCAACCGAACCGAATAGACCCGAGCCGAATGGACCTGAGCCGAATAGACCCGAACCAAAGGCAACCCGAAATATAGAAAAGATATTAATAGAAATAAATAAAGATAGGAAATGAATAACCGCACAACTCCAAAAAGTTAAATATATTGACTTTATAAATCTATATATAGGGTGTAAAAAGCTGACCGGCCAAAAACTCGATTAAAACCGATCGATCTCTCATTGACCTGAAATTGACCAGAACCAAAATCAACCGAACCAAAAATCAACCGGCCCGAAATGACCAGAATCACAATAGACCCGAACTAAAACCGAACTGAACCGATCTGAAACTGAATTTGAACCGAATAATATCAGACCTAAAATGACCCAAACCGAACCGAAACCGAACCGAATGACCCGTTTGCCACCCTAGTCGCCTTTGAAACATTCAAATATAATTAAATTTTAGTGAACTTACTTTTTCCTTCTTCCCATGGTTAGTTATTGCATGCATCATTTGATTGATTATTACTCGATCAAAAGTTAGCTCGATAAATCCATTTGAAACCTTTTTCTTTTTAGGTGTCTTCGCACCGAGTGATGATCTAGCAAAGTAGGTATTTGAAGCTTCGGAGGTCAGTGGTGAGAAATTTTGGAGGATGCCCCTAGAGGAAAGAAAGCTATTGGGAATCAATGAAATCAGGAGTTGCTGATATGGTAAATACCGGTGGTCGTCAAGGTGGCGCGATCACTGTAGCTTTGTCTTGAAACAGGTATGTGAAGTTTCTTTGACATTTCACCGTCTGTATTCTACACACTCCTCCGAAGGAAACTTGTTGCAGAATTTGATTGTTGAACTATGATTTTGCAGTTTGTCGATGAGAAAGTACAGTGGATGCACATAGACTTGGTCGGTCCTGTCTGGAACGATAAGAAGTGCGTAGCAACTGGATTTGGCATCTCAACTTTGATGGAATGGGTTCTCAAAAGCTCTTCTAAGTGAAAGCTCGGAGCTTGCTTTGGTTGCAAACTAAGGTGGTTGGGTTCTGTGAGGCCTGTTTCAGGAATAAAACATGTTCTGATGAAGGGGAATGAGTGGGAGTGGGAGTGGGAGTGAGATAGTTTCTTTCTTTGATGTTGTTACAGTAAAATTTCGCCTTAAAGCTAAGCTTCATATGTACCGATAAATTTCATTTCTTTTATCATGCTTTATGGTGATTATTATGTCAAATCTCAAGTGAAGAACTTGATAAACATAGGCCTAAAACGTGAATAACGAGAGTTAGATTTAATGAATTTTTTCGAATTATGACTAAATTGATTGAATGTGTAAATCTAAAAGATTAAATATACTATTGTACACAGTTTTATAACAGTCATGGTAAGTACTTAACGGCCGAGTTATCATTTTGTTATAAAACATAAAGTTTAATTGTCATTTTATAACATTCGAAAGTCTGGTTACCGTTTTTGTTTTTTTAACAAAGTTCAATGACCATTTGTAAACTTTACCCTATAATTTAACTTATTTGGACCCGAACCCTTATGCGGTCGCTCCTATTGTACATGTCCCAAACCACCTCTGGACTTGTGACCAAGTTATGCTAGAAAGTAATTGCTCAGTTGTTGCGGATATGCTAAGTATGATCATCTCAGATATTTTCGGGAGTCCTGAATGAAAACTTAAAGTTAAACCTTATAAAACAAAAGCACGTTATATTATTTTGAATAATTAATTTAATAATCTACTAATAAATCATAAAAACATGATTAAACTTTGTCAGACACATTATTTTTATTATTTTGTTAAAAAATATCTTAGATAGAGCTAAAACAATAAGGGTTAACCGCTAATCAACAAGACTGCCCTTGAAAATGAAATCTCAAAACTGTGACGGTAAAAAGTGGAGATCCTGGGCTGGAGTTCATGTTGCACGCCATGGGCCAGGCCTGATGCTGGTTATGAAATCTCGTGACCATTTTCAAGAACTTTGTTCTATTGTTCAAAAGAAGAGTAAAAATATTTAAGGGTTACCAAATTTGCCATTAGGTGATTATACTCTTTTTAGGGTAAATCCGGCCATCATATCCTCTATGTAAATTAACCATGGCCCTTTTACATTGGACATATTGATGCCACTGTAAAGCATTTCCTTCAATACGCACATTATGGTCCTGCTGCATTACCAAATTTGAGGCTCTCCTATCTCAAGGATTGATGGAATCTTTGCACAAAGTGCTCAAGTTGCACAAATATCTTGCTGACCCCACCAGCCCATGGTTATTTCTTTTTGCTAGCAAGTGTTCATCAAATACATCAAAACTAGAATCCATTGAGTGGGTAAAGGATGGTGTTATTTCTCCTAAGTGACTCACATTTGAGCAGAGCATAGTCTGCACGTGTGCGTGAATTTAACCAAATTTAAAATCGGACTAAGATACTACCTTATGGTTGAATTAGAATGATAAATAAATGTACACAAAACTAGGCTTAGTCTGTGACGCAACTTGCAAACCAGATATCATCTTTATAGCCAACGTGCAACTTCCTCTGTGAAGCTCACTTAACGGTGTTGATGAACAACCATCAAGTCAGGGAGGGCCAGAGGTAAAGTAAGGCTTTCAATACACTGTACAACTAATTCACTTACAACAGATTCAGATCAGCATTAAGATGGGGAATTAATATGGAGTTTGATCATAATTAGCCCATAGAATTTCTTTAAATGCAACGGAGAAAGTAAGTTATTGACAAATAGCAGCTACACAAAAATGATGCTAACCTCCGAGGCTCACTCCCACCTTGTCCGAGGGCAGCAACAACTAACTCTCGAGTTCGCTTCGTATCCAATCTTGTGCACACACGAGGGCTTGAATAGTAGTTGGAAGCAATGAGCTCCAGTTATGATCAAGCACTCTTCCCCCAATGTCAAATCTTGATTCTGATGCAACTTTGGATATGGGAATCCCTAGAATATTGCGTGCCATCATGGATAGGATAGGATACCGTGGAGTGTGAACCTTCCACCAATTCAATACGTTGAAATCGGCATTGCGAGGAAACAGTGGTTCCTCCAGGTACTTGTCTATATCAGAATTAGAGCCCTCAGCTTGACAAGTTTCATGAAGGAACTTGTCAAACCCCAACAACCTATCCCTGGAATCTTTTGCATAACTGGGAATACCGCTTGCTTGCCAATCCAGTCCCTGATCAATGGAAGATGCTAGCGGGGAGACAATAGAATGTTCGTTGTAAAGCGATTTAATACACTCAAAAACTTCATCAATAAGCACCGAAGCACTATCGCCATATATTTGTGGGTAGTAATACTCCAAGAGCTTCATTTTGAATCGAGGATCTAACAAAGCTGCAACTGCTAAACCAACATGACACTTATCCCAGTACTCTTCAAACTTCTTTCTCATCTTTAGAGCTAAGGAACAGATATATTTATCGGGATTCTTGCACCATTCAATCAACTGCAAGTGAGTATCACAGATCTCAGGGAAAAATATATTTGCAGTTGGATACTTGCTTCTTGTAAAAACATTAGTAACTTCAACAAACAGTTTCAAGAAGCTAGCAATGGTACTCAGTCTATTCCATTCTAAATCAGATAGGATAAACTTCGTGTTCACGGGGTCATGATCTCGTAGGCAAGAGAAAACTTTCCGGTATTTTAAGGCAACTTCGAGCATAAAATATGTCGAGTCCCATTTCAGTGGGTTATCAATACATAAGCATTTTTTAGTTTCAACCTGAACTTCGTCAGCCAGCTCACTGAATGTGGCATGTGTTGCTTCTGAGCCTTTAACATATCGAATGCTTTCCCTTATTTTCTGGGTAACTTCACAGAGAGCTTCCAAGGCATCTTGAGCCATGCAGTTGAGAAGATCTACAGCACATCGAACATCAAATAATTGACCGTTACAATAAAGGAACCTATTTTGTGACAGCCGATCTCTGATTCTATCAACAATGTTATCACTGGTGAAACTATCAAAAATCATAGAAAACAACCTTCGATCTATATCCCAATCCATCAGACAATTCATTATAACTTCTGAATGCATGTCTACCGTATAAGAGGGATCAATGGTAACAAAATTCAAAATCTTCGTTTTTAAATGCCAATCCTCATCTATATAGTGTGCCGCCAAACTCAGGTATGCAGTAGCACCATCTGAAGCAGTCCACATATCAGCAGATACACTGATCTTTCCAGGCAACTTGTCAAAAATTTCATAAACCTTTTGCTTCTCCTTCACATAGATTTCCATGCAATCAGCTTCAACTTTATTACGTGTCACAAGTTCGAACAAGGGCTGTAGATTCCGGACAAATATCTTGAACCCAGCATGCTCCACCATAGACAACGGATAGTTATGCAATATGATCATGCGAGCAAGATCAAATTGGCTCCTCCTTTGATCCAAGCTATTAGTACCAATGCCAACATGCTCATTTTTAATCTGTTCTTGTTCATATCTACGATTCACAATACTAAGGACTTCATCCTTCTTCTGCTCTTGATCAATAGTTACAAGGGCAAGAGAACCTTCCTTTTTCTTCTCTTTAGCAGAAAAGTATTGAGCTACGCCATGATTAGATCTTCTTTGACACCTAATTAAATGGTTCCTCAAATGCGAGGTTCCACTAGTACTTGATCCACTAAGTTTCTTCTTACAATGCCTACAAATGGCCACAAACGTGTCACCCTTTTTCACTCTATCGAAGTCATTCCAGACAATAGATTTCAATCGGCTTGAATTTACTATGACCGCGTCAGACATATCCATCACATGAACCTAGTAATTTGCAAATATGTGCATATTAGAAACAAACTTAGCACCCTGTATAATTAATGCAATTACCAAGAAAGGAGAAAATAAATTGCAATCATGAAGACCCAAGAAAAAGCCACATTTGTTATAGAAACAAATAATAGAACATATACACAGGATGTCGTAACATTACAAGATCCAAAAAAATTCAAAACTGTTGAATGTTCATAACATTTACAGAGCACATGTTAGCAAAACATCATACATCTATAACGGGAACATAACTATAATTGTGTGTTCACATTTTCCTAGGTCCCATTAAATTAGTAACTAAGTTTTTACACTGGAGGCAATGGCAATTCCTAGGGTTCTTTTACATGCTATTAAAACAAAATCAATCGTCAATAAATGCTGATAATCTAATTCTAAGGTAACAGAGAAGGTACAATGACTGGAGACCTGAAATGCGAGAACCAAGTAACAGTTTATAAATGGTTGCCATATGAAAAAGAATGTTTAAACTTACACAATATTTGCTGGAAAACAAGCATATTCGGTTATCACACAAAATATAATAAAGGGTATAATAACTGTCCTTTTCTTTTATAGGTTTTGATAATGCATATATTATTTAAAGAAGTTCAAAAAAATAAAAATGGTCAGAACTTGCATAGGACACAAGCTACCCAATTTACTGATTTAGTCCAGGAAAAAATTAACTAAACCCCAAGAAATACTCTATAAAGACCAGTGAAGAACAAAACAAATTAACACTTCCTTGAGGCTAACATGAATCATGTTTATCCATTGCAAACAAACCTTAAAAATCAGATAAAGACAAGTTTGTTTTGGTTCGATTACAAGCAGCTATAAGTCCTAGGAATTTGCCTATATGGATGAAATATTTAACAACAGATAAATTGAAAAGAACAAAATTCCGAGGGTAATTTACATTATGGGTTATTAAACTTGATAAGAAAACATAGCATGTATGAAAGATTCAATACCTTTCCTTCCTATAATCTTTTTCTTTTCTTTATTCCCTTAAAATTTTAAAAGAAACCCCATTCTATAAGAACCAGAGTTCTAGAATTTCAAGAATGAATACAATTAACATGCGGTTTAATTTACAGTTTTTGCTGCTTCTAAAATTAACGAAAAGAAACAAAAAAAAAAAAAAACTTCTGGGATTTAGAACTGAATAGAAAAAGCAGCAAATTAATACCCTTTTCAATTTAGAGCAAGAATGCAAGAACCAGAGCCAATTATATTCCCATTTCAAAAATAACATGAAAAACCCCCCGCAAAAATACCATTCATTTTCAACATGATAGCATGCACGAGAAAGGAAAATTAATAAAACAAAAACCAGAAAGCAAGCACATTTCTTTAATAACAAAATCATAAAAATAAGTTCAAAGAAGAATTATACGTGAAATGAAAAGAAAAAGAAAAAGTGTAGAACGTAATACCGGTGCGGACAGAGGATCGGATTGGGTAATATTTGCGGGTATCTGATCGGGTTCCGAGGTGAAGAGGGAACGGAGAGAGGGAAAACGAGAGACAAAATTAGCGGCCGCGAAGAGACCTGGTTTTATTTATCTAACACTGCTTCTATACCTCTTTCAATCCAACGCCCAATATTCTCTTCTATTTATCGGACGGTGAAAAACGGTTAGGAGTGAAAATTACTTATTTTGTCTCGAAAATTTTTAAGCTACATATTATTTTTTAAGGAAAGCTACATAATTATAATTGTACGTACATCAGTACTGATGATAAAATATAATATGATTAATAATTAAACTATATCTATTTTTTTATCGTTCTAATTTAATTAGAAGATAATATTTTAATTCATTTTTAATTTTGAATAAACTATATCTAAATATAATTTAGATGTAATTAAATTTGACTAAAATAAAATTTTAATTAAAAATTAGTGTATGATATCTCTGACTTGAAAAAAATTATTATACTAATTTTTATATTTTTCATGTTATATTTTTAAAGATAAATCTTCACTTTTTTGTAATGCTACATGTAAATAGGTGATGGGTGGTTATATAAAAACTAATTGTGAATGAAAAAATGACGTGAAAAATAAAAATTAATTGGCAAATTTTCAGTAGATGTGGACCATAGATGACGTAGTGAGCCAGATTCATATAATAATTTCTCCCAACTTGTGTTATTGAAATTCCCAACTTTCCAACCTTAATCGTATTTTAAAATTATCTGTTAGATGATTTATGTAGCATCAAATTTTGAATTTATTTTTTCTAATTATTAAATGGAATAAGATACTAATTATTATAATTCTGATACTATGATGCATGCAATTTATATACAAAGTATAAAATGCTTATTTAAAAAATATATACGTTTCATGCTATCTGATTTATGTGTCTTATATACATACTAGATTTTGTCATACTTATGTTGTAGGTTTACGAAAATATCTTATATAAATAAATATATTTATAATATTTACTCACTCGACAAATGATTAGAGGTAAAATGACAAATAGTTTGTACATAGATGCATTAATCACATGTTTGATCCTTAAGTAGTGATTTTTCACTTATTTTCTAACTGAATCGGTAACCATTTAACCAATAAAATAAATTGAATTAAATTTTAAATAATAATATAAACGTATTAGATGTCAATTTTAAGTTTAATTCTCTTTTATTATTTTTTGTGCCCGTTATTATTCAACATAAAATTTAACCCTAAATTCACAATATAATTTGTGAGGATTATTGTAACAAAAAATAATTGAAAAAAATAATCAAACTGAACTTGTATTTAGAGGGGTGGGGGGGGGGAGTTGAAGTGAGGATTACTGGATGATATTAATATTGAAATATGAGTAAAAATGATACCAATCGAATAAATAACAATAGAACCAAAGTGATAAAAGAAGGTTTGGATCGTTAATCCTTGTCTATATAAAAATGAGATATGAACAAAAAGAACAAGTATTAAATTTATAAAGAATTCATAGATGAATTGTTATCCGTTGGTGACATTGAAAATTTGTTTACAATACTCTATGCTTTATTCATTTAGTTAGATAAGTAAAATACATGAATCCATAAAACGGTGCCAATGAAGGGGTATTGTTATTTCTTATAATTCGAATATGAACAATTTATTTGTACAATATATCTTATTAAGGAACTAAAATTAATGAATAGACGGCTTATATTGTTCTCTCTTTTTTCTCTCTCAAAATACCTAGCAGCGCCGCTCTTTCTTTTCTTTAAATATCGTTGGCGGCACTGGTTTTAATATTGGTCACCGACCGCCGAGATCTATCGTTTTGTTTTATTTTTTAGTTTTCAATAAATTATTTTGTTATTGTAGTACGATTTTACTTTACCTTTTGGTACGATTTTACTCTTTCTTTTAGCACGCTTTTTTTTATTTTAATTTTTTATTAGGATTCTGACGACGCCACGACTGATCAAAATGGCGCTCCTTTTCATTATGTTGCTGATCTCCCTATCTCGGACCCTCGAATTGAATTTGGATACTCGATTATATCTATCGTTCTTTATTTTCGGTTGAGTTGTGGTAATGATCTTTTGTCAACGTACGTTCATTGTAATATGCAGTTTTATGTTGTTTGTTGATGGTTTTACCTAACATCGTCGCTTTTGGTGATATTTGTATCCTTCTTTATTTCGAGTCTTTGGATTAAGTTCTTATCTTTTCCTTGTATGGTTTTCTTTTGATCTCGAGACACTAGTTTTGTTTACTAGAAATATGTCTGATTTTAGGTGTTTTGTTTACTAAATTATAAATTTTCATTGTAATTTCAAATATTTCCTCATTTAATAAAATTAGCAAATTTCAATTCAAAAAAAAACTAATGAACAAACCATATCGTATAGTCACACCAAAAGGATGAATCTACCACACTCGACGAGCACCGATGAGCGCCGCTAACGACGAGCATCGATGAGCACCATTAATTTAATTTATAAATATTAAAAATTTAAAAAATTTGCCGTATAATTGTAAATTATTTAAAAAACAAAAGGTAAATTAATTAAAATATTATTTTATTTTTAATTTTTTTTAAAGATCAAAATATCTATCTACTCCTAAATTATAAAACCCTAATTTTTGTTCACGCCGCCATTGCTCCGCTGCCCACCGATGAATGGCGAAAACCTTACCCCAGAAACAGCGAAGAGATGGACCCAAATCGTTAATCAAATCCCTTTACTCTTCGAAAACCAGATTGATATACGAAGAATAGTTATAAACTGGATTAGCTTCGATTTGCAGAGAGATTTGGAGCCTTCAGACCGATACCAAACAACTAAGTTACACATAAAAAAACCTTTTAATAAAAAGAAAATTAAACACTTAAACCAGAAATTTCAAGAACAAAGTTGAAGAACTACTTGCTATTGAGTAACACAATAAAATAACTAATAATGATAGAAAATATGAAACCAAAAGAGTGTACATTGAGAAAACTACTATAATCACAAACACTAACCATAAACAGTGTGCTTAGGGTTCATTAACAAAATCTAGAATTATCAACAATACTAGAATCTGCCACTGTGTTTACAAGCAAACGAGAATCTAATAGTTAGACCTAGAAAATAAATTTCTTAATTTTCTTCACAGTGAAGTATTTGTCGCAACACAAGGTGGAAACTTCCCCCACTTCTTAATGGGTTATCGGTGGGCAGCTGTGGCGGCAGGGTTTCATAATTTAGGAATAGATAGATATTTTGATCTATATTTAAAAAAAATTAAGAATAAAATAAAATATTTTAATTAATTTACCTTTTAATTTTTAAATAATTTATAACTATACGATGAGTCATTTAGATTTTTAATCTTTATAAATTGAATCAATGGTCCTCATCAGTGCTCGTTGTTAGTGGTGTTTATCGGTGCTCGTCGAGCGTGGTAGAATTTTCCCACACCAAAATGTTAAAAAAAATCAATAAAATACATACAAATATTTTGTTACAATCAATCCATAAATATTTTATATATTATTTACATTTAAAACGACACGATGCTCATTTATAATAAAATTCAAAGTTTAATGTCACTTTATAACAAAATTTAAATTTAATGCTCATTTTGTAACATTTGAAAATTGAATGACTAGAATGAATATTTTGAGATAAATTAATGACATTTTTTTAACTTTATCCAATAAAAAAATCCCAAATTACATCGAAATTTATATATATAAATATATATAGTTATGAACTTTGAGGTTCATGGCTACTAATTTGCTTTAAATTTATCAGTGGTTTTCAAAATTCATACAGTTCATCTTTAAAAGACCAAAATCTTTTCTGCGGAATCATTATATTAAAAAAAACAAGACAAATTGTAGTGCACATAAACAGTCTTAAAAGCCTTCACTCTTTTAGTTTCACACACTGAGTTTTCATCCTCTTATGTTTCCTTTTTCCGGCTTCCAACAATTCAATCAGTTTAATTTTATGTCTTTGCCTTTAAAGGAGAGATGGACTCAACAGCATGAAACAAAAGCCACTAAAAGATCAAACAAAGATTTTACAAATTATCATCTGGTTGCGGAGCAAGATGAACGGTTGCTCGGATTTAGACCATCTCTCTTCAACACATTCTGGAAGTTCTTTAGACACTTGAGCGGTCCAACCTGTACGATGATAGAAGATAGAAACTTATTGTAACACTCATCAAGCTAAGTAAAGGTTATTAGTGATTATAAGAATGTAGGAAATAAACATGTCATTCATAGTCAAGTAACCTAAAGGTTCCACAAGACTCAATGAGAAAACCAGCTTAGACCACAAAAGCTGGCTAACGGCTCCACAAAAATCAAAAGTGAAAACCAGCTGAGGCGTTAAATGAAGAAAGAACACACTAGAGACCCACTTTTCTGCAGCAACTAAAACTTATTCCTTCTTCTAAATTCAAGCAACATGCTAGTACAAAGATTTCGGTGGATACCCACTTTATCATTCCCAATTTTTCCTTGCTCGAAAATATTAAGCATAATCATTATTCCTCCAATTTTAAAATATTCACCCCAGAAGACTGTCTTCTTTTCACTGAAGGAATGCAGCTACATTCTATGCGGTATTACCAAAGGTGTATATGAATCAAGAAGAAAATATGTTGGTTTATGCACAAAACTGCAGGCACAAGCCCATTTACATCCTGTGTGTGTACGCATATCTAAAAGAGAGAGAAGATACCTTCCAACGCCCCTTATGTGCAAGTTGATAATTTATGTAATCCAGCCTTGAAATTATCTCACTGAATGGAGGTCTCCTGAACGGCTCCCCACTCCAGCATTCCTCAATTAACCTGCAGAAAACATAAAGACAGAAATATTTTAGTAAGAAGAAAAGTCTATTAAGGACACAGGAAGGTTGTTTGCCGTTGCTTTCGAAACCTATCACTAAATTTATGTTAAAAACAAGGAAGGGTGAGGAAGGAAACAGCCACCTCTGAATCCCCAATTACTTTTTTTTCTGGTTTACGGGAACATTGGTATTAAGGCTGAACAACTACAAACCCCCCCCCCCCAGAAAAAAAAAAAAAGAACTCTTGCACCGTCTCTCCAGAATTTCCATTTATAAGCAGTTCAAGCCAAAATGGTGTCAAAGATATGGTTAAATTGCAGCAGTCTTGATCTCGACAACTGATGTCTATCCATGATCCTGATTTATTCGATTTTAGTTTCATGCTTTCTCAGATATTTTACTTCAGCCATGCGTGCAAGTAGAGTGCCCAACAAGAGATACTATGTTTGTCAAGCTACAGACTTCAAATATGTACTCTAACAAACAATGTTTTCAGCAGCCCTAGAAATAGAAATAGAAATAAAAATTTTAAAAAGTAGGCAAAATGAAAAAAAATGTTTCTTTTGGGCATTAGATAAATTGGTCAACCATACAATTAGTTCACATTATTCTTTCCATGTAGCAACAAGGTTCTTCTAAATTCATTGAAGCATTCAGAGAGGATGTACAACCATAGAGATAAGGATAAAGAAAACAAGGTCCAGAGGACTTACTCTTTTAACCCATAAGCATAGCACTTTGCAGGAGCTCGAAAAGGTGGGCGCTCATTTGCAGCATATGCTTTAGGAACTTCATATTCTTGCTTTGTATGAAATGGTTGAAAACCTTCAATCATCTAGAACAATGACAGATGATACATTATTGCAACTTCTAAATGTATCAGACAGACTTGATAAAACAATAAATAGAAAGAAACCCTATAGATCTCATGCATGCAACTTCTATCAAAATGCACCCCCCCCCTCCCCCTTGCAGACAGAAAAAAAGGCAACAAAGGAGAAAAGGAGATATGGGTTTCTTGAGCTTAGAAGTTCTTCTAGACATGACATGGTTGTTTTGTCTCCAACCATGAATGCTGAAACTGCACTGTGGGACAAAATTTTAAATAAAGATAATCACTTACTCTGAGACATTTATAGAAACTACTATTAATGTTTTCAAACAAAATCAAACAAAAAAGCTTCGACATCGTAAATGAATTTCAATTAGAATAGATATGTAGTAGTTCTAGTTCAAGTCTTATCAATTTGTTATACATTGTAGAAGGCTTCAAAACTTTGGGACAATGTAATCAGCAGGTCCAGGTGAAACCTTCTTATAAAGTCAACTATTAGAGACCTAACCAATAAATTAGAAAAACAAGATCGCATAAATTTCCCCAAACCTGAGATGAGTTTCTAATACTACACTTGTTCTCTGAGTTTAAGTTTAGTAGTTATACAAGTACTAGTAGCACTGCAATTTAGCAAGATGAGCATTTGAGTTCGAGAAAAAACTCTAACCTCTTGTAATATCAAAGCAAACGAAAACACATCAACTTTAATGTCATACTCTTCATTTCTGTAAACTTCTGGTGCCACATATCGCCCTGCTCAGGAAGGATGTATAAATAATGGCGCATTTTACCGTTAAAATGAAAACATACTTGGGTTTCAATTCTTTGAGTCAAATTAAAATGCAAATTGCAAAAGACCACATGAAACCAATTTTTTTAGTTGGTCGTTTCAACGCACTTCTCTCCTAACCAAGGTAATCAAACTTCTAAGTAGGAACCAGACCTCCGACTTTCTCAACAAAGGCCAAATCAAATGGCTAGTCCAATCACAAGAAAACTTAGTTTTGCTCAATGTAGAAAACTTACAAGAAGTCTCTTGAGATGTCACAGGTTTGTCTTCTTTAACTGTGTTGGCAACCTTAAGCAGCTTGCTCACTCCAAAGTCTGCAACTTTCAGATGCCCAGAATCATCCCGCAGAATATTTCTGTTATCTTACTCGTAAAACATTAACGAGCTTTAAGAAAAGCTTCCCATTTCGATAACAATAATGCATGCTCCATGCCCAAAAAGATATGAGAAAACTTAGGGTAACCAACATATAAATTTAAGAAGGAAGACCTACGAAGGCTCAAGATCTCGATGAATTATTGCTTCAGGTTTATGCTCATGCAAATAATTCATTCCCCTGCAATAGATAACATTCTATTAAGGAAACAGAAAATCATCAAAATGCAGCAGCCAATAAACAACAAAAATCCAGTAATAAGTACAAAATTCTCAGAATTCAAAAAAGAGGGGAAAAAAGAAACTTTCCCAACTCATTCTATTCAGTGGTAATACAACCTCTTTTGCTGATTCCACATTTCTTAGAATCCTTGTAAAAAATCAGCCAAAATGTGGAGAACAGATTTTTTTACGGTAAACAATGTAGCAATTCAGCGTCATGTTCTGTTTATACAACACGTGGCAATGGTCTAACAATCTTACTAGATTTGCATATGTAATGACACTGCCAACCTTCTAAAACTTATCTATACATGATGGTGACAGTTTAGTTTTACATGTTTGTTCCCACTTCTGCTGCCTTTAACCAACACATGGATCCTATTGAGATGTTAATTAACTGAAAAGAGCATTAACAATCATTTTCCAATTACATGCTCTGCAGCAAACAAATGACTTTACCTTCTCAGATAATTGTTTCTTTCTACCACCAACACTATATTCCTCCACTGTGATTGAGTTCAAGTAATCTTTGTTAACAATTGCTATCAGCATTTTCCGAGTTCGCGAAATTACAAACAACTTTGTTATCACAAAGAAATTCTAACAGAAATCATGGATGCATGGACACCATCTTAGCAAAATCCTTTTTACCTAATAATGAATGGTTCATGTAGATTATTCTTTTAAAAAAAAAGCAGAAATTAATTGAAATTTCAATCAAACACCCAAGTCAAGCGCTCACAAGAAATTCCCGTCCATATGCCTAACCCTAGAAGGCATCCATGTATTTTGCCCCAAAGAATTTTAAGAAATATGGACTTGGAAATTCCAATTTGACAAATCAACGTTGTTTGAATGAAGTGATCTAATATAATAGCAAAGGTGCTCATTAATATGAAATTCAGTAAAACTAGAAAAGAGATACCAGCCAATCAGAAACCAAGACTAATTCTCAACAACCTATCTAACCTAGCAATATCAAGTGCAAACTTGACAGCAAGTTTTAGCTTCAATGCGCCTTTTAGCTTCAAATATGCCCGAAGATCTCCCTGTAAAAAATTACAATAATAAACTTTTACAATATGTGATGTGGTAAAAAAAAATCAATGAATGTTAAATTGATGAGCAAAAGTAAAACAACAATAAGATTTTAGTTATTATTCTGCTGCCAAAAGGACATTACATCAGCCCAACTGTCCGAGAACCAAGAACAATTCCTTTTTTAATTTTTCCTATTCTAGTTTTCCCAAACGAAGCAGTGCATTGCAAGGGGTTAAAAGAGAATAAAGAGCAGTGCCATGAGAGATTACCCATAAATTAAATAAGGGGATATTCTCCCTTATTTTGTTCAAACTAACAATCTCAATATGAAATAATTGGACGTTCTGTTAATCTAATTTACCGCCTGGAATCTAACATTTGGAGTTGGTAAAGATAAATGGGGGGGTGCCTTATGTCAGAAATCAAATTACAAATTTTTAATAGAAATTTCATGCAAATGTAATGGCCCCAAAAACGTTATACATATTCCGATATCCTATATTCCTATTAATGTTACCGGACAGAATATTTCTAGTTCCATGTTCGGTTATTTTCTTCCTAGAAGATTTCAAGCCAGATGCTTTTTAGCCTAAGGTTTTCAAATATTACATTATTTCCCATTTTAATAAAGATGCAGCAGCTTTAGAAAACTAAAAATAGAACAAAATATGTGAACTGTATGCCATCATCAGAAAGTGGATAAACAAGAATTAAAGAACAGCATGCTGTACTATTAGGAAATAACCAAAACACTGAATCTCTCACAATGTGATACTGAAATCTTAGCCTGTGTATTACTTAAATTTCAGCTGCTTAACATTGTTTCCTATAAAAAATAGTCAAATATCAAACCAATAACTTTTGTAAATGCCCCAAAGGCCATGCCAAATTATCAAACTACTTTCACTTTCATAAATTAACTATTCACAAAGTCACATGGTTACAAAGAAGATAACTAACATGTACTTTATAATTAATAAACTGATCAAACAGCAAGGAAGAAATATAGTTCACCATTTCCTTAATAATGTTATATTTCATTAATATGGAAATTACATACTAAGTTCTACATATTAACAAAAACCAATCATGAACAATATTATTTTCCTTTATCTATATTAAGAAAATTATGAAAATAACCAATAGTATCTAAAAGCAAGTTTTGAGTATATAAAGCTAGCAGTGTGCCATACTTGTTTTAAGGTACAGAGCAGAAAGCAAAATGCCAATTGACAAAATTGAATTTCAAGATTTTCTAGAACAAAAGTGCTTGTTTATTCTGCAGAGCAAAGTGACCAATGCCAATTGACAAAATTGCATTTCAAAATTTCATAGAACTAAAAGTAGAACTTCTTACCATTGTATGATTAAACACAGAACTGTAAAAAAATATCAAGTGACAAAACAAACTAATCACTGTTGTAGCAGAGCAGAACATGACCAAACCTTAGGTAAGTATTCTGTAACAATTATCATTGGGCTGCTTTGGGTTACAGCGCCCAAAAATTGGACAACATTTGGATGCCGTATCTTCTGAAGCAACGCAAGCTCATCTCTGAATGCCTTTCTGAAATTCCAACAAAACATCAAAATTTAGAAACAAATGGAATGGAATTACAAATTAGGTTTATACAAAGATGTAGAAATCAGAAAAAGAAGTTGAAGGGTGATTTTGAATATATCAGCTTGATTATTCCTCAAGATTGACTGGGTTTTTATCCTAGTATTCAACAGGGATTTTAAACCAGAGAAAGAACGGTTGGTGGTATTTCAGACTTACCATCCTCGCTTTGATGCCATATAGAAATTAGAGAAAATAAGTTGAAGAGTAATTTTGAACAAATCAGCTTGGTTATTCCTCAAAATTGATTGAGTTTTTATACTAGTATTCAACTATACAAAATAAGACAATAAATATTAAATCCCTAGATATATATGCTATTGAATCCCTAAACATATGCATATCATAATAGAAGAAATTGGAGATAAAAGGAGTAATACATAAAAAAAAATCACAAATAATGTTAAAACAAACCCACACTTTTTCCTCGTCAGTAAAAACTTCCTCTCCAAGTGTTTTAACAGCGACTTTAATGCCCCTCCAAGATGCAACGCGAAATGTTCCCTGTGTTAACATTCAATTACATATTTAGTGAGATAGCTTTCTTGATCCTGATCAATATAGCATCCCATACAAAAGGATTTCACCAAAATACACTCTAAGTCTATGCATAAAGATGGGGAAGCTTGTGCACGAATTCAAGACAACATTAAAGCAATGTTCATCATTGTCCACCTTTACTATTTCCTTCTCCGTCTACTTTTAAGTCTCAAGGATGACTCAGTGATATAAGAATTGCACTCAATTTTGAATAAAGCTATGGGAATTCTTATTAGGATTGTAAAAGGCCACACGTCTTAATGCATTAGCAGAACAATCTCATTTTAGTTAAACAGAAAAGGCACCAGAGATTTCTAGACAAAGATATAACCTAATACCTAACTCTAGCACAAAAAGATAAAAATATACTTCTCACCCAAAGTTCAATGATAATGTAAAAAAAGGAGAAAATAATGAAAAATAATATAACAATGCATCAAAAGAATAAATACCTGCAACTGACATACAAAACAACAAGGTTCAGAGATTACCTTTGTGATATTGACACTGTTAGAAAAGTCAAGTTCACTAGGATCAATCTCATACTCCGGCACTTCCCGAGAATTTAGAACATGCATTGGGGCTATCTAAAAACGAAGAAAATATAGACATTTCAGCATGAAGCTACACTTCATCATTTAAAAACAAGCTTTACAAATTTAAGAAATATCAATAGCTGCGGGAATAAGGTCGATTCAATACCGGAGGCTTTGCACCACGCTTCTCCAAAAGTTTAATCACATCTTGGTTCTTATAGTAAATTGCATCTGCAAGTGGCTGTTTAGACAAAACCATCCATTCAATAATTTTATTTAACAAAGCACAACATTAACCAAGCAATTTACATTTCAATGATTCTCATCAGAAATGGAAAACCAAGGGGAAAAGAACAAAATGCATACTTTGCTTTTAGCTACCAAAGAGAAAAGAAAATAATGTGTAGTTGTGATGGATAAATTTAAAAATATATGAAAAAGGAAGAAGAAAATGCAAATCATTTCGCTTTTGTACAGAACTATTTTACTAGAACTACTCTCCCATTTCAGACATTTGATTGCTTTTCATTTAATAGGAATTCTACTTTCTATTCGTTATTATATATCAAAATTCTTTTGCAACTAGCAAAAACATAAAGAAAATGAATTCATAAAGTGAAAAAAAAAGAGAGATAGAAAGAGAATTACAGTGCTGCCCCAGCGATCTCTGGAATCGACTTCGGCGCCGCGATCAAGGAGCAACTGGACGACATCGGTAAAGCCCTGGCAAGCGGCGACATGGAGAGCGGTCCGGCCGTCAATATCTTTGAAGTTGACATTGGTGCCAGAGTCCAACAGCTCCTCCATCCCTTCCAAATCCCCCTCGTTAGCCATGTACATTAGCCTCACCCTCGGGTCTATCGTGGCCTCGGTGGCTCCGCCGGACGATCCCTCTCGGTCCGGTGCCAGAGACGATTGCTTGCCCAGGGTGAATCGAGTTGGCGACTTGCAGGTGTAGGTGGAATCCATTGAGTGAAACAAAAGTTTGGGGTTCCTTTCAATTCTGCTGATTTGTTTGGTTAGTAAGCAGTAGGGGTGGAGTGTCCATTTAACAAAGCAAGCAGAGAAGTAAAACTGTAAAAGAGAATACTTAAATTTCAATTATTTGTTTTTTATTATTTTACTTTATTCTTTTTGTTTTAATATTGCATTCTCAACCATTGGTTCTCCCTTTTTCTTTTTTTCTTTTTTGCTTTAGCCTTAAATGAAAAATAAGTGTTCAAAATATATATTTTTTAATTTGAAGTGTCTAAAGTATTTTTTATAATAATAAGTGTCTAAAGTATCAACAGTTCAGTGTTAATTGCCGGTAAAAAAATTATTAACCAATTACAATGGGACATACAGCAGGTTTTAATTTTTAATTTATTTTAATTATTTTTTAAAATTAAAATATTAAAATTTTCAAAAAGACTCCCAAATTCCCGAAATTTCAAAATCCCCAAATCCCCAAATATCTAATTCCCTCAATCTAGCAACTCACGTCGTAGTTGGCAGAATGGAGCATCCTCCCTTCGCCTAAACACCCATACACCATTCGTTGTCGTTCAGTCATCGCGAATCGTTCAAATGAATTTTTCGAATATTTCATTATTTTTCTGCATTTTTGTACGACTTCGGTTGATTTTCAAAGACGAGAGGGTAGGGTAAACGATCGTGGTGGTCCGACAACAGATGTGGTGGGCAGCGGCGTGGCCATCGGCGACGGAATCAACTCAAGTCAAGATTTAAGTTTTGAGGAGTTAGGGATTTCGAATTTGGGGGCTATTTTGTGGATTTTAGAAATTTAAGGGTTTTTTAACAAATAAGTTTAAAAATAAAAGAAATTAAGAAATAAAAAATTAAAAATTAAAAAACATTTTTTTTAAAATAACGGCAGTTAACACGGGGCACCTACAATTATAACGGTTGAATCTTTGGGCACTTATTTTTACAAAAAAATACTTTATGCACCTAAAGTTCTAAATTTGTATACTTTAGGCACCTATTTTTCCTTTTCTTTATTCTATTTTGTTAGGATATTTATTTTGATATAATGATTGAAAAATAGTTTTGGACTAAGTTGAAAAAATTTCAAAAATGATTTTAAGTCCAAACAACTTGAAAATATGTTTGATGGATTTTATAAGGTTTTGGAATGATTTAAATGTCTTTAAAGTAGTCAAACCTGAATTTTTCAAGTAACCGTGCCAATACGGTATTCCCCGTATCGATACGCCTTAGGGTTTCAGCTATAGTCTTTTTAAAACTGTCAAAACCCGTACCGATACAGGGCTTGCTTGTATCGATACGGTGTAGGGTCGTTTTGATACGACTCTTAGCGTTTCGATACGCCTACGTGACAAAAACCCCAACGGCCAAAACCCCACAACGGCTATTTTCCAAATGATCTTTTAAATTGCAGGCCGTACTGATACACTCCTAAGTTATTGATACACATCAGCTGGAAAGAGCTCAACGGCTAGTTTATGAAAAACACGTACCGCTACGGCTACCCGCGTATCTATACGGACAGCTTCAGAACTACAATTATTGTGGGAAATAAAGGCTCCAATGGCTCCAATTTAATCTCAACGGTCTCCAACGGCTAGAAACTCAATTGGGAGTATAAAAGGAACCTCCAAGCATTTTTAGAAGACTAATGATCCACAAGTCAACTACATTCTGATGAAAATTTATCTTAGTGCTTAATTTCTCATTTTTTGTATAGACTACACTTGTTGAGCTAAATTGCCAATGTATGCTCAAGTGTATTAGGATTTGGGTGAGAGCTTAAGAGTGCAAACAATCACATTTTAGAGAGATTTCTAGTTTGCTAAGTTTTCTCTTGTTAGAGAGTGTTCCCAAAGCTCGGTTTGTGAGCTTTGGATGCTAGATTTGGTGAGTGAGTCTATGTTGTAAATGGTTGCCTCCTTAGCCTATAAAAGGGGAAAAATTCTTAGTGAATTGGTTGAAATCCTTATTAGGAAGCTAAGATAGTGGATGTAGAGCTTGGTTAGAAGCTCGAACCACTCTAAATCTTGTGTCTAATTTTTCCTATCCTTTTGCTTCCACCACCATCACCCAAATTATATCTTCTCCACCACTTGGCAAGCAATTCGGTTGAGGGAATCGAGCCCAACATATTTTTTTATCATATATTTTGCTTTATTTTATTTATTTTAATTTTAGGTAAATTAAATCACATGTCATTTAATTATAGGTTTAGTAACAAAGATATCACTATTCTTCTAAAAATAACAATTGAGTCACCTAATTATAAGTTTATGAACAAACATGTCATTTTTCTTCTAGAAGTAACAATTTAATACTCGGTTATAGTCTAGGTAAATTACACAAAACATCACATAAGTATCTTCTCACTCTTAATCTGGTCACTTACTTTCAAAAATTTTAATTTAATAACTGAACTTTATGATTGCTTTTTTGTCACTCTTAATTATTTTATTATTATTTTAATATGACATAAATTTTTTATTATTGTTTCGATATGACATGGATTTTATTATTATTATTATAAAATAATATAAAATAAAAAATCAAATTAAACTCAAATATCTTGTCGCCGATCATCTCTATCACTATGTCCAACATTCATCGTCGTCAGACGCCACCATCGATGTCTGTAGATGACGGTCGTTCATTCCTAAATTTTATCAGTTGCGTCATCTTGGCCCCTTGAGTCCGAATCTAACCTCCAAAAGTGCTCCAACGTCCACGAATCGACCAAAAATTTTTTGGTTTTTCTCTCGTCGATCTCCCTCTTTGATTGTTAGTTGGATCTCGTTTCTCAGTATGTTGTTTCCCTCGTGCCAATAAAGTTTTCCACCGTTTAGATCTTGGAGAAATTTTTTTGTTCCTGATAAATGGCCACAACATCACTGGTAAAAGTTATAATTTCTTATTTAATAATAATAAAATGTGGTTTTATTTTATTTTAAATTATTTTATATTTAGTAATAATAAATGACATGTCATACCAAAAAATAATAAAATAAAGGTAAAGTATATAAATGGTCACTAAACTGTCTCTAAAAATATAAAATGGTCATCAAACTTTCAAACGTTATATAATTAGCATTAAACTTTAGTTTTTGTTACAAAATGGTCACTGAGTCGTTAATTGGGTGATGCAACAGTTACAAAAATTTGAATAATATTGCATTTTATCCTCCATATTGAAGCAATTTAATAAATGTATCCCTATTTTAACCCTTATTAATGATGTCTAAACTGATTGAATGTGTAAATATTGATGATTAAATATGTTATTATACAATTTTTTGTAATTGTTACGTCTCCCAATTAACGACAGTTAACAATCCAATAACCATTTTATAATAAAAACTAAAATTTAATGACCATTATATAATTTTTGAAATTTTGGTGACCATTTTATATTTTTAGGGATAGTTTAGTGACCATTTATGTACTTTACCAGAAAATAAATTAGAGTGACTAAAACTAGACTAGTCCAGAAGTTTAGTTATTAAATTGAAAATTTTGAAAGTTGTGTGACCAAAATAGGAGTGAGAAAATAGTTGGGCGATGATATGTGTGTTTTACCCTTATAATTTTGGGGAAAAACATGTCACTCAATTAAAATTTTGTGACAAACAAGTCACTCTAATGTTAAAATTGAAATAAGGGTTTGGTATAATAATAATTTAGTCCCTAGAATGTATGCATTCTATTAATTTGGTCCTAATTCGAAATAATTCAATAAACTTAACCCTTCATATTTAAAAATTCCATTAGTGAATTGGTTGTGTTAACTAGTAGACGACATTAAGGTCATAATGAGTCTATTCTATTAGTTTGTTTGTCTAATAGTGAAGTGACTTTGTCTGTCAAGCTATCACATCTGTTGATTATCGGACTAGTGAACAATACCATAAAGTGTGGTGAGTGATCAAAGGGTGTGTCAGGATGGTGCAATGTCAAAATTTCTAAATATGAATGGTTAAGTTTATTGAATTATTTCAAATTTGGACTAAATTAATAGAATGCATAAGTTTTAGGGATTAAAATTGGGACTATACTAAACCCTTGTTTCAAATTAAGAGTGTGTTGATTATCGATTCACTCAATTAATCGAGTCTGTTTCGTTATATCTCAAATGAGTGTTCAAAGGTGTTGGTAGCAAACATTTTAATTAATTTTTTTGTTACACGTGGTGGTGGTAGGAGTCATTTGTGTGTCTCATATATCAAGGTCTCCATTATACGATTCAAACGTGGAAATGTTGTCGTTGGTGTGAGGGGAAAAAATCATGAGACGGAGGTTATCTGATTGTGGACGACATATATTGGGATTTAAGATGTTTGAAAGTTTTGAGTGATTCCTTGATTTTTGAGAAAGACTATCGAGAATTTAGCATGATGAATCGAAACGAGATCATAGTGAATTTTATGGTCCTCGGATATAACTTTTCTAAATATGACAACTCAATTGCAGCTTATTAATAATAGAGTGACTTTTGGTGTAAGTTACCCATCAAAATTATGCACATAAACATGAATTTTGCATGGATAAAATATTACACGTAAGGTAGTTGTTTGAGATTAACAACACAATGGCCTAATTGTTATAGACAATTAATTAAGTGACTTAATTGTAACACTTTAAAATATGGTGACCCCAATTGTAAGGTACTAATAATTGTATGACATGTGATGTAATTTACTCTATTTTTATTTTGATAAATTATACCACAAATCATTGTATTGAGTATGTTTTAATTAGGTCATTATATTTCATAAAGTCACAATTGAGTCACTCTAGTTATCAATCGTAACAATCAGGTTACTTTACTATTAAGTGTGTAACAAACATTAATCTTTTAGTTACATTTGAGTGTCTTGATTGTTGTAATAGATAAACAAAGTGATTTGGTTGTGACTTTTTAAAATACGATGATCTAATTGTAAACTTACTCATAATACAATGACTTTTTAAAATACGATTATTTTGTATTTTTCCCTTAAATTTGAAAATAAGAAAAGAGAAAGAAGACAGCTCAATCTCTCTAGGGCAGACTCTTGTATCCCAAGGATAGTATGTATTTAAAAGATTAATTTGAGAAGTAGAATGTTGCTTTCAAGAAAGAATGTTTGGTTGGAATTTGCAAATAAGATGATACCACATGTCTCGACCGTATACATTATTGAGCCCAGGACAGAACGACGTGGTACTGGATTCACCGTTTATTTTGTTTGTTGGAGTTTGATTCTCACCAAAACATAATATACCCTTTTTTTTTAGTAAATTGAATAATAATTTTTAGTATAATTATTAGATGGTAAATTATACAGATCATCATTCTGCTATCTTTTAATTTTTTTTGTCACTCAACTTTAAAAGCTTTTAATTTAATGACTAAACTTTACACAATTAAACATTTTTGGTCAATTTGAATTATTCTATTATTGTTTTGATATGACATGACATTTTTTATTACTAAATATAAAAATAATTTAAAATAAAAATAAATTTATATTTTATTATTGTTAAATTTGAAATAAAAAAATTTATTAATTTTTATACTCAAACATCTTGTCGTCGGTCATCTCTATCACACCGTCCACCGTTTGCTGTTGTCGGACGCTATCATTTATGGCTGTAGATGGTGATCGTTCGATTTTAGTTTTCACATGTCACTTCATCTCGGCTTTCTAAATTCGAACCCGACCTCCATTTTTTCGGTAAGTTCTCTGAAGTCCACGAATTTGGCCCAAAAGCTTTTGGTTTTTGTCTTACTGGTCTTCTTATTCCACTATCGGATGGAGTTCGCTTCTCAGTACGTTGCTTCCTTTGCACTGATAAAGGTTTTCATCGTTTAAATATTAGAGACGTTTCTCGGTTCGTCGATAAATGGCCACGACAAAAAAATTAATTTGGGTATTCAATTTTGGTAAGAAGATCGATTTCGTCTGATGACGTGAGAAAAAAAAAGTCCGACGACGATGGTACCTAATCTGTTGTCGACAATGACATAGATTAACAATCAAGGTGAGGGAGGAGTTGGGTTGTAATTTAGGTTTAGATTTGGGTATAGAAATTAATATTTTTATTTTTAATATTTTAAATTTAATAGTAATAAAATGTGATTTTATTATTTATTTAAATACATTTTTAATTTAATAATAATATAATAATGTCATGTCATACAAAAATAATAATAAAATAATTTAAAGTGACTAAAATAGGAATAATTTTAAAATCAATTATTAAATTAAATTTTTTTAAAATTAAATAAGAAATAATTAAATGATGATTTGTGTATTTTACTCTTATTCGAATAATATAAAAAACAGTAGATCTATATATTGATCATATAGTTTGTCTTGTATGAGTGGCTCGGTCTCATTTTACTTGGACTTGGGCTAAAGATTTCTTTTATCTGGCCCGATCTAATTTGAATATTAATTAAATTAAATAATTTTTTTAGTATTTTGATTTAAATTAATTATAAATGTTGAATTCCGTCCAAAATCCAAACCAGAGTATGTCTAAACACAGACGTCTGACACACACAAGGACCCAACCCGAAACAGGATCCACGCCATTCTCCATTTTGGGTTATTTTTCTTTTAGTCCTTTGTTTTTTCCATGTACTGTAATTGAGTCCTAATTCACATGATTTAATTGCTATTTCATATCTTTTAATTTCTAGTTTTCATTCAGTTTGGTCCAATTCGCATGATTAATTATTATTTTTTCTTTTAATTTAGTTTTTGTTTCAACTTAGTATTAAGCGTTCTTTATTTTTTTAAAGCATCCATAGCAGTGGTGACAACGGAGGCGGGGACGATTTTGTATTCTCTACTCTGTCCCCAACACTTGCGAGAACGATTTTAGAAAATGCTCATTAAATATTTTTCATTCTCATACCCTTTCTGCACAGATCCCCACATTTTTTGAAGAATCCTTATGAGAAAATAAACGAAATTTACTACTTCACTAATTAAAAAGTATGACTAATTTCAGTTTACAAGCCATATGTTTATTGCACTAAAAAATATCACAATCTTAATACATTAAAATAAATATTTAACATTAAATTGCAAAAAAAAAAAAACTCCTAGGAATCTTGAGAATTCGATGCTCTATATTCTTCACCTAATGATCCTTTATTGAATGGTGACAATTTAATATCAAGTAGGAGAAGACATATAATTTAAGTTTAATATTACATATTAAAAGTTTATCTAGTCTTATTAGAAAATAGGGATAAAGTTGCAATTGAAGTTGAAGACTATACGATTTTTTTTAAGTGTACAAACTTTACGTTCAAAATAAATCCAACACCTATCATGACGACAAAATAAAAAAATTATATAAAAATAGACTTGCAGATGAATTAAGTCACCAAAACATAGAAGAATAAGTATAAATTAAAGGTAATTTTACTACTTATCAATAACAATTTTTTAATAAATAATATTAAAATATTAACAAAATAAAACATTTAACGCTTTTAATCTAAATATATACTTTATTAAAAAATATAATTTAAATCCTTATTTGTAATAATTTTTTTATTTTTTAAATAATTAAAAAATAATTATAAAATAATATCTGTTTATAAATATTTTATAATATTTTATTAATATATAAATATTTTTTAAATAAAATAATTTAAATTTATATCTTTTAAAATAAATATTATCTGTTTTTTAGTTGAGAGTTTTTTTTTTTAATGTAATAAGTGGTTTTCGGGAGAAAAAAGGGCAAGCGAGAAGATGGATCACGGACCTCATTGACTGCCCCTCTTCCTTTTCCTTTGTCAGTTTTTAACAGAGATATAAAAAAAAAAAAAACGATCGAAATCGACGAACTTATAAAAAAGAGTTAAATCGCAAAGCGAAATTCATTCTTTCGATCTTCGAACGCCGACGGCGAAACTCCACTCTGTTCAGCGGTTTCGACGTTACCTTCAGGTCTTCTTTCTGCCTCGATTTCTAATTTCTCCTTTATTTTCATTCAATCCCTGTTTGGATCTCTATTTCGTTTTTACGTTATTGATGATTTGATTTGATTTGATTTGTTATTTGAGTGTTTGATTAGTGGATTTTTTGGTTTGATTAGGAAATTAAATGGAGCATTTTCGTTTTCTGATTAGAAAATTGTCGAATCTGGTAGTAGTTTTCATTATTAAGGTTTTCATTTTCATAATCAAATTGAATTCGAAGTAAGAAGATTTGGTCATTCAAGTTAAAAATAAAAATAAAGATAAAAGAATTAGCTTAATTGAAGCCTGACCTAAGTTGAGTTCAATTCCTCACTCGACGGATTTTCTGTCTGTACTCTGCCAGCGCAAAAACCAAAAGAATCAAAGATTTCTTCTTCTTTTTCCCCCTTGAATTACGTTATAGGGCTAATGATTCTATCTTTTTAATGTTCTCATTGATTTGTTTCTGAATTTTACATGAAGGATATCTTTGAGATTGGCGATCTTTTGGGTGTTACAGTATGATTATTGTCATGAATCTTAGATACTCACTTTTGAGTCAGAATTTAAAACATAAATTTTAGGATTTCATGATCACTTGGCTTTCTAGTCATGCTTGCCATTGGGATTGGCCTAGTTTCTTTTCGTCTCATGATTGGCTTCTGATTTTCCAAACTATCTTGTTTGTGTTGGAGAAGATCTGGTAAAGATATAAAATGACATTTAGACTATTTAAATTTGGGAAAATAAACAGGATAAGAATAGACAATGTGACCTATATGTGAAATTGTTATTTTGTGCTCCGTGGTTCCCTGCAGTACTTGGATCTTCTTGCTTCAGCAATTTAATTGCTCTGATAAAAATGTTAACTAAAGTTAAAAGGTTGATGAATTAAGCTAAAGTTGATGATGTGCCTTTAAGATTAAAGGCTTATTTCATTTCTTTTTGAAGGTAATCTAATCAACTTTCATTTATGTTTCTTGTTTTTATTAATTAATCCGACTTATATTTTTTTCTTAGTTCAGGTACCTGAAAAATGTCTGGTCAATCCCAGCGCTTGAATGTGGTTCCAACTGTTACAATGCTTGGAATCATGAAAGCTCGGCTTGTGGGTGCTACAAGAGGCCATGCACTCCTTAAGAAGAAGAGTGATGCCCTAACTGTACAATTCCGTCAGATTCTTAAGAAGATAGTCTCTACAAAAGAATCGATGGGAGAGATTATGAAAACCTCTTCATTTTCCTTAACCGAGGCCAAGTATGTTGCTGGTGAGAACATCAAATATGTTGTGCTTGAGAATGTTAAAAATGCCACTCTTAAAGTCCGATCCCGACAAGAGAACGTTGCTGGAGTGAAACTTCCCAAGTTTGATTATTTCACAGAAGGTGAGACCAAGAATGATCTGACTGGTTTAGCAAGAGGTGGGCAACAGGTCCAACAGTGCCGTGCTGCTTATGTGAAAGCAATCGAGGTTCTAGTTGAACTTGCTTCTCTCCAGACATCATTCTTAACCCTTGATGAGGCAATCAAGACTACAAATCGCAGGGTTAATGCTTTAGAGAATGTTGTGAAACCAAGGTTGGAGAATACCATAAGTTACATCAAGGGAGAGTTGGACGAGCTTGAAAGGGAGGATTTCTTCAGGTTAAAGAAGATACAAGGTTATAAAAAGAGGGAGATAGAGAGAAAGCTTGCAGAGGCCAAGCTGTTGGCTGAGGATCAGTTTTCGTTGAAAAAAGGGGTCTCAACAAATTTGGCTCACAATCTGCTATCTGCAGGCAGAGAGAAGGATGACGATATTATTTTCTAATGAATAGGTTCGTCTATGTGTTATTCCCTAGGATTTATGGGTGTTTCTTTCTATCTGGTGACTATTCGATGGTGGGAGATTCCTTTAATTATTTAGTGTTGTTTCGAATAAATGTTATAAGTGTGTCATGATTTATTGTGTAGTATTATTTATGAGCTGATGGTATTTATGACTATAGACATGAAACATTTCTAGGCTCCGAGGTATGTTGCCTGAACGAACTTGTTTTGTTTTGTGGAAGCTCTTACAGCATGCATATATGATACCGTTGCTGTCTTGGTTGTATCATGTATGAAAACAGTTTGTTGCTGGAAAAGCAGTTTATTGGTGTCCATACAGTTTTTGCTAAAGCTAGTGCAGCTGGGTGTATTTTGTGTTCATTAATGCCAGGCAATACAGGTCTTAGAGAATAATGGTATTTCAATTATCCCACAAGTGCACCTTTCTTTCAAAGGCAATTGCTGCACTTTTGAAAGCCAGTCAGGTATGTATAGGTCCACTGTTGTCACCAGCGGAATATTAATTTTGTTTCAATAACATTTTTTATTCAATTTTTTAATCATTTTCTGTCATATTTCATGTTTTCGTTTATTTAAATCATCGGTGAATTGCAAATACATGTTTATTCGATGTTAAAGAACTTTCTAACTGTCAAATATATAAAAAAGAGAGTATTCTTGATTGGTATGATGAATACAATTATATTACTAAATCCAAAGGTTAGCTTGTAAAAAATCAATCATGCGAAAAAGTTATGTAATGACACAAGTGTAAGTGCATCCTACTCTATAATCAGAGCTGGGCTTTGTTCGGTATGAATTTTCCAACGCCTGTTTGGATGAGATCGACTTTTGGAGAGAAGTTGAAAATTCTGGTTTGTCTCAATCAGGCAAAAGATATTTATTTGAAACGATTGGAGTAACCATACGATATTACTTATCTGTTCCACGTTGAAGCTTTCGTTGAAAAAGCGTTGCCGAATGATCCTTGGTAATTCCTATACTTGATTATAATTTTCTCGCTTTACATGTATAAAGCGAAGTACGAACGAAAGGAAATTACTTGGACAAATGAATTGTAAGAACAGAAAGTTGCACATTGGATATATAGAATAAATATTTCCATTTTGATTAGGTTGTATTTTATTTTATTTCATTTCTCGTATCATGTTCAACATTTATAGATTTACCGTGCGTTCTATATGTTTTCTGTGTGTTTATATACAAGAAGGGCTTAATGTTGGCCGGTCACATGAACGAAACGGCATGGTCATGGGCGGAGTTAAATAGACACACTGTTAGTTGACACCCAAATTTTTTAAAAATTGTATTTTTTTTAATAAAATTTATATATAAAATATTAAAATATATATAATTGATGTTCCCCTATAAATAAAAAGATAAACTACATAAATGGTTCTGGACTATGCTCTAATTATCTTTTGCATCTTTCGACTATTAAAAGTTATAGACTGATCTTCCAACTTAAAAAAACAATAAATTGGTCCAACGCCGTTAAAAATTTAAAGTCTAATAACGTGTCAATTAATATAAATTGATATAATTACATAATTAACCCTTAAATTTTACACTTATTTTAATTTGACCCTAATTCTACAAAATTAACTCACATAATTTTAATAATCTATCAATTTAGTCAATATTCTTTTCTATTTTTCTCTCCTTTAATTCTTCAATTTAACCCAATCGTTTAGTCCTATCATAATTCATACAAACATATTTTGCACACTAAATACAAAGGCAGAAGTCTGACCTTTAAACTAAAACCAGAATTTTCTTTCAAATTAGTCCCCCGACTCAATTTTACAATGGACTTCTGGTACTCTGTTTTTGTTTTTTGCTTCAACTTGAAAAAAGAAAGAGGTTGATGGTTTATATTGATGGGTTTCCTGTACAATTTTATGATCAATACTCATTGTTTTTTCAAGAATGTGACTTCTTTTAACGTGTTTTTCTTTCAAAATTTGGTTCCTTTTGGTTGGTTTTTCTTGCTCTCCATCTCTGCCGTGTTTTCCTCTTTATTTGAGTTCTTCAGATAAATTTTCTTAGGGTAAATCAATTTTGATTCGAATTCACTTGTTTTCTTTTAAACTGTAAATGACTGTTTTTATGTTCTTCATGTTTTCAAGATTCAAAGTGATAGGATTTCCGAGCTCAACAGTTCGATTCCAATTGAAACATAAGATTCCACTATAGAGAAAACGAAGCAAACTAAATCTGATGCTATGGAGTCGAGGGGTGAAGACAGTGAATCAATTGAAGAGAATGAATCCCCAAAGTTTTTTTTCAAGTTTGAGTATCAAACCCAGACGTTTAAAGAATTAAGGTAGAAATTTAAAGAGTGAGAATTTTAATGCGGGTCTAGACTCAATTCCTTGCACAAGCTCGAACAAGTATGAGTTCTAGTTAGAGAACGACCTTTATTGTTGGAGAAGCCCGAGGATTTGAGCTTTTGTGTGAAAAAAATTATATGCTGATTTCAGCAATGGGTTATTGTCAGAACAAGGTTTCTTAAAACAAAATTTAAAAGATTTATTAGAGAATGAAGTTGATGATGTCCAACAAAGCAAACAAACTGTTTGCGAAAATGTTTCATGGAAACTTGAGTTTCTTTCGGAGGACTGCACTGTTTCAAATACTGATATGGATTCCATTACTTCAAGGCAAGCCCCGAAAAATCGAGTAGTTTTGAAGCTTTTGAACTGGATTTTGAGGCTGATTCTTTGAGTAGCTATGGAGTCGAAGGGTGAAGACAGTGAATCAATTGAAGAGAAGAATTAAAGGAGAGGAAAAATAAAAAAAAGAACTAAATTGATAGATTATTTACGTGGGTTAATTTTTTAAAATTTGAGTTAAATTAAAATAAATGTAGAACTTGAGGGTTAAATATGTAATTCTATCCATTTATATTAACTGTCACGTCATCATCCGTTAAATTTTTAATGGTGTCAGACTAATTTGTTACTTTTTTAAGTCTGGGGACCAGTTTATAACTTCTGATAATCGGGGGACACAAAAGATAATTGGAACATAGTCGGAGAGACCATTGATGTAGTTTACCCTAAATAAAATGACATTCCTTTATAAATAATTAAGTCTTTTTAAATACCGTTTAAAAATACACTCCTTAACTAAATTCTTGGCTTTGTAAGTCCTCTTAAATACTGTTAAAAAATAACCCTCTTTAAATAAGTTTTTGGCTTCGCCCTAGACACAGTGACATAGCATTTTTGTTTGGTTTGATTCCTCAATCATGTGAGGGTATTGGAATACAATCTCAGAATCAAGTTTCCAACGGCAATAATTCGATAACCTAAAAATCTACACATGACATGCACTTCATTTAACCCAATTTATGAATGCTCATAATGGTTTATGATCATTTAACAAATCATCACATATAGTGTAGCTCATCATCATTTTTCTCATCCACCTAGCAAACTCCTATTTCCACCATTGCTTCCAAAACTCGGCTGCGTCACCAATTTACATATTTGGCCTTCGTCCTATTAGTTGCTGGTAATTTGGTATGTGAAGCCGCATCCCGCACTACTCTTGAAGATGCCTCAGTGTACGGCAGGCATCAACAATGGATGTCCCGATTCGGACGAGTTTACTGCGAAAACTATGAGGAGCAAAAGCGTTTCCAATTCAGCTGTGGCAGCCATGGAAGGGGTTACTAAGCTACCGACAGGCAAGCTGATTTCCTTGTCCGAGCAAGAGCTGGTCGACTGTGACACTGACACCAAAGGTGAGGATCAAGGCTGCCAAGGTGGTTGAATGGACGATGCCTTCCAACTCATCCGAAAGAACAATCCAACTACCCCTACAAGTGAGGGCAATTTTAAATGAATATACCATTGTTAATAATTAATTAGAAAAATAAGCCCAAACTTGATTATTTAGAAAAATATCTCCTTTCGGTCCATGTAGCCTAAACTCACTTCCTACCAAAAGCGAAATTCAAACGTGTGTCTTATTAAAAGCGAGTTATATATTGTAATATCTTAATTTTACCCAGGTATGGGTATATACTATATTCTCTTAATAAATAAAAGTCAATAAATAGTATATAAAAGCCAAAACCCAATAAATAAACTCATAAATCCATTTCAGTCCAATAAATGTCTATTTTTACATATTATGATCCAAATACCCGAAGCTCAATACAAAGGTCCAAATCCCATTTTTTTCAATCTGGTTACAGCTCATTTCCCGCTCATTTTCAATATATCCAACCCAAACAAACACACATATTTTTGATAACCAATTATTCCGCCCAAATCTGAAAACTCCAACGCCACGTGACAGCTCCTAGCCTTGATACACTGACAGAATCTGACAGAGCTAAACTGGATGTCATCAAGCACACAAGTACAAGAAGACTGAGTAAAAACCAAAATTTTGATGTTTATTCCAAACCATATTGTTCAAAGGTTATGAGATTGTTAAAGAACAAGATAATTTCAAAAGAGTTATAGAATCGTATATGTTTCTAGAATGTTTCTCCGAAGTGATGAAAGCCAAGGATTCAATTGATGCTAGAAATTTTCCCACAATGAAATTGCCTCCATCAAAGAAAAGAGGAGCAACGAGCACATAAACAAAAGACAAATAGGTCGAATGGTTTAGCAAGGAAAGGAAGACGATAATTGTATTCCAATGTCATATTCAAATTTGTTGCCCTACCTTGTGCAAAACCACTTGTTGATGATGGTTCCATCGAAGTTTTATAAGTATTTTTATGTCATAAAAAATGCTTGCGGTTATTATTGTGGAGATTTAAGTCATTCTGTAGAAGATTGTATGTTTTTGAAACACATAGTCAGTGGTCTCATTAGGAATGGACAATTGTGTTTTGAGAATGGAGAGTCCCGATTTTATAAAAGATCGTCATTTGCTAGAAGAATTTAGATAAAAAAGAAAGAGCAGAATTTACAACAAGCTTTTATGCGTAATCTACTATAGTTCGGGGTCTACCAGAATTAGAGTAATGTTTGGACATCTACATCTTCAAAGTTTCCTTTACTGAAGAATACCCCAAAGTTAGATGCTCAAGATGCTCTAGTTAATGGAAAATCAAAGTCTAAATTGGATCTTATTCATGTTTCCTATCGTGAGATGCATTTTAAATTACTCGAAGCTTTACCACATCATTTGAAACCTTCAAAACCCCATCATCCAAGTTGTTACAATATTAGGAATCATTGCGAGTATCATAACGGAGTTCATGATCATGACATTGAAAACTGTTACACTTTCAAGCAACAAGTTCAAAACCTTTTGAATCAAGGGATTTTGGAAGTCGACACTGAAGGTCAATCTATTAAGATCTGTAGCTCAAGAGGCAATCACCTGTTTGGAACCAATACAACTGGATTGTATGGAAATCAAGAGCTGAAACACGTCAAGAAAAAAAGAAGAGCAAGGTGAAATTAATTGAGAATCAGCGGCCGTCAAGGAAGAAACCTCGAATAGGCATGCCCATTAAAAGCTTCAACACATCTAAACATCTTGAAAAGCAAAGCTCATCTAGACGCCGACCAGAAGAAGTTGTTAATTTCCATATGCAAATGATCGAATATTCTATGAGAAAGAGCAAGCATTTGATTGAATAAATAAGGAAACTCATAGGCAGGATAATCTTAATTCAAGATCCGATGAGAACATAAGCAAGAAAGGGCATGTCTTTGTGATGGCACAAGAAAAATGAAGAATTGTTGAGGCTAAAATTCACTCAATTTTTCCTTGAGTAAAGATTGATAGTTGGACTACAGGAGATCTGTCTGTAGGTTAGGACCGTTATAGAATAATACCCTGAACCATCCCAATCGCTTTTGCCCTAGAGCATTGGGGGTCATTTTTAAGGGAGGTTATTTGGTTTATTTATATTCAATGCTTATTTCTTACATAATTTTTCTCAAATGGAAAACATGCATACCTAAAATATTAATTCTTTTCAAATATATGTACATATTCCTATATTCTTTGTAGGGCCCCTACTATTAACTATATGAATGAATCAGCCTTTAATCTTGAAATAGAGCAGTCTATATGTTTGACGGAGGTAGGTGAATGCGAAGATGAAGAGAAAATTGATATCCCTAAGGAATTGCAAAGACTAGTCAAAGATGAGGAAGACATATTTTGCCTCAAAAGCAAGAAATTAAGGTTTTGAATTCGGGGACTTGAGGTGAAAAGCGATAAGTAAAGATCCATTCAACTTTCTCAGCAAAAACTAGGTATGCAATTGAATTGCTACAGGAATGCAAAGACATCTTCGCACGGTCATACCAGGATATACCGAGGGTTAGATCTCGACAATGCTATGCACAAGTTACTCATGAGGTATGAATGCAAGACTGTTCAGCGAAAGCTTAAAAAAATGAGACCAAAAATGTTGCAAAGGAAATTTTATGATGAATTCCTCAAAATGGCCGAGACCTTAACAAAGTGGGCCCGAAAGACAATTTTCTTTTGATCTAAACAAGGCAGATAAAGCAACATTTACAATCATGTGAGACTCATTTCACTACAAGCTAATGCCATTTAGATTGAAAGCAGGAGACAACACATCAGAAGGCCATGGTTATCGAAATAAAGATGGATGCAAAATTCAAGAATGAATCTCCAAGGATTGAGAAAGTATCAATTGAGGTCTAATTCATCAAAGCATATTTTTCAAAGCCATGTTTGGTAAACTCATGGATCAGCAAAAGTGGAACTAAAATTAACCCTGTCAAAGTGGAAGCTATTCTGAATTTTCTCTCTCCGGGAAAAAAGAGAAAGAAAGAAAAGAAAGAAAAAAGCAAAGAAAAAGAAAGCAAGAAAAAGAAAACAAAAAATAAAGGAAAGAAAAAAAGAGAGAAAAAAGCCCAGAGATATTGAATTATACATCATGACTAACAGACAAAAATGTGTTCTAATGTTCAAGTTGCTGACAAAGATTGATCTAGGAGTATGAGATGAAGAATGCCAATAAACTCTAGAAATATAAAAAAACATTTATCAAGTACAATTCTGATAGCACCGGTTTAAGATTGGTCGTTGATTCTTTAACGGTCTATGAAAATTCGATGGGATGTACTATGCCAACATGATGAAACAGGAAAGAAAAAACATTTATTATTTGAGAAAAGATTCACTAATTACAAATTGTGGTACCCACCAATTCAAAAGCTTTGTTGTTCACTGGTTTGGGTAGCTTGAAGGCTCAGACAATATGTCGTATCATTCCGTTTATCTAATATCAAGAATGGATCCTTTGAAATTCTTGATAGAAACACTAATGTTAACTAGTGAATGACTCGTTGGCAAATGTTATTATCAAAGTTCGATATATCCAGAAAGCAGTGACAGACTTCTTGGCGGGTCTTGCTTTAGATGATCACGAGTCCTTAAATTTTAATCTCCCAAATGAGGATTCGATGTGCATAACAGAAGGTACAAGGAAACAAGCCCCTGGAAGCTTATGCTTGAGAGAGTATACAATGCCTTTTTATTGTATAAGGTAGATTTATCCAAATGACACCATGATATCCTGATCATGATTGATTACTTTACCAAGTGGACGGAAGCTACTTCTAATGCCGGTATTACAAGAACAATAGCTTGCAAGATACTAAAGATAGATTATTTGTCGATATAGTTTGCCAAAGAGAATTGCCATTGATAAGGCCTATAATCTGAACAACAAGATGATATCAGAAGTTGTGAGCAATTCAAGATAAAGCACCATGATTCTGTGACTAATTGCTTAGAGACGAATGAGGCAGTAGAGTTAGCAAAGATAAACATCACAAGATTATCCAAAAGACTTGCAAGAATGGAATGAGAAACTATCGTTGGCCTTGTGCGTATTTCGATCCATAGTGTGCACTTCAACAGGGGCAACACTGTATTCCTTGGTCTATGGGATGGAAGCAGTATTATCAATTGAGGATCAGATTCCATCGCCGGGTATTGACAAGTATGAAATTGGACGACACAGAATCAATATAAGCTCGATAAGGGCAGTTGAATCTTATTGAAGATATGAGGCTAAAAGTAATTTGCCATGGTTAGATGCCAAGAAAGAACGATGTGATCTCACAACAATGAAATTTCGTCCAAAAGAATTCTGAGAAGGGGATCTAGCACTTAAAGAGATCTTACCAGTTCAAAAAGATTTCCGTGGGAAATGGATGCCTAATTGGAAAATGATATACATCATCAAGGAAGCCTCTTTCTAGAGGAATGTTGATTTTAACTGTGATAATCATAGATGAGTTAAGAAATCTAATGGACTCAGACTCGGTCAAGAAGTGTTATGCTCGAAGAATTAAAAAAGAGATTGAAAAAGGAAAATAAAGAAAAAATAGAGTGAAAACCCAAAAAGGGTGCTTCGCAGAATGAAAATATCTATGGTGAAAACCCAAAAAGGCGCATTAGATATAAAAAAAGAGAAAAGAAATCAAAAAAAGGAAAAAGGAAAAAGTAGAATCAAAAGAAAAGGGGGTTAAAAATGAAAATCCGCAAAGGGCTTCTTGAAACCAAAGGAGGATCTGGGTTGAAAAACCCGCAAAGGGCGGCTTAGATATTTTGAGATTAGGCATCCGGCAAGAAACCTTCTCAAAATCTGCAGTTTTGAGGAATTTTAGGATTAGAAGCTCTATTTCGGGTGATGGGCTCTCGCATCCTTTATACAGTTGATACTTGGGGCATTGCATTTAATTTATCATATTTTCCATGACTTATCAAATTATTCCATTTTCTCAAATTTAATAAAATAATATTTTGAGCCTTTTACTTATCTTTTCAACAAGCATCTTGTATATAAATCAATTAGATGCAAGAAAAGCAAAGGATTTCATGGCTATTATTTTGATGTACTAATCCTTTAAGTGCAGGCAGAACAAGAGGTGGTCTCGGTACTTGTTTAATGATGAAAAGTATGTCAAGAAAAATACACAACTCTGAGTGTCAGAAAATTTAAACAAAAGTTGCAAGAAAGCGACACATAAAACCCTAGGGCAAAGAGAGAATGTTGACCATTTTGGGGCAAAAGCTGCAGCAAGTTCAGTCTCTTAAAGGTTCATATTAAAAAAGATCATTACTTTTGAGGCATTGCAAGACCAGAAATCCTTGTGAAAGTGAACAAAGATGATAGTTGAATTCAAGAGCGGGACAATGCCACAAAGAATGTTACAAAATAATCTATTTTAGTCCAGTCAATACTCGAGCTTTTTCGACGTAAAGTGCATGGTGAGCCATGGAAAGAGAAGGGTTTGTGTGTTGAATCCGTGGAAAAACAAGTACGAGTTCCATCAGAATCGAAATTAGCCTTGTTTGGAATAAAAGAAAAACATCATTGCAAAGAAAAAAGAAAACCAAGGTGAAAACCCGAAAGGACGCATTGGGAAAAAGAAATCGAGGCGAAAACCTGAAAGGGTACCTTGAGAAAAAGAGAAAGAAAAAAAAGAAAAAAGCCAAAGTGAAAACCCGAAAGGGCGCTTTGAGAAAACCAATCTAAAGTGAAAACCTGAAAAGGCACTTTAGAGCAAAAGATGTAGAGATTCTGAAGATTGGACCTGAGTGTGAGATGTGTTACATTGGAAGCAAAAAAAGTTTTAATGAAAAATGAAGCAAGGAATTTTTTAGCTTCCCTGAAGATGAAAGCTCTCCCAAGTGGTCCTCAACTGACATCAATTCATGCATCATATACAGTCAAAAGTACATAAGATAAGAGCATGCTAACTCATATATTCAGAGCATTTTTGCATATTTTGATAGGAGTTTACCAGATTCAGCAAGAAGCAAGAAAAGATTTCAATCTACAACATCAAGATTGAAGGAGTAGACCCATTCATAGAAGGAAAATTGATCAATAGAGGAAGAGAAACAAGGGATCTGATGCGAGTTTCAAACTGAAAAATCAAGATATCATAGGCAGAAAAAGCAGTGACTATGAAGATCTCAGTGCTTCAAGTAGAAAATTAAAGATATTTTACACCACTCCAAGTTGAAATTTTATTAATTGATGATATATCTTTTTGCATGTTTAGTTTTCCCCCAAAGAAAGAGGTGAATCGACATTCCTAGCAAAGAATAGTGAGCTCTTAATGAGAAGAGTTCGCTCAACAAAGATTACAGAGCTCATAATGAGAAGAGTTTGCCAAGCAAAGATTACAGAGCTCCTAATGAGAAGAGTTCACCCAGCAAAGAATACATAGTTCCTAATGAGAAGAGCTCACACAACAAAGAATACAGAGTTCCTAATGAGAAGAACTCATCTAACAAAGAATGAAGAGCTCCTAATGAGAAGAGTTCATCTTTGAGGAATGAGAAAGTTCCTAATGAGAAGAGTTTGCTTATTCAATGCCTTTACAAAGAGGCAAATCAATGTTTTCAAGAAGAACGAGGAGTTCCTAATGAGTAGAGATCACTTGTTCAATACCTTAACAGAGAGGTTATATATGAAGACATGTTAGCATTTTTAAGAAGAACGAAGAATTCCTAATGAGAAGAGCTCGCTTGTTTAACACATTTGCAGAGAGGTGGATTGATTGTTTCCAAGAAGAAAGAAAGAGTTCCTAATAAGAAGAGCTCGTTAGTTCGACACCTTTACAGAGAGGTGGATCAATATTTCTAACAGTGGGTGAGGAGTTCCTAATAAGAAGAGCTCAATTGTTTGACACCTTTACATAGAGGTGGATTAACATTTGCAAGAAGAATGAAGAACTCATAATGAAAAGAGTTCGCTTTTTGAAGAGTGCGAAGTTCCTAATGAGAAGAGCTTGCTTATTCAACACCTTTACAAAGAGGTAGATCAATATTTCCAACAATGGATGAGGAGTTCCTAATGAGAAGAGCTCGCTTGTCCGACACCTTTACAGAGAGTTGGATTAACATTTTCAAGAAGAATAGGGAACTCATAATGAGAAGAGTTTGCCTTTTGGAGAATGAGAAGTACCTAATGAGAAAAGCTTGCTTATTCAACGCCTTTACAAAGAGGTAGATCAGTGTTATCAAGAAGAATGTGGAGTTTTTAATAAGAAGAGCTTGTTTGTTCAACACCTTTGTAGAAAGGTGGATCAGTATTGCCAAGAGGAATGAATGAGTTCATAATGAGAAGAATTGGTTCAGACTTAGTGGTTAGCCTTTGCAGAAAGATTGATGGGTTTATAATGAGAAAAACTTGTTCAAGCTTTCTAAGGAGGAAGATATGAGTGTTCACGGGAAAGATGAAGGGGTTCATAACGAGAAGAACGTGTTCATGTCTTCCAAAGAAACCATGAGTTCCTAATGAGAAGAGCTCGTGGGTCAGCATTTTGGAAGAATGAGTAGTTCATAATTAGAAGAACTAATTCAGACTTCATGGTTAGCCTTGACAAAAAGATTGGGAAGTTCATAATGATAAAAACTTGTTCAAGCTTTCTAAAGGAGAAGAATGAGTGAAAGTTCATAATAATAAGAACTTGCAGCTCAGAGCAACAATCAGTAGGTTCGAGTAAAATTCGAGTCTTTGCCCAATTCTTATTCCACAGTAATAAGCAAAGATGGGTAGTTGTAATACCCTAATTTTACCTGGATATGAGTATATACTATATTCGCTTAATAAATAAAAGTCAATAAATAGTATGTAAAAGCCAAAAACCCAATAAATAAACTCATAAATCCGTTTCACCCGATAAATATCCATTTTTACATATTATGATCCAAATACCCGAAGCCCAATACAAAGGTCCAAATCCCATTTTTTCAATTTGGTTACAACTCATTTCCCACCCATTTCCAATATATCCAACCCAAACAAACATACATATTTCTGATAACCATTTATCCCACCCAAATCTGGAAACTCCAATGCCATGCGAAAACCCTTAATTGGTCCCTTAGCCTTCACTCGGATCTATGTTTCTTTGGGTCCAGCTGACATACGTTGACGTCAGTGAGTTTGACCCCTATAAATAGAAGAGAGAGTGTGTCAGCAGATCGTTGATTACATACTATAAATAAAGTAATAAATAATACAATAAAAAAGAAAGAAAGGGCAATTTGGAGAATCTCACATGCCGTTGGAAGCTGAGCCAGTTTGGAGGAGTCAAACCGCTGCTAGAGAGAGCGAACGATCACCGTGCAACCACTGCCAGAGTATCATCGTAAAGTAGCCATCTTCACTGCTTTTCACTTCTGCAAAACAGAAACAAATTTCAGTTTTTATATGTATAACAAAATCGGAAAAATCAAATCGGAGGAGTTTCACAGTTGATGGAATGGTTATATTACTGGTCGAAGTTGAAGAAGGATCGGGTTAAGGGTAGATAGGTTCTAGGTGGTCGGAGATGGGTGGTTCTGATAAACTGGGACTAGATTTAGGATTTTAGGGTTTAAAACCTGAAAATATGAGAAATTTTAAGGTTTTGGCCGGCGGTTGGAAATCACCTCGCAACGGCCGATCGGTGGGTAGACAGTGGCCGGAGTAGTAGTTAGTGGCCGAATAACAAGTTTGGGCGATCGGAGTAAGGTGGTGATGGATCAAAAATGAGAAGTTGAAAGAACAAGGGATGAGTTCTTGAAGAATGTTGGGTTTTGATCTTCAGAAACATGAAATTAAAGGTGTCATGGTGTTTGTGGTGGATCAAAGATGGAAAAGTGGATGAATTTGAGTTGAGTTTGATTAAGGATAACGGTTTTGATCTGATTTTGGTTGGGTTTTATGGAAAGTGGGTGTTAGAGTTGAGAGAATATGGGAGATGAGAGAGGGTAGAGAGAGCGTTCTGATGAAAATGACCGAGCCAACTCAGTTAACGGGCTTTTATACACGAGTTGAAACGATGCCGTTTTGGCATCAAGTTTGGGGTAAATTTGCGCGTTTATAACCAGGTTGGGTCTAGTATACGCGTTTTTTCTTAAAAAATGATTAATTTTTCTTCTGGTCCCTGAGTTTTAGATGTGTAATTCATTTTAGTCCTAAATCTCAATAATATTAAAAATTAAAGCTTATATTTTTGTTCAATTTGCTCTTGATTTGTTTGTTTAATTTAATTTAATTGCAATTAATTTTATGTTTGATGCATGTTTTAAATTGAGCATGTAGTTTTGTATGCTAGAAAATTTAATCACTTATTTTTAATTAATTATTTAGTGCCTTAGTCTTTTAGGTTCTTTAATTAGGCTTTCAATAATTAATTAGGGAGATAATTGTAGCAAATTAGTGGATGTTAAATGGAAAGCTTTGAAGTTCAAATTTGGGTAGTGTCCCAATATAATGGGGTGTTATTCCAACATGGCTTTTAAATAGAACATTTAACATTCACTATAACCTTACAATTTGATAAGTAATTGAGTTAGTTAATTAGAGCTTCAATTAAGATTATCACTTTAAATAATTAGAATAATCAATTGATTAGTGAATATTATTAAAATTTAGGGGTTTTAATATGGATGGTGCTCAAACTATTGGTTGTTATCTCATGGAAGCCTTTGAATTTAATAATATTCACAATCTTAAATAATTAATTAATTAGAGCCTCTCATAAGTTAGAACTTAAAATTAACAAGACAATAATTGATCATGCATTAAAAACTTTTTATGTTGAAAATATATTTTTGAATACAAATAGGGGCGTCCTAACGTATTTGAGCGCTTTTAATCTCGTATTCGGATAAAAATATATTCCTTATTAAAGGAATATCTCCATTTGGAATTTAAATCTAGTTAATAATTAAAGGTTAAATTAAATTCAAAATATTATTCGAAATGCCGAAATGCCACGTAAAATTTAAGGTGCCGGTAACGAGCATTTGTGAGATGCTAATCCTTCCCCACACGTAATCGACTCTCGAACCCAATTTTTAAAAAAATGAATCTCTGGTTGTTTTTTATGGTGTTCGGTCTACCTCGAAATGATCGGTGACGACTCCAAAATTGATTTTCGAAATTGAATTAAAAAAGACAAAACCCTAATTCTTAAAGAGTAATCGTCAAGCTATTTTCCCGCCAGTTCAAAAATGGTTTCGACGTGTGTAAAAAAACACGGTAAATTAATTTTTTTCTTTCTTACCAACTTACTCAACACGAAACTTGCATTTTTTAAAGTGAGTTTCAAACTCGAGTCCTATAAAAAGCGAGTTCACCTTACGTGGATTGAATGGGGTCATTTTTCTAAATAATCAAGTTAGGAGGTCATTTTCTAATTAATTATTTAAATAATGAACTCTAAACCCTAAGACCTAGAAATATATCCCACCTCTAATTCTTTAAACCCTAATAATAAACACTAACTCTAAACTTTAATCTTAAACACTAGACCTAATTTTTGAGTGTTGGGCGGTGCACAAGAAAATAAGAGGGCGGGGCACAAGAGGACAAGAGGATGTTTATACATCTTAATTTGGTGTGAATGTTCTATGGAATCTCCAATCTTATTATGACACATTTAACTTAGCTCATTTAATAATTCAAGTTAATTCAAATTCTAATATTTCAATATAATCAAATATAATTCAATTTATTTTCGAGTTATTAAGTAGTTTGTTAGTGTAACAAACAATCAATTGATTTAATAGGATGAGACATTAGATTTTTAAGTAATGTTAGAGGTTTTATTATTGACGTTGTGAATGGAGAAAACTAGGTTGAGAGGTTCGCTCTCATAGTAAACCTCTGCATAACTCGATCCAAATTAATCAATCAATGGATGGGATACCCGTAATTAAACAGAAAAATGTTAGTCAGCATAAGTCTCATTTACACCCTAATTATAGGTAATATATTCATATTAAGAAAATGTAAATTACACATGTTATCACTCTACTTTCTTTTCACTCTTATTTTGTTCACTCAACTTTAAAAAACTTCAATTTAATAAGTAAACTTCGAATTACTCCTATTTTAGTCGTTATGAATTATTTTATTAATTTTTTATGACATGACATTTTTATTAAACATGGCATCTAACAATTTATTTAATGGCATAAAAACATAAACAACATGAAATTAAACAAATATAAATAAACAAACATTAAAGAAAAAGAGAAAGTGTAATTATTTAAAGAAAGTGTATCCTTCTCGAATAGGGTCAACATTTAGTGTACAATCCGGTTTTTTATAAAACTTAATAAAAAATCCAAAAAGGGATTTAATAATTTGAAAATTTTGGATTAAAATGAAAGTAAAAAAATGGCCAAATTGAAAAATTATTAAAACTCGAGACCTAACTTGGAAGAAAATAGTGACCAAATTGAACAGTTTGAAAACTTAAAGGCCCGCGGAGGGAAAAGGGTAGGGCGGATGGATTTAATGAGGGTAAATGGCCCAATTTTTTTGGGTATAAACCCACTTTAAAAAACAACTCTTCCTTTATTTTTTCAAATCCAAATGGATCAAAACCAAATTCCTTTGAATCCTCTCAAATGTTCTTGGTGTTCTTCAAGACTGAAGAACAACGGGAACGGAACATCACACCGGCCGCCGTCTAACGGTGGTGGTTTTTTTTTTCAAAAAAATATAAAAAAGAAGATAAAATATTTATTTGAATGAAAGGTAGTATTCTGGCTACAACATCAACAATCCGAAATTAGATCAAGGTGATTTTTCAACATACATAATATTCGAAAGAAAATATATAAAAATAGAAAAAAATATGAAAAAGGGAGAATACGATACCAACCGATTGTTATTCCCAAAAATCCGAGTACAAAGTTGCTATGAAATGCCTTTCCATCCTTTTTTTCGTATGAATCTTGTGATTTTCAGTGTGTGTTTACAAAGGGGAAAATAAGGGTTATATCGGTTTTTTCCTAACCTAAAATACAAAGATTGGGAATAAAAATCCCTTAAATCCGGGCAAATCACTCCTCTAATCAAAAATTCGGTGTTGACTTGCCTTTTGTGTTGAATCTAATCCGATTTTGGATCGAATTTGAGGATTTTAGGTCACCTTTTGTCATTTTTGAATTAAGGTTTGAACCATTTTCTTTGTTTTGCAAGCGGCTTGGCGACGAGGAAGTAGTGGCGGCCGGATTGGAGGTCGGGAGCAGGTGTAGACACTGTAGAAGATGTGTAAAGTGAATGCTAGCAAAAGGGGAAAAATGTATGTATTAGTAAAACAGTGCCAAGAGTCTTTAGCGTGCAAGTATACACAGTCTACAAGTAATACAACAGTTAAGCTGAGTATCAATCCCACAAAGATTGACTTTGAATTCGATTGTTTGATTGTTACTTGCCTTAGAAGAAAAGTTGTTTGTTTTGAAGATTGTTTTGGAACTAATAAAAAGAAAAGAAAAATGAAGTAAAATGTTGGCAAGGAAGGTGTTCTTAGTGAATGATGAGTTTTGGCAGGGAATGCTTGAGTTTAATGTTGCCCATGCTAGCCTTTGTTGGCAAATTGTCTTGGCATTGTTTGCCGAGCAGATTCAACATTAGCAATGCCTCTCTCGATGGTCATTGACCTAAATCAATTATGTAAAAACCCCTATATCTCTATAGTGAATGTTTTTAAACGAACCGAGTTGATTAAGAACCAATCTCTACTCCTAAGGGGTAGATATCACTTTCGAAGTAAGTTCATCTACTTGAACGACTTCTCTCGAAGCTTCTCTCCCTAGTATTCAGCAACTTAATCATTGCCACCCCAAGTCTGTTAAGATATTGGGAAGCAATAGGCCAACGGTGCCAGCTCTCTCTTGGCAAAGTATTTAGGAAAAATTAAAGTATGCCGAATAGAAAAACTTTTGCCAAACCAGATTTGTCATTAAAGAAACTAAGGCATGAAATCAACGCTTAAACCAAACATCCCTCACCAACTATGAAATTAGTTCATGGTAAGGGATTTAACCAACAAAGCCATAACCGTTTCCAAATACATCATCATAAAAATAAGAGTAAAACAACTTAAAACCAAGAGAATAGGTGAGAGGGGTCTCTCGATGCATCATTCAAATCCAAGCTCTCGGCCTAGTGGTTGAACCACCCTTCCTCGGTGCAGCCGACCGTCACTCGTCGAGCACTCCAACACCTCACTCTAATCACTCAAAGTCTTCCTGATCTCCCCTCCCACGTGATCTCTTAATGCTTGATCGGTTGGTGTTTATATAGGCGTGCAAGGGAAGGAAATATGATAACTTCTTCATTTTAATTTCAAATGCTTCAAGGATAAGAGATAGGGTCTTATCCAATTAGTGTGATAGCTTATCAAGCTAGGGCTGACTTCATCACACCGATGTTGCCTTGGCACACAAGCCTGGCATGTCTTTTCCAACATAGCTTGTCATCACCTTATCCGCTATTTTCTCAGAGGTTGATCCATTTGCGATCTTTTAGGAGCCTGATCATGTCCTATTTTTTCGAGGTTCAACAGCCTCTTGGCATGGCATCAAAGTCACTTCTCTGCCAACAAGTGCTTGGCACTATCTGGTCCTTCTGTGCCAACAACACTTGGCATTCCCCTTGGCCATCCTAACTGTGTTGCTTTTCTGGGCCTATCCTATGACAAACCTGCAAAATAGCCACAAAACAACCCTTTCACACTAGCATAGACTGAATACTAAACTCCTTACGTAAATGCATGATTCTAACAACCTAATGCAACTAAATGTACCTAAAAACAAGCAAGAGTAATGTAAATTGGCATTAAAAACAATACTTTTGGAGAGGTAACACACCCCCAAACTGAACTTATTGCTTGTCCTCAAGTAATGCAAACAAAGAATAAAAATAGTGAAAAAGTTACATCGACAAAATTTTTGTTGGAATGCTAACAGATGCCGACAAGCAGAATTTAACTCTTTTTCTATCCTCACTATCTTAATGCAATAATGCCAAGCATGTAGTAATTCAAGTGCAACAATATAACTCTATTCTAAGTTCATGAAGAGTGCATGATGTGTAGGCAATATGTATCCAATATCCTTTCACTCCCTTAGCCAAATTTACTACCTAAACTCAGATCTTTATTTTCATCTTTTTTTCTTTCTTGCTGAGGGTTTTGTTGGCATTAATTTAAGCTTGCTTCGTGACACTGTTTAGCATGAGTGATAAGAGGGAGCATACCATGAATCCCCACCTTAATCCAGGCATCACTAGGCTTTCTCTTCAACTCATACCATAGGGTTCTTGACTTGAGAACTAAGAGGGAGCAACCATGAAGCCCCAAGTAACTTATTATCCCTAGGTAGATGAGAGTTTCTATTTTTTATTGCCTTGGCATGACATTGTTGCCTTATAGTTTCTTTTTACACTAGCATCATTTTTTTTTTCAATCTGAGCATAGTTTCAAATAGTCTAAGTTTTCGAGGGAACTAGATACATATCACGTGTTAAGTGTAAATTCAATTCCCTAAACTAGAGATTAATTGCCAAGAAATCCTGGCATACTACCCCGCTGGCATGGCAACTAGAGATTAAAATTTCCTCATTGGACAGAAACCTGGATCAAATAAAACTTGCCTAGCAAATGTTACCATCCTTCAAAATTAAATTGAGGCAAAATTTTCTTTTCCCTTTTTTTAACGGTTTCGTATGCAACTAACTATATGACCTATATGGCATGGCAAGCAAAAATTTAGACATGGAATGCATAGCATGACATAAATGCAAAGAAATGCACACCCCAAACCCAAGATGTGCATCGTCCTCAATGCATGAAACAACACATATATACAAAAAGTAGAAAATAAAATGCATGTTCATGTGAATGCAATAAGATGGAATGCAAAGGAGTTTAAGTAGAAGATGACTCCCCCTCGGAGACTTCCTCTTGTGTAACTTCTGCTCGTGTAACTTGGGTTTTCCTTTTGACAAAGCTGCCACGATCGGGAGCTTTGCGCTTGATTCTGGTCATGGGTGGCTTTGCAGCAGTGCAGGCTCTAACTTCCTCCTTTTTCTTGGTAGGTTCAATTGTCGGTGTAACTGGCTTAGCTTTGGGCTTTTTAACTGGGATTTCCTCTGATACAGATGAGAAATTAGTGCTGGCAGATTCAACTTGCACCAGGGACACATGAATTATGGCTTTGGATTCAGAACTGTCTGGCTTAACTAGACTAATTGAACTGGCTGGCATCATTGGAATAGCTGGACTGGTTGGCATGTCATCTTCATTGCTCGAAGGCTTGGCAGGGAAAACTGGGAATGGTGGCACCACTTTAGGGATAGTTTTTCAAGCACCTCCCTGATAATAGCATCCATCTCCTTTGTGTAGTGGCTCATCTTAGCATTAAGGTCCTCAGCTGCCTCTAGCTTTTGGAGAATAATCTCCTGGCGAATGGTAAACTTGGGACAGCGCTGCCAATGAACTGGTTGGCATGGTCTCTAGTACATTGCCCGGATCTGCCTTAGGTTTTGGCTTTGGCGTGGTAGCTTTGACCTTTCCCTTTGACTCAACAACCGTGAGATTTTTCCATATGGCAGCCATAATTGTCGTTCTCTTTATAATCTGGCCTCAATCTTCATCAAGCTTAGGCACATCATGGCGCATGCAAATGTTAGAAATAAGCAAAGGGAAAAACAACCTGCCTTTACCTTTCGCAGCGCACTTATAGGTCTGATCAATGATGATTTTGCCAATGTTGATCTTGCGTCCTTTGACAATTGAGTGAAACAAAACCAACCTCTCTTCTGAGACGGTCTCATTGTGAGATGTAGGCAACACATTTGCCTTGATAAAGTGATTCTAGCCGCGCATCTCTGGCTTCAACGCCAACCTCTTTACAGTTTGGTGGCCCGTCGATGAAACTGTCCAAACTGTGCCAAGCTCACATAAGTCTGCCAATAGTTTCTTGCGTTTGGCAGCGATCATAGATTCAACATAGTCAAAGTGCTCATCTCATATATCATTCAAAGAAAATAGTGAGTTAACATACCCTTCATCGAAACACACGCACTTACCTCGAATCATCAAGAATAGAGAATCTTTTGTCACAAAATGCATATAAAATTCTTGCACAATGGTGGAGTAGATCTCTTCTTTCTATTGGCAGAACGAACTCCACTTGTGCATGTCGACAATGACCATGAACTCCGGTGGGAATCTCATGGTGGTGCTGGTTTGGAAGTCGAAGTGCTTCTCATGCAAAAACGATCGTGATGCAAAGCTTGTTTCAAACTTCTTGCGGATTTCTTCATTGAAGAGTCATTTGAAGGGAGTAGGTGAAGATTCCATGGAGATGAATAAAGGTTGAATCGATGTGAAGGAGAGAATGAGAAAAGATGAGTTGAATCTTGCTTGAGGGAAGAAAGAGAATGTGAAAAGCGTTTCTTAAAAAATTAGGTAGGGTAAAGAAGATGAAAGATGAAGTGTTTAAGGGGTTTTAATGATGATAGCTGATTAAATAGGGGGATAATGATGGAATTTCAAGAGTTTTAAGTGGAAAGGATTTTAAAGTGATAAGGTGGAGTGATAGGGTAAAAGGGATAAGGATTGGATAGGAATTTGAGTTGATAGGGTAATTATGGTGGATTTAATTCTAACCTAACTTGGACGGCTAGGGTTTAATATTTCAAGAAAGTTATTTTCTTATCCAATCAAGCTAGGGTTTTCTCTTCCTTCATCATCACGTAAACTGTTGCATGCCAAGATGCACTAGCATTGTGCATGGATTTGCCCATGGCAACCACGCTGGTTGTGTCCCTGGCATCAATTCTGCATACACTCAAAAGAAACTTTTCAACACAACAAGAGAATAAAATTGAAAAATAAAAAAATAAAAATAAAACCTGAGTCCTAAAACAGATAAAAATGATTATTCTAATATTTACAAAGAGTTCAGACCTAATGATGTTTCATGTTTACTCTGCCAAGAGGATCGCCTCCTTGGCGTTGTTTCGATTACCTTCCATGTAATGATTAAGACATTGGCCATTTACCTTGAAAATTTCTCCACTCTTTAAGTTCTTAATGTCCACAAATCCACGGGCATATGGTTTAACAACTTTATAAGGACCCGTCCATCTTGATTTGATTTTACCTGGAAACAGTTTAAGTCGAGAATTAAACAATAGAACATGCTAGCCTATTTCAAATTGCCTTGGCATTATCCTACTATCATGCCAACGTTTTGCCTTCTCCTAGTAGATCCTAGAATTCTCATAGGCCTGTACCCTAAATTCCTCCAACTCATTGAGGTCGAGTAACCTCATTTTTCCAGCAAATCTCTATGCCATGTCAAGTTTTCTGATGGCCCAGTAGGCTTTATGTTCAAGTTCAACTGGCAAATGGCATGGTTTACCAAAAACAAGTCTAAACGGTGAAATGCCCAAAGGAGTTTTGAAAGTAGTCCTATAAGCCCATAATGACTCATCTAGTCTCAGAGACTAATCTTTCCTTGTTGGATTTACAGTTTTCTCTAGAATGTTCTTGATTTTCTTGTTTGAAATCTCAGCTTGCCCATTTGTCTATGGGGGGTATGCTGTGGCAATTCTTTGTTGTATAACATATCTGTACAAAGCTTTATAGATTAGATTGCATTTAAAATGATTACCCTCATCATGAATTATTTCTCTAGGGGCACCAAATCGGGTAAAAATGTGTTTTTGCAAAAACTTTGCAACGACCTTGGCATCATTTGTTGGCAGGGCAACAACCTCTACCCACTTAGATACATAGTCAACATCCACAAGAATATATACATTACCAAATGATGGAGGGAGATGACCCATAAAGTCTATCCCCCATACATCAAATAAATTCACATGCATAATATTTTGAAGTGGTAGTTGGTGTCGATTGGAAATGTTTCTTGTTCGTTGACATTGGTCACATGCCTTGGCATACTCATGGGCATCCTTATATAGAGTCGACTATAGCACCTTGGCAGCAGTCTTCATCCCAGCAAAGTGACCTCTATATGGTACAGCATGACACAAATGCAGTATGTTGTGTTGTTCATCCTCAGGCACACACCGACATATCTCTTGCTCGGCACATTGTTTGAACAATATTGGCTCATCCCAATAGTATTGCCTAACTTCTTACATGAATCTTTTCTTGGCATTGTATGCCAAGTCTGGTGGAAGAATTTTGCTCACCTGGTAGTTGACAATGTCAGCGTACCATGGCATAGCATTCACTGCAAGCAAGTATTCGTCAAGAAATTTATCTATAATAACTTTAGTCTTACCATCTTCAATGTGATGCTCTAAACGTGAAATGTGGTCAGCTACTAAGTTTTCGCTGCTTTTCATGTCTCTGATCTCTAGGTCAAATTCTTGAAGCAAGAGCGTCCATCGTATTAGTCTAGGCTTGGCATCCTTCTTTGCCAAGAGATATTTCAATGCCAAATAATCTATATAAACCACACCCTTGTTACCAATTAGGTAAGATCTAAATTTATCATGAGCAAATACAACTACAAGAAATTCTTTCTCAGTTGTAGAGTAATTAAGTCATGCTTCATTCAAGGTTCTGTTCGCATAGTAGATGGTATGGAAAACCTTGCCATGTCTGTCCCAAAACTGCTCCAACGACATAGTCACTGGCATCGCACATGAGCTCAAAGGGCTCATTCCAATTCGGTGCTATGACTATAAGGGCATTAATCAATTTCTTTTAAGTTCCTGAAATGCTCTCAAACAAGAATCGTTAAATGAAAAAGTGGCATTATGTTCCAACAACAAGCACAAAGGCTTAGCAATTTTTGAAAAATCTTTAATAAACTGCCTATAAAAACTGGCATGACCTAAAAAGCTCCTTATACCTTTAACGGTCATCGGAGGCGGCAATTGCTTGATTACCTCCACTTTGGCTTGATCAACTTCTAGTCCTCTCTTGGTTACCTTGTAACCAAGAACAATGCCCTCATTCACCATGAAGTGGCATTTCTCTCAATTTAGCACTAGGTTCGTCTCGACGCACCTCTTTAAGAATTGCTCCAAACTATGAATGCATTCCTCAAACATTTTACCAAATAATTAGAAATCATCCATGAATACTTCCATGTCGTGCTTGATCATATCAGAAAAATAGACATCATGCAACATTGAAATGTTGCCGGTGCATTAGATAAGCTGAACGACATTCTTCTAAAAGCGAACATCCTATAAGGGCATGTGAATATGGTATTCTCTTGATCATCAGGGGCAATGACAATATGATTATAAAATGAATAACCATCTAAGAAACAATAGATAACTTTACCTGCCAATCTGTTTAACATTTGGTCGATGGAAGGCATTGGGAAGTGTTCATTCCTTGTAGCCTTATTCAACCTTCTATAATCCATGCACACTCTCCATTCGGTGATGGTCCTAGAGGGAATCAATTCAGCTTCACTATTTTGTACCACAATCATGCCACATTTCTTTGGCACGCATTGTATCGGGCTAACCCATGAGCTATCAGAAATGGGATAAATGATCCCGGCATCAAGCCATTTTATAATCTCCTTTTTACTACCTCTTTCATGCTTGAGTTTAGCCTTTTTTGCCCTTCAATGGTTTTTCCATGGTACTCTTCTATAATGATTTTGTGCATGCAAATGGTTGGGCTAATACCTCGGATGTCTGCCAAGGTCCAACCCAACGCTTGCTTATAATTTCTTAATATTGCCAACAATCTCTCCTCCTAATCATTGGTAAGATCAGTGGCAATAATCACTACCAGAGTTGAGTGTTTACCTAAATAAGCATACTTCAAGTGATTTGGCAATGGTTTAGATTCTTTTATCTCCATACCAGTCAACTGTAGTGGCTCAAAAGAACTTATATCTTCAGCCTTCAAGTCTGATTCCTCAAGTTCCTCAAACAGTTCAACTATGCCATCAAGCTTGCTAGCATCAAATTCTCTATCCTGTCATAACTGTGCCATGTCTACCGTATAAATAGAGTCCATCATCTCCTCAGCTTGACATTCTTCAGGTTCATCTGCAGAATTCAAAGCTTGAAACACATTAAAAGTAACATGATGGTCATTCATACGCATTGTTAGTTCCCCTTTATGAACATCAATATGAGCCCTACCCGAGGCAAGGAATGACCTGCCTAAAATAATTGGAACATTAACATCAGCCTCATAATCCAAAATGATAAAATCAGCTGGAAAGATGAATTTAGCTACCTTCACCAACATATCCTCAATCTTACCCTTGGGATGCACATAGGATCGATCTACCAGCTAGAGAGTCATGGTAGTAGGTCTTGCTTCTATGCCAAGCTTCCTGAAAACTGACATTGGCATCAAGTTGATGCTGGCTGCCAAGTCACACAATACCTTGCCCATAAATTTGTTGCCAATTGTGTAGGGAATAGTGAAACTTCATGGATATTTCAGCTTTGGTGGAAATCAGTTTAGGATCATAGCACTACATCCCCCAGTGAGAGCAACAGTTTTAAAGTCTCCCAACTTTCTCTTTTTAAACAGGATGTCCTTCATGAATTTTACATAGTTGGGCATTTTCTCAAGGGCTTCTACCAATGGAATGTTAATTTGAAATTGCTTAAGAACTTCCAAGAAGCGCTTAAATTGCTGATCCTGTTTATGCTTTTAAAGTCTTGTTGGAAAGGTGGTGGTTGATAAACATATGCTGACACTGTCGAGGCAGTGCTGGCATCTGTTTTGGCATCAGTATGTTGTTTGGCCTCAGTCTGTTTGTCATCAATGTTGGCATCATGTGTGGCATCATTGTTGGCATCGATTCTAGCACTAGTACTGGCCTTAGCACTGGCATTATCTGTTTTAATTTTCTCCTTCTCTGCTTCTCTGGGCTTGTCTATCGACACTGGCTTTTCACTTTGGCAGTGAACTGGCTGCTTGGTAGCCATCTCTGCCCTGCACTGCTTATTACTTCGAAGGGTTATGGCCTTACATTGCTCATTGTCTTTGTGTTGAGCCTCTTTAGTGTCACTTGGCAAGGTTCCTTGGGGTCAATTGTTTAGTGCATTGGCAAGTTGTCCAATTTGAATTTCCAAGTTCCTCACTATTGCTACCAAACTCTAGACTGTGACATTATTCCTTTCCATGTAATCGTTGGGAGGACCTCCTTGGTTGAATCTCTTCCCTTGCTGGTAATTGTTTTGATCTCTCTATGGCGCAACACTTTCATAAAATACTGGCATGACATTGCCATTGAATGCTGGTATGGCATTGTTATTCTGTCTCTAGGCATTATGCCGCTGTACATAGTGCTGGTTACCTCCTTGATTTCCCCAAGCTAAGTTAGGGTGTTGTCTCCAACCTGTATTATAAGTATTGGAGTTAGGGGTATAGTAACGATTAACATTGCCAACAAAATTTACCGACTCAGGGTTAGCAAGGCATTCTTCCACATAATGGTTCTCTCCGCAAATTGTACAGAATGGGTATAATGCTTTAACTTCTTGGGATTCTTTGTTCTTTTGCAATGTTTTCACCATACTGGTGAGGTTGGAAATCTTGGCATGAATGGATATTAGTTCATCAACCTAAAATTTCCCACTGGTTTTGGTCCCGATCCCAAGTCTAGCAATAGGATATTCAAAATCATTAATCAAAATCCTCTCTAGGATGTCAACAGCCTCCGAATACCTCTTGTCAAGCAATGATCCAACTGCTGAAGCATCAACAAAAGTCCTCGTTTATGCATTCAATCCATTATAGAAAGTTTGAATTTGAGTCTAATTCTGGAATCCGTGCATAGGACACCTTCTCAACAGATCTTTAAATCTCTCCTAGGCATCATATAAAGTTTCATCCTCAGCCTGCCTGAATGTAATAATCTCACCCCTTAGCTTGGCAGTGAGTGTTAGCGGCTGAAATCATGTCAATAACTTTTGGCATATGTCTACCCATGAAGTGACTAAGCCATGTGGCAAAGAATTGAGACAAGTCTTGGCTCTATATCGCAAGGAAAAAAAATGAATAACCTTAACTTCATAGTGTCTCCAGATACTCCAGTTTGTTGAAATAATTGGAAAATCTCCATGAACTACTTTAGATGTTGCCTTAGATCTCCAGCAAGTGCTCCATCAAATTGGCCTATAGTAAAAAGAGTTTGAATCATTACTAGCTTAAGTTCAAATTTTGGTTTATTTACCTCTGTGCCAACAATTCCAAGCATTAGATTTGCAATATCAGGTGCTAGATGTTCTTGGACTGGCCTCTCTTCCTCCACATTGACAATTAGGACATTAGGAAGTGGTGGTGTATTGTTATTGGGTGGATCTCCATCATTGTTCACCACACCATTCCTTTGATTACCATGATTCATCTCTTGGTATGTCTTCTTTAACCTCCGCAAGGTTTTCCTGATTTTTGAATCGTATGGCCAATCGTCCACCACATGGTGGTTTCTAGTCATACACCGATAAAAACAAAAACAAAGTAAAAACTAAAAGAAGACAAGTAAAAATTGAAAACAATCAAATCCGTTGCAATCCACAGTAACGGCGCCAAAAACTTGTAGACTATGTAGAAGACGTGTAAAGTGAATGCTAGCAAAATGGGCAAAATGTATGTATTAGTAAAACAGTGCCAAGAGTCTTTTACGTGCAAGTATACACGATTTGCAAGTAATACAACAGTTAAGCTGAGTATCGATCCCACAGAGATTGACTTGGAATTCGATTGTTTGATTGTTACTTGCCTTAGAAGAAAAGATGCTTGTTTTGAAGATTGTTTTGGAAATAATAAAAAGAAAAGAAAATGAAGTAAAACGTTGGGAAGGAAGGTGTTCTTAGTGAATCATGAGTGTTAGCAGGGAATGCTTGAGTTTAATGTTGTTCATGCCAGCCTTTGTTGGCAAACTATCTTGGCATTGTTTGCCGAGCAGATTCAACATTAGCAATGCCTCTCTCGATGGTCATTGCCCTAAATCGATTATGTAAAAACCCCTATATCTCTATAGTGAATGTTTTTAAATGAACCGATTTGATGAAAAACCAATCTTACTCCTAGGGGGTAGATATCACTTCCGAAGTAAGTTTATCTACTTGAACGACTTCTCTCGAAGCTCCCCTCCCTAGTATTCAACAACTTAATTGTTGCCACCTGAAGTCTGTTAAGATATTGGGAAGCAATAGGCCAATGGTGCCAGCTCTCGTTTGGCAAAGTATTTAGGAAAATTTCAAGTATGCCGAATAAAAAAACTTTTGCCAAAACAGATTTGTCATTAAAGAAACTAAGGCATGAAATCAACGTTTAAACCAAACATCCCTACCAACTATGCAATTAGTTCATGGTGAGGGATTTAACCAACAAAACCATAACCGTTTCCAAATACATCATCATAAAAATAAGAGTAAAACAACTTAAAACTAAGAGAATAGGCGAGAGAGGTCTCTCGATGCAGTCCTCAAATCCAAGCTCTCGACCAAGTGGTTGTACCACCCTTCCTCGTGTAGTCAACTGTCACTCGTCGAGTAATCCAACACCTCACTCCGATCACTCAAAGTCTTCCCGATCTCCTCTCTCGCGCGATCTCTTAATGCTTGATCGGTTGGTATTTATATAGGCGTGTAAGGTAAGGGAATAGGATAACTTTTTCATTTGAATTTCAAATGCTCCAAGGATAAGAGAAAGAGTCTTATCTGATCAGTGTGATAGCTTATCAAGCTAGGGCTGAGGTTATCATGCCGTTGTTGCCTTGGCACACAAGCTTGGCATGTCTTTGCCAAAATAGCTTGGCATCACCTTATCCGTGATTTTCTCCGAGGTTGATCCATTTGCGATCTTTTAGGAGCCTGATCATGTCCTATTTTTTGGGGGTTCAACAGCCTCTTGGCATGGCATCAAAGTCACTTCTCTGCCAACAAGTGCTTGGAACTATCTGGTCTTTTTGTGCCAACAACACTTGGCATTCCCCTTAGCTATCTGTAATCACTCATTTTTGACCGGGTTTTAGTGTTATTAGTATTATTTTAATAATAATATTATTAATATAAAATTAATGAAAAATTAAAAAAAATAAATATATTATTAAAAAAAGGAAGAAAATTGCGTGGAGTAGGGTGCTCCACGTCACCCTTAACCCACCCCAACTGCCTATATAAAGGCATGGGGCAGGGACACAATTACACACAATTCTTGACGCCAATTGGACACCTAATTTGGCCAGGAATTTTCACGCCAAATTGCCACAAAATTGGCAAGGCAATTGGCTCCCCAATTGGGAGCATGGCCGGCCGCAAGGCTGGCCGGGGTTGGGGGCAGTGCCCTCGGCCCCAGTTGGTTCGATCCAACATTCGATCGGGGTCCTATTTTGGATCCGATCTAGTTAATATTTTTGGAGGGGTCGCGGTAGATCTCGGTGGGGTTCGTTATTCGAGCTCCTAGTTAGGTATATTTTCTTTCCTTTTTATTTATGTTGTAATTTTTATGATTTAATGAAGTATTAGTTAATTTAAAATTGTGTTCTTTTTTACCTTGTATGTTTATTTATGCTTTAGATTAGTATTTATTATGTTTTAAATTTATGTTTTATATTAATATTTTAGTTATGTTAAATTTGTTTTTTTATGTGTTAGATTAATATTTATGAATGTTAGTATTTTATTTATGTTAGATTTGTTTTTATTTATAAGTTAGATTAATATGTATATATGTATGTTTTAGTTTAGTATTTTATTTATGTTAGATTAGTATTCTGTTATGTTAATATTTATTGCATTTAAATTATTTGCCATGTTTTATATTTTGCCCACTAAGATTGCATATCGAGATATATAATGTCAATGTGGTGTCCTTTTATCCGAGCGTAAACGGGGCCAGTATCAGGCGTAGTGATAGTGGTTGGGCGTTTACACTCGGATAACGGGGCCTTTAAAATTTATTCGCAATTATAACCGAATATTAAACTAATCGTCACTTTAACCCGGAAAATCCAATATTAATAAAGCGGTAATTATTAAAGTACCAATTTTGGGCGGTGTGGGGGTGCTAATCCTTCCCCATCCGTAACTGACTCTTGAACCCAACAATTTTTTAAATCTCTGGTTTTATGGTGTCCGGCCTACCTAAGTGGCCGGTGGCGACTCCAATTTTTAATAAAATGTGGTTTTTTAAAAAAATCCCATGGAATAAACGTTTTATATCCGAAAAATCACAAACACTTTGAAATTTTGATTTTTTTTAGAAAAAAAAGACATCGCTACAGATGGCGACTCCGCTGGGGACTATTTTTTGTTTTTAACAAAATAAAGAGAGTCAAGCTTTTTCAAATAATTACCGCTTTAATAATATTAGAAGTTCCGGATTAAAGTGACTTTTAAATTAATATTCGATTGTAATTGCGCGTTTATTTTAAAGCATTTAAAATTTGGCATATAAACCCGTTTTTAAGTGGGGGGAAACGCTAATGCTTTCATGGAGATATCGTTCTCCCGTGTAGGCCTAGCAAGTACCTTCGGGGCTCGAGTACCTTATGCTTTCGTAAGGATATTGTTCCTTCGTGCAGGCATAAGCGAATGGGTCCCCCTGAATTGAACCCGGTTGAAAGGAGCCTATAATGGGTGATGATCGGGGGCCTTGCTACCCTTAGTAGGGGACAACAAGGACAATTCAGGTACCTCCTAGCACCAACACTGCATATAGAGAACATAGAAACCCACCCTATTAGAGCCATGCGGATAACCTTAGGTGCTTTAGACGGGATAAATAGGGTTTTTTACCTTATTTTATTTGTCCTTTTATTTATGTATTTATTATTTTTATCCGGTACTAATTCATTTTTTGTGTTTTATTTTTATTCTTATTTTACACATAGTTTTGTTGCATTATCATTGCATCCACATTATATAGAGGCGTTGATTCAAGTGGTTTGCCCGATTAGAAAATCTTTCATCATGGAAAAAAGGTGTCTTAGGAAAGGACGACATCAATCCAGTCGCGCGACATCGGTCAGAGATTAATCAACAGATTCGAAGTAATGATTTGTCGAGCAAGCGTGTAGTGCCAAAGTATACACACGAGACCCTGATGGTGAACATACAACGAGCTACAAGGTGTGTGAATGACTTAGCTACCGAAGCTGCGACTCTCCGACCTTTCGTAACCCCGGACATGGAAGAAGCACCAAGGTTTATCAAGTTGCTCAAAGCTGTCGAGGAGCTATGAGGTAGAGCTAGGGCTTATGTGTAGAAATTTGTTTTGTAATTAAGACTCTTTGTAATAGAGACTCTTTTTGTAATAGGGACTCATTTTGTAATATGAACCTTTTTTTGTAATCTGGACCCTTTAATTCCCATGAAAGTCGTTCGAAAGGGTGATTACTAGCGGAATCAACGCCTTTATTTGCATTCATGTTGCATATCATGACATGGTGTTGATTCAAGAACAGTTCATTAAAAGGCTTTCAAAATAGAAAAAGTCTGTTTTCCCGAGATAATATTACAGTATCAAGTTAGGCCGAGCAAAGACCAATCGAGAAGGAAGACGGTACGATAATAAGGCACGTACGACGCAGAAGATTCAGTCAAGGCCGTAGAACCCCCAATTTTAAATCTTCACATTTGACCATTTTTTTAAAAAATATCTCAGATTTTAATTTAACTCCTTAAATTTTTTTTAAAAATATTATTTTGCTTTAAATCTTTTCCTCCTAAAACTTTTAAAATAATAATAATAACAAAAAGAAACCTAAAAGTTTTTTTAAGTAGGTTAAAACCTTTTGATAATAAAAGGGGGAATTTTTAAACCAAATGATCCTTGAAAATTTTAATTTGAACCCCAAAAAGTTTTAAAGTACTCCCCTAGGATCGATAGAATTCATCCATGTTTAGACGTACCCAGATCTACAGAAGAAAATATATTGTCAGATGTCCTTTTCAGAAGCCACAAAAATAAAGATCATGACGTCACGAGTCCATAGAATAGAATAAGAGGAGAAGATGGAGTCATCCATCATCCTGAAGACGACGTCGAGACGTGGAGCACAGGTTTTGCTTCCCGAAGTCAAGATCTCCAGAAGGAAGCTAACTGTCACCTGTAATTCATTATTAGTTTCTTGCAACCAGACATTTTTCTATTGATTGAAAGTATTTTAAGGACTGTTCGAGAATCAACACCGCATTTGCATTCATACCTTGCATTGCCTCACATTGTACAGTCATGGCATATTTTATATAACATTATCATTACCTTGCATAAAATTTTACATAGCATTATCATTGCCAAGTAAAATAAATGAACACGCTCAAAAATCAAGATTTGAGTAGTTAAAAGATGGGCTCGAGAGAAAAAGAGAAAGAAAGAAGTTTGATGTCTTTGATGCAAGAAAGCTCTGTTTGAACCATGATTTGGTCGTTCCTCCGGGTTCCAAAGACTTCAGATTTGCACATGATAACAGAATAAGATGTCCCAAGATTCACGTGACCATATTCTGCAAAAAAAGGAGATGGGGGGCTGCATTGAAAAATTGCCGATCCACTACTTTCACGAAAGTCTAGCAGGACCTACCGTGATATGGTACAACTGTTTGAATTGAGACCAAGCGTAGTCATGCGGAGACTTAACCGACATCTTTATGGGCAATACAAATATGCTCTAGACCTAGCACCAAGTCGGCAGTATCTCCAGGGTACGAAGATGAAACCTGATAAAGCTTCAAGGAATGTGCTTTGAGGTGTCTGTGTTTAGCGACCCAGGTGCAGCCTCCCGTAGATGAAGAGGAAAGTGACTTACATGCAACCTTTCTTATTTTTTTCTTTGATAAGGTGCTCGGGAAAATGAATGCCAGCTTTGAGGACTTCATGACAGTCGGAGAGAGAATCAAACATACACTTCGGGACCTAAGTTTAAAAGACCAGACATTCCTAGGAGCAGAAGGAAAGAATGAGATGAACGGGTACCACTTTCGAAGGTTATCGTGATCGTAAGAGAAGAAGACAGACATATTCCTCCGAATCACCGAGAAAAATTCCTCGAACAAGTACATATTTAGAGATATTCGGAGTATTCCATCTCGGACATATGGCCTTATCTGGTTAAGGTATATGTGAGTTCTACGCTAACGCACCGGGGCATGACACCAAGAAATTTGGGGTCGTTAATAGAAGAAATCAAGAAGGTGGTTGACGAGGGAGTCATGACAAGAATTTATCCAGCAAGGAAAAACAAGAGAAGTGGCACAAGCCTACACTACCTTGAAAGGGCCGGAATGAGTTAGTACCCTGGAGATAGTTCAAAGGTCCCTACGGTTTTCTCATCATTTCACAAAGAAATTCTAAAAAAAAACTCATTGTTTGTCAGAATAACAAATCACATTTCCATTTAGAAAGCATTTTTACATTCTTGATTCTTTAAACATTTTTATGGGGTAGTTTTCCCATATGCATATACATGCATTTTTTAATGGACATGTGTATATATCATTTTTATACCATATCCTCGAATTTTGAATGTAACAGTACATTTGCTTCAAACCCAAAGATCAACTCTAAGTTGCATATATTTAGAAGAGATTGAATGTTATGGGGATACTGTAAATGTGAGTATCTGCTACTTTACTTAGGCCAGCAGAGGAACAAAACGAGTGTTTAGACAATGGGCAGTTCCCATTTTAAGAATTTATCTTCTCAGGCACTTGTCGTTTAAGATCCTTGAAACAAAAGTTGACCCTAAACCTCTACCCCCTGAAGGCATTCTCAGGACATTTGTGAATATGACAACGAATTCTGTTCTTTTACTTTACCAGAAGACACAGAGGAGACCATACAGATTGGATACGAAGATCAGAAAATCATCAGAAGAAAGTGGTTGAAAACATGGATATGTCCAAACGAAAAACCAAAAAAGAAGATAAATGGTAATCAGAAGGCTGAAGCAATCCAGATCGAGTAAATATCAGAAGAGCTGCAGAGAGGCAATTAACTTCGAGCGGGAGATCGCATCAATACCCAGTATAGACCCGTGTTGATTCGAGGATACATTCATAGACACGAATAAGAAGAAAGAGATTCAATGCTAAAAACCCAGAATGAGCAGTCTAAAAAAGAGAAAAAGAAAAAAAATAAAATAAAAAAGAAGAAAGAGAGAGAAAAAAAGAAAGAAAAAAGAAAAAAAAGAAAAGAAAGAGAAATGAAGAATATTGTCTATGCTTCACACACGGATTAAACAATACAAGAATGAGACTTCAACCATGAGCAAGAGACACACGGAATCCACATTTCAAGTAAATATCAGTTTTAAAATTAGTATAGAAGCTCGAATTGAAGTCAAGACAATTCGGCCCGAAGATTGCCAATTTTGAAAAAGGAAATGACCTCTAGGGTGAAAACCTAAAAATGGGCAGTCTAGAGTGATCCTAAAAATGAAGAAAAATAGTAGTTTGCCTGAGCATGCTGGCATCAATATCCAGCCAAAATACATTGATCCGAAGGTACAAAAGAAGGAAGTGACCTCTAGGGTGAAAACCCAAAAATGGGCAGTCTAGAGCGATCCAAGAGAAAAAGTGAAAAAGAAAAAGAAAAAAGAAAAGAAAAAAGAAAGGATAACATTTCATCTGGGCGTGCCAATCACAAGAATTCCCAGAAATGTATTCATAGTCCTTCATTCAAAGAAATCTCAGTTTTGAGGAGTATTGAAGGATTAAGCATTATTGAACAGAAAACGAACATCAGTATATAGCCATAATGCAAGGCAGGCTACAGTAAAAAGAAAGGAAATGAACTATAGGGTGAAAACCTGAAAACGGGCAGTCTAGAGTGATCCAAAGAAAGGAAGGAATAATGGGCATATCCAAGTTACACAAGTACAGAAATACTGTTTCACTTAACCATAAACCAAAGGCCTACATTACAAGCCCCAAAGACTATTCTAGTCATCCATAGATATCCAAGTTGAATGAGAATGTCTTCAGATTTCATTCCGCCTATAAGGGTTAACTTTGCTTCAAGGAACGTCAAACAATGAGGGAAGGACGGGGCATGGTGAGATAGTGAGATTAAGAGAGCCACCTTAAACGAGGCAGAAACTAGGTAGGGTTGTTCCTCTCAAAAGCATATTAGACCAGAAGGAACTATACATTGGCATATATCTCCACAATGGTCAAGATCTTTTAAATATGCGCTTCATTAGAGTTGATCTCTGGAAACTTGAAGCAGCTGCGCTATGGTGTTTGATATTTCGGGGGCAAACATGTTTTAAAAGGTTTGACATTTTCTCCCGAAGTTTTGATGTTTACCATTTCCCCAAACATTAGTTTTTAAAATGTTTGGCAATATACTTCGAATTTTGTTTACCATTCTCCAAACATTAATTTTTTTTAAAAATATTTGGTCCTTAAAAAAAAAGAAAAATGATCTTTACCATTTGTTCCAAGCATTGTTTTCAAAATGTTTGGTATCCCCTACAAGTTGTGCTTTTCAAAATGACTGCTATCTTTTCAAACAATCATTATTTGTTGAAATATACGCAAGTAAATTGCCTTTTGTATTACTTTAAAAATGAATGATGATGAGATTTAAAGCATAGGGACCGAGAATTAGTTCCCGTCGAAGTGCTACGAGAAGATCAAGGATGAGCTTAGGGGATGAAAGCATTTTGGCTCACCCCGGTGACTAGAAATAAATCAAGGCTCTGTATGATGGGTCAAAAATTCAAAGCAGTGGAACCCGTGGTTGAATGGGGCAACGCCAAGTGAAGAAGATGACAAAGGTTCTTATAAGAATAATATAAGAACCAGAGGATCATTTATGAAGACGGGTGATAACCCTGAAGACAAGAAAGCCTTCCGCACAAAAGGTTTAAAAACAGGTTCAAATGAGGATTTAAGAGCATACAGTGAAGCAGTAAAGAGATGAAGAAATCTGAGGAACGACCTTTCAGGGTGTAAGACTTTAGAACAAAAAGGCTGAAAGAAAAAGAGAGAAAGAAAGAGAAAAACTGGAAAAAGAAAAGAAAAGGAAAAAAGAAGAAAAGGAAAAAAGAAGAAAAGAAAAAGAGAAAAAAGAAAAAGAAAAAGAAAAGAAAGAAACCATTACATTGCATGCATCATATAGATAGGGGCATGTCAATTTTTGCTTATTTTGGACAGGTACCTGAAGAATTATCAAAGAACATTAAGAAGTGGATTTTATTGAAAAGTTTTGGCGGCCATTTTCGGCGCGAGTCCCTAAATTTGAAGAAGTTTTGGCGGCCATTTTCGGCGTGAGTCCCTAAATTTGAAGAAGTTTTGGCGGCCATTTTCGGCGTGAGTCCCTAAATTTGAAGAAGTTTTGGCGGCCATTTTCGGCGTGAGTCCCTAAATTTGAAGAAGTTTTGGCGGCCATTTTTGGCATGAACCCCTAAATTTGAAGAAGTTTTGGCGGCCATTTTCGGCGTGAGTCTCTAAAGTTTGAAGAAAGTTTGGCAGCCACCTTCGGCGTGAGTCCCTAAAATTTGAAGAAAGTTTGGCAGCCACCTTCTGCGTGAGTCCCTAAAATTTGAAGAAAGTTTGGCAGCCACCTTCTGCGTGAGTCCCTAAAATTTGAAGAAAGTTTTGGCAGCCACCTTCGGCGTGAGCCCCTAAAATTTGAAGAAAGTTTTGGCATCCACCTTCGGCGTGAGCCCCTAAAATTTGAAGAAAGTTTGGCAGCCACCTTCGGCGTGAGCCCCTAAAATTTGAAGAAAGTTTGGCAGCCACCTTCGGCGTGAGCCCCTAAAATTTGAAGAAAGTTTGGCAGCCACCTTCGGCGTGAGTCCCTAAAATTTGAAGAAAGTTTGACAGCCACCTTCGGCGTGAGTCCCTAAAATTTGAAGAAAGTTTTGGCAGCCACCTTCGGCGTGAGTCCCCAAAATTTGAAGAAAGTTTGGCAGCCACCTTCGGCGTGAGTCCCTAAAATTTGAAGAAAGTTTGGCAGCCACCTTCGACGTGAGTCCGTAAAATATGAAGAAAGTTTGGCAGCCACCTTCAGCGTGAGTCCCCAAAATTAGAAGATCGGTAGCCATTTCCCGCGTGAATCCCCAAATCTGAAGAAAGGTCGGTAGCCATTTTCGGCGTGAGCGCCAAATTAAAGAAAGATTTTGGCAGCCTTAGCAGCGTAAGTCCAGAAAAATCGGCAGCCATAATAGCGTGAGGCCCATATATTAAATCCGTCGGGTCATCGGTAAGTCCTTCGGGCACAGTGTTAAGTCCTTCGGGCCACCAGTAAGTCTTTCGAGCCTGGTGATAAGTCCTTCGGGCATGATGCGGCAGCCTTAGTAGCGTAAGTCCAAAGATATCAACAGTCTTGTAAAAAAAATGAGATAGAAAAAAGAAGAAGAGAAGAAAAATGAAGGAAAAAGAAAAAATAGAGCAGAAAAAAGGGAAAAAGAGAAAAAAATTCGAAGATAAAGGTTCTATATAGGAAGGGCCTATATTTTTAAGCTCCCGTAGCGAGAGGTTCTATGTTGGAAGAATTTGCCGCTCCGAGGCTTCAGAAGCTGAAAGTTTTATATAGGAAGGGCTTGCAGCTCCAGGGTGAAGACTACCAGTTCTATATAGGAAGAACTCCCAGCCGAAGGAATTCACCCATGACACACAAGGTTATATAGGAAAACCTGTTGTGTTTGAAAGCGAAGAGTCTTATATAGGAAGGGCTCCGAGCTTCACTGTCTTAGAGTAAAAGATTCTATATAGGAAGAATCCGTAGCTCTAAGATTTCAGAAGCTGAAAGTTTTATATAGGAAGGGCTTGCAGCTCCAGGGTGAAGACTAGTAGTTCTATATAGGAAGAACTCCCAGCCGAAGGAATTCACCCATGACACACAAGGTTATATAGGAAAACCTATTGTGTTGAAAGCGAAGAGTCTTATATAGGAAGGGCTCCGAGCTTCACTGTCTTAGAGTAAAAGATTCTATATAGGAAGAATCCGTAGCTCCGAGATTTCAGAAGCTGAAAGTTTTATATAGGAAGGGCTTGCAGCTCCAGGGTGAAGACTAGCAGTTCTATATAGGAAGAACTCCCAGCCGAAGGAATTCACCCATGATACACAAGGTTTTATATAGGGAAAACCTATTGTGTTGAAAGCGAAGAGTCCTATATAAGAAGGCCTCTGAGCTTTATTGTCTTAGAGTGAGAGGTTCTATATAGGAAGAACCCGTAGCTCTGAGATTTCAGAAGCTAAAAGTTCTATATAGGAAGGACTGGCGGCTCCAGGGTTTGAAGACTGGCGGCTCTATACAGGAGGAACTCCCAGTCGGAAGAATCCATCAGTGGCGCAAAAGGTTTTATATAGGAGAAACCAGCGTTGAAGGTGAAGAGTTCTATATAGAAAGGACTCCAAGCCTTACCGTCTCAAAATGAAAAGTTCTATAGAGGAGGGACTCATAACTTGAGGCTTCACAGTGAAGGGTTCCATATAGGAAGAGCCTATAGTTCCAAGATCAGAAGGTGAAGAAGTTCTATATAGGAAGAACTTACAAGCTTGAAGATTCAGCTAAGGAAGAGCGGAGAGTTCCAGAAGAACACGTTATTCCGAAGCCAAAGACAAGAAAGTAGGTCAAAAATGAGTGCTTTTGATCTTTGCTTTGTCCTCGTTTCACAAGAACAAGCAAAGAGGGGCAACTGTAATCACTCATTTTTGACCGGGTTTTAGTGTTATTAGTATTATTTTAATAATAATATTATTAATATAAAATTAATGAAAAATAATAAAAAATAATAATAAATATATTATTAAAAAAGGGAAGAAAATTGCGTGGAGCAGGGTGCTCCACGTCACCCTTAACCCACCCCAACTGCCTATATAAAGGCATGGGGCAGGGACACAATTACGCACAATTCTTGACGCCAATTGGACACCCAATTTGGCCAGGAATTTTCACGCCAATTTGCCACAAAATTGGCAAGGCAATTGGCTCCCCAATTGGGAGCATGGCCGGCCGCAAGGCTGGCCGGGGTTGGGGGCAGTGCCCTCGGCCCCAGTTGGTTCGATCCAACATTCGATCGGGGTCCTATTTTGGATCCGATCTAGTTAATATTTTTGGAGGGGTCGCGGTAGATCTCGGTGGGGTTCGTTATTCGAGCTCCTAGTTAGGTATATTTTCTTTCCTTTTTATTTATGTTGTAATTTTTATGATTTAATGAAGTATTAGTTAATTTAAAATTGTGTTCTTTTTTACCTTGTATGTTTATTTATGCTTTAGATTAGTATTTATTATGTTTTAAATTTATGTTTTATATTAATATTTTAGTTATGTTAAATTTGTTTTTTTATGTGTTAGATTAATATTTATGAATGTTAGTATTTTATTTATGTTAGATTTGTTTTTATTTATAAGTTAGATTAATATGTATATATGTATGTTTTAGTTTAGTATTTTATTTATGTTAGATTAGTATTCTGTTATGTTAATATTTATTGCATTTAAATTATTTGCCATGTTTTATATTTTGCCCACTAAGATTGCATATCGAGATATATAATGTCAATGCGGTGTCCTTTTATCCGAGCGTAAACGGGGCCAGTATCAGGCGTAGTGATAGTGGTTGGGCGTTTACCCTCGGATAACGGGGCCTTTAAAATTTATTCGCAATTATAATCGAATATTAAACTAATCGTCACTTTAACCCAGAAAATCTAATATTAATAAAGCGGTAATTATTAAAGTACCAATTTTGGGCGGTGTGGGGGTGCTAATCCTTCCCCATCCGTAACCGACTCCCGAACCCAACAATTTTTTAAATCTTTGGTTTTTGGTGTCCGGCCTACCTAAGTGGCCGGTGGCGACTCCAATTTTTAATAAAATGCGGTTTTTAAAAAAAATTCCACGAAATAAACGTTTTATATCTGGAAAATCACAAACACTTCGAAATTTCGATTTTTTTTAGAAAAAAGGACATCGCTACACTATCCTAAATGTGTTGCTTTCCTTCGCCTAATCCTATGCCAAACCTGCAAAATAGCCACAAAACAACCATTCACACCGGCATATACAGAATACTAAACTCCTTATGCAAGTGCATATTTCTAACAACCTAATGCAACTAAATGTACCTAAAAACAAGCAAGAGTAATGTAAAATTGGCATTAAAAACAGTACTTTTGGAGAGGTAACAACAGGACCAACAAGAGATGAGGGTTGATCGGCGCAACCAACGGTGGTCACCGGCGTCAAATCGCATTGGAAATGTTGCCCAGCAACCTCTTATCGGGGACAGCCCTGTGCGCATGTACCACACGTGCCAGGTGCGTGGCGGCGCGGGTGAGCTGCCCTACCCTTTTTTTGGCTGGTCCAGTTTGGACCGTTAGATCCTTCGCCCTAGATATAACAGCTGCCATTAATTCCTACATGTGGGATAAAAATGGTTAGTTAGGTTTTTTTCTTGGGCCAAATGGGCTAGCATTGTATTAGATTAAATGGACTCCTATTTAAACTAAATGGACTCCACATTTATTTAACAAATATACTAGTATTATAATTGATAAAAATAAAATAAATAAAGAATAATAATAAAAATGTGAAAATTTAGTGACAACAGCTACCCCTCTTTGCTCGTTTTGGTGAAACATGAATAGAGCAAAGAACAAAGGACACTGATTTTCACTAGTTACCAAATCGTCAAGCATCAAGACGAGACTCTCTTCCTGAATTGATATGCGGATTCTATTATCCTCATGCTTGAATGGATAAGCAGGTTATATTCTCCTCATGATCGAATAGATAGGCGGGTTCCATTCTCCTTATGCTTGAATGGATAAGCGGGTTCTATTCTCCTCGTTCTCGAATAGATAATCAAGTACTGGAAAGTAAAGGTTCCATTCTCCTCATGCTCGAATAGATAAGCATGTTTTATTCTCCTCAAGCCTGAATAGATAGGCGGGTTCCATTCTCTTTATGCTCAAATGGATAAGTGGGTTCTATTCTCCTTATGCTCGAATAGATAAGCAGGTTCTATTCTCCTCGTGCCCTAATAGATAGACAGGTTTCATTCTCCTTATGCTCGAATGGATAAGCGGGTTCTATTCTCATTGTGCTCGAATATATAAGTAGGTAATGAAAAGTAAAGGTTCTATTCTCCTCGTGCTCGAATGGATAAGCAGGTTCTATTCTCATCAAGTCTGAATAGATAGGCAGGTTCTATTCTCCTTATGCTCGAATGGATAAACGGGTTCTATTCTCCTCATGCCCAAATAGATAAGTAGGTTCTATTCTCCTCATGCCCGAATAGATAGTCTGGTTCCATTCTCCTTATGCTCGAATGGATAATCGGTTTTTATTCTCCTCATGCCCAAATAGATAGGCGGGTTTCTAAAAAATGTTTCATTCTCCTTATGCTCGAATGGATAAGCTAGTTCTAGACCTATCAAAATTTAACAAATGCTATGATTATTGTTGCGCGTAATAAGTGCTACGCAAATGTGCAAGTATACACGTCGCAAGTTATAGTATAAAAGATATCGTCTCCATAGGGATTGGTGCCACTTCAAGAATCTAGTCTCTTGCATTGTAAAAAGTAAAAACACAAGTAAAGGATTATAGGAGTTTAACTAATGACTAATCTAGAAAGCAATAAAGTAAAAGAAAAGATGAATTCAAATGAGAGAGAGATAGGCCAGGTTATCGTGAGTTGAGGTGTGATAGCCGATTGGATTGTCTTGGTAAAAGAGTGCATGGGCAACTCAGTTGCCGTGGCAACTTGAACAACGGGGTTGCCTTGGCAACTAATCGATGGTTGCCTGGGCAACTACTTGGGCAACTACTTGGGCGTCTGGGCAGCAACCTTCAAGGTTCGGCAGAGCGTTCTTCAATGGTTTCTTCTTATCTCTAAGTCGAAACTCTAGCTACTTGTGCATGCCTTGATAATACATCCCTGCGTGAATCAAGGGTGAACAACAACCAATCTTGCGCTCCTCTTAGGCGTTGAAATCCTTAACTTATTCCTAAGCCGGATTAATCGTCACCATCAATAGATTGAATAAAGATCATATTCATTCGTTTCTTGAATCTAACTCTCCCGATATTAGATAAATAGATGAAGTTACGAGATCCTCTCCCAATTCACTCGCAAACAAGAATAAGAACCAAGAATGAATAAACCTTGAAATAGAAAAGTGCAAACTCTTATTACCTAAACAAAAACCAATAGTTTCTCACAACCACAAAACACAATAACCATAGCCAAGTAGATTTAGTTCATGGCTAGGTTCCAAAGAAACACAAGATAATTAATCCCTAGCATGAACCCAATCGAACAAGAAAGAAAAGGATGAAGGAGGAGGCTTGTCGAAATCCTCCTTGCCCTTGATGCTTGTCGAAAATTCTCTCCACTTGCCCTACTTGGACTTGTCGAAATTTCCCTATTGCTCTCTCCTCTTGATTGTCGAAATCTCCTTGCTATTTATAGGGCTAGGCCAAAGTCCTTCTTTGAGGAGGAGTTTAATTTGGAATTAAATTATCTTTAAAGAATATAATTCTTTATTATAATTGTATTCCTACTAGAACTTCTCTTATCTTCTTGGAATTTAATTCTTCTTTAATCTCTGCATGGAAATCAAATTCCTTTGGGTTTGGGCTTTGCTCCACGTCATCTTGGGCTTGTATAGTCATCAATTTCGACTACCATATCACCTTTGCTCTTGTTGACAATTGCCATGGCAACTGGCTCGGCGTCTCCTTCATGTATTGCCCTAGCAACTAGCTCGGCGTCTCCTTCATGCATTGCCCTGGCAACTAGCTCTAGCCTTGCTTTGGCAAGTGATCCTGCATATACACACAAAACACACCAAAGCAGCATCTTTTCCACAAAAACTACCAAGTTATGTAATCAAGCTCAACGATGGAAGGAAACATGGATTAATGCATGAATTGCTAATTATGCAACTAATATGAGCCTAAGTCTAACAATAATATGAGTAAAAAGGGTAAGAAAAATAGTACTTTTGAACACTTATCACACCCCCAAACTCGAACTATTGCTTGTCCTCAAGCAATGCAAACTCATAATTACCTGCCAAGACTTCAATTTTCACAAACTTAGCTTTGAACTTGATTTCAATTCTCTGAACCGGGGCACAAAGTATGATTGGCTTTTTATTTTTCGAAAAACTTAGGAGTTACTCGGAATCAAACTATAATGCTTGTGAGTGTGTGCGGAGTTGTGTGCAAGTTGATTTTTTGGATTCTATGTAAACAAGAGGTTTTCAAATTACTTCATTGGGTTCTTTTTAACATGTTTTAACTAGAGCCAGTTTTGGGCACCTCTAGTGTTTTGTTTTTAGTTTTCTTAAGTTAATTTAATTATCTAGAGCCGGTTTCGGGCACCTCTAGTTAAATTTTTTTTAACACATCCTAGAGCCAGTTTCGGGCACCTCTAGTGATGAATTTTTTTAGCACATGCTAGAGCCAATTTCGGGCACCTCTAACATTCATCCAATTTTTATTCTAATCCCCCAATTTGTTAATTATCAACCTAAGTTCACTAGAATTCCTTAAATCAATCAAACCACAACAGTGTTTCATCAAATTTAGCATCATAGTAAAATTCTAAGTTTTTCCATGGTTATCCTAGAATAAAAATTCTATCAATTAAGTGCATTGGCAAAGTCATCATCGAATATTCATCAAATCTAAGCAATTCTTGTTCCAATTAAAGGCATGGCAAGCAATTTATGTATCCTAAATGTAATACTTTAAGATGAATGTAACTAAACATGGTAACTACTAATAACAATCCCCCCCAAACTCGAGTGAGGCATTGTCCTCAATGCATGCATAAAAATAACGAAAAATAAAAATAAAAATGCATACGAGGACTTACTCCGAGAGTTCATCATCGTAGATGATTAGTTTCCTTCTGGTCGGTGTCTTGATTCTCTTGCTTGAATGCGATGGTTGTTTTCTTGTTGCCGGTGGTGGAATCGATCCTCGTACGGGGTTGTCCTCATCTTCCTCTTCATCAATGTCAATGGTTTTTCGCTTGGAGGATTCAATTGGTGCGGTCTTTATTGGTTCAAAGGAGGACTCGTCCGAATCTGAAAAATCAAAAAATGATTTCGTAGGAGTTGATTCGGGCATAGGTGCTTTACCTTTGGCTTTTGCAGTGGTTGTCGGGATGTCTTTAGCTTTGGTTGCCGTTGCATCGTCTTGTGCGTGCACGATGTAGGTTGCCGCGGCGACTGCTTCGTTGGTTGCCGGGGTAAGGATCTCGGCGGGAAAGATTGGGAACAACACGTGATTGTCCGGGTACTTTTCTAGGATGACTTGGGTGATGGCATTGTTGTGCTCCTTCATGTACCGCATGAACATTAGTTGCCGATCTTCAATTTGCCTTAGACAGCTTGCCAATGGGTGCAAAAGTGCTTCAAAGTGTCCCGGGGTTAATGGCCGAGTTTCCCTGGCGTTAGGTGCTTGGGTATTAGGGATTGCCGCGGTGGCAGGAGTTGCCGTGGCAATTGGAGGCCTTGAAGAATCTCCCGGTGCCTCTCCTATTAGCTTTCGGATTAGTGCTTGATTCCAACCAGACTTGGGTAGGGCTTTTTCATCGGTGGAGTCACTCGGGACATGCATCTCCTTGCAAAGATTAGAAATTAAGCAAGGGAAGAAAAGAGAACCCTTATCTTTTGAACTGCATACAAAAATCTTATCACAAATAATTTTTCCAATGTTAATGATGCGATTATGTAAAATAGAATGTATGAGCAAAAAACGTGGTATATCAACGGTAGTATTGTGTGTGGAGGGCATTAAAGAATTTTTAACAAAATTATTCCATAGTTTTGCCTCGGGTTTAAGCCGAAGGCGATTTACCATGCCCTTGTATTTACCGTCGTTCCAATGAGTTCCCGGTTGAGTGATTTCTTGAAGCACCTTGTCGAGTTGCTTGGGATTGATTTGGTCAACGAAGGCTTGATGCTCGTCCTTCTCAATGTAAAGTTCGTAAAAGGTGTTGATGCTTTCGGGACTTATAAGTATGGCCTTGTCACGAACAAAAACATAAGGATTATCCGGGTTAGGTGAGTGAGCATAGAATTCTCTTACCCATGAGATGTTACCCGGTTCCGGTTGATGGCAAAAGATTTGCCACTTTTGATGTGCAATCCTCTCGAAGATGAATGGTTCAAGGCCGAAATCTTGATGAGAGTTGGAGTATTCAAAGCCTTGTTCTTCATGAATCTTCCGGCTTTCAAACTTGGATTGAAATCTTTCTTGAACCACCGGTGTAGCAAACTACTTGTATCTTGGTTCTTTGGTGGAACTTGGATGAACTAAAAGTTTAATCTTGGATGCCATGGATGATCTTGGTTGTGAGTAAAAACAAAGAAAAGAAAAGAAACTAAAAAATTGCAAGATAGAAAGTAGGAATAGGTTAAGGGTGATGGGTTTTATAGAAAAGATAGGTGGGTGGGATTAGGGGAAAACGAAAAAGGGTTTAGAGTTTGGTAGAAGTTGTCGACAAGGGGTTTTGGTTAGGATGAATTGGAGGCTTTATATATGCCTTAGATTCAGCCCATTAGTTTCCTTGTTGAAGATGTTTTCCTACTTGGTTTAGAATTCCTCTTTATCTTGAACTTCTTTTCCTACAATTCAAAGACAAATCAAATAAGGATTAAAATTAAAGATAAATTAATAAAGAAAATAAATAAAGATGTGTAATAGGATTCTTAAACTTAAATAAAAAAAATCTATCCTAAAAACTACTAATAATCGGAAATATATATAAAAAATAATAAAAAAAAATCGAAAAAAATAAAATAACTAATTAATCGAAAAATAAAAAAAATAAAAATAAAAATATCAAAAGGGAGAGCATGCTCATGCATCTCCTAAGTTGACCACTTCCTTGTTACGTTCCACATGGGCACCATTGTAGTGCTTCAATCTTTGTCCTTTAACTTTGAATTCATGGTTGTCAGAGATGGACTTGATTTTCACGGCACCATGGGAGAATGGTTTGACGACTTCGAATGGTCCTGACCATCTTGATTTCAGCTTTCCCGGGAAAAGTTTTAGCCGAGAATTGAATAGGAGAACTAGTTGCCCTGGCATGAATTACCGTGGCAATAGTTTCTTGTCATGCCATCGCTTTGTTTTCTCCTTGTAGATTCGTGGATTGTTATAGGCGAGTGCACGGAATTCTTCTATCTCATTGAGGTCCATCAAACGCTTTTGTCCGGCACTTTCCCAATCCATATTCACGATCTTGATTGCTAGTACGCCTTGTGCTCGATTTCCACCGGTAGATGACATGTTTTGCCATAGACAAGACGGAAGGGGGACATACCTAAGGGTGTTTTGAATGCAGTGCGATATGCCCAAAGTGCGCCATCTAGTCTTAATGACCAATCCTTCCGTGAGGGATTTACGACTTTCTCGAGTATTCCCTTCAACTCCCGGTTGGAAATTTTTGCTTGCCTGTTGGTTTGTGGGTGATATGCCGTGGCGATCTTGTGTGATATGCCGAAGCGTTGCAACATCTTGGCAATTAGTCTGTTGTCAAAATGCTTGCCTTCGTCACTGATAATTGCTCTTGGCATCCCAAACCGTGTAAATATGTTTTTCTGCAAGAATCGTTGCACGGTCTTGGAATCGTTGTTGGGAACTGCAGCTACCTCAACCCATTTAGACACGTAGTCGACGACAAGTAGAATGTAGAGGTTGCCGAATGAAGATGGGAAAGGTCCCATAAAATCGATCCCCCATACATCGAACAATTCCACCTTGATGATGTTCTGGAGCGGCATCTCATGTCGTCTAGAGATATTGCCCGCCCCCTCCGCAACGATCACATTGCTTGTAAAAGTCTTGGGCATCTTTGTACAATGTTGGCCAATACAAACCGGATTGCAAAACTTTAGCCGCGGTACGAGTTCCTCCAAAATGTCCTCCATAGGGTGAAGAATGGCATTGCCGGAGTACATTCTATTGCTCTTCTTCAGGGACACATCGGCGTATAACCTGATCTGCACATTGTTTAAACAAAAGAGGCTCATCCCAAAAGTAATGCTTAGCATCATGGCGGAACCGCTTCTTCCCTTTTTGAGTAATGCCATAAGGAAAAATACCACAAACAAGGAAATTAACTAAATCCGCGTACCAGGGTATTGCCGAGGCATGTGCTGCCGTGGCGACTGCTCCCAGAATTGCCGAGGCGTGCGCGTCAAAGGCTGCTGTGGCGTCGAGGGTTGCCGAGGCGTGTGCATCAATGGTTGCCGAGGCGTCGAGGGTTGCCAAGGCGTCAAGGGTTACCGAGGCGTGTGCATCAATGGTTGCCGAGGCATCGAGGGTTGCCAAGGCGTCAAGGGTTGCCGAGGCAACTAAAATTTGTTCATCCGGGAATGCATCGCATATCTCTAGATCCGCGTCCTCCTCCCTATTGCCTTCTTGTGTAGCATCAACATTTTGATCAGCTTCTTTTCCTGGTCGATTGACTAGCCAATTGGCCTTTTCTTGTTGTTCCTCATCGACCGATTTTTCATACTCCTCAGGTTCCTTTTGCTTGGCAATGTAGTTGCCGAGGCAACTAAATTCCTTGTCGAAGTTAAACTCTACCGTGGCATGAAGAAGTTGGCATTCTTCTGGATCATCGGCATGCCTTAGTGTTTGGAACACATTTAGTTTAACTTGCTGGTCATTCACCCTCATTGTGAGTTCTCCCTTTTCAACATCGATCAAGGTTCTCCCTGTTGCTAGGAATGGTCTCCCGAGAATGATGGGTGCATGCTCATCTGCTTCACAATCCAAAATAATAAAGTCAGCGGGAAAAATAAATTTATCAACTTTTACCAGTATGTCCTCGATTTTTTCCCTCTGGATGCACATAGGATCTGTCGGCTAGCTGTAGCATAACTGTTGTAGGTCTTGCCTTCCCGATTCCTAGTTTCTGGAAAACCGATTTAGGCATCAAGTTTATGCTAGCCCTAAGGTCGCATAATGCTTTCCCGACATAGTGATTTCCAATGGAATAAGGTATTGTGAAACTTCCGGGATCCTTCAACTTGGGTGGTATACGATTGTTCAACATTGCCATGCATCCCTCTATTGCGGCAACTGTTTCAAACTCTCCTAGCCTTGTTCTCTTGGAAACAATGTCTTTAAGAAACTTGGCATAGTTTGGCATTTGTTCAATTGCTTCCACCAATGGCAAGTTGATGTGGACTTGCTTTAGGATATCAAGAAACTTCTTGAATTTGTAATCTTGCTTTTGTTGCTTCAACCTTTGTGGGAATGGTGATGGAAGTCGGATATCTTTGATCCTTTCATTAGTTTGAAACCTGATTGACGGCATTGCCGGGACAACTGGAGTTGCCGAGGCGTTATCAACTGGGTTGCCGAGGCATGCTTATCGCGAGTTGCCAAGGCATCTTTATCATCGGTTGCCGAGGCATGCTTATTGCCGGTTGCCGCGGCAATTCCTGGTTCAGCATCTGAGGCTTTGCCGCTAGGTTCATCTTGATCTTTTGTGGAGTTTTGTTTGATGAGCGGGTTTGAACCTCCCTAAGTTGTTGCCCACTTCTAGTGGTGATTGCCTTACATTGCTCATGGCCAGTTCCTCTTGCGACTTCAGTATCGCTAGGTAAACCTCCTTGCGGTCTAGTATTCAGATTTTGAGCAAACTGTCCGACTTGATTTTCCAATGATTTGATTGCCGCCTCTTGGTTTTGCAATCTCATCTCGGTCCTGTTAATAAAAGCATCAGTTCTTTTTATGAAATTACTATTCTCAGCCATATAAGATTCAGTTTTCATCATAAAAGCATTTAGAGAATTTTCCAAAGAACTAGATGTCGTCGGTTGTTGCTGCGGCATCTATTGCTGTGGCATATTCTGCTGGAATCCCGATGCTTGTGCATTCTGATTGTTCTGGTTTAGAGCATTGTTGGGATTACTCCATGAAAAATTTGGGTGCTTTTCCCAAGCTGGATTGTATGTATTGGACATCACATTGTTGTTCCGATAGTAATTCCCCACATAGAAGCTGGATTCCGGATTCTGCATACATTCAGAAGAATTATGGTTATCACCACATAACTTACAAAAAGAATCCATTACCGTGACTTCATGTGTGTTGTTTGGTTTTTGCATGTTCTGGACCATCTTGGTTAAAGTGGCCAATTGTGCCGAAATTGAATCTGATGATCCTAGTTCATGTATTGTGGCTTGGCGTCTAACTCCTCCTCTTCTAGTAGATGGGAATTGATAATCATTCTTGGCCAGCCTGTTTAAAATTTGCATCGCTTCCTCCGGCGACTTATCTAGGAGTATGCCGTTTGCCGAGACATCTAGCATCATCCTTGTTGGTGTATTCACGGCGTTGTAAAACATTGTTACTTGAGTCCACACCGGGAATCCGTGTAGGGGGCATTTGCGTAGAAGTTCTCTATATCGCTCCCAAGCTTCATACATGGATTCATCATCTGCCTACCGAAAAGAAGTAATGTCGTTACGAAGCTTATCAGTCAAATTTGTAGGATTAAATCTAGCAAGGAAATCACGACAAAGATCAGTCCAAGATGCTATGGATCCGGCAGGAATGCTATTCAACCATGCTTTCGCCCTATCCCTCAGTGAATAGGGGAATAATCTTAATCGTAAGACATCGGGGGTGACTCTGTGTATCTTGAACGAGTTGCAAATCTCGAGGAAAGATTTCAGATGTTCCCGTGCTTCTTCAGTTGCTGAGCCGCCAAATTGACCTATTGTGTTGATCATATTAAACATTACCGGTTTCAACTCAAAGTGGTCGGCTTCAATTTCAGGTGCGACAACTCCTGGGTTAAGTCCATCTAGATCTTCTTCAAGATAGTCTCGAATAGTTCTGTTTCGTGCAAGAATCACTCCTCCTCCTGCTCGAACATCTTGATTCATATTGCCGTCTTGATTTGCCATTGCTTCTCTTATCCTTCGTCTAAGTCTTTGTAAGGTTCGTTCGATTTCTGGATCAAAGGGATATTCTGGTGAAGTCGGTCTCGCCCTAGTCATATACTAATGCAAAACCAAAGTTTGTTAGCCCTTTGAATTTTAAACAAGAAAAGTAAAAAGAAAGTGCAAGAAAATAAAAACAAAGTCGCTATTGCCAATCCCCGGCAACAGCGCCAAAAACTTGTTGCGCGTAATAAGTGCTACGCAAATGTGCAAGTATACACGTCGCAAGTTATAGTATAAAAGATATCGTCTCCACAAGGAATGGTGCCACTTCAAGAATCTAGTCTCTTGCACTGTAAAAAGTAAAAACACAAGTAAAGGATTATAGGAGTTTAACTAATGACTAATCTAGAAAGCAATAAAGTAAAAGAAAAGATGAATTCAAATGAGAGAGAGATAGGCCAGGTTATCGTGAGTTGAGGTGTGATAGCCGATTGGATTGTCTTGGTAAAAGAGTGCATGGGCAACTCAGTTGCCGTGGCAACTTGCACAACGGGGTTGCCTTGGCAACTAATCGATGGTTGCCTGGGCAACTACTTGGGCGTCTGGGCAGCAACCTTCAAGGTTCGGCAGAACGTTCTTCAATGGTTTCTTCTTATCCCTAAGTCGAAACTCTAGCTACTTGTGCATGCCTTGATAATACATCCCTGCGTGAATCAAGGGTGAACAACAACCAATCTTGCGCTCTTCTTAGCCGTTGAAATCCTTAACTTATTCCTAAGCCGGATTAATCTTCACCATCAATAGACTGAATAAAGATCATATTCATTCGTTTCTTGAATCTAACTCTCCCGATATTAGATAAATAGATGAAGTTACGAGATCCTCTCCCAATTCACTCGCAAACAAGAATAAGAACCAAGAATGAATAAACCTTGAAATAGAAAAGTGCAAACTCTTATTACCTAAACAAAAACCAATAGTTTCTCACAACCACAAAACACAATAACCATAGCCAAGTAGATTTAGTTCATGGCTAGGTTCCAAAGAAACACAAGATAATTAATCCCTAGCATGAACCACATGAACCCGATCGAACAAGAAAGAAAATGATGAAGGAGGAGGCTTGTCGAAATCCTCCTTACCCTTGATGCTTGTCGAAAATTCTCTCATCTTGCCCTACTTGGACTTGTCGAAATTTCCCTATTGCTCTCTCCTCTTGATTGTCGAAATCTCCTTGCTATTTATAGGGCTAGGCCAAAGTCCTTCTTTGAGGAGGAGTTTAAGTTGGAATTAAATTATCTTTAAAGAATATAATTCTTTATTATAATTATATTCCTACTAGAACTTCTCCTATCTTCTTGGAATTTAATCCTTCTTTAATCTTTGCATGGAAATCAAATTCCTTTGAGTTTGGGCTTTGCTCCACGTCATCTTGGGCTTGTATAGTCATCAATTTCGACTACCATATCACTTTTGCTCTTGTCGACAATTGCCATGGCAACTGGCTCGGCGTCTCCTTCATGTATTGCCCTGGCAACTAGCTCGGCGTCTCCTTCATGCATTGCCCTGGAAACTAGCTCTAGCCTTGCTTTGGCAAGTGATCCTGCATATACACACAAAACACACCAAAGCAGCATATTTTCCACAAAAACTACCAAGTTATGTAATCAAGCTCAACGATGGAAGGAAACATGGATTAATGCATGAATAGCTAATTATGCAACTAATGTGAGCCTAAGTCTAACAATAATATGAGTAAAAAGGGTAAAAAAATAGTACTTTTGAACACTTATCAATTATGATGAGCATGCTCCTAATGATGCCTATCACATGAATGCATGTCTCATTTCTTTTGCTTTTTAAATTATTTTTCTCAGAATTAATTTTTTCCTTTGGTTTTTGAATCCACACGTTTGATCGCTCAGTCTAGATAGACAGTTGTGCTTTGTCATTGTGTTTCTTGGATTCATGGAAAATATATGATCTTTGCATATTTGTTTACTCAATCCACTTATCTTCTACTTCTAATTTTGAAGGATTGTTCTTTTGTCTCCATATTCTTCAACACTTTTTAACCTTCGTCTAAGGAATGTAATCTCCAACATTCTCCCTAAAGCTTGGATGACTACTTCCACGTAACCATACATCTACTTCCATGTTTGTAAGATTGTTCTCATTATCATGCTGCTTTAAACAATGCCAAGTGCCCTCATTGACTTCTTGTGGGCTCTCAAATTATTGCCCCTATAGGATACCCTAAAACGCCTTCATGCAAAACCTTCTAGCAAACCTTATTTCCACCTTGAATGTCTTTGAATGATGTTGGCACTTTAATATCTTTCTCTCGCGCCTATCAACGCTGAGGGCCTTAAATCATTATAAACTGCCCCAATTGGTTGCGCGATTTTCCCTTTGGGCGCAATTCCCCCTCTTTTCATGCTTTAGGGATCTTACATCTTACGTACTGATCTTGCTTGACAACACAGTCCACTTAAAACACATGTGTTTTTTTTACCTTCTCATGCAAGGTGATGCCCCCGTTCAAATTGAGGTTCAATTGTCGGCCACTTCATTATTCCATGATGGAAAACATTAATTCCTGGTTCCTTACGGTTCAGATCAATACCAAGAAATCTTTTGTATTTTCATGAATCCATGTCAATCTTCTTGTAAGATGCACGAAAAGGGTAGAAATAATAATTAAAAGAAGGAAAAAAGTCATGGCAAACACAGAAATAGGGCAAAGTCAGATGCCCCAAAATTCATAGCATGAATGATTCATAAATCCATCAACCGAATAGTGCCCCACTTTTAGGAGGCTCTCTTTGACTCACACACTCTCCAAATTTTAAATTTCCCACTTTTCTAATCTCAATCAGACATTAGAAGTTTTAAGGTCTCTGAAGAAAGGTTAACTCATTAAGCGGAATGTGTTCTAAAGATAAACTTCTTTTCTCAGATATTCATGTGTGATCCAAATGGTCTTTAAAGGCTTGTAACGTAGGCTAGACTCAGGTTGCCAAAAAAGATATATAGGCTCAAATACATGTTTTAAGGGTAATTAAACCAAGGATCAATCTTTCTTGATGAAATCTCTGTTCTTCTTCTTTAGATCACTCTAGACTGCCCATTTTGGGTTTTCACCCCAGAGTTCATTTCCTTTTCTAGCACATGTCTCGTTTGAAGGATTTTGTACATGTTTTCCTCTTGTTTCAAATTCCTTCGTATTTCCACTTTCATTTGTTCTTCTTTTTTATTTTTATCTTTTCTTATTTTTTCTTATTTTTTCATTTTTCTATGTCCTTTTCATCTTCAGTTTAGGACATTCAACTCGATCTAGCATGTTTTTCTTTACTTGCAAATAGCTTTTCATCATCTTTGCCCTCTAGTGTGGGGAATGATCCTTGGTTAGGGTTCAAACACAAGAAAAATATCAGGCTCAAAGGGGGGAACAATGGATTTTTTTCATTTTCTTATTCATGAAGGGAAAAGAAGGAATGCCAAATGTCATTTCACACACAAACATCATCGAAGAGAAGTAGTCTTCAGTTGGTGGATGTTTTAGAGTTATCACTTTATTCAAAGTCCTTAACAACAATGTTTGAGAGAAAAATCACTCAAAATTTGTGCATGGGATCTCCCCATTAATCTTGAACACACTTTTTACCCCTCTATCTCGGGATTAGATTCAATAATCATTCATACAATCAATAATAGGGGCTTTGCTAGAAAGATGTATGTTGGAAGAAAGAATGGATGTTTTGTATAGAATGAAAGAAAAAAAAATGAAATGTTTGTGACAAGCATCGTTTATTGTCAAATAAATATTCCTTAATCTCAAATGAATATAAAAAAAAATGTAGTATAGAGAGAAGAAGGGTCGATCCACAGGGACTATGGAGCTTCTGATGTAGAGAGGTTTTGATTCTGACTTTATCGCAAAAATAAAAATAATGGGGGGTGATAGAGTAGGAACTAAAGGTAAAATAATAAAAATGAATTTGGAGAAAATAACGGAAGTAAATATTTTTTAGAAAAGTTGATTAAATTAATTAGCCTCAAGCTTTGCTTAGCTTCAATTCAAACTGATCATTGAAAAAGGATTTTTACCCCGGATATATGTTGGTTACAGTCTACAAGGCCTAACCCATGTAACTTGTTTTTCTCTCCGGTAAACAGATAATCCAAAATCAATTTTTGAATTTCAGTTTTCTGGCTAGACTAACCACGACTATCGCCGTTAGAATAAAACAGTTTTAAAATCTGGAAAAAACCCGACTCGAACTATGTTGTCACAATGAGAATCGAATCCGATCTCAATTTCCCTTAGCGAATCCGTCGCTAAGTGTGTTCACAGGAATTCGAATATGCTACAAGCCGATCCTTTCTCCCAACTTTAAATCAGAACAACATTCAAACCAATGAGCTCTTTTTGAATTGAAAGTGTAAAGATTTTTAAAAGAAAGGCCGATTACCGATCTAAGTTTTCAAAAAATTGAGAATGTTATCCGAAGATATTAAGTGCTTTTCAATTCTCACAAAATGAATTGAAGCATCGCTTTAAGCCTTTGGCTAATTGGGAAATTAGCTAAGCGTGATTATGGTAAAAAATCATACTTAGACATTAAAAGAAAATAAATAAAAAACTTAAAAACAAGAATGTAAAGAAAATATAATTTTATAAAACTTCAACGGCAAGAACAAACTAAGAATGAGAGATAATTTTTTAGCTTACCCCAATGGGGTATTTATAGTATTCTGAAACCCTAAAATAACCTCGAAAAGATAAAAAGATAAATCTTAAAAACATTCAAATTTAAATCCTAAAAACAAAAAATAATTCTAAGTTTAAAATTTAAAATGTAGCTGATCTTGCTTATTCGTTCGTGCTAACTAGACCTTCTGGAAGCGGCTGACTGGATCTTCTAGAAGCTGCTGACTGGATGCCACGTCAGACTTCATGGTCAGACTCATGCCCACTAGCCCAGCCTTGATTCCAGGGGAAAAAATTGCAAAACTCTGCCTTTTAGTACGATTTCCAGAATTGTAGTCATGCACAAAAAAACACACAAAACATCCAAATCAGCAACATGAACTAATCGTTAAGGACATAATTAAAGACAAAATAGTACCCAAATTAACCACTTATTAAATTCCCCCTCACTTATTCAATGCTTGTCCTCAAGCATGCCTTAGTTAATGGAAGAAATCTCAAGTTACCAATCCATCATCCCACTATATGTCAAAGAACACTAAATGAATCAATGATCACATCAGCTATCGGAAACAAGGTGACAATCAAGTATATAGGCTCAACTAGTAACAAGTTTAAGAAAAAGCCATGACATTCCAACTATCCATTGACTTCAATACATCAAGATTCAACACCTCACAAGAGTTCGCTCATTAACGCTCAATGTATTTGGGTAAAGGAAACGCTCAAAGCCAAGATTAAGAAAGATATTACCATAGGCTTGTACGAAAATCAAGTCTCCACTAATTGGAATGGACAAAATGATTTAATCAAAGAGTCTTTAATAAGGGTGTAATGGGGCTTAGGTTGGGGTAGGGATAAGGCCAAAAATTGGGTTTAAATGTCAAGATAAGATATGCTAAAAAATGTTCAAGCCACGAAATTTAGTAAATCAAATAATTTTATTGCCCCTCTTTCTTTTTTTCTTTTTTTATATTCTTTTTACTATGTTATATTCAAACACTTTTTGTTGTTTTTTACTGTGTTCTGTTCGAACACTTATTGGCAGCAATTTTTTTTGAATGGTTCTTGCTTTTCTTTTTTTTTCATGGATCAATTCGATATTTGTCTTGACATGGGTATCAAAAGAGGGTAAAATAAAAGAGGCTTTGGTTTAGTAATAGGGTAAAAACAAAGAAAAAATGGTAAAGGCATAAAATTGGTTCACTAATGGATATAAATGGGAAGGCAATTTTGGGTAAAGAAATGGTTTATCCTAAGTGACCTAATCATTTTAAAACATCCAGTTCAACATGTAGTCTTGACATGCATTTAGTTACAAGTTCTAGAACATCAAAATTAATCTGGCGCACTCAATCAAAAGCAATAGCAAGAATAAAAAGTATGCTAGTTTAGGCTCAAATCTTATAATAAGGTGTATTGTGCATTGAATCACGAAACATATCAACCAATGAACTCATGGAATATAAAGCTAAATTTAACAAAAAATACCAATCTTGCCATTTCACTATCATGCACCCTAAATCCGATAAAAAGTCATCATAAACTCGTAGAGTATTTAGAGAAACAAAGCAAAAATCAAGATTAAAAGCAAGAGATTTCAACAATTCAACCAAGGCAACTTAATTTCAAGCATATAAACAAAAGAAGGTAATTTGATGCAAGCGTTCTCTACCCCCATGACTTAAAGTGTCTTGTCCCAATACAAAAATTAAATATATAAGTAAAAGGAGAAAAGGGCAGAATACTCCCCATATTTATTGTCGTGGGTTGTTCAGTGTGATGACTGCTTGGTCATGCCATTGTGGTCGGTTTGGCTACCCGAAAAAGAAGCTGTCAGAATATGGATCGACACTCGAAGTTCCCTAAAAAGCCAAAAATCGGATGGTACATCAGTGAAGGTGTGACAAAATTTGGTTCATCACTTACCGGCGTAAAAGAATACGTTTCGGCAGTAGACATTAGGTCTGGTTCAAGGGTGTTGCGCGACTGTCACCGGCGACCACAACGGTGTTGGCGTAGTGCGGTTGTGGTGGTGACTCGAAGCTACTATTGATGTCAGCCATTGGACGGATGGTGTGAATCGGTCCTTGGTTTCTTGTGCGAACCATGGTTTTGCGGCGGCCGATCGGAACACGAGTGCGTTGGGTTTGCTGATGGTGCTCGAGCTAAAGGAAGAAAAGAGTGGCGGACATGGTGTTTTAAGACTTATGGTTGTTGAGTGAGATGTTGAAAGCTTGTGATGGTGGTTTGAGGGCTTGGGGAAAATTTTTTTACGGCTGTGGGTTTTGTTGAAAATGGGATAGGTTTAATTGGGCATGTGAGGAAATAATAATAAAATAATAATAAAAAGAAAGATGACGTTTGGGAGAGGGAAACAAGGCTTATCAAATTAGCGTGGGGTCCACGGTAGTTTAAAATTTAAAAAAGGAAAATATGGATTTTAAAATAGAGATAAATATGAAAAAGATGGGTTGAAGCAGATGTTGGAATTTGGGAGAGAAAGTGGGCGGCAAAAATAATTAGGCAATGGGTTTTGCTAACCTGAGCCTAGGTGGGAGAAGAGTTTGCTAACGTGCACTTTTTCATAGCCAATAGGTTATGCTAACATGTGCCCACTTTTAAATTCCCCTGCATTTTTCTCTTTTTTTAAAATCCACTCCTTATCCAAGCCTTAAAACTGTCTTTCCTCATGCGTGTGAAGTTTTTAGGGGCTGTATGATTCGACCAAAAATACCATACCATGAATGCTTAATAGTTGAGTACCTGGAAATTTAAATAAAAATAAAATATAAGTCAAAAATAAATAAAAAATAAATAAAAAATAAAATTGAAAATGAATAGAAATTAAAAATAAAATAAAATGGGTTGCTTCCTATTTAGTGCTTTACTTAACGTCGTTTAGCTCGACAACCTAATTCAGACTACAAGTACTGCGATAAATACTTCCTCCAATTCGAGCACTTTGTCCAACTAAGAACTTCCCCATGGGAAATTTTTACGATCATGGAGTTCTTTCATTTTTTCTGACAAAATATCTTCTTTACTCTTCAATTTATTCGGCGGTAATTTTAACTCCAAATTTGGTGCATGCAAGATGGAAGGGAAATTTTTATTTTTGAGGGAGTTAATCGTAAATTAGAATTAACAAAAGAAATATTTTCCAACTCCCTTATATCATTGTCTTCATCTTCTAATTCCCTGCACATATCATCGGATATGTAGTTTCAACAAAGTCTTCAACGACAGGCTCAATAACATCAATAAAATTTATCTAGCAACATTATTTGGATATCGCATTGCTTTGTAAACATCAAACTTAACAACCTCGCCTTCAAATTCCATGGTAAGAATGACACTCATAACGTCAATTTTAGTATGTGCCGTGCTCAAAAAGGGGCGACCAAGAAGGATATCAGAGGAAGAATTGGTTCGGTCATTTTCCATGTCGATGACATAGAAATCCTCCTAAAAATTAAATCATTTACCTTAACCAGCACGTTCTCAAGGAGTACTTTAGGATAAATGACGGATCTATCGGCGAGTTGGATTTTCATTCTTGTTTCCTTCAAAGGCTCTGCACTAAGTGAATTGTAAATGGACAGCGACATGACATTTATGGAAGCACCTAAATCACACATAGCACATTTAATTCCTACTTTACCAATTTTACAAGGGATATCAAACATACCTTCGTCCTTTAGCTTAGGTGGAAGTCTACGCTGAAAAATAGCTCATATGTTTTCACCCAAATTTACCTTTTCATTAAGGTAAGTCTTCTTTTGGTTGTGCAAAGGTCTTTCAAGAATCTGGCATATCTTAGAACTTTTTGGATTACCTCAAGAAGAGGTATGTTTATCTCCACCTTTTGAAAAATATCAAGTATCTCTTTTTCCTCGGCTTGTTTGTCACGTTTAACCAACCTTGAAGGAAATGGAGGTGGCGTGGCATAGGGAGATGGCGTGGGAGGAGTTTGTGATTCATCATTCTTTTTCTTCTCGGATCTTGCGTCAACTTTTTCTTTTCTCCTTCTGGGATCTCGATTCATCTTTTTTCTGGGATTCTGCGGCAACATCCTATGGGACTAGTGGTGAGATAACAGTGCCACTCCAAAGGGTGATTGCACTAACATTTACTCGTGGGTTCTTCTCGGTTTGAGATGGCATATTCCCTTTGGATTCTAAACGACTTACTGCTAATTTAAGTTGACTCTCTGCTTTTCAATTTCTTGAAAATGTGTTTTGGTCTTTAGTTGGAATTTTTCTTGGGATAGCGCCAAACGTTCAACAATCGACTCAATGACGGTTTTTGCGGTTGATATTGTTGTGGTGTAGGAGGTTGATAAGATTGATTCGGTCTGGGATTTGGTCCATAGTTGAAGTTTTGATGGTCCTTCCACCGCAGATTATAGGAGTTGGTGTTAAGATTGTAAGGTCTTTGGGAGGTCTCGGAAAAATTTCCCACTGAATTTATTTATGCGACAACATCTTCTTGTAATATTGGACAACAATCTGTAGGGTGGTCAGCTTTGTGCATATCCCCAAAGTCTAGATGTAATTGTTTTTCCTATAACAAGGGATTGAACTATGTCAGCCAACTTATCAATTTTATTCTCTAAAGAAACTATACTTACCTCCTGAACTTGTCGAGAGGGTTCACTGGAAGGGCAAAACTGTTGAGAGTTAGCGGCCATAGTAGAAATTAAATTTCTTGTCGTAGTTGGTGTCATGTTTACAAGTGCCCCTCCACTTGCTGCATCGACCATCTTCATCTCCATAGGGGCTAAGCCTTTGTAGAAGTATTGAAGATATGTTTGCTCCATCAGTCCATGTTGTGGACAATTTGCGCATAATTTCTTGAAACTCTCCCAATAGTCATATAATGACTTTGTCTTTTTATATGATACTCAAGATACTTCGCCTTAGTTCGCTCGCCTTTGCTGTAGGGGAGAACTTGTCAAGAAAAAGTAGAGCCATGTTAGTCCAGGTAGTAACCGAATTGGAAGGTAAATCAAATAATCAATCTTTGGCAATATCGGATAAAGAAAAAGGAAAAGAACATAGTTTGATTTGGTCTTCAGATACTGCCTATGGTTTTGTACTTAAACAAACCATTTGGAATTCTTTGAGGTGTTTGTGTGGATTTTCATTGGGTAAACCAAGAGAGGTCAGTAGGATGTGTATCAGGCTCATCTTGAGTGCGAATGGTGTCTCTCCATTCGGGAATGTAATGCACAACGATTGTTGATAGTTAGGTGCTGCGACAAGTTGGCAAATGGTTTGATCTTTTCGTCATCGAATCGCTCTACATTAGAATTTTGGTTTTGTTGAAGGATGTGTTTCAAGATCTAGTTCGATTTGTTGTTGTTGTTCTTGTTGTTGTCATTATCTTATTTCCCAAAGTGTTTGTTTGTGTAATATTCGGCCTAATGCTTCGATCTCTGGTTCAAAATCTACAAGTTCGCCCATATTCTTCATGGTCATAAATCAAAACAAATTTTATCAGTAACTTTGCCGAAGTCCCCAACAATGACACCAATTTGACAAGCGTCGTATATTGTCAAATAAATATTCCTTAATCTCAAATGAATATAAAAAAATAATGTAGTATAGAGAGAAGAAGGGTCGAACCACATGGACTATAGAGCTTGATGTAGAGAGGTTTTGATTCTGACTTTAGCGTGAAAATAAAAATAATGGGGGGTTGATAGAGTAGGAACTAAAGGTAAAATAATAAAAACGAATTTGGAGAAAATGACGGAAGTAAATGTTTTTAGAAAAGTTTATTAAATTAAAAGGATTTTTACCTCGAATACATGTTGATTACAGTCTACAACCCAAAATTAATTTTTGAATTTCAGTTTTCTGACTAAACTAACCACTGTTATCGTCGTTAGAATAAAATAGTTTTAAAATCTAGAAAAATCCGACTCAAACTTTTTGCCCCTCTATCTCGGGATTAGATTCAAGAATCATTCATACAATCAATAATAGGGGCTCTGCTAGAAAGATGCATGTTGGAAGAGAGAATGGATGTTTTGTATGGAATGAAAGAAAAAAGAAATGTTTGCCACTTAGGAAAATAAATAAAATGCATATTTAAACAAGTAGATCAATATAGAAGCCCTTACAAAAGATCTTTAATGCTCGTGGGCAAAAGCCAAAAGGGTTGTTGCTAGGTATGACCCCAATAATGTTCAGGAAAATTAAGCATTATTCAATGAAGGCAAAGATGAACTCCAGCCAAACTTGATTTGTCTTCTTTGCGAAAAGATTCCATTGTCAGAGTAGTTCAGGTTATAAGCACTCGCTATATTCTTCTTCCTCGAGTCTTCCACTTTTGATGGTCTCTAATATCAACTCTCTATTTATGACCACGTCTGCAAAACCTTCGGTGACATGGTTTAACATATGGTCATAGAAGGGACCATTTAAAGTCTCCAAGAACATTGGAGTAACCTCATTTTCCAACAGCGGAGGTTGAACTTGGGCTGCAATATCTTGCCATCTCTGGGCATACTGGCGAAATCTCTCGTCGGGCCTTTATTCCATATCTTGCAGTATGATCCTACTTGGGACCGTATCTGTCACATGCTTATACTATTCGAGGAAAGCTCTCGATAGATCTCTCCAAGTTCGTATGTTGACCCAACTTAACTTGGTATACCATCGGGTAGTAGACCCTGATAAACTATCCTGGAAACAGTGGATCAACAGTTTCTCATTTCCCAAGTGTGGTGACATTTTTCAGCAGAACGTGGTCAACTGTGCCGAAGGGCAATTGGTCTCGTCATACTTCTCAAAGTTGGGAGTTTTGAATTTTGGAGGAGCCACCAAGTCAGACACTAGACTTAGATCTCTGGCGTCTTCGCCACCATAGACATTTCCTTCTTGTAGGGCTCTGATGATCTCTTCGAGCCTATCAAAGTGATCTTCCAGTCTTTCATTCATTCTGTTGGTTGACTTATTAAGAACCTCAATTCCTTGGTCATCCCCATGATTTATCCTAGACCTTTTTGGAATATGAGCCGAGGTTTCTGCCACACAGGTGATAAGTATTCAAAAGTACTATTTTCTTACCCTTTTTACTCATATTATTGTTAGACTTAGGCTCATATTAGTTACATAATTAGTCATTCATGCATTAATCCATGTTTTCTTCCATCGTTGAGCTTGATTGCACAACTTGGTTGTTTTGTGGGAAAAGATGTTGCTTTCGTGTGTTTTGTGTGTATGTGCAGAATCACTTGCCAAAGCAAGGCTAGAGCTAGTTGCCAGGGCAATGCATGAAGGAGATGCCGAGCTAGTTGCCAGGGCAATGCATGAAGGAGACGCCGAGCCAGTTTCCAGGGCAATTGTCGACAAAGAATAAGGTGATATGGTAGTCGAAATTGATGACTAGACAAGCCCAAGATGACGTGGAGCAAAGCTAAATCCCAAAGGAGTTTGATTTCCATGAAGAGGTTAAAGAAGAATTAAATTCCAAGAAGATAGGAGAAGTTCTAGAAGGAATATAATTATAATAAAGAATTATATTCTTTAAAGATAATTTAATTCCAACTTAACTTCCTCCTCAAAGAAGGACTTTGACCTAGCCCTATAAATAGATCACCAAGCCGTCAACTCCAGGGGAGAGGGAAGAGAGAATTTTCGACAAGATCAAGGGCAAGGGAGATTTCGACAAAGCTCCATCCATCCATTCTTCATCTTTTTCTTTCTTATTCAATTAGGTTCATGCTAGGAATTCTTTATCTTGTGTTTCTTTGGAACCTAGCCATGAACAAAATCTATTTGGCTAAGGTTATTGTGTCTTGTGGTTGTGAGAAACAATTGGATTTTGTTTAGGTAATAAGAGTTTGCACTTTTCTATTCAAGGTTTATTCATTCTTGGTTCTTATTCTTGTTTGCGAGTGAATTGGGAGAGGATCTCGTAACTTCATCTATTTATATAATATCGGGATAGTTAGATTCAAGAAACGAACGAATATGATCTTTATTCCATCTATTGATGGTGAAGATTAATCCGGCTTAGGAATAAGTTAAGGATTTCAACGGCTAAGAAGGGCGCAAGATTGGTTGTTGTTCACCCTTGATTCACGCATGGATGTATTATCAAGGCATGAACAAGTAGCTAGAGTTTCGACTTAGAGATAAGAAGAAACCATTGAAGAACGCTCTGCCGAACCTTGAAGGTTGCTGCCCAGACGCCCAAGTAGTTGCCCAACTAGTCGCCCAGGCAACCATCGATTAGTTGCCAAGGCAACCCGTTGTGCAAGTTGCCACGGAACCTGAGTTGCCCTTGCACTCTTTTACCAAGACGATCCAATCGGCTATTGATAAGTGTTCAAAAGTACTATTTTTATTACCCTTTTTACTCATATTATTGTTAGACTTAAGCTCATATTAGTTGCATAATTAGTTATTCATGCATTAATTCATGTTTCTTTCCATTGTTGAGCTTGATTACATAACTTGGTGACTGTTGTGGAAAAAGATGCTGCTTTGGTGTGTTTTTGTGTGTGTATGTGCAGGATCACTTGCCAAAGCAATGCCGAGCTAGTTGTCAGGGCAATGCATGAAGGATATACCGAGCTAGTTGCCAGGGCAATGCATGAAGGAGAAGCCGAGCCAGTTGCCTTGGCAATTGTCGACAAAGGGAAAATGCAATAGGGATGTCGAAATTGATGACTAGACAAGCCCAAGATGACGTGGAGCAAAACCCAAACCCAAAGGAATTTGATTTCCATGCAGAGATTAAAGAAGAATTAAATTCCAAGAAGATAGGAGAAGTTCTAGTAGGAATACAATTATAATAAAGAATTATATTCTTTAAAGATAATTTAATTCCAACTCAAACTCCTCCTCAAATAAGGACTTTGGCCTAGCCCTATAAATAGCAAGGAGATTTCGACAATCCATAGAGAGGGAGAGCAAGAGGGCAAATTTCGACAAGTCCAAGAGAGGAAGCAAGGGGAATTTTCGACAAGCTTCATCTTTTCTTCCTTGTTCGATTGGGTTCATGCTAGGGATTGTTTATCTTGTGTTTCTTTGGAACCTAGCCATGAACTACATTTACTTGGCTATGGTTATTGTGTTTTGTGGTTGTGAGAAACTATTGGTTTTTGTTTAGGTAATAAGAGTTTGCACTTTTCTATTTCAAGGTTTATTCATTATTGGTTCTTATTATTGTTTGCGAGTGAATTGGGAGAGGATATCGTGATTTCATCCATTTATCTAATATCGGGAGAGTTAGATTCAAGAAACGAATGAATATGATCTTTATTCAATCCAATGATGGTGAAGATTAATCCGGCTTAGGAATAAGTTAAGGATTTCAACGGCTAAGAGGAGCGCAAGATTGGTTGTTGTTCACCCTTGATTCACGCAGGGATGTATTATCAAGGCATGCACAAGTAGCTAGAGTTTTGACTTAGGGATAAGAAGAAACCATTGAAGAACGCTCCGCCGAACCTTGAAGTTGCTGCCCAGACGCCCAAGTAGTTGCCCAACTAGTGGCCCAGGCAACCATCGATTAGTTGCCAAGGCAACCCCGTTGTGCAAGTTGCCACGGCAACTGAGTTGCCCGTGCACTCTTTTACCAAGACGATCCAATCGGCTATCACACCTCAACTCACGATAACCTGGCCTATCTCTCTCATTCGATCTCATCTTTTCTTTTTCTTTATTGTTTTCTAGTTTAGTTATTAGTTAAACTCCTATAATCCCTTAATTGTGTTTTTACTTTTCACAGTGCAGTAACTTAAGCAAAGTGGCCCAAACCAATCCCTGTGGGGACGATACTCGATACTCATATCACTTTATTACTTGCGACGTGTATACTTGCACAATTGCGTAGCACTTATCACACGCAACAGCTATCACACCTCAACTCACGATAACCTGGCCTATCTCTCTCATTTGATCTCATATATTCTTTTACTTTATTGCTTTATATTTTAGTTATTAGTTAAACTCCTATAATCTTCTATTTGTGTTTTTACTTTTTATAGTGCAAGAGATTAGATTCTTGAAGTGGCACCAATCCCTGTGGAGACGATATCTTTTATACTATAACTTGCGGCGTGTACATTTGCACAATTGTGGAGCACATATTACGCGCAACAAGTTTTTGGCGCCGTTGTCGGGGATTGGCAATAGCGACTTTGTTTTTATTTTCTCGCACTTTCTTTTTACATTTCTTGTTTAAGATTCAAAGGGCTAACAAACTTTGGTTTTGCACTGGTATATGACCAGGGCGAGACCGATTACACCAGAATATGCCTTTGATCCAGAAATCGAACGAACCTTATAAAGACTTAGACGAAGGTTAAGAGTAGCAATGGCTAATCAAGACGGCAATATGAATCAAGATGTTCCAGCAGGAGGAGGAGTGATTATTGCACGAAATAGAACTATCCGAGACTATCTTGAAGAAGATCTTGATGGACTTAATCCAGGAGTTGTCACACCTGAAATTGAAGCCGACCACTTTGAGTTGAAACCGGTGATGTTTAATGTGATCAACACAATTGGTCAATTTGGCGGCTCAACAACTGAAGATGCGCGACAACATCTTAAATCTTTCCTCGAGATTTGCAACTCGTTCAAAATACACAGTGTCACCCCCGATGTTTTGCGATTAAGATTATTCCCCTATTCACTGAGGGATAGGGAGAAAGCATGGTTGAATAGCATTCCTGCCGGATCAATAGGATCTTGGACCGATCTTTGTCGTGATTTCCTTGCTCGGTTTAATCCTACAAATTTGATTGATAAGCTTCGTAACGACATTACTTTTTTTTTGCAGACAGATGATGAATCCATGTACGAGGCTTGGGAGAGATATAGAGGACTTCTACACAAATGCCACCTACACGGATTCCCAGTGTGGACACAAGTAACAATGTTTTACAACGCCGTGAATACACCAACAAGGATGATGCTAGATGCCTCAGCAAACGGCATATTCCTAGATAAGTCACTGGAGGAAGCAATGCAAATTCTAAATAGGCTTGCCAAGAATGATTATCAATTCCCCTCTACTAGAAGATGAGGAGTTACATGCCAAGCCACAATACATGAACTAGGATCATCAGACTCAATTTTGGCACAATTGGCCACTTTAACCAAGATGGTCCAGAACATGGAGGAACCAAACAACACACATGAGGTTAAGGTAATGGATTCCTTTTGTGAGGTATATGGTGGTAACCATAATTCTTCTGAATGTATGCAGAATCCGTAATCCAGCTTCTATGTGGGGAATTACAACCGGAACAACAATGTGATGTCCAATACATACAATCCAGCTTGGAAGAAGCACCCGAATTTTTCATGGAGTAATCCCAACAATGCTCTAAACCAGAACAATCAGAATGCACAAGCATCGGGATTCTAGCAGAATATGCCACGGCAATAGTTGCCGCAGCAACAACCGACAACATCTAGTTCTTTGGAAAATTCTCTCAATGCTTTTATGTTGAAAACTGAATCTTATATGGATGAGAATAGTAACTTCATAAAAAGAACTGATGCTTTTATTAACATGATCGAGATGAGATTGCAAAACCAAGAGGCGGCAATCAAATCATTGGAAAATCAAGTCGGACAATTTGCTCAAAATCTGAATACTAGACCGCAAGGAGGTTTACCTAGCGATACTGAAGTCGCAAGAGGAACTGGCCATCAGCAATGTAAGGCGATCACCACTAGAAGTGGCCAACAACTTAAAGATGATCAAGCTCGCTCATCAAACAAAACTCTGCAAAAAGATCAAGACGAACCTAGCGGCAAAGCCTCAGATGCTGAACCAGGAATTGTCGCGGCAATCGACAATAAGCATGCCTCGGCAACCGGCGATAAGGATTCCTCGGCAACTTGCGATAAGCATGCCTCATCAACCCCAGTTGACAATGCCTTGGCAACTTTAGTTGTCCCGGCAATACCGTCAATCAGGTTTCAAACCAATGAAAGGATCGAAGATATCCGACTTCCACCACCATTCCCACAAAGGTTGAAGCGACAAAAGCAAGAATATCAATTCAAGAAGTTTCTTGATATCCTAAAGCAAGTCCACATCAACTTGCCATTGGTGGAAGCAATTGAACAAATGCCGAACTATGCCAAGTTTCTTAAAGACATTGTGTCCAAGAGAACAAGGCTAGGAGAGTTTGAAACAGTTGCCGCAATAGAGAGATGCATGGTCATGTTGCACAATCGTATGCCACCCAAGTTGAAGGAACCCGGAAGTTTCACAATACCTTGTTCCATTGGAAGCCACTATGTCGAGAAAGCATTATGCGACCTTGGGGCTAGCATAAACTTGATGCCTAAATCAGTTTTCTAGAAACTCGGAATCAGGAAGGCAAGACCTACAAGAGTTATGCTACAACTAGTTGACAGATCCTATGTGCATCCAGAGGGAAAAGTCGAAGACATACTGATAAAAGTTGATAAATTTATTTTTCCCGCTAACTTTATTGTTTTGGATTGTGAAGCAGATGAGCATGCACCTATCATTCTCGGGAGACCATTCCTAGCAACAGGGAGAACCTTGATCGATGTTGAAAAGGGAGAACTCACAACGAGGGTGAATGACCGGCAAGTTAAACTAAATGTGTTCCAAACACTAAGGCATGTCGATGATCCAGAAGAATGCCAACTTCTTCATGCCACGACAGAGTTTAACTTCGACGAGGAATTTAGTTGCCTCGGCAACTACATTGCCGATCAAGAGGAACCTGAGGAGTATGAAGAACCGGTCGATGAGGAACAACAAGAAGAGGCAAATTGGCTAGTCAATCGACCAGGTACATACTTTGAACCACTGGATTACTCAGGTAAGGAAGGTAAGCTCGAAAAGCCCTCTATTGAACAACCACCGATTCTTGAGTTGAAACAGTTGCCAGAGCAACTAAAATATGCATACTTAGGAACCGATAATACATTGCCTGTAATTATTTCTTCTAAGTTACAGCCTGGGCAGGAAAAGAAGCTGATCAAAATGTTGATGCTACACAAGAAGGCAATAGGGTGGACAATTGCCGACTTTAAGGGAATTAGCCCGGCAGTGTGCATGCACAAGATTTTGTTGAAAGATGATCACAAACCTTCAATTGAGGCCTAGAGGAGACTGAATCATGCCATGAAAGGGGTTGTAATGAAATAAATCATCAAGTGCTTGACGCCGGCATTATATACCCTATCTCTGATAGTACATGGGTAAGTCTAGTACAATGTGTACCGAAAAAGGGAGGTATAACAGTGGTAAGTAATGAAACAATGAACTCATTCCAACCAGGACTGTGACCAGTTGGAGGGTTTGTATGGATTATCGAAAGCTAAACAAAGCCACTAGGAAAGATCACTTTCCATTACCCTTTATTGATCAAATGCTTGACCGTCTTGCAGGTAAACCCTTTTATTGTTTTCTTGATGGTTATTTACGTTACAATCAAATTGCCATAGCACCAGAAGATCAAGAAAAGACAACCTTCACATGCCCATACGGTACTTATGCTTTCCGAAGGATGCCGTTCTGACTGTGTAACGCCACGACAACCTTCTAAAGATGCATGATGGCACTCTTTTCAGACATGGTTGAAGACTTCCTTGAGATCTTCGTGGATGATTTTTCTATTTTTGGTAATGACTTTGACAGCTGTCTCAGCAATTTAGAGAAGGTGTTGGCAAGATGTGAAGAAACTGATTTAGTCCTCAATTGGGAGAAGTGCCATTTTATGGTAGATGAAGGAATAGTGCTCGGCCACAAGATTTCATCCAAGGGAATTGAAGTAGACAAAGACAAGGTGGACGTTATCGAGAGATTTCCCCCACCAAGTTCGGTTAAAGGAATCGAAGCTTTCTTGGACATGCAAGTTTTTACAGGAGGTTCATTCATAATTTTTCTAAAATCACTAAACCCTTGTGCAATTTGCTTGAACAAGATAAAGTCTTCGATTTTGATGATTCTTGCACCCCAAGCATTCGAAACCCTAAAGGAAAAGCTTACCTTGGCACCCATTGTCATTCCACCAGATTGGACGCTACCTTTTGAGCTCATGTGTGATGCAAGTGATTTTGCGGTAGGAGCAGTCCTAGGCCAACGCACAGGTAAGACCTTCCATGTGATATACTACGCTAGTAAAACTCTTAATAGTGCTCAAGTGAATTACACAACAACGGAGAAATAGTTACTAGCTGTAGTTTTCGCATTTGACAAGTTCCGATCCTATTTGATTGGTACAAAGGTAATTGTTCATACGGACTATTCGGCAATCAAATATCTATTTGCTAAAAAGGATGCCAAACCTCGTTTGATTCGTTGGATATTACTTTTACAAGAATTTGATATTGAAATTAAGGACAGAAAAGGAACAGAAAATCAAGTGGCCGATCACTTATCACGTTTAGAACGCAATAGGGAGGAGGACGCGGATCTAGAGATATGCGATGCATTCCCGGATGAGCAACTTTTAGTTGCCTCGGCAACCATGGATGTGCATGCCTCGGCAACCCTTGATGCCTCGGTAACCATGGATGCGCATGCCTCGGCAACCCTCGACGCCTCGATAGCCCTTGACGCGCACGCCTCGGCAACCCTAGACGCACACGCCTCGGCAATTTTAGGAGCAGTCGCCACGGTAGCACATGCCTCGGTAATACCCTGGTACACGGATTTAGTTAATTTCCTTGTTTGTGGTATTTTACCTTATGGTCTTACTCACCAAGGGAAGAAGCGATTCCGCCATGATGCTAAGCATTACTTTTGGGAAAAGCCTCTTTTGTTTAAACAATATGTAGATCAGGTTATACGCCGATGTGTCCCTGAAGAGGAGCAACAGAATATACTCCGGTAATGCCATTATTCACCCTATAGAGGACATTTTGGAGGAACTCGTACCGCGGCCAAAGTTTTGCAATCCAGTTTGTATTGGCCAACATTGTACAAAGATGCCCAAGACTTTTACAAGCAATGTGATCGTTGCCAGAGGATGGGCAATATCTCTAGACGACATGAGATGCCGCTCCAAAACGTTATCGAGGTAGAATTGTTCGATGTGTGGGGGATCGATTTTATGGGACCTCTCCCATCTTCATTCGGAAACCTCTACATTCTACTTGCCATCGACTACGTGTCTAAATGGGTTGAGGCAGTTGCAGTTCCCAACAACGATTCCAAGACCGTACAACGATTCTTGCAGAAAAACATATTTACACGGTTTGGGATGCCGAGAGCAATTATCAGTGACGAAGGCAAGCATTTTGACAACAGACTTATTGCCAAGATGTTGCAACGCTTTGGCGTATCACACAAGATTGCCACGACATATCACCCACAAACCAATGGGCAAGCAGAAATTTCCAACCGGGAAATGAAGGGTATACTCGAGAAAGTTGTAAATCCCTCTAGTAAGGATTGGTCATTAAGACTAGATGGCGCACTTTGGGCATATCGCACTACATTCAAAACACCCTTAGGTATGTCCCCCTTCCGACTTGTCTATGGAAAAACATGCCATCTACCGGTGGAAATCGAACATAAGACATATTGGGCAATCAAGACCGTGAATATGGATTGGGAAAATGCCGGACAAAAGCGTTTGTTGGACCTTAACGAGATAGAAGAATTCCGTTCACTCGCCTATAACAATGCACGAATCTACAAGGAGAAAACAAAGCAATGGCACGACAATAAACTATTGCCGCGGCAATTCACGTTAGGGCAACTAGTACTCTTGTTCAATTCTCGGCTAAAACTTTTCCCGGGAAAGCTAAAATCAAGATGGTCTGGACCATTCGAAGTTGTCAAACCATTATCCCATGGTGCTGTGATAATCAAGTCCATCACTGACAACATGAATTCAAAGTTAATGAACAAAGATTAAAGCACTAGAATGGTGCCCATGTGGAACGTAACAAAGAAGTAGTCACCTTAAGAGATGCATGAGCATGCTCTTCTTTCGATATTTATTTTTAGTTTTATTTTTATTGTTTTTAATTACTTTTTTATTATTTATTTTTTTTATTTTTCTGAACTAATTTTTTTTTCCGATTATTATTATATTTTTTAGGATAGATTTATTTTCTTTTTTATCTTTTTAAGTTTAAGAATCTCTTTACACGTCTTTATTTATTTTCTTTTATTAGTTTATCTTTAATTTTAATCCTTATTTGATTTGTCTTTGAATTGTAGGAAAATAGTTCAAGATAAAGATGAATTTTGATCCAAGAAGGAAAACATCTTCAACAAGGAAATTAATGCGCTGAATCTAAGGCTTATATAAAGCCTCCAAGTTACCCTAATTAAACCCCCTAGCCATCACCCTTCCCCTAAACCGAAACCCCCTTTATTTTCTATCCAAAATTAATCCCACCCACCATATTTACTACCTATCTTTTCTATATAACCCATCACCCTTAACTTCCAAGAAACCTATTCCTACTTTTCATCTTGCAACTATTTAGTTTCTTTTATTTTCTTTTCTTTGTTTTTACAAAACTCGCAACCAATATCATCCATGGCATCCAAAATTAAATTTTTGGTTCATCCAAGTTCCTCCCAAGAACCAAGATACAAGAAGTTTGCTACACCGGTGGTTCAAGAAAGATTTCACTCCAAATTTGAAAGCCAGAAGATTTACTAAGAACAAGGCTTTGAATACTCCAACTCTCATCAAGATTTCGGCCTTGAACCATTCATCTTTGAGAGGATTGCACATCAAAAGTGGCAAATCTTTTGCCATCAATCGGAACCGTGTAACATCTCGTGGGTAAGAGAATTCTATGCTCACTCACCTAACCCGGATAATCCTTATGTTTTTGTTCGTGACAAGGCCATACTCATAAGCCCCGAAAACATCAACACCTTTTACGGGCTCTACATTGAGAATGACGAACATCAAGCCTTTGTTGATCAAATCACGCCCAAGCAACTCGACAAGGTGCTTCAAGAACTCACTCAACCGGAAACTCATTCGAACGACCGTAAATACAAGGGCACGGTAAATCGCCTTCAGCTTAAACTCGAGGCAAAACTATGGAATAAGTTTGTTAAAATTCTTTAATGCCCACCACACACAATACTACCGTTGATATACCACGTCTTTTGCTCATACATTCTATTTTGCATAATCGCATCATTAACATTGGAAAAATTATTTGTGATGAGATTTTTGTATGTAGCTCAAAAGATAAGGGTTATCTTTTCTTCCCTTGCTTAATTTCTAACCTTTGCAAGGAGATGCATGTCCCAAGTGAGTCCACCGATGAAAAGGCCCTACCAAAGTCCGGTTGGAATGAAGCACAAATCTAAAAGCTAGTGGGAGAGGCACCGGAAAAATCCTCAAGGCCTCCAATTGCCGCGGCAACTCCTGCCGCCTCGGCAATCCCTAATGCCCAAGCACCTAACACCCGGGCAACTCGGCCATCAACCTCGGGACACTTTGAAGCACTCTTGCAATCACTGGCAAGCCACCTAAGGCAAATTGAAGACCAGCAACTAATGTTCATGAGGTACATGAAGGAGCACAACAATGCCATCACCCAAGTCATCCTAGAAAAGTACCCGGACAGCCGCGTGCCGTTCCTAATCTTTCTTGTCGAGATCTTTGCCCCGACAACCAATGAAGCAGTCGCACGGTAACCGCAACAGATGATGCCACGACAACCAACCCTGAAGATGCCACGACAACCAAAGCTAAAGACATCCCGGCAACCACTGCAAAAGCCAAAGGTAAAGCACCTATGCCCGAATCAACTCGTACAGAATCACTGTCTAATTTTTCAGATTCGAACGAGTCCTCCATTGCACCAACAAAGACCACACCAATTGAATCCTCCAAGCGAAAAGCCAATGACAATGATGAAGAGGATGATGAGGACAACCCCGTACGAGGATCGATTCAACCATCGGTAACAGGGAAACAACCATCGTGTTCAAGCAAGAGAATCAAGACACCAACCAAAAGGAAACTAATCATCCACGACGATGAACTCTCGTAGTAAGTCCTCGTTTGCATTTTATTTTTATTTATCTTTAATGCATGCATTGAAGACAATGCCTCACTCGAGTTTGGGGGGGATTGTTAGTAGTTAGTTACCATGTTTAGTTGCATTCATCTTAAGTATTGCATTTAGGATACATAAATTGCTTGCCATGCCTTTAGTTGGAACAAGAATTGCCTAGATTTGATGAATATCCGATGATGACTTTGTCAATGCACTTAATTGATTGAATTTTTATTCTAGGATAACCATGGAAACACTTAGAATTTTACTATGATGCTAAATTTGATGAAACACTGTTGTGATTTGATTGATTTAAGGAATTCTAATGAACTTAGGTTGATAGTTAAAAAATTAGGGGATTAGAATAAAAATTGGATGAATGCTAGAGGTGCCCGAAATTGGCTCTAGCATGTGCTAAAAAATTGATAGCTAGAGGTGCCCGAAACCGGCTCTAGTATGTGCTAAAAATTGATCGCTAGAGGTGCCCGGAACCGGCTCTAATCGAATAAATTAATTAACTTAAGAAAACTAAAAATAAAACACTAGAGGTGTCCGAAACTGACTCTAGTTAAAACATGTTAAAAGAACCCAATGAAATAATTTGAAAACCGTTTGTTTGCATAGAATCTGAAAAATCAACTTGCACATAACTTCGTACACACTCACAAGCATTATAGTTTGATTCTGAGTAACTCCTGAGTTTTCCAAAAAATGAAAAGCCAATCATACTTTGTGCCCCGGTTCTGAGAAATGAAATCAAGTTCAAAGCTATGTTTGTGAAAATTGAAGTCTTGGCAGGTAATTATTAGTTTGTATTGCTTGAGGACAAGCAATAGTACAAGTTTGAGGGTGTGATAAGTGTTCAAAAATACTATTTTTCTTACCCTTTTTACTCATATTATTGTTAGACTTAGGCTCATATTAGTTACATAATTAGTCATTCATGCATTAATCCATGTTTCCTTCCATCGTTGAGCTTGATTGCATAACTTGGTTGTTTTTGTGGGAAAAGATGCTGCTTTGGTGTGTTTTGTGTGTATGTGCAGAATCACTTGCCAAAGCAAGGCTAGAGCTAGTTTCCAAGGCAATGCATGAAGGAGATGCCGAGCTAGTTGTCAGGGCAATGCATGAAGGAGACGTTGAGCCAGTTGCCAGGGCAATTGTCGACAAAGAATAAGGTGATATGGTAGTCGAAATTGATGACTAGACAAGCCCAAGATGACGTGGAGCAAAGCTAAATCCCAAAGGAGTTTGATTTCCATGAAGAGGTTAAAGAAAAATTAAATTCCAAGAAGATAGGAGAAGTTCTAGAAGGAATATAATTATAATAAAGAATTATATTCTTTAAAGATGATTTAATTCCAACTTAACTTCCTCCTCAAAGAAGGACTTTGATCTAGCCCTATAAATAGATCACCAAGCCGTCAACTCCAGGGGAGAGGGAAGAGAGAATTTTCGACAAGATCAAGGGAAAGGGAGATTTCGACAAAGCTCCATCTATTCTTCATCTTTTTCTTTCTTGCTCAATTAGGTTCATGCTAGGAATTCTTTATCTTTTGTTTCTTTGGAACCTAGCCATGAACTAAATCTATTTGGCTAAGGTTATTGTGTCTTGTGGTTGTGAGAAACAATTGGATTTTGTTTAGGTAATAAGAGTTTGCACTTTTCTATTCAAGGTTTATTCATTCTTGGTTCTTATTCTTGTTTGCGAGTGAATTGGGAGAGGATCTCGTAACTTCATCTATTTATCTAATATCGGGAGAGTTAGATTCAAGAAACGAATGAATATGATCTTTGTTCAATCTATTGATGGTGAAGATTAATCCGGCTTAGGAATAAGTTAAGGATTTCAACGGCTAAGAAGAGCGCAAGATTGGTTGTTGTTCACCCTTGATTCACGCAGGGATGTATTATCAAGGCATGCACAAGTAGCTAGAGTTTCAACTTAGGGATAAGAAGAAACCATTGAAGAACGCTCTGCCGAACCTTGAAGGTTGCTGCCCAGACGCCCAAGTAGTTGCCCAACTAGTCGCCCAGGCAACCATCGATTAGTTGCCAAGGCAACCCCGTTGTGCAAGTTGCCACGGCAACTGAGTTGCCCTTGCACTCTTTTACCAAGACGATCCAATCGGCTATCACACCTCAACTCACGATAATCTAGCCTATCTCTCTAATTTGATCTCATCTATTCTTTTACTTTATTGCTTTCTAGTTTAGTTATTAGTTAAACTCTTATAATCTTCTATTTGTGTTTTTACTTTTTATAGTGCAAAAGATTAGATTCTTGAAGTGGTACCAATCCCTGCGGAGACGATATCTTTTATACTATAACTTGCGACGTGTACACTTGCACAATTGCGGAGCACTTATTACGCGAATAGCAGGTATGGAACCTCCACTTCGGTGGAAATGTCTGACTAGTCATCCCAGGCTGGGGCGATGAAACATCAGCGACTTCAACCACTTTTCCTTTTCTGGGTCTTTGAAACCCAACATAGTCATTATTTGGCTGACAGTGTTTCTTTGGGCTTGTGCAATTTCTTCCTTCAATTATTTCTCTATTTTATCGAGTCTATCTTGGGTACCCTTGTGGTTTATTTATAGAGTTGTCAAACTGTCTTCCATGGCCATTGCTCTAGAATGAGAACCAGTACCGTATTTGTGGGAAGTTTTTGCTATTTTGGAAATTATGTCATGTGATTCATTTAAATTAGTTTCTTATCATGTGTGAATGTATGCAATGATCACAAAATAAATGCAAGCAACAATAAAAAAATACAAATGCATGAATGCAAGCGAACGACCATCAATTCCATTAAGGTATGCTCTAGAAGTAGCCTTCATTGGATGACAAAGGACATATTCTATGAATACGTCTCAGTCTGAGTACCCAATTCCTCTATTTCTTCGATTAGTCTTTGGAGCCTTGGTCCTACCTCCCCTATCGGTCTGACGTAGGCGCGAAGAAATATAGCTTCTCTGACTATCATCATCACATGCTTAGATACGTCTTCAATTTAGGTTATGATACTTTTGTCAAACTTGTCTCGTTCCTGGATCCTTCTGACATTGCCCCTAAGTCGAGTAAACCAAAAAATCATCCATTTATTGGCATCTTCGAAGTAATCGCATAGCGCTTGCATGATAAAGAGCATACCCTGACATTTCTGCCATGTGATCACCTGACAAACCCTCATTGTCTGCCTCGGGCCGGGGATGTACATATGCATTGTCTTCCTCTTTCTTTAAGTACCTTTCATCCATGGCAAAAGCTTTTTTTTCTATTTGAGCAACGAGCTTTAGAATTGACCCATTCTAGATATGAGATGTGAATGCAAGAAAAATGCAAAACAAAATTAAGACAAGAAAAGAAAAATGATTAGTATTCTTAAAACAACGGGAAAAAAGCATAAAAGATCCAAAATAATTTTATTGTACGAATAGTAACTGGAGGGCTCATTCTAACACTTCTAGACATGTCTCCACTGACTACTCCTATGAAATAATTTTGACCAGATTTAAACCTAGGTTTTTCACATGGCTCTAATGGGGTGAGCTTTCTAGATTCTCATACATGGTTTGGTTCTAGAAAGGTCCCTGAGCTGTCATCGTTGTCCCCTACTAAGGGTAGCAAGGCCCTTGATTCTCACCCATTATAGGTTTCGAACGAATCAAGTTCAACTCAAGAGGACCCATTTCCTATGTCTTCACGAAGGATCGGTATCCTTATAAAGACATAGATCATATGAGTCCCAAAGGTACTTGCTAGGCTCATACGAAGAATCAGTATTCTTACATGAGCAAAGCATTTTCCCCTCACTTAAACAATTGGGACGAAGCTCGGGTGCAGAGCTTAATCAAACTTTTAAATGCGTAAAATGGAATCATATTCATAAATGAACAATTAAATTAAAATTTATATGATCTTGCAATTTCTGACATTAAAACAAAATGAAATCGGCTTGTGGTCTGACTCTCTGTTTTTGTAAAAAACAAAAGTCCTCAGCAGGGTCGCCAAGTTGTCGCAACCTTTTCGAGCTCGATATAAAAAAACGGAAACACGAAGTCACCATAAATCTTTTTAAAGGTGTGATTGGATCACCTAAAAATGGGTTATTTTACTAAAACCATTTTTATTTTATTAAAACAACCATTTTGGTCTGTGAAAACACAAAAACGAGTTCGGGAGTCGGTTACGCGTGGAGAAGGATTAGCACCACCATAGAGCCCAAAAAAATGGTACCTAGCCGATTACAAAACGTTTTGATGTTGGAATTACATGTTCGTATAAAATTCAACTTATTTGACCATTTATGAATCTGGTCTATTTTAACGGTCTTACTATCTGGAGAATGAACTTTAATCACCGCCAACACTCCTGGCGCTAGCCCGTCATTTCTGTTTGATAAGGCACCACATTAGTTATATTTCTTTTATTAAACATGGCATCTAACAATTTATTTAATGGCATAAAAACATAAATAACATAAAATTAAACAAATATAAATAAACAAACATTAAAGAAAAAGAGAAAGTGTATTTATTTAAAGAAAATGTATCATTCCCGGATAGGGTCAACATTTAGTGTACAAGCCAGTTTTATATAAAACTTAATAAAAAATCCAAAAGGGATTTAATAATTTGAAAATTTTGGATTAAAATAAAAGTAAAAAAATGACCAAATTGAAAAACTATTAAAACTCAAGACCTAACTTGGAAGAAAATAGTGACCAAATTGAACAGTTTGAAAACTTAAAGGATCGCGGAGGGAAAAGAGTAAGGCGGAGGGATTTAATAAATGGCCCAATTTGTCTTGGGTATAAAACCCACTTTAAAAAAATAACTCTTCCTTTATTTTTCAAATCCAAATGGATCAAAACCAACTTCCTTCGAATCCTCTCAAATGTTTTTGGTGTTCTTCAATCTTGAAGAACACCGGGAACGAACCACCGCGCCGGCCACCTTCTATTGGCATCGGCCGCCGTCTAACGACGGTGGTTTTTATTTTTTATTTTCTTTTCAAAAAAACATAAAAAGGATAAAATATTTATTCGAATGAAAGGTAGTATTCCGGCTACAACATCAACAATTCGAAATTAGATCAAGGTGAGTTTTCAACATACATAATATTCAAACAACATATATAAAAAAAACATAAAAAATATGAAAAAGGGAGAATACGATACCAAAAAAACCTATTGTTATCCCCAAAAATCCGAGTACAATGTTGTTGTGAAATGCCTTTCCATCCTTGTTTTTTCGTATGAATCTTGTGATTTTCAGTGTGTGTTTACAAAGGGGAAAAGGGGTTTATATAGGTTTTTTCCTAACCTAAAATACAAAGATTGGGAATCAAAATCCCTTAAATCCGGCCAAATCATTCTTCTAATAGAAAATTCGGTGTTGACTTGCCTTTTGTGTTGAATTTAATCCAATTTTGGATCAAATCTAAGGATTGTAGGTTACCTTTTGTAATTTTTGAATTAGGGTTTGAACCCTTTTCTTTGTTTTGCAGGCGGCTGGACGACGGGGAAGCGGCGGCGGCCGGATCGAAGGTCGGGAGCGGGAGTAGCGGGCGATAAGGGTTGATCGGCGCATCCCAGCTGTGGTCGCCAACGTCAGAGCGCGTTGGAACGGCTGCCCAGCAGCCTCTTATCGTGGACAGCCCCACGCGCGTGTGCCACACGCGCCAGGCGCTTGGCGACGTGGGTGAGCTGCCCTACCCTTTTTTGGCTGGTCCAATCTGGACCGTTAGATTCTTTGTCTTAGATCTAACAGTTGCCATTAATCCCTGCATGTGGGATAAAAAAAGGGTTTGTTAGGTTTTTTCTTGGGCCAAATGAGCTAGCATTGTATTAGATTAAATGGACTCCTATTTAAACTAAATGGACTCCTTATTTATTTTGGGTTTTATTTAACAAATATACTAGTATTATAATTGATAAAAATAAAATAAATAAAGAATAAAAAAATATGAAAATTCAGTGACAACAAACATTTGTTAACATTATACGAAAATTTAAAATGATTTTAACCTTTTAAGACGAGTTAGATTGATTTTAATATAAACATTATTTTTTTAATAGTGTAAAGGTGATTACAAGGTAGTATTTGTTCATACATATTCTTAATCCTTTGACAATGTGCATACACCTTATAGACATGACGATTTGAACTCGTGTCTCTTAAAATGAATATCATCTACTTTTTTACTATGACACTCGTTGGATTTAACATAAACATTAATTAAAACAATAAATTCTTAACGATGTTGATGGGTAAATCTATCCATGTAGCCTACATACATTTGCGACATAATACTATTTGTTTTATATGCCCTGTACAAATAATTTAAAATTATAAAATATTTAAAAAATAATATAAAATATATGAGATTATCATGCGAGCTTTCATATCATTATTAAAATTTTATGTTTTAGTTAGTAATTTCATAAATATATAACGGTTTGAATCTTTATGAAAAATGGAGGGCTGAAAGTTCTATTTAACTAAAAATGAATAAGAACTAAATTGACAGAAGATATAAACATTTAGAACTAAATTTATTATTATGTTGTTTGAAATTGAAAATTTAATTTTATATAAATTATATTTTTTTTGTTGTCTTCCTAATTTTTCAGTGCTTTGTTTTGACTAATTTAAACTGATCTGTATCGCACATCTAATTTTAATGAGTGAATATTTAAAAAAAATTATATATACAAAACTTCAAACTTAAAACATACTTAAACAGTATTAAGTTGATTACCACTTTAACAAATCTTATTTGTATAAATCATATTTCGATCAGACTTGTTAGCTAGGCTTCTAATCAATGGAATGGAGCAGTCGACACGAAGCATACTTCCATAAAAAGTGAAGTGGATAAGGAGCAAGTATTTCAAAATCTATCCCACAGAAATTGTCGACTTTAAAGCTTCAAAGATATAATGCTTTATAACCTGTGGAGCAAAAGTAAGTTGTCGGTTGTGCTGTATTCAAAACATATATGGGTGATATATTTAAATTACGACTAAAATATGATAAGTTTTAAAATTTATCTTTAAAATGAAAATGTTGAAGACTTTGATAATATTTTCGGTTAATTTTTGAGTTATTTATGCAATTATCGATATTAATTTTGTAAGTTTCATATTTTATTTTAAACTAAAAATTTATCAAAAAAGCTAAATATTGATACTTACAAAATAAGTATATATTTATACTTGCAGAAAAACTAAAAAAACTAATCAAAAATATTATCAAGAAATTTAACATTTTCAGTTCGAAAATAAATTTTAAAACTTAACATTTTTTAGCCACACATTTCAGACCTGTCCAACATATATGGCTCCACAAAAATTGTTTTCTTCTGCAAATTAAGTCACACCAGTCCTCTGTTAGACCTAAATACAAACAGTCCCTTTGATATTTTATTGCTAGTGTTTGCCCCATTTCTTCAGTTTGAAGTTAGCCTATAAACGAATCGAACGAACATGAATAAGATTACGTTTATATTTATTCGTTTAATTTTAACCAAACAAATGAATAAACACAAACAATTAAACGAACATAATTTCTTGTTTGTTTTTGTTTGTTAAAATAATAAACGAACGCAAACGAATATTACTGTTTAATTTTGTTTAAATGTATGAAGTTCCGTACATTGGGTATTGTTTGATTTTTTTCCTTTTATTAAATATTTTTAATATATGTTTTTAAATTTTTAAAATATAATATTTTTGTTATAAAAAATAATAGTAAATATAAGTAGATATATGTGAATAAATTTAAATGAAAATAAACGAACGAATTACCGACGTTCATGACCGTAAATAAACGAACAAGCCTTTTTTTCGTGTTCGTTCATTTAATTAAACGAATAAAATATATTATTCATATTCGTTCGTTTAATAAATAAATAAACTTTCTGCCGAACCGTTCATTAAACGTTCAATTCGTTTACGGCCCTAATTTGCAGTGCTGCAATGATGGTCTCCATAGGATAAGCTCGGTTCAAATGTTCATACATAGAACTGAATAGATGAAGGGATTATAAACAAAATGAGCTGAAATCCTGGTCAAAAATGGTAGCCCAAGTTGCATACCAAGATAAGCCTGTGAATTTATCTGGTTTTAAAATAAGAAAAAGTTCCCTTCTTTGTGACTGTGCTTTGTTTCCCAAGTGACCCAACTTTTAGTATAAATAGAGGTGAAAGAGAGATGAGTACTTGGACCATCACGTTTTGAGCTACAGAAAAGAAGTGAGCATGGCCGGAGGGAATACCATTGTGACTTGTCTCTTTAGGCTTTTACTCGTTTTATCGATTGCTTTGTGCGCAAATGCGACTGCCGCTGCTCGTCTGGGAACATCCCCTCAAGTGGTTTATCCCCAAGGTATGTATATACCATCATCTTGCTTGCTTATAATGTGGTTTCGACTCTTTTATCACTGTACTTAACCCTAGTGGATCGTGATAGCATTCGTTACGTTCATGAACTGCTACCAACGCGATCAGAAACGCTTTGGCAGTTGCAAGTTTTGAAGATGATGATGGTATTCATGATATTTGCAGGCTGTCGCTGCTGCTTTTTCGTTGGGAAACAGTTCATGCTTCGATGTGGCAAAGTATGCTGCGGTGATGATTGTTGTTTCTAGAAATGAGCCCTCAGTTCCTCCATACTTCCAACTGCATGTACTCCGCAACATACTGAAATTGGAATGTTATGATACTAAGTGATGTAATATTAGGTTTGCAAGATTAATGCCCATCAATGTTCATCTGTTTTCCTTAATAAGAATTGCACACCTTAACCTACCTTCTTTAGAATCAACAAATAAAGTTTTATCTTTGAGAGGCATATGATTATACATATAGCTTAGCTATTTGTTAGGAATTTATATGCAAAAAAATAAAATAAAATAAAATAATATGACACATAAGAAAGATAAATTTTAAAGTGGTTGGACATTGACTATCATCACGGCTGAGATAAGCAAATATTCCACTATAAACGTAAAAATCACAAAGGGTATAAATACATAATATCTCATGTATCTCATAACCCAATATATATCTCAAAACAAAGTCCGTACAATACTCATCTCTACAATATAGTTGTGTTAGTTGTAGAGATCATAAAAGGAATTACATCAATCCAAAATAATACTCTCATAATTTTAAAGATCAATTTGTATCAACATGCAACACTACTAATTAAGATGCAGGGACAATTAAATTACAAAAAAACAAGGTTTATTTTGGTTGGGAGTAGAGCCAATGACCTATGGAATATGGATAAGCATGGCATCCATATCCTAGTTCCATCCTACATGCAAATTATGAGTGCTTATATAAACTAAACCCATGAGTCAATCTTTTATACATAAAAATAGTATACTCCATTAATCTGCAATTATTTGAATATATCTATATAAATATCTCTATGTTGACTCTATCAGCTTCATGTTAGGGGACCGTGAAAACCCCACCTAGAAACTGCTTTTTTTTCAGATTCTAAAGGCCCAGAGTTGCCATAAAATTAAAATACAGCCGATTACCCACCTTTGATAGGGTCTAAAACCTGAACTGGTATCGGTGACACCAACAAGAAATCTGCAATCACCAACCGAAGGGTCTAGAAAAGTGACCATACCAAGTCCATCAAAGTCACAACTTCGTTCATTCTGCATTTGCAGCTGATAATAACTGTTGAATGCATATGAGACATTTCCTTTCTCTCCAATGGCATTGCACGATCCCCCGTAGTTGAGCGTCGTGCAATCAGCAGCATTACAAGCGAGTTTCATGTGATTTGCAACATCAGAGAGATACCCAGATGTATTTGCAACGCACCATCTAGCTGGGAGATACTGAACATTCTTGGCATTCTCTAGTTTCTTGTGTCCCAAACCAAGGTCTAGCGCATATTTAGCCTGGCCATCAAAGGAGAAAATCCCCCAGTGTCGTTCGAAGTTTCCTGGAAGAGTGCTCTTCGCCCCTTCATCAAGTAGACTGAAAAGATAGACATCCATGGGTGGAACATTCGGCCTAAGAGGGGTTCCTTTGTTGCTTAATACATGCTTGATGAGGCCTTGATTGAAAACCCTAGCAGCAGTGAGATTAGCACCGACTGCTCCATCTGTAGGCCAACCTATCTCCCCAATAACTATGGGCATATTCCCATACCCGAGTTTACTGAGGGCTGCAACTAACGTGTCAAAATTTCCGTCAAATGCATTGGAGTAAGTGTTGGCTCCATCCATAACAGGATGTGTGGTGCCCTCAAAGAATGCATAGTCTTGTGGAAAATCCGAATTCCCGTAGAGGCTTAGAAATGGGTATATGTTAACAACAAATGGAGAACCATTCTGATTTAGGAAGGAAACAAGTTGAGCCATGATTTGAGTCAGTTCCGGTCGAAATGTTCCTTCCGAAGGAACATTAGCTTCATAGGCATCAGCATTACAAGGAACCACTAACTTTATGTATCCGGCAAGATTTGCTTGAACCAAAGACTGCTGCAAATTGACCATAGCAGGGACAACATAGGACTGAAATTGATCTGCATAACTTGTAAGGAAAGGTTCATTTCCGACAGCAATATACCTGTCATCACAACCAGAATCAAATAACTTTAGAAGATGTGACTTAAAGTCTTAAGCTAGCACGGGAAAAAATTACAGAAATAGAATGACTTCAATTTCCTACCGTGCTTTGATAAACATTTGGTTAATTTTATAGCAATAGATGCATCAGGATCCTATTCTTCTTTCATTTCATAGTCCTTGGTGAAAAATCAATAGTATAGGAATTACTACACATTGGGTAGTAGGCATACATATTCGATTGTCAAAAAGAACATTCACACAAAATGACTAATCAGATAAGAAATCTAAACTTCTAGACCATCTCCACTATCCAAGCAGAGGAAAACTTTACCCTATGAGCACCAGCTTTCCCTCAACATGTTGTTTTGAGTCTAAACCAACAACCACTTAGACGATGAACAACACAATGACGAAGAAGACATTTTAATCCAAATATCAGAATGGCATTAATGAAATAACTCGTCAAGGGTGGAAAAGATTTCTGTATACCATCACATTGATTGATGTTATGTAGGTTATAGTATGAGGAATACTTCAAGCAGCTAACTACGGGGAATAGTAAATGAACTCAGGCATACCATTTCACAGCTTTCACAGATCAATTAAATTAACAGTAAAGGTTGTAGGGCAGTATACCACAGCATAAGCCATGAAATCCATACTGGGGATAGTGTTAAATTGCGGTTTTGAAGGTTGCTGCAACACCGCAACCCCATTTAAAATCATAATTATTTTTGGAAGAAAAATCGTGATGCAACATCTGCGAGCGCGACCGCAATTTAATACTAGGATGCCGATTGGTTAAACATGAATTCGAAAATTGCAGCTGCTAAAGCATGCTAATATATTTAAACGTTGCCAAGATCAAAAAACTGATACTAGAAATCTTTTGAAGCATATATGACTTGTATTTAAACAATTAGTTTCCAGCGCTATAACCAAGAACACTATTAAAGCTTCAGACACATCACTTGGAATAGAAAGAAATCATAACTTAAACGAATTCACTTAAGAGATCCTCATTCATATGTTCTTGGATGTAGTCAAGTTAAGGTGAATCTACCAGAAACAAAAAAAAAAAGGAAAAAGAAAAAGGAAATAAATCTACCTGATATCAGCACCGCCTTTGCCAATATAAGTAGATACATTCTGTCGAACCCACAAATAAGCAGCGGCGGAGGAAGAGCTGAGAGCCGCCAACATCTCATTGGGTATCCCAACCATGACCTGAATCCCACTCCCCATTAAAGCTCTAAGCACCAATGGGTCGGCTTCGAAAAGCTTCACTTTTTGAATGTTGTTGTCCTTCAAAAGATCCACCACGGTGGATGGCTTCAGCTTGTGGAATGAAACCGTCCCCCAGTTCACCCCTATTGCAGATTCCGCCACAAAAACCAGACTTGAAAACACCACCGCCGTCACCATTGCACTAAACAGCAATGGCGATCCACTGGTTCTCGCTCTTGGGGCAGCCATTTTTCTGTCTTGGTGTTTCATTTGCTCATCCGGAGGGATAAAAGAGGAAATAGAAATGGGAAGTTGGAGAGGTGAAGAGTGTGAACTACTCAGTACTAACAACAAAAGTGTGCAACTGCAGGGAGAGTAAAGTTTAAGAATCTACCAGAAAGCTCCCATATTTATTACTATGCTGATTAGAAATTAGCTGGTGTTTTTTGTAATGACTGTAATACCCTCAACTGTTAATAATTATCTTTGTAGCTTCTTTGGGGTCATGCAAGACAAACCAATGAGAAAGCTAAAAGCATCACTTTTTACCGTTTATTTGAATAGGGTAAACTATTTCAATAGTCACCAAACTTTAGTTTGCGTATCTATTTGGTTGCTAAACTTCAAAATATTTCAATTTAAGCATTAAACTTTAGTTTTAATATCAATTTGGTCACTAGGTCGTAAATTATTAACGGTGTGATGACCTGATTTTTTTCCATGTTTATTCAGAAAACCGTCAACTTCTCTTATCATCACTGTCAATCAATCTTCGTCTCTTACAAGTCATCATTCACGACAAGATTGGTACCAAAACATTCTTAATTCACTTATTTTTATTCTCATCAGATTTATTTTCTATTAAACTCACTCAAAAATGATGAAAACCCATCTAAAGGTTCAATGTTTTAATGTGTTGATCTTCTTTGACGGTTGTATAATGAGATTAGTTTTAAAATAGATTTTTCGTATTCTTAAAAAAATGCTTCTCACCATTCAAATTTTTAAACAAACACATCAAAACCCATAAATCCGAGAAATCCCCTAAAATTAAAAAAAATATATTTTTATGTGTTTAATTTTATGAGTTTTAAATAAATTTTAGAAAAAGCTAGATAATGATCACAAAAGACACTAGAAAATAAAAATTTTCAGTGACAACTAAAAGTGGGCGAAACCTCCAATTTTGATAATTTTTTTTGTTGGAACAAAAAAAAAATGGCTTTCACATCAGCACCAAACTATTATACCATTTGATTGTTAAAAATTTAACAGTTTAATGACTAAATTGTTACAGAAACTAAAGTTTGGTAACTATTGATGTAGTTTACAATATCCTGCGCAGAGCAGTTTAAAACATAAAATCAAATTGAAGATATGGTGTTTGGATATTTTTTTTACATGACAACTAAGGTGAAAGACTATTCATTTGAATACTGAAAGAGATGAAAGCGTTGGTTTAAAAGTTGGGGTGGATTTTAAGTTAAAGTAATTTTAGTTTTAATTAATATTGATTTTAACTCGGGTTAGTATGGCTTTGGGTCCTTTCATATAATCATATCCCATTGACTTCAAATTATTTATTTCAGTCATTCTAAAGTTAAATTATTAGTTTTTGTGAATTCGTGGTCATAGTAAAAAAACAAATGATGTTCATCGTAGAAAATTCGTGTTCAATTATTTTGTTTGTAAAATGTGTGTATGTAGCGATGTCTTTTTTCGCTAAAAACGTGGGTTTTCGAAGGTGTTTGTGATTTTCCGGATATAAAATATTTATTCCGTAGGGTTTTAAAAAACCGCATTTTGTTTAAAAATTGGAGTCGCCACCGGCCACTTAGGTAGGCCGGACACCATAAAACCAGAGATTTAAAATTTATTGGGTTCGGGAGTCGGTTACGGATGGGGAAGGATTAGCACCCCACACCGCCCAAAATTGGTACTTTAATAATTACCGCTTTATTAATAGTGGATTTTCCGGGTTAAGGTGACGATCATTTTAAAATTCGGTCATAATTGCGAATAAATTTTAAGGGCCCCTTTATCCGAGAGTAAACGCCTAACCACTATCACTACGCCTGATACTGGCCCCGTTTACGCTCGGATAAAAGGGCACCGCATTGACAATTTATATCTCGATATGCAATCTTAGTGGCAAAATATAAAACATGGCAGATAATTTAAAGACAATAAATATTCACATAACAGAATACTAATCTAACATAAATAAAATACGTAATTAAAACACACATATACATATCAAGCTTAATAGTAGATAAAAACAAATTTAACATGTCACAATAACAAGGCATGAATAAATACATGTATAGACAAAAACATATATTTCAAGAAGACACACATATTAGAAATAAAACACATTTCAACACATATAGAGCAATATATTATACATAAATGAAAATACACTAACACGTAACTTAAAAAGCCAAGAGAACCTACAATACATACAAAAATGCAAAACATGTCGTGTACGAGTCAACTAGAACATAACATGCTTAATACGAATAACCGAACAAAAAGATACGTAACCATCATAAACTTAACACACATATACATGTAAACATGAAAATACAAGGCATATACGAGGGATATATAATAAGGCAAAAGACTACATCAACATATACGATTATAATACAAACATGAATATTTACATGGAAACAGGACTGAAATGAAAAGAAATAAAAGTCAGTGGCAGAAATTAAAGGACAATAATATGTAATTTAAGGACGAAAATGCGAAATAGACAGAACCTAAAAGGATCAAAAATGTAATTGGACCAAGGGGCAGACCCGAAATGAAAAATTCAAAAACGCGGGATGGTTAAAGGGGTAATTTTACCATTTAAAAACTGATTCGGTGTAATTTAGGGACTGGATTGCAATATTTTGAAACATAAGGGGGAATGGAATTGTAATTATACCATGCGGCAAGACAGAAACGAAAATGTTGAAAGCGCGGGGGGATTTATTACGTAATTTACCCATTTCACAAAATAATAACACCTATAAATCCCCCTTTTTTGGCCGGAACCAAATTTTCCTCATTTCTTTCATTTTTTCAGTTTTATAACAATCGTTCTCTCTCATTTTCTCTCAATTCATCCCTGACGAACCCAGAATCCGGCGGCCGGCCGCCGTCTTCTCCGTCGCCGGCCGCCATTAACCGGCGCCGGCGAACCCCAAAAAACACACCAAAATGAACCCTTCTTCACCCTCGACACGAATCCGAGCTTGGATTCAGAGAAAAAGCTTTCATCCGTCCTAGATCTAAGAAATACGAAACAAAAAAAAAACCCTCTTTTTTATTTCAACCCAAAACGAAACCAAAAAGGGGTCTCCCACTCCTTTCAGTTCACCACGTTCGGCTTGGGAAAGCCGAAAAGGCTTATCACTGGTGAGGGGAGATCCACCGACGACGATGGTAACGACTTCTAACCCTCTTTTTTTTATTTTACTACGTATCTTTTTGTGTATGCATGCAACAAAGTAAGAAAAGAGACGAGTATTTACCACTGAAGACTTTTTTGTATTTTTCTTTCGATTACAACTTGGCTCCTTTCGATTACAACTTGTTGTTACTTACAAAATGTTTGTTCATACATATATGCTTGTCTTTTGGTTTGGTACAAGTAATATAATATTTTCTTTTAGATTTGGACTGCTACTGACATAATATTTCTTTTCTTGCTTTTTGACATGTCTGAGCGCGGTGGTTGAAGATCGGCATGGTGAAGCATGGTGGCAGTGTGGGGGTTCTGTCTTCGGCCAGAGGTGTTCTCGGCTGTTAGATCAGATCTGATCTAACGATCGGGCTGGCTTGAAGGAGGAACGGCCCAGATGAAGCCTCGATTGGTGAAACAGCTCCAGATTGTGACACGTGTGGCTCAGCAGTCGAGGGGTCAGAGCGCGTAGGGCTCACGCATGCGTGGGATATCGAAGAGTCTGCGCGTGGACCGCACGCGCGCGTGGCACTCGAAGCGTCCAGACGTGTAGTGCACGTGGCTGGCAGATATTTTATCTTGGCTTGATCGTGGCCGTTGGATCAGATCTGGATTCAACGGCCCATAGTCATTTGCACCAAAATAATTAGAATTAAATAGGGTTTGGGTTTGGGCCAACCAGGCCTTGTAATAATATTATACTTGTAAATGGACTTGGACTGGCAATTTATTTATTTGGGTTTAATATGTATTTTTTGGATTTCATTTTATATTAGCCCAATAATAATAACATTAATATTATTATAACAGCAATACACATACAACAATACATACGTATATACCTATGCAAACATTAATTAATATAACATACCAGCATACGTACATATAATCATACACATAATTAACATAACATGTACACACATTATCCGTAAAAACAAATACGCTCGTACTAAATATAGATACATGTGCGATACACATACACCGTATTACTTATTAATACGTATACATACATAGTTTATAATATACATGCACACACCACACATTTTATATATATTAGTAACACTTATGCACATAATAAACATATAACATAATATAATACAATGTATACATGCAACAATAATTATACTAATATGTATTTACAGACCAGATAAAAATGAGTGATTACAGTTGCCCCTCTTTGCTTGTTCTCATGGAATGGGAACAAAGCAAAGATTTCATAAGCACTCATTTTTATCAGACTTCCCCCTGTTTGTAGCTTTGGAAACATGTGTTCTTCTGGAACTCTCTGCTTTTCCTTAGCTGAATCTTCAGGCTCGTAAGTTCTTCCTATATAGAGCTTTGTCACCTTCCGATCTTGGAGCTACAGGCTCTTCCTATATAGAACCCTTCGCTCTGAAGCCTCGAATTATGAGTCCCTCCTATATAGAACTTTTCACTTCAAGACAGTAAAGCTTGGAGTCCTTCCTATATAGAACTCTTCGCCTTCAACGCTGGTTTCTCCTATATAAAACCTTTTGCGCCGCTGATGGATTCTTCTGACTGGGAGTTCCTCCTATATAGAACTGCTAGTCTTCAAACCCTGGAGCCGTCAGTCCTTCCTATATAGAACTTTTGGCGTCTGAAATCTCAGAGCTACAGGTTCTTCCTATATAGAACCTTTCACTCTAAGACAGTGAAGCTCGGAGCCTTTCCTATATAAGACTCTTCGCTTTCAAACACAACAAGGTTTCCTATATAACCTTGTGTGTCATGGGTGAATTCATTCGACTGGGAGTTCTTCCTATATAGAACTGCTAGTCTTCACCCTAGAGCCGTCGGTCCTTCCTATATAGAACTTTTGGCGTCTGAAATCTTGGAGCTACGGATTCTTCCTATATATAATCTTTTACTCTAAGACATTGAAGCTCGGAGCCCTTCCTATATAGAACTCTTCGCTTTCGACACAGCAGGATTTCCTATATAACCTTGTGTGTCATGGGTGAATTCCTTCGACTGGGAGTCCTTCCTATATAGAACTGCTAGTCTTCACCCTGGAGCTATAAGTCCTTCCTAAATAGAACTTTCAGCTTCTGAAGCCTCGGATTAGAGGATTCTTCCTATATAGAACCTCTCTCTGGAGCTTGGAAACATATGCCTTTTGTATGTAAAACCATTGTCTTCTCATTTGGGATTCACACCACGATGGCCATCGATGTCTCTTTGAATCCGCAGATACTTGTCTGAGATAAAACAAAATGCTATGAAAAATGAATTGACATGCTCCTAATCCTAGTGATGTTTGACTATTCATGATGCATGAGTGTCAATATCTTGGTGGGCTTGTTTTGGTCCTTATTCGATCTCGTTGTTCACTTTCTCCTTTCTCACGGGCGTTGATACCCCACTTCACTGTCAGGTTCAACCATTCCAACCTTTTTTTTTCTCCATTTACGACTTGGAATTCTAAAGTGCCCTTTCGGGTTTTCGCTTTAGAGATTTTTTTTAAGGGTGCCCTTCTGGGTTTTCACCCAAGAGATCTCTCTTGTTATCTCGCATGTTTTCCTTGAATAGACAGGACGTACGCCATTGGTCATCCTATCCGGTTGTTTGACGCTTTTTGCCTTCCCTATCGACAGCCATTATGTAGGGAGCTAGAGGACGGAGTTAACATCATTTTCTTTAATCACCTGCATTTTTAAGGTTAGATCACAGTAATGCTCAGAAATCTCTTGTTTTACTATAAGCCTATGTTAACTTATTTGACTGAAATTAACAAGAAGGCAAGGAATGGATGCTCAAAAACACGATTTTATTACGATTAAAGACTAGGGATATCTTAAAAGAGGTATGACACACATGAGAAAGAAGAAAAGTTAAGTATGAAATACAAGATCCCTCATTATCTTCGATATGAATGATACATGATCCTGTCGACTGGCGTAGAATTTTTTGCCTAAAGCTTCTTCTTCATGATGTTCATGGGGATACCCTTCTCTTCGGATATTCAACTTTTCAATTTACCCGAGCCACCCTTTACAGGTTTTCAACTCGGATCCTCCCTTTGCTTCAAGACGCCTGGTTTCGGGTTTTCGCCCTGAGCTCTCCATTTTTGTTCTCCTTTTTTTTCAAAGATAGTATTTCTTAACGGCATCAAAATTTACAGGATTTTTCAGCTCGTCTCCATCCATTTCTGTTAGGATCAGGGCTCCTCCTGAGAAGACCTTTTTTACGACGTACGGCCCTTCCCATTTGGGCATCCACTTTCTTCGAGAATCTTTCTGGATCGGGAGGATTTTCTTGAGCACCAGATCCCCTTCTTTGAATTCTCTCGGGCGTACCTTTTTGTTGTATGCCTGCATCATCCGCTTTTGGTACATCTGACCATGACAAATGGCCTTTAGTCTTTTTTCGTCAATGAGATTTAGCTGGTCGAGTCTGGCCTGTACCCATTCGGCTTCTTCCAATTTTACTTCGTTTAAGACCCAGAGAGACGGGATCTCTACCTCGATGGGGAGTACTGCTTCGGTACCATACACCAAGGAGTAGGGTGTTGCCCCTGTTGATGTGCGAATGGACGTCCTATAGGCGAAAAGGGCGAATGGCAACTTCTCATGCCAATCCCTATAGGTATCCGTCGTCTTTGCTATGATCTTCTTTATGTTCTTGTTTGCTGCTTCCACTTCTCCATTCATTTTAGGACGATAGACTGTGGAATTATGGTGTGTTATCTTGAATTGAGTGCACACGTCCGTCATCATTTTGTTATTCAGATTGGAAGCGTTGTTGGTGATGATCCTTTCTGGCAATCCATATCGACAAATAATCTCCTGCTTTAAGAACTTACATATTGTAGTCCTTGTGATGTTGGCGTAAGACGCTGCCTCTACCCATTTAGTGAAATAGTCTATGGCGACCAAAATAAAACGGTGTCTATTGGAAGCTTTCGGATGGATCTGCCCGATGACGTCCATGCCCCACGCCGCAAAAGGCCACGGAGAATTCATGGTGTGTAAAGGCGATGGAGGTGCGTGAATTTTGTCAGCGTACATTTGGCATTTGTGGCATTTCCTGGCGTAATCGATGCAATCTCCCTCCATGGTCAACCAAAAATAATATCTCATAATTTTCCGGGCTATAGACAGCCCGTTGGCGTGCGTTCCACAAAGCCCGTCATGTACTTCGGCTAAAATCTCCTTCGCCTCCCGGGCATCCACACATCTCAGCAATGTTTGATCATGACTTCTCCTATATAGGATCTCCCCATCTAGGACATATTTTGTTGCCATTTTTCTGAGTGTCTTTCTGTCATTGTCATTTGCCCCTTCTGGATACTTTCGAAGCTTGACATATTGCAAGATGTCATAGTACCATGGGTTTCCATCAGTCTCTTCCTGTACATTACAACAATGAGCAGACCTTTCAAACATCCGCATCTCAATGGGTTTCATTTCTACCCCAGTGTTTATTTTAAACATGAAGGCCAAGGTTGCCAAGGCGTCTGTCATCTGATTTTCTTCTCGGGGCAGGTAATTGAAGCTGACCTTTTCGAACTCTTTGGTGAGCTCTTGGATCAATTCGTAATATTTGACCAACTTTGGGTCCCTAGTTTCCCATTCCTCGCGTAATTGGTAAATTACTAAGGATGAATCTTCGAATACTCGAAGTTCTTTAACCTTCCTCTCAATAGCTGAGTTCAATCCCATAACGCAAGCTTCGTATTCAGCTATATTGTTTGTGCAGAAGAATTCCAATCTGCTGGTGAAAGGATAATAGACGTCCTCAAGAGAAATTAGCACTGCTCCTATCCCATGTCCGAGGGCATTAGAGGCTCCATTGAAGTAAAGCTTCCATGATTTATCATCTGAAACCTCTTCCTCGGTTGTAATGCACATCAAGTCTTCGTTTGGGAAATTAAAGTTCAATGCCTCATAGTCATCCGAAGCACGACTAGCTAGGAAATCTGCTATGGCACTCCCCTTTACGGCTTTTTGGTTAACGTATACAATATCGAATTCGGATAAGAGCATCTGCCATCGGGCCATCCTTCCTGTTAGTGCTGGCGCTTCCATCAAGAACTTCAATGGGTCTAGCTTGGATATCAACCAAGTAGTGTGGTACATCATGTACTGTCTAAGCCGCTTGGTAGCCCAAACTAGAGCACAACACAGCTTCTGCACTGGTGGGTACCGCGTTTCGCAATCATTGAATTTCTTGCTTAGGTAATAGATGGCTTGCTCCCTTTTTCTTGACTCATCGTGTTGCCCCAATACGCATCCCATTGAATTCTCAAAAACTGTCAGGTAGAGAATTAATGGTCGATCTGGTACTGGTGCGACTAAAATTAGAGCATTTGTCAGGTACTTTTTGATCTTTTCTAGGGCTCTTTGACATTTCTCATCCCACACACCAGGATTATTCTTTCTAAGAAGTCTGAAGACCGGGTCACATCGATCGGTTAATTGGGAAATGAAACGAGAGATATAATTCAGCCTCCCCAGGAAACCGCAAACTTCCTTCTGAGTGCGGGGTGGTGAGAGATCCTGGATGGCTTTCACTTTATCTGGATCAATCTCAATCCCTCTTATGCTTACCACGAACCCTAAGAGTTTTCCAAAAGTAACGGCGAAGGTACACTTGGCATGGTTGAGCCTCAGTTGGTACTTTCGTAGTCTTTGGAATAGTTTTCTCAAGTTCTGTAGGTGCTCTTCCTCTGTTCGGGACTTGGCAATCATGTCGTCCACGTATACTTTTATTTCTTTGTGCATCATGTCATGGAAAAGAGTCACCATTGCTCTTTGGTATGTTGCCCCTGCGTTCTTTAGCCCAAACGGCATCACTCGATAACAAAAAGTGCCTCACATGGTTATGAACGTAGTTTTCTCCATGTCGTTAGGGTCCATCTTTATCTGGTTGTACCCCGAAAAGCCGTCCATGAATGAAAACCATGAGTGTCCTGCAGTGTTGTCAACCAGCGTGTCAATATGTGGTAAAGGGAAGTTGTCTTTAGGGCTAGCTCGGTTTAGATCCCTATAATCTACTCACATACGAACTTTCACGTCCTTCTTTGGTACCGGTACAATGTTTGCAACCCATTCGGGGTATTTGGCTACCTCCAAGAACCCAGTATCAAACTATTTTTTCACTTCCTCTCGAATCTTTAACAACATATCTGGTCTCATTCTCCGAAGTTTTTACTGTATTGGTTTGTACTCCAATTTTGTTGGCAATTTGTGCACCACTATGTCGATATTCAACCCTGGCATATCTTGATAAGTCCAGGCGAAGACATATTTGAATTTCTGAAATAGGGTTATCAGTTCGTGCTTGGTTTTTGAGGAAATCGCCGTTCCTACATTTCTTTTCTCTCTTCTTCAGTCCCCAAGTTTACAATTTTTGTTTCTTCTTGGTGGGGCATGATCTGCCTTTCTTCGTTGGCCACCATTCTCTTTAACTCTTCAGGGACCTCACCTTCTATCTCATCATATCCTTCCTCAATTCCCTCTAAGACCTCAGGGCATTCAAAATTCACTCCAGGATTGGACCCGGTATCATTCATATCGTCAATCATGAGTGACCTACATTAAATGAGAATGAATTGTATTGGGAAGGAGATGGTTTTATATGAAGGAAATGAACATGAAGAATGCATGAATGAAACAAATGAAACTTTGGTCATTTAGGAAAGTGGGGATATTTTCATTTCAATCAAAAAGTTAACATAGGTGCCCCATACAAGAGATCCCCATTGTTTACGGGCAAAAACAAAAGGTTGATTCGGAGCATTACTCTGATCTATTCCTAAAAACTACAGGTAGATCAATGCAGCTCCAGTTATCGAGTGTTTCCCCGGGACGGCAAGGGCGGATGTTGGTCAACATTTTGCTGTCTCGGTCTTTTTCAGCTATCATGTTGATGTACATCCCTTCAAATGATTCATTGAGTATCTCCTCCTGGTTGAGTACTTCATTTTCCTTAATTGCTTCTTCAACCTCTTGACCTGGCTGGTAGAACCCTCCGGAGACAAAAGTGGTTTTTAAACTAGGAAAGGACATTGGTCTCCACGGAATGTCTTCTCCTTTAGATCTGGCTTTTCTTTGCTCTTCCTTTCTCTTGTATTCCTCTTTCTTCTGTTGGACACTTGGTTGGTAACCCAGACCAAAACGATCCTTTTTGGTTATCATATTCTTGGCTCTTAGGTTTCCTTGGAATTTCTTCCCCAGCCCCTTTTCTATTTTGGCTCCACGGCCCAAAGTTTCTGCGACGGTCATCTTGGTACAATTAGATAACCTGGGGTAGGGGATCCGACTTCCCTCCGAAACAAACGTGGCATTCACTAGTTCCAATGCTCGGAACGAGCATTCTGCAGCATCTTCATCATTTTGAATATATGGGGCGTCTGATGTCATATAAGCAACAATTTCCTGCTCAGCCTCTACTGTAACCAATTTACCTTCGACTACAAATTTTAATTTCTGATGTAACGATGAGGGGACAACTCCTGCAGAGTGGATCCATGGCCTTCCCAATAAGCAGTTGTAAGATGGTTTTATGTCCATCACCACAAAATCGATCACATATTCAGTCGGTCCGATCAATAGGGGCACCTCAATTTTCCCCATTGTTCCTCTTTGCGTACCATCAAAGGCTCTTACCGAATTGTGGCAGGGCTTTAGGTGAGAACCATCTATTGGCAGTTTTTGCAGGGTCACCATAGGCAAGACGTTCAATGCTGACCCGTTGTCGATCAGTACGCCCGGTACTACATACCCTTTGCAGTGGGTAGTGATGTTAAGGGCTTTGGTGGACCCTGATAAGTGTTCAAAAATACTATTTTTCTTACCCTTTTTACTCATATTATTGTTAGACTTAGGCTCATATTAGTTGCATAGTTAGCCATTCATGCATTAATCCATGTTTCCTTCCATCGTTGAGCTTGATTACATAACTTGGTAGTTTTTGTGGAAAAGATGCTACTTTGGTGTGCTTTGTGTGTGTATGTGCAGGATCACTTGCCAAAGCAATGCCGAGCTAGTTGCCAGGGCAATGCATGAAGGAGACGCCGAGCTAGTTGCCAGGGCAATACATGAAGGAGACGCCGAGCCAGTTGCCATGGCAATTGTCGACAAAGAGAAAATGCAATAGGGATGTCGAAATTAATGACTATACAAGCCCAAGATGATATGGAGCAAGGCCCAAGCCCAAAGGAATTTGATTGCCATGCAGAGATTAAAGAAGAATTAAATTCCAAGAAGATAGGAGAAGTTCTAATAGGAATATAATTATAATAAAGAATTATATTCTTTAAAGATAATTTAATTCCAACTCAAACTCCTCCTCAAAGAAGGACTTTGGCCTAGCCCTATAAATAGCAAGGAGATTTCGACAATCCAATGGGAGAAGGCTAGGGGAATTTCGACAACAAGAGAGAGAGCATTAGGGCAAAATCGACAAGTCCAAGAGAGGAAGCAAGGGGAATTTTCGGCAAGCATCTAGGGCAAGGGATTTTCGACAAGCTTCATCTTTTCTTCCTTGTTCGATTGGGTTCATGCTAGGGATTGTTTATCTTATGTTTCTTTGGAACCTAGCCATGAACTAAATCTACTTGGCTATGGTTATTGTGTTTTGTGGTTGTGAGAAACTATTGGTTTTTGTTTAGGTAATAAGAGTTTGCACTTTTCTATTTCAAGGTTTATTCATTCTTGGTTCTTATTATTGTTTACGAGTGAATTGGGAGAGGATCTTGTGATTTCATCCATTTATCTAATATCGGGAGAGTTAGATTCAAGAAATGAATGAATATGATCTTTATTCAATCCAATGATGGTGAAGATTAATCCGGCTTAGGAATAAGTTAAGGATTTCAACGGCTAAGAGGAGCGCAAGATTGGTTGTTGTTCACCCTTGATTCACGCAGGGATGTATTATCAAGGCATGCACAAGTAGCTAGAGTTTCGACTTAGGGATAAGAAGAAACCATTGAAGAACGCTCCGCCGAACCTTGAAGTTGCTGCCCAGACGCCCAAGTAGTTGCCCAGGCAACCATCGATTAGTTGCCAAGGCAACCCCGTTGTGCAAGTTGCCACGGCAACTGAGTTGCCCGTACACTCTTTTACCAAGACGATCCAATCGGCTATCACACCTCAACTCACGATAACCTGGCCTATCTCTCTCATTTGAATTCATCTTTTCTTTTACTTTATTTGCTTTCTAGATTAGTTAAACTTTTATAATCCTTTATTTGTGTTTTTACTTTTACAGTGCAAGAGACTAGATTCTTGAAGTAGCACCAATCCCTGTTGAGACGATATCTTTTATACTATAACTTGCGACGTGTATACTTGCACATTTGCGTAGCACTTATTACGCGCAACAAGCTTTTGGCGCCGTTGCCGGGGATTGGCAATAGCGACTTTGTTTTTACTTTCTTGCACTTTCTTTTTATTTTTCTTGTTTAAAATTCAAAGGGCTAACAAACTTTGGTTTTGCATTGGTATATGACCAGGGCGAGAACGACTTCACGAGAATATCCCTTTGATCCGAAATTGAACGAACCTTACAAAGACTTAGGCGAAGGATAAGAGAAGCAATGGCAAATCAAGACGGCAATATGAATCAAGATGTTCGGCGGGAGGAGGAGTGATTCTTGCACAAAACAGAACTATTCGAGACTATCTTGAAGAAGATCTTGATGGACTTAACCCAGAGTTGTCGCACCGAAATTGAAGCCGACCACTTTGAGTTGAAACGGTAATGTTTAATATGATCAACACAATAGGTCAATTTGGCGGCTCAAAGAATCGAAGATGCACGACAACATCTGAAATCTTTCCTCGAGATTTGCAACTCGTTCAAGATACACGGAGTCACCCCGATGTCCTACGATTAAGATTATTCCCCTATTCACCGAGGATAGGCGAAAGCATGGTTGAATAGCATTTTCGCCGGATCCATAGCATCTTGGACTGATCTTTGTCGTGATTTCCTTGCTAGATTTAATCCTACAAATCTGGTGATAAGCTTTCGTAACGACATTACTTCTTTTTGGGCGGATGATGAATCCATGTACGAGGCTTGGGAGCGATATAGAGAACTTCTACACAAATGCCCTTTACATGGATTCCCTGTGTGGACTCAAGTAACAATGTTTTACAACGCCGTGAATACACCAACAAGGATGATGCTAGATGCCTCGGCAAACGGCATACTCCTAGATAAGTCGCCGGAAGAAGCAATGCAAATTTTAAACAGGCTGGCCAAGAATGATTATCAATTCCCATCTACTAGAAGAGGAGGAGTTAGACGCCAAGCCACAATACATGAACTAGGATCATCAGATTCAATTTCGCACAATTGGCCGCTTTAACCAAGATGGTGGTCGGGACATACAAAAACCAAACAACACACATGAAGTCAAGGTAATGGATTCTTTTTATGAGTTATGTGGTGATAACCATAATTCTTCGAATGTATGCAGAATCGGAATCCGACTTCTATGTGGGGAATTACAATCGAACAACAACATGATGTCCAATACATACAATCCAGCTTGGAAGAAGCACCCGAATTTTTCATGGAGTAATCTCAACAATGCTCTAAACCAGAACAATCGAATGCACAAGCATCGGGATTCCAAGAGAATATGCCACGACAATGCAGATGCCGCAAAGCAACAACCGACAACATCTAGTTCTTTGGAAAATTCTCTAAATGCTTTTATGATGAAAACTGAATCTTATATGGTGAGAATAGTAATTTCATAAAAAAGAATCGATGCTTTTATTAACAGGACCGAGATGAGATTGCAAAACCAAGAGGCGGCAATCAAATCATTGGAAAATCAAGTCGGACGGTTTGCTCAAAATCAATACTAGACCACAAGGAGGTTTACCTAGCGATCTTCAAGTCGCAAGAGGAACGGCCATGAGCAATGTAAAGGCGATCACCACTAGAAGTGGCCAACAACTTAGAGAGGTTCAAACCCGCTCGTCAAACAAAACTCCACAAAAAGATCAGGTCGAACCTAGCGGCAAAGCCTCAGATGCTGAACCAGGAATTACCGCGGCAACCGGCAATAAGCATGCCTCGGCAACTGGCGATAAAGACGCCTCGACAACTTGCGATAAACATGCCTCGGCAACCCCAGTTGATAATGCCTCAGCAACTCCAGATGTCCCGGCAATGCCGTCAAACAGGTTTCAAACCAATGAAAGGATCGAAGATATCCGACTTCCACCACCATTCCCACAAAGGTTGAAGCGAAAAAAGCAAGAATACCAATTCAAGAAGTTTCTTGATATACTAAAGCAAGTCCACATCAACTTGCCATTGGTGGAAGCAATTGAACAAATGCCAAACTATGCCAAGTTCCTTAAAGACATTGTGTCCAAAAGAACAAGGCTAGGAGAGTTTGAAAAGCAGATTGCCACGATGAGAGGGATGCATGGCAATGTTGCACAATCGTATGCCACCTAAGTTGAAGGATCCCGAAAGTTTCACAATACCTGTTCCATTGGAAATCACTATATCGGGAAAGCATTATGCGACCTTGGGGCTAGCATAAACTTGATGCCTAAATCAGTTTTCCAAAAACTAGGAATCGGGAAGGCAAGACCTACAATCATCATGCTGCGGCTAGCCGACAGATCCTATGTGCATCCAGAGGAAAAAATCGAAGACATACTTGGTAAAAGTCGATAAATTTATTTTTCCCGCTGACTTTATTGTTTTGGATTGTGAAGCAGATGAGCATGCACCTATCATTCTCGGGAGACCATTCCTAGCGGCGGGGGGGAGAACCTTGATCGACGTTGAAAAGGGAGAACTCACAATGAGGGTGAGTGACCAGCGAGGTCAAACTAAATGTGTTCCAAACACTAAGGCATGCCGATGATCCGAAGAATGCCAACTACTCCATGCCACGGCGAGTTTAACCGATGAGGAATTTAGTTGCCTCGGCAACTATATTGCCGACCAAGAGGAACATGAGGAGTATGAAGAACCGGTCGATGAGGAACAACGGAAGAGGCAAATTGGCTAGTCAACCGACCAGGTACATACTTTGAACCACTGGACTACTCAGGTAAGGAAGGTAAGCTCGAAAAACCCTCTATTGAACAACCACCAATTCTTGAGTTGAAACAATTGCCAGAGTAACTAAAATATGCATACTTAGGAACCGATAATACATTGCCTGTAATTATTTCTTCTAAGTTACAACTGAGAGGGAAAAGAAGCTGATCAAGATGTTGAAGCTACACAAAAAGGCAATAGGGTGGACAATTGCCGACTTGAAGGGAATTAGCCCGGCAGTATGCATGCACAAGATCTTGTTGGAAGATGATCACAAACCTTCAATTGAGGCCCAGAGGAGACTGAATCATGCCATGAAAGGGGTTGTAATGAAAGAAATCATCAAGTGGCTTGACGCTGGCATTATATACCCTATCTCTGATAGTACGTGGGTAAGTCCGGTACAATGTGTACCGAAAAAGGGAGGTATAATAGTGGTAAGCAATGAAAATAATGAACTTATCCCAACCAGGACTGTGACCGGTTGGAGGGTTTGTATGGACTATCGAAAGCTAAACAAAGCTACTAGGAAAGATCACTTCCCATTACCCTTTATTGATCAAATGCTTGACCGTCTTGCAGGTAAACCATTTTATTGTTTTCTTGATGGTTATTCAGGTTACAATCAGATTGCCATAGCACCAGAAGATCAAGAAAAGACAACCTTCACATGCCCATACGACACTTATGCCTTCCGAAGGATGCCGTTCGGATTGCGTAACGCCCCGGCAACCTTCCAAAGATGCATGATGGCACTCTTTTCAGACATGGTCGAAGACTTCCTTGAGATCTTCATGGATGATTTTTCGGTTTTTGGTAATGACTTCGACGGCTGTCTCAGAAATTTAGAGAGGGTGTTAGCAAGATGCGAAGAAACGGATTTAGTCCTCAATTGGAAGAAATGCCACTTTATGGTAGATGAAGGAATAGTGCTCGGCCACAAGATTTCATCCAAGGGAATTGAAGTAGACAAAGCCAAGGTGGACGTGATCGAGAGATTACCCCCACCAAATTCGGTTAAAGGAATTTGAAGTTTTCTCGGACATGCAGGTTTTTACAGGAAGTTCATTCATAATTTTTCTAAAATCACTAAACCCTTGTATAATCTGCTTGAACAGGATAAAGTCTTCGATTTCGATGATTCTTGCACTCAAGCATTCGAAACCCTAAAGAAAAAGCTTGCCTCGGCACCCATTGTCGTTCCACCAGATTGGACGCTACCTTTTGAGCTCATGTGTGATGCAAGTGATTTCGCGGTAGGAGCAGTCCTAGGCCAACGCACAGGTAAGACCTTCCATGTGATATACTATGCTAGTAAAACTCTTAATGGTGCTCAAGTGAATTACACAACAATGGAGAATGGGTTACTAGCTGTAGTTTTCGCATTTGACAAGTTTCGATCCTATTTAATTGGTACAAAGGTAATTGTTCATACGGACCATTCGGCAATCAAATACTTATTTGCTAAAAAGGATGCTAAACCTCGTTTGATTCGTTGGATATTACTTTTACAAGAATTTGACATTGAAATTAAGGACAGGAAAGGAACAGAAAATCAAGTGGCCGATCACTTATCACGTTTGGAACGCAATAGGGAGGAGGACACGGATCTAGAGATATGTGATGCATTCCCGGATGAACAAATTTTAGTTGCCTCGGCAACCCTTGACGCCTCGGCAACCCTCGACGCCTCGGCAACCCTCGATGCCTCGGCAACCTTTGACGCCTCGGCAACCCTCGACGCCTCGGCAACTATGGATACATACGCCTCGGCAACTCTCGACGCCGCAACAGTATTTGATGCGCACGCCTCGGTAATCTTGGGAGCAGTCGCCACGGCAGCACATGCCTCGGCAATACCCTAGTACGCGGATTTAGTTAATTTCCTTGTTTGTGGTATTTTTCCTTATGGCATTACTCACCAAGGGAAGAAGCGATTCCGCCATGATGCTAAGCATTACTTTTGGGACGAGCCTCTTTTGTTTAAACAATGTGCAGATCAGGTTATACGCCGATGTGTCCCTGAAGAAGAGCAACAGAATGTACTCCGGCAATGCCATTCTTCACCCTATGGAGGACATTTTGGAGGAACTCGTACCGCGGCCAAAGTTTTGCAATCCGGGTTGTATTGGCCAACATTGTACAAAGATGCCCAAGACTTTTACAAGCAATGTGATCGTTGCCAGAGGACGGGCAATATCACTAGACGACATGAGATGCCACTCCAGAACATCATCGAGGTAGAACTGTTCGATGTATGGGGGATCGACTTTATGGGACCTTTCCCATCTTCATTTGGCAACCTCTACATCTTACTTGCCGTCGACTACGTGTCTAAATGGGTTGAGGCAGCTACAGTTCCCAACAACAATTCCAAGACCGTGCAAAGATTCTTGCAGAAAAACATATTTACACGGTTTGGGATGCCGAGAGCAATTATCAGCGACGAAGGCAAGCATTTTGACAACAGACTAATTGTCAAGATGTTGCAACGCTTCGGCATATCACACAAGATCGCCACGGCATATCACCCACAAACCAACGGGCAAGCAGAAATTTCTGACCGGGAGTTGAAGGGAATACTCAAGAAAGTTGTAAATCCCTCTAGGAAGGATTGGTCATTAAGACTAGATAACGCACTTTGGGCATATCGCACTGCATTCAAAACACCCTTAGGTATGTCCCCCTTCCGACTTGTCTATGGCAAAACATGTCATCTACCAGTGGAAATCGAGCACAAGGCATATTGGGCAATCAAGACCGTGAATTTGGATTAGGAAAGTGCCGGACAAAAGCGTTTGATGGATCTCAATGAGATAGAAGAATTCTGTGCACTCGCCTATAACAATGCACGAATCTACAAAGAGAAAACAAAGCGATGGCACGACAAGAAACTATTGCCACGGCAATTCACGCCAGGGCAACTAGTTCTCCTATTCAATTCTCGGCTAAAACTTTTCCCGGGAAAGCTGAAATCAAGATGGTCGGGACCATTTGAAGTCGTAAAACCATTCTCCCATGGTGCCGTGATAATCAAGTCCATCTCTGACAACCATGAATTCAAAGTTAATGGACAAAGATTGAAGCACTACAATGGTGCCCATGTGGAACGTAACAAGGAAGTGGTCAATTTAGGAGATGCATGAGCATGCTCTCCCTTTTTATATTTTTATTTATTTATTTTTATTTATTTTTATTTTTTTCGACTATTTAAGTATTTTATTTTTTCCGATTTTATTTTTATTTTTTCGATTATTAGTAGTTTTAGGATAGATTTTTGTATTATTATTCAAGTTTAAGAATCCTATTACACATCTTTATTTATTTTCTCTATTAGTTTATATTTAACTTTAATCCTTATTTGATTTGTTTTTGAATTGTAGGAAAAGAAGTTCAAGATAAAGAAGGAATTCTAAACCAAGTAGGAAAACATCTTCAACAAGGAAACTAAGGGGCTGAATCTAAAGCTTATATAAAGCCTCCAATTCATCCTAACCAAAACCCCTTTGTCGAAAACTCCTACCAAACCCTAAACCCTTTTTCATTTTCCCCCAATCCCACCCACCTATCTTTTTTATAAAACCCATCACCCTTAACCTATTCCTACTTTCTATCTAGCAACTTTTTAGTTTCTTTTCTTTTCTTTGTTTTGACTCACAACCAAGATCATACATGGCATCCGAGATTAAACTTTTAGTTCATCCAAGTTCTTCCAAAGAACCAAGATACAAGAAGTTTGCTACATCGGCGGTTCAAGAAAGATTTCAATCCAAGTTTGAAAGCCGGAAGATTCATGAAGAACAAGGCTTTGAATACTCCAACTCTCATCAAGATTTCGGCCTTGAACCATTCATCTTCAAGAGGATTGCACATCAAAAGTGGCAAATATTTTGCCATCAACCGGAACCGGGTAACATCTCATGGGTAAGAGAATTCTATGCTCACTCACCTAACCCGGATAATCCTTATGTTTTTGTTCGTGACAAGGCCATACTTATAAGTCCTGAAAGCATCAACACCTTTTACGGACTTTACATTGAAAAGGACGAGCATCAAGCCTTCGTTGACCAAATCAATCCCAAGCAACTCGACAAGGTGCTTCAAGAACTCACTCAACCGGGAACTCATTGGAACGACGGTAAATACAAGGGCACGTAAATCGCTTCGGCTTAAACCCGAGGCAAAACTATGGAATAAGTTTGTTAAAACTTCTTTAATGCCCTCCACACACAATACTACCGTTGATATACCACGTCTTTTGCTCATACATTCTATTTTGCATAATCGCATCATTAACATTGGAAAAATTATTTGTGATGAGATTTTTGTATGCAGCTCAAAAGATAAGGGTTATCTTTTCTTCCCTTGCTTAATTTCTAATCTTTGCAAGGAGATGCATGTCCCGAGTGAGTCCACGGATGAAAAGGCCCTACCCAAGTCTGGTTGGAATCAAGCACTAATCCGAAAGCTAATGGGAGAGGCACCGGGAGATTCTTCAAGGCCTTCAATTGTCACGGCAACTCCTGCCGCCGCGGCAATCCCTAATGCCCAAGCACCTAACGCCAGGGCAACTCAGCCATTAATCCCGGGACACTTTGAAGCAGTTTTGCACCCATTGGCAAGCCGCCTAAGGCAAATTGAAGATCGGCAACTAATGTTCATGCGGTACATGAAGGAGCACAACAATGCCATCACCCAAGTCATCCTAGAAAAGTACCCAGACAATCGCGTGCCGTTCCCAATCTTTCCCGCCGAGATCCTTGCCCCGGCAACCAATAAAGTAGTCGCTACGGCAACCAAGGAAGCTGACGCCACGGCAACCAACCCTGAAGATGCCACGGCAACCAAAGCTAAAGACATCCCGGCAACCACTGCAAAAGCCAAAGGTAAAGCACCTATGCCCGAATCAACTCCTACGGAATCATTTTCTGATTTTTCAGATTCGAACGAGTCCTCCATTGAACCAATAAAGACCGCACCAATTGAATCCTCCAAGCAAAAAGCCATTGACATTGATGAAGAGGACAACCCCGTACGAGGATTGATTCCACCACCGGCAACAGGAAAACAACCATCACATTCAAGCAAGAGAATTAAGACACCGACCAAAAGGAAACTAATCATCTACGATGACGAACTCTCGGAGTAAGTCCTCGTATGCATTTTTATTTTTATTTTTATTTTTATTTTTTATTTTTATTTTTATTTTTCGTTATTTTTATGCATGCATTGAGGACAATGCCTCACTCGAGTTTGGGGGGATTGTTATTAGTAGTTACCATGTTTAGGTACATTCATCTTAAGTATTACATTTAGGATACATAAATTGCTTGCCATGCCTTTAATTGAAACAAGAATTGCTTAGATTTGATGAATATTCGATGATGACTTTGCCAATGCACTTAATTGATAGAATTTTTATTCTAGGATAACTATAGAAAACTTAGAATTTTACTATGATGCTAAATTTGATGAAACACTGTTGTGGTTTGATTGATTTAAGGAATTCTAGTGAACTTAGGTTGATAATTAACAAATTGGGAGATTAGAATAAAAAACTGGATGAATGCTAGAGGTACCCGAAATTGGCTCTAGCATGTGCTAAAAAAAATTGATCACTAGAGGTGCCCGAAACTGGCTCTAGGATGTGTTAAAAAAATTTTAACTAGAGGTGCCCGAAACCGGCTCTAGTCGATTAAATTAACTTAAGAAAACTAAAAACAAAACACTAGAGGTGCCCAACACTGGCTCTAGTTAAAACATGTTAAAAAGAACCCAATGAAGTAATTTGAAAACCTCTTGTTTGCATAGAATCCGAAAAATCAACTTGCACACAACTCCGCACACACTTACAAGCATTATAGTTTGATTTCGAGTAACTCCTAAGTTTTCCGAAAAATAAAAAGCCAATCATACTTTGTGCCCCGGTTCAGAGAATTGAAATCAAGTTCAAAGCTAAGTTTGTGAAAATTGAAGTCTTGGCAGGTAATTATGAGTTTGCATTGCTTGAGGACAAGCAATAGTTCGAGTTTGGGGGTGTGATAAGTGTTCAAAAGTACTATTTTTCTTACCCTTTTTACTCATATTATTGTTAGACTTAGGCTCATATTAGTTGCATAGTTAGCCATTCATGCATTAATCCATGTTTCCTTCCATCGTTGAGCTTGATTACATAACTTGGTAGTTTTTGTGGAAAAGATGCTGCTTTGGTGTGCTTTGTGTGTGTATGTGCAGGATCACTTGCCAAAGCAATGCCGAGCTAGTTGCCAGGGCAATGCATGAAGGAGACGTCGAGCTAGTTGCCAGGGCAATGCATGAAGGAGACGCCGAGCCAATTGCCATGGCAATTGTCGACAAAGAGAAAATGCAATAGGGATGTCAAAATTAATGACTATACAAGCCCAAGATGACATGGAGCAAGGCCCAAGCCCAAAGGAATTTGATTGCCATGCAGAGATTAAAGAAGAATTAAATTCCAAGAAGATAGGAAAAGTTCTAATAGGAATATAATTATAATAAAGAATTATATTCTTTAAAGATAATTTAATTCCAACTCAAACTCCTCCTCAAAGAAGGACTTTGGCCTAGCCCTATAAATAGCAAGGAGATTTCGACAACAAGAGAGAGAGCATTAGGGCAAAATTCGACAAGTCCAAGAGAGGAAGCAAGGGGAATTTTCGGCAAGCATCTAGGGCAAGGGATTTTCGACAAGCTTCATCTTTTCTTCCTTGTTCGATTGGGTTCATGCTAGGGATTGTTTATCTTGTGTTTCTTTGGAACCTAGCCATGAACTAAATCTACTTGGCTATGGTTATTGTGTTTTGTGGTTGTGAGAAACTATTGGATTTTGTTTAGGTAATAAGAGTTTGCACTTTTCTATTTCAAGGTTTATTCATTCTTGGTTCTTATTATTGTTTGCGAGTGAATTGGGAGAGGATCTCGTGATTTCATCCATTTATCTAATATCGGGAGAGTTAGATTCAAGAAACGAATGAATATGATCTTTATTCAATCCAATGATGGTGAAGATTAATCCGGCTTAGGAATAAGTTAAGGATTTCAACGGCTAAGAGGAGCGCAAGATTGGTTGTTGTTCACCCTTGATTCACGCAGGGATGTATTATCAAGGCATGCACAAGTAGCTAGAGTTTCGACTTAGGGATAAGAAGAAACCATTGAAGAACGCTCCGCCAAACCTTGAAGTTGCTGCCCAAACGCCCAAGTAGTTGCCCAACTAGTTGCCCAGGCAACCATCGATTAGTTGCCAAGGCAACCCCGTTGTGCAAGTTGCCGCGGCAACTGAGTTGCCCGTGCACTCTTTTACCAAGACGATCCAATCGGCTATCACACCTCAACTCACGATAACCTGGCCTATCTCTCTCATTTGAATTCATCTTTTCTTTTACTTTATTTGCTTTCTAGATTAGTTAAACTTTTATAATCCTTTATTTGTGTTTTTACTTTTACAGTGCAAGAGACTAGATTCTTGAAGTAGCACCAATCCCTGTGGAGACGATATCTTTTATACTATAACTTGTGACGTGTATACTTGCACATTTGCGTAGCACTTATTACGCGTAATAGACCCCATTCCTCCCTCAGGGATCTCATCATCACTGAACGTTATATGATTATAGGCAGTGATATGCCCCACTATCATGTCCAGATTTGTCACAGAAATGTCCTGGGGCACAAAAGTTTGATTTAGCACTTTTAATAGCGTCTCCCGGTGTTTTCTGAACTCAAGAGTAATTCCAGTACTATGATCCTAGCTGGTTGCTTTCGTAGTTGTTCCACTACGTTGTACTCGCTATGTCTTAAGAACTTCAAAAATTCTTTGGCCTGGGCCTCAGTTACCGGCTCATTCGTCTTTGGGGGAGGTTCTTCTCCAAATATCTGCGTGGGGCTAACTGCTGTATTCTTCCCCTTATCTTTTTCAGCTGCTTTCAAAGCCTCAGAGGAATAACATCTGCCGCTCCTTGTGAAATGGCCAGCCTCACCAACGTTTACATCGCTCTGGCCTTGTTGGTCTTTCAGTGTAGGCTCTTTTACCTGACCATGTTCTAGTTTTTCTGGCGTGGTCACATTTACAGCATAATTCCAGGGGGTTTGCCGCATATCTTTGAATGGGAATGGGGATGGTGCTGAAATGATGATCCTGGGACTTATTTTGCTGGTTTCTCCCTGGGGGACACCTACATTCCCTGGCCTGTGAGAGATGATAAAAGGTCTATCCTTCCCGTATTTAGATTTGGGGCTATACGTCATGTGTACGTCTGACCCCTTCTTCCCCATAGGCTCCTCGAAGAATTCTATTTGTTTTTCATTCATTAATTGCTGTACCAATCTCTTGAACTCATCGCACTCTTGGATGTCATGTCCTTCATTCTGGTGGAATTCGCAATACTCTCCACATCCCTTCTACCTTGTTATCATGCCTTTGTCGATCATACGGGCCATGCATAACTGTTGAAATACCCACCGTAAATGAGACTTGATTTCTGACACATCATCCTTACTCCTCCTGGTAAAGTATTCTTCAATAACATTTACTCCTCTGCTCCCGTGATTAGGCAGCGGGTTATTGGCTACACTCGGTTCTTCAAACTTCAATATCCCAGAATCGATTAAATTCTGCACAAGTTTTTTGAAAGCAAGGCAGTTCTCGGTGAGATGTCCAGGGGTACCGCCGTGATAGTCGCAATGCGCGTTCGGATTATACCAAGAAGGGAAGGGCGGATTGACAGGAGTAACGATGTATGGACGGACCAGGTCTGCTTCATACAACTGGAATAAAGTTCTGAGTACGAAACAGGTAGGGGAGTGAAAGTTCTTCTCTCTTTCTCTTTTCTGGGGATTCTCTCATCTATTTGATTCGAGTGTTGTGTTTTTCCCACAGGTTTTTGTGGTTGTGAGACTGTGAAGTTCTTCGGGGCGGTATAAGTGCTGGTGGCGTTTACTTCATTCCTCTTGCTATACTTCTGAGACCCTTCCCCGCCATCAATTCTACCACTCTTAATTGCCAATTCAAGGGACTCCCCAGTCTTGATTAAGTCAGCGAAGCACTGTATTGTGTTATTAATAAGGCGATCAAAGAGTGCCCCTTTCAGAGTATTAACAAATAACGGCGTAATTTCATGTTCAGGGATGGGTGACTGGATTTGGGCGGCCACTTCCCGCCATCTTTGGGCGTATTGCCGCAGGCTTTCGTTGGACTTCTGCCCCATATTTTCCAACATAATTCTATTGGGGGTCATATCTGTTACATGCTTGTATTGCTCAGTAAATGCTCTTGATAGATCCTTCCATGTCTTAACATTTGCCTTGCTCAACTGGGTGTACCACCGTAACGCCGCTCCAGTTAGGATGTCCTGGAAACAATGGATCAGTAGCTTTTCGTCCTTAAGGTAGGCTGCCATCTTTCGACAATACATTGTTATGTGTGCGGAAGGACACGTGGTTCCATCGTATTTGTCGAACTCTGGCATTTTAAATTTTGGCGGTAGGACAAGATCGGACACCAGACTTAAGTCGCTAGCATCATTTCCTGATTCTTCATTAGATTGTAACATTTTAAATTTTTCCTCCATGAGGCGAAACCTCTCCTCCCACTTTTTCTCTACCTCGGTCCTGATCCTTTCAACCATGTTCAGGTCCGGCACCTCTTCTTCATAGAGTACTTCAGCGTCGAGGGGTTGAGTTTCAGGTGCCCCTATTTGAAAACTAGATGACATTCCTGCAGGGTCGATATACACATTTCTAGCCAGGTTTGGTGCAGTTGGTTGAACCTTGTAGTGAACTGGGGTATTCTCTGGTTCTTGAACGGTTTCTCCTTCCACTCTTTTTCCAAGACTCTTAGCCAACAATGCGGTTATGTCGGATACTATAGATGCTTGCGACTGCGTAATCTGATCACTGAGGCTTCTTTGAGTCTCTTCAAGTCTTGTCTCGAGCTCTTTTTGCCCTTTTTCTAAACTGATTATCCTGTCTTCCATGAGCTTGTTTTGTAACCGGGTAAGGTATGGATGATGAATGATTGCGGGTTAACTACACACAACGCCACAATATTCATAATGTTAATATGGTTGCAAGAAAATAAATGCATGTATAATGATGTGAATGTCATGATGCAATGCAAGAATGTATGCAGATAAGGTACTGATTCCGCTGGTAATCACCCTTTTGAACTACTTCCACGGGAATTAAAGGGCCTAGATTACAACAGAGTTCGTGTTACAAAATAAAGATCCCTAATACAAAAGATCTAATTACAACACAGAGTCCTATAGATAAGCTCTAGCTCTATCTCCTAATTTTCCAATTGCCCTGAGCAGCTTGAGGAACCTGGGAGCTTCTTCCATTTCTGGGACTATGAAAGGTCGGAGTGTTTTAGCCTCGATGGCCAAATCATTCACATGCCTGGCGACTCGCTATATGTTGACCATCAGGTTTGTGTAATATTGGTCCTTATCCTGTACCATCCGGGCAGCGTCACGCAATCTCTTTTGCCAATAGGTGTCCCCTCCGGCTGCAGCCTCCTCGAACACATTAATTCTTTCCTTGTAATCCTCAACAGTTGCTTCGAGGGACTTAATTCATTCTCGTAACACGCCCACTTTACGCTCTCTTTCTTGCAGCTCAGCGAAGCTATTTCTCTGGCAGTACATTCGAAGGGAGTGTTCAACTTCTGCCACCTTTCCTTTTAATTCGCCATTCTGACTTTGGCTTTGCTCCAGACTTTGAATAGTGTCATCGTACAGTTTTTGCATCTCTAACAGTCTATTTCGGCTACTCATGGACTTTCTTTTCCATACGGCGACGCTTTCTTTCCCATGATGGACAGCTTGTTTTCCCTTGCTGATTTCTTGCCTGAATCTTTCCTTTTCTTGATCAATGGCCTTCTTGGCGGACCGTTTTTCTTCCTCCATAGCCAACCGGCAGCTTTCTATCTCTTTCTCGATCGCTCTCTTGCTGATTCTCGTTCTTCTTCCACCAAACGGATAACATTCATTCTTTCTCTTTCCACGGCTATGAATTGACTCCGGCTGGTCTTCTGTATTTTTGCTTGTAGTATAAGGGCATCTTTTTGGTAAAGAGCATTTTTGTCGTTCAAATCTGCATTTAATTTCTTCAACTGCCTAATGATCTCGTCCCGTTCATCAACCTCTAAGCTTGCCTTATAGAGCTCGCCCATATGTTGAGTCTGTTGGATGTCCATTTTCTTTTTAATTTCTTCGAGTTCATTCCTTAAGATGTCAGCTTCAGACGGTACCACCCTTGTAAGCTCTTCGAGTGACACTGCTGGTCCTTGATCAGATTCGAGAATCACATTATTAACCCTCAAGCATCTCCAAAGATCGTAGTCTGGGGTAGTCATGTGCTCGGTATCTCCTTCCACCCTGATCCGTAACAATGGTCCCAGGCCCTCATGATGGTCTGAATTTTTCCTTTGAACTCCCATTTGAAAAAAAATTCAGTTTGGCTTAACCCGGCGGTATTGGGAATGAACTGTCGTGATCCGAACTGTCGAGACACTAAAAGCGGAGCACAGGCGATCCCTCCATGTAATCCCAACATCATCAGCCAGTTGAAATCACCACAACTGTATAGAAAATAATTAACTTTACCGAGCCATGGGACCCTCCATGCTATGTCTTCATCTTGAATGTTCCTGAAGAAACTAGTCCACATTTTTGTTTTCAAATCCTCTCGCCATTCCTTTGCTAAGTACTCCTGTAAAGGCGAAAAACCTTGGAAGGATATCCCCGGCAGGACCCTCGCCGGTGTCTTCCACATGTGACTCTGAATCCATACCTATAACAGCTGTGCGCATCCTCGAAAACGTCCTTCTTCATGTTTCCGGCTAGCATTCAAGGAAATGAAAGTCTCGACCAAGATTGCTGGTACTGGGTTTGCTTTCCGTTTTACCCGCTCAAACAAGTCCAGAATGGCTATGTCAATGTTCCCGAGTACTCTTGGAAAGATCACCAAGCCATATATTCCTAAGGCGAACAGGTCCATTTTCTTAGCCTCGTCTGGATGTGTCGGTATGATGTCCCGAATACTTTCCCATGCAAAAACTGTATTGTCTCCTCGGATCTGAAGCAGGCCATTAACCCAATCGTCACTCATTCCCGCAAAGGTTTTGAGTTTCGCAGTGTAATTCTGATTCCTCGGAGGTTTCGCGTAGATCCAACTTCCTGAATGTTTTTCATGTTAAGTAAAGCAGTGTATTCTTCTACTGTAGGCATCATGTCCTGCCCATTGAAGGTGAAGCAGCAAAAAGCCGGATTCCAGAACTAGATTATAGCTCGGAGTAGGGGCTGGTTAACCCGAACATATAACAGCTGTGCAATGTCGCCATAACTATCGCAGAACAAGTCTTGCAGTCTTCGGTCCCATCTTTCCCAAATGCTTTGAAGATCCCATAAGTCGTTCTGTTGGAGACTCACATAGGTGTACCCTGCTATTACGCGTTCGTTCGGTAAACTGTCCCCTTGGGTTTTCTGGTTGACCTCTGACCAATGTCTGACTGACAAATTAAGCTCTTCTTTCCTAAGACACCTTTTTTCCATGGTGAAAGACTTTCTGATCAGGCAAACCACTTGATCCAGTACCTTTATGTGATGCAAATGTATGATGTATGAAAAGAAAACAAAACCGAAAAGAAAACAAGTCAGTACCAGATAAAATTAATAAATATATAAATAAAAGGACAAAATTAAATAGAAAAAACACACAAAACAACCCTATTTATCCCGTCTAAAACCTAAGGTTATCCGCATGGCTCTAAATGGGTAGGTTTCTATGTATTCTCTACATGCAGTCTTGGTTCTAGGAGGTACCCGAATTGTCCTTGCTGTCCTCTCCTAAGAGTAGCAAGGCCCCCGATCATCACCCATTATAGGCTCCTTTCAACCGAGTTCAATTCAGGGGGACCCATTCACTTATGCCCGTACGAAGGAACGATATCCTTACGAAAGCATAAGGTACTCGAGCCCCGAAGGTACTTGCTAGGCCCATACGGGAGAACGATATCTCCACGAAAGCATTAGCGTTTTCCCCCCACTTAAAAAAATGGGTTTATATGCCATATTTTAAATGCGTTAAAATAAACGCGCAATTATAACCGAATGTTAATTTAATAGTCACTTTAATCCGGAACTTCCAATATTAGTAAAGCGGTAATTACTTTAAAAGCTTGACTCTCATTTGTTTTTGAAAAAAAACAAAAATAGTCCCCAGCGGAGTCGCCATCTGTAGCGATATCTTTTTCGCTAAAAACGTGGGTTTTCGAAGGTGTTTGTGATTTTCCGGATATAAAATATTTATTCCGTGGGGGTTTTAAAAAACCGCATTTTGTTTAAAAATTGGAGTCGTCACCGGCCACTTAGGTAGGCCGGACACCATAAAACCAGAGATTTAAAATTTATTGGGTTCGGGAGTCGGTTACGGATGGGGAAGGATTAGCACTCCCACACTACCCAAAATTGGTACTTTAATAATTACCGCTTTATTAATAGTGGATTTTACGGGTTAAGGTGACGATCATTTTAAAATTCGGTCATAATTGCAAATAAATTTTAAGGGCCCCGTTATCCGAGAGTAAACGCCTAACCACTATCACTACGCCTGATATTGGCCCCGTTTACGCTCGGATAAAAGGGCACCGCATTGACAATTTATATCTCGATATGCAATCTTAGTGGCAAAATATAAAACATGGCAGATAATTTAAAGACAATAAATATTCACATAACAGAATACTAAGCTAACATAAATAAAATACGTAATTAAAACACGCATATACATATCAAGCTTAATAGTAGATAAAAACAAATTTAACATGTCACAATAACAAGGCATGAATAAATACATGTATAGACAAAAACATATATTTCAAGAAGACACACATATTAGAAATAAAACACATTTCAACACATATAGAGCAATATATTATACATAAAAGAAAATACACTAACACGGAACCTAAAAAGCCAAGAGAACCTACAATACATACAAAAATGCAAAACATGTCGTGTACGAGTCAACTAGAACATAACATGCTTAATACGAATAACTGAACAAAAAGATACGTAACCATCATAAACTTAACACACATATACATGTAAACATGAAAATACAAGGCATATACGAGGGATATATAATAAGGCAAAAGACTACATCAACATAGACGATTATAATACAAACATGAATATTTACATGGAAACAGTACTGAAATGAAAAGAAATAAAAGTTAGTGGCAGAAATTAAAGGACAATAATATGTAATTTAAGGACGAAAATGCGAAATAGACAGAACCTAAAAGGATCAAAAATGTAATTGGACCAAGGGGCAGACCCGAAATGAAAAATTCAAAAACGCGGGATGGTTAAAGGGGTAATTTTACCATTTAAAAACTGATTCGGTGTAATTTAGGGACTGGATTGCAATATTTTGAAACATAAGGGGGACTGGAATTGTAATTATACCATGTGGCAAGACAGAAACGAAAATGTTGAAAGCGCGGGGGGATTTATTACGTAATTTACCCATTTCACAAAATAATAACACCTATAAATCCCCCCCTTTTTTGGCCGGAACCAAATTTTCCTCATTTCTTTCATTTTTTCAGTTTTATAACAATCGTTCTCTCTCATTTTCTCTCAATTCATCCCTGACGAACCCAAAATCCGGCGGCCGGCCGCCGCTAACCGGCACCGGCGAACCCCAAAAAACACACCAAAATGAACCCTTCTTCACCCTCGACACGAATCCGAGCTTGGATTCAGAGGAAAAGCTTTCATCCGTCCTAGATCTAAGAAATACGAAACAAAAAAACCCCTCTTTTTTATTTCAACCCAAAACGAAACCAAAAATGGGTCTCCCACTCCTTTCAGTTCACCACGTTCGGCTTGGGAAAGCCGAAAAGGCTTATCACTGGTGAGGGGAGATCCACCGACGACGATGGTAACGACTTCTAACCCTCTTTTTTATTTTACTACGTATCTTTTTGTGTATGCATGCAACAAAGTAAGAAAAGAGACGAGTATTTACCACTGAAGACTTTTTTGTATTTTTCTTTCGATTACAACTTGGCTCCTTTCGATTACAACTTGTTGTTACTTACAAAATGTTTGTTCATACATATATGCTTGTCTTTTGGTTTGGTACAAGTAATATAATATTTTCTTTCAGATCTGGACTGCTACTGACATAATATTTCTTTTCTTGCTTTTTGACATGTCTGGGCGCGGTGATTGAAGATCGGCATGGTGAAGCATGGTGGCGGTGTGGGGGTTCTATCTTCGGCCAGAGGTGTTCTCGGCCGTTAGATAAGATCTGATCTAACGGTCGGGCTGGCTTGAAGGAGGAACGGCCCAGATGAAGCCTCGATTGGTGAAACGGCTCCAGATCGTGACACGTGTGGCTCAGCAGTCGAGGGGTCAGAGCGCGTGGGGCTCACGCACGCGTGGGATATCGAAGAGTCTGCGCGTGGACCGCACGCGCGCGTGGCACTCGAAGCTTCCAGACGTGTAGTGCACGCGGCTGGCAGATATTTTATCTTGGCTTGATCGTGGCCGTTGGATCAGATCTGGATCCAACGGCCCATAGTCATCTGCACCAAAATAATTAGAATTAAATAGTGTTTGGGTTTGGGCCAACCGGGCCTTGTAATAATATTATACTTGTAAATGGACTTGGACTGGCAATTTATTTATTTGGGTTTAATATGTATTTTTTGGATTTCATTTTATATTAGCCCAATAATAATAACATTAATATTATTATAACAGCAATACACATACAACAATACATACGTATATACCTATGCAAACATTAATTAATATAACATACCAGCATACGTACATATAATCATACACATAATTAACATAACATGTACACACATTATCCGTAAAAACAAATACGCTCGTACTAAATATAGATACATGCGCGATACACATACACCGTATTACTTATTAATACGTATACATACATAGTTTATAATATACATGCACACACCACACATTTTATATATATTAGTAACACTTATGCACATAATAAACATATAACATAATATAATACAATGTATACATGCAACAATAATTATACTATTATGTATTTAAAGACCAGATAAAAATGAGTGGTTACAGTGTACATTATCAAAGAGTTAAAAATATGTATGAATAGATACTATCTTATAATCATCTTTAACCTAAATATTATCTTATTTGAGAATGATATTATCAAAGAGTACTTATTTACGACTCGACAAAGAGTACTTATTTTATAGTTAAACATTTATATTGATCGAGTCGGTACTTTTAAACCTGAGAAACAATGACAAGTGTAAGGCGGTTGATGTGAAATAGATTTGGTTTCCGCTAGACCTAGACTTTATGTGTAGATTTGCGAAAATGTTGGGACATGTTTCTAAATCCCCTCATTTCATGGACACATTGGAACACCCTAAAATTGGAACCTTTCATCATGTGATAGTGTTTTTTATTTGTACAAGTTATAAATTCAAGTGGAACTCTGCACTCTATATACAAAGGAATTTCCTTATGCTCTTTGTAGCCATGTCTACCCTTGTTAAAAGGGAAAAAGTATAATTAATAGGGTTTGTCTAAATAGTAAATATCTTGATATCGTTTAAGTAAATTTCAAACTCGAACTTTTGTGTATGTAAAAAATTTCAAGTTATGAGACTCACCCACAGGGGCGGATGCACCCTTATGCATGATAGGACCTACCATTAAAAAAATAAGGTAAACTACATTAGTAGCCATTGATTTGTTATGATACTTTCACTTTAGTCACTGAAATAAAAAAAATAACTTTCATTATAGACATTACTTTTATTATGGTCACTATTGTTAACCCCTCCAAGAGATACTGATATGACACGTTAAATTATTCTTCCCCAAAAGAACCTAATTTTCTAAATTTACAATTATTCTTATCAACAAAATGGTTTTTCGATCAATCCCTACTATAGGAAAGATTAATTTTTCCAGAAGTTTAACATATTTTAGTTTTAGTTTGGTCTAACGGTTAACATTGGTGAATCAGAACTAAAAATCTCAATTAAAACTTTTTGATCTACCATTGTTAATCGTCATATTAACTTGAAACCGAACTATATTAATCTTTTGGTCAAGCGAAGCATTCCTACCATTGTGATTAATCTTCGACATTCCTGTCCATCATAATTTTAGCCTTGGAGACAGTTGTAAATTTGAAAAGTTAGGATTCTTTTTTGGAGGACGACTTTAGCGTGCCACGTCAATATTTTTTAATGTCAGTGGTCGTAATAAAATCGAATTAAATTTATACAAAGTCTTTCAATTTCAGTAACTAAAGTGAAAGTGCCCTAAAAGTCTAATGACTATAAATGAGTTTACCCTAAAATATATTAAGTATGGTTTGTTTAAATGAAAAATTAGATCTTAAATTATTTTTAGTCAAAATAAATACTTAAACTATTATTTTATAACTATTTTAAATTTATTTGTTAGTCCTGTTAAAAATTCTTAGTTAAATATATTGACATTCATGTCAAATAATTTAACTAGAATTTTAGTTTAATAGCAAATTTTTATGTGTGCTTTATTTTGTTAGCATTCTACCATGGTTAAATACAGAAATATATATAGGGTATCGACCTAGCCCAATAGACTAATAGCAATATAAAATTGTAGTCGGCCACAAAATTCTCATTCTACACTCGTTTCCATTTTAATCTATTTATACGGTGATATTTCCTTTTTTAAAATAAAAAAAAAAACTCTTCATTACTTATTGTAATTATTCATTTTTGTTGATCTAGCTATTAAAAAAAACGTATAAAATTTTTATACTGTATTAATGGATTTCACCGTATCTTTAATTTTATATATCAAGTACAATATACGGAGTTAGTTTTCATAAAAAAATATTAATATTTTAAAAAAGATAAAAAAAATAATCAAATAAAAAAACAATTTAATCTCAATTTTTTTCAAACCAAATCGTTTTTATAAAAAAATAATATCAATTATTTTACTTCAAATTTACAAACTGATGCAATTTATTAACACATTATTTCGTTTTCATACGAAAGAAAAAAAATATCAGAAATCAAATTTAAAAGAAATAATGTTAATTAAAATTAAAATAATATCTTTCATTACAATGCCATAATTAACATTTTCTTACTTTAACTAAAATATGCGTATTTTGAATCCTAGCAAGAGAAAAAAAGATGCGTTTTGATCCTAGCGTGGATAGAGTAAATTAGGTTGGAAGAATTGCTCTTTACTTTTTTTATTAAATATAGAGTTTATATTTTTATATCGAGATTCGAACTTATATAAAATGAGATAATATAAATATTTTTTTATTTTTAGGCCAATTAGTGAATCTCAAATGTTGCTCATTATTAAACCTCAACAATACCTAATTTAAATTAGACAACAAATGAACTTTGTTAAACTAAAAAAATATACGTATTCTCAATTTCTCATAATCCAGTTTCAGTTTCTTCACGCAGATATGACAGTATTCTTATTTGATATCCCATAAAGTGGAAGAATGATTAAGAAAATAAAAACGGATTAGGGGCTAAACAAATCCAATAAAAGTGTAGATTGATGAGATAAATTATAGTTTTGGGAAATGGAAAAGTCAGGTATGGCGGCAAGATTAAGCCAAATGAGTGAGAGTCATGCTCAACTGTTGCTGATTTGGCTCCAACTTCCAACCCTTTTCTACTTACTTTCCATCGTCAACAAAGGACAAATGTGATGAAGAGGTGTGAATAAAAAAATTATATTATAAGTCTCTTCTGCTATGTCATTTATAATTTTAATTTAATAAAAATTATTTATTTTAATAGTATTTTTCATATTATCTTTTTATTAAGTAAAAATTTGCATGATAAAAATTATTTTTAAAATTTAATTTACAGTAAATATAACTTATAATGTAATTTCTCGGGAAAAAAAGGCAATGGAATCACCAATGAGCCTGCACTGTGTTTGGACCAATTGGTTTAATCGAGTGGCTTGTGTTTGGACCCAAACGAGTAAGAGGCTTTGGATCTCCATTGACAGGCCTAATGAAACGGGCTGCAATTGAGACCCTTAAGGAGGCTATGGCTTCAGACCAGACTTTTACGAATAATTGATTAAGCTATATGCACATGAATTTTACGAATTACATCAGTAATTAGGCCTCTGCCCTGACGTGTATTATATTCTATTTATTTTTAATAAAATTATATTTTTAAAATTAATTGACAATTATATAGTTTTTATTTTTTTGGAATTTCCGTTTATAATTTTTTTAAAAATATTAAAATAAAATTTTACTTACAATTGAGGGGTCAAATGAGATATTCCTAGTTGATTTTAACATGTTATATCACCCCAAGTGATAGCTAACAAAGCAATATATATTTTGTAAAAAATATAAATTTTAATATTTATTTTGTAATATTTAAAAGTTGAGTGACGAAAATGAACAATATATAATAATTTAATGATAATATTTAAACTTTACTCACAATTAATATGTTAAAAATAATTGATAAAATAATAATGAACCGGATCGATCTTAATGTAAGAAGTTTAATACAATTACTTTTATGGTAAAGTACATCAATGGTCACCGAACTTTTAGGATGTTCTTATTTTGATCACCGAACTTTTAAAATTTTTATTGGGGTCACCCAACTTTTATTTCGCTTTCATTTTGGTCCCTCTCGTTACATTCCGTTAAAAAATCTGACGTGGCTCGTTAGCTTTCCTTTTCTTCAAGAGTAAGCTATATAAATGGTCACTGAACTTTTAAACGCTTTTATTTTGGTCACTGAAATTTTAAAACTTTTATTAGAGTCACCCAACACAAAGGCACCTATCAAAACAACACCGGACATGATGGAGAACAAGGATGAAGGGATGTATGAGTTGCCTCTCCCGATTTTAGGTATAATAGTATTTTAGGTCCTTATTTGTTTAAAAACTAATCAAATAAGATTTTTGTCCCTTCCGATTTTTATATTTAAAGGTTTAATAAACTCTTCCCCCTCCTAATGTTTAATCCTAACTCCGTCTCTAATGGCAAAGTAAATTAATGTTTGAACTTAAACATGGGGTGCATCAATTTTGCTTGCATATTCTAGGAAATTTGTGGTACAACTTTTAGATACAAATTTCAAAAGTAAACTAAAATGCTACACTCTCGGTCAACAATTAGCCTTAATGTTTTTTTATCTCCCTTGTACTTATTAACCTTAAAGTAGCTTGAAGATGAGGTTGCATGCAGTGTGATCAATAGATCAAAATAATGGGTGTACATTAGAGACAATATTCAAGAACATGATATATAAAAAATATTTTATGTTGGTAAATACATCAATCTGCACAACTTTAAATATTGTTCATGTAACACCTCCTTCCCCGACTAGTTGAGAATTGGGTCAGAAAGTGTTACCGGAAGACATATTCGGAGTTCGAAATCTTATTAATCTCTTTAAGACTTATCAAACTAACTTATTAATAAAAACTTTTTTTCAAACTTAGGGACCAAAATGAAAATTTTACAAGTTAAGAGTCTTTATCAGAATTTCTTTTTACTAACCTTCAATTGAACTTATCAATTATTAGCCTGTGAAATTTCATTATTAACGGGGGTCATTTACCTATCCAATTAGACCATATAAGGTTTAGTGACCAATCTGTAAACTATTTAAAACTGTAGTTTAAGTCTTCTAACAGAATTAACTACCCTTGTATCGATATACTTTGGAACTGTATCGATACGGATACACATAAATCTTATCTCAATTTGAATCTGGCAAATCATGTATCGATACGCCATCACTCATATTGATACAGGTTGACTGGTGTTGACTCTGTTCATTAGACCTCATTTCGATTATAGCTAAGCCTATATCGATACGCGTTGACCAAGGTTGACCCGTTTTGATACACCCTAAGGTTATATTGATACAATTTATTTCTCAAACCTTACTGCCAATATTCGTATCGGTATACCCCCTTTGGTGTATCGATACGCTCTATTTTACCAAGTCCAAATATGCAAGGCTGTATCGATACAGCTTGACCTGTATCGATACACTTGTGTTGTAATGATAGATTTTATCTGATTTTTCGTCTGTTTAACCTGTTGAACGATGTTCAAATACAATGAAATTTTACCAGCAAGTTTTAAATCAACATTTCTAATGGCATACAAAATTTCAGAGCATTTTGAATCCATTTACTAAGTTTTTTACCTTTTAGTACCTTAAAGCCAAAACTAATTAGTTTTACCATTTTACAACCATACCAAAATGCACATCTACCCCTTAGACACGCTTAGGCCATTACACACACACATCAAAATAGACAAATATAACATGTCTAAGCCTTATGCCACCTTACTAGGAGTTCAAACAAAATGTAAGCATACATGGGGTTGACGAGAGTGACTTGCAACTGCAACCACACGATCGAAGCTCGGATTCCTTCAAGATCCTGAAATGCATGAGACACACGAATGTTAGGCTTACATAGCCTAGTGAGGTAGTTATAACAAATGCATAATAAGCTCCTTAATGGCATGAATGACACATAAGCATGCTTGATTGGCAATATACATCATTAATCATATATAGAACATACTCAAAGCCAAATATTACATTTTCATATATCAAATGTAAAGCACAAATACATATCATCTCCTTGGACACAACAACAAATGGATACACAGCAACAAATAGGCCTTAGCCTTGAGCCGTAGCTCCGAAGTCCCTTACATAATCTAACCTTTTCTCCCCACATATAAGCTGTAGCCTAGACCGTAGTCCAATCCCTTACATAGTGCTCAAATAACCCTATGACATGCCAATTGTATCTAATGTCCACGAGTGTCCAAGGTCACATATCTCATTATAAATCTTACCTTTGTGGCCTTAGGCCATTTCACATCACATAATAAGCCTTTGCTTCAAATAGCGTAACATAGCATGTTCATATCAATTTCCACACTTCGCATGTTTTAGTTGTCACACATAAGCTTACAAATGTATTAAAGCAATATTAATGACTTACCACACTTACCTCTTGAATCCACATATGTTTGCTGTACTTGAGCCCTTAAACAAAATGCAATTTTAAGCACAAAACAAATGCAACCGAAATGGCACCTAGCCAATCCCATGACACAACTACACTCATCTAATGCTTGGAGGCTTCAAGGTTCTCAAATAGCGATCCCCTTGTCGTTGGAAGTGCTCGGTAGTGAAGATGGCTTGTCTTCTACTACTTGAGCTAGGTTAAACAATAGGAATAGGTTAGAATCAATAATACGATGTTGAAATCAATATAACAATATCAAAATCAACATCGAAGCTTAAAATAGCTATTAGCTATCAAATTCCATGGATGACCAAAACCTTAGCTTAAGATTAAGCTTGACATAACCATGGATTTCAATGATAGATTAAGGATTCTAGCTTACCCGATCGATAGCAATGATTCAATATCAATAAACCAAAGAAATCTCAAGCTTTTATACCCTCAACAATGATGGTGATTGCTTGAAGGATGATGAAGATGAAGAGGGGGGTGCTTGCTTCCTACACAATCGAGTAAGTCTTTCTCTTACTCTTAATTCTTTTGTTTTATTTGCCAATGCCTTAAGGTTTCCTTAAGGTGAAGGAAACTAATTCTGATCACCCACGTATGTGGTGATTTTAATTGAGGAAGGGCTAATTGCAAGGTTAGTTCCCTAACTCTCAATTCTCTATACTTGTACCCCAAACTTTCAATTTCTATAATTTAGTCACTAGTATAACTCTCGTTCCTTATAAAAGGTCCAACAACTTTAATTAAGCCCAAATAACTTTCATTACTTCAAAATTGGGTACAAAGATTGAGCAATTATATTATTCGGGCATAAGTGGTACAAAATTTTCGATCATCGGAACCTAATTCCGACTAAACAGTTTTCGGGGTGTGACGGTTCATCGATAATCATAAGGTAAAATTTACTTCTTACTTTTGTTTCTTTATACATTGAAAGAGTTGTTTCTTAAACCAACGAGGTTGCTTCAAAGCACAAAACAAAAGTTGGGTGACTCCAATAAAAGTGTTAAAATTTCGGTGAGCAAAATAAAAGCGTTTTAAAAGTTCGGTGACCATTTATATAGTTTACCCTTGAAGAAAAAGAAAACTAACGGGCCACGTCAGATTTTTTAACGGAAGGTAATGGGAAGGACCAAAATGAAAGCAAAATAAAAGTTAGGTGACCCCAATAAAAATTTTAAAAGTTCAATGACCAAAATAAAAGTACCCTAAAAATTCGGTGACCATTAGTGTACTTTACCCTTACTTTTAATAAGACAATGCATAATAAAATATCTGCTTTCTAATAATGCAAGTTAGGCTAGTTAGAATGAGACCCCCTTTGAAGAATAATTATTTATTTTTAGTGGTAAATTTAACAACGTCAGTGGTGATGGAAAAACAATCCTCATTGGTGATGGAAAGAGGAAGGATAAAGATTTACTGATGTCATTGAGGACGATGCTTCAAACTTCAAAGCCGTGTGCATATCTAAGAAATGATTGTTTTATTGATGAATTTCGGTACATCATCTTAATTTAAAGTTAAAATGGTATAGTTGAAATGTTAGAAAATACATGACCTAAAATGTTACAACACAACGTAAAATATTATATTTTTTGATAACATTTTAGACTCATGATTTTTTTATAAGTTTCGAAACTTGTTCGTGAAAACATAAAATCTAAAATTTTATCAAAAAATATAACATTTCCGTTGTAAAATATTTAAATTGTGTGTTTCCTAATATTTTAGGTTGCGCCATTTGTTATCTTTGCGGCACCCTAGAATCACACTTGTTTTATATTCTTAATGATTTGATTAATTTTGGTACATTGACAACTATGAATCTCACTGTTTAGTCTTGCACATGCGATGGACCACGAATACTAAATATGGACCATAAAATAGACATGAATTATACTAAAAATTTTAATTACTAAATATAAATTATACCAACATGGGTTAGGTGCAATCGCAAGACACATTACTCTCCCGAGGGAAGAACTCGAATTTAAACTTTAAAGATGACATTGTTAGGATGAGACTCAAGAATTCAAAACATGAAACTATAAAATGGACATGTACTATATCAAAAGAAAAAGAAACTTTAGCTACAGTAGAGAGGCCAAATGAGATATGTCTCACTAATCTTAACATGCAACGTCACTTCACTTAACAACTAGCGACGCAATACTCATTTTGTAATCAAATTTAAAGTTTAATGCATATTTTGTAACATTAAAAAGTTAAGTGGTCAAAACAACCATTTTAAACTTTCCCCATAATTAATGTATTTAAAACTAGTTAGAATCGGATCTCAATCTTAAAGTAAATGTAACAATTTTAATATAATTAGTTTCAATAGAAAAATGTATAAGAAAATCAATGAGTTTTATATGGGTATACCGCACGAAATACCACAAAACTTTAGGGTATGATTCGATTATACCACTGAACTAAAAAAATAATATTATTGTATTACAAAACTTTAATAAAAGGTTCAATTATACCACTCGGATGTTACTGAGTTAACGATGCGATGATGTGGACGACAGGTGAACATGTGGATGCTGGACCAAAACAACGTTGTTTTGGTATAATTGCTTTGATCAATTATTCAATTTGGTAATCAAACTTCTAATTGCTTCAATGTTACCATTAAACTTTTATTTTTGTATTAATTTGGCCACTAACCCGTTAACAACCGTTAAAAGAGTGATGTGGCTGTTAAAATATTATGTATAATAACACATTTAGTCCTCTACGTTTACACATTCAAACAATTTAGTTCTAATTCAAGGAAATAATAATATTAACCCTCATTATTTCAATTTGACCCTATTTTTAGTTAGAGATAATTCAATATTTTATTTTAATCCCTCAATTATAACTAATGTTATCTTGTCCCTCCCAAGTCCCAACCATACCCAATCCATCCTTTAAAATTAATTTGTAATATTTCAAAGTTGGAGTGGTTCAAATCTCACACATGTTTCTTTAAACACGTGAATATTAACTTAATTTTATTGTAAGATTTCAAAACTAATTAAAATAGTTAATGGTATATTGCGGTACATATGAATAGTGGTACATATGAATTATGGTACATTGCAGTACATAAAATTTACTGTAAAATTATCCATAATATATATCTATTGTTGAACTTAATTTTATTTAGCTCATGATATATTTTTATTATTTTATAATATAATTTTATAAATATTAACTTTATAAATAAATATTATTTATAATTTATATTACACAATTAAAATATTATTTATTATATATAATTAAACCCTAAACTAAAATATTATTTATAATATGTATAACTAAACCCCTAACCCAAACCTTTCATCCAAAGGTTTGAGGTTTAGTTATATATATTAAAAAAATAATATTTCTAAATATTATATATAAATTATAAATATTACAAAATTATATCATGAGATAAATAAAATTAAGCTTAATTACAGTTATGTATATTATCAACATTTGTATCATAATAAGATTTTAAGTTGGCATGGTTGTTAGGGGCCAACCTCTTATTCTTGAAGTCTTTGGTTTAAGCCTCTTTGAGGGTAATGTTCTTTATTTTTCCCTTATTAAAATGGCGTCGTTTTGGCCTAAGAGATAGGCAACAAAGTGACTATACCAAAACGACGCACTATTAGCTCTGTAACGAAAATGGTGGTCTACATCTGCGCTTCGTTATAGGGTTAGATTAAAGTCAAACTCTAAATTTAATGGTATAATAATATCAATTTATAGTTTAGTAATATTTTTATACACATATTAAAATTTAGTGGTAATTCGTATAGTTTACCTTTTTATAATACAAGTTAAGCTAGTTATAATGAGACCCCTTAGAAGAATAATTAATTATTTTTAGTGTAAATTTAACAACGTCACTGGTGATGGAAAAACAACCGTCACTGGTGATGGAAAGAGGGAGGATAAAGAATTATTGATGTCATTGAGGAAGATGCTTCAAGCTTCAAACTTCAAAGGAATGGTTATTTTATATATTCGTAATGGTTTTATTACATTTCAGTACATTCACAATTATGAATCTCCCTCTTCAGTCTTCCTCATGCAATGGGTAACCCATACCAAAACAAAAATGATAGTCTTGCATGAAATACCAAGTTCTAGGTTAACCTTGTTAGTTGTTATACTTATTTTCAGGGATTTGGGCTTGTAGACTTAGCCACATAGGGATAAACGATCGGTCGAGCCCAGTAAATTTTTTTGAATTATTTAAGTTGACGCGTCATATTTTACAACTCAAATTTTATTTAAAGTTTTTTTTAATTTGAATCGAGTTTATATAATTCGAGTTGACTTTTCGAGTTTTTATACAAATTTAATTGTAATTATTTATCATATTATAGTACAATTTGATTCTAATTTAAACAATTTTCTCTAATCATATAAGATATATATTTCTTAATATTTTTTGAGTTATACGAGTTGACGTGTTATATTTTATAATTCAAACTTTATTTAAAAAAAATTCGATTCAAGTTGACTTTTCGAGTTCCTATACAAATTTAATTGTAATTATTTATCATGTTATAGTGCAGTTTGATTCCAATTTAAACGACTTTATCTAATTATAATATATATATATAATTCATATGTGGCAAATATTTCTTCATTTTTTATATCGGTTTATCAAGAAAAATTGAGGAACTCAACTTAAACTTAAAAATCAATTAACTAATTACTAAAAATTTTGAGTTATTCAAATTTCTATTTTACAACTCAAACTTTATTTGAAATTTTTTCGAGTCGAGTCGAAAAATTTGATTTTTTCCAAGTCGAGACGAATTTTACTCATCCTACTTGTAGATTTCATGGCCTCCCTAAAAATAATGTTTTAATCACTAGTTAGAATCAAATATTGTGAATAGTGAATTATATAATTATTGAACAATTATGTAATTATGGGGTCTAACTATCAGAATAGAAAATAAATGTTATTATTTCTATGAGAAACGAGTTTGAGCCGCTTCGTCGATGGGTGTGTTTTACAACTTAAAAAAAATTAGATGTTACTATGAAATTAGATTCAAATCTCAAATCTCAAAACTCTTAAACTTCAACCTTATTGATAAGCCAAGCTCTAAATAGTTAGTTGAAATATATTTTTTATACCATACCTAAATTATTCAGATCTCTTCTTACTCTCTATACTTAAAATAAAAAAATATTAACGCTTAAACATATTCGATATCATATTTGTTATATTGTTACCATCTGAACTCAATCCATTTAGTTGAACCCTATTTGAATGTCAATGCTTTAGCAATGAAAGATAAATGAATGGTTGTTAATCCAAGGTTACAAAGTGTAACAATGTAAACGTGGAGGATCATGGGACATTATTTGTTCTCAGTTGGTCAAAGTCAAAGTTCCAAGGGGATGAAGCAAGGGCTGCAGTCAAAAGAAACCCACTCTGCTCCTTTCGCCCTCCCTTTGAAGAATTTTCAAAACGACCAAACCAAATGAGAACAGAACAATCAACGACTCCCATGGAAAAACCCTTAGCTTTGAATCTTTGAACATCATACAGGCATGTAGCTTGCTCTTTCATTACCAAGTCAAAATAACATTAAAAATCGAACTTTTTTGTTCTATTTTCTTTGCCCCTGCTCTCTCTATAACTCTATCTATCCCTTATCTTTCCCCATCTCCCCCCTTGCTTTATCCCCAAGTTTTGGTTTCCGATTGGTTTAGAAACTTCTAAAGATTTGGTTGTTTTTCTTCGATCTTGTTTCGTTTTTCAATACCCCTTCCCGGGAAAATAATTTTCGTGTTTTTTCCTCTGTTTCTTCTCATGATCCAGTTCCAGCCCTGTTGACAAATCTCTCACTGGATAACGAAATCTCTCTAGTTTTCTTTCGATTCTTCTTGAAGGGTGTGTATTTTTTTCTGGGTTTAAAGGTTTTTTACGTTTCAAGAAATAAGAAACGGCAGGTTTCAGTTGAGATTGAATGAAATGGAAGGATCGCAGGGGAGTAGTAATGGGCCGCCGCCTTTTCTGACGAAAACGTACGAGATGGTGGATGATCCGGTGACCAACTCTTTGGTGTCTTGGAGTGCAAGTGGTTACAGTTTCATTGTCTGGAACCCGCCGGATTTTGCAAGAGATTTGCTCCCCACGTATTTCAAGCACAATAACTTCTCCAGTTTTGTCCGGCAGCTCAACACTTATGTAATGTTTCTTCACCTGGATTTCTGTTTTCTGTCCCAATTTCTGCTTCCCTCATTGTTCTCACTTGCTCTGTTCTCTTGTTTGAAGAAACCCAAAGTCCCAAACTAGACATTCATGATGTTTTTTCCTCATAGTACCATTTCATGTTGCAAGAATTGTTGCACGTTTATGTTCTTCGTCTGCGTTCCTTACAACTGAACGCTTTGATTTGTTATTGTCTAAATAACTTTTTTATGCTCAATGTCTAGTTTTGTGACAGAAATTGCTTCTTTTCAGTTAGCTTATGAGTGGTTTGGTTTGATGGACCCTGAAAATGTAATTGCATACATGGATGGATCGAGAGGCGATTTATACCCTCAAAATTTCAAATTCCTATATATTTTAGATTTTTTCTTTTTTTTTTTCAATTTTTCATATAGTTTTATTAAATATAAAAGTTTGCGCTCTCTGTCATAGAATTCTTCGTCCATCCCTGGCTGCATATTAGGATTGCACTGGCTCTGTTTTCTAGTGTTGTCCAAGTGAATGGTCCCCATGTATTATGGTGAATTTTCATGCATTTGATTGACGCTTGCTATTCTTGTTTTGATTAGGGATTCAGAAAGATTGACCCAGACCAATGGGAGTTTGCAAACGAGGAATTCATAAGAGGGAAGAAGCATCTTCTCAAGAACATTTATCGACGCAAGCCGGTTCATAGCCATTCCTCGAATCGCCAAGGGAACTCCAGTGTGCCATTATCCGAGAAAGAGAAGAAGGAATTTGAAGAAACGATCAAGAGGTTGAATGACGATAAGAGCCGACTTCAGTTGCAGTTGCAGGGTCATCAAAAAGAGACTCGGGAATTTCGGGTTCAAGTAAGGCTGTTATCCGAGCGGTTTCGGAACATGGAAGAACGACAACAACGGGTGATGGCCTCATTGTCTCATATTATAGACAACCCCAAATTCCCGTCCCAACTTCATAGCAAAAAGAGGAAGTTGTTGAATGTGAATGACTTGAATGATGATTTCAACGGAGAACATCATCACATTTTCGCTTCTCAGAATGCAGACCCGGGATTGAACTTGAAACAGATTGAGGAGCTGGAATCATCTATAAGTTTTTGGGAAACATTGTTCCAAGGAATCGGGGAAACTATAGGCGAAGAAGTGCGCGGTTTCGGGACTTTGTCGTCACGGCCTTCTCCGTTTGTGATCACGGAAATACCGACATCTTCGGGAGACTACGACATGGATGGTGAACTTTGCTCGCCCTCATCAAACCCTTGTTCCCCTTATTCAACAGACATTAACTCATCCCCTGAGCTGGCTGCCTCTGCTTATCATCCTCTTCCACCACCATCTTATGGTTTCGGTCTAAACTCGGCGCATGCTAGTCCACGGGAGACTGATCAGGCCTTACAGAACCAGGTAGAAGCAGTGACAACCGGTCCGGGTGCCGTAAACGATGTTTTCTGGGAACGGTTTCTGACCGAAGTTCCAGACACATCATCATTTGCACAAGAGATCCAGTCAGTTTAGATTAGCTCATAGAGCATATGCCATATGGGGCAGTTTTTTCCGGTAATGTGAAGTGATATAGTATGATGTAAGGATATTAGGTTCCAGGACTATAGTTTTTGGTGTACGTTTATCTATCTTCCTTTTTTTGTCACTTTGAATTAAGGGTGTCCCTTCTCTTAATAATTTTGTTCCCATTTTCTTGGGCAGATCTATGAAGGTGTGACGTGAAAATATTTAATTCTAATAGAAATTAGTTTACTTTTAAAAAGAATTAATAGAAATCCATAACACTTTAAACGCATAAAAACATGGCTTAATAATAAAATAAGTACTCAAACTATACATGTTCATTTTTTTTTATGCATAACTTGTTTTTCGCTCGAAATAGGTGTTTAAAGTTTTCTTTGTTATCATATTAGGTGCATAAGTTTTATTTTGTTACCTTTTTAAGGTTGATCCGTTAAAAAAATTATTGTTCAATCAATACTTGACACGTGACACTAATTTTAATTTTTTTGAAGAAAAAATTTTACAATTTTAATTTTTTTGAAGAAATTTTAAAATTCTAAAAACTTTCCAAAACGGTTCTCAAATCCTTAAAATGCCCAAAATATAAAATCTCCAAATCGTCGCCGATAAGCCCACTCATTTAGTTGCCAGACCAAGCCAGTCATTTCCCTTAACACCTCATCATCGAAAATTGACAAACAGAGTGTCAGACAACAATTTTGCATCTTCGTTCACTGTTCGACTAACACACCGTTCGTCTGTTTTTTACGACGAAATATTAGAAAAAATGGCTAGCTAGGTCCAATGACGAAAGGGGTTAGCTCATTGATGACGATCTAAGACGATAGTGATGATGGTTTAAAGATTTGAGGTTTTGGACATTTTAAGGATTTGGGGCTATTTTGGGAAGTTTTCAAAATTTCGGATTTTTTATAAAAATTTTAAATTGTTAAGTTTTTTAAAAATAAAGAAAATAAAAAACATGTCACATGTCTTGTTTTGATTTTGATAACGGATTTTTTTAATTGTTGTTAACGACCATACACTTATAATTAAACAAAATTAAATTTTAAGCACTTATTTCAAGCGAAAAATAATTTAGACACAAAAAATGAGCAACATGTATAGTTTAGACACTTATTTTATTATTAAGCCTAAAAACATCGGTAATAACGACATGAACATTTTTTATTTAAATTGAATTAATGTAAATATATATAAAATATGAGAAAGATGGATGAGTAAAAATCCTCTGCCCCTAATTATGACCCATTTGTGCCCCTGTTAAAAAAACACTTGGAAATTAAATTAGGAACCCTAACCCTAAATTTTAAATACTAAATCCTACATCCTACACCCTAAAAATACACCCTACCCTAAAACCCTAACCTTAAACCATATACCCTAAACCCCTAATTTTAGCATAGGGCACAAATGAAGGCATGGTTATGGAGCAGACGATTTCTATCCAAAGATTGATACATAACATGATACGAAGAGAAAAAGAGTATCCTCTAAATTGAGCTGATACAGTAAACTATTCAAAAATATTAAAAAGGCTTAAATGATGGGAGAATCTAAAATTAGGTGCCTTAAAATTAGGCTAAAATTAGACGCATTTTTGTGTAGCTACATAATTTCTTACTATTTTGGTAAAGATTTGTGTAGAAAGGATAAGAGATTGTGTAACTACATAATTATTATGTAACTACAAAAATCTTTACCATTTGTGTAACTACATAATTATTGTGTAACTACATAAATTCTTATATGATAACTTAATTTCTTACCACTCGTGTAAGAATATGTGTAAATTGTAAGGAATTGTGTAACTACATAAATTTTTACCGTTTTTATAAAAAATTATATAACTCACGCCTAATTTTAGCCTAATAGTAAGGGTGCCTAACCTCCGAAGCTCCCCTCAAATGCTTCATTGGCTGTTAAAGTATAATATCTGTACCGAGTTGGTTTTTAGAATTTTTTTTGGACGTTTTATCTCATAATGCTTATTTCTATTATCCTTTTATCCCAACAGTTAAAAAAAATATTTGACTGCCTCACTTTAATAAAAAAGGGTCAATGGCATTTTAAGTTTCTTAAATTTTATTTTTATTCAGTTTAACCCCTAAAATTTTTATTTAATCTGAAACTGACCTTATTTGTTTCTAATTTTTATAATTTAGTCTAATGTTATAATTATTATTGATAATACTATTTTATTTAAATGTAATAAAATCAAACCTGAACACTCTGGGAGGAGACTCCACAACGAGTGGCCAAAAGATGACCGAAACATCACGAACCGGATCAAAAAAGAAAACCATAAAAAGAACGCATAAAGTCAAAAAATACCCTTAACGTTTGATTAAATAGTCAATTTGGCCTCTATTCCTTTTTAGAGCAATTCAACCATCAACGTTTCATTTGGGGTTAAAATGACCCATTTGTGGATAAAAATTGTTAAAAAACTGACGATAAACAGTTTGAAATGACTTGACATAATGATAAGTCAGCAGAAAAAATATTTTATATAATTTTATAAAATTATTTTTGATTGATGTAACGTTTTTTCAAGTCAACACATTCGTTTATGTGATATTGCCATGTCAGCGTGCATTGTCATATAGGTTTGCCACATCATTTCAAGCCATTTACCGTCAGTTGACTAATAATTTTTATCCGCAGAGGGATCATTTTGGCTAAAAAAAACGTTGAGTCTTGATTGCAAAAAAAAAATAGAGATCAAAGTGATTATTCGATCCAACGTTAAGAATAATTTTTAACTTTATGCCTAAAAAATAAAATGAAACAAGAAAAAGGAAATGAAAAAAGAAAAAAAAGAACAAAAATAGTTGTCGCTTAAACCAAAAACGGCGCCATCCAAAATAACCAAAATAAAATTAAGGGAGTAAAGGGAGGGGGGGAGAGAGAGGGAGAGAGAGAGAGAGAGAGAGAGCAGTGCATATATCGTGTGTTTTAAAGACTCAATTAGAAGTTTTAAAACTTAAAGATCCAATTTAAAATTGGACCATAAAGTAGGGATGTAGGATGGAATTAATACACTAAAGAACCTTTGAATCTACATTTCGAGTCAAACCAGAAAACCAACGACAGACAACAACGCTGAAACGTAGGCCTAAACTTTATTTGGTCCTTCATTCATCACCATCACCTTATCAGATCTCTTATGTTTTTTTTTTCCATTGTTTCTCCTCCACTTCTTCTGGATCTCATCAACACTTGGTCAGGTCTCTCCATTGTCATTTCTTTCTTTTTCTTTTTCGTATTTGATTATGCCATTGTTGAATTTCATTGAGCTTCCAATGTATTTGATTCTGCGCTTTTTCTTCTTAAATTTATATGACTACATTGTTTTCTCCGATTCCAATTGTTAGTTTTTTTTATTGAGCTTTTCTTTTTCGTCCATTAAATTGAAAAATCTTAAAATTTATTGTATTGGATAATCTAGGAGATGGGGAGGTTTTTGTTTTTGCTGGGGGTGGGGGTTGTTTGTTTTGCTCTAATGCGTTGATTTAATGCTGTGAATGATATCGAATTTTCATTCAGAAAATAATAGGAGGCTGTTGAATGTTGATGATGGAAATAAGATTTTTCACTATTGGTTATTTTCTTCACCTTTTTTTTTTCTGTAAATGAAGCTGTGTGGTACAGTGGTACTCAAGTTTTGCTGTTATAATCCATTCCAATAGGTGTCATCTGGGGTCTTTGGTTGATCTAAAATAAGCAGAGTGGCAGAAGCCTTTTACTGTATTCGGTTGATTCTTAATTTATTTGATCCCCACGATATCGTTACCACTATAGTTGCATAATGATTTAAAAAAAGGGCACTGATTGGACATTTGTGAGTTGTGTTCTAATGCAGTGCATAGATGGCTCTAACTTAGAATAAGAAAGGAGATGGTTGAGACTAGTTCTGATAAAAACACAGTTGAATGCACGGGGATAATTGGTACTTGGAGTGAAAATCAAGGTTCAGGTCTTCACAGGGACCCTTCCTTCTCTCTCTGGGTTGATGAGGATGGGACAATTCATTTGGAACATCGTTCAGTGAATACTGATTCAATTGTGGAAGACTCTGATTTTGAGTTGCCTATGCTTCATCAGAGTGAGTTACAAAACAGGTTTGTAGAAGCGGTTAGATACACTATATTTCCAGAGAAAAGTATGCAATTGAATGGTGGTAGTACCGTGGAAGATATACAAGAAGATAGCGCTCGGAAATATGCACCTTTCGATATCGAAAATGAGTCTCCTGTGCATAGAAGATCATCAAATGTGCGTGCAGATGGATCCGGTTATACCGGCACTCCAAAAGCATTACCACTGAATTCTAACAGCTCTATTTCTGTTGCGGATGTATTGAAGACTTTGTTCTTGATACTTGTATGGTACACTTTCAGCACATTTTTGACTTTGTAAGTCCATCTTGATGTAATCAGAGCAGCATTGTAGCTAAATTTAAGATCATATGTTTAGAACCATTTTCATTTTTCCTCTTATTTTTTTCCTTGAGCAGGTACAACAAAACCTTGTTGGGTGATGACCTGGGGAAGTTTCCTGCTCCCTTGTTGATGAATACTGTCCACTTCACCATGCAAGCTGTTTTATCAAATCTAATCACATGGTATTGGTCTCATAGATTTCTCCATACTGATCCAATGACACGGAGGGATTACTTCTACAAAGGTAATTCATCAAACATATGTTCTTTTCTGCCACTTTATAATGTGAATTGGCTCTTGCACATGGTCGATTGAATTAACTTGCAAATATTATGTTCAATATTACATCGTTATCTCATACCTAAATGGATAGTTGCAGTTATATTTAGTGTTTTAAAATACTGGTAATATATTCTTCTATTTTTTTTCAGATCTGTGCGTTTCTCTGTAACTTATTAACTTTCTATCAACTAATGTACAGATGGACTTTGCCTTTCACAGTTGTACCTACCGCTCTTTCAACAGCACTGGATGTTAACCTGAGCAACGCATCACTGGTTTTCATATCTGTCACTTTTGCCACAATGGTTAACTTTTCCATACTCTATATTGTGATGAATATTTAATCTCTTCCTGATTAAGTTACTTCTTCCAAATCTGTGACTATGCCTTTTCATTTAGCGTTTCTGGGTTGTGTTGTTGACTAAAATATTGCTCCTTTTGTACCCTACAGTGTAAATCTGCCACTCCTATTTTTCTTCTCCTATTTGCTTTTGCATTCAGGTGAGTTTTCAAATTGATTTCATGTCAATTGTAGTTTGGATGGTGATGAACAGTTTATTGTAAGTCTAAAATTTAGGGATGACGCCCTCTTCTTTGAATTTATAACTAAAAGAAATTGTAGTTTATACTTTCTAGAATCTTGAAACCATGCATTTTGAGAGTATCTATTAGATGATGATCTATTTAGTTACTTCATCTGCTTTTCCAATTGCTTCTTCTTCTTTTTCCCTGTCCTGGCTATATTAATATTGCCCACTAGTGAGGGTTGAATGAATCACACTAGGATTGTTAGATTGGACATTGGAGAACAAGAATACCTACATATTATAAATTCTTCTATCAAAATGTATCTATATTTGTTAAAATGCTTAGCCAATTCCATGTGTCTAACCCAAAAATCCTTTCTTCTTCCATTCAATCTTCCCATTCATTACCCATGGGGACTTCTTCTCCTAATTCTTTCCTTTCTTCCTACGGATAATCAATAAGAATCCGCAAATATAGATCAGCTAAGTATTCTCAAATAGAACCTGCTTTAGTATAAATTTCTTCATTTTGAAATGTATCGGAACCTTGGGTAGTAAAAGAAGGTGAATATTGTATTTCCAGGATTGTTTTCATGGAAAATTAAATGAAAGCAATGTTAGAAAAAAGAAAAGAAAAAGAGAAGCTTAGTTGTGACTGGTTTGGGCCCTTAGGAACTAACTCTATGAGAACAAAATAGTAAATCAATTTTACCTAAATTTGCATTGGAATTACCACCAATATGATCTCATCTCTATTGGTTTTCGTCGTAATTCCAAACGAGTTGTGGTGTTCTACTTGAAAGTTGAATCCATGTGATCAGTTTTGTCTGAAAGGCTTTATCATCTGAAAGATCTAAAGAAACAAAAAAAGATGATGAAACTTTGAAGTTATGTTTTATATGGTCTACATCAAGTACTGAGGATTGCATCTAAAATGTGAAGTTATTGAACTAATATTCCAGAACGTAGTTCGACTTATGCATCTGCCTAAAGTTGTTGAATTAAGGCTTTGTTGAGCCTTTATTATTTGCTCAAGTGCTGACCAAGTTGGTTGATTGGACTAAGATAGACTTGGTTCAAATTTACGGATTGAAATTTGAAAGGGCTGTTGTCTTGTTGATTTTATTGAGACTTTTGTTGCATAACTGTCAGATAGTTATTTGAATTCATTTTCTTGACTTTGTTGTACTCACTTTTTGTACTAGACCACTCTCAACAATTTAATCTTATATTTTCCATTTTTTGTATGCTTTATCTTGATCAATTTTGGAGTTTTTGTTAGTTTTTACAATTATTAGGGATGAAAAAGTAACATGTCTATTTGGTAACTTAATCTTTACATTAACATGTTCAGATATATCTTAGTCTTGCTGCTTCATTTCTGTTTTCTTATGAGAATAAAATATATTCTTTCCATGCCCCTTGTTCTGATATCGTTGTTGAATGTTTATTTTTTTTTAAGGTTGGAGTCTCCAAGCCTTAAACTTTTGGGAATTATCCTTGTAATCTCTGTTGGGATTCTATTAACAGGTTTGGGTTCTTACCAATTCTGTATGTTTCTTACAACCAATTCAATTTCTATGTATATATGTATGTATATATTTAGCACCTTCGCGGTTGCATATATTTTTGTTTATCCAAATTAAGAAGGATGATGTAGGAGAAAGGCAATGGTGAGTGGATATCTTTACTGTATCCTAACTGTGAGTAAACGTGCACCTGCCCTAATCACATGAATATAAAACTCACTAGAGTTCTTGTGTTTGTACGAATGATGTAAGATCTGAAGGGAGGCTTTGTTGATGTCAAAAGGACTGGAATTATGACCAGAGTAGAGTAGGGGCTTTCAATCTATTAATACTGGGTTATTATTGAAGAGAGAAATTGAAGATTTAGAAAGCTACCTAGGCACTGTCTTTGTACTATGAATTGTGGAAAGCAGTTTAGGACTAGGGTTGAAGTTTAATGTTTATCTAGTTAGTGTGGAATATTCTAAGCTTAAAGAGTTTGATATAGGATTGATTTTGAATCTGTAACAGAAGTGAAAATGAAAATATTTCCAGAGTCTGAAATTAGATGTCCACTTTCCGAACAGCACAAAGTTTGAAGAGTGAAGTATTATGTTCTTTCACAACTTTTATCATTTAGTTTTATAAAAGCTAGTACAACTTTGAATTTCTGTAAGTGAATCATTGGAAAAAAGATACGTGACATTCATATAAGAAAGATGGCATTCAATTTGTTGTGATGGAGGGACGAGGAAAGAAGAAAGTGATAGCAAGCTTTGGATTCACAACTACATTTTCTCAGGTTTCACAGATGTGTCAGGGTTACTTCATGGAATCCATAGAACAATAATAACAGCTCAAAACTTATATAATTTAATAAATATATTTTGAGAAAATTATTTATTTATATAATTAATTATTATTTATGATAATTTCAACTGTTCAATGAAATACGATATGCATGTATAATTTATTAACATCTCTTTGTCATTATATCTGTAATGGCCATTTTATATCTTATCCATTTTCTGTCATTCTTTTAAGAATTATCAATTTTAACAATTGCTCTTTTAACTACACTGTTGGGATATCTTTCCAAGGTTAAATTGTTCCTTAATCTCCCAAATCATTCAGACAGACTAAACAATTTTCTTTATTGAGCTTATCAAATATTTGAGCAGGTTGTGACAGTTTTTGTTGATGCTGTTGCTTCTCTCTCTCTCACTTTTAAAGCGTCTAGTATTTATGAAACCCGTCAAACTTGATCTTTTTTATTCCAGTTTCAAAGGAGGCAGATTTTCAGTTTTGGGGTTTTGTTTTTGTCATGCTTGCTGCTGTTATGTCTGGATTTCGCTGGTGCATGACTCAAATACTTTTGCAGGTATGGCTTTGATCCATTTGATTTCTACATGATACATTAGAGTTCAATTATTTGATCCAATTTTCAAATTATTTTCCTTTTCTATTACTCATCACATCGATTTTTTTGCCTCCAAATTGAATTTCAAATGGCAATGATGTCCGGAATGGCTACTATCTAAAGAAAGAAGCCTATGGTAGGTAGTCTCTCTCTCTCTCTCTCTCACTCTCTCTTGTTCATTTCTTTTTAAGTTCATCATCCCCCCTCCCCGGTTAATTTGTTTTTCACCTTGTTATTTAAACTCTTTTCTATGTTTTCTGATCAGTACATGTGCATGATATTATCATCATCCATTCTTGATTTTGACAATATTCTCACTATTATTGCTAAAAGGATTGTACTCAATTTGATTTTTCTGGAGTGATGGCTGAGTTTGTATTGTATTTTCCTTTGTCTGAGGAGTAATATTCCTTTCGGTTTGCTTAAACATGAGAAATCTTTTATCAGCAGTACAATAGAGAGGAATTTGTCTACTGCAAAATTTAGTTCTCTGGGCATACTACATTATATCTTAGGTTGCATTATATGGCTCTGCTTAGTTGTTCTGTGTTATTTAGTAATAACACTCTTTCTTTTGGTGATCCGTCTTGAGCAGATATAGTTTATAAGGGTGATAGTATTCAGTGTGGATGCTGAGTTGGGAGTCTTGAAGTTCTAGTTCTCATTTTGATAAATATTCTAGATTTTCTTTTTCTAATCTATTAAATGGAGGGATTTAATTTATATATAAATTGCAAGTGGTGTCACTAAAAATTACCTAATTGCTCCAAATGAGCTGGTTTTTTCTTCTTCTTGATTCTGATTTTTCTACAGCATCTCTCTAACTATTTAATCGAATCTAGGTTTGAGAAATCCACTTACCTTCATGAGCTACGTGACTCCAGTAATGGCTGTTGCGACAGCTCTCCTTTCTCTCTTGTTGGACCCGTGGTATGAATTCAGAAAGAACAATTATTTTAACAGTTCATGGCATATTGCTCGAAGCTGCTTTCTGATGCTTTTTGGTGGAACACTGGCATTCTTTATGGTAGGAACTTATGCTGAATTAGCCATTTTTTCCCTTTAATTTTCTTTTTAAAATATACTAATCTACGCCACACATGCTTTCTACATGGATGATTAACCCATAAATATCATTACATTTATATTAGAATATTATTTTTATAATAAAAATATAACTTAATAAATAGGTAACATATTGGATATAAATATTTGTCTTCTTGTGGCTATAATAGAAGTCATAATGGTTTGAAGAAGCTAAGATTTCTTTTTATTGCAGGTTTTAACAGAGTACATCCTTGTTTCTATAACAAGTGCAGTTACACTGACAATAGCTGGGGTTGTGAAGGAGGCTGTCACCATATTGGTATATAGTTTTCTTTACACACAGACACATGTATATTAGTTTTTAATGGTTTTGCAAAATCTTGACTTTCTACTAAAAGGCTCACATGGCATTCTGACTTTTTTTTGTGACCGTGTATGGTCCAAGCTGTTCTTATCTTCAAACTGGATGTTCGAGTCTTTGGAAAAAAAGCGTTCTCTGATCAGAAATCTCATTTTCCTTTTTATTCTGGTACTCATAAAGTAATTCATGCTAGTAATCAAATTTAAGATACAATTAGGAGCCACTACTGGTTCAAACAATTATTATCTATTTGTGCATGCTGCAGATAGCTCTCTTGGAAATAACAGTTGCATATCATTTGAGATTTTTATTTATGTATTTGTTATTTTATGTATTATGCATATCGATATGTAACTTTAGAAGGTAAGAGAAAATTACACGGTTCGCATTGTTCAACAATGGCTTAGCCCTAGCTGAGTTCAACCAATAACTCTTGTGCTTGGTAATTTTATTCAAATTGAGCCCGACGATAATCTTGGCACCTACAGCTCAGGTTTTGCCCAAACTTTGGATATGGAAGAGTTTTGAGTTTATGGAGTCTAAACTGCATCAGCTTTTGGTAGACCTTATAACCTATTCAAGTTAGACTAGTTTGATTTCAAGCAATTTGTTTTGACGGGGTTAGCTTCCACCTTAATTTTATGAACAACCCCAAGAAAGAATAGGTTGAAATTATCAGTCCATGTCATTAGATATCATTCCATTAAAATTTTCAGTCATCTTCTCTTACATGTCACTCTAGCCTCTTTAAAGTTTAAGTGTTATTAGTTGACCTTCGTGAAAACTTGTGTCTTTATTTAGTGACTCCATATTCACGTGTCAAAAATGGTTGAAGGAATACTTTTTTTTTACACGGAGTAACTTTTTCATATAAGAGACTGACTCAGAGAATCGGAGGCAATTCATAGAGGAGGATCTTCTCGAATCATATGGCGACAGCCTTCACATGCATATCATCATTTTCTTGTTGATTTTACTGTTCATACTGATTACGCTTGTAGTTTATTTCCCTACCATATATTTGTAGTTTACTAATTCTTTTCTAATACTTGTTCAGGTTGCAGTATTTTACTTGCATGATGAGTTTACATGGTTAAAAGGAGCTGGACTCTTCACAATCATGGTTGGAGTCAGTTTATTCAACTGGTACAAGTAAGTGGTCATTAAATCTACTTTCTGAATTTGTCATTCTTTTAGCTTTAGGCAACCCCTTTCTCTGCATGATCCTATTATTTTATTAGTTATTGAAATTCAGCCTTTGTTCATATCTGAAATCAAAGTTTTGGAGGTTTTAGTCGGAAGGGAGTCATTTCTTTATAAAGTGAAGGCATAGAATTGGATGGCTTTGTCTGGTTTCTACTGTGGCTAAGCTGACCAATGTTGTTTTTGTCATCCTCTTTTAAAGATACCTAAAGCTGCAGAAAGGCCGAGTAGAAGAAGATGAAATAGCAATGGCACAGGCGGCCAAGTACGTCATCCTCGAGGAGATGGAGGAGGATTAAGACGATAATAGCCGGAGAGCTTTAAAGATCGCATGATGTCCATAAAGGTAAACCTAGTAAGCCTTCCTAATGCCATTGCCTAGTATATTTTCTATGCATGACTAGTATGCTCACATCATACCTCAGCTTTGTGAAATAATCGCTTGCTGCATTTGAGGCCAACCTAAAACTCAGTTATTTAGGGGGAAGTACTGAACATTTATCTCTCAGGGTCGCAGCGTCGACAACTTCTGGCTTCGTAGTCTATCCCCCCGATGAAGTTGCCGACGAAACAGGAAGGTTTCCTGGGTAAATAGAAGTGAAACAACGTTTTTGACATTGAGTTGTTCAGATTAAAGCAAAGGATTCATCAAGTTTTCATTAGCCTTAAAAAATTACAGGATTCACTATACCCGGTTTTATGTCTCGGTTGACATTATTCTTGAGAAATTCGTGATACAATTTGCTATAGTGAGATGTTGGTTTGAATCACAGTTAAGAAGTGAAATTCAATAAGATTAAGATTCGAATGTCAGTATTCGTATTTTTTTCCTTATATATATTATGACCATGTTTTATATATATCGATAAATTACAAATTTCATTACTCAATTTTTTTTACTCCTATTTCAATTACTAAGGTCGTCAACTTTGAAGGTTAATTTTTATTAATCACTCCACTGTTATCTCTCAAACTCTGTGACGACATGATTTTTTTTAAGTTAACACATACACGTCGACTAATATTTTATTAATATTATCTTTTACATTTTTCATTAAATTAAGTTCACCGACCACCCACTCTGCCTCTTGTCATCTCCGTTCCCTATTACAAAATGAGAATTCAGTCCATATTGGGAACAAGATTTCCTGCTTCCAAATCCTGGAGAACTCAGTCCATATTTTAATCCAAAGCTCTCTCTTGTAGCAAAAAACAAAATAGTATTTCTAAAGAACAAGGCTCTTCCTTGTAAAAAAAAAAAATCTAGAAAAATTACTCAAAACAGTAAAGTATAAAACAAATTAGAGTACTTTGAAATAGACCCAATCAAGCTAGTGTTGGAATCTGATTAAATCAATTGAATGATTAAGCAAATTCGAACCAATAAAAAGAAAAATAGGGTTTGGAGTTTTGAGTTAAAAAAGCTCATTTTTGGTCTCATTGGATCTTGGGTGATAAAAGCTTTCTTTTGAAGATCCCAACGGTACAATGGTTCTTCTTAGGATGAAGAGCCAACATATTTACGATTGGGTTTCATACTACGATATATGATGCATATGGAAAAACACAAAATTAAAGCTTTTGACTTAGATTCGTGGAGTTTCAAGTGTTTTAGTTAAACGAACATCGAATTCGTGAAGGTGAAGTGAATTTGATAGCAAATTTTAAGATTCTTCAACCATCGTTGACGGTGGCCAATGGTAAATGACGCGGTGGTCGAAATCTGGGCAATGAAGAAAAAATAAGAGGACGAAAAAAGAAGAAAAAATGACAATAAAAAAATAAAAGGAAAAATAGATTTTATTAAGTATCCAAAACAACGTCATTTTGAAGTTAATTTGATTCCTTGACATTTTGTAAGAAAAATTGTATCTTCTATCTATAACACCCAACCCGGATGTCACAAATGGGCCTAAGCCCAAACCAAAAACCATAATTTTTTTAAACTGGGTTTAAACCAAACAAGGTATTTCCAAAACATTTTGAATCCAATAGTTGAAAACATCGATAAACAGTTTAAACTATTACAAAGGAGATTCACATTAATTTAAAACATTTAAACATTTGATTTGATTAATACAATTTCAAAAGAAAGATTTACAGACTCGACCATGTAAGGTCTTATGAATACATAGCCCACTAAACGCAAGTGCCATACTCTGAAAGCCTTTACATGCTGAAATCTCGTACTGATAGTGCTCCTCGATCCCACGATCAACCTACGAACAGAAGCAACCATTCCGAGCGCTGAGCTTACAAAGCTCAGTAGTACGCATTTACTCTACTATACTTCATGCTAATCATAAACATAAGCATGCAAGCTAGTACGAGCAATAAGGAGAGATAAACAAATACGTAGCATTACCACTAGGTGCCTAAACACATGCTCTCATCATAACAATCTCATACATAACCCACAAAGCCCAACCATACTCGAGATCTCTCTAGATCTCCGAGCTAAAACACACAAAACCATAACCACAAACTTAGAGTGAGACCCAGTGCCACACAACTTCGGGAACATACACTCTTTAGATGAGACCCGGTGCTACACAGCTTCGGGAACGTACATTTAGCATCTCTAACCATGGTGTTGCAACACTTTCTCATTGGGTATCCGGATCCCATCAACCAAGGAGACTCAACCAATAAAATGCTTATTCGGCATACAAGCAAAGCGATCCCAAGGATACCATATTGTTGCTAGTCGTCAACACATCATTTATTTTACATTACCTAATTGTTAATACATTATGGAGAAGTATATAATTAATCCCATTCATTAGCTCCATTAAACCATGTTGTCACATTTATTCAAAGCGTGTTTCAATTATTAATATTCACATTGATTTCCATCCTTAGCTTGCACTTATAGATTATTTATCGTACCGGGTACCGGTACTCGTACACGAGTATTGATACGGTACCCTCGGGTATCAGTACTCACACACATTAGTATCTGGCAACAGATCGTTGCCCCCTAAGTCTATTAAGATATTAAGGGTCAAATAGCCAACAATGCCAGCTATCACTTGACACAGTATTTATAAAAAATTGAAGAATATGCCAGATAGGAAAAACAATGCCGAAGCATTTTGATTATTAAAAACTGAACATGAAGATAGCGTTCAATGCAAACATCCCCCACCAACTATTAAATTAGTTCATGATGAGGGTATCAACCAAAAAAATCTTCAACGTTTTGCAAACACATCATTATTTAAAAATAAAAACAATTAAACAAAGAGAATGGGCGAGAAGGGGGTCTCTCGATGCAATCCTTCAAGGTCCAGGCTCTCGGTCAAGCTGGTCGAACCACGTTGCTCCTCGGTGCAGCCTCTCAATTCGATCTCCTTCCGATTAAGCATGTTGATCGATCCCATCTCCTCCTTTAAATAGGCAAGCACGTGACGCCTAGGATAAGCCTTGAAATTTGAATTTGAATGCACAAGGGATAAGGGATATGGACATTTTATCCAATGTTTGAATTCTAGGGCTGACGTCATCAAGGTCCAATGGCTACTTGGCCGGCATCAAGCTCATCTTCTCTGCCAACCGGTGCATTGGCAATTTTTTGTCCATCGCTGCCAACAACATCTCGACATTCTCTCTGGCTTTCCTTCCTTCCTACGCTGCTTGCAAGTAAGCCAAAACAAAAACAAAATGGTGAAAATATTATCTCGGCAAAGTTTTGGTTGGAATGCCAATAAGTGCTGGCAAGCATAATTAAATCTAGCACTGTCCTCAGTTATCTCAGTGCAATAATGCCAAGCAGGTAACAAATTGAAATGCAACAATATAACTCTAGTCTAAGGGTATGAAAAGTGCATGATGTGCGGCAATATGCATCAAGTATCCTTTTACTCCCTTAGTCAATTTTACTACCTAAACTCAAAATTTTCATTTTTTTTCTTTTGCCAAGGGTTTCTGCTGGCATTAATTTAAGCTTGCTTCGTGACATTGTTTGGCATTAGAAATAAGAGGGAGCAAACCACGAACCCCCACGTTAATACAAATATCACTAGGCTTTTTCTCTTCAACTCATACCTTAAAGTTTTGGACTTAAGCACTAAGAGGGAGCAAATCAAGAAGTCCCAAGTAACTTATTATCTCTGGTGGAGGAGAGTTCTATTTTTTCTTGCCTTGGCAAGCATTGTTGCCTTATTTATTTCTTTTACCCTGGCATCAAACTTTTTTTTTTATTTTCTGAGCTTAGTTTCAAAAACTTTAAGTTTATTTAGGAACTAGATGCATACTACGTGTAAAGTGAAAGTTCAATTCCCTAAACTAGAGATGAATTGCCAAGCATACTTGGCATTGCTATTCTGCTGGCATAGACAACTAAAGGTTTCAAAATTCCTTATCAGACAGATAATTCTAAAACTAATTAAACTTGCCTAACAAAGTGTTAATATTCTTCAAAATTTGGCCGAGACAAAATTTTCTTTTTCTTTTTTGAGTGGTTCGGTATGCATGACTAAAAACCTAATCTATATGGCATACATGGCATGGCAACAGAAATGTAAACATGAATGCATGGCATGACATAAATGTGAGGCAACGCACACCCCCAAACCAAAGATGTGCATTGTCCTCAATGCATGAAAACAACTCATATATACAATGAAACATAAAAGATAAAATGCATGAACAAATGAAATACAATAAAATGAAATGTAAAGGAGTTTAGGAAGAAGATGACTCCCATTCGGAGACTTCCTCTTGTGTGACACGAGTCTTCCTCTTCACAAAGGTCCCACGATCGGGGCCATTCTTTACCTTTCTTTCATGTTTGACTTTAAGGCAGTAGTGGAAGCTCTAACTTCCCTGACAATCTGCACCAGCTTCGACGCGACAAAACTGGCAGTGGCATCGGACGGGGCAAGTTCAACAGGTGTTGCCGCAGGTTTCTTCTAAACTTTTTCTTCTAATTCAGCTAGGGTTTCTGACTTGGCGGACTCAACCTGAACTGGTGAGACTGGAACGGTGGCATCTGAATGTGTTGGGGTATGGACTGAACGAGGGCTAAATGGCATAATATCATCGCTTGTAAAGAGCTCGATAGGGAAATTAGGGAAAGCTGACATGACTCTTAGAGACATGCTCACAAAGGTCTCCTTGATGGCAATTTCCCTGGCATGAATATAACGCCATAGCTTGGTGCTCTTCTCTTTAGCCTTCTTCAACTTCTAGAGAATGGTCTCCTGGCGATGATGGATTTTGGAATGCAATGCCACTGAATCAGCTGGCATGGGGGCTTTAGGCTTTGCCTTCGACACTTTGGGCTTTGGCGTTGATTCTTTTGCCCTTTTCTTACCCTTATCCTTTGACTCTGTGGCAGTGAGTTGCCTCTATAGAGCCGACATGATTGTGGTGCCCTTAATTTCTTGGCCTTTGTCTGAATCAATCTTGGGCACACCATGCCTCAGGCAAATGTTAGAAATCAATAAAGGAAATAATAAACTGCCTTTGGGCTTACCAGCATATTTATATGTCCCCTCGATGATGATCCGGCCGACATTGATTTTTCAGCCAACAGTGATTGAGTGCAGTAACGTCAGTCATTCCTCTGACACCATTTTGTTATGGGTGGTTGGCATCAGATTCGCCTTCAAAAAGTGATTCCACCCCTTGGCTGAGATTTAGTGCTAATGTCTTGATTGTTCGATGACCGTTGGTGGACTCAATCCATGCCATGCCTAGTTCACACAGACCTACGAGAAACTTCTTTCTCTTAGCAGTGGTTATTGACTCGGCATACTCCAGATGTTCTTCCTCTTCATCCCTTAATTTGAACATGGCGTTGATATAGCCTTCATCAAAACGCACACATGTTCCCCAAATCATCAAAAATGGGCTATCCTTGGTGGTCAAATGGGCGTAGAACTCACAAAAAATATTGGCAAAACCTCTCCCTTTTGTTGGCAAAAGAGTTATCATTTGTGTTTGCTTACAACTGCCATGAACTCCAGAGGAAATCTCACAGTTGGCTCATCTTTGAAGTCAAAGTGCTTCTCATAGCAAAAGATCTTGAGGCGAAGTTCTCTTCATGCTTATTTCGAATTTCATCATTGAAAAATATTTTAAGAGGAGTCGATGAAGAATCCATTGAATTGAGATAAAATCTTTAGGCGTTTCGAACAAGGGAAGAATAAGAGAAAAAATGAATCTTGGTTTCTTGCTTGATAAAGAAAGAGAGAAGTGAAAATGGTTTTGTTTCTTTGAACGGCTAGGGTAGGCGAAAAGTAAAGAGTTTGAGTGTTTAATGGGTTTAATAAAGTAGCTAAATTTAATGGGGATAATGATGGAAAAGAAAAAGGTTTGATTTGATAAGGGTGTAAGTGACAATGATGATGTGATAAGGATTTAAGTGATAAGGATGAAGTGATAAGGGTTTAAGTGATAGGGTAGGTTTTAAAAATAGAGTTATAAGGGTTTAAATTTCCACTTATCCAATTTGGGCGGCTAGGGTAAAAATTTGCACTCTTTCATGGGCTAAATTTTATCAAGCTAGGGTAAATCTTTTTCTCCCAAAATTACATCCGCCGCATGCCAATCCTCTATGTTGGCATTTTGCCTGGCACATAATCTCTCATTCTGTCACCGTCTCATGCCAAGTCTTACGTGGGCATTGTACCTGGCATACTAAATCTGCACATACTCTAAAGAAAATCTCTCAACGCAGAAAAATCAAAATAAAAAGAAAAAAATTAAAACTAAAAGAAATAAATGAAAAATACTGAAAAAAAAGCATCTATCCTAATATTTACAAAAATATTCAAAACCTGATGATGATGTTATGGTGCTTCTGCCAAGAGGATAACCTCATTGACATTCTTCTGATCGCCTTCCCAATAATGCTTTAATCGTTGGCCATTCACCTTAAAAATATCTCTCGTCTTCAATTTCTTAATGTCCACGGCTCTATGAACATAGGGTTTTACCACTTCAAAAGGGCCCGATCATCTTGATTTGAGCTTTCCTGGGTACAATTTAAGCCTCAAATTAAATAGCAAAACACATTGACCTACCTCAAAATATCTTGGCATTATCCTACTATCATGCCAGCGTTTTGTCTTTTCCTTGTAAAGTCTAGCATTCTCATAGACTTACGTTCTGAACTCTTCCAACTCATTTAAGTGCAGTAACCTTTTTTCTCTAGCAGCTCTCCATGCCATATCAAGCATTTTTATTGCCCAATATACACGGTGCTCCATCTCCACCGGTAGATGGCATGCTTTTCCAAAAATGAGTCTAAATGGTGAAGTATCCAAAGGAGTTTTAAAAGGCTGTCCTATAAGCCCACAATGATTCGTCTAGTCTCAAGGACCAGTCCTTCCTCGATAGATTCACAGTCTTTTCAAGGATGTGCTTGATCTCCCTATTTGAAATCTCAGTTTGTCCATTTATTTAGGGATGGTATACCGTGGCAATCCTTTGCTGAATTCCATACCTACACAAAGCTTTAGAAATTAGATTACATTTAAAATGGGTACCCTTATCATGAATAATCACTATGGGGGCACATCAAGTAAAAATGTGTTTGTACAAGAATTTGGCAACAACCTTGGCATCGTTTGTTGACAATGCGACATCCTCAACCTATTTTGATACATAGTCAACATCCACAAGGACATACATGTTACCAAATGATGGAGGAAATGGACCCATGAAGTCTATCCCCCATACATCAAATAAGTCCACAAGCATAATGTTTTGGAGTGGCAGTTGGTGTCTGCCAGAGATATTTCTTGTCCGTTGGCATCGATCATATGCCTTGGCAAAGTTGTGGGCATCTCTATATAGTGTAGACCAAAAGAATCCTGACTACAGCACCTTGGCAGCAGTCTTCATCCCAACAAAGTGACCTCCATACGGTGCGGCATGACATAATTGCAAAATGTCATGCTGCCCATCCTCTGGCGCACACCGACAGATGATTTGATCGGCACACTGTTTGAAAAATATTGGCTCATCCCAAAAATATTGTTGGACTTCTCGCAAGAATCTTTTCTTGGCATTATATGCCCAATCTGGTGGTAGGATGTTGCTTACCAAGTAGTTGACTATGTCAGCGTACCATGGCACGACATTGACTGTAAGCAAATACTCGTCTGGGAATTCATCTCTTATGACAACGGTCTTACTATCTTCAAGGTGATGTTCTAGGCGTGATAGGTGGCTAGCTACCAAATTTTCACTATCTTTCTTGTCTTAGATCTCGAGGTTAAATTCTTGTAGTAGAAGCGTCCATCGGATTAGTCTGGGCTTGGCATCTTTTTTCTGAGAGATACTTCAGTGTCGAATGATCTGTATACACCACAACTTTGTTACCAACTAAATAAGATCTGGATTTATCAAAATTAAATACAATTGCAAGAAATTCTTTCTCAGTTGTGGAGCAATTCAGCTGAGCTCTATTTAGTGTCTGACTGGCATAGTAAATGGTATGAAAAACCTTTCCACATCGCTGTCCTAATACTGCTCCGATGGCATAGTTATTGGCATCACACATGAGCTCGAAATGCTCATTCCAATCCGGTGCTATGACTATAGGGACATTAATCAACTTCTCCTTAAGTTCCTGAAATGCTCTTAAACAAGAATCATCAAATGCAAAAGCAGCATTTTGTTCCAACAATAAACATAAAGGTTTAGAAATCTTAGAAAAATCTTTAATGAAGCGACGGTAAAAACTGGCATGTCCCAAAAAACTTCTTATACCTTTTACACTTGTCGGAGGTGGCATGTAATAACCCAAATCCGGCCTAGAAATATTATCATTTGGATTGCTATATAAATAGTTCCGTTAAGTCGTATAATTGATTAATTGAGAAAGTTAGGCTGATTTGAGAGAAAGGAAAAATTGGATAGCCAAATTATCATGGATTAAAATGAACTATTAGACCAATTGAGAGTTTGCATGCTAATCTAAAACAAGCACAAGGGCTTGTACATGTGTCCTTTTATGGCTAAGGCAATTGTAAGGGAGGATGAGAATCTCGACATTGTGGAGGAGGATTGATGAAACAAATGAATTCATATTATCCTTTCCTCATATGCCAAACCTTCAAGAGTAAGAGAGAGAATTGCTTATGGAAACTTAAAGGAACAAGCTTTGCCAACAATTTCTTGAATCCTAGTTCGTGTAATTGGAGAAGAGAGTAGGTTTTTCTCATCCATTTCCCTAAATCTAAGTTTGATTTAAGAACCATGTAGAATTTCCCCATGCATGCTATGTAATTGTTAGAGAAACAACCTCATATTATGAACCTTCTTTGAGCAACCGAAAGATAAACACTTCATGTATGTATTTAAAGCCTGTTTTGAATAGTATGTAGCCTCAAGTTAATTTTTATGTGCCATTGGTAGTAATAATTTAAGTTAAGGACATTTTGTTTGATATTTAATTGAATCTAAGGATATAGGATCAATCAAAGATTGAGTTCGAATGAAATATTGTTTATTGGATAGTTGTGCTTAGAGCTTGATTTTTGTCACTTTATACTAGAACAAATTGGGACTGTTATGAATTGATTAAGGGTTGATTTAGTAGATTAAAGTGGGTTAAATTGTTAAAATGGAATCATGGCTGTTTTGTACTCATTTATGAACTGTTTAGTATATAAATGAATAATGAAGGGACTGTTTTGAAATGATCATGGGCTGTTTTGGTAACCTAGGAGCAGTTTTAAAAGTTAAAGTAAGACTAAATTGATAATTACAATGTAAAATGAATCGGTTGACCTTTGGGACTGTTATGTGCAAAATTAGAAATTGTTGGACTATTTTGAATAGTTAAAACAGAGGATTTTTGTGATAAGTACATGTAAGGACTGTTCTATAGGTTAAGGATTGTTTTAATATATATATATATAAGTATGTATATACACAATTATAGACTATTTTGAGTGTATAAAATCTGTTTGGGACTGTTTGGACATAAACACAAGTATGCTCATGAATAATGAATTGTTTTGGGATATATAGAAAAGAAATGGGACAGTTTTGAGCATGTGTAAGTATGAATATGAAGATAGGACTGTTTTGTGTATTTTTGAAAACATAATGGATTGATTTGATACTTGTATATGTAAACATATGTAATTAAGATTGTTTTGTGTATACAAGAAAGCTTGTGGGCTGTCTTGACATATAGAAGTATATATATGCTAGTATAAGGAACTGATTTGGAATGTATATAAACCTTTGTGGACTGTTTTGCACACATATAGTCAATGGTGGATTGATTGTATGTGTAGAAACATGTTAGGGACTGTTTTGAGTACTATGAGAGCATGCTGGATTGATTTATGAGTTCGAGGACTGTTTTTAAGTGTTTGTGATTGTTGTGGATTGTTCTGGACATTATGAGAATAATTGGCCTATTTTGCTTGGATTTAAATGTTTGGTGGACTGTTTTGATGTGTTTAAATGTGTATGATTATGTTAGTGGATTGTAGTATATGATTTGGTAGATGCAAATATAAATTTAAGTAATATACAAAGGATTGAATATTAGGAGCTCTTCTAATGCATCATTGCACTTTTGTTACATTAGACCAAGAGGGAATTGGAGGACTATGGGCTAGCGAGGGGCAATCAATGGATAAACAAAAAGGTGTCGTAATCCAGGAACAAATCTAGCCCGAAATATTTGTGAGTGTAGTTTAATGTCTCGGGATAGGCTAGTGACCTTCCCGAACATCTTTGTTAATTTAATTGCATCTCGATATATCAAATTATGTTATATCTATATAAGCAAGCTTGGATCCCATGTGAGTATCTAAATATTAAATATGTCATGCCATGAGACTTTCGAACCAATGATATGATTGTAGTTAGATTTATGTGTTTGTGAAGAAAGCCTTGTTATGCCATCATTAATTTAAGAAAATAATCCTAAGTTGTGAACTTCTAATTTAACTCTATAAGTGCTTGTTGATATGATAATAAGATATGCCCACACTATATCTTGACAAGGAGCCATGCTAACTCAGCCTCAGATTTGATAAGATGTAAGCCTTGGTTATGTAATTATTTGAAATTGAAGCTATGTTCATTTCTTTTAAGAAACAAGATATGTTATTTGATAAGATACCTTGGAGCTATGCTCAATTCTGACTTTGATAAGATAAGACGTAATTGTAAAGCATTGGTTTCGAGTTAGTCATAGGTATAATTGGCATGCCATAGAGTCCATAGAGCTCGTGTTGGGGTGGACTACGGTCCTTATTTGGCGACAGTAGGAGGAAAGTGTTGTGGTCACTTGGCGACAGTAGGATGGGTTGACTAATACTGCGAGTACCATTTTGTTTGGTGATAGTTGGTTGGGGATTTGAGTACCTAAGATGTTACTTAATTCTCAAGGCTGAATTAAAAGAAGATATGAGAACTGGTAAAATTACCTAAGTAAACCTATCTTGCTATGACTTGAATAATAAGTGACCCTATATGAATTATATGACAAGTAAACCTACCTTGCCATGACTTGAATAATAAGTGACCCTATATGAATTATATGACAAGTAAACCTACCTTGCCATGACTTGTATGAAAAGTAATCTTATCTATTACGATTTGTATAATAAGAAACTATAACTAGTTTATGGTTGATCACTACTTTAGAAGTATAGATGGATATGATATTATGCTTTTCTATATATATAAATACACTCGATTGATTGTATGTAGACATGATTCATTCGAAAGCTCTTGAAACTATAATAATGCGTTTTGTTTTTGGATGCTAACTATGCTTTGAATAGTTATCTTATGTGTCAAGTAACTTGTGTTCTCGATATGATTTGTTAGATATCTTATGTGGCAGACAAAATATGATTATAAAATACTAAGTTAGGTAATTGGCAAGATTAGAAAAAAATAAGACTATGATATTGAGAAATCATAAGTTTATAACTAAAGAAAGAAAGTATAGAAGTAGCTTGCGTAACAAGTAATACACATGCTATTGAATAAGATAAGGCATGTTTAATAATCTGAGTGTCAAACAACTATTATATGGTTATGTTAAAAGAAAGTTTATTAGTTAATAAGTAAACCATGACAATTTCTTGTTTAACAATAATAATAATATCAATAATAAATAGTAACTTTCGAATATATATATGTATAAATATGATTGATTTGAATACTTAAATAGTCAAGGTTAGTTTGAATATTTTAATACATATATGATTGGTCTCTTATATATTATGTAATATTTGATCATGTAATACAAGTTGATAAAGTGTTTGATAAGTTATAGAAAAAGTAAAATTCTGTATGGTTAGGTTGTTAGAAGAACCCAAGAAAGTATAAGTTTTAAAATTAATGAATTATAGTAATGACTTGCATAGCAAGTAATATGGATCCATTGATTATGAAACACCTTGGTATGAATAGATAAGTTAGGTTAAGATGCCTACTTTTCAAAGGTTATTTTGAATGAGTAAATACATATGCTGTAACACCCTAAATCATAGCTTAGAAGTATTGAAACCAATTGCATGAGTTGATAGCTTAATTGAACCTAGAATTTAAGCTAAATTGATTAGTCAAGGGTCTAATTGAAAGAATGAATGAAATAAGTGACCAATTTAAAGTGACTACATTGAATTAAATGAGAAAGATAGGGAAAGCATGCTAAATTATTATGCCCTTGATTTATCTTTGATTAGTGGATAAATAAGGGATAATTTGGTCCATTCATTAAGGGAAATTGAGGATGAATCAGCCAAACCTTTCTCCTATTCCCATTTTACCGATTCTAACTAGGAGAAAACAGAGAAAAAGAAAGTGAAAGGGAAAGCTTGATATCCATGACCCTTCAACTTGATTTAGCTTCAATTTAAGTCTAGATAGCTTAGTAAGTAGGGTAATTACTTGATTCTCTTGTGAATTTCATGTTTGAGTTGTTTGATTTGAAATGGAATTGTGATTTGAGTATATAGGTGCTGGAAATTGTATGAACATGTAATCGACTCTTGTGAAATTGCTAGAATGATCTTAAAATTGTTGGATGACATGATTAGGTTGAAATGCATGCTCAAATGGTTGTGTTAGATGCTGGAAATTATGTGTAAGTGATAGTGTAACAAAGTTAGGTTGCTGGAAATTTGAATGGAGATGTTGTTATAAGAATTGAATTGATAGAACATGTAATTGAGCTATGGAACTAATGAGTCGAATATGATCATTATTAGATAATGTAAATAAGGTGTTAAATAAGCTGAATTGTTAGTAACCAATGCTGGAAAAGAAAGATAAAAGTATGAACATAGTCATATAACATAGAAACTATTTTAGTAAGAACCTATTGTGTAAACATGCAAAATTAATCAATTTAACCAACTTACTCTGTTTTGGATGCCTTGAATAATGAATTAACATTGACTAAACATGTTTAGGATGTCATATGAAATGAATTATAGGGCCAAAACATTGGTTAAAATGAATTTAAGGAATTAAAATGTGAATAGGTGCAATCTGCCCAAATTGCTTTGTTCTGGGCAGTAACTTTGAAAATTCACCAAAATTTGTATAGATCAAATTCAGGGCTTAGTGACATGATCCTTAGTATGTCTACTTTCGTTAGGTGAAAACAAAACTGAAAACTGGGTCCTATGCTGGAAACTGTAAATAGAAATTGCTGGACAGTGTAAACTGTCCAGACAGTGTAAATGCCCTGTTTTTGAACAATAAACTGTATTAATTGGATAAAAAATAAAATGCAAGACTTATATGATCATATAGACAATTTTTTTATCTTTCCAACGGTGTATAGTAATCTAAATTCCGACGTACGGATTAAAAGATATGACCATTTAAAGGGATAGTGTGCAAACTGCCAGGCAGCAGTGTCTTGGGCAGTTTTGGACTATTTTTGCACCTAAAAGCAAACTGTTTCCAAAACAGTTTTGAGACATTGTGACCTGTTTAGTTATGTCTTAAAAATGAGGTAATAACAAAATAAAGATGAACTAGTAAGTAATGCTTAAAAGAAAGCATAAAAACAGTAGCTAAATGTTAGGTACAAATGCGGAAACATTGCTACTATATATGTGTGACATTATGTGCTTGTTTTGATGAATTGTATGTGTTATGCTTGCTAGACCAAGGGCAGCAAGTTTTGGAAGAGGAAGATAAGAGTGGACATCCCAAAACAAGAGGCAAAGGGATTTGGATACAAGACAAGTGATTAGCTTGGAGTATTGTGAGTGTAGTTATTTTAGGGTTGGGACTTAAGTCCTAACCAACCTTACATGTCTAAATTCTTGTTAAAATTCCATGCTATGAAATGAAACTAAATCATACTTGGTAATTGATCAAATGGTATCAGAGCGAGGGGTGTTACATAAAGTGGTATTAGAGCTAAAGGTTTAGATCCTCGGACTAAACCGAGTCTTCATGCATCATATAGGATTGAATTGTGCCACCTAAGAGTTATATATCAATATGCTTTTGTTCTTGCTTATCTAACTCCTTCTTGTTTACCCAATCGTAGTATGTCCGAGATGAGACTTGGTCAGGACGACGAAAGTCCCCGAGGCTCCTCTAATGATGGAGATAGCGTGAGGATGGAAACGAATCCTCAAAGGAAAAATAAACCTCGAGAACCAGTGGAACCTCGAGAACAAGCCCAACCCCAGCAGAAAGATCCTGCTATCCAAGCTGTCCAGAGGGAATGTCTCCTTAGCATGAAGGAGATGTTCGATCAACTCGTATCGAACCTCAAACAAAATCATCATGCTGCTCCTACTGCTGCTGCTGCACCAAGTAGAGCTCATATTGATAAACTTGCTCAACACCGAGCCTATACCTTTACCGGTGCTAATGAGGAGAAACCCGAGGATGCTGAGTATTGGCTCGAGAATACTATCAAGGTTGTGACTAAACAGTTACAATGCTCGGATGAGCACAAACTTGAATATTCTATAGCCTTGTTGGCAGATGAAGCTCTGAGCTGGTGGGAAACCACTACCCTAACTACTCCAGCTAAAGCTGTAACATGGAAGTTCTTTGTTGATGAATTCAAGAAAAGTATATCAGTGAACAATTTCTGGCCGAGCACCGAAAGCGATTCTTGTATCTTAAGCAAGCCAATCGACCAATTAAACAATATGTAGCTGATTTCTGCAAATACTGTAAATATGGCTCGGAATACATTAAAATAAAAAAAGACAAGTGCCGTATGTTCATTGATGGCCTGAATGATGAGCTTAGTCCCATATTCACAGCTCTAGGAATCATTGACTTTCAGAACCTTGTCAACCGAGCTATCGCAACCGAGGCTAAAATAAAAGCTGCGGAAAGGAGAAAGAGCGGATACCGAAACGACAAGAAACAGAAGCGTGACGATAAACCTCATTGGCAATCTAAGAAAGCCAAATTTCAGAAAGAAGGCTCTTCGACTTACACTACTGCTTCGAGAAGCAATTTCACACCAAAACCCCTATCGGTAAACAAGCTTGTAGTCCTGGTTGTTTCAGTTAATAGCACGGGAAATTCTGAGAAAATGCCCACTTGCAAGTTTTGTCAAAAGCCTCACCGTGGCCAATACCGAGTTCAATCCAACTTATGCTTTGCGTGTGGTGGTCATGATCATTATATTAAAGATTTTCCTCGAAAGGCTGAACAAGCTCCAGCTCGGAACTCAGTAAATCCTAATTCGACACCATTCAACCGAAACAAAAGTTCCAAACAAGATCTATCGGGTAATCAAGGAAGAGGCAAAGGCACCTATTCGAATGCCCCTACCCATCAAGAGTCACGAGCCCCTTCTCGTATTTACCACATTCGTGGTAAGGAGGATGAAGAATCTCCCGACGTAATCACAAGTACCGTTGAACTAAACTCGAACTCTGCTTATGCTTTGTTTGATTCGGGGGCTACCCATTCTTTTATATGTTAAACTTTGCTTATTAAACTAAAAATGAAACCTGAACTAGATAAGTCGGACCTTGTAGTATCGAACCCTATAGGTGGAAAAGTGCAAATCAATTTAATTTGTAGAAATTGTCCAATTGCTATTCGAAACATTCCTTTTCTAATAGACCTTTATGTTTTGCCAATTTGTGAGTTTGATCTAGTGTTAGGACTAGATTGGTTGGGTAAACATCAAGCTTGGATCGATTGCCAAAATAAAAGATTGTATCTAAGGGGTTTAGGTAAAGAATCCATCTTGCTTATTGATAAAAAGCTTGCCTCAATCTTTGTTTCCATGGTCTTACGAGATGAATATGATTTTGGTTTGCCATCTATACATGTTGTATATGAATTCATCGATGTTTTTCCTGAGGAATTCCCTAGTCTCCCTCCGACTAGAGAAGTGGAATTCAGGATTGAAGTTTAACCTGAAACGAACTCGGTGTCCATCACACCTTATAGGATGGCACCAGTTGAATTGAAAGAGCTTCAGAAACAATATCAAGAACTCAAAGACAAAGGTTTCATTCAGCCTAGCACATCTCCCTGTGGTGCACCTGTCTTGTTTGTAAAGAAGAAAGATGATACGATGCGTCTTTGCATTGACTATTGGCAATTAAACAAGCTCACTATCAAGAATCGATATCCTCTCCCGAGGATAGAAGATCTCTTTAATCAACTTAAGAGAGCTGCGGTGTTTTCTAAGATCGATCTTCGATCGGGCTATTATCAAATAAAGGTGAAAGATGAAGCATGCCTAAAACAACATTTTAAACTCGTTACGGCCATTACGAGTTCCTTGTAATGCCATTTGGGTTAACTAATGCCCCGACTGCATTCATGGATCTTATGAATCGAGTATTCAAGCTTTTTCTTGATAAATTTGTGATCGTCTTTATCGATGACATCTTGGTCTACAGTCGTAACAAGGAGGAACATACTGAACACCTCTAAATTGTCTTGCAAACACTCCAAGAACGTCAGTTGTTCGCCAAATTCTCCAAGTGCGAGTTCTGGCTATCAAAAGTTTCATTTCTTGGCCATGTAATCTCAGCCGAAGGGATCAAGGTGGATCTAAAGAAAATTCAATCTATTCTCGATTGGAGACCTTCGAGGAATGTTGGCGAGGTCAGAAGCTTTCTCGGTTTAGTTGGGTATTATCGAAGATTTGTTAAAGGCTTTTCTACTATTGACTTGCCCTAACTAAGCTCTTTCGAAAGGATCAACCATTCAAGTGGTTCGAGAATCAACAACGAAGCTTTGATCAACTCAAGCAAGCCTTGACTCATGCCCTAGTTTTGATCCAACCAAAATCGAGCAAAGAATTCACAGTTTATAGTGATGCTTCACATTCGGAGCTAGGTTGTGTTTTGATGCAAGGAGATAATGTGGTAGCGTATGCATGAAGGCAATTGAAACCTCATGAGCTAAACTATCCAACTCACGGTCTCGAACTTGCTGCCATTGTCTTCGCTCTCAAAATCTGGAGACACTACTTGTAAGGTGAAAAATGCCACCTATTCACTGATCATAAAAGCCTCAAATATCTCATAACCCAAAAAGATCTCAATTTGAGACAAAGAAGATGGATGGAACTCTTGAAAGATTATGATTTGATCATCGACTATCATCCCGAAAAGGCAAACGTGGTTGCGGATGCTCTTAGTCGTAAACCGACCCTGGGTAAGTCAATCTAAATCCTTTAAAATCTAAATGCTTAAAAAGTTCGAATTGAAATTAGTCTATATTGCTATGCAAGTAACCATTCGAACACTTGCCTTAATCTACAAGTAATTATTCGATTTACACCTAAACTATCTTATTCATCTTGTAGCTTCAAATGCTATTAATGCTTACCTTCGAATGTATCAAAAACAAGGATTTTTGTCTAAACTACAAGTCCAATCCAACCTGATCTTGAGAATTAAAAATCTTCAGCAAACCGACCCAGAGCTTCAAGCTATTATCTTGAAGCTTGACTCGAAAGCTAACCAAGATTTCCTTGTCCATTCGAATGGGATGCTATACTTCAAGAATATGATTTGTGTCCCTAATGATGAAGAATTAAAGAAAGACATCTTGCAGAAAGCTCATCAGAGTTCTTTTTTGATCCACCCTGGATCAGTTAAGATGTACAAGGATCTCAAACCCTTGTATTGGTGGCCAGGAATGAAAGCATCCATCAATGATTACGTATCAAAGTGTTTAACTTGTCAAAGGGTTAAATTCGAGCATCGAGTTCCTACTGGATTGCTCCAACCTGTTGAATTCCCTTAGTGGAAGTGGGATTGAATCACAATGGACTTCATAACCGGTCTTCCTTGCACTCCAAAAAAGAGTGATGCTGTATGGGTTATAGTAGATAGGTTCTCTAAATCAGCTCATTTCATCCCTATTCGAATAAACCTAAGTTTGGATGCCTTAGCTGAACTGTACATTCAGGAAGTAGTTCATCTACACGGAGTGCCTACCTCGATAATCTTCGATAGAGGTCCCAGATTCACAGCTCGATTCTGGAGAACTTTGCAACGAGATCTGAGAACTAAACTAAATCTAATCACAGCCTTCCATCCTCAATGTGATGGCCAATCTGAAAGAGTAATTCAAGTCCTTGAAGACATGTTGAGAACTTGTGTTATTGACTTCGGGAAAAATTGGGAGAAATCCATACCTCTTGTAGAATTTGCCTACAACAATAGCTATCAATCTTTGAATCAAATGGCACCATTCGAAGCCTTGTATGGTAGAAGATGTCAAACTCCTCCGTGTTGGTCTAAACTCGGTGAGAATAAGGTGTTAGGACCACAAATGCTTCGAGAAACTGAAGAAAAAGTTCAGATCATACATGATAGATTGAAGCAGGCTTTTGATAGACAAAAAGCATACGCATATTTGAAACGTAGAGATATTCAACATCAAGTTGGAGACAAGGTTTTTTTGAAAGTGTCACCTTGGAAGAAAATTTTCAGATTCAGAAGAAAAGGAAAGCACAGTCCCCGATTCATCAGACCCTTCAAAGTTGTTGAAAGAATTGGTCCAGTGGCTTATCGATTAACACTTCCTAGCGAATTCGATAAAATCCACAACGTCTTCCATGTCTCAATGCTCCGGAAGTATTGATCATATCCATCTCACATTCTAGAACCTGAAGAAGTAGAATTGAATCCCGATCTTTCCTACGAAGAAGAACCAATCCAAATCCTTGATAAGGAAGTCAAGAGACTTCGAAACAAGAATATCTCCCTAGTGAAAGTCTTGTGGAGAAACCATAAGATGGAAGAAGCAACCTGGGAGCCTGAGGATACAATGAGAAAGCAATATCCTCAATTATTCAATTCAGGTAAAAATTCGAGGGTGAATTTTCCTTTTTAAGGAGGGGAGAATTGTAACACCCTAAATCTTAGCTTAGAAGTATTGAAACCAATTGCACAAGTTGATAGCTTAATTGAACCTAGAATTTAAGCTAAATTGATTAGTCAAGGGTCTAATTGAAAGAATGAATGAAATAAGTGACCAATTTAAAGTGACTACATTGAATTAAATGAGAAAGATGGGGAATGCATGTTAAATTCTTAATATCCTACAAATGCCCTTGATTTATCTTTGATTAGTGGATAAATAAGGGATAACTTGGTCCATTCATTAAGGGAAATTGAGGATGAATCAGCCAAACCTTTCTCCTATTCCTATTTTACCGATTCTAACTAGGAGAAAAGAGAGAAAAAGAAAGTGAAGGGGAAAGCTTTATATCCATGGCCATTCAACTTGATTTAGCTTCAATTTAAGTCTAGATAGCTTAGTAAGTAAGGTAATTACTTGATTCTCTTGTGAATTTCATGTTTGAGTTGTTTGACTTGAAATGGAATTGTGATTTGAGTATTGTGATTTGAGGAAGATAAGAGTGGACATCCCAAAGCAAGAGGCGAAGGGATTTGGATACAAGACAAGTGATTAGCTTGGAGTATTGTGAGTGTAGTTATTTTAGGGTTGGGACTTAGGTCCTAACCAACCTTACATGTCTAAATTCTTGTTTGAATTCCATGCTATGAAATGAAACTAAATCATACTTGGTAATTGATCAAATGGGAAGAAATGACTGATAATGATTAAGTAATTCAATTTGCTTGTTTGATTGTATTGTGGATTGATTGTGAATTAGTGAAATGTTTGATGGATTTACTTGCTTGGAATGAAAATGCCGAATGGAATTGGTAATATTGTGGTATTGAATGATGCTTGTTAAGTCTGATCTAATGTGTAATGAACTAAGGTACAATTGGCCTAAGGGTCTAAAATGAATTGATCTTGAATTACTTGATAACTAAGTAACTTGTGTGATTGCTTGACAATGGATCAAGTCCTTGGTTTCTAGTTCGTCATAGGTAGAAGGGCATGCCTTAGAGTCTAGAGCTCGATTATTTTGGTATGTTAGTGTACCCTACTGATTGGTGTTGAAGACACCCTACTGTTAGATACCTTGAGTATCAGATTGATTTGGTACGTTGTGTACCCTACTGATTGGTGTTGTGAACACCGTACTGTTAATATGTGACTCGATTACCTAGTCCTAGTACTTACCAAGGAAAAACAAATTGCTAAAACTTGTAACAAGACATGATACATGGAAAATGAATGATCAAATTGAAATATGCAAATGAGCCATTAGTGAAATGAGATTGAATGAATAAATGAGGTAAATGTTAGTATAATTGACTCATTGTTTGAAAGATAAACTATATTGGTATTGATCCTATTCGAATGGTGGATTTGTGATTAATGTATTCATTGTAAAGTTCTTGATATGATCTTGTTTATTTGGTTGCTTGAGTTTGATCTTGGCAGTTGGATTATTGTAATCGAATGATGCCTAAAATAAACTAGGTCATACTTATTTTGGATTGAAGCTTAGCTAGGATGAACTTAAATGAATGAACTAATGACGCCTAAAGTAATTAACTTGATAATATGTTAGTTTTAGGAACTACCTCACTAAGTACCATGTGTACTTATCACTCTTGTTTCCTTCTTCCCTAAACACAGATCCTAAAGTGATCAAAGCTTCCCGATCTCGAGCCGAGCATTACACAAGTGAAGATTGAGAGTATGCCTTGTTTTTGTCTTGTTGCACTCATAGTTGGTGGCTTATTTTTGTGTCTAGTTGTACAAGTTTCATGCATTTGGCTTATCTTGAAAATGTATATGAAATGTTTGTAAATAACTAAACAAATGGTTGACTTATGTGTTTTGGTATGTAAATATTGGAAATAAAGTATAAGGTCTAGAATGTAATGTTTTATGGTACTTGGTTATGTAAATATGTATATATGGTGTTGTGAACTTGAATGGCTTGGTAGCCATCTTTTGATGAATATATATATATATATAAATGCGTGCAAAGATTCTAGTAATGGTTGGCCGAATTGTTATAATAAAACATTGATATTAGCTTTGTATTCTAATTGAACTTTAAAATAAATTATATTCCTTCTTGCTTAATAGGTAACCCATTCGAATGAGACTTGAGAACTAATTGATCAATCTGAAATGAATTAAAAAGAAATGGGCCCTAAGACACATGAAATGTTCGATTGATAAAGGAAGATTAAGTTATAAATTGAATTGATCATAAAGGTATGTTGACCATAGGATTCGATAGGGATAAACCTTGAGTTTCCGGGCATAGTTTCTTGTTAACTAAGGAGTAATTCTGAGTAGGTAGTGTCATTTTATAAAACGTTTTAAGTTGGTAACTTGACTATAGTGTTCAAGTAGTATTAGGCTAGAGAAGCAATGTATGGTTCTTGAATGTTAAGTAAGTGATTCAAATAGAAGATGATGTGGTTTTGAAATGAAATGAATTTAGTAATTTGAATTAATTTTAATGGTACTTGATCACTAAGTAATTGCAAGAAAAGTTTAAATTGGCCCCTAAAGTTTATATCTCACTGTGTGTTAACGAGCATCGACACTCTTCACTCCTAATCCGGGCGAGGGGTGTTACATAAAGTGGTATCAGAGCTAAAGGTTTAGATCATCGGACTAAACCGAGTCTTCATGCATCATATATGATTGAATTGTGCCACCTAGGAGTTATATATCAATGTGCTTGTGTTCTTGCTTATCTAACTCCTTCTTGTTTACCCAATCATAGTATGTCCAAGACAAGACTTGGTCGAGACGACGAAAGTCCTCGAGGCTCCTCTAATGAAGGAGATAGCGTGAGGATGGAAACGAATCCTCAAAGGCAAAATGAACCTTGAGAACTAGTGGAACCTCGAGAACAAGCCCAACCCTATCAGGAAGCTCCTGCTATCCAAGCTGTCCAGAGGGAATATGTCCTTAGCATGAAGGAGATGTTCGATCAACTCGTATCGAACCTCAAACAAAATCATCCTGCTACTCCTGCTGCTGCACCAAGCAGAGCTCCTATTGATAAACTTGCTCAACACCGAGCCTATACCTTTATCGGTGCTAATGAGGAGAAACCCGAGGATGTTGAGTATTGGCTCGAGAATACTATCAAGGTTGTGACTAAACAGTTACAATGCTCGGATGAGCACAAACTTGAATGTGCCATAGCCTTGTTGGCAGATGAAGCTCTGAGCTGGTGGGAAAGCACTACCCTAACTGCTCCAGCTGAAGCTGTAACATGGAAGTTCTTTGTTGATGAATTCAAGAAAAGTATATCAGTGAACAATTTCTGGCCGAGCACCGAAAGCGATTCTTGTATCTTAAGCAAGCCATTAGACCAATTGAACAATATGTAGTTGATTTTTGCAAATACTGTAAATACGGCTCAGAATACATCAAAACCGAAAAAGACAAGTGTTGTATGTTCATTGATGGCCTGAATGACAAGCTTAGTCCCATATTCAAAGCTCTATGCATCACTGACTTTCTGAACCTTGTCAACCGAGCTATCACAATTGAGGCTAAAATGAAAGTCGTGGAAAGGAGAAAGAGCGGATACCGAGACGACAAGAAACAGAAGCGTAATGATAAACCTCATTGGCAATCTAATAAAACCAAGTTTCAGAAAGAAGGCTCTTCGACTTATACTACTGCTTCGAGAAGTAATTTCACACCGAAACCCAGTCGGTAAACAAGCTTGCAGTCCTGGTTGTTTCAGTTAATAGCACGAGAAATTTTGAGAAAATGCCCACTTGTAAGTTCTGTCAAAAGCCTCACCGTGGCCAAAATCTGAGTTCAATCCAACTTATGCTTTGCGTGTGGTGGTGATGATCATTATATTAAAGATTATCCTCGAAAGGCTGAACAAGCTCCAACTCAGAACTCAGTAAATCCTAATCCGACACCATTCAACCAAAACAAAAGTTCCAAACAAGCTCTATCGGGCAATCAAGGGAGAGACAGAGGCACCTATTCGAATGCCCTTACCCATAAAGAGTCTCGAGCCCCTGCTCGTATTTACCACATTCGTGGTAAGGAGGACGAAGAATCTCCCGATGTAATCACAGGTAACGTTGAACTAAACTCGAACTCTGGTTATGCTTTGTTTGATTCGGGGGCTACCTATTCTTTTATATGTTAAACTTTGCTTATTAAACTAAAAATGAAACCTGAACTAGATAAGTCGAACCTTGTAGTATCGAACCCTATAGGTGAAAAAATGCCGATCAATTTGATTTGTAGAAATTGTCCAATTGCTATTCGAAATATTCCCTTTCCAATAGACCTTTATGTTTTGCCAAATTGTGAGTTTGATCTAGTGTTATGACTAGATTGGTTGGGTAAACATCAAGCTTGGATCGATTTCCAAAATAAAAGATTGTATCTAAGGGGTTTAGGTAAAGAATCCATCTTTCTTATTGATAAAAGCCTACCTCAATCTTTGCTTCCATGGTTTTACGAGATGAATATGATTTTGGTTTTCCATCTATACCTGTTGTATCTGAATTCATTGATGTTTTTCCCGGGGAACTCCCTGGTCTCCCTCTTACTAGAGAAGTGGAATTCGGGATTGAAGTTCAACCTGGAACGAACCCGATGTCCATCACACCTTATAGGATGGCACCAGTTGAATCGAAAGAGCTTCAGAAACAACTTCAAGAACTCTAAGACAAAGGTTTCATTCAGCCTAGCACATCTCCTTGGGGTGCACCTGTCTTGTTTGTAAAGAAGAAATATGGTATAATGCGTCTTTGCATTGACTATCGACAATTGAACTTGCTCACTATCAAGAATCGATATCCTGTCCCGAGCATAGAAGATCTCTTTGATCAACTCAAGGGTGATGCCATGTTTTCTAAGATCGATCTTTGATCGGGCTATTATCAAATGAAGGTAAAAGATGAAGACGTGCCTAAAACAGCCTTCCAAACTCGTTACGGGCATTACGAGTTCCTTGTAATGCCATTTGGGTTAACTAATGCCCGGCCGCATTCATGGATCTTATAAATCGAGTATTCAAGCCTTTTCTTGATAAATTTATGGTTATCTTTATCGATGACATCTTGGTCTACTCTCGTAATAAGGAGGAACATGCTGAACACCTCCGAATTGTCTTGCAAACAAGCCAAGAATGTTAGTTGCTCGCCAAATTCTCCAAGTGCGAGTTTTGGCTATCGGAAGTTTCATTTCTTGGCTATGTAATCTCAGACGAAGGGATCAAGGTGGATTCGAAGAAAATTCAATCTATTATCGATTGGAGACCTTCGAGGAATGTTGGTGAGGTTAGAAGCTTTCTCGGTTTAGCTGGGTATTATCGAAGATTTGTTAAAGGCTTTTCTACTATTGCCTTGCCCCTAACTAAGCTCCTTCGAAAGGATCAACCATTCAAGTGGTCCAAGAATCAGCAGCGAAGCTTTGATCAACTCAACCACGCCTTGAATGATGCCCCAGTTCTGATCCAACCAGAATCAGGCAAAGAATTCACTGTTTATAGTGATGCTTCACATTCGGGGCTAGGTTGTGTTTTGATGCAAGGAGATAATGTGGTAGCGTATGCATCAAGGCAATTTAAACCTCATGAGCTAAACTATCCAACTCACGATCTCGAACTTGCTGCCATTGTCTTCGCTCTCAAAAAAATCTGGAGACAACTTGTACGGTGAAAAATGCCACCTGTTCACTGATCATAAAAGCCTCAAATATCTCATAACCCAAAAAGATCTCAATTTGAGACAAAAAATATGGACGTAACTCTTGAAAGATTATGATTTGATCATAGACTATCATCCCGAAAAAGCCAACGTGGTTGCGGATGCTCTTAGTTTTAAACCGACCTTGGGTAAGTCAATATAAAACCTTCAAAATCTAAATGCTTAAAAATTTTGAATTGAAATTAGTCTTTCTTGCTATGCAAGTAACCATTCGAACACTTGCCTTGATCTGCAAGTAACTTTTCAATTTCCACCTAAACTATCTTGTTCATCTTGTAGCTTCGAATGCTATTAATGCTCACCTTTGAATGTATCAAAACCGAGGATTTTTGTCCGAACTACAAGTCCAGTCCAACCTGATCTCGAGAATTAAAAATCTTCAGCAAACCGACCCTGATCTTCAAGCTATTATCTTAAAGCTTAACTCGAAAGCTAACCAAGATTTCCTTGTCCATTTGAATGGGATGCTATACTTTAAGAGTAGGATTTGTGTCCCTAATGATGAAGAATTAAAGAAAGACATCTTGCAAGAATCTCATCAGAGTTCTTTTTCGATCCACCTTGGATCAGTTAAGATGTACAAGGATCTCAAACCCTTGTATTTGTGGCCAAGAATGAAAGCAACCATCAATGACTACGTATCAAAGTGTTTAACTTGTCAAAGGGTTAAAGCCGAGCATCGAGTTCCTACTGGATTGCTCCAACCTATTGAATTCCCTCAGTGGAAGTGGGATTGAATCACAATGGACTTCGTAACTGGTCTTCCTTGCACTCCAAGAAAGAGTGATGCAGTATGGGTTATAGTTGATAGGTTCTCTAAATTAGCTCATTTCATCCAAGTTCGAATGAACCTAAGTTTGGATGCCTTAGTTGAACTGTACATTCGAGAAGTAGTTCATCTACACGGAGTGCCCACCTTAATAATCTCCAATAGAGATCCCAGATTCACAGCTCGATTCTGGAGAACTTTGCAACGAGCTCTCAGAACTAAACTAAATCTAAGCACAACCTTCCAACCTCAAAGTGATGGCCAATCCGTAAGAGTAATTCAAGTCCTTGAAGACATGTTGAGAACTTGTGTTATTGACTTCGAGAAAAATTGGGAGAAATCCATAGCTCTTGTAGAATTTGCCTACAACAACTATCAATCTTCGATTCAAATGGCACCATTCGAAGCCTTGTATGGTAGAAGATGTCAAACTCCCCTGTGTTGGTCTTAACTCGGTGAGAACAAGGTGTTAGGACCACAAATGCTTCGAGAAACTGAAGAACAAGTTCGGATCATACATGATAGATTGAAGCAGGCTTTTGATAGACAAAAAGGATACGCAGATTTGAAACGTAGAGATATTCAACATCAAGTTGGAGACAAGGTTTTTCTGAAAGTGTCACCTTGGAAGAAAATTTTCAGATTCGAAAGAAAAGGAAAGTACAGTCCCCGATTCATCGGACCCTTCGAAGTTGTTGAAAGAATTGGTCCAGTGGCTTATCGATTAGCATTTCCTAGTGAATTCGATAAAATCCACAATGTCTTCCATGTCACATTCTAGAACCTGAAGAAGTAGAATTGAATCCTGATCTTTCCTACGAAGAAGAACCAATCCAAATCCTTGATAAGGAAGTCAAGAGACTTCGAAACAAGAATATCCCCTAGTGAAAGTCTTGTAGAGAAACCATAAGATGGAAGAAGCAACCTGGGGGCCTGAGGATACAATAAGAAAGCAATATCCTCAATTATTCAATTCATGTAAAAATTCGAGGGCGAATTTTCCTTTTTAAGGAGGGGAGAACTGTAACACCCTAAATCCTAGCTTAGAAGTATTGAAACCAATTGCATAAGTTGATAGCTTAATTGAACCTAGAATTTAGCTAAATTGATTAGTCAAGGGTCTAATTGAAAGAATGAATGAAATAAGTGACCAATTTAAAGCGACTACATTGAATTAAACGAGAAAGATGGGGAATGCATGCTAAATTCTTAATATCCTACAAATGCCCTTGATTTATCTTTGATTAGTGGATAAATAAGGGATAATTTGGTCCATTCATTAAGGGAAATTGAGGATGAATCAGCCAAACCTTTCTCCTATTCCCATTTTACCGATTCTAACTGGGAGAAAAGAGAGAAAAAGAAAGTGAAGGGGAAAGCTTGATATCCAAGGCCATTCAACTTGATTTAGCTTCAATTTAAGTCTAGATAGCTTAGTAAGTAAGGTAATTACTTGATTCTCTTTTGAATTTCATGTTTGAGTTGTTTGATTTGAGATGGAATTGTGATTTGAGTATATAGATGCTGGAAATTGTATGAACATGTAATCGACTCTTGTGAAATTGCTAGAATTGATCTTAAAATTGTTGGATGACATGATTAGGTTAAAATGCATGCTCAAATGGTTGTGTTAGATGCTGGAAATTATGTGTAAGTGATAGTGTAACAAAGTTAGGTTGCTGGAAATTTGAATGGAGATGTTGTTATAAGAATTGAATTGATAGAACATGTAATTGAGCTATGGAACTAATGAATTGAATATGATCATGATTAGATAATGTAATTAAGGTGTTAAACAAGCTGAATTGTTAGTATCCAATGCTGGAAATGAAAGATAAAAGTATGAACATAGTCATATACCATAGAAACTGTTTTAGTAAGAACCTATTGTGTAAACATGCAAAATTAAGCAATTTAACCAACTTACTCTGTTTAGGCTAGCTTGAATAATGAATTAACATTGACTAAACATGTTTAGGATGTCATATGAAATAAATTATAGGGCCAAAACATTGGTTAAAATGAATTTAAGGAATTAAAATGTGAATAGGTGCAATTTGCCCATAATTGCTCTATTCTGGGCAGTAACTTTGAAAATTCACCAAATTTTGTATAGATCAAATTCAGGGATGAAATTTTATTGACATGATCCTTAGTATATATACTTTCATTAGGTGAAAACATAACTAAAAACTGGGTTCTATGCTAGAAACTGTATATAGAAATTGCTGGACAGTGCAAACTGTCCAGACAGTGTAAATGCCCTATCTTTGAACAATAAACTGTATTAATTGGATAATAACTAAAATTCAAGCCTTATATGATCATATAGACAATTGTTTTAGCTTTCCAATGGTGTATAGTAATCGAAATTCCGACGTACGGATTAAAAGATATGACCATTTAAAGGGATAGTGTGCAAACTGCCAGGCAGCAGTGTCCTGGGCAGTTTGGGACTGTTGTTGCACCTAGAAGCAAACTGTTTCCAAAACAGTTTTGGGACATTGTGACCTGTCTAGTTATTTCTTAAAATGAGGTAATAACAAAATAAATATGAACTAGTATGTAATGCTTAAAAGAAAGCATAAAACAGTAGCTAAATGTTAGGTACAAATGTGGAAACATTGCTACTATATATGTGTGACATTATGTACTTGTTTTGATGAATTGTATGTGTTATGCTTGCAAGACCAAGGGCAGCAAGTTGTGGAAGAGGAAGATAAGTGTGGACATCCCAAAGCAAGAGGCAAAGGGATTTGGATACAAGACAAGTGATTAGCTTGGAGTATTATGAGTGTAGTTATTTTAGGGTTGTGACTTAGGTCCTAACCAACCTTACATGTCTAAATTCTTGTTTGAATTCCATGCTATGAAATGAAACTAAATCATACTTGGTAATTGATCAAATGGGAAGAAAGGACTGATAATGATTAAGTAATTCAATTTGCTTGTTTGATTGTATTATGGATTAATTGTGAATTAGTGAATTGTTTGATGGATTTACTTGCTTGGAATGAAAATGCTGAATGGAATTGGTAATATTGTGGTATTGAATGATGCTTGTTAAGTTTGATCTAATATGTAATGAACTAAGGTACAATTGGCCTAAGGGACTAAAATGAATTGATCTTGAATTACTTGATAACTAAGTAACTTGTGTGATTGCTTGACAACAGATCAAACAATACGTCATTGGTTTCTAGTTCGTCATAGGTAGATTAGAGTCTAGAGTTCGATTATTTTGGTATGTTATTGTACCCTACTGATTGGTGTTGAAGACACCCTACTGTTAGATACCTTGAGTATCAGATTGATTTGGTACGTTGTGTACCCTACTGATTGGTGTTGTGAACACCCTACTATTAATATGTGACTTGATTACCTAGTCCTACTACCTACCAAGGCAAAACAAATTGCTAAAACTTGTAATAAGACACGATACATGGAAAATGAATAATGCAAATGAGGCATTAGTGAAATGAGATTGAATGAATAAATGAGGTAAATGCTAGCATAATTGACTCATTGTTTGAAAGATAAACTATATTGGTATTGATCCTATTCGAATGGTGTATTTGTGATTAATGTATTCATTGTAAAGTTCTTGATATGATCTTGTTTATTTGGTTGCTTGAGTTTGAGTTTGGCAATTGGATTGTTGTAATCGAATGATGCCTAAAATAAGCTAGGTCATACTTATCTTGGATTGAAGCTTAGCTAGGATGAACTTGAATGAATGAACTAATGACCCCTAAAGTAATTAACTTGATAATATGTTAGTTTTAGGAACTACCTCACTAAGTACCATGTGTACTTATCATTCTTGTTTCCTTCTTCCCTAAACACAGATCCTAAAGTGATCAAAGCTTCCCGATCTTGAGCCGAGCATTACACAAGTGAAGATTGAAAGTATGGCTTGTTTTTGTCTTGTTGCACTCCTAGTTGGTGGCTTAGCTTTGTGTTTAGTTGTACAAGTTTCATGCATTTGGCTTATCTTGAAGATGTATATGAAAAGTTTGTAAATAACTAAACAAATGGTTGACTCATGTGTTTTGGTATGTAAATATTGGAAATGAAGTATAAGGTCTAGAATGTAATGTTTTATGGTACTTGGTTATGTAAATATGTATATATGGTGTTGTGAACGTGAATGGCTTGGTAGCCATCTTTTGATGAATATATATATATATATATAAATGTGTGCAAAGATTCTAGTAATGGTTGGCCGAATTGTTATAATAAAGCATTGATATTAGCTTTGCATTCTAATTGAACTTTAAAATAAATTATATTCCTTCTTGCTTAATAGGTAACCCATTCGAATGAGACTTGAGAACTAATTGATCAATCTGAAATGAATTAAAAGAAATGGGCCCTAAGATACATGAAATGTTTGATTTATATAGGAAGATTAAGTTATAAATTGAATTGATCATAAAAGTATGTTGACCATAGGATTCGATAGGGACAAACCTTGAGTTTCAGGGCATAGTTTCTTGTTAAATAAGGAGTAATTCTGAATAGGTAGTGTCATTTTATAAAACGTTTTAAGTTGGTTACTTGACTATAGTATTCGAGTAGTATTAGGCTAGAGAAGCAATGTATGGTTCTTGAATGTTAAGTAAGTGATTCAAATAGAAGATGATGTGGTTTCAAAATGAAATGAATTCAGCAATTTGAATTAATTTTAATGGTACTTGATCACTAAGTAATTGCAAGAAAAGTTTAAATTGGCCCCTAAGGTTTATATGTCACTGTATGTTAACGAGCATCGACACTCCTTGCTCCTAATCCGGACAAGGGGTGTTACATATGCCTTGTCCAAATCACATGTGAGTAAATGTGTATAGGTTGTTGAGTATTTTATAAATGTACATATGCACTATTCGAATTTCCATAAGAGTTTATGTCTATGTCATGTTTAAATACCATGTGAATATGTAAATATGCCTATGTTTCGTTTGAATTCACATATGTGTTCATGCCTAAGTTTGTTCGAATATCATGAGAATATGTATATATGTTATGGTTGATTACTTATGCACATATGCTTAGGCTTGTTTGATCTTCACATGAATATGTGAAATGGTTGGTTTAGACACCATGTTCACATGAAAATACCTTATACGAATACCACTGTATATAAGTTGATGTTGATCGATCAATTTGTTTCAAACGGATACTTCCTTGTCCAAGCTAGAAGTTTTAATATGGTCAATATATTTCGATGAAAGAGATAAATTATTGCATCAAGATTTTAGTTACCTTAAAATACCTCACTAAGCTTAAGCTTACTCTATCTTTTCTTTAAATTTAAGGATACTCTAACTCAAGGTTACCTCAAGAGCTCAGACAATATCACAAGTTCAAGGTGTATGTTCATAATTCCCTACAAACTCCTAGTTGGTGGAACATGGTAGCTAGTAATGCATTGAGCATTTAGATTCCCTCTTGGGTTACATATGTGTATAAGTTTTACTTGTTCTCAAAGTTTTTGTAAAGGGCCTTTAATTATTTCATTGTTGCTTGCCTTATAAGTTATCATATTTAGCATGTTTGTATGGTTGTCTAATATCTGTTTGAGTCTTAGATTGTTAACTTCCTTGTTGTCATGCGTGTGTTTGAATTTACTTGTATAACTTATCAAGTGATGGTCACTGTTAGTGAGTGTAGTTCGTATGTTTAGTTTGATGGTTAAATTAAGTAAACGATAGGCTATCAATGATTTTGTTCTGGTTTGCTATGCAAAGATTATATGCGACTGGATAGGTTTGATTAATGCTTCAAAAATAATCTGATCTTAGTAATCAATTGTATTTATCACCTTCGGTAAACAATCGATTAAACTACATCATATGTTATGCTAAGCTAGTCAAGATGCTCGAATGATATTTACAAGTTAAGTTACATTGGGTCTAGAACTTACAAGCTTGATGCTATAGATACATGTTTGGTAGTATGTTGTAAGTTTCTTAATGGGTAATCTTGGTAACGAGGCTTAATATTAATTGTTACATCTTGAAAGTTAAAGTTTACTAGTCTGTGGTTTTCGGCTGACATGTATGATCTTAATCACGAGATGAGATGTTCTAAAATGTTTAGAAGTATGCAAATCTATATTCAAGTTAAGATTTATATTGAGTATAATTGAACAACAATTTTATAATGTATGTAATATTATAGTAATAAACCTTGTAAATTGAAGGATATAGGAGATAAAAACATGTTGTGAACTAGTGATTTTTGTGCTTTGTCTATGGTGTGACTATACATGTCTGTATATTTGTTTGGTAAAAAAAGTTTGACCATTTTAGTTATTCATATTAAATTTGTCAAGTAAATAAGTATGATTGTTAATAAAACGTCCTAATCCAGTTTATTTCTTAGACCGGGTAGAGGGTGTTACATGGCAATTGCTTGATTACCTCAAATTTTGCTTGGTCAATCTCTAATCCTCTCTTGGTTACCTTGTACCCGAGAATAATGCCCTCCTTCACCATGAAGCGACAATTCTCCCAGTTCAACACTAGGTTTGTCTCAATGCATCTCCTTAAGACTTGCTCCAAACTCTGAAGACATTCCTCAAATATTTTACCAAGCACTGAGAAATCAACCACGAACACTTCCAAATTATGCTCAATCATGTCGGAAAAATGGACATCATGCAACGTTGAAACGTTTTCGGGACATTACACAACCCAAATGGCATTCTTCTGAAGGCATACATCCCATACTTGTTGCGCGTATTGAGTGCTTCGCAATTGGTGCAAGTATACACGTCGCAAGTTATAGTATAGAATAGATATCGTCTCCACAGGGATTGGTGCTACTTCTGGATTCTAACTTCTAGCACTAAAAGTAAAAACACAAATTAGTGATTGTAGGAGTTCTAATTGACAAGTAAAATAAAAGAGAAATTAAATAAAAGAAAGATGTAATCGAATAAGAGAGAGTAGGATGGGTTATTGTGAGTCGTGGCGTGATAATTGAATGGACCGTCGTGGTAATTAAGTGCTAGAGTAGCTCAATTGCTCTTCAATTGAATCCAGTCGGATTGCCTGAGCAATTTTGCGATTGCTTGGGCAATTGAGAATGGAGCGATTGCCTGGGCAACTGGGCGATAACCTTCAAAGTTCGGTGAAGCATTCTTCAATGGTTTCTTGTTATCCCTAACTCGAAACACTGTTAATTGTGCATGCCTTGATAATACATCCTTGTGTGAACCAAGGGTGGACAACAACCTATCTTGCGCTCCTTTTAGCTGTTGAAATTCGCAACTTATCCCTAAGTCGAATTAGTCTTCACCATCAATTGATTGAATAAAGACCATGCTCATTCATTTCTTGAATCTAACTATCCTGATATTAGATAAATAGATGAATTTACGAGATCCTCTCCCAATTCACTCGCAAACAAAATTAAGAACCAAGAATGAACAAACTTTGAATTAAAATTGCAAACTCAAATACCTAAACAAATCCAATCGTTCTCACAACCACAAAAACAAAATAACCCAAACCAAATAAAATTAGTTCATGGCCAGGTGCAAAATAACCACAAAAATAAAATCCCTAAACATGAATCTAATGGAAGCAAAAGAAGAAGAAGAAATCGAAACAACCCCCAATTTGCTCTCTCTAATCGCACATCCTTTGCAGTTGGCGGCTAGGGCTTTATATAGGAGATGGCTAGGTCAAAGTCTTTCTTGAGGAGGAAGTTAAGTTGGAATTAAATAGAATAAAAGAAATAAATTTCTTTTATTATTATATTTTTATTCCTACAAAAACTTCTCCTAAAACTCTTAGAATTTAATCTCCTTTTGATCTCTGCATGGAACTCCAACTCCTTTGCTTCACGCCATTTATCTCGAACATTTTGGATTTATCCAGTCATCAAATCATCTTCCACTTCATCTTATCCTCAATTGCCTCGACAATTTCTCGATTGCTTGGGCAATTAGTTCCTGCGTACAAAAGTACACCAAAGCAGTATCTTTTTCCACAAAACAACTAGATTATGAAATCAAGCATGACGGTGAAGTAAACTATGCAATTATGCATGAATGACTAAAAATGCAACTAGAATGGTCCCAAACTCAAAATATTGATCGTCCTCAAGCAATGAAAACTAAAAATTACCTGCCAAGACTTTAATCATCAAAGACATGCTTCAAACTTGAATTCAAACATCAGAACCGTGGCACAAAGTATGATCACCTTTTAATTTTTCGGATAGCACAAAATTACCCAGAACCAAACTATAATGCTCGTGTCAATGTGTGTGCAGAGTTGTGTACAAGTTGCTTTTCTGGATCCAATGTGAACAATAGACTTTCAAATTAATTCCTTGGTTTTTTATTATGTTTTTACTAGAGCCAATTCAGGCACCTCTAGCAAAGTATTTAATTTCTTATCTTGATTTTTAGTCGACTAGAGCCAGTTTTTTGGCACCTTTAGCGATCCAATTAAGCACAATACTAGAGCCAGTTTCGGGCACCTCTAGTTTTCAATTTTTCCTTTTTTTATTTACCCAATTTTTTAAAATTAACCTAAGTTCACTAAGTCTCCTTCTATCAATCGAGCCACAATTGTGTAAAAAAATTTCAGCATTATAGTAAAATTCTAAGTTCTTTTCATGCAATCCTAAAATTAAAGGTTCTTTCAATTAAGTGCAGTGGCAAAAATTCATCATTGGGTATTCAACAAGTCTTAAGCAATTAAATCCAATCAAAGGCATGGCATGTAACATATACAACCTATATGCGATTACTAAAGATGAATGCAACTAATCATGAAACTAACTAGAAACAAACACCCTCCAAACTCGAGAGAAGCATTGTCCTCAATGTGTGCAAGAATTAAAATAAAATGCAAGTGAGTTAGTCGGAAAGGTCGTCACCTTGAATGATGAGTTTCCTACAAGCCGTGTGCTTGATTCTTTTTCGGAGCGCGGTGGTTGGATGCGGGTGGCTGATCCTTTTCAACTACATCGCGTGCTTCAATTTCTTCATCAGTCTCTTTAACATGTGCGACAGTTGCCGAGGTATCTTTGGTTGCAGTGGATTGTTTTGATGTTTTTGGCTATGGATGATCTTGTGGTTGTGGTTGGAAACAAAAACAAAAATAAAAGAATCCTAAAATCGAAAATAATAAATAAAAAATAGTTTGAATTAAAAATAAAATAATAAATGAAATAATAAAAAAATACTAAAGGATAGCATATTTATGCATCTCCTAAAGTGACCACTTCTTTGTCGTGCTCAACATGGGTGCCGACATACTGCTTTTATTTTTGCCCGTTAACTTTGAATTCATGTCCGTTAATGGTGGACTTGATTATCATGGCACCATGGGAGAAGGGTTTTACGTCGAACGGCCTCGACCATCCCGATTTCAGTTTTCTCAGAAAGAGTTTTAACCGAGAATTGAAGAGAAGAACTAATTGCCCGGGCAAAATTGTCCCGACAATAACTTCTTGTCATGCCAACGCTTCATTTTCTCCTTTTAGATTCTCGCGTTGTTGTAAGATAATGCATGAAATTCTTCGATCTCGTTAAGGTCCAGTAGTCACTTTTGTCCAGCACTCTCCCAATCCATGTTCACAGTTTTAATTGCCCAATATGCCTTGTGCTCTATCTCTACTGGAAGGTGGCAAGTCTTGCCATAGACAAGTCTGTAAGGTGACATGCCTAAAGGTGTCTTGAATGCTATTCGATAGGCCCATAGTGCTTCATAAATTCTTGCAGACCAATCCCTTCGAGAAGGATTAACAACTTTTTCAAGGATAACCTTCAATTCACGATTGGAAATTTTGGCTTGTCCGTTTGTTTGTGGATGATATGCCGTGGCAATTTTGTGTGTCACTCTAAATCGCTCCAACATCTTGGCAATCAGCCTATTATCGAAGTGGGTGCCTCAATCGCTGATAATTGCCCTCGGTGTCCCGAATCGTGTGAATATGTATTTCTGTAAGAATTTATGTACGATCTTTGAATCGTTGCTGGGAACTGCAGCTACCTCTACCCATTTAGACACATAGTCTACGGTAAGTAGGATATATAAATTACCGAATAAGGATGGGAAGGGTCCTATGAAATCGATCCCCTACACGTCAAACAACTCAACCTCAAGAATATTCTGTAGTGGCATCTTGTGTCGCCTAGAAATATTTCCCGTTCATTGGCAACGATCACACCTCTTGTAGAATTCTTGAGAATCTTTGTAAAGAGTTGGCCAATACAAGCCGGATTGTAAGACTTTGGCCGCGGTGCGAGTTCCTCTAAAATGGCCTCCATAGGGTGAATAATGTTATTGTCGAAGCACATTGTCCTGGTCCTCCTCGGGAACATATCGTCTTATCACCTGATCTGTAAATTGTTTAAACAAAAGAGGCTCGTCCCAATTATAATGCTTAGCATCATGCCAGAATCACTTCTTTCCTTGGTGAGTAAGGTTATATGGTAAAATACCACTAACCAAGAAATTAACCAAATTGGCATGCCAGGGAGTTGCCGAGGCAACTAACAATTGCTCATCCGAGAATGTGTTGCAGATCTTCAAAGAGTCTAAATATTCATCACCTTTAGTGATCGGCAACTTGGTTTTATGTTCATTTCCTGTCCTTAATTTCGATGTCAAACTCTTGTAAAAGTAAAATCCGACGAATTAAACGAGGTTTGGCATATTTCTTAGTAAATAGGTACTTAATCGCTGAGAGATTAGTATAAACGATTACCTTAGTACCAATCAAGTAGGAACAAAACTTATCAAATGCAAAAACTACTGCTAGTAATTCTTTCTCCATCGTGGTGTAATTTGATTGTGCACCATTTAAAGTTTTATTAGCGTAGTAAATTACATGAAAAGTCTTACCTGTGCGCTGCCCTAAAACGGCTCCTACCATGAAATCACTTGCGTCACGCATCAGTTCAAAAGGTAAGGTCTAATCAGGTGGAACGACAATAGGTACCGAGGCAAGTTGTTTCTTCAAGGTTTCGAATGCTTGGACGCATGAATCATCAAAATTAAAAGTTACACAAAGGTTTAGAAATTTTAGCAAAATTATAAATAAACCTTCTATAAAAACCTGCATGCCCAAGAAAACTTTGGATCCCCTTGACTGAATTTGGTGGTGGCAATTTTTCGATCATTTCCACCTTGACTCTATCGACTTCAATTCTTTTGGAGGAAATCTTGTGACCGAGCACTATTCCTTCATCTACCATAAAGTGGCACTTATCCCAATTGAGCACTAGATCGGATTCTTCGCATCTTGTTAGCACTTTCTCCAAATTGCCGAGGCAATTGCCAAAGTTATTTCTGAATACCAAAAAATCGTCACCATATCGGAAAAAATTGCCATCATACATCTCTGGAAAGTTGACAGAGCATTGCATAATCTAAATGGCATCCTTCAGAAAGCATAGGTACCATACGGGCATGTGAAAGTGGTATTTGCCTGATCATCCGGTGCTATGGCAATTTGGTTATAACCTGAGTAGCCATCAAGAAAACAGTAAAAAGATTTTCCTGCAAGTCGGTCAAGCATTTGGTCAATAAATGGCAAAGGAAAGTGATATTTCCTAGTAGCTTTATTTAACTTGCAGTAATCCATACAAACCCTCCAACCAGTCACAGTCCTAGTTGGGATTAGTTCATTGCTTTCATTGCTTACCACGGTTATACCTCCCTTTTTCGGTACATATTGTACCGGGCTTACCCATGTACTATCGGAGATAGGATATATGATACCAGCATCAAGCTATTTGATGATTTCTTCCTCACGACTTTCTTCATAGCAGGGTTAAGCCTCCTTTGTGCCTCAATTGTCGGTTTATGATCATCCTCCAATGGGATTTTGTGCATACACACTGCTGGGCTAATTCCCTTCAAGTCGGCAATTGTCCATCCTATTATTTTCTTTTGAAATGTCAACATGTCGATCAACCTCTTTTCCTGTTCAGGCTGTAACTTAGAAGAAATTATCATAGGCAAAGTGTTATCATTTCCCAAATAAGCATATTTCAATTGCCCTGTCAATAGTTTCAATTCAAGAATAGGAGGTTGCTCAATAGAAGGTTTTTCGGTCTTACCTTCCTTACCTAAGTAGTCTAATGATTCAAAATACTTAGCTAGACGACTTATTATCCAATTGGCTTCATCTCGCTCCTCGTCGTCTGGCTCTTTGAGTTCCTCAAGTTCGACTATACAATTGCCGAGACAAGTGTTAAGGCAATCTTCCTCCATGTCAAAATTGAATTCAGTTGTGGCTCGGATGACTTGGCACTCTTCTGGATTGTCGGCATGCTTAAGGGTCTGGAAAACATTAAGCTGTACTTGTTGGTCGTTTACCCTCATGGTGAGTTCTCTTTTCTCGACATTGATCAAGGTCCTTCTCGTTGCTAAAAATAGTCTCCCAAGAATAATGGGTGAGAACTCATCTACTTCACAATCTAGAACAATAAAATCAGCGAGAAAAATAAATTTATCAACTCTTACCAATATATCCTCAATTTTTCCCTCTGGATGCACGTAGGATCTGTCAGCAAGTTGTAGCATAACTGTTGTAGGTCTTGCTTTCTTGATTCCCAATTTCTGGAAAACTAATTTGGGCATCAAATTTATGCTTGCTCTAAGATCGCACAATACTTTCCCGACATAGTGGTTTCTGATCGAACATGGTATTGTGAAACTGTCAGGATCTTTAAGCTTGGGTGGCATGAGATTACGTAGCATGGCCATGCATCATTCTGTCACAACAACTGTTTCAAATTCCTCTAGCCTAGTCCTCTTAGAGACGATGTCTTTAAGGAACTTAGCATAGTTCGGCATTTGTTCTATTGCTTCAATCAATGGCAAGTTGATGTGGACTTGCTTTAAGATGTCAAGGAACTTCTTGAATTGGTATTCTTGCTTTTGCCATTTCAACCTCTATGGGAATAGTGGTGGCAATCAGATGTTTTCAATCTTTTCATTGGTTTGGAACTTGATGGAAGGAGTTGCCGAGGTATCAGGACTTGCCAAAGCATGTGCAGTTGCCGAGGCATGTGGAATTGTCGTGGCATTCTCCGATTCATCAGTTTTGGAAGAGGTTTTGTTGTTGGACTCGTCTTTTCGGACAAGGAGCTGCTCCTTTGGTTGAGTATTCTCTGTTGAGTGAGCTTGGGTTTCCTAAAGTTGTCGGCCACTCTGAGTGGTGATTGCTTTGCACTGTTCGTTGTTTGCTCCTTTTGTGACTTTAGTATCGCTAGGTAAACCGCCCATTGGTCTTGTGTTCAAGTACTGAGCAAATTGCCCGACTTGTGTTTCCAATGATTTTAGGGCTGCCTCTTGGTTTTGCAATCTCATCTCAGCCTTGTTGATAAAATCATTAGTCATTTTCATGAAATTACTATTCTCAGCCATATAGGATTCATTTTTTAACATGAAAACATTGAGAGAATTTTCCAAAGAACTGGATGGTGTCGATTGTTGCTACAGCATCTGTTATCGTGGCAAATTCTGCTGAAATCCTGTTGCTTGTGCATTCTGACTGCTCTGGTTGAGAGCATTGTTGGGATTACTCCATGAGAAGTTGGGGTGTTTCCTCCAGGCTAGATTGTAAGTGTTGGACATCACATTGTTGTTTCAGTTGTAGTTTCTAACGTAAAAGCTAGATTCTGGGTTCTGTGGACACTCAAAAGAAAAATGGTTATCGTTACATAATTCACAAAATGAACAAACTACGTTGACCTCCTGTGTGTTTCTTGGTTGGCACATGATTTTAACCAAGTTGGTTCGAGCGACAAATTGTGCAGAAATAGATCCTGATGAATCAAGCTCATTAATCGTGGCATTGCGTCTGACTATTCCCCTTCGGGTGGTTGGGAACTGATAATCGTTTTTGGCAAGACGGTTCAGAATATCTATCGCTTCCTCGGGTGACTTGTCAAGGAGTATGCCATTTGCCGAGGCATCTAGCACATCCTTTTCGGCGTGTTCACTGAGTTGTAGAACATCATCACTTGCATCCATAATGGGAATCCGTGCATGGGACATTTGTGTAAAAGCTCTCTGTATTGCTCCCAAGCCTCATACATGGATTCATCATCTGTATGCCGAAAAAAAGTAATATTATTACGCAACTTATCAGTCATATTTGTAGAACTAAATCTAGCAATAAAATCACGACACAAATCCGTCCAAGATCCTATAGATCCAGAAGAAATACTATTCAGCCACGTTTTTGCCCTATCCTTCAGTGAATAGGGAAATAATTTCAGCCTTAGGATATCTTCATGGACTCCTTGTAGCTTGAATGAATTACAAATCTCCAGGAATGATTTGAGATGTTGTCTAGCATCTTCAGGTGCTGAGCCACCAAATTGACCAATTGTGTTGATCATATTGAACATCACATGTTTTAATTCAAAGTGGGAGGCTTCTATTTCAGGTGCGACAACTCCTGGATTGAGACCGTTGAGATCTTCCTCTAAGTACTCTCGAATGGGTCTGTTATGAATAGGTTGTACGACTTGATCTCCTCCTCCTCTTACCATGATGTTCTGGTTACCATTGGTATTCATATTGCCGTTTGGGTTACCAGGTTGTTCTGCCATTGCTGCTCGTTGTTCTCGTCTTCTTCTATGAAGAACTCGTTTTATCTCGGGTTTAAGTGGGTAGTCTTGTGTTGTTGGTCTCGCCCTGGTCATACACAGATGCAAAACCAAAGTTGTAAGTCCCTTGAATCTGATTAGAAATAAAACTAAAATAAAATGAAATAATGGTGTAAGAAATTAAAAACAAAGTCGCTATTGCCAATCCCTGGCAACGGCGCCAAAAACTTGTTGCGCGTATTGAGTGCTTCGCAATTGGTGCAAGTGTACATGTCGCAAGTTATAGTATATAATAGATATCGTCTCCACATGGATTGATGCTACTTCGGGATTCTAACTTCTCGCACTGAAAGTAAAAACACAAATTAGTGATTGTAGGAGTTCTAATTGACAAGTAAAATAAAAGAGCAATTAAATAAAAGAAAGATGTAATCGAATAAGAGAGAGTATGCCAGGTTATCGTGAGTCGTGGCGTGATAATTGAATGGACCGTCGTGGTAATTGAGTGCTGAAGTAGCTCAAAAGCTCTTCAATTGAGTCCAGTCGGATTGCCTGGGCAATTGGGAATGGAGCGATTGCCTGGGCAATTGGGCGATAACCTTCAAAGTTCGGCGAAGCATTCTTCAATGGTTTCTTGTTATCCCTAACTCGAAACACTATTAATTGTGCATGCCTTGATAATACATCCTTGCGTGAACCAAGGGTGGACAACAACCTATTTTGCACTCCTTTTAGCCATTGAAATTCGTAACTTATCCCTAAGTCGAATTAGTCTTCACCATTGATTGATTGAATAAAGACCATGCTCATTCGTTTCTTGAATCTAACTCTCCCGATATTAGATAAATGGATGAATTTATGAGATTCTCTCCTAATTCACTCGCAAACAAAATTAAGAACCAAGAATGAACAAACTTTGAATTAAAATTGCAAACTCAAATACCTAAACAAATCCAATCGTTCTCACAACCACAAAAACACAATAACTCAAACCAAATAAAATTAGTTCATGGCCGGGTGCAAAATAACCACAAAAATAAAATCCCTAAACATGAATCTAATGGAAGTAAAATGACTAGAAGAAATTCGAAACAACCTCCAATTTGCTCTCTCGAATCGCACATCCCTTGTAGTTGGTGGCTAGGGCTTTATATAGGAGATGGCTAGGTCAAAGACTTTCTTGACGAGGAAGTTAAGTTCGAATTAAATAGAATAAAAGAAATAAATTTCTTTTATTATTATATTTTTATTCCTCCAAAAACTTCTCCTAAAAGTCTTAGAATTTAATCTCCTTTTGATCTCTGCATTGAACTCCAACTCCTTTGCTTTACACCATTTATATCGAAGATGTTGGGTTTATCCGGTCATCAAATCGGCTGCCACTTCATCTTATCCTATATTGCCTCGGCAATTTCCCAATTGCTTGGGCAAATACTTCCTGCGCACAAAAGCACACCAAAGCAGTATCTTTTTCTACAAAAACAACTAGATTATGTAATCAAGCATGACGGTGAAGGAAACTATGCAATTATGCATGAATGACTAAAAATGCAACTAGAATGAGCCTAAGTCTAACAATAAATTGAGTAAAAGGGGTTATAAAAATAGTACTTTTGAACACTTAATAGGGCACATGAATATGGTATTCTCTTGATCACTAGGGGCGGTAGCGAAATAACCATCCAAAAAGTAATAAAAGGCTTTACCTACCAGCCTATATAGCATTTTGTCGATAAACGACAATGGGAAGTGGTCCTTTCATGTGGCTTTGTTCAGCTTTCTGTAGTCCATGCACACTTTCCATCCCGTGACAGTTCTGGAAGGAATTAACTCATTGTTTCTATTTTGAGCCATGATCATGCCACCCTTCTTTGGCATGCATTGCACCGGGCTAACCCACGAGCTATCAGAAATGGGATAGATTATCCGGGCATCCAGCCACTTGATAATCTCTTTTTTAACAACCCCTTTCATGCTCGAGTTCAATCTTCTTTGACCCTCAATGTCTTGCCATGATATTCCTCCAAGATGATCTTATGCATGCAAATGATTGGGCTTATTCCTTGGATATCAGCCAAGGTCCAACCCAACACTTAGTTGTAATTGCTTAGAATTTCCAGCAATATTTCCTCCTAATCATTAGTGAGATCAGCAACAATGATCACTAGCAAGGTTGAGTGTTTACCTAAGTAAGCATACTTGAGATGGTCTAGCAGAGATTTGAGCTCCAGTTTAGGTGGCTCCTCAATAGATGGTTTTGGTGCCAGTATCTCTCTACCAGCCAACTCCAATGGTTCTGGCTGTCCAAAATAGCTCACCTCTTCTAAAGTTGTTCATTCAGTGTCCTCATTCGTCTCTTCTTCACTGTCACTTTCGCTGGTATCATCATCAGCATCTTGGCACAGCTGTGCCATGTACACATTAAAAATGGACTTCATATTATCATTTGTTTGGCATTCATCTAACTCATCTGTACATTTCAAATCTTGAAACACATTAAATGTAACATGTTGATCATTTATGCGCATAGTTAATTCACCTTTTTGAACATCAATCAATGCTCTAGCTGTGGCAAGGAACGATCTGCTAATATGATTGGGACATTCATATCCGCCTCATAATCTAAGATGATAAAATTAACTAGGAATATAAATTTGTCTATCTTTACTAACACATCCTCAATCTTACCCTTAGGATGTACAAAGGATCGGTCTGCCAACTGAAGTGTCACCGTGGTAGGCCTTGCTTCTATGCCAAGCTTTCTGAAAACAGACAATGGCATCAAATTGATGCTGGCTCCCAAGTCACATAGTGCCTTACCCATAAATTTGTTGCCAATGGTATACGGAATAGTAAAAATTCCTGGATCTTTCAACTTTGGTGGCAATCGATTGAGTACCATTGCACCGCGTCCCTCAGTGAGATCTACAGTTTTGAAATCTCCCAGCTTCCTCTTTTTGGAAAAGGTGTCCTTCATGAATTTGACATAGTTGGGAATTTTCTTGAGAGCTTCCACTAATGGCAAATTGAGTTGCAATTGTTTAAGTACTTCCAAGAAGCGCTTAAACTACTGATCCCGCTTGTGCTTTTAAAGCTTTTGTGGAAATGGTGGAGATGGATAAGCATATGCTGGCTTTGCCAAGGTTTTGCTGGCATCTGACTGAGGTTTGGCATTAGATTATTGTCTGGCATCAAATTGCGGTGTGACATCGCTTATGTCTGATTCTTTCTTCTCGGGTTCTTTTGTTCATCTACATGTTCTTTCTTTTCCTCCTGACAACTATTTGGCTGCTTGGCAAGTTTCTCAGCCTCACATTGTTTTCCACTCCGAAGAGTTACAACTTTGCATTGCTTATTACGGTTCTACCTGGCATCCTCTATATCGCTTGGCAAAGCTCACTTGGGTTTGTTACTGAGTTCGCTGGCAATCTGTCCGATCTGTACCTTCAAGTTTCGCATAGATGCTGCCAAACTCTGGACAGTTGCATCATTCCTCTCCATATATTATGTCAAAGTCTCTTGGTTGTTCCTTTGCCCTGCATAATATTGTTTTGTGCTCTCTATGGCATGGTATTTTTGTGACCCCTGGCATGGCATTGTTCTGACGCTGGGTATTGTACTGGAGTTGGGCATTGTTGTTATGTTGTTAGACATTGTATTGGTTCCCTCCTTGATTTCCCCAAGCTAAATTTGGGTGTTGCCTCCATCATGCATTGTAAGTATTGGAATTCATATTATAATTACGATTGAAATTGCCAACGAAATTTATCGACTCAGGGTTGGCAGGGCAATCTTCTCTGTGATGATCCTCTCCACATATTGTATAGAATGAGACTAATACCTTAACTTCTTAGGCCTCATTACTCTTTTGCAAGGTTCTCACCATGCTAGTAAGATTAGAAATCTCAGCGTGGATAGATGTGAGCTCATTTATCTTTAATTTCGCACCAGTTTTAGTGTTGGTCCCAAGTCTGGCAGTAGGATATTCAAAATCATTGATCGAAATCCTCTCAAGGTTGCTAACTGTCTCTGTATAGTTTTTGTCAAACAGTGACCCATTTGCCGAAGCATTAACAACTGTTATGGCTTGTTCATTAAGGCCATTGTAAAAGGTCTCTATTTGGGTCCATTTTGGAAATCCATGCATGAGACACCTTCTCAATAGGTCTTTATACCACTCCTAGGCATCATACATGGTCTCATCATCAGCCTGCCTAAATGTGAAGATCTCACCCCTCAGCTTGGCGATGAGTTTAGGTGGCTGGAATCGTAGCAAGAATTTCTGGCATAGATCTCCCCTTGAGGTGATAGAACTAGGTGGCAAAGAACTTAGCCATGTTTTTGCTCTATCTCTCAGGGAAAATGTAAACAACTTTAGCTTTATGGTATCCTCTAATACTCTAGGTTACTGAAATAGCTGGCAAACTTCCATGAATTGCTTCAAGTGTTTCCTCAAATCTCTAGTAGGTGCTCCATCAAATTGTTCTACATTCAAAAGCGTTTGTATCATTATCTGTTTGAGTTCAAAATTGGGTGCATTTACCTCAGGACCAATTAGCCCTGGCATCAAATTGTCAATATTTGGTGTTGAGTGCTCTCTTTCTCCACATTAAAAGCTGGGACAGAAGGAGATGGTGGTATCCTATTGTAATTATGTGGATTTTCCTCATTGTTTAACATGCCATTTCCTCCATTGCCTTGTTGATTCATCTCTCGAATCTTTTTCTTTAACCTTCGCAGGGTTCTTTCAATTTTTGGATCGTATAGCTAATCTTCCACAACAGGGCAGTTTCTGTTCATACACCGGTCAAAACAAATAAATAAAAGAAAAAAATAAAACAAAGACAAGTAAAAATTGAAAACAATAAACTCTGTTGCATTCCCCGGTAACAGTGCCAAAAACTTGTTCCACTCGCGTGAGAGTGCTTGACAAAAAGGTGGAAAAACGTATTAGAAATGTATGAAGACAGTGCCAAGATTAAGTCTTTTGCGTGCAAGTATACACGTTCGGCAAGTAATACATCAGTAAATCGGTTATCGATCCCACAAGGATTGGCCAAGAGTTTGATTGCCTTGCTTGTTTACTTGTCAAAGGAAAAGTGTTGTTGATTTGAAGTTGATTTTGAAAACAATGATTTAAAGAAAAGAAGTTAAAAGAAAAAAATGTTGGCATAAGGAGAGTTTTCAAATTAGTGATGAGCATTGAAAAGGGGTGTCTGGTTTTCACGCTATTCATGCCATGCCAGCCTTTAATAATGTCTCGCTTTGCCATTATTTACTAAGTTGATTCAAAGTTGGCAATGTGTCTCTCGATGGCAATGCCCGAAATTAACCATGTAAAAACCCCTATATATCAATAGTGATGTTTTTTTCATAAATCAATTTGATTAAGTCTCAATCTTTACTCCTAAGGGGTAGACTCAATCCCGAAGTAAGTTCATCTACTTGAACATCGTCTGTCGAAGCATCTCACCTTAGTATCTGGCAACAAATCATTGCCCCCTAAGTTTGTTAAGATATTAAGGGTCAAATAGCCAACAATGCCAGCTATCGCTTGGCACAGTACTTATAAAAAAATTGAAGAACATTCCAGATAAGAAAAATAATGCCAAAGCATTTTGATTATTAAAAACTGAACATGAAGATAGTGTTTAACGCAAACATCCCCCACCAACTATTAAAATAGTTCATGGTGAGGGTATCAACCAAAAAACCTTCAACGTTTGGCAAACACATCATCATTTAAAAATAAAAACAACTAAGAAAAGAGAATAGGAAAAAAGGAGGTCTCTCGATGCAACCCTTCAAGGTCCAGGCTCTCGGTCAAGTTGGTCAAACCACGTCGCTCCTCGGTGCAGCCGCTCAATCTGATCTCCCTCCGATCAAGCATGTTGATCGATCTCATCTCCTCCTTTAAATAGGCAAGCACGGGACGCCTAGGATAAGCCTTGAAATTTGAATGCGCAAAGGATAAGGGATATGATCATCTTATCCAATGTTTGAATTCTAGGGCTAACGTCATCAAGGTCCAACGGCTACTCGGCCGACATCAAGCTCATCTTTTCTGCCAACCGGTGCTTTGGCAATTTTTTGTCCATCACTGTCAACAACATCTCAACATTCTCTTTGGAATTCCTTCCTTCTTGTGCTGCTTTTCTTTGCCAAAACCTGCAATAATGCCCACAAAGCAACCCTTCGCACTAGCGTAACACCACTTCCAAACTCCTTGTGCAAATGCATGAATTTTAAGGCTAAATGCAACTAAATGTACTTAAAGGCAAGCAAAAGCAATATGAAATAAACATAAAAATTAGTACTTTTGAGGAGTTAACAGTTCCTAAAATTGAATACATTTTTCGTCAAAGAATACGTATACAAGAAGCTCTAAGAACCATGTATAGAGGTTGTAACCAAGGAGATCAACCAGTTGACGATCTAGAGGGTCCTAATGCTGCGGTAAATGGTGGAATTATAGCTCGCCCACATGCTATTAGAGACCATTTGACTCCTATCTTGGATGATCTCAACATTGGGATTGTAGCTCCCAAGATTCAGGCAGCCCACTTCAAACTTAAACCGGTTATGTTCAACATGTTGAACTCCATTGGACAATTTGGTGAATAGCCTCATGAAGATGCAAGACAACATATTCGTGCATTCTTAGAGGTGTGTGATTCTTTTAGACAACAAGGTGTGCATGAAGATATATAAAACGTATATTGATTTTGATATAACAAATTGTATGAGGGCTTATTTGCATATACAAATAAATTTTTAAGTATTTCAAAGACACACTTAATTGACAAGCATTTGAACCAAAAGAACCTTCGAGTCAAAAATATTTCAAGTGTTCAAATTTTTCTAAGTATTTTCAAGCCAAAATTTAACTCTACGCCTAGGCGTATCGATACGCTTAAGTCGTATCGATACGGTTTTCCTTCATTGGAATTCGAATCGATAAAAGTGTACCGATACGATATCCTTCTGGGCAAGCTTTCAAATTATAGCATACTGATACGGTTGTACCAGTATCGATATAGTTTTATAAAGAAATTATTCAAAGGCTATAGCGTACCGATACGGTTGGTCACCGTATCGATACAATTTGATGATGTTTGATAAATCTTTGCATTAAATGGTTTCGGCCGTTGCTTGTCAGCTATTAGAATCATAAAATTTTAAATGATCGTTAACCGTATCGATACGCGCCCATAGCGTACCGATACACTTTTTGTTAAAAATTCACTCAGGATTCCAGTGAGAAAAATCCGTATCGATACGGTCATAGCATAACGATACGCCCCTTGATTTACACTTGAACCGTACCGGTACGCCTTCCCGCGTATCGATATGCTCATTCTATCTTGTGTACAACGTCTCTTTCTTCTTATAGATAGGTATCGATATGGTGATGAGGGTACCGATACGCTGGGTAGTTGAAGAACATTTATTGCGCCAAAAATACAGCCCAAAGGCTAGATTAATGATCTCAACCACCCAAACGGCTAGAGCTCAATGCAAGGGTATAAAAGCAAGCCTTCAAAGCACCAGCAACAACTATTGAACCTACTTGCAACATCCAAGCAATTATCCAAACCATTGTGCTTTATAGAGTCAAATCCTTGTACCCAAGTTGTTTGTAATCTTCATTGCAAATCTTTATTTCAAGTTTGGGGAGTGTTTGATTGTAAATTGGGCAATATTCAATCTTGTGAGAGATATCTTTTATTTGCCAAAAACTTCTTTGTAGAGAGAGTCTTTTGAGTTAATCTTTGGGTAGAAAGATTAACCAGTTGTAAAGGTTACCTCCTAAGCCTAGAAAAGGGAAAGAACATCTAGTGGAGATTGTTGAAAATACTTAGTGGGAGTTAAGGTAGTGGATGTAGAGCTTGTTAGAAGCTTGAACCACTATAATTTGCCTTGCCCTTATTCTTTCATTTTCCGATTTGCTCTCTCCAATTTTTAAAAGCTAATTCACCCCATTTTCCTTTTTTTAATCCACTAAACAATTGGTACCATAGTCTAATTCTTTGAAGGCTTCACATCTATAAGAGGCGATCCTTGAAGAGTGTTGATCATCCATTCATTTAAAGCCATGGCATCTACCTCTGGGCCAAACTTGTTCGAGTCACAGTCGATCACCAAGCCACCATACTTCAATGGGGATAATTATCCCTATTGGAAGAACCGGATGAGACTCTTTATCAAATCTACCGATTATGTCCTTTGGAATGTAGTGAAAGATGGACCGACAATTCTTATGAAGAAAGACGATGAAGGGAGACTTATTCCGAAGACAAGGGTGGAAATGACCGATGAAGATCATAGAAGACTCCAAATCAACGACAAGGCCCTGCATATCTTATTTTGTACACTCGGTCTCGACATGTATGCCAAAATGTCATCGTGCACAAGTGCAAAGGAGGTGTGGGACAAGTTAGAGACCACTTACGAAGGCACTAATAACGTAAAGGAAACCAAGATCGGGATCCTCAACTTAAGCTACGAGAACTTCAAGATGGAGCCAGATGAGAGCGTTTCCAAAATGTTTGACCAGTTCTCGGTTATCGTAAATGGTCTCAAGGGCTTCGATGAAATCATTCTCGAAGACAAGCTTGTCCGGAAGCTACTCTACTCTCTTCTGGAATCATGGGATAGGAAGAGAAACGCAATCTTTGAGGAAAAGAACTTGAAGACATTGAAGCTCAATGAGTTGGTAGGATCTCTTCTTACTCACGAGATCATGAAGCAAGGAAGAGAAGAAGAGCAGAAAAAATAAGAGAAAAGAGTAGAGAAGCTTGAGGTGGAGAAGAAAAAGTAAAGGATTGCTCTCAAAGCCTCTCTACCACAAGAGGAGAGCAACTCAAGTGAAGAATATGACTTTGAAGAATTGGTTATGATAGCCAAAAGATTCTCTCAGTTCATGAAGTTCAACCCGGGAAGGAAGTTCCACAGAAGAAGAAATTTCAAGAACAAAAGCAAAGAAGAAGAAAATGATCAACTCATATGTTATGAGTGCAAGAAAATGGGCAACATTAGATCGGATTACCCTCAACTCAAGAAGAAAGGGTTTGATAAGAAGAAAAAGATGAAGGCCCATGTTGCTACTTAGAGCAATGAAGAATCATCATCCGATGGAGAGGAGCACGAAGTAGCAAATCTTTGCCTCGTGGCCATTGATGACGATCCTAAGGTAAACCTCAATTCATCTAACTTTGATTTTACATTTGATGATGTTCAAGATGCTTATGATGAGTTACAAGAGGTTTATGACGAATTGGTGGAAAAATATAAATAGTCAATTTTAAAAAACAAATATTGATTTCTGATTTAAAAACTCAAAACGATTCTTTATCCAAAACCAATTCAGATTTTGAAAAGAATATTTTGTTTTAAAAGATGATTTAAAATATTTTCAAAATGAAAATGTTGATTTAAACAATATTGTTTCTCAATTTCATGATGAACACCACAAAGTGGTGAATGAGCTCAAAGTTTCTTCAAAAGTTGGTTCTTCTAGTTTTGAAAAAGTTGAATCTTCCAAAACCAACTATGTAAAAAGAAACATTTTTAACTACAAACAAAGAAGATCTCATAGGCATCCTAGAGGTAAACGAATTAGGAGTGTATGGGTTCCTAAGGAACTTGTAACTTCTAATAATATTCATGCTATTTCTTCTTGGATTCGTAAGGGAACCAAGTAATTGGGAGCTAACTCACATGGACCCAAAATGGTTTGGGTACCAAAAATTAAGAACTAATCTTTGTTTGTAGGGGGAGCATTTCTACAAGGCCAAAGCTTCAAGTCAAAACACTTGGTACCTTGATAGTGGATGCTCAAGACACATGACCGGAGACAAGAGTAGATTCATGGAGCTAAAGCCAATGAGTGGTGGAGTGGTGACTTTTGGTGACAACTCCAAGGGCCACATTGAGGGTATTGGCTCTATTGGTAATCTTTCCTCTATTCTTATTGAAGATATCTTGTTTGTCAATGGCCTTAAGCATAATTTGTTGAGCATTAGTCAATTGTGTGACAAGGGTTTTAATGTTCATTTTGATGTTATTGGGTGTAATATTGTGAACATTAAAACAAATGAAATAATGTTCATTGGTCATCACATAGGTAACATTTACATGGTGCATCTAGATAATATACATTCATCCCATGCATGTTTGGTTGCTAATGATGAAAATGATGCATGGTTGTGGCATAGGAAACTAGGGCATGCTAGCATAAGTGTTTTAGAGAAATTAGTTTCCCAAAATCTAGTTAGAGGTTTACCTAAGCTAAAATTCACATTAGATAAAATTTGTGATGCTTGTGCTAAGGGTAAACAAAAATCAACCTCATTTAAATCTATTAATGATGTTTCAACTAGTAGGGTATTACAATTGATCCATATGGATCTTTTTGGGCCTATTAGGACAACTAGCTTGGGTGGAAAATCATATGCTTATGTTCTTGTTGATGATTTTTCTAGATACACTTGGGTTCTCTCTTTAAGCACTAAAGATGAGGCTTTAGAAAAATTCATCACGTTTTCAAAAATCACTCAAAATGATCTTAGACAAAATATTTTTCATATTGGAATTGACCATGGAACCGAATTTCAAAATCTAGGTTTTGATGATTTTTGTAACTCAAATGGTATTAGCCACAATTTTTCTGCACCTCGCACTCCTCGACAAAATAGGGTAATTGAGAGGAAAAATCGTTCTTTAGAAGAAATGGCTAGAACCATGCTTTGTGAAAATAACTTACCTAAGTATTTTTGGGCGGAAGCCACAAACACGACATGTTATATTATAAATCGAGTAATGATTATGCATATTTTAAAGAAAACTCCTTATGAGATTTTAAAATCAAAGAAGCCTAACATTAGCTATTTTCATCCTTTTGGATGTAAGTGTTTTGTTTTAAACAATGGAAAAGATAACTTGGGTAAATTTGATGCAAAAAGTGATGAAGCAATTTTTCTTGGTTATTCTTTAAATTCAAAAGCCTACCGAGTCTTTAACAAAAGAACCTTAGTTGTAGAAGAGTCAATACATGTGGTTTTCGATGATAACCTCCTTCCGAGGAAGGATTCTTGTGATGATGATGATGTAGGGATCATTGAACCCATTGATGGTGGGCAATCATTAAGGGTGGAAGAGGTTCCAACCAAGGAAGAAGCACAAGATCCTTCCATTGAAGCTTTAAAGGACATGACCATTGAGGAAAAGGAAGTGAGCTACCCAAAGGAACTCAACTATGTCAAAGGTGGTGAAATTTTGGGTGATCCATCCAAGAGGGTAACCACTCGATCCTCTCTTAGATTAATGAACCATGTAGCATTCATTTCATGCATTAAGCCTAAAAATATCAAAGAAGCATTAAAATATGATTTTTGGATATTGGCTATGCAAGAAGAATTAAATCAATTTTAGGGGAGTAAAGTTTGGACATTAGTTGACAGGCCTAGTAATAAATCTACTATAGGAACTAAATGGGTCTTTAGAAACAAACTAGATGAGAGTGGTAACATAGTGAGAAACAAGGCTATACTTGTTGCTCAAGGTTACACTCAAGAAGAGGGAATAGATTTCGATGAAACATATGACCCGTAGCTAGGATGGAAGCTATTAGGACACTTCTTGCATTTGTGTGCTTTCATGATTTCAAGCTTTTTCAAATGGATGCTAAAAGTCGATTTTTAAATGGTTTTATTAATGAAAAAGTATATGGTGAACAACCACCGGGTTTTGAAGATCCAAATTTTCCAAACCATGTTTTAAAATTAACCAAAGCCTTATATGGTTTAAAACAAGCTCCTAGAGCTTGGTATGAAAGGCTTTCAAACTTTTTAATTGAAAAAGGTTTTGAAAAGGCAAGGTGGATACTACACTTTTCATTAAAAGATATGGCAATGACATCTTAGTAGTTTAAATTTACGTTGATGATATTATCTTTGGTTCTACTAATGAGTTTTATTGCCAAGAATTTTCTAAGCTGATGCAAGGTGAGTTTGAGATGAGCATGATGGGGGAGCTCTCATTTTTCTTGGGGCTCCAAATCAAGCAAAGGAAGGATGGAACCTTCATCAATCAAGCCAAGTACATCAACGATATGCTCAAGAAGTTTGGTTTGGAGAACATAAAGCCTGAAACCACTCCAATGAGCTCATCTATTAAGCTTGCCAACGATGAAGGAGGTAAGTGTATCGATTCTAAGCTTTATCGTTCAATGATTGGCTCTTTGCTTTACCTTACCGCAAGTAGACCCGATATCATGTTTAGTGTTTGCTTGTGTGCTAGGTTTCAAGCTAGCCCTAGAGAATCGCACCTAGTAGCCATTAAGAGAATCTTTAGATACCTTAGAGATACACTTAGTTTAGGTCTTTGGTATCCTAGAGACTCATCCTTCAACCTTCATGCTTATTCGGATGCGGATTATGGGGGGTGTTAGATAGATAGGAAAAGTACCTCCGGAACATGCCAATTCCTAGGTAGTATGCTCGTATCTTGGTTCTCTAAGAAACAAAATAGCGTAGCCTTATCTACCACCGAAGCGGAGTACATATCCTTAGGGAGTTGTTGTGCTCAAGTCCTTTGGATGAAGCAACCACTCTTAGACTATGGTGTTGAAGTAGATACCATACCCCTTAAGTGTGACAATACTAGTTCCATTTGTCACTAAGAATCCCATCCAACACTCTAGAACCAAGCACATAGAAATAAGGCATCATTTCATTAGAGATCATGTCTTGAAAAATGATGTAGTTCTAGAGTATGTCGATACCTTGAACCAATTAGCGGATATATTTACCAAACCATTAGATAAAGAACGTTTTTGGACCCTTAGGAGAGAGTTAGGTTTAACAAGCCTTTCTTGACCCTTTACAGTCCCAAAAGACCAAAAATTTGCTTGAATTGATTTGATTGCCATGTTTATGTAATTTTTGCCTCCTGATGCATCTATGCCTTTAGTTAGGGGGAGTATGCATCTGTTTTAGTCCATATATCTTGCTCATATATCATTCACATGCACTTAGGCTCGTCCAAAGTTGAATTTTTTGACTTATTCTTGTCCAAAAATGCATTTTTTTTGGCAAATGGTATCGATACGACAATAAGCGTATCGATACGGTGTCTTAAATGGGAAACGATACAGTCAGCATTGTATCGATACAGTCACGTAATATTGATACGGTTTGAAAATTGTACCGATACGGTTGATCGATACGCCTGGTCAACGTATCGATACGGTATACACATTATTTATTTTAGGCCTTTAAGAGAATATCTACTTTAATTAAATTCAAATCCCTTTTTCTCCCAAAACCCTAACTGAAAACCCCTATAAACCCCCCTCTAATCTCATTGTTTTATCACACCAAACTTAAAATTCTTTGAGGGTTTTTCATCAAAACATAAAGGCTCAAGCTTTGTTATCAACTTTGTGCATTGTTCATCCTTCATTCTTCCACTTTCCTATCTCAAGGTATAAAACCCTTTTCTTTTCTTTTTAAATTTTCGTTTATTTTCCTTTGTTGTTTTTAACCGATTTTTGTATAGAAAGTATATATATAGTATGAGTTTTGAAGTGTTTGCAAAAATTCTTTAAAATCTGAAAATTTTTGTTTTGAATATAAAATTATATCGTATATTTTCAAATCTAGTTTTCAAATTTATTTCTTTACCAAAAATTATTTTTTACTAGTATATATTTTTTAAAAAAACTAAATATAGTGTTTTTCACAATATCTTGAATTATTGGAATATTTATTGGATCGAATATGATGATAATTGCATACACTAGTTTTGAATGTTTTTGATGTTTTTCAGGATTATAATGGGGTTGAAAAAGAGACCAAGAAAAGAGGTACCATCGAGTTCATCAAATCCCAATACCGAACACAAGAGTATTTCAAAACCAAACCTTGGTTTTATAATTCAAAATAGTTTTCAAACACCTTCGGCTATGGCCCATTATAAACAATATCAAGGTTTTACAATTCAGGATGAGTGAGTTGTTTCAATCCCTTTCTAAACTCAGAACGTTTTAAATTCAAATACTTTGGGTTGTTACAACAATGGAAATTATTACCTTTTTTAAACCTTCTCCCGTCTTTATATCGAAACCTTGTTTTAATCTTCTTTTCAAATGCCTGATGTATTTTTGATGAAGAAAGAGAACATGTGATTGATATTGAATCTTACCTTATGAACAAAATTTTTTGAATTGATCAAGATGTTTTATGCAATGTTTTTGGTTTTCAAAACATTGGGATAGATGATGAACATTCTTTGGGCCACACACAACTAGGCTCCGTAACCGTCTTAGATGCCCATGGCCGTATCCCCCATCTTATCATCTCTTGGTGGCTTCGTCCTTCCAGTAGAAGATTTTCAGCCATCCACCAAGTTGATGCTTTTTGGCTTCAATGCTTTCATGAGGGTAAGCGCCCAAATCTTTGCCAAATTATGTTTGTCGACTTGGTTTATCTTGTCCAACATCTCCACACCGATCAAGTCAAGTTGTTCTACTATGGCGCGACCTTGAATCATCTCTTCCATGCCTTGGAGATCGATTGTTCTCATGATACAGCCGAGCCTCTTGGTAAACCAATCGATGGACACTCTCTCATTCATGCTAAATTTTAGTTTATCAACAACGAATGGGTTTGTGTAGCTAATCTTCCTCCTCCTCAAGAAGATCCTCAACCTCCTCATGTGGCTCCACTTGCTCAACCATCCAATAATGCTATGATGGCCTTTTTCACCGAGCAATTCACTTCGATGCGTACTCATATGGATGGTGGTTTTGTCGATATTGATACTCGTTACACCGCCTTGGAAGAATGAGTTGGGGTTATTGAGAACCAAGACATCTCGATTGATCACCATATCGCTACGATTGAGCAACAAGTCTCCATGGATGTCTCTCTCACTTTATTTCATGGCGCTTGGCTCAATTCTTGTGTTTCTCCACCCCAAAATGATGATGAGGATGAAGAGGACATGGATGAGGACGATGGCAACGATGGAGGGGACGCTTAGTTTTCATATCATCTCATTTAGGCTTTCTTTTATTATGCACCTATGTTTATGTTTAAGAACACTATGCTTTGATTTATGTTTTTAAGGTTATGTGTTTGGATATTAAGTTTGGATTATATTTGAACTTTAATACTATTATGTTGCTTTATTTATGCTTTGACTTGTGCTTTAATTTCCTTTATCATGTTTATATCCCTTAATTATGCATTCATTTTGATCTAACAAAAAGGGGGAAAGAAAGTGTAACAAGTGCCAAATTTTTTAAATCTTTATATCTTTTGAAAAACCTATCTTAAATTAAGGGGAGAAACTTTTCAAAAATTTTCAATACTTAAAAATTTAACTTTGGTTTTGTTATATCAAAAAGGGAGAGATTTTAAAACCTATATTGATTTTGATATAACAAATTGTATAAGGGCATATTTGCATATACAAATAAATTTTTAAGTATTTCAAAGACTCACTTAATTGACAAGAATTTGAACCAAAAGAACCTTCAAGTCAAAAATATTTCAAGTGTTCAATTTTTTCTAAGTATTTTCAAGCCAAAATTTAACTCTACGCCCAGGCGTGTCAATACGCTTAAGTCGTATCGATACTATTTTCCTTCACTGGAATTCCAATCGATAAAAGTGTACCGATACGATTAACACCGTATCGATACGATATTCATCTGGGCAAGTTTTCAAGCTATAGCGTACCTATACGGTTGTACCCGTATCGATACATTTTTATAAAGAAATATATTCACAGGCTACAGCGTACCAATATAGTTGGTCACCATATCGATACGATTTGATGATGTTTGATAAATCTTTGCATTAAATGGTTTCAACCGTTGCTTATCAGTTATTGGAATAACAAAATTTTAAATGACCGTTAATTGTATCGATACGCGCCCATAGCATACTGATACACTTTTTGTTAAAAATTCACTCAGGATTCCAGTAAGCAAAATATGTATCGATATTGTCATAGCGTATCGATAAGACCCTTGATTTACACTTGAACCGCACCGATATGCCTTCCCGCATATCGATACGCTCCTTCTATCTTGTGTACAACGTCTCTTTCTTCTTATAGACAGGTATCGATACGGTGACGAGGGTACCGATACGCTGGACAATTGAAGAACATTTATTGCGCCAAAAATGTAGCCCAACGGCTAGATTAATGATCTCAACCACCCAAACGGCTAAAATTCAATGCAAGGGTATAAAAGCAAGCCTTCAAAGCACCAGCAACAACTATTGAACCTACTTGCAACATCCAAGCAATTATCCAAACCATTGTGCTTTATAGAGTCAAATTCTTGTACCCAACTTGTTTGTAATCTTCAATGCAAATTTTATTTCAAGTTTGGGGAGTGCTTGATTGTAAATTGGGCAATATTCAGTCTTGTGAGATATACCTTTTATTTTCTAAAAACTTCTTTTTAGAGAGAGTCTTTTGAGCTATTCTTTGGGTAGAAAGATTAACCGGTTGTAAAGGTTACCTCCTAAGCCTAGAAAGGGGGAGGAACATCTAGTGGCGATTGTTGAAAATCCCTAGTGGGAGCTAAGGTAGTGGATGTAGAGCTTGTTAGAAGCTTGAACCACTATAATTTGCCTTGTCCTTAATTCTTTCATTTTCCAATTTGCTCCCTCCAATTTTAAAAAGCCAATTCACCCCCCTCTTGGCCATTTTCCTTTCTTTTAATCCACTCAACAAGATGTGTTGAAGCTTAAGTTATTTCCTTATTCATTGCGTGATCGAGCACGAGCATTGTTGAGTGGAGTACCTATCGGTTCGAATGAGTCATGGATAGATTTATGCAAGAGATTTTTAATGCGGTATAGTCCACCCAGCACGAACACCCAACTAGGGAATAATATTGCTTCCTTTTGTCAAGTCGATGACGAGTTGATGTTCGAGTGCTGGGATAGATACAAGGGACTACTTCGTAAATGTACGAATCATGGTTTTCACGATTGGACGCAAGTTGTGATGTTCTACAATGGTGTCAATGCCCCCACGAGGATGATGCTAGATGCTTCAACAAATGGAACTTTGCTGGACAAGTCGCCTGAAGAAGCATTTGATATCCTTGATATGATAGCAAACAATGATTACCAATTTCTTACTTCAAGACTTGGAATGGGGAGGAAAACTCATGGGACATGTGAGCTTGATGCCAATGAACCTATTTCAGCTCAATTGTTGGCCATTACAAATATGCTGAAGAATCTCCAACGTCTTAATGAGGTGAAGAAAGTGAAGGTAGCAACTGCTTGTGTTCTTTGTAATGGAAGTCATTATATGAGCGAGTGCCCCGAAAACCACGAGTCTACCAACTACGTAGGGAACTTCAATAGGAACAACCACAACCCCTATTCAAATACTTATAACCTAGGATGGCATCAACATCCTAATATTTCTTGGGGATATCATGGAAACAACAATACCGGTAGCTCGGATCGACAACAAAATAAGACTGAACCCCTAGGTTTTCAACAAAATATGCCATGGCAAAAAAAACAACAGGGGTCCAGCATCTTCATCGAACATCAATTCTTTGGAAGCTACTTTCCAAGACTTTATGAAGACTACGAAGGCTTTATTTCAAGACCATGTTGCATCTATCAAGAGCCAATGTGCATTGCTACAAAGCCATAGTTTGTCTTTGAGAGCTTTGGAAACCCAAGTAGGTCAAATCACGCAAGCTTTACATGTTTGACCTCATGGCAGTCTACCTAGTGATACTAAAGTCACTAAAACTCAGGGCAAGGAGCAGTGTAGTGCACTTACTTTAAGGAGTGGCACCCAACTTAACAAAAAAGATAAGTTTGGGGGGAAGAAAGTGGATTATTCCAACCCCAAGACTCTGCATGAAGAAATCGTGTTGTAAGAGGATTCATCTCTTGAAGAGGACAAGAATGAGGGCTCCACAAGTGAACCTACTGATGGAAGACCGAATATTGCTACAACAAAAGACAGTCAGCCATCAGTAGAGGAAGAAGTCAGACCCCCACCACCCTTCCCTCAAAGATTGAAGAAGAAAAATAAAGACCTTTAGTTCAAGAAATTCGTAGATATTCTTAACCAGCTATACATCATTGTCCCACTTATGGAGGCCATTGATCAAATAAGTTTCTCAAGGATATCGTCACCAAGAAAAGGAAGGTTGAGAAGTATGAGACTGTTGCTACATCAAAAGAATGTTATTTTGTGTTGAGCAAATTGCCACCTAAAAGGAATGATTCATGTAGCTTTATCATCCCATGTTCGATAAGTGATAATTATGTGGGGAGAGCTCTATATGATATTGGATCTAGTGTGAATCTAATGCCCAAGTCAGTTTTTATGAAGCTTAGTATGGGAAATACAAGGCCTACCACTGTTATTTTACAACTAGCAGATCAATCCCATGTTCGTCCCGAAGAAAGGATCGAAGATGTTGTGGTGAAGTTGGATAAATTTGTTTTCCCAGTTGAATTTCTTATTCTCGATTGCGAAGATGATGATAATGTGCCCATTATTTTGGGGCGACAGTTCTTAGCCACCGGTCGAATTTTGATCGATTTTGAAAAGGGTGAATTCACCATGAGAGTGGCTGATCAGAGGGTGGCCATAAATGTATTCAACACCATCAAATATTTGGATGAGCTCGAGGAGTGTCAATGTCTTCAAGGCATAGATTCTATGATAAAAGATGAAGTTGCGGAATTTTGACGCAGCATTTTTTTATAGATTGGGGACTATTTGAAGCTCAGTGAAGATGGCAATGATGAGCTCGAGGAGTTCCCATTGGAGGTGCAGCAATCTAGCTTGCAAATAGCTAGACCAGGTACGTAATTCAAACCTTTAGATTTTGCTAAATTTACTCCTCCAAAACCCTCACTTGAGAATGAACCCACATTAGAATTAAAGCCCTTACCATCATACCTTAAATATGCTTATTTGGGTTGCAATGAGAATTTGCATGTGATAATCTCTTATAGTCTTACGCCTAAACAAGAACGTAGCTTGATAAACGTGTTAACTCAACATAAAAAAGATTTAGGTTGGACTATGGCTGACTTGAAGGGTATAAGCCCTACTATTTGTATGCACAAGATTTTGCTTGGTGAATGCCACAACAATTCTGTTAAACCACAAAGAAGACTTAATCCAGTCACGAAGAAGGTGGTGATGAAGGAAATAATCAAGTGGCTCGATGCTGGAGTTATATACTCAATATCCAACAGTTCGTGGATCAGCCTGGTGCAATGTGTACCAAAGAAAGGAGGTATGACCATGGTGAGCAATGAAGACAATTAAATCCTACCAACAAAGACCGTCATGGGGTGGAGGATTTTTATGGACTATCGAAAG